>OY754949.1:0-2400000 GCA_963576515.1 Cryptocephalus primarius | reverse complement strand
TTCCGGGACGAGGACCCCATGAATACCAAACGGGGCCGCATCCACTCCCTTCCGCGTATTTGACTCGCAAATCATCTGTGTGTGTGTGTGTGCGAGAGTGTCCCCGCGCTAAGGCCGTGATTAATCGTGCCGGACTCGGGGGGGGAGTGCCGGGACGTCCTTCCCGAGGAAGAATCCCGGAGGACGCTCGACCCGATTACCTTCGGTTTAATCAATCAGCCCTTCGGTAGATCAATGGGGGCCCTGCTCCCCCCTACTTCCTTTTTCCGAACTAATTACCGCGTTTCCTATTGTATTCGCGAAGGGGATGGAAGGGGAGATCTGCGCGAGCTAACGGGGCGCCATCTGGTGCAGCCCCATTAAGAATTTATTTCGCAGGTTTCACATGTACATGCCTATAGTTTCTATTTAGTAAAGGGATCAAAAGGAAAAGTATTCTCCTCGTTGCCTGTAACGCTTTTTCGAATCATTTTTGTTCTACCTGTAGGGGAATTCGGGGCGATAAATACGTTCAGGATACAAGTAAATCTTCCCATTCTTAAACTCCCTTGTATAATTATTGAAAATTACGCTTAATATATTGTGGTTAGGGCAAGATTCCTTAAGTAGTTGCTACCTACTTAGGGGGTAGATCATGTACCATTTCTCTTACAGCGTCGCTAAGTCAGTTGTGTGGTGATATTTCTATTTGTGCAGTTCATATAACTCTGTACGTTACTGCAGGCGGAAGGTACTGGAGGCATAAAAATATACTTTAGCGGGGGAAAATCAATAGACATTTGATGATTTAGATGAAGTTGCCATAAGTAAAGTCGTGAGGTTGATTCCTCTTGTATAAATAAAGAAATAAAGGCGTTAAATATTGTGAGAATTGTCTAAAGAAAATAGGCTTTTCATAGGAGGAATGTAGTACAATTGTTCTATTATCTGTTCTGTTCTGTTGTTCTACGAGGGGTGGTTTTCACCCCTTAAAACCACAAAACTATTGACATTTAGTACATTCTGTAGAATTTCTGTAATTTTCTACAAACTACTGTGTTTTGCATATTGTGGACCGTTTCACTCATCAAAATTAGTGGCACTTATTTTGTAACACCCTGTATAATATAGACGATATTATAACCAATTTTAATTATAATCCACGTTCTATTCGAGTGTTGATTGATTATTTACCCATAAGTACAATAATTCAAATAATCATGTTACGATCTAAAATAATGTTTTATTTTCATGGAAATTCACCTATTTTAACCGGCATTAATAATAGCAAACCTCGTATATTCTCGCCTCCTTATCAATCGTGATTCATTAGTGACAAACAATTTTTTGCGGCGTTGCGTCCGTCGTAGCCTTGAGCGCTCTTCGAATATTTCTGATTTTCTGATTTTTATTTGTACGGGGACACTCGTTGATGGCGGTCGATTTCTAATCATCGGAGGTGCCTTATTGGCTTTTCCCTTAAATTCTTTTGGAATCGCGTTTGGAAAACGTTTGAGTGTTTCTTCGGTGATTTTTTCGCTTCAAAAACGTGATTTTGACTGCAAAAAGATTGTGTTGGTGATTTTTTTTAAATTATACTTGAATGCCACTTCTAGAATTATCCTGATATCATGGGTTAATTATGTTTTTCTTTTCTTTTAGGTGAGTGTAGCGATAGTGATACATTGGGATGGCAGTAGGTGCACCCGGGAGGCCCGGGCCCTCATGGCGCTGTCAAAATGGTGTGTACTTTTTAAATTATTTTGAAATGACGGTTTTATTCAATATTCTCGTATGGGGTGATTGCGATATTAGCCCTTTTGAACGTGTGTTAAGGTCCCCTGAGTCTTATTCCCCCCCCCCCCTGAACACTCAGATCCGTTCAGTATTTGTTGAAATCGGTTAGGGGCTAAGGGCGCAAGTATTGTAATAATTTCGCACGGAGTGACGAACAGACGTTTTTATTCGCGTATCAACATTGACGTTCCCTGTTAAACAACTACAAATCGCATGGAAATAATTATAATACCGGGCAGTCGTTACAGTATTTTAGTGTTATCGAAAAGCATATTTTTAATCCATACTTGCTATTTTAGCCCAAAAAGCCCCATTTTTAGACTTTTTGGGGATTTTCTTGACAGGAAAGAATTAATTGGAATCATTGCAATTAATAGGGCATTTTATTCATGTTTTAGACTATACTTCGTAGTTTTTTCAAGTTTTTATGACAAAGTTGCAAGCTGTTGATCAGAGTTGTCTTGTCTGGAGGTCCCAAATTTGAAATTTTATTATTAATTGAACTAAATTTTAGATAAAAAAACTTTAAAAATGAAGAGAAGTTTTGTAAATAGCTTTCAAAATTTTTTGGTTCATTTTTCGTTCAAAAAAATAATACTTTTTCTTAGTTTTGTTCCCAATTTTTAGCTCAATTGATAGCTAATTTAATATTGAATCAGAAACACTTTGACTTTCAGAAGTCAGTTGAAAAGTCCGAACTTCTCCATAGAATCCCTAGTATTTCTATACTCTAAAGAGCCTTAAGGCGAAAGGTGCCTAAAGGGTACTTTGCTCTTGTGAATTTTCAATTTTTCTCGATTTTTCCCAAAAGGGCTGTACGCACTCTTACTAAACCCATTATTTGAGGTACTGTATCGAATCCTTACGATTTTTATTGGAAGTATTTTTCTGTAACTTCGTAAGTGCCCCTAAAGGGCACTTTTCTCTTGTAAATTTTCTATTTCATTCAAATTTTCCCAAAACGGCTGTATGCACCCTTACTAAACCCAATATCTGAACTACTCCATTGAATCCCTGCGATTTTAGTTGGAAACTTTTTTCTGTAAAGGCGCCCCAAAGGGCACTTTCCTCTTGTAATTTTTCAATTTTTCTCAATTTTTCCAAAAACGGCTATACGCATCCTTTCTACACCCAACATTTGAACTACTCCATTGAATCCTTACGATTTTAATTAGAAACACTTTTCTGTAGACGCGCCCTAAAGGGCACTTTGCTCTTGTAAATTTTCAGATTTTCTCAATTTTCCCAAAAATCGACTGTACGCACCTTTACTAAACCTGATATCTGAAATACTCCATTGAATGCCTACAATTCTTATTAGGAACTTTTTTCTGTAACCGCGCCTTAAAGGGCACTTTGCTCTTGTAAATTTTCAATTCTTCCCAATTTTTCCCTGCACGATTAAAAAGAACCCCCGGCCTCCAGGAGCCACTTAACGTTCCCGACGAGAACGTGGCCGTTCCCGATATTTCCATAGAATCGAATTTACTCCTTCCTCTGGAGGGCTAATTAACAGCCGAGAGGTGTCTGAAGGACGGGGAATATTCAATTAGGCGGAGCGTTCGTTCCCTTATTCTCGACGGGAGTCGAAAGTATAACGTAACCGCCGCTTTTCCTGCGCGGGAGATAAGGGATCCGGCAGGGCACGGCCCGGGTGAAACCCGATAAGAAGCGGAGAGGAATGAGAAAAGTCGACGGTCGCTTTAACTGTCACAGCTATCATTGGAAACGGCCCTTCAGTTGATGAATCGCAGGGCGTTCAAGAGTGTGCGCACCTCGCACGGACCCTCGTGTGAAAATCGCGAACCTCAGTTGGTGGAATTCCATCCTTATAATAAATAGCGACTCTGTTTTATGCCACTGCGCAGCGTGCGCATCTCCTCATTGCGCATCCCTAGGGTGGAGTTGAATGGGAAGTGTAATGGTGGAAGTAGTCCAGTTACTCGAGGTTTCTGGGTTTGGATGCCTTATTACACCCTTTAAGGGTTGGTTTTCATCCCTTAGAAGGCTCACCTAGCGTATATATAACTTTTGAAGCGTATGGTAGGATAAGCTTAATTAAGGCTTAAGCTGAAAGAAGTATTATTATATCTTCAGCTTCAGTAACTGGATTAAAGTGACTTTGGTCCATTTTACACCGTCAGATAGGCGGCTTAAAGGCATCCCAGTACAAATCTTCAAGTACAGTTCAATACAAATAATTCATTACTCTTACCTCCTCAGTTGCCTATTGGCGAGTATGACGGCCATGAGGGCGAGGTTGGCCGCCATCCCCATCGTCCCTAAGGCGAATATGAGCGCCGCCTCGGCAGTTCCCCCGGGATGGCACTGGAAGACCTTCGTCGCGTTGAGGCTGACGTTGGCCGCGCTGCTCCCGAAACGCAGGTTGGCGCCAATCATGGCCACCGCCGAACCTGGAAGGGAATTCGGGAAATTTTGAAAACGTTTTTGCAAATAGAGTGCGGCGCATGGGCGGAGCGAAGGGGCATATTCGCAGTTTTGACGTTTGATATTTTGACCATCGTAGGCACTTTGGCCGCATTTTCTTATATACCAGCCAATATTTGCTTAGGTCGCTTCGAAGGAAACTTTTAGTAGGCCCAAGGGAACCTCCTTAAATTCGTCCCTTCGAATATCGCGTGTGTTTTACAAGGCCCACTCGTAAGATTAACCCCTGACGTCGGATACGTTAAGAGGAAAACAATTTTCCGAGACGTCGGCGGCTTTCAGAAAAATTTTCCTTCTGCCTTCCGCGGCAGCATCGGACTTGCGCTGATGAAAAAAGAATTGAATTTTCCACTGATTATTTTTCCTTACAAAAAGTTGTGGACGGGATGCTTCAACCCCTATTTTCCATGCGACGATGATTCCTTGAATATTTGTTGATCGAATTAATTCTTCCCTCGCATTTCTTTCTTCCCTACCCTCCCTGCGATGTTTAAGTCTAAAGCGGCTCCCTGTCGCAGGGAGAATTAAAAAGGAAAGGAAGGGCGGATTACTAAAACGATTTTTCCCGCCGGTCTTACTTTACTTTAGTGTAATTACGATGGACGGATCAAAAGGGAATAATCTAAATTAATTAGATACACATTGAACGGTTCTTTGTAGAAGAAAAAATTTTGTAAAGGGGAAGGCTGACGTTTTCGTTAACTTAGTGTTATCTAAGCGAAATTCGCGTAAAGGTACGGAGGCAAACTTAAAGTAATGAGCTATCAGACGAGATTAACTCGTGCAAGCACGAGCAGTTTATATTCTCAGGGGATTTTTTGAAGGGAAACATCTCTTAACTTTGTTCTACTAACTAAAATTGTCGATTCGACACGTTTGGTCCAATGAAAATGCTGTGTTATCTTCAGAATCTTTAAAACTGCGTCGATTTTTCTGAAAATTCGGAATTTGAGCTCATTTCACCCCCCTATCCCAATTTAAAAGGTGGCGGATGATCTCATTTAATTTTTAAGCTGCATGGACTTTAAAAATGCAAAATTTTCAGTAAAAACGCTAAATTTTTGATAAAAACTTTCAGAAATTAAAAACAAAATATTTTAAACTATTTTTTTCAAAATCTATGCCTTCTAAACCATTCAAACTTTTGAAAAATGTCAGTAGGGCGTGAATGCAGATATTTCGTCATGGGTTATGTTTAATTTTAATTTTACTGGTAATGGCGTCAGTTTTATTGCTAATTTTTTTTCAAAAATTCGAGCTGCTCATTTAATTTTTATCATAATTCCCTTAGTTTTGATGCTACAGAATTTTGTACTTAAGTACTTTAAAAAAGGTTGAGAATTTTCTCAAAGAAATTTCACGTCTTCCGGTTTTTGGCCTGAATTGTGCTTTGTATGAGCTACAACATTAAACAGAAACAATGAATTTCTTTGTTTTTTATAAGCTTCCAATTTAATAAGAATGATTTGTTTTCGTAAAATTTGGAATTTTTGAGTTATTGACGAAAAACAGTTGAAAATCACTAATAACTCGAAAAATATTGGATTATCGAAAAAACTTTATTCTTCATTTTATGCTTAAAATTTGTATACTTTTTGGTTTTTGAGGTATTTCGAATTTTTTAATTTTCCTCCCCGAGAAGGGGTGGCATTCAACCCTGGGGTGGAAGCGCATAACGGCACTAACTCACTGATTATTTATATTATTTTACATCTACTTTCAAAATTTCAAATCAGTCGATGCAGTTTTAGAGATTCTGCAGTGGAAAACGTTCTGTGATTGGACTATTTGGTAGTACCAATTCGTTATTACAGGAAGACGGTACCAAATCAATGCAAAGATCAGTAGTACAAAAGGATGGTACGTGATCGTTCATCAAACGTATAGCAATAAGCTATCATTGCAATCTCGAGCGATTTTTCTGTTAAAGTTCCCGTGATTAATGCGCCCCCTACACAATACACCCAGTAAATGGTAAGACAGAATTGGTTTTAAGTATGATGACGGAGGTACATTCAATGTCAGAAACTTCACTCCATTCACGATGTCGGTGTTTTGCGACGGACCCGATTTCGTATCTGGACGTTTCAGGGAAATTTCTGGAAAAGGGTATGTGGGCTAATGTGTGGCGGACCGTAAGCGATACGATAAAACAACCCCCTCGTTCCAGATATTCCAGGAGCCGCGTCCAGACTTCTCCCTTTCTTTTTTTTGCCTCTCTTTATGATCGAAGATCTTTTCGGGGGAAATCCCTCCGGCTGTCGGCACTCAGCAAAAATAACAATTACCGCACAATGGGGAGGTTTTATCCTGACCAATTGATAGCTTTCCATGTCGAACGGGAGAGGGAGAGCGGAGGAAAAAGGGTCCTTATCTGGAGGATTATTTATTTCGGAAAGAAGGAGGAGGGGGTGGTAAATTATTTAAGGGCGGCGGTGTGTGTATATCACGGGGACTTATTGAATTTTTCTTCTCCATTGTGCAATTAAGGGGTGAGATATGGGGATTGGGTCCCGAGATATTTTTTTGGGGATTTTTCAATATTCCTCGAGGACCTTTATTCCGTTGCGGCGCGTATTTATAAATTACAATTCTTTTTTTACAAGGGGAGGAAAGAGTGATATCGATTTCAAGACACCAGGGGTGTATGGAAGGGGGAAAATTCAGGTTATCGATTTGAAAATAGTGCATAAAACGGAGGCGAGTTAACAAAACTCAAATATTTTTTCCAAATATTGCCAAATTTGTGAGCTCAAAATTTTATTTTATTTTTTCGCGCCCAAAAATACCCTTCCCCGCCATTTTGAAAAATTTACACTTCGATTTTTCCGCGTTAAATCCGAGTAAATTCACAACCCCCTAATCCTTCAAATATTTATTTTATCGACCCCCTGCAAGTATTTATATCTGTTTACTCTCCTCGTCCCGGAATTACGTTACGCCTATATAAATTAAGTTTAGGTCTGTTTGTCCCTCTCTCCCGTTTTTCTTCCCTGTGTGTGTGTAGGTGGGGGCGTGTCTAATCCAGGGGAAAAACGAGGAAAACTTTTTCCAATTCGCCGCGACTCGCCGATATTAGTTCTGGAAATTATACGTATTGAAGTTCCCTTAAAGGAGGAAAGTCGTAAATTCTTCGCGGATGACGCGCGAAAAGTTTTAAGAGAAAAGGGAGACGGGGACTTCTCGAGGGTTCGTCGATTACAGGGGACGGATCTCTACTTTTGAAATCCCTCTACGTTACCTCATACGTCATATCGTCATAGGAAATGCGTTCATCCACGTCCTATGACAGCTAAAGATGAATTTCTCTCGTTTTCAGTAGCTGAATTTGAGGAGGCGTCTCAGAAACGCTTTTTTGTTCCTTTTTCTAAACATAGATTTCTGGAATTGCTTTCAAAAATATCTCAAAAATAATATTTTTCTCCGATAGTGACTGAAATTAAAGGACAATTCTCGACATTTTGTCGTAATTCTATATCTCAAAACCTATCACAGATTTTCCATTGAAGTATATCTCTATATTACTAAAATAATGTCAACACCACGAGATTTCCACAATTCTCAATAAAACTTTTATAAACGCTCTGACCATCAAGGTGCGAAATGTTTTGATAAATGACACCTTATACAGACTAATGACTATACAGACTAAAGGCTGGAGGGTGGCCGACCAAACACGACACTCTGCCGGCGAGAAGACCGAGAAAACCTACCGCCCCAAAGATGCTCTCCGACCCGCTTATGATTACGACCACTTATGACCCGATTTATGGGTTCTCCGACCCAGGCGAGATTAAAACCTTTTTTCAGCTAAAATCAGCTAAATCTCAAGTAATAAATCTCATTTTTCTTTTAAATGTCTTCATTAGAAATCTCAACAATTTTCTGAAATATTTGCTTGTGGAATTTTTAATGCCATACTTGAGAAAATAATCAGATTTCAAAAAAGTCAAATTTTTGACGGTCTGTTATTCATAATCAACTTTCAAATAGCATCGGTCCATAACGTGGTCTGTACCACTGGATAGTTAATCAGGAGAGTCTTGAGAATCCCTTTCACGGAGAACACGGAACGCACGAACGTTCTGTCTTTAGGCTAGTTCCATTGTACAACTTCTTCTGTTGTTATTGAAGAGTAATCTGGGGTTGGTCATGAGTTTATTCCGTTTGTTATTAGAGACTGAATCCCTTACAAGATTGAATGTTCCCGTCAAATCTGGGTGAGTTTGATGAAGTTTTTAATTTTTGAAAAAACTGGAATGATCCCGAGGCAGACAAGTTGTTTGAGGCAATTTTTGAATTGCAGCCAGTTTTAGTATCCTTTCAACTCGTCCAAATTGCCTTCAGAACTTTCCCAAACCGTCTCCACATTGGTAGGCCTTGTAGAATTACTTTTCGAAAATCTGGAATGGTCCTAAGATGGACTAACTGCCTATATTGGAAAACCTGGAGTAAGTCTGAAAATCGCTTGGTTCTCTTCTGAAACCTTTCTAAATCATTTGGTTTTGATTCTTGAAAAACTGGAATGGTCCTAAGACAGACTAACTGCCTATATTGGAAAACCTGGAGTTAGTCTGGAAATCGCTTGGTTTTCTTCTAAAACCTTTCTAAATCATTTAGTTTCGATTTTTGAAAAACTAATAACTCAAAAAAGCCTAACCTAACGAGAACAACATTTTTTGATTTTAGTTTCTTGTTGTATTTATTTTTGTTTTCTGAATGGAGCCGATTTCGGCGTTTAATTGATGTTTACCTCCTTTAAATTATTATTTCTCCAAATCCAAACTCGGTTTACTGTCGGCCCCGCGATAAATCAACACACATTCGAACGCGTCGTCGTTTCCTCCCCATTACGTAACGTAAACAACCCCCGAACATCCACTCAGAGACGGAGGATCCCCACCCCTCCCCCCACTCCAATTTCAATTATCACGAAAGATTTCACCCTTCGGCTAACCTTTTGTTGCGTAAAACGGCTAATGTTGCGTCTCGATAAACGGGTAAGCTAACGATACCATAATAGCACCCCCTTAGATCCAGACCTCTTCCCCTCCGAGGCAGATAAGGGATTTTTTTCCGACGCCGAGATAAAAATTTAGTTTCCCTAGCCGGCAGGCGGTACGTTCGAGGTGGAATCCGTAATAATTCGGTCCTGTGATTTTTCCCTCGGGAACCCTAAGGGACGAACGGTTCAGTTCCGCGGAGGGATTTTAAATTTTAGTTAAAACTGCGCTACTTTAGTTCATGAACGAGACGTACTTACGAAATCACTTGCAGATCTCCCGCAGGCCCTGCTCACTAGGAATGGGAAAGGGGAAGAAGGGAACGCGAACGGGAACCGAGTGAAGCGTTTGCCAAAGTCAGGAGGCGATAATGGGGAAAATAGGGGGAGGCGAGACGTGGGCCGTGCACGGTGAACGCTCGAGAGAAGAACTAGCCTGAAATTGAAAAAACTAAATTTTTCGAAGCTACCGCTGCTTCTCGTCGAAATTAATGTCGGGGCGCTGACGACGATTTTTCCTGTTTGTCCAGAAAACCACTTACGTTCGTTCGTTAATTGAAATTTCCCCCCCTTTTAAAAGCGAGGATAACTTTCGGCTTATTTCGTCTTCGCTTCTCATAAAAGTTAAAGCAAGAAAAATACCTGCGAGGTATTACATCGGACGTGATGGATGGTCGTAGCTGTGATGGCGTCATATTCGCTTAACTTAACGAGTGTGGAGGGGGGAGGGCGTGGGACGTAATTGGTTGTTGTATTAAAGGCGGGGTCGTTTAGTAATTAATTGTGTTGTAATTATCTCCTTTAAAAACGGAGTGAAAATTAGTTTGTGCGGGAAAATCGATGAACAAATGCGGTGTTTTTCGTTTTCTTTAGCCAGAAATTGTAGAATTCACGTTACAACCGGCGACCGAAGAAATTTTACCAAGACGCGCCCTCGAATGGGGATACGTGTTACGCGTTTTTGTTCCAGCTCGACCAAGCGCCACCTCTGTATCAAAACAGTAAGCTTGGTTCCAATAAGTTTGGAAGGGTATCTGCAGGTATCTAGTTGACGAGATTGAGATTGAGATAAATCAAAAATACACGTTATAAACCGTACTAAACGCGAGTATAATAAGCACAACTCAACGCTAAGAAGTAACTTAAAAATGTTTTCCTTTTATACTTAAATCACAACTTTTCACGTGAATTGGCAACATTGGCGACATTTCGCCAACTTCAGAAATGCTCTTCAAAATTTAGTGGACCCAAGCTTACCGTTCTAATACAGAGGCGGCGCTAGGTCGAGCTGGAACAGAAGCGCGTAACACGTGTCCCTATACGGTTGCGCCTCTTGGTGAAATTTCTTCAATCAACGTTATAACGATAATAACAGGGATTTTACCTCCGATTTTCCACCGAAATGGCACTAAAAACGTAACGAACTTTTTTTAGAACGTCGTTTCGAGCGTATATCTCGAAACGATCACCGTTTTCCTTAGTTACTTCTACGAAAGATACGCTTTTTATCCGTCTCCTTCGATAATTCCTAGCATTTTCACATCTTCCCGTTTCCCTCGTGTGCATTGCAATCACGCAGCTACCCTACCCCCCTCCCCCCCGTTACGCTCATTGAAACATTTATATCCGCGAGGGACTTATGATTTTACGACGCTTCGAGGGAAATAGGGCGAAGGGACGCGCGTCCCGTTGAATCTTTTATGGACGTTTAAGTTAAAAAAACGGGAATTCTGACGGTTTTTCTGAATAAAAGATGGAGAGGAGCCGAGGTGTCTTTCGAGCCCTGATGTGGATGTGGAGAGGAGGCGATCTCTCCAGATCCCCAAGCGGGGACTCAACACGTGTCAAAATATATTTTCTAGACGTCTCATAGTGAAGGTAGTAGGTAAAGGCGCGTAAGCGGGGGTGGGAAATTCAGATACATGCCTAAGCCGTCTACGACCTATTTGAATATACAGTCGGTATCGTTTCGACGATCGAATATCGAATTTTGACAGTTCTAATGTCAAGGAAAATGTCCTGAAAGCGAATAATAAGGCCAGTAGAATGTCTAAAGTACATACACTTGGTCAATATTCGCGACATTAATAATATTGGTTTGAATGCTCGGGCGCCAGATTTCACGTTTGCTCCCATAAAGCTACGGGTAGTTTGAACTCACGATAAGGGACGCAAAGTGATATTAGATGTTTTTTGACAGATTTTTGAGCGATATCACCGGCTTTTTGACTCGTGGAGACGTCGTGATTATTACTACCATTCTGGTTTATAAATTGTGCTTTTCCGCCACTACGAAATTTATCATTTTCGTACATTTCAGGAATTCTTCGTTCGCGAAATGTCATCGTTTCTAGTTTTTCCGTTTTGGAACAAATGCCTAGGGAAATTCCTTTAAATATTTCAAAAACGCACGTTTATTCATTTTAATTTTAAGCTATGGTCCCTGCTGACATGTTTACAGAACCTTCCTTCGAAGCATTGAAATATCCAACTTAATTTTCAGTTCTTTCCAGCATTCGATGCAGAAGAGCAGAATAACTACCGTTTAAAACTGGTACTTAATTCCATTCCGTTGTCAGCGACGCCACCTAGCGAGCGATAGCGACTCTCCCAGATCGGTCACGATTTCTCGCTGGTCTATACACAGAACACAAATTCGTAGTCTTCAAACTAGTTCCATTGTACAACTTTTGTCATCACAATGACTAAGTAATCGGTGGAGTTGTTAGTAGGAGCCTCTTCTTAACGCAAAGGTCTCGTGTCGTCTTGCGAGGTTGTACATTCTCTTCAAATCTGGAAGGGCGTCACGTGGTCATTGGTAACGCCTTTTTGTCAAGGAGGATATAGGTTTCGTGGTGAGCAGATATTTCAATCACCCATTGGTGAATTCGGATGATTCGGGAAATTTTTAATGTTCAAAGGTGTTCAGGATTTTCACCACTGTTTAAAAGGAGCCCCCTTGCGACTATTGATCCTAAATGATAGAATAATTATTAATTATTTCGGTTCGTAATATTCTAATCTCGTAATTTATTATCACGTTCGATTAAGGGCAAAGCAGTTCGATTAACTTTCGGCTACATAATTACGTTAATGTCCGATGCACTCCCGAAGCGAACGTCCCCCCCCCTCCCCTCACCCCATTAACGACAGACCAAAAAGTCGCCCCAAAACCGCCGTCGCCACAACAGCAACGGCAGCGCCCCCTACGGGCGCGCCGCCGATTCACCGCCGCAGCAATTACGGTCTAATCACGAATGCGTAATATCAACCCTTATTTTAAGCTAATCACCCATTAAACGCCCCCCCCCCCGCCCCGCCCTTCTCCTCCTCACCCTGCCGACTGCGCGTCACTACCGCCATTAGCCACTTTCCGCCCTCTCGACGGGAACGCCGCACTTAACATTCCTCCTTTGAGACGGAGGGAAAAAATTTCATTTCGGGGGTTAGGGGAAAACTTGGGCGATGGAAAGAATTCACCCCGCTTCCGAAGGGGGAGAGCGACGACCGTATTAAATAGTAAAGGTACGAGACCCTCGTAGGGAATTCGTCAAGGGGGTTTACGTTCTATACGGTAATGAGTTTCTTAAGGCCCTCGAGGAGGGACCTAATTTCCACAGTTTATAATGGAAATATGAAATTGTGAATTAAAAACAATTTAGGAGGTAAAGGCAGAAGGACCGTTTTAGACGGTATTTTAACGAGGAACGAGGCATCACCTCATATGCCACAAACCGTAAACTATCTGAAACTCCGTATAGTGGATCCCCATTAGGGCATGAAGCGCCTCAAGTGTAGGAAAGCCAAATAGAAAAAGGGACGACGTAGAAACGCTTTTACATGCGCACCACCTTTCTGCGTTTATGACACTTAATGAAACAAATAGTAATAAGGTCCACCAAATGTTCATCGAAATGTCGAAACATCGAAATAAAGTTACACTAGATGGCGCTGATCAGTTCTATTACCGCGGCCGGGTTGCCAGATTTACTCGTTTGCCACATTACGTCAAATACCGTTAGAAATTTCCCTCAAGGAAACGTGGAACTTTCATTACTTCCAATAAGTCACTCCCTCCGTTCGAACTTTAATCTCGTTATATCATCATCACTTTCTTAGCTCGCCGGCGAGATTGATTAATCCTCCTCTCCCCCCACCCTCGGACATCCCTCGGAGATCCCCCTCCTTATTAATGAGGACGCCTCGAAGACGTACGAAACATCGTGCGTGTGAAAAATGGGTTTTAATACGTCGCCGCCCTCCCCTATTTAATTTAAGATTTAGGGGGTTGCTGTCCGGGACGCGTCGTTACGTCAGGAATTTATAATGAGGAACGAGCGCAAACAAATGCGCGCCGGTGTTGCCATGCCTAGAAATTTTTCATTAGTCTAGGGATTTTTGCCTGAATAAATTGGGGAGTTTTCGACGCCTTTTTCAAAGGGGAAGGGATCTCAAGTACAATTAGAAAAATTAACGTTGAACCTTTTACGTAAGAATAAGCTTCCCCCCGCTTTGCCAGTGCTCCTCGCGTTTCCAAACGATGTACGATGCTATAACTTAATACGACGCCATTACAGCTGCGACGATCCATCACCTCTAATGGATCGTGATATATAATATCATGTGTGTTCTCATTTTAACTTTTCTTGAAACTTGGAGCATACACGCGGCTTTACTTACTAACTAGTGAGCTATGAAACTTTAAGTGCACTTCCACCGCGTGTAAATATGTTATTAATGTTTAAGTATTGGAAAATCCAGAAATGAACTGGTCTTGTGTTCAGAAATGTTTTTCTGTGCTTAGAACCTGTACTTAATGTCACATCAAAGGTGACGAGTCAGAAAGTTAAATTTCTCAATGAGTAACGGTTTTATGTAATGTTATGTAAGAAGTGGGCAAGGAAAACGCAAGACAAAAGAAAGGAGGATGAATCCCTCGTCTAAAATGTAGTAAAAAGATTAATATTAAACTTAAATTCAATAAGTTTAATTTTTCTATTAACCAGATATTTTAAGTCAAGTTGCATCTTGTGGACAAGCATCTTTTTCCTATGTTAAGTCTTTTGATGCGCGTATTTCCCGGCCTTCACGTTTTGATATCGCGCATTTTCCGACCACACCGCATCCCTAAGAGTTTAATTCATCGATTTCGAGCGTCACCGGAAAACGACGAATTTTCTAATCGCGCATTTTCCGACCGAACGATACTCGTGGCTAATCGATTCCGAGTATCTGCGAATTTCCATGCTTTTGCGGTTTCAGATCGCGCATTTTCCAACCGCGCCATATCCGTGAGAGTTTGATTCACCTATTCCGAGCTCGCATGAAAATTTCCAGGTCTCCGTGGCTTCAGATCGTACCTGAAGAAACTTGATTTCCGCAAATCATTCCGCAATCCGCAAATTTTCCGACCTTCATAGTTTCAGATCGCGCATTTTCCGACCGGACCGTAGTGGAATGAACCTAGCGAACCAGAAGATCCGCGAATTTTTCTATTGCGCATGTTCCATATCCTGGGGAGCACGGAAATCCCCTCGAATTTTCCGACCGTCGCGAGTTAAGATCTTGCATTTTCCGACCTTGCCGTATTAGTAGGACCGCCATTTTCAGCCTCAATCATCTTTAACTAAGGTTCAATGAGGCATATTCCTTTAAATGAAAAAATCCTTATTGAAGAATATAGAAAAAAGGATTGAAAACTTTTTTAAATTTCTAAGTGTAGTTAACTATAGCAGATCAATTTTAGATCGATTCTTTTAAACGTGTCACAAATTCTACCTGGATACTTTACATGAATAATAACTTCTTTATGCATGAAATAACATTTCTCGACTCTGTAACCCTCGTAATTATGAGATACTTGTTACGTTTTCGATCAACGAAAAATTAGGTCTGGAGGCCACAGAGGAACGACCGGATAGCAACGTAAGTGGCGTTTTTCCCTTTGAATCGTGCGCAGCTGCAAACTCCCGGAATATTTAAGTCTCCTTCAGGCGAAGTAAAGGACGCCGTTTAATTAAAAATTAAGTTTCGACGTTCCTTGGCGCGTTTCCGCCCCGTCTGTACGACACGTAAGTCTGAAACACTAGCAATCCATCGTTCGACCCTCCCGCGCTAAAAATTTAAGGGCCCAATTAGGGACGCGTTCTTTTACCGTCGGAGACCCTTCATGGCCACCGGAATCGAAAAGCGTTCGGTCGCATTCGCAACTTTTCCGAGTCGGTGGAAAATTCATTTTCGCGAGGTGTCAAGAGATCATAAAAAAACGTAATAAGATAGTAATGGTGGCGAGGGTTTTCATAACGGAAGATGTATGTGTGGCGAAGGATTTGGTGTTTTTACAGCTGGGGGATAAAAAAAGGGTGAGAGGGAATTGGCTCCGACGACAATGGTGTAGGCCGTAAAGGAAAAATTCGTTTAGAATTAAAGCCCTTTGTGTTTCGGCGCGGTACTCGATGGTATCCGTCAAATTTATTATGGGAATAAAAAGTAAATTGGATGTGCAAACAAGTCGTATCATCGAGACGAACTTTGAATTTAACATCTTTAATGGGAAACGAAATGGGAGGCCCACCTTTGCATTGCAGACACCTCAGAAAGCATTTATTTGCATTATAACATGTTCTCCTCATCTTCTATAATAATCTGCGACAACAGGGACTAATTTAGGGTCAATTTTCAGGAAACACGTGCTAAGGATCGGAATGCTCGGGCGCCAGATTTTATGAAGTTTACTCCCTTGAAGTTACGGGTAGTTCGAAACGAGGAAAGTCCGTGAGATTAAAACGTTTTTCGAGGCATCCCCAATCTATAAGGAAAATGTTGTAATGAGGCCAATGGAGTGATTGAAGGTATTGAAAATTCTCAAAAAAGCCAATTTTCCCGGTTTTTCCGAATTTCCTCCGGTTCTAATCAACGCATCGGATCGCTCGACCCTTCGTTTTCATCTTTGTTTAATTCTCTACAACTTTTCTATTCACGGAATCGAAATTGCTCCAGTAATTTTCCTTTTATGAGGAAAAAATTAAAGGAAATGGCTTTTTTGCACTGAAATATTTATAACAAATTAATTAATTAGAGTTGTGGGTCGAAAATGTATCAGAAAAAAAACTGTGGGCGGTCTTTTAAATGATGGCACGGAATTTGACTTTTTTGCCATATTGACTGGTCTATAATGCAAGTATAAGGGGCATATCTCGTGGTCTTTTTTTTTTTGAGGCAATTAATGTATTTTTGGAGGAAAACCCTTCTATATAAACACCTGTTTGATAGCTCTCAGTACCAAATTCAAAAATTAATTCCTGTACCAACACAAGTCTACTAACTTCCCTTTTCAACCAATCAGCATTCGTTCCAATGGTCGTTTTAGCCCAAGCAACCTGTGCTTCTTACTTCCAGTGTATCTTCTAATTTACTATTAACGTTCTAATAAAAATTGGCAACGTTGTGGTGTCAATGAAACATGCAGTTAAGAATAGTGAATCCAGTCAACAAATCTCCCTTCACCCCTAGTGGCCGTTTCCCTAATCCGATCGAGTTCAAATTTTCAATAATGGCGTATATCGTATGAAACTATATACTGCTTGAATTTGATTATGATTGAGTAATTGGATCAAAAGTTATTGCAGATTTAGTAACTGATGCTTCTCAAGTCGAAGAAACGCCGACCTCTCCTCATTCCCGTTGATTTCCCGGGAAGAAATCGGGATGTGACGGAACGTACTTCGTAGTAACCTTAGCAGAGTCGACGTGCGTCGTGCGTGTGGTCGGAAAATGCACGATCTGAAACCGCGAAGGTCGGGAAATTCACGAATTTTCCGCTGACAAATTGTGAATTTGTTTTATCGGTGGGACAGGTGTTCAGTCACGGCACGCAGTTACCTCTATATAACGGACACTTCTAACGTACTGAAGATGGCAAATATATGTTGATAATACTTGAAACAACTCCGTATTACGGACACTCTGTATGTTCTAGCATTATTACTATCGATGAAACATCACTTACGATAACCTCTTTTGTTATGTTTGTTGGGTATTTTTCAGTTTATTTAGCGAGAATGTTACAATGGAATTAAATTTGGGACAGTCTATAAATTGCAAAAATGTGTTGGAAATTCCGCTCATTGTAATTTATTGGCGGGATTAATTTCGTTAATGTTAAATTACTTAAATTCCAATTAATAATTCGGTTTTATCTAATATATTAGTTTGAAATGAACATTACTGGCGCTCGTATGAATAACAAAACGTTTTTGTTTTAATTAATAATTTATTTTGATCATCGTTTCCATTTAATCCTCTGATTGGAATTAATCACTAACAATCGATTTATAACCGGACGTTGTATATTAATCTTCATTGCAATTTACCAGCAAAAACGTTTTATATTAAACAACCTTCACGTAGAATGTCAAATTTACTCCCATTTGATCATTTCAGCACAAAACGTCTCCCTTTTTCCCTGAAAATACACAACGTACTTCGACTTCCCTCGGTGCACGTTCCCCTTCTGGGACGAGGATAAGGTCAGCTCGTGTAAGAGGAATCTATTAGAATATCAAAGGATCGTATCGTTAAATCTATTAGCTCCACATTCGCTCCTTCAAAGAGATCCGCAGGGAGATAGTTTTAGAAGGGGAATTATGATAGACGTTAAGGTAAATGATCTTCATTAGCTGAACTAGTGTTCTATGATTATTTTAAATTTGGACGAAAGTCCTAATAACGAATACCTTTCGCAGCGGCCTTGCGAATGTTTTCCGTGCGAGACGGCAACGGCCGAAGCACAATGTTGTAATTATCTATTTTAACACTGATTAATCACTTTAGGAGGGCGCCACTAACGGGATTCGCTTGTGAAAAATCTCCCTTGATCCAATTTAAAATGGGGACAATAAGACGAAGAAAGTGCTGAACACTTGTCGTACCGTCTTGAAAATATATGCAAGTCCTACCCTTCAGAGGCTTTCAAAGAAGAAGGAAATGAAATAGCAAACTTCTTAAATATTATTTCAAATGAAATACCATAAGATTTTACTAGACCACATGCCTCGTACACATAGCTCTCGCGCCTAAGGGCGTTTCATTTAAGCGACTGGAGCGGTAACTTTTTCGCCCTTTTGTATATTGTCATACTCGGTGGATTCTTCGAGATACAATCACCATTCCCCGCCGCGGATCGATTACATTAACGATTTGCAACGTATACGCCGTCCCTAAATCGTCTTCCCTTTTCCTCTGGAAAAAAGGGGGAACGGCTTCCCGGAAACTGCATGTACGTTTCCCTTTCCCTTTTTTTCTCCCTCTCGGAGGGGGAATTCCGGACTCGTATTAGGGACTGCTGGGGGAGGGGGCGGTCGGATGCTCCCGCTGGCACGCAGAAAAGAGGTTATTATAATTAGTTTTCTCGACTCCGGATAAGAGATCTGGAGCGGGACTTTCAGTAGATAATCCGGGTCGAGCCTGGAATGGTCCGGGGAAGGGATCCGCGCCATGATACTGATTAATGAATTAAGTTGAACTATTAGAGCTCGCGTCGACGAAAGAAGGCCGGCGATTTTTCCTCGCGGAAAACGTTCCAGATTTGAAAAACGTCTAAACCCGGTCTTGGATATATGGACGAACTTTTCCCGGTGAAGGAAAAACCGATCCAGGGGAATTATCGATTGGTAGTGTGGGAAGATGTGAATAGTGTTGTTATTGTTTGGCGGTAGCTGGAAGAGGGTTTAAAGGGGTTTATCCGGGTTAGTTAAGGAAGTTGACAGTATACTCTGAAGTTGTAATCTCTTTTATCCTGCTCCGAACTTCGAATTTCGACTGGAATTTCGAACTTTCCATTGGTTGATAAACTGGAAATGTTTGCTAATTTTCCTTAAGTTTCGCGGCGTCCTTAAAATGCCTGGAAATGTTGCAAGGCCCTTTATTTTATCCTGTGGAGTAGAAATTATTTCTAAGGCTCAATCGTAACAAATTAAGTTGCTAACTTCTATATAATTTTTTCCTATGGAAGTTGCCTTAATTCCTCCAAAGTTGCTTAAGTTTCAAGAGGTCCATAAATTGCCTGGAAATGTTGCAAGGCCCTTTATTTTATCCTGTCGAGTAGAAATGATTTCTAAGACCCAATCGTACCAAATAAAGTCGATAACTTCTATATAATTTTTTTCCTATGTAAGTTGCCTTAATTCCTCCAAAGTTCCTTAAGTTTCGCAGAATCCTTAAGTTGCCTGGAAATGTTGCAAGGCCCTTTATTTTATCCTGTCGAATAAAAATGATTTCTGAAACCCAATCGAACCAAATAAAGTGGATAACTTCTATATAATTTTTTCCTATGGAAGTTGCCTTAATTCCTCCAAAGTTGCTTAAGTTTCTAGAGGTCCATAAATTGCCTGGAAATGTTGCAAGGCCCTTTATTTTATCCTGTCGAGTAGAAATGATTTCTAAGACCCAATCGTACCAAATAAAGTCGATAACTTCTATATAATTTTTTTCCTATGTAAGTTGCCTTAATTCCTCCAAAGTTGCTTAAGTTCCTTAAGTTTCGCAGAATCCTTAAGTTGCCTGGAAATGTTGCAAGGCCCTTTATTTTATCCTGTCGAATAGAAATGATTTCTGAAACCCAATCGAACCAAATAAAGTGGATAACTTCTATATAATTTTTTCCTATGTAAGTTGCCTTAATTCCTCCAAAGTTGCTTAAGTTTCAAGAAGTCCTTAAATTGCCTTGAAATGTAGCAAGGCCCTTTATTTTATCCTGTCGAGTAGAAATGATTTCTAAGACCCAATCGCACCAAATAAAGTTGATAACTTCTATATAATTTTTCCCTATGTAAGTTGCCTTAATTCCTCCAAAGTGGCTTAAGTTCCTTAAGTTTCGCGGAGTCCTTAAATCGCCTGGAAATGTTGCAAGGCCCGTTATTTTATCCTGTCGAGTAGAAATGATTTTTAAGGCCCAGTTACACCAAATAAAGTTGATAACTTCTATAAAAAAAATTCCTATGTAAGTTGCTTTAATTCGTCCAAAGTTGCTTAAGTTCCTTAAGTTTCGTAGAGTCCTTAAGTTACCTAGAGATGTTGCAAGACCCTTTATTTCATCATGCCTACCGAAAATGATCTTTAAGGTCCAATTATGCCCAGTTAGGATTTTCAAGGGATTAATCAGACGTAATGTGACCGATTAATAGGAAAAGGTTCTAATTTAGTTCGTTAAAACGATCGCAAACTGTTAATCAAAATTATCGATTATCATGTATGGTAAAAAACATCAGAAATGTGTGTATTAAACTTCCAATAAAATCCAATTCGAAACATGTAAATGGAAATGGAGAGGAAAATAAACATAATCGCGGTTTAATTAACCTGTACTCACCCGCGGCCATGTTTCCTGCTGTACTCGCGCTCCCTCGTCGCAATTTACATATTCCAGGCGGAGGACACTTTGTTTTAGATTTTCCACACTTCCATTCGCTTTATATTTTTCCCGTGGCGATCATTTCAGGGTTTCTGGGGCTCCGACGTCGATCCTATCCTAAGTATCTCACAGTGGAGCGAGAAGATCCTTTGGTTTAGTTTCTGAGGCTCAGCACAGTAAGGGTGTCAAACCCCAAATGGTAGCACATCGAGCTTCGATCTGCAGTTCGTGAGGCTCAGCATAAAATACCTAATAAAGCCTCAAGGGGGCTTTGAGCTACTTTATGCTTAGCTCTAATTTCCGAGGCTCAATGCTAGTTACTTATAAAAGCATTAAGGAGCAAAACCTGTCTTTGTTTAGCTTTGATTTCAGGGAAGTATTAAAGCACTGTTTTAGCTCAGCACTAAGGAGTCTGTCTTCTGAGTCAAAGATTGACTCAGATTAGATGTGATTTCTGAGCGATTTAGTACTGATTTCTGAGGCTCGGCACAAGGAAAAGCAATAAAGTACTGAATGGTAGAACACGCGTTTGGACTCAGTATACTGCTACTCACAGAGTAGTAGCACAGTGTTATCGGGCTCAGAAAGTATCAAGGAGCAAAACTAAGTTTCTGATGTTCTACTGAAAGTGAGTAGTTTATGTATACAAGAGTAGTACATTGTCTTTGGGCTTGGATCTGATTTCTGAGGCTCAGAAACGACTGTAATGTCCAAGGCTGAGAATGAACCAACATAAACCTCGCGGACTTCTCTCTTCTTGTGTGGTTGACGGGCCATTCATTTTTGTCGCCTCGAAACGTAATCGAACGCAGGATAAACATCTCGAGGAATACACATACGTGCTCGTTTCAATATCGGATATCTGATCGATAACCCAAATACGCTCCGGAGGAATAAGAGAGAACGTCTCGGAAATTTCCCCCGTGTAAAGTTGACAGCCGATTTATGTAAAGACGTGTGTCCTCACTTCGCTCCTAATTCACCTTTTCCCCCTTACGTGGAAATTCGAAAAGGGGACGCAAGGGTTTCTTCCCCCAAAGTAAATAAAGTTTTCGAGAAGTATCCTGTACCTAGGGCCGCACGAGCTTTTCTTTTCACCCGTCGATTAAGTAAATCAAGCCCGAAGCAATTTTTATCGCCACGCGAAACGTGGATGCTTCTTCAACGCCGACGATACTCGAGCATACGTCCCGATATTCCCGAATATCCACGGGGATGAATTTTAACGGAAAATCATTTTTCCGGGACGATTATTAGCGTCGGTCCGCGCGTGACAAAAGGATCTCGATAAATCACCTCTGTCGCATTTGAATGGACGGCGAACAAATCGAATATCCCGTCGGAGCGGCGGGAGGGGGGAGTCCCGAAAAAATAAAACCGCTCTATCGCTGCGGGGGAATCTAACATCAGTTATCCTCCCCCACCCCCCGGGCGGCGGCGCCCCTCGCGTAATCGGCATCGGCGGTCTAATAATTCATGCGTCAAACTTCAAACCTACAGGATGGGGGGAAACGTAAATTCCGCGGCGCGATGACGAACTGGATCTTTTATTCGGGGGGGAAGAATGGGGAAAGCTCGAATTCGAATCTCGTGCCAGACGTCTCCGAGGGCTGTAAATTGTATTCGCGGGGGCGCCATCTATCGAAGTCGAGGGGAATCCGGAATTAACATAGTCGACAAGCGTCAGTAAAATTCGTGGTTTATTATAGTCATTTTTAATAGAATAGTTGAGTAATGATTACAAAAAAACCTGGAAATTGGTATTTTTCTCCTCTTTGAATAATAATAACTCCTTAAAAAATTTCTTATGGAAAATGCCTAATTAGTGGCACGTATAACTGAGAATGGTATTCCAAATTAATTGAGGGGAAGGAAGGGAAGATTTGACATCTATGAAGCTTGTAAATTCAATTCATCTAGGGAAATCTCTAGTTACTTTCGCGCCTAAATCTAGAGAAATCCAGAATTCAAAGTGCACTAGATGCAAGTGTCGATAAATTCGTAGTTTATTACCTTCCCGATATTTGATTAACCCGATGTGATTAACCCGATAACTGAAATTCTGATTTTAGAATTTTCCTAAAATTTGTGTAATTCTCTCGCCTTAAATTTTCTCTAAATTGTCTAGAAATCCCATATTTTATTTAAAGGTTTAATGGCGCTAGTTCGGCTCTCTCTACGTATTAATCAAGTAATAATTTCCAATCGATTCAATCAGTCAAAGCCGAATTCTAACCACGAGTAATTTGATGTACAATCCGCCATTCCTGAAAGTTTGAAACCCGAGAGATAAAGGATAAAGCTGGAATCGACTAAGGGAAGTTCTGACTTCACAGTAATGTAATGGGATTTTTACAACCGCAGCTTAGTTTGTCATTTTTTCGAACGTTAGGGGGAAGTAACATGATGCAGCGGTTTAAAAGGAAAGTTACTAGACTGACGTCGGTACGATTGGATTCCTGTGACCGAAAATTAGCCTGGAAGTTTAGGGAATCTCGAATGGCGTTCGGGAAGAGTGAAAATCCCGTGTATTTCAACGTGGGAACGTGGAGTTCGTGTGAGGGTTTCGATTTAATTATAAACTCCGCTTGACGCGAACTTCCGACGGCTCCCGAATTCCGATACGGGAACGGCGGCGCTACCGGGAAGATTTACGATAACCCGAACTGACTAATCGGAATCACGGGAATTAAATAGTTCGGAGGGGTTGATTTAAAAATGGTGTTGGGTGGGATCAGGGGTCGGAGCTGAGGGATGATCGTGGCGTTTCGAGCTGGATAAAACTTTCCCTTAAAACTGAAGTGACTATCCCTGATCATATAGAAACTTATTTAAAGTTCGGAAAATTTAAAAATTTTTCTGAGGAATGATCAAGCAGGAGAGTGAGTTCATTTTTTAATTTATATTTGATACCTTGGGTCGGTAAACATTTTTGGATCTACGAGCCATCTGAGAGTCCAGTATGTGACTATACCGGTAAGCGTGCAAAGTTTGAAGTTTCTAGCTAACCGAGCGAAAGTGAAATTTGGGTTTACGAGCCATCTGAGAGTCCAAAAAATGGTAAAATTTTATAAAATCGTGCTGCGAATAATATTTTCGCCTGAATTTATTTTTACAAAACATTTTTTTGGAAGCAAGGAATATAATTTTTTTATTAATTTGCGTAAACGTGTTAAAAACATTTTTACCAATTTCGTCATACCTTTTCGGTGTTACAACCTCCTTCAGATGTCGCCACCAGGACAAATTACTGCAATAATTAATCATCAATTGGCATTTGTTGCCAGCGCCATCTAGAAAATTCTATAGGTATTAAATAACTTTTTTCTGAAATA
This sequence comes from Cryptocephalus primarius, assembly GCA_963576515.1. Classification (NCBI taxonomy): domain Eukaryota; kingdom Metazoa; phylum Arthropoda; class Insecta; order Coleoptera; family Chrysomelidae; genus Cryptocephalus; species Cryptocephalus primarius. The sequence goes on along the minus strand of OY754949.1, from coordinate 2,376,029 downwards.
AAACATAAGGACCTATCGCACGCTCAGGCTAATCCTACCCGACGGGTAAATTTTCGACATGGGACGATTTACGGGATTCGATTAATTCGATTAAGGGGACGTTCAGAGGGTGTAAAGGTCGGTTTACAGCGAAATGAGGAGGGGACTCGTCCCGTGAGTTATTACGGGCGAGAAGGGGAATTTACAATGTTTATCACCTGTTTCATTATCGGGTCCCTTTCAAAAAAACAGGGAATCCTGGCGTACACGGGGAATTTTCGGAGTAGGTGCTTCCCGTAGGAAAATCGGGACTCCGGGGGCGTTCGGGTGTTCCAGCGGATTTAGGCGGGTACAAAACGTCAAAAATCCAATGTAAAAACCTCTTATAACGCCCATTTTTTAGAAATCTGAAAATCCCTTGTTTAATCCCTTCATCTGTCAATAAAGGTCCTTATTGTATCGTATTGATTGTTAATTGTTATTGGCCCATCTTCCCTTATGGCTTGCCTATGAGTATTTCTAATTACGTATTTTTTTTTCAGGTGAGTCCTTGTTTTTCTCTTCCCTCTCTTCCCGGGGGATTTTTCGCCCCTAATTTCGAGCCGGGGCGATGATCCAGAGTCTCGGTAAGTCCGGAACGGTCCCGGAGAGAAAGCGGGACGTTAGGAGGTCGAGGCGCCTTAATAAACAACTAAGACGACGACGGTCGTCGGTCGAGTCGGGAAATTTTCGTCCGCCCTTCCCGTGCGTATTGTTAACAATGTAAATTCCCTTTCTGCCGTTGCTCGTCGATTCCCGAGGGAGTTCTCTTGAAGTTAATTCGAGGCGTCGCTCGTGACTCTGCTAACTGCCGAGGAATTGGTCGTGGCTCGGGATCGGCCAGAAACGGGAAGATTGTTCCTGTGAGGGTTTTTGCAGAAAGTATAAAAATCTTTTCTAGTCTTTTCTAAAAATTTTTTTCGAAAACTACCGAGAAAATTTTCCTGGTATCAAAAGTGGTAGAATTTTTGTAATGAAACGTTTATTATTCGAGATATGAGTCTTAAAATAGTCACTATTAGTTTTTCAAAATATCAGAATAATTCAGAGGCTGTTTAATTTGCTTGCGTTACTAAAAAATCTCTTGAGAGTTTCATTTTCAAAATCAAATGTTCTCTCTGGTCAAAAAAGGGAGGTCTAAAGGTTTTTCCAAAATGTTCGAAATTTTGATTTTCAAATTTTCTAAAATTCCTCGATGCCAAATATGAAAGAATTTCTCCAATGACACTTTGATTTTGGGGATAGAAGTTTTCGAAAGCTCTTTTTAGTTTTTCAAAAAGTCGAATTATTTTAAAAACTGCTAAAATTAGATTGAGATTTTTTAAAAAATGCTCAGTTTTTTAAATTTCTTTTGAAAACGAGACAGAAAACTTTCGTCGTGAATTTCTGTAATAAAACGTTTATTTTTCAAGGTACGAATTTTGGAAAACCCGGTATTGTTTTTTGAAAAAATCACAATTCGAAATCTATTGAAACTACCAAAATTCTGCCCCAACCTGCTATTGCCATCTCAAAATTCAAAATTAATTTTTTTCCACATCTATAATTATTTTCTCGATAGGAACGTTTTCAAAATTCATAATTTTTTGAAGAAAATAGACTACGTAAATTAAGTATCATCGCCTCGACTTCCTCTGCGGTTTTCTTTTCTAAATTATACAAGTACGTTCAAAACTAACTTGAACTTTAATTAAGATCTTTAAATTAACGAGACAGTATCCAATTTATTATAACTTCCTCGTCTCGTACGAGATCTCATTACGATCCTTGTCTCGTTATTTTATTTGCCCCTATTTTTCTCCCCTTACTTCCTTCCCGTAATTTTTCTTTATTATTCCGGGAATTCATTTTTTCCACGGGAACGGTTGATAAAGGAGGAGCCTTTCATTCACGGTTTCCTTAACGGCGGAAGAAAAGGAGAAAATGTTAATCAGTTACTTATTCCTGTTAATTAATTAGTTAAGAATGAAAGTGTGGAAGGGTTTTTGACTAATTTACCTTTTTTTTAGAGGGTGTGATTTAATTCGACGTGGGTTATTTTAACACTTCAATTGAAATATTTTAACACGAATAATTAGTTAATCGGATTGTTAAAAGTGCTTAACTTTTTTAATTTAGTTAATTAGTGACTTAGTGAAGCCACTTAGGATCCAACTTAGTCGAAACGTTTAAAGTGCATACAGCAATTTTCTTAATTATTTCTGCTTAAGTATCTGCAAAATTAGCAAAATTATTTGTTAACTCCATTTTAGTCATGAACTAACTTAGTAATTAAGGCCTATTTTCTAACACATTAAAGTTGGTAATTACGTTCTTAAAATGTATTCCCAACTCAAAGCGCGTACTAATCGTAATTACTTATTAACTCAATTTTAAGTAATCTGGATTAATAATTAGCTCTCGACTGAGTCGGAATTAATGCGTAATCAAAGTTGGCATTTGTGTGATTAACTGGCTTGTTTGCTGGGATTTGCGTGGTATAATTGATTTCGGTTGTTAATTGTAAAGCGACTTACGCGACATGATCCACAGATAACGCGGCGTTCGTGCGCTTTAAATCGCGATTTATGGCGTCCGGAACCAGATAAGTTGATTAAAGTTAGCTAAAAATCGGAATTGACTTAAGGCAAGAAATGATCCAGGAAAATTTCCGGGATCAGAAGCTACATCTCTCGGTTCGTAGCGTAACGTGTTACCATTTGCGTGCTAGAGAAACCTGGAGGTTTATAGGTGGGAACCCAGGCTGATGTCGATCAAAAGGTGCCCCACTTCCCCGAAATGATCTACTTCGCCCGGAACTCGGATTTTTTCTAAATTTTTTTTTCGAATTTTCTCGCCCCGCTCGGGATTTTCCGCGCACCGTTTCACTCCCTCGGGAAAACTTACATCATCTCGCGTCTCCCGCTGCCCGTCTCTCTTTCTCTCCCGGAAAATTCGTGCCGCCCGTTCGAGGTCCGCGCGGATACTGCGAAGGGGGATGCTGCGGAGGCGTCGTCGCCGGCGTCAGCGCGGCGAGGAAGGGGGTTTTCCGATTTCCAGGGGGGCGCGGCGCCGATTTTCCGGGAACGGCGTCGATTTATTCCTTCTTTTTTTTCGAAAATCGTCTCTGCGCGTCCGCACCGCTCGGAGGTCGGGGGAAGAATGAGCCGCGCACGCGCGCCGGGCGCGGCGTTGCCGGACCTGTAATTCACAGGAGAAGTCTGGAAGGGGGAAGTACGGTGGTAAGGAAATCGATAAGAGGAATCAAAAGTGTAAAGCAAAATCATGAAAATAGTCCAAGGCGAAACGTTAGAAAATAGTTTCATTCACAGAGCGTACACTACGAATGCGAAAACGAAGCTCTGCTCGGGCGCCAGATTTCGAAAAATTAGCCCTAAGAAGAAGGTGACAAGCTAGTCGCTTACTAAGGGGTTAATAAGGTGCTTGTTCGGGGATACTTAGGCATTTTAACAATTTTGGACCCTGCTAGGCCTAAAAAAATTCTAAATTCTCGAAATTTTCCTTCAGAAATAGCGAAAAATGGGGGTGAAATTTATTTTTGTCAATTTTATTTCAGGTAGTTAGGAATTTTAAATCCAACACTTATGTCTTCGACCCCAAGGCCTTCGAATAAATTAAAAAGCACTAATTTTCCTCCTCGTAAAGGTGAAAAATGAGGGTAAAATTTTTGAAGCAGTACCCGAATAGCTACTGCAAAATAAGTTTTCGAAAATAAGCAAAAGGAACGTTCTAGAAGGATGCCCAACGACAAATCCTCTGGCCAATGAGAAAAATCCCATATTTACACGGGGCATTAGTGTTTTAACAGTTTTAACTAGCTTGCTTATGGTCGTGTAGCCACAATATACTAATATACATATAGAGGCGTGTATAACCTAATGGCCCTTACCCTACAGGGATAATACATTAGTAACTGGCCTGACTGATGGTAGTATGCAGTTGAAGGTTGTGTATTGATTATGTGAAACTGTTTCTATGGTAACTCCTCTATGAACTAGACATCGAATTAGAGTTTCTTACGTATTTTACAACGCCTGGATTGGCACGGATTTTGTGTTAGCCACTTGTAAACTCGGTATTTTGTTTATGCTCGTCGGTATTCGCCTGCCCGCATCTCGAGACGCGAATTCATCAAATTCCCGAAGTTCCCTCTCGTATATCCGACGGGAGCAACTTTATAGCGCCCCCGTTTAGACGGAGATGTCCATAAAAAAAAGGGATAAAATTCCACATCGCCCGGAACGAGTCCATTCCGGAGTCTGGAAGGGGGGATGCACGTGTGGGCTCCTTGATAAATGTACGTGTCCGTTTTTGTCGTTTTATTTTTCTATGAACAAGCCGCCGCGTCGCAATTATGTCGAACGGGGGCATATTCCCGCCCCCTGGCGGCCGATGGGGGAGCGAACGGCTCGAGGGCATTCAATAAAAATAAACGAGCATTAATCTTTTCTGAATCGTCCTGGATCGGACGTCGCCTCCTTCGCCAGACTTTATTACGTTAGCCCGTTGAGGGATACGCGGGAAATAACAAGGGAGATCAATCTTTTTTTTTTACAGCAAATGGGTTCGTCGTAGCCGAAATCGAAAACTCGTTTTCGGTTTCGGGACGGGAACGTTTCAAAATTTCTTTCCGCTCTCGTCCTCCTCCGATCGCGCGAGGTAAAAAATTTAATTTTCTGTCGGTTTCGGGAAAAATACTCCCCCTTCAGGGCGCCGGCGGAGATAAATCGTATCGCCGATTCTCGTGATTAATGCACGGACGTGTTCGTCCCGCATTATTCCCTCGATCCAGGTAAAGACATACACAACGAGCCTGATTAAAACTGCCAGGGAAAATGTTTTGACCTACCAGAAAGGCGAGGATTTTATTCCAAACAGACAATGGAGGTTTGTAGGGAAGGTGAAGGCGTTTTTAAAACTGACGAGCCGAATTTATAACGGGAGATTAGTTCGAAACGTACTGTATATCTACAGTAGGTGTATACTGATTAACTATTTTAGTCTTAGAGCTCAGTACTTTATAAGCACATTTGAAACTCACGTTATTGGAAAATTTTCCGCCCAGGTGTCCTGAAGTGTCCCTAGGGGTGCGCTGGGGGGATCGCAGGGAAGAATAACCGAAAGTGGTGCGGTTATCAACGCCTAATCGTGATCACACATTCAAATGGCAACTCTAGGGGAAACAAATGTGATTTTAAATGCATTTTTTTGAGAAGGAACCTTTAAAAGGTTGTGAATAGATTTTTGTGACTTCAGACTTAAGTTCGTATTATTGAAAAAAAATCTGATAGGAAGCTCGAACTTTAATGAACTTCAGCACTTTTGAACTGTGAGCAATTACTTTTAAATTTCGCGTCGTAGTTGATCAAAGCGCAGTCAGAGGGCCAAACATACTAAAATTCTCCCCTCACGTCTCGTGTTTGTCCTTTTTTGCTTATTACGCCCCGCTCCCCGCTTAATCTGCCTTTGCGTTAAATGTTGTGTTTACTTGCACGTTATTCCCATGGCCCCCTTAGTGAAACCGTAGTGTTACATAGCTTTGTTTCTATTTTAGACGAATCACAACTCTGTTATTTTTCTCCTCCGTATCGTAATAGACTCTTGGTTTTTCAGTAAATCATCTTTTGTACGTAACTGACGAATAGTTCTGATGTGATACCTCTCCTTTTATTCTTTTGGAATTCACGACTTTAGATCCCTTTAGTATCCATTAGATCAAATAGAAGAAAAATCTAGAAATTAGATTCACTCCCCTCTCCGCTCTAGCTCAATGCTTCGGCCTTTCAGTCTAAATCCATATAAACACGTGAATGTTATTTCGCATATAAATACAACATTGAAATATTACAATGTATTTTCAACGGAAAATTCCGGTAACTATAAAATAACTCTTCAAAAGTTTGACTAACACTCAAAGCTCAAAGGTTCGATAATTCCCGAGAAATCCTAAGGTTTTCCCATTATTTTTGAGGGTATAACGAGTATAACGCCACGAGGACGGCGCCGCGCAGCGCGGCCGGACGCGGCGCGCGACTCTTCGCGTTGATCGACTGCCTTATGAAGTCCAGGTACTTATCGACCCTGACGAAGGCCTTCACCTTCGACGCGCCGTCGCAGCTCTCCGTGTACGGCGTCAGCGCGACGATCTCGCCGCTCTCCGCGCAGATCAGCGGCGACGCGTGGTTCAGGTGCGCGCACGCGTCGACGCCCTCGTCCTCGGCGACGGCGCAGATCCCGTGCTCGACGTGGCGCGCCCTCAGCTCGGCGTCGCAACTCTCGCCCGCGACGATGCGCACCGGCGTGCAGAGCCTCGACGCAGTCCTGCCGGACTCGTCGGGCGAGATTTCCATCATGAACGCCCTCGAGCAGCCTGGAAGGGGGAATTTTTAGGTCCGTGCGAAATTAAAAATGGCTCTTGAAGTCACGAGGTTGAAAGGTGTGGCTACAATTGGCTGAATCGAGGAGAACCTGAGATGACTGATTGGTTGAAAAATATGACATCTACTTAGCCCGTAAGGCAGTATTTTTCCGGGGCTTTAACCGAAGACAGGCAATCTCTGGACCACGGTGCAGTACGATTAAGTGCAAAAACCTGACCAGGTATGACTAATTTACATATCCAGATATATTGGAGGCTCCAGCTCATCTACAGAAATCTCTCGCCTCTGTAACCCTCGTAATCATCGAGATGCCACCATTTTCTTACTTTTGTTGACGTTCTTCGACAGCTTGGCGTATCTGAGCGAGTTGTTCTTTACGAACGACCCGTATATCCTGAGGACGGCGATGTCGTTTTGGTTCGTCGTGACGTTCTCGTTCGGGTGCCTGTACACCTTCCAAGCCCACCTGGTCTTCTGCCGCGCCGGCTCCTCGGGCATGATCGTCAGGTGCATGTTCATGCGTACGCACATCGGCAACGTTATCGCCCACCTCGCGTTCAGCAGGGCGGCGTGGCAGTAGACGCCGAGGTCGTGGTTCCTCACGACCGCGACGAAGGTCGTCATGTTCCTGCAGGTCTCTTTCGAGATCTCGTCGGCGCCGACGAGCAGCAGGGCGAGCGCGAGGAGGAGGTTCATGACGGCTGGACTTCGCTTCGACAAGCTCTGCGGCGACATCTGGCGGGCGGTAGCAGAGTCGCTAAGTAGAGCTCGGAAGCTCCGCCTTCGAGTGATTCGAATCTGCGCAATAGACGTGCACGTAAAATAACATGGGATTTTGTCCCAGAACTCTGCTATCTCATCTACTACTATACTACCAATTTAAAACCCCTTCTTTACACTCCTACCTAGTCCACTTTTCCCCTTCTTTCCTTATTTCTCCCTGGTTACCAGGTTAGAAACCTAACAGTTCCCTGCTTAATCCTGGTGACTTTTTGCATTATTACAGCTTTCATGCCTTTGATTTCAAACGGTATTATAAGAGTAGATTTTCGCTCAATCTATCAGGAGTTCGAAATTGACTTAAATTGAGTAAATGTTACGTTACAAACGCAGACTTAAACGATGAGTTAAAATTGATGTGCTAAGAGAGTTTCTTCGATCGCCAACAGTGGTTTAAGTTCATTCCTCCATTTTCCTACTCAGACTTCGTGTGATTATGGTAAATTAAACTGTTGTATATTACTTAACGAGAATAACGTAGCACCCTCGTTCTGGCAAAATTCCCGGACGAAATTGAGTTCCCGCGGGAGCGCTCTCCCTTTTCCTCCCCGTTTTTTCCCCGAGTCGCCGTTAAAAGTCCCAGGATAAACTCGGACAATATAAAACGGTCCGTAACGTATGGAATGATAGCAATTATGACGGTTTCATTTCGGGAAGAGGGGGAATTTTTTTTATTGGATCCCGGAATGACGACGCCTCAGATTTCTGGTTTCTTCTGGTCTAAAATTCTCCGATAAAACCCCTATCGCTTCGCTTGGCGGCGTGATTTTTCGGTAATCGAATTAACTACGTCTGTTAATTAGTGCCGATTCAATCGATTAACCGCTAATTGAAATTACGCCGGGAAACAATTGTTTTCAGTGTTGAAAAATTAAATTTTCACCTCAACTGTTATCCAGGCGATTCGCTTTCACTTAACTCTCCCGCATCTCGACCTTTTCGTCCTTAACTTTCTCTCCTTCGGGAACCCTCTCCCTTCTTCCCGGCTGTTTGTCTTTCAACGGGAATATTAAAATTCATAGTGGAACGTTCGGGATTGGCTTTGTATGGTTTCGCCGTGCTTATATCAGTGTTGAAGGCACCTTCGATTATCTTAAAGAATCACGATCGCATCTCTTTAATCCTGTCTAATAAACGTAATTAGCGTTGAAGCCTAATTAAGCATAAGGAGCTGTTATGTTAATTATGGCGTTGGAATCAAAGCTTAATCGTCCCAGTAGAAATACTCAGAGGAAACATGACCGAAAAAGCACGAGAGTGCCGCGTTTAAGGGGTGAAAACTACCCCTTGTGTTAATAAATTTAAAAAATGGATTGATGCAGTTAAAAGAGTGTAATTATGTTTAATGTGTTATTTTACTGTGTAACAACCCTTAAAAACTACCCCACGTAACGGAACTAATGAAAAAGTCCTTTTAAACAACATGAAGCATTTTTATTTTGGGACTTAAATGGAAGAAATGTATTTTCAAAGTACTTACGATGTGCTATATTGCTTTTTTAAATGATTCAACCCCTAAAAACCTTTCCTATTCACCTTTTACTTTAAATATTTAAATTATATTGGTATATGTATGTATGATCGTTGAAATGACATTTTTTGTGAGATTGTTAGAACAACTCTTCTCCTTTGGAAGGTTTTCTAAAGCCCTACAAGATGATTATTTCAGCGTTTTTAAATGCCTCGGAGCCCAAGTGGTTATGAATGTATTTCGCCTCGTTGGTCGCGCCATTTTTCCTCCCTCTGTGCGTCCTGGCACAGATTTAATTCGTATAAGTGCAATTCCGACAGATTGCTATGCAGGATACGAGAGAAACGTAGACAGAGAGAAGGGGGGTGGAAGAGAAATAAACAGAAAAATAGTGGAGAGAAGATAGACAGAACCCCCTTACGTAATCCCACACTAATCCTTCGATCGGTCGTTCTTGTTTTCAGAGCGATTACGGTCGACATTTGGACGAGATCGCCAGGGAAGTGGAACGATCCTGTCTCGGCGTCCTGCAGGAGTCGCTCGTCGGGTCGGAAGGGGGTCGGGGGGCGCCCGCCGCCGCCCTCGACCTGCTCGAGAGATGGGAAGCGTACGTCGGAACCAGGGGTGAGTTCGGAGGGGGGGAGTGACGTTTTGAAGTTACCCGCGGGAAAATACGGGAAGAAAATCGGGAAGGGGGTGTAAACGTCGCCATCTCGCGCGTCCCTTCTGGAACTAACAGGCGACTGATCCCTGCATCCCTGCAAAACTTTCGGTTGTAATAAAAAAATCCAGTTTAATAGCACTACAAGCGAATTGAAATTATAAACGTAGTAGAGCAAAGCGGGATAGGGCATGTCTCATCTTTTTTAATTAAAATGCAAATGTCGCCTTATTAACGAGATTTGCATTAAGTAATTACGTACGAATTCGGAACGTGACGTTATTAAAGCAATTTCCCTTTCTTTTCCGCGGAAAAGCCATTTCCTTTCCGATTTTCTTCCCTTCTCCTCGCCACGTCGACGATATTAAAATCGCCGATTAATCGGGCGGCATCCCCCTAATAGAAAAGTCCTGAGGGGGGGCTAAAATTGCTTTTTAATCCATAACTCCTATTTAAATTCACTTTGAAAGATTTTTCTTTAAAAAATTATGCGTCGCTCTTTCCAGACATCCAGACGCAGACGATGGACGAAGAATTGCGGCTCTTCCTCGAGAAAAGCGCCAAACTGCGAGGAATCCTGGACTCCCTGAGGGACCACGGGAACCTGAAGAACCTGGATGAGTTACGGGATAGATTGGGAAAACTTTCGAGGGCTGCTAAAGCGGACGGGTCATTGAACGCCGGCGGGAAATTCGAATGGGTCGATTCGATTTTAGTCAAAGTAAGGGACAATCATACAATCACTCTTTTCCAATGATGATTTAATAAAAGAATCATAAATTACGTCATTATTGCCTTTCTAAAGGCTTTGGGTAGGGTCCCTCCGGGTTGTCCTAAGGGCTACACGCGGGGTCGATCAGGGGTTTGCCTTTACAGGCACTTTTGCTGTCCACAAGAAACATCCTGAAATCCTGGAGTTTTTACTCCTGTTTTCCCCGCCCTTCAGGTCCTACCAGAGCCCCGCGAACAACTGCTTTTCCCCCAGGTGTTGCAACCTCTTTAGAATCTCCTGTTCTCTGACCGTTGAACGATCGCTAGGATTTTTCGCTGACCAACCACGTATCATCATTCCACCTGCTCGATTTAGCAGTTCCCATTAATTCGTTCGCGGTATTTTTCTGGCAGCATTGCAAGAACAACCATTTTGATTGAACCAATGGATCCATTCGGGCTTAAGCTAAACCGGTCAAGCCCTGTAGCGAAGCGAAGTTATGCTGGTTGGATATTCTACCCTCTTCTCTCTTCTAGTGTCTAAGAGATGGTTCGTGGTTGCTGATAGACAACGTGAACCTGTGCAGTTCTGCAGTGCTGGACCGCCTCAACTCCCTGTTGGAGCCCAATGGAGTGCTGACTTTATCCGAAAGGGGAGTCGACGCCGATGGGAAGACTATCGAGATACGGCCTCATCCAGATTTCAGACTCTTCCTGACGATGGACCCGAAGAATGGAGAAGTTTCCAGGTAAATGTTTGGGATATTTAATTATGTTCAAGGGGGAAGAATAGCGTTGTTATTAGACGTTACAGTCGTACGGTACTGCGTCTATCTATTCACTGTAGCACTCACTATCACTACAAAAGCAAATTTAACCTTCCAGGGCGATGCGGAACCGCGGAATCGAGATCCACCTCCCCGAGGCCCGAGAGGCGCGCGTCGAGTCCGACCTATCGAGCCTCGTCCGCCTCGAGGGCGTGACCGACGCGTCGCACGTGACGCTCCTGCTGAGGACCCACGACTTCGTCGCCTCGATCGTCCGCGGCGAGGCGCCTCGCGTCGACGAGCTCCTCCGGGTCGCCTCGTCGGTCTCGCAGCAGCTGAGCCGAGGCTGCGATCTGCTCGAGGCCGTCCGCGGCTGCGCCTCCGAGGTGTACTGCAAGACGAGGTCCGCGGCGGAATTCGCCTGCGGCGATCCCCAGCACGTCGTCGGCGCCGAGATCTGCAGGTTGGCGAAGGAGCCGCACGAGGCGGGTTTAGGCGAGCACGCGACCATCAACGTCGCTAATTTGAACCGCTCGTCGACGTTGGAGAAGCTGACGCAGCAGTTCTCCGCCTGCGAGCAGAACGTTCTTTACTCCGTGTTTTTGTTTTACTCTCTGGCCTCCAAGGAGGACTTGCCGTTGAGGCGTGTGTTCCTCAAGCAAGCCGTGCGAAACGAAGAGTTGTCACGTCTGATCGACGTTTTACACGAGATCGTCAGGTCTTCGGATTTCGGAGATGAAGCCTTTCCATACGACCGCAATTGGTTCCCGGACGTCCCGTACAAATCCACCAGCGAGGGGGACAGTAACAGGCACAACCTCGGTTTGTACTTGGAAGTGTTAAAGTTCGCAGAGGGGATGGAGTACAACGAGAGGAAAATCCAGGACGTGAAGAGCAAGGAATTGACACTTTTCGATTACATGTTAGGGAGGCAACGGAAGAAAGCTTCGGACAAGTTCGACGACGTCATCATAAGCAATTACCTACGGATGGAACGGGAGTACGATCAGTACTTGAAATCGGTCGTAGATGCCACCACCGCTCTCACCAATGAGAACTTCATACCGGTCGTATACTTCGTCATGTGGCGGTTCATCTTCCGTAAGTCGACGATGAGGAACGTGAGGAACGTCAGCCCGGAGGACAATTCCGAGATGATCCTTCACCTCCAGGTGCATTTCAAATGGTTCCTTAAGTATTCCGTAGATGGAGTTAGTGGCATCACGAAAATCCCCCCAGGGGAAACCCTAAGTGATATCATTAATAGTATCCGGTTACGGCTCGACAAGCAATTCTCCGGTTTGCAGAAAGTGAGCAAACGTTACCAGAAATTCGTCGAACGACCCAAACCGTACGTCACACTAGAGCAGTTGAAGACCGCCGAAGCCTACAACGAGATCAGCAGGTGTTACAACCTCTGCGACAGATCCTGCGACGTAGCGAAAATCCTCGACTCCTTCGCTCGCAGGAAGGACCTGAGGCCTCTCTTGATCGAAATAAAGTCGAGGCTACACGACTCCGACGACCTGTCCGATCGAATCGCCCTGCTGAAGGGCGTGCACGAGGAGCTGAAGGCCCTCGGCGAAGCCTCGGTCGACCTGGTGCTCGTGCAAGTGTCTGACGCGCTGTTACGGCTCCGGGTGCGGGCCGGTGGCGACCTCTCACGGCCTGAGGACGCGCTGCCGCCGCTCGAGCTGGCGGCCTCTGGCGGCTTCGAATTCGAAGAGGCGTTCTACGCATACCTGGCGAATTCGACGAGCGTGAGGCTCGCCGGTTTGGGCGCCTTCTCGCCGGCGATCGCGTATTTCCTCGTCGGGGCCGTGAGGGAGGAGGGCACCGTCGGATTGGGCGGTTTCAGGGGTGCGGAGAGGCGGCTCGAGTGGCTCAACCTGGCGGCGTGGGCGAACACCTATCAGCTGTCCGAGGAGCGGTATGATTTCATGTGAGTGTTACTATACGTGAAGGTGGATGAGGCATACCCTCCATACTCAGAAGCCAACTTAAAGCTGTATCTAAATCTGTGCTGTATAGCCCAATAGGTATCCAGGTACCCTTAGTACTAGTACAGCTCTATCTTTTGACTTACTATATATTATTCTCCAGCATATCCCTCCAATCTTTGCCCTTGTCATCAATTAATGTTATAAACATTTTTACAGAAATAACGAGCTGAAGCGCATCAGGTCCATTTACACCACCTTCTTGCATCAACTAAGCGACGTACTACTCGACGTGCCCACAGGAGAAGTCACCATCGAAGCTTTATTAGAGAAACTTAAAACCTACGAAACTGAAGCAGACTTGAAGAACCTAACGAAGCACATCATGGACTGCGGTGCAAACATCAACAAGTTACGTTCGGATCGTCTCACCTTCGACCAAACCGTATCCCTAGTATCTGAGCTGTACATGAAGATAAGCTTCGTGAAGGCCGTCTTCAATTCGAGGCTTCCACTGATCGACCCGTTGGTGAAGAAATCCCTGAAGAGGAAACACTTTGAGGATATCTCTGCGGTATTCCATCGGATGAAGAGGTGTTACGAAATACAGAACATGGTGTACAGCGATAAGAAGGAGACGAGACACGTCTACTGCAAGCACATCGAAGATAAACTGGGGGAGTTGAAGGAGAGAGACGATAAGCTCGGGAGGTGCGTCGCTGTCAGATCGAAGGACGTTCCATATAACTCCATAGTAACGGTAAGATAGCACGTTGATTCCACATTCGATACTTAAGTTAGATACTTAAGACTTTGTCAATATTTGCATTATTCTGTTTCCCCAGCTCATCGACCACGCGTTCACCACGGTCCTATCGACTTCGACCGTCACCAAGACGATCTCGAACCTACGGTACCTTCTCGTGAACATTTCCTCCGCTTGTGCCGACAGGACCCCAGTAGACCTCGGCCACTTCACGGCGAAGCTCTCCCATTACGAGACGGCAACCGTCAGCTACGAGAACCTGCTGCACGGTTGGTCGAAGTACAAGACGAGCTACCCGGACATGATCGAACCGTTGCTCAGTAATATCGCGGAGTTCTTATACGGGTTGAAGCTGGGGGTGTCGTTGCTTAAGATGAACCTGAGACGGTACAAGTACGTCGAGTTCGACGTGGACATACGGGAGGATCTTGTCGGTTTGCTGAAGTTCCCCGTGTTGGGTTACGAGCAGAGGGATTACGGCGGTTACGTCCGGATGTTCGGAGGGAAGAAGTTGGGGAGGTTCGTCGGTGAGGCGATAAGTGAGGCAGAGGATGAAGGCGACAAGAGCGAAGCGATTCAAAAGTAAGTGAACAATTGCTACATAACAACTGGCTCATGCAGCAATCATCGTACATAAGAGATGAGAGATTTGTAGTGAAATGGTTCGTAGCGACCGAGTCGGTTCTGATAAGTTTAAATTTCAGGTTGTGGAAGTGCGGCCTCTACGAATGCTTCAACCTGTGCGTAATAGACGCAAGTAACAATTCCCACAGGCTCGATAGAACTTTGTTTGTCACCTTCGTTGATTTCGTCGACAAATTCGTCTCGTCTTGGAACCGGCAACAGAAATTGAAGGAGGAAAAGGAAAAGGAGGCGGAAAGCCTATACAAAATAAAGTAAGACAAACTCATTTCTCGTATATTTATTTTCTTCACCCTTACAACGTTTGCAGAACCAAATGTGAAGAGAAGTCCGACGACGAACAAGCCCAAGACGAGATCAAGGCGCTCTTCACAAACTTTCACGACAAAGACTTCCCTGATTTGCAGTCGGACCCCGTACCGGACGCCGAATCGACTGAGGAAACCTACGAGGAGAATTTCTCCTGGAACGATCTGAAAGAGATGATCGCTCTCCATCAGGTTCTGATGAGAAATTACGTGAAGACCGAATGGTTGAATCCCGCAACGGACAAGAGCGTCGGTCACGATTTCATACGACCGTTGGTCACGAAGTACGAAGTGTTCGGGAAAATCCTGGAGAGGGAGGTCAACGGGCTGGATTACAGGATGGACGGTCGGATCATCGGAAGCCTGAGTACCTTGTTGGGCGTGGCGCGGAAATATGGCGACGTGGCAGGTTTAAGTGAGTAATATGAGTTTTGGAAAGGTTCATAATAAGATTTTTGTTGATATGCTGGTATGGAAGAAACATGATGTAATGTCGTCTGTTGGTTGTTAGGTGTATTCAACAAGGGTCAGCGTTGAAAATGCCACTTTGAGTATTTTAGGGTATTGTGTGTAAAAGCGAAGTTGGTTGCATAGCTGTCTAAATAAAAGGTTGTGATGAATATTCCAAATCTGAGAAATATAATGTTTTTGCAAAAAAGTAGTGAAATATCCGATAAAACGTAACCATGCAGCATTTCATTATTCAAGGAATCACCGCACATTTACAGTATCTCTCAAAGCAACCTGACATTTTGGTTTATTATAGGAAATGCTTTTGAAAGAACCTCGTTTTCTGTGTTACGAAATTTGCCTTTGAACCCGATCAAAAATCTACAAAACTACTTTAATCCCCATCGACTTCTTAACTGATTTGGCCGTTTTGTTCCAGCTGACCTGCCATCGTCTCCCTCGAGATCGAGCAAGAAGAACTCGGATTTCTACAGAGATTCAAACGTGGCTGAAGTAAAATCCTGCTACCACATTCTAGAGGAGCTCAGGCTGAGAGTCGCGGAATACCTGCAGGAGTGGCCAGATCAACCTACACTGAAACTCGTACGTCAAAGAAGTTAATTACACTAGATTAAGAATAATGTAGTACATTATACATCATTACCTGATCGCTTCTTCCAGATCTTGTCGGTGATCGATAGGATCTACACGTTCGACGTGAAGAGTCCACTCGCCCGGTTCCTGACGGGCTTGGAGATTTTGCTGGCGAAGTGTCACGAATGGGAACAAGTGGCACACTCTAAAATCAGCCTGAGTCAGTTCTACAAGAGCCTCATAGATCAGATCGTGAGCTGGAGGAAGCTGGAGCTGAGCATGTGGAAGGATCTGCTCAACAGGACTTACGAGAAGTAAGTGCTACTCAATCGATTATACCCATAGATTGTTTCAACCACTCAGCTACTCCTCTATATGGTTATATATGTTTCAGGATGAACGACTCATTGCCGAAATGGTGGGTCTACCTGTACAACATAATGCGGCAATTTATAACCGAGAAACTCTTCGACAAACGAGAACTCTTAACAACTCTACAAAACTTCATGACCAAATCGAGCCTGGCAGAATTCCACGGAAGACTAGACCTACTCTACGTTTTCCACTGTCACTCTTCCTACCTGGAAAGGACGAAAGAGTCGGAGGAGTTCACGAGCATCCTATGGAACCTGCACGCCTATTTCCGACAATTTGACTCGACGATTGCCAACAAGGTGAAAGACCTAAAATCTCCCATAGAGAAACAGCTAAAGGACTACGTGAAGATCGTCAGGTGGAAGGACATAAGCTACTGGTCAGTTAAGCAGACCGTGGACAAGTCGCATAAGACGCTGCATAAGTACGTTAAGGAGTTCCAGGTATGGATTGTCTCGATAAGTTTTAGTTTGGTTTAAGGGACGCGGATTAAGATTAAACTTAAACAAATTCGTCGTTTCAGAACGTTCTTCAACAACCCGTCACGCCATATTTGACAAACATCCATGCCAAACTCGGAGACGATAACGTCGGCATATGGGACAGACCACAGAGACAGAACCCGAAGACCTACCATTACACTCTAGACGCTGAATCGTACATCACAAAACCATCAATAATCAAGGTAAGTAGGTACGCTTAATCGACGATGTATCGAAGAGTACCGATCGTCCTGTTTAGAAATCTCATTCCTTCGAAGAGAAGACCGAGGAAGGCCTCCTGGGGAAGATCGAGACGTACTTCTTGAAGTCGCGGTCGCTTTGCAAGGAGACGATCTCGTCCACGGAGTACCCGGAGCTGATCCAGAACCTGGACGGTTTCGTCGGCGAGGTCATCGAGGCCAGTTCGTACCTCCAGAACCTCGAGGTGGGTGGCACATTACAAGACCCTCACTAACCCCTAATAGTTAACACATAGGTGATGAATGCAGATTACATTGTTCCTTTTGTTTGCTTTGCTGTGCCTCCTTGTCTTTCAAAGGAGTGAGGGAGAGAGATATGCCTCACTTCTCGGCAACCAACAATACACAACGTTGGTATAAATTTTACTTAGAGGCCCAACCATTGTTATTTATCGAATTAATTGATTGATTGGTTCGAGTCTTTGAGAGGTGTTTACATGTGGTTCGGCCTCTTAGTTTTTCAAGCATATCCTCTAATGGACGCTTACATAATAATTGTTCAGGTGGACACGACTCTGTCGAAAGCCAAGCAGAAGTCCCAAGCGAAGAACATCCTTCAACAGAAGCACAGGGCCTTGGCGGATCTGTTCAAGACTTTGAGGAAGATCGGACTGTCGTTCAGAGGTGGGGTCGTGCAGGGAAAGCTGAAGGATAACTGCGAGGACTTCCTCATAAAACCGGTCGATCTGAACGTTAACTTCAACCAACACAGTCACAAGTAAGACGCTTCGAGTTCAAAACGGGTGCTTTAGTTTAAGTTTCTCTTTTGTTTTGGTTAGTTCGAGGGAAGAAAAAATCTTGACGATATGGGACTCTTGCGAGTTATATTACGTGAGGTCCCTGATGAGGAGTGACGTTTTGGATGGGGCTCTTTTAAACCCAGCGAAGGACCTCGGGTTGCAGAATATCGAAAGGTGTAAGGGATTCAGCAATGATTTATTGGTAAGCATACTTGGTTTAAACATATGGAAACTGTCTTAACTGTTTCTTAATTACTTGAAGGTTCTGGCACAGAAGCTGAAGACATCTCTGATAAGCTCGACTAGAAACTACTATTACCTAAAACATTGCATAAAACAACTCTCCGATACCTGTGAAGCAAAAGAGTTCTTACACCGAAATTTAGTCATGAAAATCAAGGATCTGCTCAAGAAAGTCTCCATCACCCTGAATCAATACAAGATCATATTGAACACGTGCCCCGAACAAAGCTTCGAAAATCTGGAAGTCCCGGTGTTGGACTCCGATGTACCCGACAGGATTTTTCACAAGAACGACGATCTGTGGACGACATCGGTGAACTTGATCAACTCTACGTTGAGCGTGTCTGCAAAACTGAACGGTCACATGGTGAAGTGCGAAGGGACGATTTACGCCACCGAATACGTCTTGGTAACCTCAAACTTTGTTCCGATCAACGAAAGAGTCTCTGTCGAAAATGATCTCCGAGAGATCCTAAACGGCGTTACTACCCTACGTGAAATTTTAGGAAATATCGCAATGGCGCAGAGCTTATCTTGGCTGGAAGAAGAAATCGGCGCTACGATCCGTCAGTTCGATGACGTACTCGAGGCGACGGGAACCGACAGCAGCGACGATAACTTCAAGAGGAAAATGGAGAAGTTAATGGAAACCATCCTACTAACCATACAGAACATCTACAAGAAATACTCCAAGGGCGAAAGGGAAACTCCAGAGGACAAACTTAAGGATGATCACCTTAGACACCTCCTAGTGGAGAACTTAACTAGCGACGTTGAGCTGTTAGAGTTACCGAAGGTACTGAAGCGAACTCGTAAGGTTGCTGAGGTGGTGCTGCGAACACCTCCGGGAGCCTCGAATTACATGAAATCGATAACGGCACAAGCATTACCGCTGTTGGAGCAGACCGTGCAGCTGTACCAGTACTTCATCACGCAGCAAGTGTCCGGGTATAGGGTCGTATGCAAGATGAGCTCCGTCATGCTCAATATCTTCATAGAATTGGCGTCGAAGGTGAGAGAAACTCCGTACTAAAAACACTGCTTGATTCAAACCTACAGTAGGTTGGTACATGCAACGCAGTCTGCTAGCAGATCACCGACATTTGTCTATTTATGTTCTATCTGTAGGGTTTCTGCGTGCCCCCGGAGTTCTCCGACGAGCTCCAGGGAGAGGGCGAGGGCAGACCTTCGGACGGTCTCGGTCTGGGCGACGGCGAGGGCGAGAGGGACGTGTCCGATAGGATAGAGTCCGAGGACCAGTTGGATGAGGCGAGGCCGGCCGGAGAGGAGAAAGAGAAGGACGATGACAAGGAGTGCAAGGAGGAGGAGAAGGGTATCGAGATGAGCGAGGACTTCGAGGGGAAGTTGCAGGTTAGTACGCGAACGATCGTCATTACGTAATTCTACTCGAGTATTTTGTTTTAGGACAAGAAGCACGAAGACGATGAAGAAAAGTCAGGCTCCGACGACTCGGACGCCGAAGAGCAGATGGGCGAGACCGAGAAGGGCGCCGACCGTCTCGATCAAGAGATCTGGGGTTCGGACACCGAGGAGCCCGAAGAGGGGGACGACAAGGAGGATAAGGGCGAGGGCGGCGAGGCGCGGGGCGAGGACCAGCTCGGACCGAAGGAGGACGAACAGAACGAAGGAAAGGAAGACGATAAGGGCGAACGTTCCTCCGAGAAGAACAAGAAAGAGATCAACGAAATGCAGGAGCCGGAGTACGACGAGGACCAGATCGACCCGCACCACGGGAAGCAGCCTGAGCTGCCCGAACCTGAGCCGATGGAGCTACCCGACGACCTGCAGCTCGACGACGGCGTCGAAAAGGATGATCAAGAAGCCCAAGAGGAGAACCCCTTCGACATCGACAAAATGAAGGAGGGCGCCGAGGAACAGCCACCGCCGGAAGAGGAGAAGCTCGATAGTAACGAACGTGATGGAGATGAAGCCAAGGATTTCAGCAGCGACGACGAGGACATAGCCAGAGGAGGAGAGCAAGAAGGGGGCGAGAGCGAGGATCAACCAGAAGGAGCCGACAAGGAAGAAGCTTCCAAGGAGGTCGGAGAGAACATCACGGAAGACAAAGAGGAAAAGAATGAGCCGGAGGTGGAGGGGGAAGAGGAAAAGGAAAGTTCCGGTCTCGATCAGACGCAGAGCCACCAGGAGAAGGTCCAAGCAATGGACGTCGAAGATATTAGCGCTACAGATATAGTAAGGACCCAGTTTACAAGCAATGCCTATGTTGCCAGCCGAGGTTCTTTCGGATAGGAAACTACTTTTTCTTTCATGAATGATTTGTTGCATTTATACACCTTGAAAGGTCCTTAGTTGTGTGCTACGAGCTTTACAGCTTCTTTTTCTTTAATGCATATTTCGTCATTTTCCAGACCGAAAGCCATCCTTCTACCAGTAAGTCGAACGAACCGATCGATGAGTTCACCCAGGAAGACCATCGGGACGACGACGGAGTCGGTCAGTCTCAAACTGAAGAGAGTAAATCCGGTCACACGGCTCAGACTAGCTCGAACCAGGAGGTGAAGGGATCAAAACGGGAGATGGAGGAAGAGGAGGAGGTGCAGAGGAAGCAGAAACCGGGAGAGTCCGACTCGCAGAGGAGTTTAGGTAGTGTTGACGTCGAGGAATCCGAAATTACATTTTTTTTCTGGATGGAATGTTTTTGTTGAAGGTGACGTCAATGAACCCGTCAAGAAGAAGCTGAAGACAACGGATGCAAGACAGGAATCCCAGGACAACAACGACCACAACGATAAAGAGGAGCAACGAGCGGAAATGTATCAACACATAAAAGACGCCAAAGAAACAAGGACTCAAGTGAGTAAAGACCTATGCAAGTATGGGGAATTTATAGAATTAACTTATATAACGTTTATGGCCCTTGCCTTTACTCAGCAAAGTAATTCACAACTGATTTAGCTGAGTAAACTTATTGGTTTAAGTGTTACTACGTAACAGACATTTAAATGGTAAGCAGTTGTGAATGTCTGCACAATCTCTTCTGTATTTATCTTCGTCTTTGCATATTTTTAGGTTTTGGACGTCGCGACGGAGGAGCAGGTGGAAGAGCAAAGGAGGGAAGTGCCGAATAAGGAAGATGAGGAAGCCGAGGCGGCAGCTCAGAACGAGGAAGAGTTACCGATGGAAGAGGAGAAACAGGAAGGACCGGAGGTGGCGGAAAGCGAAGTGATGGAATCGGAAAAGGTGGAAAACGCCAGTAAGAAGAGGAAGAATAAAAATGAACAACATCAAGAAGGTACGAGTAACAAGAATACCGGCTTCGGTAAAGGATCTAGCGATGCCCACGGGTGCGGTCGATAGGCCCGACCGATTTCGAAATATTGCAATTTTTCCATAATAGAATGTCCTTTCCCTTCAACCGTCCATATCTCGGAAAGTAAGGGTCGTAGGAAAGAAAAACCTTATTTCCTGGAATCAGGGAAGTGTCCCCTTTCGATTGCCACCCCAATTTCGAAAATCTAATTTTCAGCCGTTTTTGGAGAAAATCGCAAGGGGTTAACCTTCCGTTTTTTCGGGCCGAAAATGTGAACTTTGGAATTTCCAGATGAAATTCACAGGTTACGTCAAACAGACGATTCTAAGTCCTATAGCGTTAATTTCAAGTCGATAGGCCCAACCGTTTTCGAAATATCGCGATTTTTCCAAAATGGAAAATCCCCTCCCTTCTACCGTCCATATCTCGGAAAGTAAGGGTCGTAGGAAAGAAAAACCTTATTTCCTGGAATCAGGGATGTGTCCCCTTTCGATCGCCACCCTAATTTCGAAAATCTAATTTTCAGCCGTTTTTGGAGAAAATCGCAAGGGGTTAACCTTCCGTTTTTTCGGGCCGAAAATGTGAACTTTGGAATTTTCATATAAAATTCACAGGGTACGTCAAACAGACGATTCTAAGCCGTATGGCGTTAATTTCAAGTCGATAGGCCCAACCATTTTCGAAATCTCTGTAATAAATCGGTATTGTTATTCACCTTTTCTTCTATATTTCCAGGTGAGATCTTGGACGAGCCCCAAGACGTGAACGTCGAGGGCGACGCTGTGGACACGCTGACGGCGCCACGGGATTCGGCGTCGACGCACCACACCGCCAACCTGGTCGTCGTCGACTCGACCCCGACCAGGCTCACGGTCGAGGAGGCGAACGACCTGCGGTCGGAAGTCGAACGCCAACTCTCGCACTGGAACGAACCCCCGTCGGACGAGGAGGCTGAGAGCACCTGGCAGAAGATCTCGTCGGTGACCGCCTCGTTGGCCCGAGACCTGTCCGAGCAGCTCCGCCTGGTGCTGGAGCCGACGAAGGCGAGCCGGCTGAGGGGCGACTTCAGGACCGGCAAGAGGATCAACATGAGGAAGGTGATACCGTACGTCGCGTCCGAGTTCAGGAAGGACAAGATCTGGCTGAGGAGGACGAGGCCGTCGAAGCGCGAGTACCGGATCGTCATCGCCATCGACGACTCGTCGAGCATGTCCGACAACCGTTCCAAGGAGTTGGCCTTCGAGAGCGTCTCGCTGATCTCCAGGGCGTTGACGCTGCTGGAGAGCGGCGAGCTGTCCGTGCTGAGCTTCGGCGAGGCGGTCGAGGTCGTCCACAGGCTCTCCGAGCCGTTCACGGACGACAGCGGCGTCAGGCTGCTGCGCACGTTCCACTTCCAGCAGGGTAAGACGTGCGTGGCGAAGCTCCTGGATTTCGCCACGGAGATGCTGAGCCGGTCGCCGTCGGCGGCGCTCAACTCCAAACTCCTCGTGATCGTCGGCGACGGTCGCGGCGTCTTCTCCGAGGGGGAATCCCTCGTCCGGAGGGCCGTGCGGAGGGCGCAGCTCGCCGACGTGTTCGTGGTGTTCGTCGTCATCGACAACCCGGAGAACAAGAATTCCGTGCTGGACATCAGGATGCCGGTGTTCAAGGACGGGAAGCTGTCGAGTATCCAGAGTTACATGGACGCGTTCCCGTTCTCGTTTTACATCATCCTGAGGGACATCGGTTCGCTGCCCAGCGTCCTCGGCGACGCGCTGCGCCAATGGTTCGAGATCGTGTCCAATTTGAATAAGTGAGGTAATTAATTGAGTATCTTTAGGGCGGTTCCATGTACCTATATTGTACCATAGGGGGGGTGGGAAAGTAAATTTATTAGTCGTATTGAAAAATAACGTTTATTTTGCGTTTGCGCAGGTTCGATAGCCGATGGCCTCATCGTACAGGCATATCGTATCTCGAGGCGCTAAGGGGAGGTTCAAAAGAGTCTTAAACTGCGACGTTTTCCTCGAGAACGATACGTTTATTCAGACAGTTTTGGTGTAACCACTTATTCTGTTGTCCTGGCCTTTATGGGGGTGCGTTGTACAAGATGGGTTTACCGCCAATAAAAGTGGTGCAGCGGCGTGAAAGTATAAAATTACATTTAACGTCTGCGTTCATTTCGGTACAATTACTTTAAACGTAGGTTCCAATAAACCGCCATTAACAAATGGTCGAAATATAATTTATTCAGAACAAGTTTTATACAAAAAGTCTCGTTTACAAAAGAATTAAATAACACAAATTGAAAAAATTGACACGAATCACGTTTCTTCGTACATCATACATCTACACTTGAACATTCATAATTTGATATAATTTACAAATATACATAAAAGAGGGCATTACAACGCCAGGACCAATCAATACTTAACAAGTCATCACTTGTTCCTCCCCATTATTACACAATTACGCAAATACTGTCAGCTGCAATACGTCAAAGTATATATACTATAGTCTTCCCTCATATAGCTTCGTTAATTGTTATACTACTTTAACAGAAACACAATTAGTACAAGAAGTATTTGTAATATGCTTCCCATTTCAATGTACGAGTCCTTCTGGAAACAAGTAAAACATCCCTTACCGCTACGTTGCCATTGGCTAATTCGGTTGGCATAACATATACTTAACATAAGGCGTTTGTTTACTTTCACAGTCAACTTCAGTCCCAGATCGAGTCATGGACATACAAATGATACAGCTCGAAGGGATCCTTCGTATGTTTACGCATTGAGTAGGTGCATAACCTCAAATGCATACACGGTGTAGTAAATCATCCGTTAATTTGGAAGAGAGCAGAAAGATGCTTGGATACCTTTCAGCTCTCTCCAATCGGTGGTTACATTTAAACGGGCCACTTTAATGTAAGTCGCTTCAAAGCTGGATTTGTATATGAGTCGTGGGCGATCGAAATAAACAACGGGATAGAACGTAGGCGAACAAAGTCACATTATAAAATCCGGCACCGTCACGTATCCAATTCCCGCGAGGTCGGGGGATCGAGACCCGATCCGCCTACGCGGCGGGGTCCGGGCCGGCGCCCCCTCGAGGCGGCATCTTGAGCCTCAGCGCGAGCCAGAACCTGTCCTCGGCCGCGGTCCGCCTGTCCCACTCGAGCACGCCGACCTTCCGAGCGAGCGTGCCGAGCGTCTCGCCTCGAGCGTCCTTCGTCTCGGGCGCCTCGGGCCGAGGCAGCGGCCGCAGCGAGACGACGGCGAGGCGACGGTCGAGCGAGCGCAGCTGGCCGATCGCGTCGAGCACGGCTGACGGGGCCCAGGGGGCGCTCAGCACGGCCGGCGAGAGCGCGAGCAGCAGGCGACGCGAGCGCTCCGACTCGGACTTCAGGAGCGAGTACCCTGCGGATCACAAATAAGAGGATAATTAGTAAAGAGTACATAAGGATGTATAATTATTAAACGGCAAATGTACTACGATGGCTAGGAGACCATTTATACAAAGAACTCATGGTCAAAGTATTGGGAAGTATATTATCATGATTTTTCCGAAATAGATAATCCCCTCCCTTCTACCGTCCATAACTCGGAAAGTAAGGGTCGTAGGTAAGGTAGGAAAGAAAAACCTTATTTCCTGGAATCAGGGAAGTGTCCCCTTTCGATTGCCACCCCAATTTCGAAAATCTAATTTTCAGCCGTTTTTGGAGAAAATCGCAAGGGGTTAACCTTCCGTTTTTTCGGGCCGAAAATGTGAACTTTGGAATTTCGGGATGAAATTCACAGGGTAGGTCAAATAGACGATTCTACGCCCTATGGCGTTAATCTCAAGTCGATAGGCCCAACCGTTTTCGAAATATCGCGTTTTTTTTCCAAAATAGAAAATCCCCTCCCTTCTACCGTCCATATCTCGGAAAGTAAGGGTCGTAGGAAAGAAAAACCTTATTTCCTGGAATCAGGGAAGTGTCCCCTTTCGATTGCCACCCCAATTTCGAAAATCTAATTTTCAGCCGTTTTTGGAGAAAATCGCAAGGGGTTAACCTTCTGTTTTTTCGGGCCGAAAATGTGAACTTTGGAATTTCGGGATGAAATTCACAGGGTAGGTCAAATAGACGATTCTAAGCCCTATGGCGTTAATCTCAAGTCGATAGGCCCAACCGTTTTCGAAATATCGCGTTTTTTCCAAAATAGAAAATCCCCTCCCTTCTACCGTCCATATCTCGGAAAGTAAGGGTCGTAGGAAAGAAAAACCTTATTTCCTGGAATCAGGGAAGTGTCCCCTTTCGATCGCCACCCCAATTTCGAAAATCTAATTTTCAGCCGTTTTTGGAGAAAATCGCAAGGGGTTAACCTTCTGTTTTTTCGGGCCGAAAATGTGAACTTTGGAATTTCGGGATGAAATTCACAGGGTAGGTCAAATAGACGATTCTAAGCCCTATGGCGTTAATCTCAAGTCGATAGGCCCAACCGTTTTCGAAATATCGCGTTTTTTCCAAAATAGAAAATCCCCTCCCTTCTACCGTCCATATCTCGGAAAGTAAGGGTCGTATGAAAGAAAAACCTTATTTCATGGAATCAGGGAAGTGTCCCCTTTCGATCGCCACCCCAATTTCGAAAATCTAATTTTCAGCCGTTTTTGGAGAAAATCGCAAGGGGTTAACCTTCCGTTTTTTCGGGCCGAAAATGTGAACTTTGGAATTTCGGGATGAAATTCACAGGGTAGGTCAAATAGACGATTCTAAGCCCTATGGCGTTAATCTCAAGTCGATAGGCCCAACCGTTTTCGAAATATCGCGTTTTTTCCAAAATAGAAAATCTCCTCCCTTCTACCGTCCATATCTCGGAAAGTAAGGGTCGTATGAAAGAAAAACCTTATTTCCTGGAATCAGGGAAGTGTCCCCTTTCGATCGCCACCCCAATTTCGAAAATCTAATTTTCAGCCGTTTTTGGAGAAAATCGCAAGGGGTTAACCTTCTGTTTTTTCTGGCCGAAAATGTGAACTTTGGAATTTCGGGATGAAATTCACAGGGTAGGTCAAATAGACGATTCTACGCCCTATGGCGTTAATCTCAAGTCGATAGGCCCAACCGTTTTCGAACTATCGCGTTTTTTCCAAAATAGAAAATCCCCTCCCTTCTACCGTCCATATCTCGGAAAGTAAGGGTCGTAGGAAAGAAAAACCTTATTTCCGGGAATCAGGGAAGTGTCCCCTTTCGATCGCCACCCCAATTTCGAAAATCTAATTTTCAGCCGTTTTTGGAGAAAATCGCAAGGGAACCTTCCGTTTTTTCGGGCCGAAAATGTGAACTTTGGAATTTCGGGATGAAATTCACAGGGTAGGTCAAATAGACGATTCTAAGCCCTATGGCGTTAATCTCAAGTCGATAGGCCCAACCGTTTTCGAAATATCGCGTTTTTTCCAAAATAGAAAATCCCCTCCCTTCTACCGTCCATATCTCGGAAAGTAAGGGTCGTAGGAAAGAAAAACCTTATTTCCTGGAATCAGGGAAGTGTCCCCTTTCGATTGCCACCCCAATTTCGAAAATCTAATTTTCAGCCGTTTTTGGAGAAAATCGCAAGGGGTTAACCTTCTGTTTTTTCGGGCCGAAAATGTGAACTTTGGAATTTCGGGATGAAATTCACAGGGTAGGTCAAATAGACGATTCTAAGCCCTATGGCGTTAATCTCAAGTCGATAGGCCCAACCGTTTTCGAAATATCGCGTTTTTTTCCAAAATAGAAAATCCCCTCCCTTCTACCGTCCATATCTCGGAAAGTAAGGGTCGTAGGAAAGAAAAACCTTATTTCCCGGAATCAGGGAAGTGTCCCCTTTCGATTGCCACCCCAATTTCGAAAATCTAATTTTCAGCCGTTTTTGGAGAAAATCGCAAGGGGTAACACCTTCTGTTTTTTCGGGCCGAAAATGTGAACTTTGAAATTTCGGGATGAAATTCACAGGGTAGGTCAAATAGACGATTCTAAGCCCTATGGCGTTAATCTCAAGTCGATAGGCCCAACCGTTTTCGAAATATCGCGTTTTTTCCAAAATAGAAAATCTCCTCCCTTCTACCGTCCATATCTCGGAAAGTAAGGGTCGTAGGAAAGAAAAACCTTATTTCCTGGAATCAGGGAAGTGTCCCCTTTCGATTGCCACCCCAATTTCGAAAATCTAATTTTCAGCCGTTTTTGGAGAAAATCGCAAGGGGTTAACCTTCCGTTTTTTCGGGCCGAAAATGTGAACTTTGGAATTTCGGGATGAAATTCACAGGGTAGGTCAAATAGACGATTCTAAGCCCTATGGCGTTAATCTCAAGTCGATAGGCCCAACCGTTTTCGAAATATCGCGTTTTTTCCAAAATAGAAAATCCCCTCCCTTCTACCGTCCATATCTCGGAAAGTAAGGGTCGTATGAAAGAAAAACCTTATTTCCTGGAATCAGGGAAGTGTCCCCTTTCGATTGCCACCCCAATTTCGAAAATCTAATTTTCAGCCGTTTTTGGAGAAAATCGCAAGGGGTTAACCTTCTGTTTTTTCGGGCCGAAAATGTGAACTTTGGAATTTCGGGATGAAATTCACAGGGTAGGTCAAATAGACGATTCTAAGCCCTATGGCGTTAATCTCAAGTCGATAGGCCCAACCGTTTTCGAAATATCGCGTTTTTTTCCAAAATAGAAAATCCCCTCCCTTCTACCGTCCATATCTCGGAAAGTAAGGGTCGTAGGAAAGAAAAACCTTATTTCCTGGAATAAGGGAAGTGTCCCCTTTCGATTGCCACCCCAATTTCGAAAATCTAATTTTCAGCCGTTTTTGGAGAAAATCGCAAGGGAACCTTCCGTTTTTTCGGGCCGAAAATGTGAACTTTGGAATTTCGGGATGAAATTCACAGGGTAGGTCAAATAGACGATTCTAAGCCCTATGGCGTTAATCTCAAGTCGATAGGCCCAACCGTTTTCGAAATATCGCGTTTTTTTCCAAAATAGAAAATCCCCTCCCTTCTACCGTCCATATCTCGGAAAGTAAGGGTGTAGGAAAGAAAAACCTTATTTCCTGGAATCAGGGAAGTGTCCCCTTTCGATTGCCACCCCAATTTCGAAAATCTAATTTTCAGCCGTTTTTGGAGAAAATCGCAAGGGGTTAACCTTCTGTTTTTTCGGGCCGAAAATGTGAACTTTGGAATTTCGGGATGAAATTCACAGGGTAGGTCAAATAGACGATTCTAAGCCCTATGGCGTTAATCTCAAGTCGATAGGCCCAACCGTTTTCGAAATATCGCGTTTTTTCCAAAATAGAAAATCCCCTCCCTTCTACCGTCCATATCTCAGAAAGTAAGGGTCGTATGAAAGAAAAACCTTATTTCCTGGAATCAGGGAAGTGTCCCCTTTCGATTGCCACCCCAATTTCGAAAATCTAATTTTCAGCCGTTTTTGGAGAAAATCGCAAGGGGTTAACCTTCTGTTTTTTCGGGCCGAAAATGTGAACTTTGGAATTTCGGGATGAAATTCACAGGGTAGGTCAAATAGACGATTCTAAGCCCTATGGCGTTAATCTCAAGTCGATAGGCCCAACCGTTTTCGAAATATCGCGTTTTTTTCCAAAATAGAAAATCCCCTCCCTTCTACCGTCCATATCTCGGAAAGTAAGGGTCGTAGGAAAGAAAAACCTTATTTCCTGGAATAAGGGAAGTGTCCCCTTTCGATCGCCACCCCAATTTCGAAAATCTAATTTTCAGCCGTTTTTGGAGAAAATCGCAAGGGAACCTTCCGTTTTTTCGGGCCGAAAATGTGAACTTTGGAATTTCGGGATGAAATTCACAGGGTAGGTCAAATAGACGATTCTAAGCCCTATGGCGTTAATCTCAAGTCGATAGGCCCAACCGTTTTCGAAATATCGCGTTTTTTTCCAAAATAGAAAATCCCCTCCCTTCTACCGTCCATATCTCGGAAAGTAAGGGTCGTAGGAAAGAAAAACCTTATTTCCTGGAATCAGGGAAGTGTCCCCTTTCGATTGCCACCCCAATTTCGAAAATCTAATTTTCAGCCGTTTTTGGAGAAAATCGCAAGGGGTTAACCTTCTGTTTTTTCGGGCCGAAAATGTGAACTTTGGAATTTCGGGATGAAATTCACAGGGTAGGTCAAATAGACGATTCTAAGCCCTATGGCGTTAATCTCAAGTCGATAGGCCCAACCGTTTTCGAAATATCGCGTTTTTTCCAAAATAGAAAATCCCCTCCCTTCTACCGTCCATATCTCGGAAAGTAAGGGTCGTATGAAAGAAAAACCTTATTTCCTGGAATCAGGGAAGTGTCCCCTTTCGATTGCCACCCCAATTTCGAAAATCTAATTTTCAGCCGTTTTTGGAGAAAATCGCAAGGGGTTAACCTTCCGTTTTTTCGGGCCGAAAATGTGAACTTTGGAATTTCGGGATGAAATTCACAGGGTAGGTCAAATAGACGATTCTAAACCCTATGGCGTTAATCTCAAGTCGATAGGCCCAACCGTTTTCGAAATATCGCGTTTTTTTCCAAAATAGAAAATCCCCTCCCTTCTACCGTCCATATCTCGGAAAGTAAGGGTCGTAGGAAAGAAAAACCTTATTTCCTGGAATAAGGGAAGTGTCCCCTTTCGATTGCCACCCCAATTTCGAAAATCTAATTTTCAGCCGTTTTTGGAGAAAATCGCAAGGGGTTAACCTTCTGTTTTTTCGGGCCGAAAATGTGAACTTTGGAATTTCGGGATGAAATTCACAGGGTAGGTCAAATAGACGATTCTAAGCCCTATGGCGTTAATCTCAAGTCGATAGGCCCAACCGTTTTCGAAATATCGCGTTTTTTTCCAAAATAGAAAATCCCCTCCCTTCTACCGTCCATATCTCGGAAAGTAAGGGTCGTAGGAAAGAAAAACCTTATTTCCCGGAATCAGGGAAGTGTCCCCTTTCGATTGCCACCCCAATTTCGAAAATCTAATTTTCAGCCGTTTTTGGAGAAAATCGCAAGGGGTAACACCTTCTGTTTTTTCGGGCCGAAAATGTGAACTTTGAAATTTCGGGATGAAATTCACAGGGTAGGTCAAATAGACGATTCTAAGCCCTATGGCGTTAATCTCAAGTCGATAGGCCCAACCGTTTTCGAAATATCGCGTTTTTTCCAAAATAGAAAATCTCCTCCCTTCTACCGTCCATATCTCGGAAAGTAAGGGTCGTAGGAAAGAAAAACCTTATTTCCTGGAATCAGGGAAGTGTCCCCTTTCGATTGCCACCCCAATTTCGAAAATCTAATTTTCAGCCGTTTTTGGAGAAAATCGCAAGGGGTTAACCTTCTGTTTTTTCGGGCCGAAAATGTGAACTTTGGAATTTCGGGATGAAATTCACAGGGTAGGTCAAATAGACGATTCTAAGCCCTATGGCGTTAATCTCAAGTCGATAGGCCCAACCGTTTTCGAAATATCGCGTTTTTTTCCAAAATAGAAAATCCCCTCCCTTCTACCGTCCATATCTCGGAAAGTAAGGGTCGTAGGAAAGAAAAACCTTATTTCCGGGAATCAGGGAAGTGTCCCCTTTCGATTGCCACCCCAATTTCGAAAATCTAATTTTCAGCCGTTTTTGGAGAAAATCGCAAGGGGTTAACCTTCTGTTTTTTCGGGCCGAAAATGTGAACTTTGGAATTTCGGGATGAAATTCACAGGGTAGGTCAAATAGACGATTCTAAGCCCTATGGCGTTAATCTCAAGTCGATAGGCCCAACCGTTTTCGAAATATCGCGTTTTTTTCCAAAATAGAAAATCCCCTCCCTTCTACCGTCCATATTTCGGAAAGTAAGGGTCGTAGGAAAGAAAAACCTTATTTCCGGGAATCAGGGAAGTGTCCCCTTTCGATTGCCACCCCAATTTCGAAAATCTAATTTTCAGCCGTTTTTGGAGAAAATCGCAAGGGGTTAACCTTCTGTTTTTTCGGGCCGAAAATGTGAACTTTGGAATTTCGGGATGAAATTCACAGGGTAGGTCAAATAGACGATTCTAAGCCCTATGGCGTTAATCTCAAGTCGATAGGCCCAACCGTTTTCGAAATATCGCGTTTTTTTCCAAAATAGAAAATCCCCTCCCTTCTACCGTCCATATCTCGGAAAGTAAGGGTCGTAGGAAAGAAAAACCTTATTTCCTGGAATCAGGGAAGTGTCCCCTTTCGATTGCCACCCCAATTTCGAAAATCTAATTTTCAGCCGTTTTTGGAGAAAATCGCAAGGGGTTAACCTTCTGTTTTTTCGGGCCGAAAATGTGAACTTTGGAATTTCGGGATGAAATTCACAGGGTAGGTCAAATAGACGATTCTAAGCCCTATGGCGTTAATCTCAAGTCGATAGGCCCAACCGTTTTCGAAATATCGCGTTTTTTTCCAAAATAGAAAATCCCCTCCCTTCTACCGTCCATATCTCGGAAAGTAAGGGTCGTAGGAAAGAAAAACCTTATTTCCTGGAATAAGGGAAGTGTCCCCTTTCGATTGCCACCCCAATTTCGAAAATCTAATTTTCAGCCGTTTTTGGAGAAAATCGCAAGGGGTTAACCTTCTGTTTTTTCTGGCCGAAAATGTGAACTTTGAAATTTCGGGATGAAATTCACAGGGTAGGTCAAATAGACGATTCTAAGCCCTATGGCGTTAATCTCAAGTCGATAGGCCCAACCGTTTTCGAAATATCGCGTTTTTTTCCAAAATAGAAAATCCCCTCCCTTCTACCGTCCATATTTCGGAAAGTAAGGGTCGTAGGAAAGAAAAACCTTATTTCCGGGAATCAGGGAAGTGTCCCCTTTCGATTGCCACCCCAATTTCGAAAATCTAATTTTCAGCCGTTTTTGGAGAAAATCGCAAGGGGTTAACCTTCTGTTTTTTCGGGCCGAAAATGTGAACTTTGGAATTTCGGGATGAAATTCACAGGGTAGGTCAAATAGACGATTCTAAGCCCTATGGCGTTAATCTCAAGTCGATAGGCCCAACCGTTTTCGAAATATCGCGTTTTTTTCCAAAATAGAAAATCCCCTCCCTTCTACCGTCCATATCTCGGAAAGTAAGGGTCGTAGGAAAGAAAAACCTTATTTCCTGGAATCAGGGAAGTGTCCCCTTTCGATTGCCACCCCAATTTCGAAAATCTAATTTTCAGCCGTTTTTGGAGAAAATCGCAAGGGGTTAACCTTCTGTTTTTTCGGGCCGAAAATGTGAACTTTGGAATTTCGGGATGAAATTCACAGGGTAGGTCAAATAGACGATTCTAAGCCCTATGGCGTTAATCTCAAGTCGATAGGCCCAACCGTTTTCGAAATATCGCGTTTTTTTCCAAAATAGAAAATCCCCTCCCTTCTACCGTCCATATCTCGGAAAGTAAGGGTCGTAGGAAAGAAAAACCTTATTTCCCGGAATCAGGGAAGTGTCCCCTTTCGATTGCCACCCCAATTTCGAAAATCTAATTTTCAGCCGTTTTTGGAGAAAATCGCAAGGGGTTAACCTTCCGTTTTTTCGGGCCGAAAATGTGAACTTTGGAATTTCGGGATGAAATTCACAGGGTAGGTCAAATAGACGATTCTAAGCCCTATGGCGTTAATCTCAAGTCGATAGGCCCAACCGTTTTCGAAATATCGCGTTTTTTCCAAAATAGAAAATCCCCTCCCTTCTACCGTCCATATCTCGGAAAGTAAGGGTCGTATGAAAGAAAAACCTTATTTCCTGGAATCAGGGAAGTGTCCCCTTTCGATTGCCACCCCAATTTCGAAAATCTAATTTTCAGCCGTTTTTGGAGAAAATCGCAAGGGGTTAACCTTCCGTTTTTTCGGGCCGAAAATGTGAACTTTGGAATTTCGGGATGAAATTCACAGGGTAGGTCAAATAGACGATTCTAAGCCCTATGGCGTTAATCTCAAGTCGATAGGCCCAACCGTTTTCGAAATATCGCGTTTTTTTCCAAAATAGAAAATCCCCTCCCTTCTACCGTCCATATCTCGGAAAGTAAGGGTCGTAGGAAAGAAAAACCTTATTTCCTGGAATAAGGGAAGTGTCCCCTTTCGATTGCCACCCCAATTTCGAAAATCTAATTTTCAGCCGTTTTTGGAGAAAATCGCAAGGGGTTAACCTTCTGTTTTTTCTGGCCGAAAATGTGAACTTTGAAATTTCGGGATGAAATTCACAGGGTAGGTCAAATAGACGATTCTAAGCCCTATGGCGTTAATCTCAAGTCGATAGGCCCAACCGTTTTCGAAATATCGCGTTTTTTTCCAAAATAGAAAATCCCCTCCCTTCTACCGTCCATATTTCGGAAAGTAAGGGTCGTAGGAAAGAAAAACCTTATTTCCGGGAATCAGGGAAGTGTCCCCTTTCGATTGCCACCCCAATTTCGAAAATCTAATTTTCAGCCGTTTTTGGAGAAAATCGCAAGGGGTTAACCTTCTGTTTTTTCGGGCCGAAAATGTGAACTTTGAAATTTCGGGATGAAATTCACAGGGTAGGTCAAATAGACGATTCTAAGCCCTATGGCGTTAATCTCAAGTCGATAGGCCCAACCGTTTTCGAAATATCGCGTTTTTTCCAAAATAGAAAATCTCCTCCCTTCTACCGTCCATATCTCGGAAAGTAAGGGTCGTAGGAAAGAAAAACCTTATTTCCTGGAATAAGGGAAGTGTCCCCTTTCGATCGTGTTATTTCGTGCCCAAGTCTTGGGCCTCCAATGAGCAATTGATCAATTTCTCGTAATAAATGACGAATGTAAAATTAGATTAATACATCATGAATTAAATCTTCTGATCACCGGAGCGGTAATCCGGGAAATACCCGGAAACTCGTTATTCGAACGTTAATCGTTTATACATTAAACACGTTACGTCATCGTAGACCGAAAATACATTCAATCCCGTTTAAATGAAGTTTAAGTTAATAACACCCGAGATTCCCTCGAAGAAAATTTGGGCAATTACAGACTACGAGGCTTTTCGTCGGAAAAGCGGGTTAATAATGTTAAATTCACTTTGAAGTTTCAAGAAAAACAACGGTATTGGATTTTAGGGAACCCATGCTTAAAAATGGGCTAAAGAAGGGCATTGTGTGTGCTCTTTCTTTAACGCAATAAATTATTTTTTCATAACACTTAATCGAGTAAGGGAATACATGAATTTTTAAAAATATTTACTAATTCGGCCAAGGGAATTTTAAACTGCACGCCTATGAGAGCATTTGATCACAGGCGTTCATTGGTATTTATCGTTGCAGAAGTATTTTTTATTCTAAAAACGGTAGAGGAGGGCCGCCAAAAGCCTCTGTTCTAATTTTTGGTGGACGCGCAAACATTATTTGAGGACAGTTGTGATTTATGGCGAATTCGCCCCAAACCCCTCTCATGGGGAACCTTCTAGGCAGGTTCGATGGGACAAGGGGCCAATAATAAAGCAAAATACTCACACATCGGTATGGAGTCGACGAGCTCCCTCGTCCCGACGGCGTAGCCGAGGCCGGCGAGCGTCGGCACGAGGACGCCGAGCACGACGTCCGAGTCCTGCGGCGAGTACAGCACGAGGACGTCGCGCGCCTTCCCGTCCTCCGAGGCGGCGCCGAGGCGCGGGCGTCGGCGCTCGAGCGCCTCCTTGAGGCGCACGCGCCACCCGAGGCCGTAGTGCGCGTAGCACACGACTGAGACGACGGCGCCGAAGAAGACTGCAGACGCGGCCAGCAGGAGGCGGCCGCCGGGCGCCGATTGGCTAGCGGGCTGCGGGTCGCTCCTCTCCACTGAAATGGCAGAGAAAATATGTTGAATCGTAAGAAAATTTGTGTAAATGGTGCTACTCCGCCATTTCTAAGCGGCCCAAATTCAAAATGTCGGACGGAAATGAGGGCAAAAGTACTTTCCACGACGCTCTAATTTCGTACGTGGACTTTTCTTTACCTTCAGTTTGAAGAGAATCGCATGAAAATTCCTTTTTAGGAAAAGGTGCTTCTTCGCCATTTCTTCCATGTACTATTAAACCCTTGAGGAGCCTAAATCCAAAATGGCGGACAGAGATGTCTTCCATACTTTCCATGGCGCTCTCGTTTCGTACGTGGACTTTTCATTACATTCAATCATGAATACAGAAATTCGACGCATTGCTTATAAACGTCCTTCTTTTTTCCAGCTACAAATAGAGGTCACCAATGTGGACGACGGTGGCGCCCCCAGCTGGTAGCTACGAAGACTACAAGGAATAGTTCCGGAGAAATTCTATTTGCCTATTTGAATCACACGATATAAAATAAAAAATGTGGTTCTAAAAGTCAATAAACATTCCTACCTGGACTTATTGTTTTTCTCCCGAAATTTACATTTTATGTGCCTATTGAGGACAAAAAAAATTTAATTTTCGAAAAAGACAAAGCCGAAAACGATCGAAAATTCGTAAGTTCGACAGCAGCGAGGAACTTGAAGTTCTGCGCATGTATAGTTTAAGTACACAGAGATGCGGGAAATCCATAAATTCCACTCGAGCACCGAGCAACAGGTAAGTATGACCAGGTAGACATGAATAGATGCGCAAACCGATATATTAATTAATTAAATTAATATGATAATTAAGTAATTAAATAGTAAGGGGAGAAGTTTCTTCGAAAACGCCGACAATAGTGTGAAGTTCATTAACAATCGTGCAATTATTTATTAACCGAGGTATAAAACGGGACGAAATGTCATTAGTAGTGCTAGAATAGCTAGAAACTGTAAACTATGCACGCTTATAACTTATATGCTACAAGGTGGTTTCAAAAAATTCTACAACTTCAAATTCACTCTTCCCATAGGGTGTAAAATAGGGATGAATGTTATGTTTCTCGGTATTCCTTGAGGTACTTGACGAGTTAAAAGTCGGGAATTTCTCTTACTAAGCTAGAGGAAAAGGGGGATGAAACTGATCCCTACAGCAGTTAATAAAGAGAAAGAAAACGCAGACAATAATAAATATTGTTAGCTAATAGTTAGAAACTGTAAACTTCGCACGCTTATAGCTTAAAGAATCCAAGATGGTTTCGAAAAATTCTACAACTTCAAATTTATCCTTCCCATGGGGTGGAAAATAGGGGTGAATGTTATTTTTCTCTGTATTACCCTGAGGTACTTATCGACAAGATCTGCACAGGGGTACTTTAGACCCTCGGGTGGTTAGAAAAAAAATTAAAAATCTGGAATTTTCCCCTACCGAGCGAGGGAAAAGGGGGATGAAACTGATCCCTACAGCAGTTAGAAAAGAGAAAGAAATAGAAGTTTCCAACGGAATAGGGAGAGACGTTTATTAGAAAACGCAGA
This sequence comes from Cryptocephalus primarius, assembly GCA_963576515.1. Lineage (NCBI taxonomy): Eukaryota > Metazoa > Arthropoda > Insecta > Coleoptera > Chrysomelidae > Cryptocephalus > Cryptocephalus primarius. Next base: position 2,339,859 of record OY754949.1, on the reverse strand, counting down.
CAACAATAAATGGCGTTAGCTAATAGTTAGGAACTGTAAACTTTGCACGCTTATAGACTCCACACAAAAATTACTGATTTAGGCGCACTTCGTTACGTGCGTGCAAATCCTGTTCGTGTCAAAAAAAACCAAATGACATTGGGAGATCCCCGCGGCTCCAATTAAATAATTCGAACGGTTACTCACGTTTTTCGGTCACGTCGACCAATCTCGAGATGGTATTCCCAGGTTTGCTGACGATGCACTCGTACCGGCCGAAATCCTCCTTCAGGACCTTCGCGATCAGCAGGTAGATGCCGAAGGTTTGGTTGTCCTCCCTGGAAAAGAGATTTTCACACGTTACATTTTCGGCAGAAGCACGATTTTTCCCATTCTATTGGGAAAAATCGTCACGACCGTCGGGACCCGCTCGAGCGCGACGATTTCCCGGAAAATCCCGCGGACGTCCTGTCCGCGTTACGATCGACGCGCAAAGGAAAATCCGCCTTATTGACACCTTCCTCTTTATTACCTCGTTCCGAGGGGCCGTTTTTACCTTCCCACGCGGTAGTACGGTACTGCGCCGTGCGGCGAACACCTGCGCTCCTTTTTTTCTCCTCCGGGGTACGATTAATGATTCACGGAAAATAAGCAAATTACGTTGTATAACGTAAGCGAGGCTTAATATGGTTTTTAGCCGTATTAACGATGCGGGTTAGTCACGCGATTGTCGCGCCAAGGAGAAATTTTAGAAATCACCGAAGACAATGTGTGACGGGTGAGCTCTCAAAATGGGGTTATTTTTATAAAATTTTCTCGTTAATAGGAGTCTATTGATTGTTAATTTAAGGGGAGGAGTACCGTTTCTAAATGACCAACGAAGTTCACGTGTTCTTAGGATTAATTTTATCTAAAATATTGCTCGGGTAAAAAAAAAAATTAAGAAACATTCGAGTATCGTTTCTGAATACCCCACTCATCCCTACTCACTTCTATTTAATTAAATTCTTCTTAAACTTCTATTAAATTCGCGAAATTTCGAATAAACAATTAGTATGACGCGCCAAAGTGCAATTTTCCCTTTTTCTCGTGCAAAGATTTGATGCCAGCACTATTGTAGAGGACAAATTGCACCGCAGAACTAGTGTTAAAATACATAAGATTACACTAGTAGAAATATCATAACACAACTGACTTCTTCGTATGATCTTCAAGTAATTCCTCTAAATTCGCAAAAATTCCAATAATTAACTAGTATGAAGCGCCAAAGTGCAATTTTCCGATTTCAACAGATTCCAAAAAAAATATTTTGGGGGCCGCGAAATTTTGAAAAAAAAAATGACAAAAAAAGTAAATAATTACACTTTTTCTCGTGATAATATCTGGTGCCATTACTATTATAGAAGATAAATTGCACCGCAGGGCTAGTGTTAAAATACATAACAATTACACTAGGAAATATCACAACACAACTGACTTCTTCGTATGATCTTCAAGTAACTCCTCTTAATTCGCAAAAATTCCAATAATTAACTAGTATGAAGCGCCAAAGTGCAATTTTCCGATTTCAACAGATTCCAAAAAAAAAATATTTTGGGGGCCGCGAAATTTTGAAAAAAAAAATGACAAAAAAAGTAAATAATTACACTTTTTCTCGTGATAATATCTGGTGCCATTACTATTATAGAAGATAAATTGCACCGCAGGGCTAGTGTTAAAATACATAACGATTACACTAGTAGAAATATCACAACACAACTGACTTCTTCGTATGATCTTCAAGTAACTCCTCTAAATTCGCAAAAATTCCAATAATTAACTAGTATGAAGCGCCAAAGTGCAATTTTCCGATTTCAACAGATTCCAAAAAAAAAATATTTTGGGGGCCGCGAAATTTTGAAAAAAAAAATGACAAAAAAAGTAAATAATTACACTTTTTCTCGTGGTAATATCTGGTGCCATTACTATTATAGAAGATAAATTGCACCGCAGGGCTAGTATTAAAATACATAACGATTACACTAGTAGAAATATCACAACACAACTGATTTCTTCGTATGATCTTCAAGTAACTCCTCTTAATTCGCAAAAATTCCAATAATTAACTAGTATGAAGCGCCAAAGTGCAATTTTCCGATTTCAACAGATTCCAAAAAAAATATTTTGAGGGCCGCGAAATTTTGAAAAAAAAAATGACAAAAAAAGTAAATAATTACACTTTTTCTCGTGATAATATCTGGTGCCATTACTATTATAGAAGATAAATTGCACCGCAGGGCTAGTGTTAAAATACATAACAATTACACTAGGAAATATCACAACACAACTGACTTCTTCGTATGATCTTCAAGTAACTCCTCTAAATTCGCAAAAATTCCAATAATTAACTAGTATGAAGCGCCAAAGTGCAATTTTCCGATTTCAACAGATTCCAAAAAAAAAATATTTTGGGGGCCGCGAAATTTTGAAAAAAAAAATGACAAAAAAAGTAAATAATTACACTTTTTCTCGTGGTAATATCTGGTGCCATTACTATTATAGAAGATAAATTGCACCGCAGGGCTAGTGTTAAAATACATAACAATTACACTAGGAAATATCACAACACAACTGACTTCTTCGTATGATCTTCAAGTAACTCCTCTTAATTCGCAAAAATTCCAATAATTAACTAGTATGAAGCGCCAAAGTGCAATTTTCCGATTTCAACAGATTCCAAAAAAAAAATATTTTGGGGGCCGCGAAATTTTGAAAAAAAAATGACAAAAAAAGTAAATAATTACACTTTTTCTCGTGATAATATCTGGTGCCATTACTATTATAGAAGATAAATTGCACCGCAGGGCTAGTGTTAAAATACATAACGATTACACTAGTAGAAATATCACAACACAACTGACTTCTTCGTATGATCTTCAAGTAACTCCTCTAAATTCGCAAAAATTCCAATAATTAACTAGTATGAAGCGCCAAAGTGCAATTTTCCGATTTCAACAGATTCCAAAAAAAAAATATTTTGGGGGCCGCGAAATTTTGAAAAAAAAAATGACAAAAAAAGTAAATAATTACACTTTTTCTCGTGGTAATATCTGGTGCCATTACTATTATAGAAGATAAATTGCACCGCAGGGCTAGTATTAAAATACATAACGATTACACTAGTAGAAATATCACAACACAACTGATTTCTTCGTATGATCTTCAAGTAACTCCTCTTAATTCGCAAAAATTCCAATAATTAACTAGTATGAAGCGCCAAAGTGCAATTTTCCGATTTCAACAGATTCCAAAAAAAATATTTTGAGGGCCGCGAAATTTTGAAAAAAAAATGACAAAAAAAGTAAATAATTACACTTTTTCTCGTGATAATATCTGGTGCCATTACTATTATAGAAGATAAATTGCACCGCAGGGCTAGTGTTAAAATACATAACAATTACACTAGGAAATATCACAACACAACTGACTTCTTCGTATGATCTTCAAGTAACTCCTCTTAATTCGCAAAAATTCCAATAATTAACTAGTATGAAGCGCCAAAGTGCAATTTTCCGATTTCAACAGATTCCAAAAAAAAAATATTTTGGGGGCCGCGAAATTTTGAAAAAAAAATGACAAAAAAAGTAAATAATTCCACTTTTTCTCGTGATAATATCTGGTGCCATTACTATTATAGAAGATAAATTGCACCGCAGGGCTAGTGTTAAAATACATAACAATTACACTAGGAAATATCACAACACAACTGACTTCTTCGTATGATCTTCAAGTAACTCCTCTAAATTCGCAAAAATTCCAATAATTAACTAGTATGAAGCGCCAAAGTGCAATTTTCCGATTTCAACAGATTCCAAAAAAAATATTTTGAGGGCCGCGAAATTTTGAAAAAAAAAATGACAAAAAAAGTAAATAATTACACTTTTTCTCGTGATAATATCTGGTGCCATTACTATTATAGAAGATAAATTGCACCGCAGGGCTAGTGTTAAAATACATAACAATTACACTAGGAAATATCACAACACAACTGACTTCTTCGTATGATCTTCAAGTAACTCCTCTTAATTCGCAAAAATTCCAATAATTAACTAGTATGAAGCGCCAAAGTGCAATTTTCCGATTTCAACAGATTCCAAAAAAAAAATATTTTGGGGGCCGCGAAATTTTGAAAAAAAAATGACAAAAAAAGTAAATAATTCCACTTTTTCTCGTGATAATATCTGGTGCCATTACTATTATAGAAGATAAATTGCACCGCAGGGCTAGTGTTAAAATACATAACAATTACACTAGGAAATATCACAACACAACTGACTTCTTCGTATGATCTTCAAGTAACTCCTCTTAATTCGCAAAAATTCCAATAATTAACTAGTATGAAGCGCCAAAGTGCAATTTTCCGATTTCAACAGATTCCAAAAAAAAAATATTTTGGGGGCCGCGAAATTTTGAAAAAAAAATGACAAAAAAAGTAAATAATTCCACTTTTTCTCGTGATAATATCTGGTGCCATTACTATTATAGAAGATAAATTGCACCGCAGGGCTAGTGTTAAAATACATAACAATTACACTAGGAAATATCACAACACAACTGACTTCTTCGTATGATCTTCAAGTAACTCCTCTAAATTCGCAAAAATTCCAATAATTAACTAGTATGAAGCGCCAAAGTGCAATTTTCCGATTTCAACAGATTCCAAAAAAAAATATTTTGGGGGCCGCGAAATTTTGAAAAAAAAATGACAAAAAAAGTAAATAATTATACTTTTTCTCGTGGTAATATTAGATGCCAGCACTATTGTAGAAGATAAACTGCACAGCAGGACTAGTGTTAAAATACACAACGATTACACTAGTAGAAATATCACAACACAACTGACTTCTTCGCAAGAAGGAATTCAGCATTTCCCTCGGGCCGATTCCTTTCCCACGGCCAGTCCGCGTCTGCCTATTCTTCTTTCTTCCCCGCGGAGACGATGGGCCCCTTTTCTCGCTCTTTCCCGAGCGGAAATAATGGCAGAAGGCGTGCGTGGACACGTACTCGCGAGTCGATTATCCACGGGCGCTTACGCGCATCGTAAAACCGACGGGACGGAGAAAAAAGCCGTGCGAAATTGCAACTCCTGACAGCTCATAGGAGGAGGAGGAGGAGAAGGCAAGGAGGAGATTCGAAATTCCACAATTTGCGATTTCGTCTGATTCGGTTGCTTGAATTGGTGTTATTTACGCATTCAAAAATTCGAAATTGCGAAGACCAAATTACCTTACACTACATACATTTTTGACCCTTATAACCCCTAACAGGGGGTGAATTTCATCCCTGGAATTTCAAACGGAAAGGGCTGTTAAGTACTACATCGCTCTAAAGGGAGTTAAGTTCTTTTTCCCAACGACACCTACTTTTTTCGAAAATTTCAAAAGAAATTTCGAAATTACTCGACAACCTGTTGATGCCTTTTGCGGATTTCGTGCGTAAAGCGCATTATCGACGTGCAATCCTTACTTTCAAACATTCAATTTTTATCAATCACCTACGAAATTAATATTCGTTATATATTTTATATACAGCCGCTGGGTATTGCCCATCACTCATGTTTTCTGAGGCGAGTTTTCTTCATTATCATTGCATTATTCTATGTAATTTTCTAATGAATGACTCGCCTAAGCGCGGTTAAAATGCATTATACACTTTATATACTTTCTATAAAATCCATGAGTAATGCTCATTATCAACGTGCTTTCTAGTTAGCGACTCGTAGAAAACTCACGAAGTAAATAATCCTTGTACATTTCATATGGAACCGATGGGAAATGCCCATTACTCATGCTTTCTAAAGAAATGGTATTTCATATTATTCTACATATTTTCCTAATGAATAATTCGCTCAAGCGTGGTTAAAATGCAATATGCACTTTCAATGCTTTCTATAAAATTAGTGAGCAATGCTCATTATCAACGTGCTTTCTATTTAACGACTTATTGTAAAAAACTCACAAAGTTAACAATCCTTATACATTTTATACAGAACGGATTGATAATGACCATTACTCACATTTTGTCAAGAAGAGATTTTTCATTGGCATTACATTATTCTACGTATTATCCCCATGAATAATTGGCTCTGACGTGGTTAAAATGCAATATATACTGTCTATGTCTTCTACGGAACTAGTGAGTAATACCCATTATTAACGTGCTGTCTATTTAGAGACCCGTGGTAAAAAACTCACGAGGTTAATAATCTTTATAGGTTTCATATGGAACCGATGGGTAATGTCCATTACTCATGCTTTCCGAAGATGTGATATTTCATTCACGTTACATTATTCTACGTATTTTCCTAAGAAATAATTCGCTCAAGCGTGGTTAAAACGCAATATACACCTGTCTATGCCCAATTCTATAGAATCTATTAGTGAGTAATGCCCATTTTTCCCCTTGCATATTTCCCCGCTCACCTGGTGCTCTTGGTCTGCTCGACGTGCGGAGGAGTGTCGAAAGCGGTCCCGTTCGGCGCGACTTTCTTCCAGTAGGCGTCGCTGTAGGCGTCCGGGAGGTCGATCTGGCCTGGAATAAAAAAGTAGATCTGGGTTTTAACGAGTTTTCGGGCTACGAGGCGATCGATTTAAATTCCTCTCGCCTCTCTCTAAAAACCGAGGCTTTTCCGAGTACGCGGATGACTCGCTCGAGACGCTGATGGTTCCGCTTAAGCGTGATTTTGCAAAATCTCGCTTAACGTCTCGGAACGTCATCATTTCTAAGTTTTCGATTCTCCTAAAAATTTACTATCTCATATTTACTCCTGTAGCTTTCTGCCTCTAGAACCTTCGACGATCCACTAGAGGGTACGAGACACATCTGGAGTTTCCAGAAATCGTTTACTACACTATTCAATGCCTCCTCTGGACGCAAGATGGCCGACACCGAGAGCGTTCCAGGCTTTGATCGACGGTGCTTCGTCTACCGGACGAACGATGGCGCTAGATACATTTTGCCACGTGCCCCTCGGATTTTGACAGAATTCGACTAGGGGATGTAAATCAACGTGTACACCTGGTAGAAATGGGGTTATTACCTTAATTAGATTCCTGCATCATGTACTCAATGTGATCCTATCGTGCGTGCTTCGAAAAGAGCGCATTATATAAAGGAACAGATGGGTTTGCCGCCGATAAAAGTGGTGCGGCGGCGTGTAGAGTTGGGTTAAAGTGCAAAATTGTCTTAATGATCCTTACGGCATTAAATTATATATATTATTTCTGGTATTTTTATGGTTTTTCTGGAGTGAATAAGTATTGCAACTTTTCCATTTTCTTACCGGCAAAAGCTTCACAAAACAGCCTCAGGTCCTGGCCGACTTTCACCTCGGTATCCTTGGAGATGTAAGTGATCTTAGCCTCGTCTGGAACTTTTTCTGGAAGAAAGAAACCAAAATTGGAACACCGCTCGCATTAAACGTAGGTATGTAGAAAAGTCCTGCCCCCACGTCGTGCGACAAGTTCACATACAGAAACTATAACGGCTTTTACCGGATACCGTGGGCGAAGCCTTTTAATGTGGGTAAAACCGCTGTATGTGAAAAGAAAGGAGCGAAACTCCCTCGGGGAACGTCCCTTGAATTGCCATTGTTCGACTGAATATTTTCCGCCCCGTTACTCCAATTTAAAAACAGTTACATATCACAAATGTGCATACGCTCACGAGAGAGACCTGCCGGTGTTATACCAGATGTTCGTGGGGACGTGGGCGAGGAATTACATTGAATGGATAACGAGGTCCATTCATAATTGTATTGAAGAAAGTTAACGTAGTATTAAATAACGTGGAGTTCTCTTGGAAGGCTACAAAGTGGCCACATTTTTGTTCAATTACTTTTAGCCCTTCAGCTAAGGCTCTAAAACCCCCTAGACCCCTAGAACAGACATTTATGAAGGAAAAATTGGCGAATTTTTCATCCCCCGTGAGAAACAGGGGATCGTACGTTGGAATTTCGGCCCTCTGATCTTTGAATTTTTTTTTTATTTTAATTTTTGACCCCTTTGAGTTTTGAAAATTCTCAGAGATTTCTCGAGCACTTACCGAAAACTCTCAGGCGTATAGTATGACTGTGGATGACCGTATCATTTTTCAGCACGCAGGTGTAATTTCCTGCGTCGACCTTCTTCACGTTCTGCGTATAAATCGTCTGATTCGCGCTTTCCGGCGAAATGATAAAGTTCGAAACGTCCAACGCCCAGGGGTACAGCTTATCGTCCTTATACCTGAAAAAAAGAAAAATATCCCATATAAATCGTCATGTAAAATGTTCAAGTTAGCCACCAACTTCGTTCCACTCGAACTAAAATTCGAATTTGACCCCATGAAATCGCAATTGACGGTAGGCGTGTCATTAAACTCGGCCGCATCGTCATTATTATCACGGAGTTTTTAATTATCGGAGCTGATCGTGCCCGGGATTTTTTAACTGGAGAGGAAACGTCCGGGAAGATATGCGCGGACGTGTGCGTATTTTTTTTTCCGGCACGTCGGCGCCGTGAGAGGAATAATTTTTCGAAAACCGAGAACAGTAGGTTACGTTCGAGATAATTTCTGCGCGACTTCAACCCCGAGGAAAACATCCCCTGTATTTCAACCTGCGGTAGGTTTAAAGCGACTCAATTTTTTCTACGAGCAGAACAGACGTTTCTACACGTGCAATAACAATTTCAACCCGATGGATTGAAAATTGAATTTTTTGTGAATTTTTAAACGGTACTTTGACCGACTCGATTTTCGCATTTATCGCATCACTTCGACCCTGTGGAAATCATCCCTTGTATTTCAACCTGCGGGAGGTTTAAAGCGACTCAATTTTTTCTACGAGCAGAACAGACGTTTCTACACGTAATAACAATTTCAACCCGATGGATTGAAAATGGAATTTTTTGTGAATTTTTAAACGGTACTTTGACCGACTCGATTTTCGCATTTATCGCATCACTTCGACCCTGTGGAAATCATCCCTTGTATTTCAACCTGCGGGAGGTTTAAAGCGACTCAATTTTTTCTACGAGCAGAACAGACGTTTCTACACGTGCAATTGTAATTTCAACCCGATTGATTGAAAATTGAATTTTTTTGGAATTTTTAAATAACACTTTGACCTGCTCGGTTTTCGCATTTATCGCATCACTTCGACCATGTGGAAATCATCCCTTGTGTTTCAACCTGCGAGAGGTTTAAAGCGACTGAATTTTTTCTACAAACAGAACAGACGTTTCTACAGGTGCAGCAGTAATTTCAACCCGATTGATTGAAATTTGAATTTCTTGTGAATTTTTAAGCAACACTTTGACCTGCTCGGTTTTCGCATTTATCGCATCACTTCGACCACGTGGAAATCATCCCTTGTATTTCAACCTGCGGGAGGTTTAAAGCGACTCAATTTTTTCTACGAGCAGAACAGAAGTTTCAACACGATTGATAGAAAATTGAATTTTTTGTGAATTTTCAAACAACACTTTGATCGACTTGGTTTTCTCATAAATTGCAACGTTGTTTCCTTTCAAGGGTTTTCCAATGAAAAGTTAACTGTTTTCTATACATTTTGATATAATTTTAAGGTTATATTCGTGTCCTTTCTATTCGTCCGCTCCGATGAGCCCAAAAACGAATTCCTCAAAGAAAACCTTCGACGTTTATTTCCATGATTCACTTTACCTTAAATTGTATTTTCCGCATAAAGAACTCGATCTACACGTGGCTGACTCCGAGAATTTCCAGGAATTTCCCCTTTTTCCGATCCCGACGGACGAAATATAATAAATCACCCCCTGCGGGTCCTCGAAATTTACGGTATTCGACTTTTTTAACAGAATTAAAGTTCAGGTAGGTCCTTAGAAGCGGAAAGGGAGGACACTTTACGGCTTTATGGCTTTGACTTCACGTATTATTGAGACGTCGTCGTAAAATCGAGGTAGGGATGATTTTTGGACGGGGGACTTTTCTCTTGTGATTTTATTCTCCTACTTTTCATCTGCTTAAGATTGGCTGAAGACGTAACAAGAAACGCACTTAAATACAACTTAAGTAACTTAAGTCGCTGTTTACAGACGACCTTTTATCATGAAAGATCCACGGTTTTACACACAATAATAAAAATATAACAATGGCGCTGTATATATCGTTAACCTCACGATTCTTAGAAACACGTATGAATCGATATTATCTGGATTTCTTTCGAGGAATTATATTTTAATATTCAAAGGGAGTATTATCGGAAATACGCAGTGGATGGGATTTTAATAATTAATGGAATTAACTAAGACGGATAAGGAGAAGGGGGGAGGTTATATAGGAACCTAATTACGATTTTTTGTAGCAATCAATTTCAGAAATATTATTGGTGAGTAATTAAAACTTGCATCGACAAATAATCTAACCAATTAGTGTCCGAATAATAATCAATATTGCTATAGCAATTAAGTTAAACGTGATTATAACTTGCATAAACATTGTGAATGAACTCTCATGAAGTACTCTTATGATGAAAAAGTACTGTGATCGAGTAAACTTTCGAAATTAAATTTTTTTTTTTTTTCGAAAAACGAGTCAAAGTGTCTTTAAAAAATTCACAAAAATTTCAATTTTCAATCAATCGGGTTGAAATTACTACTGCACCTGTAGAAACGTCTGTTCTGCTCGTAGAAAAAATTGAGTCATTTTAAACCTTCCGCAGGTTGAAATACAAGGGATGATTTCCTCAGGGTTGAAGTGATGCGATAAATGCGAAAATCGAGTCGGTCAAAGTGTTGTTTAAAAATTCACAAAAAATTCAATTTTCAATCAATCGGGTTGAAATTACTACTGCACCTGTAGAAACGTCTGTTCTGCTCGTAGAAAAAATTGAGTCATTTTAAACCTTCCGCAGGTTGAAATACAAGGGATGATTTCCTCAGGGTTGAAGTGATGCGATAAATGCGAAAATCGAGTCGGTCAAAGTGTTGTTTAAAAATTCATAAAAAATTCAAATTTCAATCAATCGGGCTGAAATTACTACTGCACCTGTAGAAACGTCTGTTCTGCTCGTAGAAAAAATTGAGTCATTTTAAACCTCCCGCAGGTTGAAGTACAAGGGATGATCTCCTCAGGGTTGAAGTGATGCGATAAATGCGAAAATCGAGTCGGTCAAAGTGTTGTTTAAAAATTCACAAAAAATTCAATTTTCAATCAATCGGGTTGAAATTACTACTGCACCTGTAGAAACGTCTGTTCTGCTCGTAGAAAAAATTGAGTCATTTTAAACCTCCCGCAGGTTGAAGTACAAGGGATGATCTCCTCAGGGTTCAAGTGATGCGATAAATGCGAAAATCGAGTCGGTCAAAGTGTTGTTTAAAAATTCATAAAAAATTCAATTTTCATTCAATCGGGTTGAAATTACTACTGCACCTGTAGAAACGTCTGTTCTGTTTGTAGAAAAAAATCAATCGCTTTAAACCTCTCGCAGGTTGAAATACAAGGGATGATCTCAGGGTTTTTACAAATGCATAAGCCATAGCCATGTGAGAGTTAATCTGAGAAACATTGATACATTAAGTAAGAGTGCATGCAATGTCAATTTGTATTAACAATCAATCTAAGCAATTAGCGTAGCGATAGTACACGTCGTTATTAAGATAACATGAACAAATTATGTAGTAACGACAATTTCTCGACCAACTGTCGTTTATGAGATAATGAGACTCAGAAATTTGATCGATGGATTAATTAAGCGACAATTGGTAAAATAATCTGTTTAACGATTAATTTATGATTGTAGCTTAAAATGCGTTCAGAATGTGTTTCAATAAAGTAACTTAGACGTACCATAGTAGTGTATTTACTCTATGAAACACATTCTAACGGTATTTCAGGTAAAAACGCGATCATGAATAAGGGAGTAAAATGTCGATTTCTCTTATTCCCCTCTAACTTGATTTGACAACTCAATTCCGTGCTCCTCTCGCGCTTCACGTGTAAACCCGTCGGTACCGGACCTGGCCGGCCCTTTTGTCCGCCGGCCCTCGGACCGCAAGAGAGATTTACCCCCCGTAGGGCCGAGGATTACAAGGGCACTTCCCGGAATCCGAAAGCGCCCCTAAACACAATCACCGTTTCGAAGGGCGAGAAAATTTTATCATTTTCCAGGCAGGCGGCTCTCTTCAGTCTCCCGAGAGCGACAAATCGATGAACTCGCGTAAGTGAGACACCTGAGAGAGAGCTTTTACAGTTGTCTGTGCGCGAAAATACCCAGTAAGCAAGAGAGAGAAAGAAGAGAGAAATAAGATAGAAAAAAGACGGCCGTTTTTGGTTTTATACACGAACAACGATCGCTCTTGTATGACATCTCGTTCTGATTTCAATGGCGCTGCGTTTCTGAGTCCCCGCCGGTTTTTTCTTCCTTTCTTCTCTTTCCCTCTTCTCGTTCTTCGTCCGGACTCGCGAGGCGCGACGTTAATTGGTCCATTGTCGTAAGGGAGAGACTCGACGATAATTAGAAACGAAATCGATGGATAAATGCTGAAACGGCGAAAAAACCAAGCGAGGAGGTTCGATTTCACGAATCGTTCCTCGTGATCACCTTTTTTCCACGGGCGAGATTAAAATCGCCGAGTGTCGAGAGGAATTTACTTCCTGAAAATTTTTTAAAAATTAGAAAATGAGATTTTACACGGAAAAATCCCACTTATGAGTAGGTGATTGAGATGTGTGCACTTGTACCACCACGATGGCAAGTTTGGCAACCCTACGCTAAAAAAATGGCGGAGGTCTGTTGTAGATCTAGTCATAGACGGCGCCACTATACCGTGTTTCGCTTCAACTCGAAACAATGAATTAACGTAAGTAGTCCCTACAGTTTCACCTATTTTTCAATAAGTGCACAGCGGCCACCCGGTATAGCGGTGTCACAACAAACCGTCCAAAGAAGCCGAAGAAGAAACCCGGTGAAATGTCAGTGGCGTTTCACGTTCCAGACAGAAAGGTCGGAATAATGCATAATGCAATTATGGTAATTAAAGTAACATCCACGTTAAAGGGATTAATTAATTCTATTTAACAATGTAATTAAGGACGAAGTATTCGTTATATCTTCGATTCTACTGTCTTGATTCAGTTGATCGCTTGATAGAATATTCTATAAATTATCCCCTACAGATTGAGACACTTTTCAATTCCGTAACCCTCGTAATTGTTGAGATAATAATTAGAATTCAAAGGCGCATATGGGAAATTCTCAGCAGATCTATTTTAGCTGGTTCTACTGCCTTGATTCAGTTGACTGCTTAATAGAATATTTCATAAATTAACCCCTTCAGATCGATACATTTCTCAACACTGAAACCCTCGTAATTGCTGAGATTTCCATTAGAATTCAAAGGAGCATGGGAGGAAAAAGGGAAAATCGCTCACTAAAACTGCTTTACGCCATAAAATCCGTTAAACGTGCAAACTTAAGCCATAATAATCGCGTTAATTACCTTTTACCTATGATTATACTAGCAATTCGACTGAACTATCTCAGCCATCTTCGGACACTCTCACGTCCGTCTCTTTCTCTCTTTCCTTCCTTTCTTACTTTCACGATTCGTGTATGTGTACTTACGTTTGTTTTGAGTGCAAACACTAGAAGATCAAGGGAAAACGTCGCCGACGCGTTTCAATTAGTAACTAGTACCCACTAATTAATATGTATTCAAGCGAGGAACGTCTCAGATGGATTCCAGGGAAAACACACACACACACATACACACATATGCATAGGACTTGTATTCTAATTGATAATGATGATAGATCCACGTTACACTTGTGTCTGACTTATAGAAAATTGATTCCTTCAGCTACTAGCTTAATTTTTTTCTCATTTTGTTAACTCAGCTCTCTTATAGTTTCGATACTATATACAACCCCTGTATACGAGATCGAAAAGTGGACGGACTTCGCCGAGTGCGCAGTACAGCCGCCACGTGCGCAGTATGGCTACCGCGTGCGCGCGCAGCGATACTTCCATCACCTATTGGCAGGCAACTATAAGTTGCCTTTTCGAAGAAAATCGCAACAGAAGGATGTTTATTACGTTAATTACATTATAACACTTACGTTATCGAAAATTAGGAAGAAGGTAATGCGATTCTATCATTAAACGTTAATGAAATCCTCTGCACCTCCCCTGTCGTGTTTGAACAAGTTCAAACACCGCAAAGGCATCGGCACCGATACGGTACAGTTAGAGAAATAAAGGAAGAGAAGAAGAAAGAAGTAACAACACACACACACACTTTGTGTTAGTTGTTCTTCTAATTGTTTGACCAACATTAAAACAACGCGAGTTTACATCGTGCAAACACACACACACACGGATACATAAAAGAACTTTTCTCTCTCTCTCTTCTCCTCGTCTTCGCTCGTTTCGGTCTTTTGTTGACGTTGGAACGTTTAATTCCCTCGTACGTACTCCAAACAATATCTCTTAATTGCCAGTGTCAAGACGAGGAAAGGACGGGTTTAACGAACAAACCTCGTCGATGGCACTTCTCCGCGATCGCCGTTATCGGTGAATCGGTAATCGGACACGAGAGTGGGATCGTTTCGGCCCCGCGGAATAAACACCCCTGAAAACGTATCTATTCGGGCGGTTTCATCCCTACCCCGTGCGATAAGTGCGTTACCTGAAGCGACAGCGGGTAAATGCTGGTCATAAAAGTGGTGCGGTGGCGCGGTGTCGGGTGAAAATGCAAATTTTCTAAATTATTCATAAAATATTACTCCCGACTTGTCTGCTCGCTTCATTTACGTTTATAACTGGGAGGTTTTGGAAATTGCGATATTAAAAGTTGAATCCATTCAATTTTTGAATTTTCCTCCTTTTATTTACATTATTATTTGATTGAGTGAACGTTATATTTTTTGAGAAAAAGAAGCACAAGAAGATATTTCAAAAATATCGATAGTAAGGCGCCATCCTTGAAGAGTATGCGACCTCCCTTAAAAACCCACATTCGTATAAGTCGATTTAGGTCCAAACGACACAAAATCGCCTATAGCACTTATGTTTCTTCTTGTACATACCTGAATACCCTGTACTTCTCCAAACAATGCTTTGTTTCGACAGGAGCGTTAATTAGTAACACCCATGTAGATATTAAGCGAGTGAAATTAACTAAAACAGTGTCTTGTTTAAATCAAGATGTGCGTACTTTTCGCTGGCGCTCGGGTCGTAAAAACCAAACAATGTTTGGACCAGTTTAAGTCGATTTTGGTCAAATCGACACCAAATCGCTTATAGTACTTGTGTTTCTTTTTGTTCATACCTGAACACCCTGTACTTGTCCGAACAATACTTTGTTTTGACAGGAGCGTTAATTAGTAACACCCATGTAGATATTAAGCGAATGAAATTAACTAAAACAGTGCCTTGTTTAAATCGATATGTACGTACTTATCGCTGGCGCTCAGGTCGTAAAAACCAAACAATGTTTGGACCAGTTTAAACGGAGGAGAGTGGGGACTTCACTTAGATACCCCACATTCGTATAAGTCGATTTTGGTCAAATCGACACAAAATCGCCTATAGTACTTGTGTTTCTTTTTGTTCATACCTGAATACCCTGTACTTGTCCAAACAATACTTTGTTTTGACAGGAGCGTTAATTAGTAACACTCATGTAGATATTGAGGAAATTAAATTAACTAAAATAGTGTCTTGTTTAAATCGATATGTACGTACTTATCGCTAGCGCTCGAGTCGTAAAAACCAAACAATGTTTGGACGAGTTTAAACTGGGAGAGTGAGACCTTCCCTAAATACCCCACATTCGTATAAGTCGATTTAGGTCAAATCGACACAAAATCGCCTCTAGTACTTGTGTTTCTTTTTGTACATACCTGAACACCTTGTACTTGTCCAAACAATATTTTGTTTTGACAAGTGTTAATTAGTAACACTCATGTACATATTAAAGAAATAAAATTAACTAAAATAGTGCCTTGTTTAAATCGAGATGTACGTACTTATCGCTGGCGCTCGGGTCGTAAAAACCAAACAATGTTTGGACGAGTTTAAACGGGGCGAGTGGGGCAAATTCCATTTTTTTTTCAAAACCAATCATTTTTCAAGTCTCAAGTCTCAATCCTTTGGTGCCTAAAATTAAGGTTTGGCATTTTTGAAAACGAATACCCCAAGGATCGACCGACATTCCTGCGAATTCATCATCGCAGCGGTCAGGTAGAAAAGGAAGATAGCGCGAGAGCGTGAGAGAGAGGGGGAAGACGGATTTAAGAAATAAAAGTATCAAATTATAGGTTACGGTCTAGACTGCTCCCCGCCCGTTTTCTAACGTAACGATCGTCGGTTTATAAATTACGTTTTACGAGACGAAAATGATCGTTTCGCGGAAGGAGATTACGAAGGGTTACGGTGGCGGGGGGTGACGTACCGTGGGTGTACTTTTCGGAATCGATTAAAACGGTGGTACGGGTCGACGGTTCCTTAATTAATTCCTTAATAAACCACGGATTAATCTCGCAAAGGGCTTACTTGAGCTACGGTCAAATAAAGAGGTTCCATGGTGCCTGTTTGGAAATGATCAGAGAAAAATTCAAGTTTTAAGGGCGAGGAAATTAATTCAAGGGAAACGGCGCTGAACGAAATCGATGCGCCTTTTTGAAATCTACGACTTTTGACTCGATTTTAAAATCTACGATTTTTTTGCTGAAGGCTTTTTCCGAAAAAACTGATTTCACCCAAATTCACCCCCTAAGTGGATAAAAAAAGTGTTAAACCAAAAGCTACTTATTCTTAAGAGTACAACTAACGGCACTTGCGCATACCACGTGGTAAAACGCATATACCTACGGGGGCGTGTGGAAGAGAGGTCGTTCGGGTCGTTCGGCTCGTTCGTTTTTTCGACGTTCGTACCCCTCGGCGATCCAAAGGCCACGATTCCAAAAATATTCTATGGGGAAAGTTTTCTTTTGCCTCGTCGGAAATAATCAATTCGATTTAATTTAACGCACCACATTTCCAATAGTTCAGAGTATCATAATATTTTTTGTATACTGGGTGTTTGTTTTTGTTGTGATAGCAATGAAATTTAAGACTTTACCTGTTCGACCTGTGTAGAGCCATTGAACGTAACGGTAGATGTTTCAAAAACGTTGGAAAAGTTTAGAAAAGGAAAATAAGAAGCCACGCTTTGCGTCCAGCAAATCGACGTAAGGGGCAAATTTCATCCCTAAACAGCAAAAATGTTCCGAGTAACACGGCCTACGGTCGTGGGATTTTCTCCGCGACTATCGAAGGAAAATCACCTGCGCCGTCGACTTTTCCGCCTCGTTCCCCGAAATCGTTATGTAATATTAAATAACCGCGTAAGTTGCCGTTAACGGTCGTGCCCGTCGAGCGGGACGGAGGAAAAAGCCGTCCTCGCCGCTTTGACGGTTTCCCGACCGCGTTTTTCCACCGGTGATTATCTCTACCGCGAAGACCATCGAAGGAAACCAGTCCGCCGAAGATGATTAAATCGTAGACCGCGTGCGCGACTTAGGGGCGCGATCTTTGGTAAAATCGACATAACCCGCGATCCGCTTGGTCCGTCTTAGCCGAATTTTGACACCGACGGCCGCTACATGACTGGAACGAAAATGATACAATTCAGTAAAATCCTGGTCAGACGTGCGCCGTACGAGAAACGCGAAAAATCAGTTTCCTCGCTTTAGCACCGTGTAAATTTTTCAAAGAAATGTGTCGAAGAGAATGGTTAATTTCCCCCCGCTCAAATATAATAAGGATAATGGAGGCTAATGAGCGAAATATTACCATTTTGACACGCAAAGCCGGCCGTTTGTGACAGGAAAACGGAGGCTGTAATTTACGTCACGTCGATGTCCATGCCTCGTCTTTTCAACGAAAATGGCTGGGAAAAGAGTGAAAGGATTGAAATATTATCCTCCTCTATTTTAAAAATGTTTCCACTTCATTTCGACCCATCTTTCTTCACGTCGGCCATTTCTTCCTTCCGTATTTCCTAACCAAATCCTTAAAGGCAATAATACACTTCTTCGTCTCCCATTGCTTGGGGGTCGTGGTACTCTGATTGGGGGTCGTGATTTTCTGATACTTCTGAAGGATATTTTACCACCTTTTCCACCCCCTAAGTAGGAGAAATGAGGGGTTCTTAAATGCTGCAAGTAGTTTGGAAGTGTAATAGGGAAATTCGGAATTATCTTGGAGCCATAAGCGTACCAAGTTTGATCATTCTAAATATTCAGGCACTGTTAAATAAAATTCAACCCCTTTTCTACGTGATTGAATTTGGAGTTTCTAAACAGTTCCTTAAGATGTGTCTATGGTTAATTTTGGAATAAACTGTCCTTTAGGCTGATTCCAGAAAAAAAATGGTTCAAATGAAGGTTGTAGATATTAAATAGCTTAGCTAACTTGCAAATTTTGAAATAAATCCCTTCGGCAGTTTAGCAGAAAATTCAAAAAATTAAGAAAACTCAAGAGTAGAGTGCCCTTTAGGGCGCGTTTTTTAGAAAACGTTTCCAATAAAACTTGTAGTTATTAAATGGCTTAGTTAAGTTGCAAATTTTGAAATAAATCCCTTCGGCCGTTTAGCAGAAAATTCAAAAAATTAAGAAAACTCAAGAGTAGAGTGCCCTTTAGGGCGCGTTTTTTAGAAAACGTTTCCAATAAAACTTGTAGATATTAAATAGCTTAGCTAACTTGCAAATTTTGAAATAAATCCCTTCGGCCGTTTAGGAGAAAATTTCAAAAACTAAGAAATCTCAAGAGTAAAGTGCCCTTTAGGACGCGCTTTTAAGAAGACGTTTCCAATAAAAGTTGTAGTTATTAAATAGCTTAGCTAAGCTGCAAATCTTGAAATAAATCCCTTCAGCCGTTTAGGAGAAAATTTCAAAAACTAAAAAACCTCAAGAGTAAAGTGCCCTTTAGGACGTATTTCTGTTTTTTCGTTAGCTCTATTTTTGGTTTATAGCGTCTTTTTGGTAAACGTCAGTTTTTTGAGTTATTCCTAAAAAACCATTTGAAAACATGCGTCATTTTAATGAAATAGCGACTAACTAGAAAAATATTAGCTTGCTAAAAAAAACCTGTTTTTTCCCCTAAAAATCGAAATATCACCAATGAAATCGGCCGAAAATAAACGAAATATCGCCTCACAAATTGCCGGTATCGCATTTTTTCGCCTGGCAACCGCTCATCCTCCATCAAACTTATACCCTTAAGACTAATTTATGCGCTACACGATACAAAAGAGTGAGAGCGAATAAGAAAGAAAAAATGGCTAAAAGGCGACAACAGGCCGTATGTGCGAGTGTGTGGAGAAAATGAATAGTCATCGGTATTCCACGAAGAGATTTTCATCAAAACGAAGCGTTTAAAATGTTTAATGACATATCGAGCATAACGAGGAGGAGGAGACGGAGACGAGGGGGAGGGGATGATTGAATTAATTTTTTTCGAGAATAATCAAGGGCTATAATGGAACCCATCTATCTTTCGCTAATTACTCCAGCTGATTGAATTTACGCGGCTTGCGTGACGTCACGATTAAATTTTCTAAGAATAGGGGGAAAATTTTTACTAGTAATTAATGTAATTCACAGGAAATGTTTAAGGTAATTGATTTTAGTCCAGTTACTGAAGCTGAAAATATAGTAATGCCTCCGAATTGCGCCTTTTGCTTTTAAGTGGTGAAAACCACCCCGTATTGAAAAAAATAGAAAAAATACAAACTCAAGCATTTTATGGATTCAATTTTCCTAAAGTTATGTAGTATAATTACATTACTAATTCTACTCCAAATTTTCAACCCTTAAAAACCGCCACTTTTAGTAAAAAAATAACATTTCTTTAACAACTTGTATCAAATTTTGCTAATTTTCCGACCCTCGTTGTTTCCGATCACGCATTTTCCGACCGCGCCATATCCATCGAAATCTGATCGATCTAGAATTTTCGGAAAAATCGCAAATTTTCCGACCTTCGCCTCTTTCGATCGCAGATTTTCCGACCTTCGTGGGAGTTTAAGTGACCGATTCCAAGTATCTCCGGGAAAACTTGCGAATTTTCCGATTTTGTATTCTGAAACGTGCCACGCATGCGCTTCAGGCAAAACTTCAAATTTAAATACGCTGACGACATATCGGAAATTCGCCATTCTTATGCACATTTTCCGCGCGTTTTCCGTAGAATTAAGCGTGTAAAAAATTCCTCGAACCAACTTGCGAATTATTAAATATTATTAAAACCGAAGTAGGGCCCGAAAAACCTAGCGAAATCGGAGAGGGGGAAAACCTCGCGGGGGCTTTTCCCTTTGTTCTAATCCAGCGAGAATTTCCAGCGCGGGCGTCTAAATTTAACCCGAAATGACTCATCGAACTTAGAGACGTGATCACAAAACCCGACGGAGAAAAAGACAGAGAGAGAGAGAGAGGCTTAATTTAACGCAACTAAAACAAAAGAAAACTCTGGTAATTAACTGTTTCGGATTTCGCGGAACCCTCAGTTGGCAACTTTTTCTCTCTCTTTCTCCGATCCTCTCGTCGTCGTTGCATCTCATATAAACAATGACGTGCAGATGTGCGACACATTAAATGTTAAACGTCCGCAAGTGTTTACTCATCTCTTTGTCACACGCGAAAGTCTCGGAATTCGAGGAGAAGGAGAGGAGGAAGAGGAGAAAATGCGCGCGGGAGGTTATTAGCCAAGTTTATAGAGAGGAAAAAGAAAGCTGTTTTGGTAGGTAGAATTTAACGGCAGCCGGAACAGAAAACTGTTTAAAATGGATCAATAATGATAAAAACGACAAATTTTGCTGGTTTTTTCAAATAATGCAAATTTAAAAAAATGGGTCGTTTTCCGTTTTTTTTACCATGGCGTGAAAATTATTGAAGGAAATGCAATATGTTGTGGACACGATTTATAGAGAATTAAATGACCTTCAAAATGGACCTTCCTAAAAGGTGCTCGGAGCATTTTTCATCGAGAAAACTTGGAAAAACCGGTAAAATGGACCTTTTTTCAAAAAAATACCACAGCTTTATCCAGTATAAAGCTGAAGTGCTAATTTTGCGTGAAATATTAACTTATCATGTCTACTTTAAGCACGCTAAAAATGGATGCTGTCAGATGAATAGTTTTTGCACAATAACGTAATTAACAAAATACACCGAAATCTTCTAAAATTCGGCATATTAACTGAGATGGGCCGATTTTAATTTTCCAAACGGTTTTTGATAGAGGATATCGAAACCTACAACTTGGCTATCTTGAATTTTCATACACGTTTGTAGAAAAGTGTGAAAAATGGCCTCGAATATTGCGCGAAACGCGCGATTATACTTGCGCCCACGACTCCGTTCGAAATGCGAAATCGCGCAACGTTCGAGGCCATTTTTCGCACTTTTCTCCAAAAGCATATGAAAATCGAAAATAGCCAAATTGTAGATTTGGATGTCCTCTTTCAAAAACCGTTTGAAATATTAAAATCTGCCCATCTCAGTCAATAGACCGAACTTTTCAAGATTTCCATATTTATTGTTAATAACGTAATTGTGCAAAAACTATTCATCCGCTAGCATCCAACTTTTGCATGCTTAAAGTTGAAATCATAATCTAACATTTCACGCAAAATTAGCGCTTTAGCTTTAAACTGGGCAAAGCTGGGAATTTTTGAAAAAAAGTCCATTTTAACGGTTTTTCCAAGTTTTCTCGGTAAAAAATACTCGAATCACCTTTTAGACACGCTCATTTTTAAGGTCTTTTAATTGTCTACAAACCGTCTATACAACGTATTGCATTTCCGTCAATAATTTTCACGCTATGGCGAAAAAACGGAAAAACAACCTATTTTTTAAAATTTGTACTGTTCAAAAATAACGCAAAAGCTCAAATTTGTCTAGCTTTAGAATTTTTATCACATCTGATCCATTTTAAACAAAAATTTTTGGTCCATCTGCTGTCAAATTTTACCTACCAAAAAAAACTCAATAAACAGCTATATTGGCAGAAATTCTTACGATTCTAGGCCCAAATCCTCTAAAAAACTGTGTTTTGCCTTGAAAAAGTGTCAAAATTCAAGGCGACTTTATTAGAAAACCTATTTCGCTGTATAAAAATAAAATTATCCTTACACGACAACATATGTAGTGCATTTGCGCCTGATGTGTATGCAACCAGCTAACTCTTCTCCTCCAATGCTTCGTTCCCCCACTACTACTGCTCCGCTTAGCATTCGTGCGTTTCACGCCAAGTTTATAGGCATTTTCAGCATACTTAGATTAGTTTTATCAAATATGTAACATTGACGAATCTTAAAATACTTTAATGACAGTAATTGCTAAGTTATTGACTGAATTCGTTCATACTGCAATTGCGCCAAAACTATTTATGCGATCAATTTCATCTTGCGCCTGATTGAAGTACATATACTAAACTATCGATTGCTTCGATATCATTACTTCATATTAATAATGCTCATAGTTGGGTAATTTTTAAAAAAAATTGTCATTTTTTACAGTTTTCCCGGCTTTTCTCGCCTAAAAATGTTCCAATCACACTCCACGAAAGGCCATTTTAAAGATTTTCCAATTCTCTACAAATCTCCTACTGACAGCAACGCGATTCATTCAAAACTTTCCACGATACAAGCAAAAAAAAAAAAAACAAAAAAAAAAGCCACCTTTTAGGGCGTCCTTACCTTCCCTCCCCCTTCGTGGAAGTGGAAATTAATTTTTCAAACGCTCGCTCGCCGGTCGGCGTCGTTTCGAATGAGGAGATCTGTTATCTCCCGCATTTTTTCATCCTCTACGTTCTATGGGAATGGAGGCGCTCGGGGGAATCATAACGATAATAATAATGGAAACGACACGAACGTTCTCACAAGATCACAACGAGGAGATAAAACGAAACGAGGGTTGGTCGACTGACGTTTCGGCCTGCCGCGGCACAAACATGACAAAAAGTGTGTATATCCCCCGTACGAAACCAGAACCCTTGAATATATAACAACAGGAAAATTAATCATGAATATCCAGCGAGTAAACATTCGAAAAACAATGGTATACTCCTATGCATCCACAATAATTATAATTGTTAAACCGTGTACTTAATTTCCCGTATAAAACTATCTACTGAAAAATCCGTTAATATCCGTTAAAACCGAAATTTCCACTGTTTCCAATTTAATTAAAAAGCGTCAAAGTGTGCTAATCGACGCGCAGGCTTGAAATTCATACGCTGCGCAAATGGCGGCGGGTTACGAAATTTTAAAATCAACTCAAAATTAACTGACTATTTCGCGCTGTTGCCAGAATGTGAAGAAATGCATTGA
Organism: Cryptocephalus primarius; assembly: GCA_963576515.1. Lineage (NCBI taxonomy): Eukaryota > Metazoa > Arthropoda > Insecta > Coleoptera > Chrysomelidae > Cryptocephalus > Cryptocephalus primarius. The sequence goes on along the minus strand of OY754949.1, from coordinate 2,316,505 downwards.
TCTCTCCAATTTATAAACGTTCAAGCTCACCTAAGCACGGATCGTATTCAACGACCGCGACCACCACCAACTCAGTCGTGTCGTGATACTTCCATTAGTGTAACGCCTATTTTCCATTGTAAATATCGAAACCCTGCGATAATCTCCCTACTTTTCCTCCTGATCGGCCGGTCGCGCGCACGTAGGCACAATTAAAAATCCAGTTTTCGTTAGAAACGAGTACGAGGCGAAAACAGTATTTGCGTGGAGGCCATTTGAGGATCGTGAGAATTGGATAAGGTAAAAGAGGATCGGGCCGAGATATTTGTCGTACAATGCGATATTAACATAATTCGAATTGCTCCGCTTAGGCTCGACCGGGGGAAAAAAGAGGAAAGGTGGATAACTGACGGTTTAGTATTCCGGGCTCGGCTGCCGGCGATGTACGTGCCGGAATATATTTACGTATAGTGGCGGGAAGAGTGGGGGGAGATCGAGAGATTTCGCTACTTCCCATGAACATTTTGAATTACGAGGTGTCTCTGATTAATCGTTGATTGATTAATAATAAATTAATCGACAAATCACCACTCCCATTTCGATGCTCATCTTGACAATAAAGCGCTCTACAAATCACCTGCAACACTGCTATTAAATTAAATGGATACAAATATTAATTGCACGACCCTTCAAACACGCCCAATTATTTTTCATTTCAATTTTACCCTCACAATAACCGAGTGATCATTTATATTAATTACCGTTGCGAATGCAGATGAATCCGTCGTCATAATGAGCTAATTTGTTCCTGCTTCCCGGAAAATTCCCGGATTTTCCGTTCTCGATAAAACCTGCGCTTTTGTACGAGTTGATGAAGGTTATCAATTATCCATAAATAAACCATACAAAAGTGGGACCAAAAATACCGTTAAACTGTCCGAATTTTACGTCATATTGATTACTCGTATTTTAATTCAAGGCTGATATTTCTAAATAACCGTTAAAACCGAAATTACCGTTGTTTCCAGTTCAATTAGAAAGCGTCCAAGTATGGTAATCGACGCGCAGATTTAAAATTCATATGCTGCGCAAATGGCGGCGAATTACAGCGGGAAGCATGCGCAGTTCACAGCTTTTTGCAGACGTTTGTTTCTAATTAAATTTGAAACAACGGAAATTTCAATGGAAATTAAGCTATTTAGGAATATCAGCCTTGAAACTATGTGAGAGTTAATTAGGACAACGATTTTCCAGCTTAAAAGGATTCGTCGCTTCCACCAAGGTGTTCGACCAAAATTCGCAAAAATTTCTGTTAATTACATTGCTAATGTTTTTGCCTATAGAGGCTTCATTTAAAAAAGTTTCAGTGCGTTTCCCTCCAAATTTTTACACAATATTTCATATTTTTCGAAAAGATACGCATCGAAATTGTTTCCTGAATAAAAACCTGCGCGCCGCATGCACGGAATTTCATTCACAAAACCTCATACCCGGCGAAAAAAGACCCTATTACAAGATAAAAAAGCTTGTCCGGTGCCCCGAGACGATCGCCGATAAAGGAGAGAAAAGAACAAACAAAATACGTACAAGAGGAGGCTGACCATTTACATTTCGTCAGGACATCTAAATTTCACATCTAAGCACCCGACGACAGTGGCGCAGCACCGGACTTTACTCCACGTTATTCCGAAGGTCTTCGTCGACTGACCGAGCGAATCCCACTCTCGTGCCGCGCTACACCCAACACGAGAGTGCGATCGCTTAGGCAAAAGTAGCTTTTGTCATTAGAAACGCCTGAATTAAACCGCGACTAACTGACCACCCTTTCACGCCCGCGATGCTTCAATTGAATATTTTCGTTTGAAGGTGTCGCCATCTGTCAAAAATCGAACATGGCGGTGGGTTCGTTAATTCGACTTGACGAATGAAGGCACGAAAAGGAAATAAACAGAAACGACACTTAATTCCAAAACGTTTCCTAGGAACGTTTACAGCATATGTTAACCACTTAGTAAAACAGTTTTACATTCCAAAAATTGTTTGCTCGTGAAACGTTGAAATTTTGAGGATAAAAGTGAGCGTTTCCTTCGATTTTTTGGAATTCCCCTGGAAAGACGCGCGATCGAATGATCAACACAGAGAACAACACTCATGTATACTTGGTTGCCTATCATGGATACAAGAGTGAAAGACACCAGGGAGACTCAACTCCGATTTTCTCCCTCGTGCCTCTGAGAACACTGAAGAATAGTGAAGGGAAAATTTAAAAGAGGAAATTGAAAAAACAATTCTCACCCTTGTTAAAAAAATTCCGGCACGAGGCGCGCTCGCCTCCGCTCCTGATTCCCTCTCTGTCTCCGTATCTCCGCTACAAGAGGACAGCGTGTAGACACGCATTACCTACCGGGTGTTATCCGTCGACGGGGACAGGTCGAGACCGAGTCCATTAATAAAAATAAAACCGTGAGACCCGAGAGGAGGACGGCGAGTTTTCTAAGAGAACGGCTGAAAAGGATTAGACGAAAGTCCACCTAAAGGAGGAGCGATTGACGATGGGACGGAAGAAAGGGGGAGAGAAGCGCCGTATCGAATATTTTCGCCGAGGCTAAAATTAATCTTGTATTTAGTAGAAGAGGAGTAACGCTTCTCTACGAATTACCCAAGCTCGAAACCATTAAATTCGATACTTCCGAAAGTAGTTGAGCTAAGTGTTTAAAGCGCGTTTGAAGGGTATTAAATTTAACGGTTTGGAAAACCTTTACCTTTGTCCACGTGGAAATTTGGTAAAAGCTGTTGGTAACTAGAAAGTACATGAAATGATTAGTTCGGAAAGATCGATTATAATTTTGGGAAATGATCCGTTCAAAAGTTGTAGCCTTTTGAAAATGCGACTTTCCATGTGAGGTTAACTGCATGAAAATTAAAAAATCACCAGTGATCGATAAAAAGCCGTAGAAAACGATGTGCGCATTCGATCTTCGCCTTTCCTTTTACTCTTTGAGAAAACAATTATTTTTCAAATTTTTCTTTTTGCTACACCCATGGCATGTCTCCTATACGTGTCGCCCTAATTTTGACACGACATTTCACAATAAAGTATTTATGGACATGTCCATTTTCATAGGATTTTCCATTCATTTCACATGGGACATCAAAATAATCGCAGTATGCTATAGACGGCAACGCTTAAATGGCAGTTGTTAATCGACCGAGGATAACGTATTGAAACCGTATTAATTTGGAACTCTGCTTGGTTTTTCCTTTTAGGAATATTATAAAGTAACAGTTCCTGTGTAGAATCCTCCGGAAAGAAGAGTTAAAATTTCAAAATGGCGAAGGCGTGAAAACCGCGCCGTTTTAAATAATTTTTCCACTTATTCATCCACACTATCTTCACGAAATTTGAATATCGGTGTGAAGTTGAATAATCAAACTTTATTATTATCGTTTCACCCATGAGAATAACATACGAAAACGTTTAAAAATTTCACATTGAAAACCGGCAAATTTGGCAAAACTTCTCACATTTCATTTTTTCTCTCTTAAAAGCTACTGGTTTCCTCAAGTTAAAATTATTTTTTCAAGCACCCTATTGTCCTCTTTTACTAAAAAAAAATCGCCATTTTTGAGATCGAACTGAATAAAGCAAAATGCTTACCACCTGCTTTTCCGCCTTTTCAACGTAATTTCCACCTTTTTGGAGGCAAAATGGCAATATAACATTACTACCCACAAACGTTACATAACACCCCCATTTTTCAGTAGTGCTAAAAAATCAATAGGACTACCACGATTCTCCCTATAACAGCACAAAGCGCACCATAGTTGAGTAATACGTTTAAGCAACATCATTGGTTGAGAAATAATCTAATAGCGAGAATCCATTCAGAGATTACGTTTCCAAAGTATACACACACACATACACATGCATACTCTTTATCTTCTAATTCTCAAAAATAATCGTTTATCTAAACAAACAAAAAGCCACATTTGTTGACACGTACGTGCATACACATTTGTCTTCTCGTCAAGATAAAAGGACAGATTTAGGTTGCGACAAAAGACTTTCATATGAAACGAAGGGAAAACACGAAAGATCGAATTTATATGGGGAAAAAAGTGGGCACTTTGTCGTCGCGTTGTGAAATCCCGCGGGTATTTTCGCAGAATCGAAAATACCGATAACGATTGATTAGATTTTTGCGATGATGACGAGCGTTATCTTTCCCAAGGATTTCCCACAATAAATCTCTATTCTATTCTATAAACGATCGCTCGCATCGATGCCCTGGCGAAAATTTGCCCTTTTGTCATTAAAATCTATTTACTTTCGGGTACCTTAACAGAGTCACACTTTTTCCCGAGAAATCCATCGTATTAATGTTTCCGACAAAAAAAATTTTTATTATGTGCGAGATTTAATGACACAATACCGGGTGAGTCATCGCAGCGAAATGATGCAATCGAGAAATCGGTGATTAAATTTAATCGGTCCTTTACTATCTAACCATTGCGACATTTGTTAGGAAACTTATTTATTTATGGGGAGATACCCCTTGGAAGGTTTTAAGGCTATGGTGTGAATTTCAGCTCGCTTATTCTAACGGTTTTGGAAATATCCATTTTTTTCCAAAATGAAAATTAACTATTTTCTCTCCCCTGTAACTCAAAAAGTAGACGTCGTAAGAAAGAAAAATTTTCATTTGTAGTATCAAGGAAATGTCCCCTTTCGTTTGACACCAAAATTTTGAAAATCCGAAATGATTCCATTTTTGGCAATATACGCAGGAGTCCCACTCTCCCCTTTTAGTGCCATAATATGTAAACTTTGAAATTTCGCAATGAAACTCACAGGATATGCCCCTTAGAAGATTCTAAAACCATGACATGGATTTTAGCTCGCTTATTTCAAAGGTTTTGGAAATATCCACATTTTCTCAAAATGAAAATTAACTATTTTTCTCTCGCTTGTAACTCAAACAGTAGACGTCGTAAGAAAGAAAAATTTTCGTTTCTGGCATCTAGGAAATGTCCCCTTTCGTTTGACACCAAAATTTTGAAAATCCGAAATGATTCCATTTTTGGCAATATACGAAGGAGTCCCACTCTCCCTTTTTAGGGCCATAATGTATAAACCTTGGAATTTCGTAATGACACTCACAGGATATGCCCCTTAAAAGATTCTAAGAATATGGCATGAATTTTAGCGCGCTTATTCCAACGGTTTTGGAAATATCAACATTTTTTCGAAATGAAAATTAACTATTTTTCTCTCCCCTGTAATTCAAAAAGTAGACGTCGTAAGAAAGAAACATTTTCATTTCTGGCATCAGGGAAACTCCCGCTTTTACAACATAGAAACGAGTATCATTCTCTTCCTATTTAGTACAGAAATCAACAAAGATAGGTCATTAGAAATGTTCATTTATAGGGAAAAAGGTCATTTATAACGACTACGACAAGGATTCGAAACCAGAACTCCTCGAACATATATAAGATCAAAGAAACATAATGATACTTTATGACTAACAAGGAAAAAACATGAAAGAGCCATCCGAACTGCAAGAACCCGTAACCACTGAAAATTGTTTTTCGCACGGGTAATCAGGCGTTCCCCGAGTTTATTTCTCAATGGAAATGCAATAAGAAAGTCTTCCGAGTGTGAAAACGTTACCCATCGATTTACAACCAATCGATTCGTTATTTCGCGAATTTTCTTGTTTTCGTCGGGAAATTTTCCCTGGAATGTCGATAATCCCGAGGAATCGCTCTTTCCACGAAACTTCCTACGTCGGTATTTTTAACGGAAAATTCGTCGTTATCCGGAAAATTCCTGAATAATTAGGAAAATTTCCGAGGGATTCTCGAAAAATTTTCCAATTAAATATACTCAAATTCCAACTAAGTAATTGATTTTTATAAAATATTTTTTGGATAAAATATTTAAATTCTGGATATATTGAGAGATATCAACAAAAGGTTGGGTTTCGCTTTTTTATTTATTGCGCAGAATTTAAATCCCCATAAAAAGTCCTTTGAAGGTTTGTAGAGATTTCCACTAATAATCGAGACTGCAAAAAAACACTTCCTCAAAAGGCAATAATTTAAAATTATGAGAAAATTGTACAAAATTTGAAATTTCATCGAAAAGCATTATTTTTTTAAAATTTTCTCCAGAAATTTTGTAAAAAATGCGAAAAAAGTATATCCAGCCACATCAATTGCATTTAATGACTAGTTTCCATCGATTCCCACTTTCCCCATTTTTCTCCATCGAAACTTGAATTTACAAATGACACATCTGTTCCACCATAAGTTCGGAACCGATTCCGTCCAATAGAATCGAGGGTCGCCTCACCCATTTCCTTCTACGATCCGTCTGCGGCGGTTCTGAAACGATCCTTACGAACAATACAAATCTTCCATTCAATTCCCTATTCCCCTTCTCCTCCTCGCTTTTTCTTCTTCGATAATTGGAAACGGTGGTTTCTTTTCGGTTACATTTCGGCGAAGACGAAAAAGAAGAAAGGAAGGAACAAACGAAGAAAAACGAGAAAGAACCTCGTCCGTACAAATAACGACCTAAACGTGCGTATGTGTAAACGATGCCGCCGTATATATAAAATAAAATTTGAGAAAAAAGAACTAAAAGAAGAAAAACGTGAAGAAGAAGAAAGCGGAGAGAACGAGAAACTTGTTTCGACAGCACGAACGCGAACATTTCAATTTTCGGGGTCGTAATTGGATCATTTGGATGGAAGTTTAATTAACGACCAAATAAATATAACACGTTGCAAAAGAGGCAACAAAACCAACATGGCAGATGAAACATAACCTCAAATCTTATATGAACTATTGCATTTACCTTTCACTTGTAAAACTGTGCAAAAATCGTTGGAATTCATAGTTTCTTTGCATAAATCAACAGGTTTGTTTTCCCCCTTGCCTGTGAGACATTTTAAGTAGTGCGATGATAAATATTGAATGGATTTAAAAACTTGTTGCACGCAATTGGTGTTTCCATCCTCTATGCAACACAACAGAAGAAACATAACCTCAAACCTTTTATAAAGTATTTGCCTTTGTAAAAGTATGAAAGTATCGTTTAAAATCACCTCTCTTTACACAAATATTGATTGGAGTTGAAATCTGTTGCATGCAATTCTTGTGCAACAGGGCAGATGAAACATAACCTCAAACTTTTTATACAGCATTACATTCAATTTGCATTTCTGTTTTATTTGTGAACTGGTGCCAAGTATTGTTGAAATCGAAAGAATTTTGCATGGACGAAGTGATAGACAATAGATGGCGCAGTGGTCAAATACATAACCTCACATTTATAGCTAACCTTCCCTATGCTTAATGCGATAATCGAAATTTCTTCTAGAAATATCGTTTTAAATCAAAATGGATTACCATGGAATTTAATGGCCGTTTCCCTTCCCTTTGTCTAAAATTAAATCCTACGTGTTTGACATTTTTGGCGTATAAATAGTGCAGAAATTTATTACTTTTCGTTATTTATTTTCGTAGAACAAGGCGAAACGTTAGTCTTCGAGATGGTATTTGTTTTCATTAGAAACGAGCGATATAATATATTTGCTTTCGGTTTGGCGTTCCCTTCCCGGAAAGCGCCTGAAATAGAACGCGAGTGCGGCGCTACGGGAAAGTCGAAATGACGTTTATGCACGTCGAATGGAGTGTAAAACATTAAAAACACTCCAGGAATTAACTACATTCCGAAAGTTCCGATTTCGAATCCATGTCGCAGTCGTAAACACCTTTTCCCTTATGAAATTTTTCGTGATAAACGTCGGTGGTTGAAGCGTAATCGCGATGAGGTATTTTCGGCAAGACACGGTCACATTCTAATGTCTTAATTGTGGTAAACATGTCGGTTCGGAGAACTCGCTCGCTAGGGGGTGGGATGAATAGGTTGTCGGCGAGGATATAGTTAAAAAAGCGCCCTCGCTAGGCGCTAAAAGCCTAAAACAGTACCTAATCTGCCCTTAATTATTATTTTTTGAGTGGCTATCAGAACTGTGGCACCCCCATCTTTTATTGACACGAGCCGCCACTGCTGCTGTGTTAGATAATATATTTCCCATATAACTTTTTTGGAGTAAGTTCTATAAAAAAACGTTAAATACGAAAGTTATAGACCGTTTCAAGGTCTACAAAAAAGCTTCATAACATTTTTGCGTCAGATCGAAAACAAACGAATTACAATTTTTTTCAAAATTTGACGGGCCGCCATTTTGTCTTTGCCGGGCCGATCTGGCTCGTCCACGAACTTAACAGAGGCATTTACCCAAACTATTTTTGCAGCGAGTTTCGTTCGGATCAGTTAAAAAGTTAAGTAGTTAAAAAACGCCCTCTGTGTATCAGTTTTCGGAACGATGGATTGTTTTGGACCCCCAACACCAAAAACAGCGTTGCCAAACTACCCGCAATAGCGTACATTTCCATGGAAATAACCTTAAAATTAACGTTAATTTCAATACCCCGGACTTCAACCGTAACAGAAAACGCCGGTACCGATAACACCTCGTATCAATCGAACCCACAGACAAGTACAATTAACGGAATTCGCTCGGTGTGCCGGTGCCGGCTCACATCCCCTATCGAGTACGAATTTCGGTGACTCACCACTCGATGGTCCTGTACCCCTTGGCGCAGCAGTGCAGCCCCTTGAACCGCCTGACGAGCGCGAACTCCTCGAAGTTCGCCTCCTTCGTGAATCGCATGTGGCTGCCGCTGAAGTTGAAGTTGTTCCTCGAGCAGTACTCGTCGTCGAAGGCGAGCGCCGGGCCGACCGCGAAACAACACCACACGAGCACGTGCGCTCCTCTCAGGCCCATCGTCGATCGCGGTTCACCCGTGGGGACTTCGGTTAAAGTTTAACGGGAGCGCGACATTACCGGGACGAGCAGCGACGCGGACCCTACGACGGACGGAGAGCGAATGAGACGGGAACGTCGCGTTCGGCGTTTCGCGAGACGCGCACGTCGGGAGATTTTTACCTGTCGCGACGTGCTCGTCGCTGGAGTGGGGGAAATCTTACCGAATTCTCTCCGGTTAAAAAATAAACGGTCGGTTAAATATAATTACACTGGAGGCTAATCGGTGACAGGTAGCTACATGTTATTTTAGCCGGCATGCCTTTTTGAGGGGTATTAATTGACACGATGACAAGGAAAGTGAAAGGGTTGAAAAACGATGTTTTGACGTTCAGACCCCTTTTAAAATACCTAAACAAACCTTGAAAGCGAATCTCATGAAAGTCTAGCATCAAAATTAACGGAGATATGATGATAACACATATAGAAACTACCTGCAAATTGCAAATCGTTACTGAATAACTACTGTCACTAGATATACACACTACTGCAACGTCCATCATATTTTAACTAGAAATTTGGCCAATGAGAACAAATTACATTACCAAAATTACCATTACATATCATACTACCAAGAATTCCATTATTAAACATTGTAAGATCAGGACAGGAGTTTGTCAAATGCTCATTTGTAAACGGCTAGTTAAAGCAGTGTTTTCTTCATTTGTTGCTGTACGAATAAGTACGAAAGGATACTAGCATGTAAAAAAACTGTTTTTCAGTGATCTAAAAACCTTGGAGATAAGGAGGTGATTTAAAATTCTCAGTTTTACTTATAGGGACTTACAAGCTTTGCCGCAACCCACCATGCACCTACAATCAGCCTTATTGCAGGCATTACTAACAATTCGCAATTTAAAAATGTATTACCAAACTAGATTAGGAAGGGAATAGATAAAGCAGGGACCAAAGCACTCCCATCTGAATTCTTACTTAAAAATTTTAAAATCAATTATTACCCCTTCTCGACTTTCATGTTTCGTGCCTAACTGCACCCAATTTATCATTCCATGCCTGCATTTCGTAATATGCTAATATTTTCAAAATTTCCTAAAAACGCCGCAAAATGGAACATATACTCAGAGGACGATTCGGGTAAGTATCAAACATTGTGCTCCTCGAGTACACCATCCATGCAAACCGTACTTACATCGACTCAAATTTGTAAAGTTTATAGGTTAGGTTTCCCCTCTTTTTCTTAAAAAAAAGTTGTTGCACTTCCCCAAGTACAACCGAATAACGTTTCACTTAAGAGCACGCAACGTAACACCCCACAAGAACAAAGACTCCTCCACATTCCCCTCACTACCATTGGATACATTACATATTTAACTCCCTCGGTTTTTTTCCAGTCAAATAATCATCAGTAACTCAAAAAAGCAGTTTTACCGCGGGATATACGTTTGGGGAGGAAGGGGACTGGATGTATCAAAACCTCTATTGAAACAGTACGGATGGCATTACCAGAGACGGGAGTACGGTATGCTCATAGTCCGAGCCCTGCGGGGAGTCCTGAAGATTCGATACTTGATTATCGGGGGAGCCGTCGCTGGCGGAGGGGCCATACAAAAGGTAAGAGGGAGTTACAAACAACCTGAAAAGTACTTATGTTTCATACGTCTTAGTTTATTAAAACGATGCAACACTTTCTTCTTTCATGTACTATACATCATTTTAGTAAACTGTAAGAAGATTCTCTTAACAGGAAACTAACATTGTTTGTTTGTGTTAAGAAATATGCCGATTGGAAAGACGGGTTACCAGATTTAAAGTGGCTAGACGAGGTCCTTCCCGATAATGAGAAGTGGCAACAATGGCGAGGGAACTTAGTAGAATTCAAAGATACCTTAAAAAATAATATCGACATGGGTAAGGCAGTTGCGATTTGTCCATTTCACCCCCTACGAATTGTTCCATATTTCAGATCCCAGGATCAAAGCGCTGACGGAAGCGAAGTACAAAGAGTTCCGCGGCTGGTTCGACAAGAGACTGGACGACGCCATAGCAGCGGCAGAGGCCCAGGAGACGGCCCCGCCGGCCATCGAAGGTAACCTCGTCTCAGAGCGACTCCCATACCGGAGTACAATCTTTTCATGTATTTCTTCTGTTTAGGTGTTTTCTCGTCACTGTCGGAGCTTTTAGAAAGACTGTACTCAGGTATGGCGAAGCCCTGACCCCCGTTACCCTCCCCATAAACATTTCCGGCGTTTTGCAGAGGCCAGGGAAAAGAACACCGTCTACACGAAACCGTTCATGAGGGCGGAGGGCGACGACGACAAGCGGAGGGAGGCCCAGGAACGGCTGGACCACATACAGGATGAGATGATCCAGACGCAGATCAAGTACCAGCGGGAGCTCGAGAGGCTCGAGAAGGAGAACAAAGAGCTGCGGAAGCAGAACTTGCTGCTCAAGCAGGGACGGAAGCCAAACACCAGGAAGATCAAACGGAGCCTGATCGATATGTATAGTGAAGTAAAGATACAGTAATTATCATATAAGAAGCTCGAAATATGAGTTTCTCGGTTAGGTTTCAATTCAGGTAACAGTGTTATATGGGGTCCGTTTGCAGTACAGTACAGTGCAGTACAGCTTTGGAAGAAACAAATGGATTGGTTGGAAACAAAGTTCATTACTTTTTGCATTTTTAAGGTATTGGATGAGCTCGCCGACTTCGATACGAACTACAATACTCAAGATCAGCTGCCGAGGGTGATCGTCGTAGGGGACCAGAGCAGCGGCAAAACCTCGGTGTTGGAAATGATAGCGCAGGCCAGAATATTCCCCAGGGGCGCTGGGGAGATGATGACGAGGTAAAAATCGGGGAAGGTCCAGTGGGTCTCGGTCTCAGTTTTTCCTTGTGGCATTGTTCGTAGGGCTCCCGTCAAGGTGACGCTGTCCGAGGGCCCGTATCACGTCGCTCAGTTCCGGGACTCCTCTAGGGAGTTCGACTTGACGAAGGAGTCTGACCTCGCCGATCTGAGGAGGGAGGTTGAGCTGAGGATGAGGAACAGCGTCAAGGGCGGCAAGACCGTCTCCAGCGAGGTCATATCCATGACGGTCAAAGGTGAAATGTCGAAGATTTATATTTTAAATGTGCCCTGCGTCCCTTTCCAGTTCCTGGATTTAACTCGTTGCTGTTTTTAAGGTCCCGGATTGCAACGGATGGTCCTGGTGGATCTACCTGGAATCATCTCTGTAAGAATGTGGGCGTTTGTTGGGTAATGTCGATTAATGTTCCTGTTTTAGACTCAAACGACGGACATGGCAGCGGATACCAGAGAAAGTATCCGGCAAATGACCCAGGCTTACATGAATAATCCAAATGCTATAATTTTATGTATTCAGGTAAGTACAGATGTTATTGGGTCCATTAAGTGCATCGGCGCCAATTTCCTCATCATAAATGCCTTATGTAAGGACATACTTGTCCATAGATGTCTAGTTAATAAATAAATGCTTTAAATTAACAATTTTTATATTTGTACTGTATCATTTTGCCTTTTTCAGGATGGTTCGGTCGATGCCGAGAGGAGCAACGTGACCGATTTAGTCGCCAGTTGCGACCCCCAGGGAAAACGGACGATCTTTGTACTAACCAAAGTCGATATGGCCGAGGAGAACCTCGCCGACCCCAACAGGGTAACTATCACAAAGGAATAACAGTGTAAATTAGTACAAAGCACTCGTGCGATTCCAGATAAGGAAAATCCTGTCCGGTAAACTGTTCCCCATGAAAGCTTTGGGGTACTTTGCCGTCGTCACAGGCCGGGGAAGAAAAGACGATTCGATCCAATCCATCAAAGACTACGAAGAAAGTTTCTTCCAAAGATCGAAGCTCTTCAAGTAAGTGAAGCGTATTTCGCATGTGCAAGTTACATCGTCCCTCGATTCTCAGGGATGGTGCCATCAAATCGACCCAGGTCACGACGAGGAACCTCTCGTTGGCCGTCGCCGACTGCTTCTGGAAGATGGTGAAGGAGACCGTCGAGCAACAGGCGGACGCCTTCAAGGCGAGGAGGTTCAACCTCGAGACGGAGTGGAAGAACAACTTCCCCCGGATCAGGGAACAGGACAGGGACGAGCTGTTCGAGAGGGCGAGGACCGAGATCCTGGACGAGATCGTCAACCTGTCCCAGGTCAGCCCTCAGCAGTGGGAGGAGAAGCTCATGCATAAGCTGTGGGAGAAGATGTCCGATCACGTGTTCGAGAGGATCTACATACCGGCCGCTCAGGGCGGCTCAGCAGGTAAAGCGTTGAGTGTTACTTTCGTAATCCTCTTGTGATTTTTAGTTACGAAGCGTTCTGAATTTCGGATTCTAGTGCTCAGACTCGTAGATCTTCCTAAAAACGAAATAGTCCAAAACTCTATCGTCTGTCGTGGCGAGATCGAACGATTCCAGTAAAGTCTCCAGAGGGAACGCTGTCGTATTCTTCTCCCAAGCGTCCTTTACGTCTGCTATTGTTATGCAACACTTGCCTTCCCCGTCTAGGGCCCGGAACAATTCCAGCACGTGCAACTCCTCGTTGAAGATGTACTCGTGCTTTCTCTTGAACAACTCTTGCACTTCGGCGAGATTTAAAGTTTCCGTGGTTTTAAATATGGCGTTCAATTCGTCTTCCTCCAGTTTCGAACCGAATACGGCGACGTTGAGGATGTTCAAGTCCCTTGGGTCGAACTCAGTTTTGTTGGGAAGTAACGAAGTTACGGCTTCTGAGAGGAGTTTAGGGATGGTATTTGACATATCAGAGTAATACAGGGGGACAGAAAGTTTTAATAGATTTTGCTTGCTTGAAATAAGGGCTTCGGGTAGTTTGTGCTCACGAGAAGTTCCGGGGTGTTCGTGAGAATAGATGCAGTACTCATTGTTGCCTATCACCTATTTTGTTCAATCTATACCTTTCAGGAATTTGATTTGGTGGTGGAAATGAAAGAACCAAGGGGCAAAGGGTACCAGAACAAAATGTTGCCGGTTGCATATGATCGAACCGTCATTGCAACCCCTGAAAATATCCCGCAAAAAGGTATATACCTATGAACAAAAGTTATGGCCTTCGTTTCGATAGGGATGGTTGGTCGGTAGGTATGGGAAAGGTTGCACCAGACTAGAACGATGATCGATTCCCTAAGCGAGCTCTGGAATATAGGCGGACGTCTGAAGAAGAGATGGAAATGTGGACCGGAACGGGCTTAAAGCCTAAACCTTGAAGAAGATAACTACATGCATGCCTAGTCTAGCTTGTTGTAAAGTTCGTCTCTTATTGAAATACCTCCCGATTTCAGAAATCTTCAACACGACGGTGGACATAATGCTGCGCAAGTGGGCGGACTCCGCGCTCCCGTCGACGGCCGTCGAGGCCGGCTGGGACACGCTCCAGAGCGAGTTCGAGAGCTTCATGCGTAAGGCCGCCTCGGCGCCCGACCACGACGACCTCTTCGATCAGCTGAAGGAGGCCGTCGTCACGGAGGCGATGAAGAGGCACTCGTGGGAGGACAAGGCCTCGGAGATGCTGCGCGTGATCCAGCTGAACACGCTCGAGGACAGGACGGTCGGCGACAAACGCGACTGGGATCAGGCGGTCAAGTTCCTCGAGTCGAGCATCAAGGAGAAGCTGAGCGAGAGCCAGCGCGTGCTGGGGGCGATGATGGGGCCGTCCGTCAGGGAGCGGTGGCTGTACTGGAGGAACCAGACCGAGGAGCAGAAGATGCGCAATCAGGTCAAGAACGAGCTCGATAAGATCCTGTACTCGAACGAGGTGAGTAGCGAGCCTGTTATAGATCGACGGATGTTCCATTGTTTCGCCTTCAGAACCACCCCCCGTTGCTCTCCTACGACGAGCTGACGACGATCAGGAACAACTTACAGCGTAACCGCCTGGAGGTCGACAACGAGTTCGTCCGGGAAGTTTGGAACGCGACCTACCGGCACCACTTCCTCAAGCAGTCGCTGATGAGGGCGTACAACTGCAGGAAGAGCTTCTACCTGTACCGCCAGCAGATGGACAACGACTGTTCGGACGTCGTGCTGTTCCACAGGGTGCAGCAGATGATGAAAGTGACGTCGAACGCCCTTAGGCAACAGATCACCAACAGGGAAGGTGCGGTATGTCCGTTGTGAGATTTTTGAAGGTGTTGTCCCATTTTTCCAGCTAGGAGGTTAGACAAAGAGATAAAGGAAGTCCTGGAGGACTACAGCCAGGATGGCGATAAGAAGGTCCAGCTTCTCACCGGGAGGAGGGTCACCTTAGCTGAAGAACTAAGTAATAAATGACATTCTTTGATTCCTAGTGTTTTACATTGGTATTTCTTTCCAGAACGGGTCAGGCACATCCAAGAAAAACTAGAAGAATTTATCCAAGCTTTGAACAAGGAGAAGTAACGGGTTCCAGGCACAATTTTGTTTTATCGCTAAGCTAAAAACGTCGTCGTCGTCATCGTCTATAAGGAATATCAAAGTACTGATAGCGGAGGAGGGGATGTTGGATTTCCTCAACCCCCACTCTCGGTCGCGTTAATTTAACAACCATTCATTGTTTTATATATTAAAGTTGTTATATCTTCGCTTCTTGGTTTCAATCAAATTGACTGCAGGATACAGGAATAATCCCAATTTATAATAGCAATTGTATCTTTTATCGAAATATGAATCTCCTTATATAGGAGATTGACGCTCCCGTTTGATCCAAATATACTTTATTGCGTGTATACGTAAACAACTATAATACGACTTTCCCATAATGATAATAATACCCATGTATACATACGTTCGGTCTAAAACTATCGCACAAGTTCAATATTTCTGTAAACTGGAAGACATTTTGGCAGGACAAGTCGGCCGCGAGATTGTACGTAATAAGTATACTGCCATTAACAACAATTACAAATGGATGGAATGAGTTTCTAAGGGAAGCGGGAGCGACGCGTCCCCTCTCCTTAACCGATATCGCCGGCGCACCGGAAGCCCAAGTTAGAGGCGGAGCTGTCTTTGGTGTTGTAAGACCTGGCGGCGCAACGGTACCGCCAGCAGTACGATTCGTGGCACAGGAAGGAGCCACCCTTTTTCACTTTCGAGCCCTTCAAACATCAAAACCCAATAGCGGCACTTGCTTTATTTATCTCCGGGGAAAATGTGTTTTCGCAATGCAATTCGCTTAAAACAAGTCTGGTCACATGTCATGACGGTGAGGCTGACACTTTTACTGGATACCTTTTTGGCGCATTAAATATGTATTCAGCATAATCAAGTCGCAAAGATAATTATGACCAGATTGTTTTAAATGAGCAACCCTGGACGAAGTTACTCCACTAAGAACTATTTTCAAGCAACGAGTCATCTTGAGACCAAAATTTGAGCGAAATGGAGGCAGATTTATCTACTATTACTTACCGGATCTCCTAGCCAGTCGTCCTGCGTCCACTCCCAGACGTTCCCGGCCATATTGAACAAGCCAAATTTATTCGGGGGGAACTTATCGACGGGACAAGTGAAGATGAAGCCGTCTTCGCCTGTATTCTCCTTCGGAAAGTCTCCTTGCCAGATATTTGCCCTTTGGAATTACAAACGATTAAGTTTTTTCAGAAGAAATGTACTTTTCTTTAAAACATGGACTTTTTAAATGGACTGAAATGTGATATTTACGAATTCTCAAATTTACAGAAACTTTGGTTCCTGAGAACTCTTCAAGGGTCGAGAGAAAGCCATCAAATTTATGGAAACTCTCTCCTTTGTCTTAAGAACTCTTTTACTGACTTACCAGTGTTCCCCCTTGGGGTTCAGTTTGTTTCCCCACGGGTATAACTTCTGTCTGAGGCCTCCCCTGCAGCCCATCTCCCACTCCGCTTCGGTGGGCAGTCGCTTGCCGACGTGTCGGCAGAATTCCGAGGCGTCCGTCCAAGAAACGTGCGTCACGGGATGATCCATCCTATCTTTAGTACAATACAGAGATAAAAGTTAGTCATCACCATCAGCCGTTTTAAGGTTTCATTAGAAACTGACTTCAATATGTGCATGCTCACCTTCGATGGTCGAAGAGGGCCCCTCTGGGTGTTTCCACGTGACGCCCTTCATCTTGACCCACCAGGGCGCCTGCACGGCCCTCACGTCCTCGTACTTCCCGCGCTCCGCCTCCGGTAGCGCCATCTCGAATATAAAGCTGTCGCCGAACACCTCGGCCTCGGTCTTGTAACCGGTCTCCTTGACGAAATCGTAGAACTTCCTGTTCGAGACCTCGTACACGTCGAGGAAGAACGATCCGACCGACACGTTGCGCGACGGCCCCTCGTGGTCGCTCTCGAAGACGGGCTTATTCGTGCCCATCTCGAACAGCTGCCCTTGCACAAGCACCATGTCCTCCTTCGGGAAGGACAACTTATTGTCGGAAGGCAGCTCGTTCGATTCCCTCGAGTATTTGTTGTCGGGAGGGGCGTCCGAGCTGCACTCGCCGCCCCTGTTGAGGCTGCAACCGCAGTCCGATAGGCAGGGAACTATCGAAAAAAGTACCAGGAAGATGCTCAGAGGTAAGTACATTTCTTCGGAATGCCGCTAAGAGAATAACAGGGAATTTGCTGCGTTAAAACTATGAAACTGCCTAATACTACATTAAAACATAAAAACTTTGCCCGAAAAATTAAAACTAAAGTAGTTAGGTTAAGTACACAGAACAGAAAACATAAACTTCGCGAACCACGTAAATCTCCGCTCCCTTTCTGTTCTATGATCTATGAGGTCCTTCCCTAACCTCACTTTTTAACCGCCTGCTGGAGATCCACGTACGTACGTTATTTTCATTCATTACAAGTTGCTAGCGTTTCCGATTTTCTCCTCCCTCCCCTGGAAAATGAACATCTTGAAACCCCCTGCGATAGTAAGAGGCCTGACTGAACTTAACAAGCGACTGTTCGAGAAGGAAGTAGAGGCGAACTACCTCCACCTTAGAAAAGCCAAAATCTCCAAGGTGTTACCCTTGATCAAGAGCTATTTGTTGAAACTAGAGAGGTTCAAACCGATACAAACGCCCGCCGAGGAAGGAACGGAGATTTACTTAAACCCAAATGTGGTAAACGGCTGGGGAAGTCTGCCGGCTGAGGTACGGAGAGGTTTAGAAGGAGTCGACGTCAGTGAAGGTGATATGAAGCGGAAGAAACTCGTGATGAAGTATGAGCACTACTCTGTTGAGGAAGTCTTTAGGGCAGTACTCCCCGAAGAGAAAGATGGTAAGGAGGAAGTTCATTTGTTTATTCCATCCTTCTAGATTATAGATAAATACTCTTGAGCGTAACACGGTTACGAGTGCTGAAATTAATAAGCGTAGTGACATGGGCAAGTCATACAAACGAAAACACTTTGATTTCCCCTCCCACTATGCCATATACAAAAGCTTCACTTTAGTAAAGTTCATTCCTTGTTGGATTTGCAGGCTTCTCGAGTTTCACTAGGATGGGGCACATCGTCCACGTGAACCTCCGCGAGCACTTACTGCCCTACAAGCACTTGATCGGCGAGGTGCTCTTCGACAAGATCCCCGGCTGCAGGTCGGTCGTCAACAAGACCGTCAGCATCGACAACACCTACAGAAATTTCCAGATGGAAGTGCTGAAAGGAGACAATGACCTGTTGACGACAGTTCGCGAGAACGGCTGCAACTTCAAGTTTGACTTCTCCGTCGTTTACTGGAACTCCAGACTGTGCACCGAGCACGAGAGGATCATTGATAAATTGAATCCGGGGGACGTGTTGTTTGACGTGTTCGCTGGCGTGGGGCCGTTCTCGGTGCCCACGGCTAAAAAGAAGTGCTTCGTGTATGCCAATGATTTGAACCCGGAGTCGTTCAGATGGCTTGTGTTTAACGCCAAGGCCAACAAAATCTCAGGAGAGCACTTCCGGGCTTTCAATAAAGATGGCGAGGACTTCATCCGACAGGACATTAAAACATATTTACCACAACACCTCAACCATAATATATTCATTACCATGAACCTTCCATCTTTAGCTTCGACTTTTTTGAGGCACTTTGTCGGGCTATTCGAGCGAAACGAGCTCGACGGTATGACGAATCCGGTGATGGTGTTCGTTTATTGCTTTGCCAAGGGCGAGGATTACACCGCCATCGCGAGAAAATGTGTGTTGGACGGTTTTGGAGTGGACATTTCGGACAAAATATTAGACATCTTTAGAGTGAGAACAGTCAGTTCCATGAAGGAAATGATGAGGGTCGCAGTAAAGTTGGACAGAGATATTCTGGAGAGGGGAAAGAGAAAATTGGAAGACGTAGTGGAGAGTCGGAACAAAAAGGTTCCGTCCGGAGAGGAGCTCTGACTCGTTCGTTTCAAACTGAAGTTTGTGTTAATACCGTTTCATTATTTTCGCTTAGGTGATGGGGAAAAATAAGAACAAAGCGCGGAACGTCTTCAAGGTAGCCGGGGCGAAAACCATCAAACTCAAGAATAAAGCGAAGGCCATCAAAACGGAACTCAAACGGGTAAGTTGTGCTTTAAACCTTAAGAAAACCCATAAGATCCTCTCGGCTTGTAGATCAACGTGAAAAATAAGGCCCAAGTGACCGAAATAGACAAGGCGCTCGCACAACTCGAGGATAAGGTCCGGAAGACCGTACCCCCCGAAGCGAAAAGGGATGAACCGATCAGATCGAAACTGCCGACCATCGAGGGTAGCTTGGAAACTGCGAAGAAATCGGACGAGGCTACTGAAGATTTAAACAAAATGCAACTGTAAGAGAGGAGTCTGCAATAAAATTCTTTTGTTCAATTATTTCCTTCATATCGGGTGCCATTTTATCTGGGCAACGTTGCCGGCTGTATTTCCTTATAAAACATAGTGAACTTATGATACATTCTACTCATTACCTGCCTTTTATTTAAAACATCTCAAAAACCTGAAAAACTAATTTTATTTGTATCCTGATACATTATTGCTGACATCGGGAATAAAACCACCCTTCGACTGATAATAACCGTTGTGTTATTAATGTTCACACGTTCAATCCAACAGAAAGATTATATTTATTCCATAAATTTAAGCCGAGGAAACCCTTTAAAACAAAACACTTCCCTAGCGAACTTGCAGTCTCTTTCCACAAAGATATTCACAACGAGAACCTTTGTTGGAGCGTCAACCGATTTTTATTTTTAAAAATGTTACACTTTTGTCAGGAAAAGCGTCGCCGTCGGCGCTAGCCCTAAAAACAATAACGATTCAATTACCTTCGTCTTTCTAAAATCCAAAATAAGCTTGAGGGATCATCATCCCCAATCCGGTCTTTAAATGACTGTCAATACAGTACCTAAATTAGACATCCCTTCTTAACCATGCTTGTAACAAGATAATAAAAATGCTCGCAAATCCACCCCACAATATATAAGAAGGGACTAATCCAGTCCGGGAAAATATAAGACCGGACGGGTCTAAATTCCAACACTCACCTAAACTGTCCAGGGGTTTGTCGTAGTCGTCTCCCTCGAACACCTTCTTCGGGTAACTCATCATCAAGTTAAAAGGTCCCTGGTGATCGTTCGCGTTCATCTCTATGAAAACTTTCACTGCGAGGAGGGGCTCCTTCGCGCCGAACGTTTGGACCAGGGTGCTGCCGTTGGCCAGTCGGATCTGGAGCTTCACCTCCTCGGACTGCTTGCCGGCGGCCTTCTTCGCGACGGTCGTCTCGGCGGGAACGGCTACGGGCGGCGCACCGCTAAACTTCGCTTTCCTCGCCAGCTTGTCCTGTAACGGGAAGGACGAGTATATTGAGCACAATCGATTCATCTGGATACAAAAATTCTGCTTAACTTCGTATTATCGCCTGACGTTTGTTGCATATTTTTATACAGAATTCCTTACAAACAAAATACGAAAATGCAGAACAGCTTCAAATGAGCTACAATTGTGTTGCACATTGAACAAGTTATTTAAATTTTCTATTACTTTTGTTATTTATCTTAGAAAAGGGTTAAGATTTTAGAATTTATCAGTATTTTTATTTATTCTTTTTTTAAACCCTAGTTAAGGTAAATATTCGCAATTAATGTGTAATACCTAGTACTACACAAATAATAACAATAATATATCCTTATAACAACATATCAAAGTAGTTTTCGATAAGAAAAGGGTAAATTTGGAGAAATATCGAAAAACTTTTTCGAGGTTTCCCAACATCGTTTACCCCCCCCCAAAAATCGAAACCATAAACCCCCGAGGGTTCTGATAGTCATACAAAAATCATCCAAGGTTAACCTGCTCGATGGCGTCCCTGACCCTCTGCTTGGCGAGACGCTCCTCCTCCTTCTCCCGCTTCCTCTGCTCGACCAACTTCTTCATTTCGAGCTCGTCGTGTTTCTTCTTCGCCTCCAATAGTTCTTTCCCCGATTTGATCCGATTTTTCTCCTTCTGCAGGGCTTCCTCCTTCTCTCGCGCCTCTCGGTCTAGTCTCCTCTGTTTGAGCTTCGACATGATGTTGGCCAGCTGCTCCTCCTTCTCTTTATCGGTAAGAGGCCTCTTCTCTTCAGAGGACTCCGAGAAGTTCTCGTGACCTGAGGCAGGCACGGTTTAAAAATCGTTTAGTGAAACTTTAACTTTGTACATCTGAGTTATTTTAAAATAGACGTAAGTTCGTGTTAATACAACAGGGTGATTCACCGACCTGATTTCGTTGCGTGGAATTCCACCTCCTGCTGCGTAGTGAACAGCTTCCCGCAGTCGTCGCATTTGATAGATTTGGCCACCGACGCGCTCGCCGGACCGGCGGAGGGCTCGGCCGTCGTCTCGGGCTCCTCCCTCACGGGGTTTTCCCGCTGCGGTGGCACGGGGTCATCCCGCTCCGGCGGCTCGGAGGCGGCCTGCGGCTCGGGGACCGCTTGCTGCTGCCGCTCGCTGGCGTCGAGCTCCTCCTCGTGCGACAGCAACCAGTCCATGACGGTCGGCAGGTCTTTGCTGCCGGAGCGGGAGACAGCTAGCTCGCTACGGTAGAAGTGAGGTTAAGTGAGGAAAGATTGGGATTTCGTTCGTCCTTACGCTCTTCCCCTGTTAAACCCCATCTCCATCAGGGTACCGACGATGTTGTCCGACATTTTGGGCGGGTGAAATGGCGCCGCTGGGCGAGTAGGGCTGCTGAAAATGCCGGGTGAAACCACCTATGATGACAATCACGACGTCTGACGCACGAACATGAAACGCCACATCAAAACAACTCGTGGAACAGGTCGGGCCGATCCGAAACGAGGTACGTGCACTTCTTCCCAGGTTTAACGTAAATCACAAAGGCACTCCACCCCGTTTACCTGTAAATCCAATCTGTTCACCCCTTCACGCACAGCTCTACCCACCATCACTACTGTGTCCCATGCCCAAAACTGTCCCATGGAAACTACTGCTCCCAAGGTTAACACGATTTGAAAGTAATCAATTCTCCACACTAGATAAAAGTACCATTGAACCGTATCATAAATGATACTTTCATTTCCACTTTGAACGTCGGGTCATCGTATCGATTCGAAAGTGTACCAAACATGTCGCAACCTGGTCGAGTCCTTGTCTACGGCGGGAAGGGGGCCCTGGGGGCGAAATGTGTCTCCCATTTCAAGTCGAAGAACTACGTAATGAACTCTCCACACACCCTCGAAATTATATCCTTATTATTTCTCGTATTTCCAGTGGGTCGGCTCGATAGATCTCACCGAGAATCCCGAGGCAGACGTTAACATCATCGTGAAGAGGGATGAGACCTTACAGCAACAGGTGAGTCACCTCGCATTAATACATTGCAATATGGTTCGAATGTCCCATTTGCAGGAGTCGTCGATACTATCACTGGTGAGTTCGGCGCTGAACGGGGCTAAAGTCGATGGCATCTTCTGCGTGGCGGGGGGATGGGCCGGCGGCAACGCCTCCAAAGGTACTCGTAAAACCAACCGTAGAACCGTAGAAGTAAAACAAACGTTCCATAGATTTGGCGAAGACGTCCGAGCTAATGTGGCAGCAGAGCGTCTGCAGCTCCGTGATAGCGGCGTCGGTCGCCTCGCGCCACCTGAAGGAGGGCGGCGTCCTGCAGCTGACGGGCGCGAAGGCCGCCCTCGAGGGCACGCCCGGGATGATCGGGTACGGCCTCGCCAAGGCCGCCGTCCACCAGCTGACCAGGTCGCTGGCGGCGAAGGACGGAGGCCTGCCCGACGGCAGCATCGCGGTGGCGATTCTGCCGATCACATTGGACACGCCTATGAACAGGAAATGGATGCCCAAGGGGGACTTCGCCTCTTGGACCCCTCTCGAGTTCATCGCTGAGTAAGAACAACACATTTTATAAATTATATATAAGGAAAGAAAAGTATAATAAGCGAGTACTACTGAGAAGGGTACTAAGCTATGTGTGTTTAGTCTCACTTTTTCCGGCTATGAAGCGAATAGGGTTCTGTTTTATGGCTTTCCATGGGGTTGAACAGGTAGTCTTAATCCATTAGATGTTTCAAACATCCATCGACTTGTTGTGTGTTGTGGCTTGAGCAGGTATTCTTCTGCAGGTTGTTTTCGAAGTGGACCGACGGAAAAGACAGGCCGGAAAATGGAAGCTTGCTGCAATTGGTGACAAAAGACAATAAAACGGAGACCATCCCTGCTAAGGTTTAAAAACGACGGACTAGCTGAAAACTGGACCAATACTGCGAAGCTTGAATATATAAAAATCTCAATAAAATGGTGTTTTCATGTTGAATATCTGTTGTATTTACGAATAAACAATGAGGAATAATGATCGACCTTTATTTGTAAGCGCTTATTATATTTATGTTATAAACAATAAAAAAATATGTCATGTTCATCAATCAACAGTCTTATAACCTACATGATATAGGAATACAATTCAGGTACCTTTGAGCTACCGAGGATAACCTTCGATTGTCTTCTTTGGAAACGAAATCACAACCTCCTTACCTAATATGATACAATGAAAGAGAAGGTACGATCCCTAGTGGTCCCAAATTCGGGTTTTGCGCATGTGACATCACATTGTGAGTTGTAGTAACGTGTTTTAACGTGATCAAGCAGGAACTTGACATACTCAGGAAATCAATTGGTTTACACAAATGTTCTTACCTTTATATCAGATGAAAAGTCTTTTCCCTGATTATCGATGTAATGAAAGAGAAAGCCCTGCTCACGGAATTAACGTTCATTGTATCACGAGTTATTTATATCACTCGGTACCACTAGTCATGCGCAATGCGCACCTTCTCTTTCACTGCATCATGCTTACCTAACGGTCTCCACTTACAGCTCCTGCAGCGGCCTCCTGGGCCACGAGTCCCTCCCGAGCATCTCCTTCGCCGCCCTCCACAGCCTATCGACGTTCCCCCCGAGCGACCTCACGTAGGTCTCCCTCCACTCGTCCACCGTGTGACCGTCGTACACCTCCGACAGGGCCCTGATAGCGTCCGAGTCGAGTTCCCCCAGGTCCCTCTTGATCCTGTTCAGGCTGGATATAAGCGATTTGAGGTGGCTCGGGCTCGAGAACGCGTGCCTGATGTTGTAGTCGCTCAGCCAGCCGCGCACCCTCGAGTCCTCGAGGACTCCGTCGAACTCCTGCTTCAGCTGCTGCAGGCGGAGCGCGACCTCGAGGATCTCCGCCCCAGGGTAGGAGCACCTCGGGCTGCCGAACGCCGGACCGATCAGGGCGTAGGGCTGCTCGCAGCGCAGGACGCTCGCGACCTCCGTCGGGGGGCTCAACGGGGAATTGGTATATCCTGTGGGATAAACATGTAATAATCAAGTCAGTTTCTCTCTATGTTACACTTCGTAGTTTGCATTAAATAACTATTCCGAGTCTGAATGCTCCAAAGCTATCTTTACCTAGTAGTATCCTCAAGCTCATCGCTAGAGACGGTATCCCGACCGGAAGAAGCTCACAAAGCACCGCAAAGTGATCGTATCGTTGCCATCCGGTTATGATAATCCCTTGAAAGTTGATCATCTCCTTGTAATCATATATAATCGACAACCAACCTTTATTGTTTTGGACGTAGTGAGTTACATCTGTCACGAACTCGTTACTACCTGAAACAGTTTTTATGACATTCACTTGTTTCGCCCAACCCCACTTGTGCTCACCTGTCGCCCCCTTGAACGCGCTGGCGGCCCAAACGTTCCTGAACATTCCGCTATATCCGTCCCATAAGGTAGGCCCTAGCTCATCGTAAACCTCCTTCGTATACTTCCACACGACAGGTTCCACATTTCGGTTAAAGTTTAACTTCCTCAGGTCTTTCCTCGTGACAGATCGGAGCTGGTCGTCCCACATCAGCACTCTCAGGTGCGGAAATAACTTATTTATTGTACCGATGACTTTGTTAATATGCTCCAAGAAGAGCTGGTTCTTAGTGAATGAGTTCCTCAACATGAAATCGTTGCAGCGGCTGCACTGGCCGAGATAGTAAACTTCATCAGCTCCTATGTGGATCATGTCGGAATCCGGATGAGCCTTGATCAGTTGCTGCAGCATGCTGGTCAGTAACGGCAGGGTCCTCTCATACGTCGGGCAGATGGCCTGAGGGAACACCCGCACCTCCCTGAAATCCTTATAACCTTCAAGCTTCAATATGAACTCCATATGCCCGAAGGTCTGTATCAAAGGCACGACTTTAAGACCGTTCTCCTTGGCGAGCGTGTTGATCATCCCGACGTCCGACTTGGTGTAGGCGTTCAAGGCGGAGACGTTGACGAGCTCGTCATCATACGGAAACATGTCCTCGTACTCAATCAGCACGCCCGTCGCGCCGAGTTGCCTGATCAATGGGAAGAACTCTGAGTAGTAGGAGACCTTCGGCGGGGCGCCCTTCAGGTCGAGGTGGACGATCCGCTCGCCATCAAATTTTGGACGTCTCGTGGCTTCGCGGTGGGGCTTGACCGCCGGTATCATCGGTTTCGCCGTCGTTGTCTCGACGTCAGGGCTCCTCCAGAATATGTACAGGAGGGTGAGGAGTGCCACGGCCGCGGCCCCGAAACAGTACGACCTCGGGGGCTTCACGAGGAAGTTATTGCGGCCCTGGTACTTCGGTTTCATAGCGAGACAATGACGTGTTAGAAACAAAAACAAAGGTAACGTCCACCGATGTTGAACACAGAATTGATATCACAGAAAATTGAAGGGAAAATTAGGTTAGGTTTGAACATAACCTCTGAAGCCTCTTCTTCTTCTAATTCAATAAGAGGGCCTGAGTCAGACCTGGAGTTCCAATATAAGGGAACACCAGTATGATAACACATGTAGAAGATAACCTCACATTTGAAAAGGAAGAACGTTTAAATCAAAATAAGTCTGTATCTGTGTATACTTTAATGTTACAGTTTTATATCATGGATGAGGATGGTAAAGTTATTGAATTACATAAGCAATAAGTCCACATAACTATTTTACTTAATGTTTTTATAGAGTATATAAACAAATTGAACTCTATAGAAATCAAACTTAAAGAGTTAGAAGACCAAAAATGCAAAATAAGCAACAAAATAAAAATTCTAAGGGCAGAAAAGGAAGATCTACAAAACGAACACAATTTGTCTCAAATTCGACGAAAAAAAAACGATACAGACACGTGGCTCGGTGACAAATTCGAATGGTCCGGACAGTTACAGAAGTTACTAAAGGAAAAATTTAAATTCGAGAAGTTTCGCTCGAAACAGTTAGCTGCCATAAATGCGACTATCGCAAAGCAGGACGTTTTGCTTGTGATGGCCACGGGAGCTGGGAAGAGTCTAGTCTATCAGTTACCAGCGCTGATCGGTAGCGGTGTTACTCTCGTGGTTTCTCCGTTAATATCTTTGATAGATGATCAGTTAAGAGCGTTAAGTAAACTGGACATCGAGGCGGCTACGTTGAATTCATCGTCTTCGAAACAGGACAAGAATAGAATCCACGAAGCCATGGTGAACCGTAATAGTTCGGCAATTAAACTGTTGTATGTTACTCCAGAATGGGTTGTAAATAGCAAAGTATTCATGAACAATCTCCAGAAGTGTTATAGCAAAGGTTATTTGGATAGAATAGTTATAGGTAAGTTTATTGACTACTAAACTTTACACTTTCAGTAGGTTCATAAGTAGGTATCAGTGAAGTGTACTTAGTAATGAGTTATTTCATATTTCAGATGAAGTTCATTGCTGCACAACTTGGGGTCATGACTTCCGACCAGAATATCAGCAGTTGGGTTTGTTCAAAACGATGTTTAAAGGTGTTCCGATCCTCGGTTTAACAGCGACCGCTACCGTACACACTTTGATCGATATTCAGAAAACTTTAAATTTAACTGACGCTTTAATAATTATGGCTCCGTTTAACCGACCGAATCTCTATTACCAGGTAACAGATGAAGTTACTATGTGAAATAGTATCTAACTAATTTTCTTTAGGTGGTAAATAAGCCGTCAGATAAAAGCGAGTCCTTGGATTATATTGAAAGACTACTGAAGGGAAAATTTAAGGACAAATCTGGAATTATATATTCATCTACTGTTAAGGAATGTGAGGATCTTGCAGACGGTTTAAGGAAAAGGGGTATCGAAGCAAGGGCGTACTTTGCACCATTAGACGATAAAGTTAAGAAGAAAGTTCAAGAATATTGGATTAAGGATCAGTGCCAAGTTATAGTTGCTACGATAGCTTTTGGCATGGGGATCGGTAAGTGTGAATTGTGAAATGGCCCGCAAGAATTCGTGGTAAAAACTTCAAGAAGTAGTTCTTCAGGTTATCGTCTCAGTGAATTTTAGAAAAATGGTTTTTTTGATTGATCCTTGCATTTTTCAGATAAACCCAATGTATATTTTGTCATTCATCATTGTGTGCCAAAAAGTCTGGAAGGTTACTATCAAGAAAGCGGAAGAGCAGGCCGGAATGGCCAAAAGGCATATTGTATTCTTATGTTTGGCCTTGCTGATTATTTAAGAAACGTTGCCATGTGTTCATCTAACAGGGAAGTACTGATATCCAAACCAATTCTGGGTTATTGTTTAAACAACGAAAGGTAAAATTCCGTTGAGACTATATCGACACATTATTTTAATTAAACATTTTGTTTTTGCAGGTGTCGAAGGGCATTGATAGCGGAACACTTTGAAGATACTTGGCGTGACACAGACTGCAGTCGAATGTGTGATAATTGTAAGCTATCTAAACAGCTGTGTAATTATAATATTACTTCTGCTTATAATGATATCCTGAGATTGATCGAATTGGCCGTAGAAAAAGAAGTCAAGCTCACTTTAAATAAGTTAATAAATGCTTGGTTTCAAACCGGTACTAAGGAATTGAGGATAGTTAAATTAAGTCCTCCTAAATGTAATAAGATACAGGCGGAACATATCGTTGCTTATTTGATCGACAAGGGATATTTAAGTATTGATAAAGGTTATACCATGTATACTACCGTAGCTTACATCGTTAGGGGGACTGTAACTCCCAAAGCTGTTATATTAATGGCTTATGATTCAGATTTGAAATATCCTACAGTTGGGTTAAGTGATACAGAGAGAGACGAACATTCTGCCCCTGTTAAGAAAATGAAAGTATCATAATTTATTTTATATAAGAAAATAAAGTGTTTGTAAGTAATTTAAATTTTTAATTTTGTATTTCATATCTACTGAAAGATAGCAAGATGATTGAACCTTTCACATTTGAGTGATTCACTGAACGTGACAAAAGCTAGCTAAGTGGAACTAAGGAGTAGCTAAAAGAACTAATGGGAGAGTGAACTGTAACCTCAGACAAGTACAGGAATATGCGAAAATCCTGAATTTTCCTTTCCTAGAGGGGGGAAATTATTTTTGAGATACTTGTTGGGTACTTACCAACTTAAAACGCCATACGATTACAGCTTGGGCTCCAAAGTGAGACCAGAAAGTAGTCATTTGTCTTAAAGTCCTGATGCCTCTCGAGATATGCATTTTCGCCTAGTTTTGTATGTTGTCTTCGGTTCCTTTTCTCTCCCTGTGTCCTTCCCATTCCAACATTTATCGTTCTTCTTCAAACTTCTATATTTCTTTCTGCGTCATATGTTAATTGCATGATCCGACTCCGAGTACTTGATTCATGCGCCATCTTTAAGGTGGGACGTCTCAGGTGTGTCACTACCCACCCTCACTATATTTGTTGTGAATTCTATTCTCTTCATCCGGGATTTGCCTTTCCTCCTTCATTCTGTCTTCTATCCCCAAGGACTATTTCTTGGGAGTGTATTTTCTATTGTTTTAACCAACAATTTTAAATTACCTCTCGTTAGAAGTAACAATTTTCAACGTACTTATCTTGAAAAGTGTAATATTTGCTAGGAAACAACTCCTTTTGTAATTTGTAGGTTAGGAAACCGGCGTATTTGAATGTTTCGATTCTCACAACTTCCCGCGGGTAAATGGAGTAAATTCCGGGTAAAAGACAAGATTCTAAACTCGTTCTTTATTTATAGTTTCTTTCTGGGATGAATAATGAGCAATGACGTGTTTTTAAATGTGGGTGGGTGGGTACATTCACGTCCGTAGGTTGGCAACGGCCACGGCACGTCGTGAAGTTGGCGGCGCTGGCGGAATGTAGGCCATTTAACTCGCCCAGTGAACATCTGTTTTTAAATCTCAATAAATACTCACAACGGAGTGAAATCAACGGAATCGGACAAGCCCGTTCGGTAATTACTTCACCTGGCT
Organism: Cryptocephalus primarius; assembly: GCA_963576515.1. NCBI lineage: Eukaryota > Metazoa > Arthropoda > Insecta > Coleoptera > Chrysomelidae > Cryptocephalus > Cryptocephalus primarius. Next base: position 2,286,936 of record OY754949.1, on the reverse strand, counting down.
ACGATCGACGAGGTGCCGGGACCGAAAATCGCAGATCCGCGATTATCCCCGTCGGGAAATCTTCGTCTCGATAAAAAGATTTAAAAAAGTAATAGCTGTGCGTGCGTGCGTGCGTATGTGCGTGTGTGGAAGTGTAGAGAGTATGCTCCTCGCCTTTATGCATTCCAATGTCGCGTACTATTTTTAAACTCACCGAGAGAAGTTTAGAGGAAGATGGCGACCGACGGAGATCTGCCTGTGTCTCTTTGGGAATGTTCGGAAATCTCCTTAATTAGCGCTAGCGGGCGATAATGCGTCACGTTACGTGAACACTTACGTCCAAGAAGTGATTCTGTGATTCTTCGAAGGAGCGGACGACAGGTTCTCACATCATTTAAAAGACTGGTGAGTAGGATAATCACAAGGGCTTATCTCATCTCATCTCTACTCCCCGAAGATTAGATATTTTATCTCTTCTTATCGCCCCCTCCCCACCTCTGGTCGGTGATTTAGTATGTGAGGACAGTACGATATGTGGGGGCGCCCGAGTGATCAGCGAAGCCCTAATCGCGTCACGTAATACCGTCACGTAACGTCACCGTCACCATAATACCCTTTTATAGGGGACAGGAGTTTCTCTCGCATTTCACGGCTTCACCACCGTTTTTCTTTTCGGCCGTTCATCCTGTCGATTCATCTGATACTATAAATAAAAAAAAATACTACAGAAGTATTTATAGTTCCCCCGGTATTATTGTTATTACCATCGTGATTGCAAATTGTTCCTACAGTGATGCTCGTTACTCCCACAGGAAAGTTTTCTTAATCGTGAGGGTGGGGTCCCCCTTTTCTAAAACTTGCACAAATCTGTAAAGTTCGAATCGAGGTTCACTTGGACTTATGTGAAGTGACCGCTTCTTATGGCGCACCTGACTGTGTTGTTTACCGTCACGAGACGCTCTAACACATCGATAGGTTGCTTTATGCATTATCAAATAAAACAATATGTAATATAGTGCAACTAAATAAAAGTGAAAGAGGTAAATGCAACTTCTCTAAACTTATTTAAGGTTCCTTTAAATTTGAGTTTCGGTACACTGCATCCAGGAATCACTATCGATTGTAGATGATATGGTCAATTCAGATGGCCTTACGGATGTTTCATAAGTAAGAACCATAAAAGAGTTAACCTGCTTAAAATAGCCGCAGTTTGTTTACACAGTTTTTTCGGTCGGGAGCGCCATAAGGAGCCATTTCTGTCGGTCCGTCCTGCGACTACCACAGCCATGTTTTTTAACACATCTAAAGTTCCTTCAAATGTGAATCCCAGATCGTATCCCATTGGTGGTTGATTCTGAACTAACGAAGGATAAGAGATGTCATCGACAAGTTTAAGTTCAAACGTTTTTATACTAAATCCATTGCAACATGAAGGACGGTTTTTAAAATTATGATCAGAATTTTCCATGTACGATGTAACTGCACTGCCTTTAAAATTCTTTAAATCACCGGGAAGGGTCCCCCAGGACTAACACAAATGTCCTTAAGAATGTTCCATAAGTGAGTACCATAAAAGAGTTTACCTGATTTGAACGGCCATCTTTTACAATCCCTTTACATTGAGAATATCCACTAGCCCTTTTTGACCCGATAGTTTCATTTCTCGCCAAAGACGGTATTTAGACTAAATCTACCATGACTATGCGATTGACGGTTTTCCAAATTCCAATTAGAATTTTCTAAAAGTAGTCTCACGTACGCCTCCTTTAAACTTCAATGCTTGTACACTTACGATACATTTGTCAATATTAATTTTTAAACTCCCGAACACCAATTAAATCATTACAAAGCATCTTCTCCGTGCTTCGATAACACATGAATTGTGGTCTTTGGATTGAAAGGAAAGATGGCACTTTTAGCAAGTTAATTTCAGTTAAGATTATCGGTAACATTTCGTTACAACTCGACTTGTATATAATTGGAACTTGGTTTTTTGAAGCTTACAACGAAACAGTTCAAGTCACGCGTATTAATTCGAGTGATTTTATTTTAAATGTTGAGAGAAAAGTGTTTTGATAACTCGCCAAGCTCATTTATCTAGAAGTTTCCACCTTTATTCATGTTATTTCTATGTACCCAATATACGTTTTTTACAATGTTTCAAAAGTAATAAACATTAATTGTCTGAAATAATTTTCATCGAAAGTACCTACTCCAACTAAAAACCACTTTACCAAGAAAGGTTTTTGAACATCAGTTATTTCGAGGCTTCAGAAGAACTCTCTGAAGATCGTTTGTAGGGACCGCAATCACTCGTATGGTTCAATTCTATTAATTTTTCTGTTACATGATCAACACATTTCTGCCAATTTTCTGATGTAATTTTTCTTAAATATTTTTGAGACATTCTTGCGCTTGCTATCAAGTGATGCTCTGATCCGAAGTATGAGTGATTTATTCCTATCTTTTTTTGAATGTTATCGAACTAACGAGTTTCCTAATTATTTTCAGCTTCAAAATGGTGGTCGGAGAGGCAATTCATAACATAATGGGTGGTATAGAGAACACCGGCACTATAAAACAGCACAGCCACAAGAAGAAACTGAGGCAGAGGTAAGTTCGATTTATCGAGGCACTTAACAGCAGTTTTACTTGTTTGCAGTAAATTAAATCAGAACCACTTTATTCATACAATGACAGTATTTGCATATGCCGCACATACATTTAAATATTCTTACAGCTAGAGTCCTCTAAGAGCCCTCCGACAAAATAAAATGCATGTTGATGTTAATTTTTTACTTCAGGTTTGATATCATAAAAAAGTTGGGTCAAGGCACGTTCGGCAAGGTCCAGCTGGGGATAAATAAAGAGACCGGACAAGAGGTGGCCATTAAAACCATCAAAAAATCGAAGATAGACTCCGAAGCCGATCTCGTGCGGATACGAAGGGAAATACAGATAATGTCGTCTGTGCAACATCCAAACATCATCCACATCTATGAAGGTAAGTCGAATTCAACAGTTCGTACAGACTTATTAGTAGGAAAAACCATTGGTTTTCCGTATGAGTTTCCACTTATATGTAACTAATTTAGTTATAAGTTCATATCTACGGCATGTCTATGTTATAATACCGTGTTACTTTTCCTTTCAGTGTTCGAGAATAGAGAGAAAATGGTGCTAGTCATGGAGTATGCGGCTGGGGGCGAACTCTACGATTACCTGTCCGAGAGAAAGGTCCTGGACGAGGAAGAGGCCCGCAGGATATTCCGGCAGATAGCAACCGCTTGTTATTACTGTCATAAGCACAAGATATGCCACCGGGACCTGAAGCTGGAGAATATCTTATTGGACGAAAATAACAACGCCAAAGTAAATGAGATGCGATTATAAATTGGAGTGCGTTTCAAAAATACGGCTATAATAGTCATATTTACTATACTATTATATAAATAGGCGTAATCACTATAATATAACTTACACACCTCTAAATTTGGATGTCGTAAATAGTAGCGAACTTGCGTACTAACGATGAACTCGTACTAAAGACTTGATAACTGCGAACGGTAGAATTTTTACACTTTCCTCTTTAATTGTAAATTAACATTACTTGGATCATGCATCGATCACTATTTTTTCTTCTCAAGATTGCGGATTTCGGCCTTTCAAACGTATTCGACGAGCAACGCCTCCTGAACACGTTCTGCGGCTCGCCGTTGTACGCCTCGCCCGAGATAGTGAAGGGCACGCCGTACCACGGGCCGGAGGTCGACTGCTGGTCGCTCGGCGTGCTCCTCTACACACTCGTTTATGGGGCGATGCCGTTCGATGGCAGCAACTTCAAGAGGCTCGTCAAGCAGATCTCGCAGGGGGATTACTTCGAACCGGCCAAGCCCAGCCGTAAGGAATTTTTTGATAACGATGGTTGAGTGAGGGATGCGTAGACCACTTGTTTGGTGCTTGTGCCAACATAGGCGGCGTTAGCCTCTCTTTCTAATAGACGCGATTTAGTCACCATGTGTGCACTTGTAACTAAACCAAAAGGAGCTAAATTTCGCCTACTAGAAAGAGGTGCTAATGGTACCTCTGCTGCTGCAGAGAGAAAGAAATTAATTTTCTGAATTTCTGTTTCCACTTCCAGCTGCCTCTCCCCTGATCCGCGATATGCTGACCGTCAACCCGAAACATCGGGCGGACATCGAGAAGATCTGCTCTCATTGGTGGGTGAACGAGGGTTACGGCGACAGCTGCCTGGAGATATCCGAGGAGCTCGCCAATCAGACGCCAGTCAGGCTCGACGTGCTGCTATCGTTGGCGCCGCCGCCGCCGCAGCTCGAAAGCGAGAAGCTCATGCTGACAGGTCGGTAGAGACTTAAGGAAGTAGAATAAATTAATAATTGATTAATCAAATCAATAAAGAAAATAGATTAGTCGAACGTAAAAATTCATAAGATTAACCGAGTGTGTAATTACAGGGGAGGAAAGAGCAGAGACGATTGGCAGGTCGCAGTCAGTCGGTAGCCTGATGGAATTGGCGCACCCGATGGACATGCTAAGCGAAGACAAGACAGCCACGAAGAGGAAACTGGAGAGTACCGTCAGCACCGACAAGGCCAATGTCGATAAGAGGAAAGAGAAGATCGTTAAGGAGAACACGGTGGCGGACATAACGACGAAGGAAGAGCCGATGCCATTGGACAGGAGCTCGACACAGACCTTATCGAAAGAAATGGATGTCGAAACGGTAGTCGATCCGTGTCTGCAAGGAGCCGTCTGCAGTGAGTTGATCGAGGAATCAGAGAAGAAGAAACAGCAGCAGCAGCAGCAGCAGCAACAGCAAGCGAAGGTGAAAAGAACCCTCTCTACGAGCGTCAGCGGGAAGATCCTGGAGGAGATCAACGAAAATCCCAGTCAGGAAAACCTGAACCTGTCCGGCAAGGAGAATGTGAAAGAAGAACCCCCGAAGGAGGAAAAACAACCGAAGAAATCTCCTGTCAAGAAGAAGGTCCTCAAAGATAAGAACGACAATAACTCGGCCTCTCCAAAACCCCCGGCTCAAGAGGAGAAGAAGACTACTACCACCACCACTACCGCTTCCGCCCCAAAAGAAGAGAAGCCCCCGGAACCGGAGCAGCCGGTTAAGCCTATTGAGAGGAGGAAATCGAGGATTTTTGAAGCTGCCGAAAAGTTCCAGAACTTGATAAAGAACGATGACACGAAACCCACCCCTATAGAGAAACCCAAAAAGATAATCATCCCCGGCGTCAGTGTGGACGGCTTCAAGAGGGAGTTCGAGAGGAAAGCCAGCTTGACGTCGACGTCGCCCCCAAAACCGAATGGTGCCTTAGCGAAGAGGGAGGAAGAGACTGTGACGACTGCGACGACGCCGAAGGAAGAGAAACCCGCGACGACGACGACAACGACCGAAACGAATAAGACTGACGAGGAGGACGACACGATGAAGGAGAGGGTGCGGAACGCAGTGAGCATCATCTCCAGTGCCTTAGACAAGGAGGGGGCGAGGAAGTCGAAGTCGAGGCCGTGCATGGTGAGGAAGCCGCCGGTGCCGTTCGGCGTGAGCGGCCGCTCTGCCTCAGGGAACATCGGCATGGTATCCGGGCCGAAACCGTTCGTCAAGCCCGAAACGCCCGAAGAGCCGCCGAAGGTCGAGGTGAAGGCCGAGGGGCTTGAAGCAACAGAGGAGGCGAAGGCCGCTGATCCCTCTAAGTCAGCCACATTACCTAGGAGAAAGACGCTCAGGGCGGAGATCACGTTGAACTATCCCATGCCGAAACCGACGAATATGATTATTAAGACTGAGTTCGGACATGAAACTGAAGGAGGCGAAACAAGGCCCACGATGAGGGGGGAGATCATCGTGCCCCTTGGACCTGGTTTCAGGTGAGAGGCAATAGTATGCGTGTATGGAATGTTGTAAGGATTTGTTATCGATTTTATAGACTTTAGTGTTTGGCAAGCAATCTGTACATGCTTACGGTGCATATACTGTCCATTATGAATCGACAAGCGAGGTTTCTAAGTTTTCCTTTATACATTTTTAGGCCTAAACCCGTAGCCGAGCAACCCCAACCCGCGACAGAGCAACCGGTGAAGAGCGCTCCTTCGAGGGAGAGGATAATACCGATCTCCTTCGAGGCGGAGGAGAAGCCGCAGGAGCGCGTCCAGTCGCCTCCGGCCAAGCCGCCAGTCCCGAAACCGTTCCAGACGCAACAGTCCAACAGCTCCCAAGGGTAATCACATCGATATTTTGTTATCGATCAAGGGATTCTGGATATTTTTGATTTCATTGGAGGGGATTTTACACATACTACTGTAGTCATGGTTGTGTCATTTAAGTACAGCACTAAGTCAGAAGGGTTGAATAGGCTTAGTGTAATGGGAGGAGAAGCTTGTAATTTTACTGCAACTGTGACTGAGACATATGCAACGAAAAAGCTTGAAATTCAGTAAAGAAACAAGTTATATATTGTGCCAGTAGCAGATTTCAAGAAAAATTAAAACAATCGAAGCCCCCTGTATGTATATATGCTAAAAGTCCACTTATTTTATTTATCTTCCGTAGTCTGTTACTACTAGTAGCAGTATCATCACATATTTCTAAATCACAATTTCTCTCAGATCAAACTTGTCGAGGCAGTCGACTCAAGAGTCGGACACGGAGACACAGACCTCGACAGGGGAGCCGATAAAGAAGTCCCCTAGGGAATACATCATCCCCATAGCGGTCGAGGGCGGCGGTTACGTGACCCCCAGGGCCGGTAGCCTGGAGCCGAGCGAGACGAGCACCTCGACCATGACGAGTAGGAGCAAGAGCAAGTTCGGGCGCGGTAGCCGACGACTCAAGTAAGCGACGATTACAAGTCAACTTAGAAAAAGTTTAGAAAGTGATTTCTAAAAGAATTTTGGGTCCTCAAGGAAATCAACGTTTTAGTTGTTCAATCTGATGTTACCGTAGTCTATCCTGATTGACGGCGTTAATATTAACCATATTTTCTTTTGAAGCTCATTCTTCAGCGATAGGGACTCGGAGGACGAATCTTCGCCGTTCTCGTCGTTGCACCGTCGGGGCTCCATCGGTAAAGACAGCGATAACGAGGACTCCAAACGAGACATTTTCCACATGCACAGGCTAAGGTATTAACAGTTAATTAGTTGAATTACGTCACTAACTAAATCACATCCAGTAATTTATTTTCATTCAAGAGTAATTGAATTTATCTCGGATATACTTAATTTTTCTTTCTATATTTTGCTGTACTTTTGTAGGAGCACCAGGCCGAAGAAGTCTCACTTAGAGCATAACGACTCTCTAAGTTCCGGTGAAGATAACGACGATGAAGGATTCGAAATCTTGACCGCAGAAAATTTGTTCTCCACGTTACTATCGAGAGTAAGCAATCGGTTTATTTATCCATTCGATCAAACGTTTTATTCTATAAACAGTAATCGTAATTAGAAGGGACGGTTTTAGATTACGAAAGTATAATTGTAGGTTAGAGACTTGACCCAGAGGCTGAACGTCGATGACGGGGTCAGGCCCGGCTTCCCTAACAGTAGGCTCCTCAGTCACTTTGACAGAGGCTCGAACTTCTGGAACAGGATGGATCATCCCTTGTCCAGGTGAGTAAGGCTGGATAGAGCTCATCGTGCAGTTTTAGGATAGTTGGTATACTGAATTGTTCGAAGTATTCCCTATGTTTTAGGGTACCAAATGCATTTTACAGAAGTAAATGTAATTTTGGTGCACCAAAACATCTGGGGATTTTCTGAAGTATCTCTAACGTTTCAGGATATCAGAATACATTCTTAAAACATGAGGAAAAGTGTCGGGTACTGAATTGATACAAGTTTGGTTTTTTCAGGACAGCCATATGTTTGTAGTCGTAAAGTAATGTGCCAAGTGTTGAGCTAATGCAATTTTGGTGTACTGAACATCTTTGGGGTTTTCCTGAAACACTCCTAACTTTTCAAAATGTTTTCTGTCATCTCAGGTGTTGAGTAAATGTAATTTTGATATACTGAACATCTATTAGTATGTAGTAAACATTCGTGTTTCTCTTTTACAAGCACTCAGTGCCTACTTAAGTATAGGAAAGATATTAGGAAGTTGTAAGTTGACTCGATCGTTACGTAGATGTAGTCAAGAGTAGTTGTACTCTAAGCACGAGACGAGAAATGTTATTTCCGACGTGGTAATATGTAGATGTTTCTAGAGAATGTATCGTTTATCGTTGAGCCTTTCAGAGGAAGTGAAGTCAATGATAAAAATCAGAGGTGGAAAATGTTTTTGAAATACTAATCTAGAGGTTTTCTTTGCTTTTTACCATTTCTGCATTGAATTCGTCAGATATATCACATAATCTCTATATGTAAGAGGCAATCTTTGCTTCTTATTCTTTGTAAATATAAATACAGACATGCTTATTGCATCAATTAATAAGAATACTTGCTTATGTTTCAATACCCTGCTTCTACATAACTTCCAGAATGATCGTTGTTAAGAGAGAAAGTAAAAGTGTTTCCATATATCGAAGACTTCATTTCCCCAAGCTGGCAAGCTGTTTTTCCTGTGGTTTACCATATGTATTAAATTTGTCTCTTTCTGGTAAGACACTCATCGCTTGGTCGAACCCTCAGCGGGGACAGGCCGACGGTGACGAAGACGAGCACAGGCAGCAGCTTCGGCGTCCCGTGGAGGAGGACGATCAGCAGGGACACGTCCGCCGAGGGGGCAACGACGAGCCCGAGCCCTCAGAGGCCGATCGGAGGTAAATAGACGTAAAGTGGCCGCCGGGTAGATTTCTTTTACTACGGTTCTTTTTTTTTTGGTAAATGTGTCTCGTAGTTGTTTTATGGAACAATTTTTGATGCTCGTAGCTCGTAGTTCGTAGGAAGAGAGATTTTTTGAGATCGGACGAGATTTTTTGAGTTTTGAGAAATGCGTTTTGCGTTTTGAGTAGAATCGGTCAAATGACAATTACGGGGATGTATCGCGTATATGGGCACATCTTGATGTATTAGAAGGAACGTAGTTTGTTCCAGAAGAACCTATTAATTTACTGATAATACAGGTTATGTCACGAACATCCAAACGTCTTGAAATTTGAACAAAACCTGTCAGTCCAGAGTATTTCAAGCCTTTCCTGCAGCAACTTGATCTATTTGGTAACAGTTTAATCTCTTTAAATCAGCAATAAATCTAAAATTAAGTAAAATTTGATTTATATACAATTACTGCAGTTCAAAACTCTTTTCCTACACCTACCTTTTTCTCATTCAACGATAGATTAACTAATTCAATTGACACTGTACATCTGTACTTCCTAAAATTTATACTAAACCCGTAACTTCATAAAGAAAACAGAGTACCTTGCATCGAGAGTGCTCTGTTCGATACGTCAGGATGCGCCCCCGTATTATACCGGGCGTTGGAAGAAATCTTTTGAGTTGAGCATGTTGTTTGTGTGGTTGCAGCGCGCGTGCGTGTTACGGTGCATGTGCCCTGCGGACCGGCCACACAGAAGGGCACCCACTAACCCCCCGCCTGCTGGCTACCTGCTACGACACAAAAAAATCTCTAGATATTATATATACAAAATAAATCGGTAGGCCGCATGCTCACAAAACACACATTACATATTGTATACGTATATCGTCGCATTGTCGTTACACTAACTACGTTCCATCGGTAAGCGTTAATGATCCCTCAGGAAGGAGAACTGTACGTACGTGTTGTACTGAGTGTATTGGACTTCAGTGAGCACAAAAGGGTCTTACGAATAGAGTCAGATGATGTATAATGTTTGCAACAAACTTTAAGGTACAATTCAGTGTCAAAAAGTGGGATTTGCCCGTATTGACTAATTTTCAAAATGTCTGTTCTAGTTACTCCTTTAAACAAGTATATACAAAGGTTGTGTAATTTGATTAATTGATGAGTTTTGACCTTTGGATCATTTACGGTTACCGTCCGTCCCCCCTTCACCATCACGATTGATACACTTTTCGTTTTGTTTGTGTTCATGTCGGATTTACATGAGTTCGTTACTTTTGCTGTGGAATTAAACCCCTCGACTTACCCATCCTCTTCCGATTTTATTTTAACGATAACATCGCATGTTTCGAGATTTATTATTTATTTATTTTTTTATTTTCACTTTTTAGTTTCCCTTTAACTAATTTCCGTTGTTTGTGTTTTTATTTCAAGCTGCAGCAGTTTTGTGCCAAAAATTCATTAACCCATAAAAGGTAGGTACTTACATTTCTTTGTCGTTTGTTCGTTTGTTTGTTGACTGTTTAGACGTCATTAAAATTACAATATAAGCAATGAGACTGGTCGAAGTCACAATGTAGACGGTTCAGTCGATCTAACAGAGGATCATTAATCAGAGGCAAGAAGGTTTATGCCATAATTATGATAGTTTTGTCGTTACAATTTGATGGAAACCATAAATTTGGACCCTTTGTTTTGACACAAAAATTATCCAGAGTTCATGCAAAGTTCACATTTTAAAATATGCGTAGTTTCTAGTAAGTTTCATATCTGAGCTATTTTTTTGATTACAATAATGTCTTGCCACGTTCCAAGCACATATGGAGTCCAGAGAGTAACTAGGTAGAGCCATCTGTTAGAATATTTTAGAATTACCAGATTCTAACCTAAGAGTAGGTTAGTACCTAGCGCGTTCCATTCCTTACGGGTTATTATTATTATGCATGCAACGTTATGAAGAACTCTGTGCAATGACAGCATACAGGAAGAGGATTCCTATTACCATTAAATTTATTTTCTAGTTTCGACTTATTGCGATAACGTTAGATCGACTGACTTTTCCCAGATAGCCAAAAGCCGGCCGTGTGCCTGCAGACCGTTGGCAAGTAATGCTTCCATGCCAGCAGGACCTCGTATGTACAACCACGCATCCTGCCTCTAATGAATATCTTCGGTACCTACAGTGTTGCTACCTGGCGTAGGGTAAGGTGTATTTTGTGAGCGAGGGTGAAGGTCAAAATTGATATATGCACCTTTGGTATGGGTGATAAGTACTGGCACCCACTTTGAGTTTCACCCTTACCTACCATACGCTAGGTGGCAGCACTTTAGGAATCCAAGGTATTCATGCCGACAAGTTAAACCTGTATGGTCCTGCCGGCAGGTTTTGCTCTCTGGGTTTACCTGTACACTCGATGTGGCTTCGGCCGGAGATTCGGTAACATGGTTTAACGCGCCGCTCAACCTGTCCGTTTCAGATATGACGCAAGAAGAAAACCTTAATTTAGCAGACCTGAACCTAAAAAAGTTAAAGCTATCCGACGAGGACGCGCTCGCGCTCTCCTACCTGACGCCCGGTCTGTCGAGGCGCATCCAGCAGCAGCTGCTCGCCCAGCTGGCGCCGAGGGAGGCACGCAAGCTCCACCGCACGATGTCTTCGCGTATCCCCGAGGAGCGCGAGCAGGAGGAGCGCCCCGCGACGTCGACGCTCCCTCGGAACCTGCGCGCCCCGAGATCCTTCCTGCCGGTCAAGCGGGACGACGCGAGGCCCTCGTACGACTTCGCCGTGAGGTCTTCGAGCATCGGCGCCGAGCCGAGGGGCGACTCGAGGTTCCTCCATCTGAGGCCGAAGGCCGCGCACGCGAAATCGCCTGACCCGGACGGCTACTCGGGCGCCGCCTCGCGGCCCTACTCGAAGTACTCGAAGGGAGTCGAGCCGGAGAACAGGTTCAAGACGCTCGAGCCGGAGAACAGGTTTAAGACGCTCGAGCCGGACAGGCCCTCGAAGAGGATCTCGAGGTTCCTCAGGCCGGACTTCTTCGACGCGCCCAAGGAAGATAACGTGTACCTGAAGGAGAAGAAGGAGCGCGAGATGGAGACGCAGAAGGTCCTGAAGGAGATCAGGGACAAGAGGCGGAGCAGGCTGAGGAGGGAGCGCTCGCAGAGCAAGGAGAAGCAGGCGGAGACCAGTACGGAGGAGAACCGGGACAGATCGAAGTATTCGGACGATGACGGGTCGAGACGTTCCGAAAACGCGGGGGGTGGTTTGGAGTACAACGGCGACTCGAAGGGTAACTTGGAGGATAGTTCTTCGATCAAATGGAGACCTTTGGAGCCGACCAAAACGAAACACCTGGAGGATAGCTCGAGGCTCAACAACACCAAATACCTGGACGGCGGCTTGGAGCAAAATAAATCGTCATTGAGAGACAGTTTGGAACAGATCAAAGCTAAGCACTTGGGACAAAACAGTTTGGAGCAAAACAAATCAAAACGTTACGAAGAAACGAAGGGAAGCTTAGTGGACAATTCAAGGCAAAATAACCTGAAATATTTAGATGGCAGTTTAGAGCAAATCAAATTAAAATCTTCAAAAGTTAGTTTGGATGAGGGCAAAACGGATCGTTCGGACAGCATAAGGCAAAATGACCCAATTTGTTTGGAGCAAAGTAAATCAAAACATGTGGAAGATAACAATACAAAGCACTTGGAGGATAATTTAAGGCAAAAGTATTCATATGGCAATTTGGAGCAAAGCAAATCAAAACGTATCGAAGATCGTTCTGAGCAAAACAAGGTGGAGCAAATCTCTTTGGGGAACAACAAAGAGGGATCTCCGAAGGAGAGGTCGGAGCAGAACAAAGCCAACCGTTCGGAGGACGGCTCGAGTGCACAGCTCGAGCACAACAGTGAGTCTCCTTCGAAGGATAACTTGGAGGTTAATTTAAGATATTTGGAGCAAAACAAATCGAAACGTTTGAAAGAGAGCAAATTGAACCCTCCGAAGGATAGTTCGGAGCAAGACCGAACGAAGCATTTGGAAGTTGGTTTAAGAGAGAGCAAATTGAGCCCTTCGAAGGAGAGTTCGGATCAAGATAGAACGAAGCATTTGGAGATTGGTTTAAGAGAGAGCAAGTTGAGCCCTTCGAAGGAGAGTTCGGAGCAAGATCGAACGAAGTATTTGGAGATTAGTTTAAGGCAGGGCAACGTATCTTCTGAGCAGAACAAATCGAAACATCTCAAAGACAGTTTAGAAAATAGTTTAGAGTATAACAAAGAGAGGCAAAAACGGAGGCAACAGGAGAACTGCCCGGATCGAGCCAAAAAAGAGGAAAAGTTACACAGTTACGTCAATGTGCCTGGTTCGAAGGCCGTCCACGACTACGTTAACGTGAAAGCAGCCCCCAAAACCTCGAAAATAGCCCGACCGAAGAGTTACCCTATCGACAACGTCGAAAGGCCGACGAAGTCCTCTCCGGACAAAGAGTCGAAGATCAGCAGGCTCCGCAAAGGGTTCACCAGTAAACAGTCTAAGGAGAAGACGAACGAGACGAACAAGTCCATCAACGAGGAAGAGAAGCAACAGCACAAGAACAAGCTGTTACATTCGATAGAAAAGAAATTGGAAAAGCTACGGTCCGGTAAGGATACCGACGAGAAATCCGGTTGCGGCGTCGAGAACGCCATAAAGCGATTGCGAGAGCAGAGCTTACCTAGGAACATCGAACCTTGCACGGAGTCCGGCCTGATCAAGCGAGCCGTATCCGTCGAGGACTTGACGGGCTCGAAACCGCTGCAGACGTCGAGGAAGTCCGTCACGAAGATCCTGGGTTTGTTCAAGAAGTACGAGGAACAGGACAACAACAACAAGAAGAAGACCGTCAAAAAGGTGAAGTCGAAAGACAAGGTGGTGATCAATAATAACAACAACAACAACGATGCAAGCGAGTCGAGCCAGTCCGAACGTTCTGAGAGAAGGGAACGGCCTCGTTCGTTGTTCTTCGAGAAGGCGAAGGATAATTGTGACAGCACGAGGACGATGAAGTCGAAGCTGCCGGTGAACTCCCACAGGCGGAGCCTGAACCTGGAACCGAACGGTAACGACGAGGAAAGACCCTCGAGGAGGGACCTGAGGCTCGAGCTGGGCAGAGCGGGCGAAGACAGGAACTCCCTGACCGCCGACGACAGCTCGACCGCGACGCTCCTCTCCCCGTCGGAGGACTACATGAGCTGCGACTCGTGGTCCGTCTGCTCGGACCTGCACTCGCCGCTCTCGCCGAACGGCAACGTCGGCGGCGCCGTCTACTCGGGCGACGAGGGCGAGTCGGTCATCGACCGCATAAGGAGGAAGAGCTTCTACACGAGGTTCAACGAGAAGCGGCGCTCGAGGAGGCCCGTCTCGTCGTCGTTCAGGGAGCTCGACGCGTACCGACGCGGCGGCGGCGCCGCGCCCCAGGAGCCGCGCGCGTACGGCAGGCCGTACGCGAGGGCCGGCTCGTCGTCGCTGCTCAACGATTACATCAACGTGCCCGACCACTACCAGCCGTACGGCGCGAGGGCGGCGAGGGCACCGCCGGGCGCCGCGGCGCGGTCCGAGGAGGACGCCCTCGACGAGCTGATCTCCAACGCCAAAGCTAAGAAGTGAGTACGCGTGGAGGAACGGGCGACTCGCAGCGCCCTCCAAGTCTAACCCAACGTAAAAATGGAACTAAATCCTACACTCGCTTCTCTCTTTGTTTTCGCTTTTATTCGCACTTCATGTTCACCGTTTCCCTAGCACTATTAACATTAAAATCGACTCATTCAGATAAATGTGCCTATTACACTCACTAGATACCTACGGCACTGCAACGGTCGCCATATCTGGAGTAGAAATCCGATTATAATTATAACAAACGTCGTGTAAACAATTCATAAAACTCTCCAAAGTGAACTACCCCGCCTAAATTTCTACTCCAAATATGGCGGACGTTGCGGTGCTGTGTGCATCTAGTGACTAGTGTTGGTAACAACAATGACACCTATATCGTCTTTTTAGGTATAGTTCCCAGATTCAGCCGACTAGGTTAGGAAGGACGTCGGGAACTACGGTGAACGACTATTATATGCCACGTTCCCCGTCTTCGGAGCCTATCTAATGATACTTACGATTTTCTCTTTTTTAGTTTTGTTTCTTCTAGTTTTATTCTGTTCTCGTTTTAAGGAAACTTCGGTACTGAACTCTGTTAAGTCTGTTGAATTTAGGTTTTTTTTTTTCTATCAGCTCGTAGAGTCCTTTATTTCTTCTTCATCATCTTCGATCCTTTTGAGCTTAGTAGGAACAATAATTTGTATGTATATTGTACATGGTGTATTAATTATTTATTTGAGTATTTATTTTTGAGCATATCTAACTATTTATTCAGAACGATAATCATTGGAACCTAAGTAATAAGTATATTGTTGAATTTTTAAGTGATTTTAATAACGTTATACACTTCTTTCTGAGTATCCTTCATTCTCTTTATAATTTAAGGAACTTTTACAATTGTTAAACCGTTTTTAGGTTGAATTTCGTGTGAATTGTTAGAAATTGTATGTTGACTTGTGATTTTATAAAAGGAAAGCCAATAAACGAACATTAAAAATTAATCCGAGAATCCCCGAACCCTCCTTTCGCGGGATAACATTGAACTTGGGAGAGGGAGAAAAAGAGGAATTCGTCGAAACGACGTTTCCATTTTCCCTTTTGTTTTCCCGTACCAGCCGGTGCCGGCCTCCCCCGGACGCCTTGACACGGATCCCTCGCCGTGACCTTTCCCTTTATTGATCAGACTGCTTGCGAACATGGGCGCCAGCAGCTGCAAGCCGTGCAGGAAGAAGAAAAAGGCGTTCCAGGAGGGCTCCATATTGGACAGGGTGATCAGCCAGGCCTCCGGACAGGACCAGTGCTTGTTGTACAAATTGGCGAATTATAAGAAAGGTGAGGTGTTTGTTTACCGTAAACGTTTTTGTAATTTTGGATTTTTTAGGAGGGGAATTAATCGAGGCGTACACCGTGGGCGGTCAGGCCGAGGTCGAGAAGCTCATACGGGACCAGTTCGGGCAACTGATGTACCAGGAGGGCAAGGGGCAGATCATCAACCGTTCGGAGTACCTTCGGTGGAAATTCCGGGACCACGAGCAAGTCATCTTGCCCATAGAGGCTTCCCTCAGCAGGTACGGACTTATTTAGAAATTTCAAAGACAATTATATTTCAGAGGAACAGTACAGGATACTTATGTACTTACTACCTGTTTGAAATGTATTGGTCTTCGAGGGGCAGATTATTAATAAATCTGGAATAACTGGAATGAAGTGCTTATTAACTGTGGGGTAAAGGCTAACCGTAGATTAGCTTTGATTAATGGTTCAAGCACACACTCAATATATATTTGTACCTAATGAAGTGGATTGATTCTACACAACATATGCATCTGATCGTACCAAAAAGAAAACAATAATGTTACAGTAAAGCTTAAGTAGTAAATCATAGCAATCAGCAACTAAAAGCAACACACCTTAGTTCTGCTTACCCAAGTCGTAATCGACAACGCATCTTCTCAAAATAGCAATTGACAATTAATTAGCAATACACCTTAGCTGTTATAGTAGCAGTTACCGGTTACTTGGCTTGTTGACAATTAATCCCAACCTGTTGTCAGGTACGATCCACTGGGGAAGTGGATGGACCACGAGGCCTGCTGGCAGATGCAGTACAGGGGCTCCTTGGGAGAGACGTTGCTGCACGTGTTAATTATCTGTGATACGAAGATCCACACGAGGCTAGCCAGGACTTTGATCAAGTGCTTCCCGAAGCTGGCCCTAGATGTCGTCGAAGGAGAGGAGTACCTCGGTAAAGAGAAGCTTTTACTTATTTATTCATTTACCTACGGCACAACCCCCATTGGAGTATCATTAACTTTGAGTTCTTTCTACATCTTTAGGCGCCAGCGCGTTGCACTTGGCCATAGCGTACAACAACAACGAGCTAGTACAGGACCTGGTCGAGGCTGGCGCGAACGTCAACCAAAGAGCCGTCGGTGAGTACACGAGACCCGTCTACAAAACCGAGGCTCACTCAATATCCCGTAGGAAGTTTCTTCCTCCCGAGGGACCAGCAGCGGCCTAAGCCGTCCAAGCATACCGAATACGAGGGGCTCGCTTACCTCGGGGAGTACCCGCTGGCGTGGGCGGCCTGTTGTGCCAACGAGAGCGTCTACAATCTCCTCCTGGACAACGGAGCGAACCCGGACTACCAGGATAACTTCGGGAACATGATACTGCACATGGTGGTCGTGTGCGACAAACTGGTATGAGACGGGAGTGGCTAATGGTGCGATGTTCTTAGAGGTTATGTTCTAGGATATGTTCGGTTATGCTTTGAGGCATCCGAAGTTGCCGGCCAGCAACGGGATCGTCAACAGGGCCGGGCTGACTCCGTTGACGCTCGCGTGCAAACTAGGTAGTGTTTTAACTGCATTAATTGAGTAGCCTTTGCTTATTGTTATTTTTAAGGGAGGGCCGAAGTGTTCCGTGAGATGCTGGAGTTGTCCGCTAAGGAATTCTGGAGGTACAGCAACATAACTTGTTCGGCCTACACGCTCAACGCCCTGGACACTTTGCTACCTGATGGGAGCACAAGTATGTACAACTTCTTACATATAAACTTATCTAGGGAGATAAGGCCCTTCCCTTTTCTGTCTGGCTATTCCTACCTGGAATTTACTTTGTAGACTGGAATTCGGCTCTGTTCATCATCTTGAACGGTACGAAGGAGGAGCACCTGGATATGCTCGATGGTGGAATAATCCAGAGGTTATTGGAGGAGAAATGGAAAACTTTCGCAAGGGTAACGACTACGTTTGTTAGTAAAAACTATTGTTACTATTGCATTATTTTAGATTCAGTTCTTGAAGAGGTTGCTGATATTAGCAGCTCACCTGATATTCCTCTCTCTTGCGGTGTACTTGAGACCAAAGGATCCGGACGAGTCGCTCTTGATTTGGAGGGATGACCCTAAGACCATCGCCAGGTACGAAGTAAATGTCTGAAGGTATTACCACAGTTTACCAAAAGTCCCGAACCTGTAAACTCCTGGGAAATATAATTGAGTAACCTTAACTCCTTCTGTAAGTAATAAACTGTGGTGCTACGTACTTTATTATGAATATATTTAATAATACCAAATACTTTCATTTCGTGCAGCTTATACTTCATTTATCCTTACACTATTTGAATTCCCCAGGTATTGCTGTGAGGCCGGAACGCTCCTGGGGGTCCTGAGTTACGTCGTGTTCCAGCAGGGGGATGAAATACGAAACCAGGGGCTGTGGACTTTTCTGAAGCAACAGGTGCGTAATGAGGATTATTCCTGGAACATCCTGGATAGTAAAGTCGTCGTTTTTTCCAGTCGAACTCGCCGCCAAAGTCGATCTTCTTAGTATCGAACTTACTGATACTGGCGTGCATACCGTGCAGGCTGCTCGGCGATAAAAAGATGGAGGAGGCGATACTGCTGTTCGCCGTGCCGGGGTCTTGGTTCCTCCTGATGTTCTTCGCTGGGTAAATATAAGTAACGTAATCAATGACCTAGTGAAATAAGGGTAGGTCATCCTGCAAACAGGGTACTAGAATTGCATATTGATGACAATAGTAAGGTCGTGCTAGGGGTTTTAATGATCTGGACTATCGCTTTGGATTTTGGTTCATGTACCGTGGAGGGCAAGACAAATTCATACGTGTTCTGTCTGTCTGTTCAAGTAGTAGCTTTTTGTACATCTTGCAGTAAAGACAAACTGTAGTAAAGCCTATTGTTGTGCCCTTATAGAGATATCAAAAATAGTAAATGTGCAATTAACATTATTGTTCTGTAATTCTTTAACAACAAATTAACTAACAATAGGATATAATTGTAATAACAATGATTCATTAAGCGTATGTGATAGGCAACCGTCTAGACGCTTTCTTGTTGCATAGATTTCTCTCCATCCCGATGTTTCTCAAAATTTTTCACTTCAATAATTTCTTACTTGCCAAACGTTTTCGTTTTTGGTCAATGGAGTCCATTTAATACAATTGCAAATTACATGAATTCTAACCTAAAAATCGGTACGTGCATCATCAGACTTAACACATTTTATTTCTTCGTTTCGTAGGGCGGTCCGCCTGACAGGTCCCTTCGTCACGATGATATACAGTATGATCACCGGCGATATGCTCACCTTCGGCATAATCTACACCATAGTCTTGTTCGGCTTCTCCCAGTCGTTCTTCTTCCTGTACAAAGGCTTCCCGGGGGTGAACAACACGCTCTACTACAGTTACCCCTCGACGTGGATGGCTCTGTTCCAGATCACCCT
The DNA here is from genome assembly GCA_963576515.1 of Cryptocephalus primarius. NCBI lineage: Eukaryota > Metazoa > Arthropoda > Insecta > Coleoptera > Chrysomelidae > Cryptocephalus > Cryptocephalus primarius. The sequence continues at coordinate 2,267,783 of OY754949.1, read as the reverse complement.
CGGCAACTACGATGTAAGTACAGTTGATACAAGAGAACAAGGCGTAAGGTGATGCGACATCGTAGTTAATGCTAAGTGTAGTACGGTGATCAAATATGGGGTAGCGAGGGTAACTACTAGATTGTTGTCAAGCATGAGCGTAGGACTTCCATAAAGAATGCACCTTATACAACCTATATGGTATCGTGTTTGTCTCTTATGGTACGCTAAAGGGTTGCACCTTCGTTGGAAATGTTTTATACAAGATGTTACGTGTAAAGATGAAAACGTATTCTTATTCCATTTTCATTTCAGTATCAAGAGTTGGGGTCCACGACTTACCCGGCCGTGGCGAAGAGCGTGTTCGCCATATTCATGGTATTCGTACCAATCCTGCTTCTCAACATGCTGATAGCCATGATGGGCAACACCTACGCCCACGTGATCGAGCAGAGCGAAAAGGAATGGATGAAACAGGTAGAAGTAAAGTCACCGACTAGGCCTAAGCTAGAAATTTATTATCCTTTATTATCAGTGGGCGAAGATCGTGATAACGCTGGAGAGGGCTATACCGCAGGCCGACGCCCACCACTACCTGGAAGAATACAGCATCTCCCTGGGGCCGAGCGAGGATCCTAGCACGGAGCAAAGGGGAGTTATGGTGATCAAGTCGAAGAGCAAGACGAGGGCGAAGCAGAGGAAGGGAGCCGTCGCGAATTGGAAGGTATCAGGATGATCTGTGGATTTGTACGGAATCAGTTGTATTTATTTCGTTGCAGAGGGTCGGGAAAGTCACGATAAACGCGCTCAAGAAGAAAGGGATGACCGGGGAGGAGATGCGATGCTTGATGTGGGGCAGGGAATCCATAAACACGCCGGTAAAAGTAAAAGGGTAAGGATGCAAAGGTGTAAACGTTACACCATTGACGTTCGATGAGTTGTAGGGCTAAGAAGGACCCGCTGATGAATCCACAAGGTCCGGACCTGACGGGAGGTTTCGGGGACGCGTTGACCGCCGCACTGGACGTCATGGCGTTCACGCACGAGTTGGATATTAACAAGGCCGCTCAAGGTTTGAACCTGGCGAACAATACGAAGCCTACGCAGGAGGTTAAGGTAGTAAAAGTAACGAAATAAGGGAAGGTCATTACGCCCTTTATTCTAGAAGGAGGAAGACAGTGTTGCGATTAACAACCAGAAAAACGTCGAGCTGACCAAACAGAGCGAACTGCTAGGTAAAAACAAAATGTGGAAACGTATTTGCCTTTGTATTGTTTTAATTATTGTACGTTCTACGGTATTATTCTCGTTGTTATTTGTGCGCAGGCGAGGCCATGTTCGGCGCGTTGACGCAGCTGACGGAGTCGCGGGGCTTCGACGTCCCGGGGCGGCCGGCCGCCCCCCTCCAGCCGCCGGAGTCGCGGGGCTTCGACGTCCCGGGGCGGCCGGCCGCCCCCCTCCAGCCGCCGGAGAGCCCGCGGGACCCGCTCCGGGAGCTCGTCCTGTGCGCGAACGACGAGGACGCCGACCCGGAGAAGCTGAACTTCCTGGCGCGCTCGGCGGCGAACCTCGTCGAGAGCGACGTCGGCGCCCCCGCCGTCCCGAAGAGCATGAAGACGCTCGCGGGGATCTTCGCCGGCACGGAGAACTTCGTCAAGAAGGTCGAGGGGAACCTGACGAAGAAGTACGCCGCGTTGGAGCCGAGCGACAGCGAAGGCCTGGGTAAAAACCATTCGATGTTGACCTTAATCCAGAATCCAGAACAATATTGGCATACGTAATATATATGAGCCACTTAATTAGAGGTTAACAGGTTAAGCTCACTTCCATTAAGATTGCTTAGTGAATAACCGTGATCATTTACCATTATCTACCATTTTCTATATGCTTTGATACTAGCGCAGACAGTTGTGCGCACCTATGCGCAAAAGTTAATCAATCGTGCTGTACTGTTAGCATCTACACCGTCTGTTCGTTCATCGATAATAAATAAATCACGTGTTATAGACGGGCCGCTCCTGGGCAAGGTCTCGAGGACCCGTCGGGCTAGGTCGGCCCACCTGAGGAACTCGGCCGGCAAGGCGAGGGCGCCGGACAAGAAGAAGCTGATCGAGGGGTCCGAGTCGAGCTCGACGGACGTCGAGCCGTACAGTTACTCCAGTCGTCCGAAGGTCGCCAACGGTCCCGTGGAGGTGGAGGAGGAAGAGGAGAAGGAGAAGGAGCATCCCGTCGTGGAAGAACTGTAAGAAATCCGTTTTCGATGTATGAGACCTGTTAAGAGATTCTTAGTTAGATTTGTATTGTAGAAGGGAAACCAACAGGCACAGTATAATAGAATTTAGTGCATGGCAACAACAGCATGCCTCTCTTATCATTTAAATGTTGCATTACAAAACAATAAGATATATATTAGAGAGATGTACGCTATGCATATGTAGCGAAAACACATCGTCTTTGTGAAATTTAACACCGATTGTAATTCAACAGGCCCGTAACCGTAACAGGACCAGGGAACGGCGCCGAGGCCCAGAGCGGGAATTTAAGGCAGAAGAGGAAGAAACGTTCTAAAACTGCCAACCAGAATAGGTAACTAAAAACCTATCTATACCTAAAAGGATCAAAAGAAGTTCCAAACTTCTGATCCCTATAAGAGTGTCGAGATTCCCTATCCCATGTAGGGATTGTCGTTTCTTTCCATGGGACTTCTCTTCTGGGCAGCACATCTGCAAGACTCCTTTTCTGTTAATGATGGTTTGGGTATATTCTGGCATGTTCAAGATCCGAATGAGTTCTACGTTATAGTACAAGCTAGTTGCCGACTGGATTCCAGAATGGGCACTGGGCTATTCTAGAATATAGTGTATATTTTATAAGATGAATCATTTATAAGCATCAAATCTCTTTTCTAGCTTGCAGTACTTGCGTATTCCAAGCATATATGAATTACTACGAACCTAGCTACTAACTAGTGTCTAAATCCTTATACTGGGATACCCTTACAATACATTGCCTTATAATAGGTTCTACCTAGCTTGCTATATCTCTGATGGCTATTTCTGGTTATAGTATAGTGCTATCTTGCCCATGATGCTATACCCATCGGGCTATTTTAAACTATAGTACCGTTCGTATTTTAAAATATGTCTGATTCCTGGGTCCATGTTTCTATTCGATGCTTTTTTTAGGGTGGTTCCGGTGTCTGAGCAAAGGCCGTGTAAGTCGGCGAACGACCACGTGACGTCGGACGGTTCGCAGTCCCCGGACCCCCTGGAACCGTGGAGCACCAAGAGCATAGCGAACATGAACAAGATCCTCGCGTGGCAAAACGACCAGGATAGCTTGTGAGCCCCCGTCTCATCTACACAAAGTTTTACAGGGAAGAAGAAGTAAACGACCAAGGTGACTTAGTAATTCCGTTGAAAGGTTTATCATGAAGGTCCGTGAGTATAAGCAAGCCATGCCACTTGCGAAGATTTGGCTTCGGTAAGTGTAAATTGCCGCTAAGGTCGACCAAAACTGTTCATAATCTCAATTTAATAAAGGATAACGTTAAGTAAAGTTTCACAGAGATACCTAAAATCGACGAATAAATACGTAAATAAATAAGATCCTCTTAATTATATCACAATATGTAGAAAAATTACTTTCCTTATTACTACTGATAGCTCAGTCCGTATTTGCGATTAACCTCCGGGTAAACCGTCGACACGACGGACATCAACAGCGGGACGTCGCTGACGGCGCAGTCCAAGTTCGTTAAGACGTCTTCCATCGTGCAGAGATCTGCGGTCAACAGTAAGTAGGAGAGAGCGTCGGCTTTGAGGCAAACCTCCCTCAGCCTCTGTTCGATATGTGTAATACACTGGAACGAAAACGTTAGTCGGAGTAGTCGATCATAGGGCGATTCACTCACAAATTCTTTTGGAATGCCTGCTTTCCACATCTCCAGCGTCGCCTCGAGCATGTCGGCGACCATCTGCGACGTGTCCGGGACCTCTCCGGGCGCGGTCCTGTACACCGAGCGTCTGTTGCTCGACACCAACTTCACCTGCCTAAATGGAAATGTTACAAAAGGTTATGTCGGTGTCGGAAGCATTTACCATCGTTCGGTGTCGCCCACGATGGCCACGGCCTCCTCTACGTCATCGCTGCCGGTGTAAAAGTTACAGGACGAGAGCTCGTCGCGTAGCTTCTCCATCCAGACCGACTCTGGCAGCATCGTCCCTTGCAGGGGCGAGTCTGGAGCGTAGTCTTTAAAGTCTGATCCCGGGAGCACCGGCGGGACTTCGGCGAAATCCTTCGAAACTTTCATCCTGGAAATCAAAGGTATCAAACCTACTATATTACTGTATCACCACGCTTACTTCGGTAAAGGGAACGTCAGCACGTTCACCCTCGCCTCGGACCGACGCCTCTTCAGCCCGACCAACTCCTCGTCCTCCCCCAGGATAAACACCACCGGGTCATCGGCGGCGACCGGCTCCTCGTCGCACTCCTGGATGCACCCCAGCTGCGCCAGGTCAGGACAAGGCTTCACCCTACCTAACCTCACCCCTCCTTCTTCTTTTTCTTTAACCTCCTCCTTCTCCTCTCCGGACGTGTCCCGTTCTATCTCCCACCTCTCCACCGTAAAGTACCGTAGGAAGTATTTAACGAACCCCACGATGTCCTTGATCAACTCCTCGTCGTGGGGATTGAAAATGAGAGTCCTGGAGGTCTTCCTGGAAGGTCCCAGCAGGCCGTAGATGGATCGCATTCGGGACCAGATGGAGTTGAAGGCGGTGCAGTGGAAGTGCGACGGGAATCGATGAGAGAAGACCCACGATGGATGATGGGTGAGGATCGAGGTCAGCAAAGTGCTGAGAAAACTAAAGGGAAAAACCGTGGAGAGGAACTCTGATTCGTAAGGTACGAAGGTATCATTATTACATACGGTGCAAACGGTACTAAACTAGCCAATCACAGCTCGAGTGTACGTAAAACATTCCCACCGCCACCTCTGTATAACGACCGATGGTCGAGATTCACTCACTAGTTTTTTTCCTTGATATCGATCTTCTGGATCACCGCGCAGAACCTGTCGAACGCCTCGTCCCCTTTGCTCCTCCGCGACCAGCCTAACCTGTCCCGGATGATCCCCAGGTATCCCTTACGGGTCCTCCCGGCGTTCCCCGCGTACGATTCGAGGATACGCCGCGTGGAGTCGTTGGAGACCTCCAGTACCCGGGACAACCAGTACCTCGGGGAGTGCATCGCGTGTTCGATGCACTGCCTGAGGCGGTGGAGGATCGACTGGACGAAGGTGATGTGGTTCGTGTAGAAGTTTCGTCTATGGAATAGAAATTCACCATCGGTGTCTTAACTTAAGATCGGTTTCTCACTTTCTCTTCTCCTTGGCGATGGCTAAGATGATGGCTATGCCTAACTTGCTGTGACTTATCCTACTGAAAGAATCCTGGACGTCCATCGAGCTACACGAGGATGTACTGAAGTTATCTGGAAGTTAATTAACTGAAATAATGCAATCGTTCCTAAATAATTTCATTGTTAGTACCCATATTGGAACTGCTCGTCAGGGATACCTCGGAGAACCCGGAGTCCATCGTCGATGCGGAGTCTGCATCCCTTCTGAAAACTTAAAAGGGCGTAGATGAAATAGTTCATAAGTTTTTTCGGCAACTTAATAAACTTTGTAATTTACATAAGTAAGGTACAACGGTAAAATAGGTGACGAGTAATTCGGGATACCAGGACTTCTTACCAAGCCTTCACTGGTCTCAAGAAAATTTCATAAAGGGTCTTACGCTGGGGAAGCTTATAGAAAAACTATGGAAGCCTATCGGAGTGCCTACGAGATACCCAATCTTCCTTTGGAAACTTTAAACCCCAGGAGTTTTGTTCCAGCTTCTATACGAGTTTTCCAGAAAACTTCCTTAACTTCCCTATAGATACACATTTTTCCTTCGATATGATATTTTTACTTACTAGATAACGAAGACTCCGAGCTACACGACTTCTCCCCAGTCCCGAAATTGGACAGGCTGGACTCGTAGGACTTCTTCAAGTTGACCGACTTCCTGTCTGGCCTCGAGAAGACCTGAGCGAATACGATTTTCTCGCAGGAGGCGACGTCGTGGATTTTACAGTACGCCCCGGAGTACCTCATCGCAGTAGTACCGAATATCATCTCGGCGAGGTGACAGAATTCGTCGGTAAGTTTAGAGTACTGCAAGGGTTAAGCAACAAGTAAATATTCAGATATTCTATAAATGGAAGCTAAAGATTTGATGGCAGATAACCAAAAATTGACCTTATGCCTGCCTTAAGTCACCTTAAGTCACTGGATTAATTCTAGGAAAATACCACTTAATTTCACCTATAGAACCACAAATGCTAAGAGAAACCATCACGTGACAATTTCTGAAACCCAGGGTTCGATGTTGTGCAGAACTTTTACTTGAACCCGAGGTCCAACAGTTCCAATTATCACGTCTGTTTAAATTTAAAGTTGCAGGAGCTTTAAAAGGACCAAAAAGCTATTAGAATTTAAATCTACAGAGCCTCAAAAGTTCCATGGATACCAACTTCCTCTGATCTTAAAGCTTCATAGTTAAGCAAGAAGCTACTAGTTCCTAAATAGATTAGAAATGAGGCAATATTTTTTTTAAGGGAAGCTATATAGAGGAACTACGGATTCTGATTGGATGTTCATTTTTGGTTCCATTAATAGGAGTTGTTTTTAGAAGAAAAGAGTAGAATGAGTAAGCATGACAACTTTTTATATGCATATGCAACCAACTTTGTCCATAAAATATGCCTTACAAGACACTAGGTGGTAGCACTTTGGAAAACCTTAATACAAACTGATGAACTATAAGAAAGTTGGTAACTTGTTCCAAATAAGCGCAACAACTTAACAACAGTGAATTGAAATCATAGCGTTATATCAGTGAACTTGTATAAACATTATTTGGATTTTACGACCCGAGCAGCAACGACAGGGCGTCGTGATTAGGACCTTTTGCAGTATATTTCGAAAGAAATACAGACACTTAATTGATGAAGTCGGAAAAAATCAAATATTGTATGGAGAAGTATGCCTAAGTACTTCCTTACATAAGGCCGTTTAACTTCGATATCAGTGTTCTGAGACAATTCAGTTTGAAGAATTTAAAGCACTTACTGGGTATAACGATCGGTTTCCATTGTCGTCTGATTTGGTCTTCTCCACGGAATGCGAATCGAACAGCAGTTGCTTTTCCTTAAACAAGACGATCCTGACAGGCGAACCGCTACAAAGAAAAGGTCATTTAGAAACGATAGTTAGTGAAGTTAATGTTGATCTTTTTAACTGCTCTTCGAATGTGATGGCTTTCAAAAGTTCCTCAGCTGTTGTCAGTTATGTAACACCCTGTATATTGAAATGAAGTTAAAAGGGATGCACACATCAGCTTACGGAGGCGATAGGTCGTGAACGGGATAATTGAAATGGAAGCGTGTTTTGGTCTGACGCGATTTTTCTTTGAATTTCGAATAAATTTCCTCCTCACCTGTATTTCCCCTGTTGGGAAAAATCGCCGGTCACATGTGCCATGGACTCATCTCCACCAGCGCGACACGAAAGGTTTTCCTCTCGTTTTCTGGATTATCGCGAGGAAAATAGTAAATACAAAAATCACGTGCCCGCGCTTACGTGACGCACGGACGAGGCGGCCAAGTTGCCACGATGCCGTCCGCCTAAGGGACGTCGAGCGTAAAAAACACGGTTCGTCGTAGGAGATGATGGCGGGACGGGCAACGTCGCAGGTCGGTTTAAAAATAGATCCGCGATGAATTACATTACAAGTCGGATGTAAAAATACGCTCGCGACGTTCGCGAACGATAATGAATTAGTCCATCTTATCGCACTTGAACGTCTTCTAGTGCGTCCATAAACAAAAAGTGAATCATACGTTTCATTATGAAACAGGTCAAGGAAGTGACGTCACATCCGAATACTTTATTAATATCACAGCTTCTCCCTCACTATGATCACTAAAATTCAATTTTTCTCGACTGCGCCCTGTAGGGTTCATGAGTTATGGTAGATCGCATATGAACAAAAGGGGTGAATGCTATTGGGCGTTAGGAGGCCATGTTAAGCCCACATTATAAAGCCTTATACCCCTTTACTACAAAAGGTTCCAATGAACCAATGGTTAGGTACGAGTGCACATGCAATTTCAAACAACCCGAATTGTTCCTCCTCGCATTTAGTGACGGAACACGATTTTACATGCCCTTAAAATAATAACCACAGGCTTAAACGTAGAGCTTTAAAAGCTGAGGAAAATCATGACTGCAAGTGACGTCACTTGTTAGTAAACATACCTAACACACACGTATATGCGCTATTAGAGCTGGTGGTTTGCATTTAGTTCCCCTTCCTATTAAATAAATCAAAACGAGGGTTCAAAACAAGATCAAAAATCCCACGACTCTCCTGCATATCCCTGTACGTACCACTATAGGCTTTACACGACACACCAAGTACCGCAATAGTGTCAATTCGATAGTTGTATTTCGTCCTTAACTATTTATACTTATTAATTAATTCATCCAAGAACGAATCACTGGTCGCCTTTCCATTTCTCTCTACGCGTTCCTCGGTCTCTTCCATACTTTCATCGCTCCCTTCGTCCTCTTCATCAGCCTCCAGTTGGGATTTGTAGTTGAAACTTCGTTCGAACAAGTCGTTCTCGACTAAACTCGTCGTGAAGAAACTCGACACGTCCTCGAACCCCTTCAGATTCTTCTCGATATAATCCGGTTTACTTGATATGATATCATCGATTATGTCCGACAGGTCCGAGCCGTCATCCTCTCCAAGACTACAGAAACTACTCGACGCCTTCTTAGGAGTCGAGCACTTCTTCGCGATGTCGAGTCTGCTGAAGACGTCTTCGATATCGACGACCTTTTTCTTGAAGTAGTGGTCGACGCCTTTACTCTTGGTTTTCTTCTCGACCGGCCCGTCCGGTCGCTCGGCCTTCTTCCGTTTGGCCTTCTTCGGTTTCAGTTTGGACCGTCTGAACGCCTCCGCCACGTCGGGGTATGCTTCGTCGATCAACGACTGCGGTTCGATGGTCGAGTACAATTCTTCCGGGTCGATGTTGTTGCTCGCCAATTGATCCTCCGGGAATATAGATTTGAAATGGCCGCGCGGGTCGGTCCAGAGTATCTCGTAACTGGGGATACCTGGGAAAGGTTAAGAGCTATAGAGATCAGGTATCGATCATAGAGCTATTAGGAGACAGGTATGTGTGCGCCCCGAATCCCCAGAGATCGCAAGTACTTTCTTTTATTTTATCGGTCCGTCGATAATTTGTGGTTTACCGTACAGTTCATACGTTTACCCCTCGAATTTGCATATCACTGCATTTTGTTTTACCCTTCATCAGGGTAAATCTGCCCAGATCCAGCACCTGTGAACTTGGCCTGGGGCCTTTTGTTTCAGATGTATAATTAGCAATATTCCAGCAATTTACTCAAAAGTTTTCACTTCATTTAAATATTCTAGAATATCCTACCGTTTTTCAGTGTAGAACAACTTACCTTTAAGATTCCGGACCTTCTTAATCTTCTCTGGATGCAGAACCCCTGCACCATCCTTATTCTGGATTTCTTTGTAATTGAGGCACAGCCACCTGGTGAGGATCGGCAATATCTTCTGGAAACCATAGATCTCTTCCCACTGGAGGAATTTAGTAGTGAAATTCTGAAAGAAAGGACATTACATTACAGTTGATGTAATTTTAAACACAATTAATAATTAATTAACAAATGAAGGATATAATGATGGATCTCTGATCACGAATCCTGAAGTCAGACGCTAAAAATTCAAGATGGCGGATGTGGCCAATGAATTCTTGCCAAATTTGGTATGAAACAACCAGTGTCTGGTTAATTAATCAATCAATCCTTTCCTCCCTATTTTCTACCTCACAAACTCACCATTTCGTTCTCAGGAGACAAAAATACTACAGACAAAATACAGCATGCGAGCGATAGTGAAGACATCTTTTACCACAAATCCGACCACGTCGGGCCTCTTCCACCTCAACTCCACCCCGGCAACCGAATCCTTCCTCGTCAAAAACTCCCGTATGAGATTCTCGTCCGGAAACTCCGGATCCTGTATAGCCTTGCTCCTGACGTTCACCTCGTTCTTTACGTACGCCCTCTCCTCCTTGTAACCGTCATCGCAACCCTTCGACGTGCCGCATCTCGCGCACCCGGACCTGTTGTGCGTCTGGAGTCTGCCGGCGTGGCCGCAGGACGAGCAACTCTTCTTATCGCAGATCCGGGCCTCAAGCGCCCGGAAACGTTCGTCCTCGGACTTCCACGACCTCAGCCTGCTCAGGATCTGATCGTCGGGTATACGCTCGAACAGCTTCATCACGGACTCCTTCCCGATCCCCTGGACGCCCTCGTTGTAGTCGCTGCCGCAGAGCAGCGCCATCGAGACGATCTTGTTACGGCCAAAATCTAATGGACAATAAGAAAATAAGAATGCTGAGTTCCTGAGAATATGTGTTCGTTCCGGAACCAAATAAGACATGCAAAAATGTGTTACCCTTATTCAATGATTCAGTTAATTACTACCCTACAACAAGAGAGTGAGATCACTTGCCCTGTTATAATAAACAAGATAGATTGGCTTTGGACAGGGCTTTAGTATTTACCAATGCTCTTGTACGGCTTGTCGATGTCGTAGATGTCAACAGCCCCGCCGCTTGCCATGTGCGCCCCCTGCGAGGCTATCGAGAAGTTCCTATAAACGACCCTTGCGCCATAGGCGAAGCAATCGGAATCCTGCGAAATACACCCATCGACCAACTGAAACATTAATGACAAAAGCAATACATAAGTCGTCAAAATTTTAAAAGGTAATAAATAAATGCATTTAAAGCTACCCACATGAACTACCTAGGGTATAAAAAAAGTGGACATCCTCACCCCCTCGCTGTTGAGATACGCACACATGCTCTCCGCCTCGCCCTCTCCCTTGACGCACGCCAGCCCCATGAACCTCAGCATGTCCTCGCAGCTCTTAAGCACGAAGTTAAACCTCGAGCGGTCTTTGCCGACGCGCGTGCCTGCGCCCTTCCGTTGCTTCGCCCCTTTGAACTGTACGGCGTTCCTGGCGGCTATCGTGTCATACTTCATCTCCGGTGCCTTGCCTTCTAAGACAAAGACCGGCCTCACGTCCATCAGGAGGAGGTAACAGGTCCGGAAGTATAAGTTCCTGGAAGGTTCGAAAGTGAAACGACCGTTTGAATAGTGAGGTTATGTCGACTTACCGGAGGTACATCCGGGGTTGTACGTGGTATTCGGTGATGTTCTGAGCCTCGCATATCCAACAGGACAGGTCCACGGCGACGGTCTTGCCCCGTAACTCGTAGAGCGGCCTCCGCTCGCAGAAGGGAGTCAGAATCGTCCATAAGTGCTTGATGCCCATATAGGTTACTTGTATCGTGGGAAAACGAAGTCACCATGGCACAGAACACAAAATGTCTCGACAACCTCAGGACACCTAACTCACACTTACATTTCAAGTAATTTCTTTTGTAAATTTATTCCTATGGAATAAAGGCATGTGGAGCTTACCAAATCTTACAGTTGAAATCACCCATTTCACCTGCCCGATGTGTGTCATGCCCAAAATTATTGAAGGATAACGCTGCACAACGTGTTGCATACGCTAAAGGGGTAAACACAATTGTAGGTATTACAATACTTGTGCAGCTTCGAAAGCTGACCGTTTAGGCATACCAGATAGTGACGTCACGTCAGCCGCCATGACAGATACAAGCGTTTTCGCGCTAAAATTCAAATCAATACGAAGTTAGAAATTTTACATTTACCCGCGAGTTCTTTTTCAAGAATAATCACAGTATGGATCAGCTTTTCAAAATTAGTCCGTACGGAACGGGGCGACTCCCTGTAATGCGAAGCGAATCGTGGATTTGTGTGCGCTAGGCGCCTGCTCTTCGTGACTCGTTTCCCTTCCTTCGAACCCGTGCGAACCCGGCCCCGCCCCCGCTCCGGCGGGACGCTCGGCGCCTCAGTCGAGCGCCGCGACGCTCAATCGAAGACGCCTCCTCCAGCGAAAAGCAGATCCGGGCCTCTCGGCGTGCTCCATCGTTTCGACGTGCAAGAGGTGAGTTATTTTTACGGAGAGGGTTTATTTTTGAAAAATCTGGAGCGCGGCGCCTCCGCCCTCCGAATTTCAAGGTGGAAATTCGAGAGGGGAGCGTCGGTTTGGGGGAGTTTTTGAAATTTTTTGGGGTTTTTGGGTCGGCTAAGGGATTCCTGTAATAATTCTAAATTGTACATGTTTAAGTAAAGATTCGAAACCGTCACCTTCGGGAAATTTATTGATTTATGAAAATTTCATGCAGTCTGATATAATTGAAGAATCTACAAAGGTCTCCATTGGTCCAGGTATTTCTAAGTTAAGTATCGTTGTGGCGCGATGAACTCTTCCCACTTTGGGGAATCCTCAAGATGCGCTTTATTTTTGGAAAAGTGTGGATTTCCACTTGGCAAATGTATTCGAGATTTTAGCAAAAACACGCCCCTTCTCCCGAATTTATTTTTAGCGTATTTGTAACACAAATGCCGGGACATTTACGACCGTTCACCTTAACAAAAAAATCCCATGATTTATTTATAAACCGACGACGAAAACATCAACTTGCTGAGTAAACGATGCACAAATGTCTTAGCCAATGAAACAAGGGTGAAGTTTCCCATTGGTTAATTCGCGAAGAAAGTCTCATGATTGGTTAATGCGACTCAAAGATTCCAAGTTTCTCGATTACTATTGGTGCACGTTAAATGAAAGCGACCGTTTAATTAACTAAACGTGCGCGGTTCGTTCACACTACTTTGGCAGCAACTACATCCGAAACAATACAAATTTTATCGCCTATTATTAGAATTTAATTCATGAAAGTGTACGGAAATGAGTGCCGTTCCGTATTTTTAGATTAAACGTATCAGGCGCTGCGATCCATCACGGCCAAACAATGCGCACGTTCCAAGATTTATTGTCCTTGATAATGAATCAGAAATAGATTATAAAAGGAGAAACGCGGTTACGTAGGAAAGCTGCAACGAGTCCGGCCAATGAAAACAAAGGATTTCTGCACAAATCTGTTGAATCATACTTTACAGCCAATAAGAGAACGAAGGTAAGAACTTTTGAAACAATTCCAGCCAATGAAATGAAACAATTTGTGCACCAACCAAAAATTCACTGTGTAGTCAATGGAAAAACGAAAATAAGACCAGTAGAACTCATGGAAGAAGATCATTGATGTACAGATCAATGGAATTCTCCTTTAGAAAAGAAATGAAAACAAGACTCGTGATAGGCTGAAGTCTTGTACTGATTCCAGTAATAAAATCCAAGAATTCCTGTGTAAATCAGTAGAACACTGTGATGTGATGAAGTCTTGAACCGATTCCAGCCAATGAAATCAAAGCATTCCTGTGCAAATCAGTAGAACTCGAGTAACGAACCTGTAAGAACTTCTGAAACGAAACTTGCCAATAGAAAATTGTTTATAACATCACCCGAACAGCACATAACTTGGTAGCAATATTGGTGCAACATCACAACGTATCCAACGTTGCAGAAATATTGCGTTGCAATATTACTTATATTGCTTTAACGTTGGAGTTAACTTTAATACCGTATGTTATACAAATTTATTAGTGTCAAATACATATAAGTGGTTATTTAATAAAAATTCAAATCTATCATACGTAAATTATATAACATGAATCTACATTTCGAATATTGCAGCAATATTGTAAAGCTCTGCACTAACATTAAGACATATGGTATGGCAAAATAAGCGTTGGTGAAATATTGCAGCAACATTGCTTGCAATAGTGAAGGAGTATTTCGGTAAAGTGATGTGCTGTTGGGTATGAGTGGATATGACTATAATATGGCAAAATATGAGTAAATTCTTGCATACTGTGCTGTTGTTCCATTTTTAAACCGTCCCTGGCCATATTTCCCCAATACATTCGCAAGATCAAACGTTTATAAATACGTTCCCTACCGAGTTTTTACTATTTATCCCGAATGTTAAATATTCTGGATACGCGTGACGTATCCTGGATAATTTCCAGATGTTTTCGCAAAGATATTCTCTCCTATACACACACAAACAAGTGGAGAAACCGCTGAAAATACACACTCTCTCGACTACATTCCGATGCTCAATAATAATCCTTCTTTTGTAGAGGAAGACAAAATGGCGAACGCCAGCGAAGGAGCGAGCCTCCTGACCACCTATCTCATCCTAGTGGCTTTACTTATAGCGCTTTGGTTACTCTATTCGGGGATCTTTTAGACAAATTAGGTAAGTTGAGAAACATGGGGCAAAGACTATGGAACGCATAGGGACTAGATTAAAGCACGGTGTTCCACTACTTCATGGGAGGTTGCCTTGGCTGTTTTCCTTCCAAGCAATGGAGAAACCGTCTTGTTTAGAGCAAAACAAACGTAATGTACTATTTTTAGACTTTTAGGCTCTAATTGCTTTTTTCTCTCTGATGACGAGAACGCGTCAAGCTGTCAAGGGGCTCCGATATGTGACCATTCGAAAATAACTGAGTTATTTATAGGAATTACAAGAACAATATTTAAAAGCCGATTCAGTGATACGTTTCATCGGGCAATGTAAACTTGGCCGATATTCAAATCGAATACTTTTTTGAAAACTGTATGGATTAATCGGTTATGTGACGTAGTAACTGTCACCCCCTGTGTTAACGGATGGTAATTTTCCGTTAATTGCAAACTGAATTAGTACCTACCTCTACAAGCCTTTCAGTGGCTATTCGCATCAATATTTACGTTTCGTTTCAAATAAATTCGTAGGTACTAACGTAAACTTGGCCAGTATTCAAATCAAATAACTTTTAGCCACAATAAACGTCGGTTCGCCACGTTATTTGTTATTACAAGGATTACACTATTATATAAACTAGCAGTAATTCGATTAATGTAATATAAAACATTACAACCTCTCATTATCACCATAAATATCGATAAGAGTACCGGAATAGCTTCTGGAACATTGCCAGGTATAATAAAAAATGATTAATATATTGCAATTCGAGGCTGCTCAGTAAATTTAGCAGAGCGGGCAGGTGTGGGGTCATAATCGGTATATAGGTATCGTAAAGTATGGTTCGCGCGCGCATCAAAACAAATTATTTTCATTTTCTATTTTCGGTGCGAAGGCCCCAGGGATAAATCGACGGTTGGATTATTAAAAATGACCCGACGCCCACGTCGAGCGCGACGACGCAGGCGCAAACGGAATCGAACCGTCTCTACTATACGTTCAAATCTAAAAGATCTTAGAAACGGGCGTTTGTAGTAGATTGTCGCTTACAGCTTTTGAAAAATGCACTGCTGTTTTGCTCTAAACAAGATCATGTCTAAATACGACAAAGATAATGTGTGGACATGCAATTCTTTTAAAGTCTTGGCACCGCTGCCGGCTATATGCTATTGAATTCTCTCCCAAAACTCCCAAGAAAACAAAACGTCCTTGCCTTCGGCATACTTGAGATGTCACAATAAAATCTCCGGCGTATCGTAAAGGGGAAACTGAAAAATATCCTGTAAAGTAAAACGTTATTTGCATAAGAATTATTTTTCCTTCCTGAAGCGTGCAACCTCCTCTATGCAATTTGTGAAATAAAGTATTTCTTGTTGCAGGTTAAATTCCTTCCTGCGATCGTCCTCCTATCATGCATAACGTCAGCGCCACGTTTCATTTCTATTTTTTATAATATCGTTAAGATGATTTACTTTAACTTCGACATGTACCAATAAGACAATAAAATTGTTTGTATATACTTTTCATCTATAATTCTATCAAAAAAAACAAAAAAGTGCCTCCATATGTATAGTGAACATATAAATTCATATATAAATACCTACAAAAATAGGATTACAAATACTCCTCGAGAAGAAATGACGCAACAATGTAAATTTTTAACTTTTTTGGGATGTTTTTATTAATTTTGATTCGATACTTCTTTTAAATCCACCTTAAAGCTACACAATTCAATAAATTATTAAAACGAATAGAACTCTTCAAGTTCTATTAAGTCGAAAACATGATCACAATCGATTTAAATTTCATATAACATTAACGCCCGGGCGTTCCCCTGACTCCGTTAAACCAGTAACGGCCCGTTTCACACATGACAAGCCGAAACTGTGTTACCAACGTTTAACCTGCCGAAATTGAACAACGGTAAAGTATTTCAACGGTGTGAACCTTTGCTCGCTCAGAACAAATTAAAAACACACTAGTTTAACTGACCGTGGGTGTTTCAACAGCTAAATTTGTGAAGGTTTTTATTTACGGGGTGGCCCTTAATCATCGAAACGTGAGGAGGTCGAAGGCACACCCTTGCATTCGAGAAAGAGGGGAGAAACTTTAACTTCCACAACGATAAACAAGCAATTTCAATAAAAAATCTTTAAAATGTACAATATATATAAATAAATATAAATAATATTTAAAATAATTGCGCAGAACAAACACCGGCACGAGACGCCGCTACCTCTCAGTTATTCACCGATAAATAAATTTGGAAAACAAACCTGGAAAAATAATTTCGAATTTGGTATAGCGGGGGCGAAGAGTTACTCTGTTCGGGAGGACGGGCCAGGTTCCTGGATACAAATGAAATCACAAATTCACAAAACGCTGTCCAGAAATATATCACGGGATCAATCGGTGTGCCCGTATATATATGGGTTAGACACTAAAAGAATCTTTGGGCGAATTTTGTGTTGCCCCGAGAAGAAAGTGATAGAAACTTGTTGCCTACAGGACGTAATCCTATTGCTTTAGTATGTGTATTTCCATAAGGTTATTTCGAATCTTCGTGCGACACAAAATTCAAGGAAACCTCGAATAAATGATGGATTCTTTCTATTGTGAGGCAGAAAGGTGTAATTGCAAAGAAATGGAATCGATTCAGTGAAGCTATACAACAACAATAACAATTTATTGATAATTTAAGTATCAAGGATAATGACATCACCAATCGATTCCATTCAAAGATTAGTTACTACATAATTTATTATGGAATTACTCAAAAACGCCTTAACCAAAAGCTTTTTGTTGTATGCCAACAAAACAGCCAGCCGATTCCATGCACCTCCTCCTCTCTACAGTCGAAAGCTAACGCTAATGCCACCGAACGAGTACAAAACCATCCCCACGGTACATTCCTGGACAGACCGTAAGCGAGTACAAATCCCTCAACGACGCATACCTTACGAGTATTCGGACGTCTTCCCGAGATACCCCGCAACGGATCGCGCCCCCCGTCCCGGCCCCCCCCGGTAGCTAACCTAGTGGTCCCCGTTAACCGGCCCGAGGCAATCGTCGCCCTCCTCGTCGCTGTAATCAGAAATGCTGTAGTAATTCTTAGAGGAGGTGGACGGCGTCGGCGAGTCGTACCTCGCGTTCTTGCTCGGCGGCGGCGCCTCCTCGGAGAAGTCGAAGTCGCCGTTGCTCGACGTCGGGCTGCCCGGCGGGTACGGCGAGTGCGGCGGGCTGAGCGCGTTCAGGATCTTGCCCTTGCTCTCGTTCCATATGTTCGAGAGGCGCTCCCTGCCGAACAGCAGCAGGAAGTTCTCGATGAACTCGCGCGACTTCTCCTCCCACTTGGCGATCATGTCGTCCTTGCGCTCCCCGATGCTGTCCATCACCCTCCTGCCTGGAAGCGACCGAAACATAACCTTAGCCATGACTACAGAACATTTAGGTTAGGTTAGGTTGCGGGCAACGCTGGCGCGCAAAGCTGGTTGCATATCAACCAAACTATCGTCAAGCATCCACAACGACTTTCATTCAAACAAAATGACGCTCAAGTGTACCTACAAGAACTAAAATCTACTGGGAAAACAAACCAGGAAAACGCGACAACTTCTAAATGGAACTTTTACCTCTAAAAGTTATCGCGTTACTCCCTCACTCACCCTTATCCTTAAGCTCGTGCATCTTGTTCTGCAACCTGATCTTCTTCTCGCTGAGATACGAGATGTTCAGGTCCTTGGCGGAGTAGCCCCTGGCGAGGTTCCTCCTGACGTAGATGTCGTAGTCCCTGACTATCCTGGCTACTATGTCGCTGGTCGAGACGCCCTCGGTCCTCTCGGTCGCGACGAACATGCCCCTCGCCTTGACGAACGCGTAGATGTCGTTGCTCTCGTCCGTGCCGTAGGGTAGGTCGTCGTGGGCGACGAAGTCGATCTTGTGCTCGTTGAGGTAGGCGTCGTCGAGCTCCCACGGGGCGTTCGGGACGATCTCGTCGACGTAGCGGCACTGACGGACGGCCTCGTAGCGCTCGAGCTCCGTCATCACGGTGCGGCCCTTCTTGCTGTGCGTCAGCGAGTCGTTGCAGACTGGAAGGTTGAAAAGGGGAACCTCTCTTTAGCGGACTAATCTAAATCTATAGTAAGTGCATAGATTTGTCTCAAAATTTAGGATTAAACTCATCTTATCCTCTACTTCTAAAGTTACATGTGCACTAGGTGAGCCTTTTGCTTTTAAGACATTTTTACCTGCGAAGAGATGGATTGGTGCAACCTGAACGACACGAGTGCACTCTTATGGGCTTCGGAGGGTGCCCTAATCGACCTAATACTCTAACCCATGGTGAAATCCTACTTACTTCCAACTATGAGATAGACGTTAGGAAAAGCGTTCTTCGCCTGCATGAGTTGCCTCGCATGCCCCTGATGGAACAGGTCGTAGATCCCGTCTGCGTAGATCCTGACCGGCCTAGGGGCCTTGCCCTGTTTCGCCATCTCGTACGTTATCCTGAGGGTGTAGTCGCACAGTTCCCTGTTGCGGATCGCCTCCGGCTCGTAGCTGAACAACGCCGGTCTGGCCACCGACGGGAACTGTCCGGATCGAATGTAAAAATCGAGGCGAGATTAGAAATTTTGATTAAGGACGGAGTTGTTAGAGGCATTGGCTGGCTCAACTGGGACGTTACTAGCTTAATGGAGAAAAGAAAATATTTTTGCTGAGATCTACTAAGTATTTCCGTGATTTTTTTTTTGGGTACTGCCTTTTTGAAGGTGACCCGCCACTAGGAAAATTCTGAAAAAATTCAGGGAAGTACTTTGCTCCTAAATAAGCTAAAAACCATGAAAATTAGCACTGTGCCAACCTTCTAAATTTATGAAAAAACCATTTTTACTAAAAAATATTTTTTTAAGGCTCCTTGGGGGGTCCACAAATTATCAAAAAAGTCCAAATGTTCTGGGAGCCAATCAGCAGTACGCACGATTTTTTTCAGATTTTTCAACCTATCAGATCCCGAGAGAAAAACGAAAAAAAAACTCGATTTCTGATGGTGGGGTAGATGAATGCTTTTATTTGAACTCTCTTGATACTACATTAAAACACCTGCTACCTCAAAGGCCAGATTAAGCGAGGTAATCATCAATCAATCAACTAGCCTTTATTGAGGCTTCAAAATTAATTATGATTTTAAAAATAAGCCTGTTGCTTTCATTCCCATGAGACACAAATTAATTAGATAAGCCTGTAAGGTGATATTATTATCATTGGTGGCGTGATGGATATTATACTATCTTAACTATTATAATTGCTTCTGGTACTTCAAAAGTTTCCATAATAACAACACACGTTCTAACCTCCAAAAATCGTCATTATCTAATAACGTACTTAACTCAAAACATAATCATTCATTTGTTACGGTTGTACTTACGACGTTTAACAATAATAAACGTTTAACCTTCAGGAAAACGTAAACTTTTATTGTCGCCATAGTCGTAATGCAAGCGTAGATATTACCAAAAATATTATTGCAAGTAGGTCACATTTCTATTGAATTTATTGCTGCTTTCCTTTTTCACATGGTGATGTTGAATAGAGCGGAAGACGTGGTGTTATAAACCGTGTCTGTCTTTCTTTAGGCCGATTTCGACTGTGTGAAACCTTCCATTTGAAACAATGAACTCAACGATAGCAGAATGACTCATTAGTAAATTAATGAAGTCACGAATAATCCATTAATTAATTAGAATCGTTGTTGTACGTTATTGATCAGATTGACGTAAACTTTTTTTACTTGCGGTACATCCCACTTCTGGCGTGGCTTATAGAATTTTTTTGCGTCGAAACGACGTGGAAGATTTGATGAATTTACGCTTGCCGTGTCGCAAAAGCCTTTCACGTGGCGAAACAATTATACATGGTAAATCTAAATCCATAAAAGAGCAGCTTAGTATATAGGGCAAAAGAGAAGCTGTTTTGGTAGATTAAATTTAAATGCAGACGGAGCAAAAAGTTTTGTTTAAAATGGTTCAAAGATGATAAAATCTCAAAATCCGAACAAATCTGAGCTTTTGCGTTGTTTTTAAACAAAAATTTAAAAAAAAACAGGTCGTTTTTCCGTTTTTTCACCACAGCCTGAGAATTATTGAAGGAAGACTATTTGTAGAGAATTAGAAGACCTTCAAAATGAGCGCTTTTAAAAGGTAATCTGAGCATTTTTCATCGAGAAAACTTGGAAAAATCGTTAATATGGGCAATTCTTCAAAAATTCACAGCTTTGCCCAGTTTAATGCTAAAGCGCTAATTAAAAAAAAAAAAACACAGAAGCTCATATTTGTCTAGATTTTGGGCTTTTATCATCTTTGATCCATTTCAACAAAGTTTTTTGGCCCGTCTACTGTTAAACTTTATTACACATATGGCACTAAAGTATTTACTTCATCTTAAGTTAAGTAAGGTACTTAAGTAGCTACTTAAGGCTTTTGGCGCCTAAGTGTATGCTTTTACCCTGAGGGTGTGGGATCCTATCGCCCGTGGCTCGATAAGACTGCGTCATACAAAGCGACAGACGGGTTTGCTGCCGAAAAAAAGTGGCGGAGCGGCGTCGAGTTGGGTGAAAGTGCAAAATTGTTTTTAACGACCATTACGTCATTAAATTATATATTATTGATAAAATATTACACCTTATAGGGGGCGTACATGCATTTATTCTCGCGTGTATCTACGCTTCTTATTGGGAACGGGCCCCTCCTCTTCCGCGCAGTCGCGCTCCTCGTCGCTCGACGACGAGTCCGAGCTGAGCGCGTGCATGATCCTCCTCCTGCCGCTGCTCAGCATGTGCAACGGCGTCTTGAAGAAGAACTTGAGGAAACTGTCGACGAGCTCCTTCGACTTGTCCTCCCACTTGCTCAACATGCCGTTCCCTTTGTCCTTGAGCTCGTCCATCTTGTTCTGCAGCTTGAACTTCTTCTCCTTGAGGAACGACACGTTGAGCTCCTTGGCGGAGTAGCCCCTCGCGAGGTTCCTCCTTACGTACACGTCGTAGTCCTTGACGATCCTAGCGACGAGGTCGCTCGTAGAGACGCCCTCGGTCCTCTGGGTGGCGACGAACATGCCGCGCCTCTTCAGCTCGCCGTAGACGTCGTCGAGGTCGCCGCACGCGTAGGGCGCGTCGTCGTGGGCGACGAAGTCGATCTTGTGCTTCTCGAGGAAGGCGTCCGTGTACACCCACGGCGCGTCGCGGAGCACCTCGTCGGCGTAACGGCAGTGCCGCAGGGCGTCGTAACGCTCGACGTCGTTGAGGACGGTGCGACCCTTGTGCTGCCGGATCGTCTTATCGCTGCACACTGCAAAGGTCGCGAGGTCTAAGGGTTCTGATCCGTTCGCCCCCTCCGAAGTCCAAAGGTCTACATCGTCGATACCGTAAGGGTGAAAACCGCCCCTATTCGGAAATGACGCGTTCGAGCGTGCGATAGATTCAAATGATCCCTAAATAAGTTGAATGCACTCAATTTGACATTAAGAGAAACTATTCATGATTTACTGAACGGTTTCGACCCCTAAAAACCACCCCCTGGAATAGTTTCAATCACAAAAATATCTTCAAAAATATTCTTTGACGACTTAGGATGATTAGATACCACCGATTTGCACCAAATCATCAACATTTTTAAGTTAATTTCAAGGCAAATATTTTTTTGAAACGCCTCCATTTGTCTTAGCTTTTTAAATTTTTAAAGCAACGTCGTATCAGACAATAAAACCTATACAAACAAAGGTAAAATACATTAAAACAACGAACGGTACGAAAGTTATCATTGATGTTTACCAGATAATGACGTCACGTCAGCCGCCATGACGGATCAGAGCGTTTTCGCGCCAAAATTCAAATCAATACGAAAACTTCGAAATTTTACATTTATAATTTTTCACCGGCAGACGTTTGAAATAAGGAGTTTTAACGGTTTCGACAAAATTAAGAAACTTCAAGTAAAATTTTTATACTGCGTGCTACAATTTTTAAAACCTCCAAACTTCCCCATTTCCGCTTGGAATATCGCCAAAAATCCGCTCATGCGACTTGCCTTATCACGCTTTTCGATAACTGAAACCCACCGTAACGAGCCTTAATGAATTTCTCTAATCACCATAATTAGTCATTTCCTAATTACGTAAGTTTCAAATACGTCATTACGTATAATGATACGCTTCGATCTACTCACAAATTATACTCGATCGTCGTGAATAAAGAAACGTGGGAATTTCAAAACGGGAGGCGATTATGAAGACCTTTGGACTGGAAGATAATGAAGAGGTCAGAACCCTTGAGTACTTTCAAAGTTATAAGAATTAGTCAGAAGAATTCCAAGGGTAATCATCGAGAGTTTCAAATTGGAGGGTAAAATTGTATCAATTGGAACTATTTTTAACGGGTGTTGGGAATTACCCATACTCAAATCATGCAGTGTGAAACAAGACGATTTTCTAAGTTTTCTGCTCAAAAATCTATGTTTTTATACTAAGAAATGCATCATTTTTCCTTTATTTTATATCGACAATCTTCAGTCTTGTGATTTAGACTAGACTTTTTTTTCCTTAGAGGTATTGTAAATCGGTCATCGAATTACATCTATGAACTTTTTTCTCTCTCCAACTTTTCCCAAAAGTGAACAGTTTTCGAGTTATCACAGAGAAAAGCAAATTTTTTCCTCGATTTTATCGCAATTTGTTCAACAAAAATATTTACTGCAGCTATTGGTACTTCCGCCAATCAGAATCTCGCTAGACGTAAATCATCCTGTCCCACACTGCCCCGTTTCGACAAACCCGAGGGATTCAGGGGAAAGCCCCACGAGACGCCCCTCGAAACTCCCCTCACTACACCAGCGAGAACTGGAAGAAACCCAGAAGACGACTACGCCTCGGAACTCCCCCGGGACTGACCTCCGACGATGAGATAAACGTCCGGGAAGGCGTTCTTCGCCTGCATCAGCATCCTGGCGTGGCCCTGGTGGAAGAGATCGAACGCGCCGTCCGCGTAGACCCTCACCGGCCTCGGGGCGGCCCCGCCCTTCGCCGCCTCGTAGCTCACCCTCAGGCCGTAGTCGCACTCGTCCCTGATGCGGGTCGGCTCGGGGTCCTCGCTGTACGGGGCGGCGGTCGAGCTCGCCTGCATCGAGAAACCAAAAAATGGGGGGGCCGGAAGACCGAGTTATGGGGGGCGACGGAAGCGATCGACGAGGATCGGTCCTGGCGGGTCGATTCGCCCTTAGGCTATTAAATGAGCGGATATGCATGCCTCGTAATATTCTCAGGTACGTGCGGGATGTGCTGGTGTCTACGAAGGAGTCTGGATGCCGATAGATACGAAATACTTAATAATAATCGACGTTTTCGGGTTGCTCCCTTAGTACTCACTGCACGTTTTGGAATAATTGCGGTGCCTCGTGCGTCTCTCTCTTGACACCACTGCACGTTCAGTGCTTAGCCATCGCAGTTCAGGCGGATATTTGGCGCGTCCCTCCCTTAGTACCACTGCACACTCGATGTTGATGAAATATATGATTCAATCACTATTTTTAGAGCGCCGCCTTTTATCTCAAGGCAAAGCGCTAGGTGCGTTTCTCCCATAGTATCCAATGATATCAGCCTTTCCCATAGGAGATTAGACATTGCCACGGCTATCCCAATTTTACTGGCTGCCGTTCTAAATAGCCAATTTCGTGGTGCAACCAAACCACCCTCTCAGATTCCGTGACTGGACCAGGATTCCATTCTTAATACTTTCTGCATGTTCATCCCCATAGCACTGTTGTTGCAGGGGCACTTGGCGCGTTTCTCCCTTAGTACTCATAGCACGTTTTGGAATAACTGCCAATATCACGTGGAGCGGCACCTCCTGCGTTTTTCCCTTGGTACCACTGCACGCTAAGCGCCTGGGTATCGCATTCACCAGCTCTTCGAGCGAGTATTTCGCGCCCCTCCCTTAGTACCGCTGCACCTTACGAGTTACATGACTCAGTGTTTCCCTCTACCTTAGAATATTACTGTGCGCATGTCGGGTCATTCGTACCGCTAGGACCGTTCCTTCTGTTAGAAAACAAAACCCAGTGCATGACAGCAAAACCGTTAAATGGCGGCGATCTCCAAAGTGCATGATGTGTTATGCCGAGGCAATCCAAAGCGAACAACATTTAAAATTCACATGGAAAAAAACAGAGACGAGGAGGAATCGTTACGAAAAAAAGTACACCAACTGACTTATTTTTAATTTCTACCGGCCGATGTGTGTATTGACACAAATAATCAAGTGGGGAAACTCCGCTCCGCCTATTAATAAATTTTGGAACAAAGGGAACTCGAAATAATTACTACGCAGTTGTGGATGGTATTGCAATTAAAAATCAGACGTAATCCAATTAATATCTGATGACGTTCATTGCTCCATCCAATTAATAATAACAACGAAAGTGGATTAGTAAAAATTCTGCCGATCACTAATTGGTAGTACCACGAATATTTTGGGCACTGTTAAATAAATTTTCTAGCCCCTCGGTAAGGGCAATTTGTAGTTTTTTAATTTAAGAACAGTCTGGTCAAACATACACATGAATTCAAACAATGAATAAAACAAGTTCAATTGTCTATTGACTCGAGTGCAAGACAATTCTCTATGTTCCTATGGAATGATTCAGACTTCCAGTATTTGAAATTACTATATTTTATCCGAGACCGTTTCAAAAAACCAAGGCATTTTCTGCCATTTGAGGCTAGTGCGTTTCCCCTTGGTTCTCCCTTGGTACCACTGCACGCTCTATGCTAGTGTATTTCAATGGATACTTTGCGTATTATCCCTCAGTACCCTTGCACACCCAGTACTAGAACGTTTAAAATCTGGTGGGTATTTTGCGTGTTTCTCCCTTAGTAATCATAGCACGTTTCGGGATAATTTCTCCCTTGGCACCATTACACGCTTGGTGCTGGTGTATCTGGGTGGGTACATGCGCGTTACTCGTGGAATTTCTTTGAAACATCTTCAACAATTGTTATAAATAAATTTTCCATTTGTTACAAACAACATGGTCAAAAATTGTCTTTAAGGAAAAACAAAAAATGTTTGGTAATGAAGGTTGTCTATTAAACATATTAATTAGTGGACAATGTTGCAACGTTTTCCGTGTTATTCGCTGTTTGAATTCGTGTATGTATGTAATTTAAACAACTATTAATCCATGAGTAATGCCGGTTACCTAATAGAGTAACATTCCAATAATAATCACCGATGTGTTAAATTACAATTTGTTGCCTGGATGATGCAACTCTTCACCCGAACGACTTATAATTAGTGGTATCGTTATACGAGTCAACAGTTTCCAAAATATGTTATCATTGACACTCGACCTCTTAGTTTTTTCTTTTCGATGTTATCATCCCAATTGAAATTGGGAACCTATAGCGTGATGTTCGATTAGAAATTATCTCTACCGGTTACATAACAGGTAAGTAGGTAAAATTAACTCGGGCGTGATTTCAAAAATGATAAGATGATTTAAGCACCCGGTTATTGCGCACGCAAACAAAAAGAAACGCAAACGGCAATCATGTTTACAACATTCGATTCGAGTACTTTGGATGCTCTCGATTAGTCACGTTCGTATTTTTAAACGTGCGCATGTAAACAGAAAATTCCCACAAGCGAAAAATAAAAATATCCATCAAATCACCAATGATGAAATCACCAAAACATTTCCTGCTATCACTCACCAAGAAGGTCGAATGGACGTTGTTCGAGGAGATGATTTCCTCGGATCGGCTTCTGGTCCGTTTCCGGGACATGGTGATACCATTCGTGTGGTTCGAATTTGAGTGGATATCTGAAACGTAAAAATGTGTAAAAACATGTCCAATTTTTCCTTACGGACAAATCATTTAATCTAAGGCCTTTCACAATTTGTTTTGGGCTCGCTCCGTCAGATAACTTAATCAGATTACGAGAGAAACCTTAAGATCAAGGCGACCCGGCGACGATACAATTTTTATATATCTGGGTAAATATGTTTTTTATACATTACGTTATTTGAACTGTTTATGGTTTCGTCCTTGATCCTCCTCCTTATACAAGTATTTTTGATACCCGCGAACAGCTATTTGATAGAATCCAGAATTTTGAAGAATGTTTCAAAAGGAAATTTGTTTGAGGTGTTTCCAAATTCAAGCAGAAAATGGAATCACTCAATAAATACTCTAATAAACTTTGGAATATGGAACCATATGCATGAATCATATTAGGGACAGAATGAGAAGTCTCGAATTCACTGTGGATTTTTCAAATTGAAATACCCATTAATTGAACAGTTCACTGCAATTTGTACAATCTTGCTAATCAAGTAATGAGAGTACTTCCACAGGAAACGTTTGAAATGGCTGGAATTCCTTTGCGGCCACATTCTTTAACATTCTATAAATGGAACTGTCCTCATAAAACACCTAGAAGCCAAATGGAGACTAAAACATATGCCGTGATAGTAATTAACCACCCTATAATTAATACAAAAATGGAATGTCCCTGGGGGCCATTCACTATAGTGAATGTAAGCTGGACCATACGGTTAATGTAAAAGGTGGAGGAGCAAGGAAGGATGGGCTACGAGGACAACAAAGCGTTGAAAACTGGCGTGGGTCGTCTTACCTAGCATTGGGGCCTGAGGAATTTGGTACAGTAGTGGGAAAAAATCGAATTTTGACACTTCCGAGACTTTGGCAACTGCGGTTCGAGCGGCCCTCGCGACACGTCGTGTAAAACTTACGCCTCTACGGCGATAACTACGGGACGAATTGGCAGATAGAAAAATGAAAAACGGAACGCAGGCGGCAGCACACTGACACGGTCACTCCTAACCTACAGATATTCACGGCGGCGACGAGACGATACTACTCGGCTTATCGATGCTATCACATGTGTACTGCTCGATCTCGTGCAGTCCGGCGAATAATGAGACTGATATTGTCTAGTTACGGTTTTTCTTTTATTTTTTATTGCAATCGATGATTTTGACAACTGTACAGACCCACGTCGGTGACGTAAGTGTGACGTGTGGTGTGGCCTGATCGTCCATGCCATCAGGACACACGTCCATATCCACGGAACATCATTTAACATGAGACATCGAACTCTAACAATCTGCAACCGCAGGCAACCAACAATACAGACTTGATTTTATGAATTGTTGGTAAAACTTCCAATGGTTTACAACATTATTGTTTTTACTAAGCTTACTGTCTTCAATATGATGGCAGTACGATTACACTTCGATGTAATATTATTTCATCTATAATTATTTTTAAAATGTCGGTAATATAAAGTGTACATGCACTCATTAGACCCAACCAAACTCATGCGTATTACCCATTCGAAACTCATTTACTGCTTCATCACCGAAAAACTATTTTTAAAAACTAAAGCGATTGAGTTCCATGCAATTAATAGCATTACAATAAAGTACTTTTTACGAGCACCTACTTCCATAGTTTAGCCGGTAAAACGATAATTCGACATTTTATTCTTACGTTAGAAACGTTGGGAAATCTAAAGAGACTCAGATTTGTTGAATAACTTTCATGGCAACATCTGACTGAATGAATATTGGGGCATTTCTATTACTCTTCATGGCGCCAACGTTGCCTCGTAATTATGAAACAGCGCTCAAACACTGGAGCCAACAACGGGTTCTGTTGTAAAATTCTTTGTGTTAAAGTGTTAATGTGTTGAGTAAATACAGTTTATTATTGCGAAAGAGAACACGACAAATTCATGAAAGAATTCGTGAATTCATGAACAGCACAATTAAAACTATTTTTTCCCTTGAATTCGTTACCATGAATTCGCAATGACACTTTTGTTTACATGACTCCTAAGAGCAGAATCTCATGACAATTTTAAAAATTTTAGTACAATACCATTTGTCCATAGTTCTTGTCCTACAGCCACCTTCTTCCGTTACATCGGTCTCCTGTGGTAGTCGCAAACGAACTGCTTACTCGGCCAATGCGTGGTCGACGTTGGAACCAACTCCTTTGATGTTTCGTTGAGCAATCGATTGATTTCGGCTACACAAAGTAAACATTATTAAGAAGGAGTACCCCCTTTTCCATCTCGACTGAGCAAAATAGGCAGTTTCCGTCATCAGAGCTTCCCCATGGGAGCAAAGCCTCCCAAGTTGACGGGAAGAATATGACGAACATGTCGATTTGTACTCGATCGAAATCAAAATTTATATGCTAAATGCTGCTTAATGTATACCAAGGCTTCCACCACCATCTAAACCCCCACATAACGTAGAGTTAGACATTTTTCATGATTCATTACATAATACAATACTTACGATGTTCAAGCGTCGATATATTCTTAAGAAAAGGAGATGAGATACTGGTGTCTTCACTAAATTCGCTTAAAAATGTGGGCAGGTATCACTCCCTTCCAACTTTAACATAACCTATACCCTCCTATATGAATTTGATGTTTCGGGTTTTGTTAGGTTATGTTGTTGTTAGTGTCAGATTTCGAATTTTTATTCGTTAAAGTTTCATGAGATTACTAATTTAATCCTGCATAATACTGTCTAATTATTTAATTACCGGGTAATCACTGTCAGTCGTTCGTAGTGAGTAGCAGAAAAGTGGTCACAAGTTGACACTTCCATTTTGCATATATTTCTAAGAATTATCATTTTATCTCATATCACTTTATTATTACCCTATTGTTCCGATAGCAGTACGTGATTTTAATCTTAAATCACATCGAGTTTTAAGTGTTTGTTTACCGAAACCGATCAGCACAACAAATTTTTATGTTGCTTTCCCCTCCGGAGGAACCTCCCAAATCTTGATCAGGCTGATAGGCAGCCATATAAACTTTCAGACTTTAACACTAATACAACGGTGTATTTATTTTATCCTTAATTCAACACTGATAACACTAACTCTATTACCCCGGATCATGACTGGGCGAAGGGCAGTTCACCTGTAAACATGGAAGGGACCTCTGAGGAGAAGACCGAACGCCCCGATGGTGACAAGGAAAACAAATTCGTCCATCCGGACGGTGGGTACGGTTGGGTCATCGTATTCAGTATCGTGTTAATAAACGTAAGTACGTCGCACCGTCACCTTTTGTATACTGTTATGTACTGTACTTTTCAGTCTACCGTCTTAACTCTGATCCAATGCTTTGGTTTGATATTCAAAGATGTGTTCGATTCCAAGGAGAACAAGACGCTCAAGGCTTCGACGCTGTTGCACCTGCAAAGTTCCTTGTATTGTATAGTTGGTAAACAAACTTCTTTGTTGATGTTTAGTTGTGTTGAGTTGAGTATTTTCCAGGGTTTTTCGGGAGTCCCTTCCTGAAGAAGTATGGTTTCAGATCGACGGGGTTTGTGGGGGCCGTCCTGATGTGCGCCGGGATATTCCTGACCAGCTTCGTAGAAAGCTACGAGTTGCTCATATGCACTGTATCGATCTTGACAGGTTGATAAACGAATGAGTGCAGTTAGCTTCTATTTGAACATCATCGTAATCGAATTTTCTCTGTTCAGGTATCGGCCAGGGCATCTTGATGCCGGCGACGTACCTAGCGACCTACACTTACTTCAAGAAAAGACTGACCATAGCTGTGAGCATATCGACGACGGGTGCGAGTATCCTGTCGATATTCATGCCAAAAATATGTGATATTTTACTCACCAAAGTCGGCAGGAGGAATACCATACTGATCCTATCTGCGAACTCCTTGCTGTCGCTCATTGGCTGTGTACTGATGCGACCGTTGAGAATAGAGAAAACCGCCGTTCAACTAGACGGCGACAAGGTGACATTACGTTACACATTTTATCTGCTTCGTTTAATAACGTCCGTCGCTTTCAAGGACGAACCTCACGCACAACTACTCAACACCACCAAGGTGTACAACAGCACCACGATCAAGACCGAACCGAGGACGTCCGCCTTGGTGAGGCTCTTCAGGCTGTTCGACCTGAAGCTGCTGAGGCAAGCGCCGTTCGTGGTAGCCTTCGTCGGCCTCGGGCTGTCCTTCGCGGCCGAACTGAACACCGTGTTCCTGATACAGTTCATGCTGCCGAACCTCAACGGCGAGTTCGAGCAGGGCGACGTCGCGTACGTGACGTCCCTGCAGTTCGCGCTCGACCTCGTCGGGAGGCTCGCGGTGCCGATGCTCGCGCACGTCCTCCACGCCGACCCGAAGGTTATGTATGCCGGCGCCCTGGTGCTGGCCACGTTCGCGCGGACAGGTAAATAATGGTTTGCACAGGATAGTTAATTGCATTTGGTCTGCAACAGGTTATGGTATATGGGGCAATTTGTATAATAGTAATGAGTAATCCAGTCCGTTATTTTCTTCAAGCTCTTTCCCTGTGGTTCAGGACGTACTGGATGGTGTTCCTGTGTTGCGCCCTCATTGGCTTGTCGAAGGGAGCTAGAGCGGTCTTCCAGTCTGTGATCATCCCCAAGCTGGTCCCCCTGGAGAGCATCCCCGCCGCGAATGGGATAAATATGTTATTTAACGGGATCGTCTCCATGATCATTGGATCGGTGATCGGTGAGTAAGATACCAGATGGATTTTATAACTGGATGACCGGGTTCGTTCCAGGTTTGATCAGGGACGTGTCCGGATCAGACATCCCTGCTCTACATGCAGCCTCGGTGGTATCGATGATGTGCGTTTGTTTGTGGTTGGTCGAGTGGCTGTGCGGTAGGGGAAAGAGAAGGAACGAGTCGCCTTAATGAAAAATCTATGGATTGAATACCATTTATATTTTTATCTGTAGTTAAATGCATTCAACATGTTTATACTAAGTACGTTAATAAAATAATAAAATTTGTTTTCATTCTGATTGAACTACAGTTATATTATGAATCTATCTAGGTAATACTCACAACATGTTTACCACCTGCTAAAAATAATTTGAGTAGATTAATTCCAAAAGTTATATAGAGGAATATATATTTGGGACTTCTCTTTTTATGTTTTTGGTCTTTCGTAATCGGAAAAATATCCTAACTTTTACATTCTTTTGAAGAATGGACTATCGCAACAACAGATATATAGAGTGTAAAAGACAGTCAATAACCTATCTACCTATTAGAATTACAATTTTAACGCTCGTTAAAAGTTATATTCCCACTTCATTTGCCGATCAGAGGCACTTTCAAATAAACAATAACTGAGCAACTTACGCTTAGAAATTCACATCCACTCTATATATTTATAGTGACGGGAAAACTGAAACGATTGGTCAACGAACAGGTGATACAGTCACTAATCTCTAAAATATCGATCACAACATCTCACAATACGAGGAGAAGAAGTGGTCCTCGTCCGAAAAGCATTTCTTCTCTCAAGATTCGCAAAAATTCCAATAGAACGAAACCGTCAACAATACAAAAATCAACATAATTATATACAAACATGTCTCTCTTTTCTCTTAATACTGATTAAATATTTGACACTGATTCTTTTATGCAAAAACCTTTTAGTAAGCCAACGAAAGAAACGTCTATTAAACACGATCATCCATAACAATTTCTGCCTCTTAGTTTCATTTCTTCTTTTTTTAAATCGGTTATTATAACCTACCGTAATTTAACAAACAATGCTTTCATCTAAAGCAACAGTTTTCTCGATCTGATACTTACACGTATAAATTCTTCATTTAAATTCAGAGGAATCGTCCTATTTTGAGCACACCTTTGCTGAATTTTTGAGCCTGGGATCAGTTTTAACGGGGAAGCCGGTTTGAAGTAACGGATTCATTTCCTCTGTGTTTTATACGACTCATCGATGCGTCTTCCCAAGAGCAACGCCACACGGTAAAAACGGAATGAATATGGAGATGTTATGTTTAAGCGATCAACAGACATAAATAGTTTGAGTCGATAATCTTAATAGATTTCTTTGCCGCAGTGGCAATCCTGTCATCCTCACTTTTTGAGCAAATCGGATGACAGTTACTGAAAAAGAGTCAAAGTATTCCTGAATCCCTCAGAAGAAGCTGCTGTTGAAAATTGAGACAGCATTCCGACTTCTTTAGAAGTTACAGAAGCCTTTAAGGCAAGGAAGAGGAGATTAGTTGTAAAACCCTATAGGGTTCTGAGGGCGAATATAAGGAGATGCTTGTGTAACAGAAGAGAAGACCATAAAAATACGAAGATCTTTTGCGTAAGGAACGAAACATGTGGTCTCCTTTGCCGGTCTGTTCAATGCAAAACATTGAAGAACAGGTAATATATTGCCATCCGGTAACACTAGAGGAACGTACAAAGTTGTTCCATGACGTGCTGATTACGCATTAAACCTGACTTAAACTCATACTTACAAGAAGTAACAAAAATTCCAAGTGAGTATACTTAATGACAAAAGGTATCAATTAGCATCGAACAACAAGAATCAGTAAAATTCGTTGCTCCTGTTAAGACGCGTCGATGTTGTGAGCATTTTTCATTTTTTGGTTACTAGCACGAATAAAACATGAACACTAATAAACACCATCCACTTACTGATCTCCACCTAAGTACTTAAACCCTAATTTGGCTAAAAATGAATGGGGGGGCCCTCGTCGAGAGCCGACAAGTCCGAGTCGCAACAGTGATTCCTCTGACCCTCCTTCTACCTTCTCTCTTACCCGATATTCACAGCTGAAAAAAATTCTCTTTGGCATCGAATGTACTCTCGGCGCGTGTGTGTGTCATTCAGACGTTCATGGCGTAGAAGAGCGGCTTCCCGCTCGCGTTCGTTATGGTGTGCGAGGAGACGGTAGGCGAGGCGACCGAGTCCTGGGGCGAGACGCTCGCCGCGCCCTCCGGCACGCCGCGCTCTATGAAGCGGGCCGCCTTCGTCGGGGAGCCGGCCGGGGACTCCTTCGGCTGCTGGTAGTTGTAGTAGCCGTTCATCAGCAGGTGGGGGTTCTGCTGGGCCGACGGGTCGTCCGGGTACCCGTCGGCGACGTACTCGGGCGGCTGCGCGCCGGGGTACCTAGGCCGGACCGAGGGGAAACTGTGCCGGTTCACCTTGCTCGAGTAGTCAGCGCCGCCGCCCTTCCATTGCTGCGGCGGTCGGAGCGAGCCGCGGTATCTCAGCTGGGGCCCGGAGCCTAAAACGAAGAAAATTACCGTAAAGGAATGTTCACCTCGAGATATGAAATACTGTAATGCATAAATAGACGTTTTATAGCCAATTAATCGGATATCCACTTCACGTCCATAAGGACAAAGACGCAGAATGGATGCCTATTCTTTGGTGTTACTGTGTCTTTTGCGTCTTCTTTTCCCTCTTATTTTGTCATGTTTCTCTCTAGTCTTCCTATCTGGTCCTCTTCTATTGCTCCTTCTTCTTCAGCCTTCGTACTCCGTTGGTAGTAGCGCCAATCTTGCTCTCTATACTTTTGATTTCTCCTCCAAGAGCAAAGATCACCCAACTCTCGGTCTTTTCACAGAATAACCCTCCTCACCACACAACACCTTCTTCTCCTCTCACAGTCACACGTCAATCAGGTTAAAGAAGCGCGTTAATTCGAATTTAACACAATTAATTTAACCATTAGTCCTACTTGGCTGAGTCGCTGCTATGCCTTCTTCGTTGTCTCCTCGAAGTGTTTCTCCCATGTCAGTCTTTCATCGATGTGTTCTTGATCTTCGGCCCTTTCATCTACTTTCCTATGCATACCCTTGGTTCTTCTACAGGTTGATTCCTATCTTCCAATTCTTCCTTTAGTCTTCCATCTTGTCAAATCTACTAAATCCTCTAGAAAACCCTAATACTTTGTATCATTATTATTAACCTTTTTATGAGCAATCACATTTGTAAACTCTCTGGCGTCCAACAGATGGCCAGATGGATCCAATCATTTAAAGGCAATAAAGATGGCCGAAAAACCCAGCCAACTGAACAGTCAGGATCACAATTTCGTTCACATAAAGGTTAGGTCAGGTTTCTTGGGCTTATAGTATTACACGTCCCTTACCCTGATAGTAACCGCAGCTGGACACGCAAGCGACCGACGTCTGCGTCGCCCTCGCCATGGAGAAGTTCCCGAGGGGCGACTCGCTTCTGCTCGACGGCGCCATCAGGTGCTGCTGCTGCTGCTGCTGATAGTTATTCGGGTAGGGCGGCTTGTTCGGCGCCTTGAGCGCCTGCTGGGGCGCGTTCGCGTTGCAGAACTGCTCGTCCGGGTGCGCCTGGTAGTACGGCTGGTCGATGTACTTCTTGTTGATCTGATTCTGGTTGTACCTATGGAATCGGTGAGTGTTTAGTTCTATTCACACAGTGACAGTGACGATGCTCATTAACAGTGACATCTTTAAGTCGTGTCACTGTTAAGTAATATGTGTAAATGTAATGTAATGGTACCACCACACTCCTACGGAGTGAAAAGGGAGGAACTGTTGTACAAAAGCTCCATACTACCACTACCTCTACGTAGCCTTGTTCAAACCAAGTGGTTTAAATGGTGGTTCATGACCAATTTTTATTCTGATAATACAATAATGTGTATTCCTTACCTGTAGTAATCGTTGGACTGGTAGGCGTTGGCCGCGACGACCGGCTGGTACCCCTCGATGTGGTTGTACGGTATGTAGACCATCGTCTGATGGTAGGTCTTCGAGAGCTCCTGCGGGGGAGGCGACAGCGCCCTGCTGCCGTTTCTCGCCTTGGCCGCTGTCTGATAGTCATTACAGTCGATCTCGATGTACGACTGGGCCTTGTACACCTCCTTGTAGCACCCCTGGTTGGCGCAGTTCTGGTACAGGTTCTCCGGACGGTACTGCTGCTGCAGGAACCCGCGGGAAGCCTTCTCCTCCACGTACTGCTGCTGCTGCGGGTAGTTCATCTTGACGTTGAGCCTGTTCGCGTCGTCCTCCCGATTGATCCCGGTCTCCGAGTAGTACGGCCAGGAGACGTTCGCGTTCGGGGCCGGCAGGTGGATCTGGTTCTGGATGTGCTGGAGGATCTCCGTCGTCGAGCCGAAGCGAGGCTTGATGCCGCGCACGCTCGGCCTCCGGTTGAAGCCGTAGTCGTCCTGGTCCTCGTCCTCGTCCTTGTCGGACCTCCTCGAGGACTGGTCGCTCTCGTACCTGCGGAAGAACGACGGGAGCTTGGATATAGCTAGACAGCACCAAGTGGTAGTACGGTAGTATTTCAGGGATAAAGATAATACAGGTTCGCCCTGGGCACCTCTAGACAGAGTAGTTATGGGTATTACGGCAATACAAGGACTAAGATGGCCGGACACTGGAGCATAAGGATGGACAAGACTAGTGGACACCAGACAGGGAACAAGTTGTGCAGTCAGCCGAGATTCACCACGGGATGTAGTGCTACAAACAAGGGGGAGAGGGGAAGAGGATGTAGTATTACAAGAAGAAGAAGAATTCATGGCTCCTTTCCAGAGCTCTAGCCGATAGTTCAAAGAACGTGGGTGAGAACGTCTGGACAAACTCTTACTTCTTCTTGATCCTCTCGATCCTGTTGGCGTCCTGTTGCACGAACACGGCGAGCTCGTCGCCCGACTCTGACGCCGGCGTCCCGGCAAGCACGTCGGGCGCGTTCTTCTTCGCGCCGTCGTCGTTCTGGAGGCCGTCCTCGATGTCCTCGAGCGTGTACTCGCTGCCCGTCGTCGAGCTGTTGAGGCTGCCCTGGTTGCTCAGGTGGTAGTAGTGCCCGTCCGGGTTGCCGAGGTTGCTCACGCACGCCGTCAGCGGCGCGAGCGTCGACAGGAACTGCTTCCGCTGCGCGTGCGCGCTGCCCGGCGTCTTCTCGAGGAGGTCGTGGCCGAAGGGGCCGGCGATGTCGGGCAGCGTCTGCGTCTGCGTCTGGACCGTCCTCGGCGGCTCGTGGGGCGCCTCGGGCCGCTCCCGCTTGCCGAACAGGTCGGTTATCTTGCGGTACGTGGAAGACATCGATGAGGAGTTGGAGCTCGTCGTCGACGAGGACGACGGCGAAAAGTTGCGGTCTTTGTACTTGTTGTTTACCTGCAGAAACGTTTACGTTGCATTAACAGGAGAGAAGGAGGCGACGAAGACGAGCGTCGTGTCCTTGGCCCGCGTGGTTTTACACGAGACAAAGGAGAAGGGAAGAGGAGGTAGGGTTTCGTCGTGGGCTCGTACGCACCTGATTGGTTTCCAAGAGGTTGTGTCCCTCCTCGCCGGTGGGGCTGACCCTGGCGGACAGCTCGTCGGGCTCGCGGCCGGCCTCGTCGTCGACGTCGCACGTGAGCTGCTTGATGCGTTCGACCAGCGAGTTATCAGTCTTTTGTACGTTCTTCCTGCTCTTCGGCTCGTAGCGGACGAGCGAGCGCCGCAGCGCGTTCCTCTCGATCACCCGCTTGACGGAGTCGTCCTGGTGCGCGACGACCTGCGGCAGCTTCGAGCGCTTCGCCTCCTCGAAGGCGCGCAGCGACTCGGCGGTGACGAGGTACCGCTCGGCGCCGGCCTCGCGCCTCGCCGTGCACGGGAACAGCTGCCTGACGGCCGAGTTCGGCTTGAGGCTGTTGTTGGAGACGAGCACGTGGTTGCCGAGCTTGAACGTCAGCGTCATCTCCGTCGGCGGCTGCTCGGGCGCCGCGCCCGCGTCGGCCGTGCCCTCGGCCACCTCGCGAGCGTCGCCGTCGTCGGGCGAGCTCTTGCAGCTGTCCTTCTTCTCCTCGGCCTCGGTGAAGCGGACGGTCCGTTGCGCGGAACCCTCTTCGTCGGAGGTCGAGTCGGCCTTCTGGAACAGAAGAGGCGATACACCGTTATAAACAGAATTGTGAAGATGTCCAAAAATGGTCCTAAGGGTACAATGATGTACCTTTAGCACCACTGCAGCGCCTGGAGAGACGGATCCTGGACGTACCAGCCTTCAGCCCTTGCAAGGACGACCCCTGAGCGACCCTGCCCTAAGCCCCACCTAAGACCCACTTAAGTGACATTAAAAAGTATGCGTTTTTACTTACTTGTCGACAAGTCATAGCAATTACAATTAAGAGTCTACGGCCAAGAGGCAACAAGGAGCAAGAAGGGCATTGTAAATTTTGCACATATGATGCAATTTGGGTTTGTACAATGTGGTCATTTTCAAATTAATAAAATACCCAAGTACTAGACAGTAAACTGTATAAAATATTATTCGGTTTCCTACCACCCGAAAGATGTCGCTAAAGTAGCTCTAAACTATGCCTTAGACACAATGAAACCAGTACATTTGCACCCACCTTTTTGGACGATTTCATCAATTTTCCCCGAGTTAAAATCTTGATTACTCGCTACGTTCAAAACACTAACGACGAAGGAAGAATGGGCGGCACGCTCCCCTCGTCTACGTGTCACCTTTCGAAATTACCCCCCCTTCATCTACTTCCGATAGATTAAAGAGCGGAAAGCACTTACCGTCAGCTCGTTAGCTCTAAGCGCGTTGTTCTCTGCACTCTGCTGCCTCCAGAGTTTCCCGCCTTTCAAGATCCCGGAAACGGGGGAGCCCATCGTAGGAAGGCTCGAGGGGGACTCGTTGTTGTCCATCGAGTTGATATCTGGCGGGGGAAGGAGAAAATTAAACGTGCCCAAGGGAACAAAAATCGCCTACACTCGATTTAACTTAATTATTATTAATAATATTTATTGATATTGCTGTATTTTTTGTACGATATAAATACGATAAATAAAACAATATTTTGCGCTTTCACCCAACACCACGCCACTCTGCGCCACTTTTACGGGCGGCACTTAGCGGCTGTTGCTTGGTATAGTGCACCCTTATAGCACAGAGTGGAGAGGATCGGAGTGATTACACTAAAAGCGCCTGGATAAATATGTTTTTCTCGTGGAAAAACGTCGCAGTTGTTTAAGACTTTCTTGAGCCATTTTCGCTATGAATTCTGAACAAATGGAACGTAGGACCAACGAAAAAGGTACTAAAAACGCATCTCACCACACTTGGCACATCGAAAATCCCCCTGACTCACCTCCATTGCTGGGGGACGTCGGCGTCGTCTGTTGGCTCTGATCGATCTTATCGTCCTCCTTGCCATCGCCCTCCTTATCGGATTGTCGCTCCGTCTCTGCGGAATAGAAAAATACTTCAATCAAATGCGAGTTTTCTTCGTGTTAAACGTCTCATCTGGACTAGTCAAGGCGGACGAAAGAGAGAAGGAGAGAATAGGCAGTAGTAATAGTAGTTGTCAGTGGAGTAGGTACTGACCTACTAACGCACTCCGCGATCGGTTTTCACTTGGAACTTTTGATTAAATGCAGCAGGCGACGAAGAGAAAGGTTTACGAGGTTCATCGATACAAATTTCGATTTCCACGTAACGCCCTTAGGGAGGAAATAGGAGTTACTGTATGTCGAATTTTGAAAAGTAGTACTTTTCAATGTACGTACATCTAGGTCTGATGAAGCTAATGATAACCGAGCTTTTGAGCATTAAACTAGTCATTTTTGAGGTTTTTCAGATTTTTCATCGCTTATAGCTAGAGAACCATCGACTTTAGAGCAAAGTTACTAAGCACCTTTTTTATAATTAATAGATTCCTCATTTTTGCCCATTTAGATCCCCTCCAAATCCCGAGAGGAAGAATCTTGGTTCGAAGATTTCAATGGCGAATTAATTAAACGGATTAGGTAACGGTACACCTCCAGCAGCAATTACTTTTAATCAGTCCCGTAGAAGGAGGGAAAAGTACACGCCGGTACACACGCTATTCACACATACGCTTACGTGTTAAATTTAACTCTGAGAGCGTTCAAACAAAGGCACTAATCGAGTTTCACCTTTCGCTCCTTTTATTTTTCCAACTTTTGTAAACTTCAATCTACCCAGCTCAGCGGTAATTCCGAATCCATATTTACCGAGTATCAGTAGGGGGACCGTTTACCAGGCGAGCGCTATTTGTATGAAATCCAATTAACCCTTCTGGGAGGAGGGGGGGAAAAGGTCGCGACGAACTCGAAATAGCGCAGATTTTTGAAATAACCACAAGACTTCCAATTAGGTCGTATTGAACTTAAACTTTGCTTAATCGTGAAGCACGAAGTTTACAAATTTCAAATTAGTACTTAAGTGAAGATAATTTAAGTCAAAATTGAGCTCACTAAACTCCTTTGTTGTCTCAGCTCAATTCCGACTAGAAACGTTTCGTTCACCTCAATATTGAGAATTTGACTCAATTTTTGATCCATCCGTTTGACTCATTTTGAGCTACTAGCGTTGGTCTATTTGACCCACTATTGAGCACTTCGAATCTGTCTCAAATCTCAAAATCCTTCGAGACCAAAATATTATAGAAACTATTTCCGTATTTTTTCTATGTATAGATAGATACAACGTAAATTCAACCCTTCACGAGTTCTAGAGATCCAATAGAAACCAGCACCATTAAAGCTATCCAGGTTCAACCTCTAAATATTCATTTCTCCCGTCCGATCCTTTCCACGATTATAAATCCTCGTAAGAGTTATGCTACTGATTCACAGGTGGCGTTCGAACCTTCCATTATAAATATGTTAGCCGCACGTCCGTCCCATATTTTCCCCTTGATGGATGATCCGGGGCGCCAGGAATTAAATTTCTATCAACAATTCAACGGGAGGGATCGATTTTTAAGGGGGGAATGGGGTGAGGATGCTCGAACAGATCAGAGATTTTATGTAAAACCCGCAATACTAATGTCTATTCTATGAACATGGTACTGATACTTCGACGACGAGTTGGTCATGTAAATTATGTTAATTTCGGTGTAATATGAGTGATTTCACCCAATTCGACGGGCGCTTAGTGAATGAGGTGTCCGTCAGACTTTCCATTTTCCTCATATTTCCCCGTTTTCCTTCGATATATCTTAAAAGTTTTTCCTGAACCTCGAAGTTAATGTTTATTACCGTTGCCAGGTATTTTAAACTTTCTACATAAAAGGAGATTTAGCGCCGAAGTTGTATAGAAAAAGTATACATTTCACTTGAACTTCAGGAGAATTCCTAATTAACGCGCAACTTCGCCCCGAAGATAATATCGAAACAGCGCCGAAAGTATCGAAATTGAAAGACTCTTCCTCAAACTTCGCCATTTATGTTAATTAACAACTTTCGCGGATAAATTACGGAAATATGAGGATAATTAAGATACCGGATTATAAAAGAGGAGCGTTTTTCCTAATTTACCACGATTTAAGCCTCTAATTAAAAATGGATTTATACGAGGGACTCTTATGATGAAAAAGCGTTAAATATGAAATTGTTACTGATATTGGCAGCGCCACCTAGCGAGCGATAGCGACTCTCCCTGATCGATCACATTATCTATCTCACTTGTATACAGGATACACACACTTGTAGTCTTTAGGCTAGTTCCGTTGTACAACTTTTGTCACCGTAGTAATCCTGAATTTGTTAGTGGAGTTATCTGTTCATAATGCAAAGCTCTCATGCCCTTCGCGGGATTGTACATTCTCTTCGAATCTGGGAAGGGCGTTACTGCCATCACTCATCATCTTCTTAGTGGGTGTTTGGGCTGGGGCCAAGGACCACGTGGGAAGACCATGGGGTCCCTCCTATCGATGACAACAGTAGGCGGTTCCTCCGGGAATTTTGCTCGAATTACCAATTCTCCTGGAGCTACAAGTGT
This sequence comes from Cryptocephalus primarius, assembly GCA_963576515.1. Taxonomy (NCBI): domain Eukaryota; kingdom Metazoa; phylum Arthropoda; class Insecta; order Coleoptera; family Chrysomelidae; genus Cryptocephalus; species Cryptocephalus primarius. The sequence continues at coordinate 2,226,732 of OY754949.1, read as the reverse complement.
AAAGTTCCTGAGGGATCCCCGGGTGGTGAAGGATTCAAACTCCTCCAAGTATCGGCGTGCTTCCACGACCAATCAACAAAGTAGAAACGATCGCCTTAAATTTCAATCACCATCGACCGTCACTTCGATACGTCCGATAAGTCGTCGATAACCCTTCCCGTCGGAGTCCCGGAGTCGATTCAATCCAGGCGCCTCGGAGGAGTCGTAAAAACGTCGCGTCACGGGGACCGGGGACGACTTTACGGCCTCCTCTCCTAATTCCAGAAAACGGCCCCGCGAGGTCGTCCCGGGATCCCACCTGGACGGCCGGGAGGGGGTCGTGACGCGTCGACCTGCCTCGCAGGATAAATCCGGGCCGGTTTTGTTTTAAAGTTACGAGGAGATAAGAGGAACGGGTGAAATGTTTTGTCCCGTGTGTGTGTGTGTGTGTGTGTATATCGGGTGCTTATCGTGCCGACGCCTGGCATTGTTCGATATCCCGCGTTGTATTTCGCCTTTATCGGACGTCGAAACGGGAGGAATTATTAGGCGCAGGGAATATTTCGACGATTTCGTTAGATATTGTTGCTTGGGATGTCACGAACAGTGTCAATTCTGCAGCGTTTCGGGATTAATGTTGGCCCAAAATGGGGATAAATCGGGACCGAATGGGAACTTTCATCCTAGATTTTGGGAATGGGCCCAATTAGAAAAAAAGTTACGTCAGAGAATTCCCTAAGGATCTATCTCTACATCGATTTATTTCCAACCACGACTCTAACTAGTCGGGACTCTAAAAATCCGCTCCTACTAGCTGAGACCCTTAATCATTCAAAAAGCAGTCAGCTATGACTCTTATTAGTCTGGACTCTCACAATCGACTCCCACTGGCTGAGACTCTTAATCATTCATAAGACAGTCAGCTACGACTTTCATTAGTCTGGACTCTCACAATCGACTCCCACTAGCTGAGACTCTCGATTATTCATATAGCAGTCAGCTATGACTCTTATTAGTCTGGACTCTCACAATCGACTCCCACTGGCTGAGACTCTTAATCATTCATAAGACAGTCAGCTACGACTTTCATTAGTCTGGACTCTCACAATCGACTCCCACTAGCTGAGACTCTCGATTATTCATATAGCAGTCAGCTATGACTCTTATTAGTCTGGACTCTCACAATCGACTCCCACTGGCTGAGACTCTTAATCATTCATAAGACAGTCAGCTACGACTTTCATTAGTCTGGACTCTCACAATCGACTCCCACTAGCTGAGACTCTCGATTATTCATATAGCAGTCAGCTATGACTCTTATTAGTCTGGACTCTCACAATCGACTCCCACTGGCTGAGACTCTTAATCATTCATAAAACAGTCAGCTACGACTTTCATTAGTCTGGACTCTCACAATCGACTCCCACTAGCTGAGACTCTCGATTATTCATATAGCAGTCAGCTATGACTCTTATTAGTCTGGACTCTCACAATCGACTCCCACTGGCTGAGACTCTTAATCATTCATAAGACAGTCAGCTACGACTTTCATTAGTCTGGACTCTCACAATCGACTCCCACTAGCTGAGACTCTCGATTATTCATATAGCAGTCAGCTATGACTCTTATTAGTCTGGACTCTCACAATCGACTCCCACTGGCTGAGACTCTTAATCATTCATAAGACAGTCAGCTACGACTTTCATTAGTCTGGACTCTCACAATCGACTCCCACTAGCTGAGACTCTCGATTATTCATATAGCAGTCAGCTATGACTCTTATTAGTCTGGACTCTCACAATCGACTCCCACTGGCTGAGACTCTTAATCATTCATAAGACAGTCAGCTACGACTTTCATTAGTCTGGACTCTCACAATCGACTCCCACTAGCTGAGACTCTCGATTATTCATATAGCAGTCAGCTATGACTCTTATTAGTCTGGACTCTCACAATCGACTCCCACTGGCTGAGACTCTTAATCATTCATAAGACAGTCAGCTACGACTTTCATTAGTCTGGACTCTCACAATCGACTCCCACTAGCTGAGACTCTCGATTATTCATATAGCAGTCAGCTATGACTCTTATTAGTCTGGACTCTCACAATCGACTCCCACTGGCTGAGACTCTTAATCATTCATAAGACAGTCAGCTACGACTTTCATTAGTCTGGACTCTCACAATCGACTCCCACTAGCTGAGACTCTCGATTATTCATATAGCAGTCAGCTATGACTCTTATTAGTCTGGACTCTCACAATCGACTCCCACTGGCTGAGACTCTTAATCATTCATAAGACAGTCAGCTACGACTTTCATTAGTCTGGACTCTCACAATCGACTCCCACTAGCTGAGACTCTCGATTATTCATATAGCAGTCAGCTATGACTCTTATTAGTCTGGACTCTCACAATCGACTCCCACTGGCTGAGACTCTTAATCATTCATAAGACAGTCAGCTACGACTTTCATTAGTCTGGACTCTCACAATCGACTCCCACTAGCTGAGACTCTCGATTATTCATATAGCAGTCAGCTATGACTCTTATTAGTCTGGACTCTCACAATCGACTCCCACTGGCTGAGACTCTTAATCATTCATAAGACAGTCAGCTACGACTTTCATTAGTCTGGACTCTCACAATCGACTCCCACTAGCTGAGACTCTCGATTATTCATATAGCAGTCAGCTATGACTCTTATTAGTCTGGACTCTCACAATCGACTCCCACTGGCTGAGACTCTTAATCATTCATAAGACAGTCAGCTACGACTTTCATTAGTCTGGACTCTCACAATCGACTCCCACTAGCTGAGACTCTCGATTATTCATATAGCAGTCAGCTATGACTCTTATTAGTCTGGACTCTCACAATCGACTCCCACTGGCTGAGACTCTTAATCATTCATAAGACAGTCAGCTACGACTTTCATTAGTCTGGACTCTCACAATCGACTCCCACTAGCTGAGACTCTCGATTATTCATATAGCAGTCAGCTATGACTCTTATTAGTCTGGACTCTCACAATCGACTCCCACTGGCTGAGACTCTTAATCATTCATAAGACAGTCAGCTACGACTTTCATTAGTCTGGACTCTCACAATCGACTCCCACTAGCTGAGACTCTCGATTATTCATATAGCAGTCAGCTATGACTCTTATTAGTCTGGACTCTCACAATCGACTCCCACTGGCTGAGACTCTTAATCATTCATAAGACAGTCAGCTACGACTTTCATTAGTCTGGACTCTCACAATCGACTCCCACTAGCTGAGACTCTCGATTATTCATATAGCAGTCAGCTATGACTCTTATTAGTCTGGACTCTCACAATCGACTCCCACTGGCTGAGACTCTTAATCATTCATAAGACAGTCAGCTACGACTTTCATTAGTCTGGACTCTCACAATCGACTCCCACTAGCTGAGACTCTCGATTATTCATATAGCAGTCAGCTATGACTCTTATTAGTCTGGACTCTCACAATCGACTCCCACTGGCTGAGACTCTTAATCATTCATAAGACAGTCAGCTACGACTTTCATTAGTCTGGACTCTCACAATCGACTCCCACTAGCTGAGACTCTCGATTATTCATATAGCAGTCAGCTATGACTCTTATTAGTCTGGACTCTCACAATCGACTCCCACTGGCTGAGACTCTTAATCATTCATAAGACAGTCAGCTACGACTTTCATTAGTCTGGACTCTCACAATCGACTCCCACTAGCTGAGACTCTCGATTATTCATATAGCAGTCAGCTATGACTCTTATTAGTCTGGACTCTCACAATCGACTCCCACTGGCTGAGACTCTTAATCATTCATAAGACAGTCAGCTACGACTTTCATTAGTCTGGACTCTCACAATCGACTCCCACTAGCTGAGACTCTCGATTATTCATATAGCAGTCAGCTATGACTCTTATTAGTCTGGACTCTCACAATCGACTCCCACTGGCTGAGACTCTTAATCATTCATAAGACAGTCAGCTACGACTTTCATTAGTCTGGACTCTCACAATCGACTCCCACTAGCTGAGACTCTCGATTATTCATATAGCAGTCAGCTATGACTCTTATTAGTCTGGACTCTCACAATCGACTCCCACTGGCTGAGACTCTTAATCATTCATAAGACAGTCAGCTACGACTTTCATTAGTCTGGACTCTCACAATCGACTCCCACTAGCTGAGACTCTCGATTATTCATATAGCAGTCAGCTATGACTCTTATTAGTCTGGACTCTCACAATCGACTCCCACTGGCTGAGACTCTTAATCATTCATAAGACAGTCAGCTACGACTTTCATTAGTCTGGACTCTCACAATCGACTCCCACTAGCTGAGACTCTCGATTATTCATATAGCAGTCAGCTATGACTCATTACTTGAGACTCCCATTAGCTGAGACTCTCAATCGTTCATACGGCAGTATGGCGTTTATCTCTTCGCTGGATGTACTATAAATAAACAGTTGCTGATTTTAATTTTGCCAAAAAACGAATTTTTCTCATTGATTACGAAATAAATGCTTTGGATTCCATTTTGGCACTCATTGCGCATATTTATAAATTAAGCACCGTCATGAGTTCTACAAGAACATGCATTAGGCCAAAGCGGCGCCATTACCACTGCCCAAAATGGCTGCATGCGCATGATCATGCGCGCCAATTCCCGCCACATGAAGCCACCCATTATACTTTAGGGTATTTATGATAGTCGGCAATGATAGTACCACTCCCTTTTAATAAATTGTATATGCGCATACACCTTCGCTAAACGAAGAGAGGGGGTGGAGCGAGAAGGAGCGGGCGCGTGTGTACAATATATGCGCGTTATAGCTGCGCCTTCGGTCTCGTATGTTAAAGAGAGGGAGAGTCACAACGATGACAAAAGTTGTACAATGGAGCTAGCCAAAAGACTACGATTGTGTGTTCCGTGCCACAATGGAATAAAATAACAGTTTTAAACACGTCCCCATACGGTAATTAATCTAAATTTTCCCGTCGGCCTCGTCCTTTCGAAATTTCATCTCGATTTTCAAATTACCCCTCGATTCACTCGTAATCCGTTAACTGCGAACGGGGGAGAAGGGAAAAGGTTCCCTCCCACGAGGGAAAGGTGTTGCGTGATTAAGAATCATCCCCCCCGGGTCCCCCCAGGTTCCCGGAAACGGGGGAAAATATGACAAACGATGATGGAGATTTATATGTGGAGGGAATCGTATTAATATTAACTTTCCCCGGGAATTTCCTTCGGTATGAGATGCAAGAAAAGTTTCTTTCCCTTATATCGATTCTGGGATTTTCCGTCGTAATTAGGGCGAATGGGTTCGTCCATCGCTGTCAGAATCATTGCGCTTTCGGCATAAAACTAATTTCCAGTCGAACTATAACCTCTTGCGCTCGTCTGCACTGCAGCACTTGCGGTGATCTCCACCTTATCCGTCGCGGGTTTCTTTTCCCCGCGTCCCGTTTGTCTCGGTAATTGAAATCGGGAAACACTTTTTTCCCTATTCTTTTTCTCTCTTTCCAGTCTCCCCTTTCCATCTCTCGTAACATCGATCGGGAAAACTCTCCTGGAAAAGCCTTGTCGTGTTTGCGACAGCGGAAAGCCGCATCTTCCCTGATATATCGGGATATTTTTTCAGGGAGGAGGAGAGTTAGAACGCTCCGGAGTTTCATCTGGAAATAGAGGACGTCTTACTCCAATGGGAAAAGGGGGATTCAGATGACCCTTACACTATGCATATTGAATGGTTCTGCATGTAAAGCAATATTATCAGAAAAAGGACGCTACTGTCTTAATACTACTCCTGATCACTCTAATCCTCGTCATTCCCGAGGGACTTATCCCGGTTTGATCACACACTCTGCCACATCCCTCTCCTGTCTTACGTCAAGCATGGATATACAGGGAAAAACAAATGTACACTTTAGGCTAGTTCCATTGCACCACTTCCCAATTTCAAACGGAACATATTTTAGAAACGCGATTTTTTCATCTGGAAATGTGTCAGTTTTTACTTATTCCTACTACTTAAGTCGTATGAGGATGAAATAACTATACCACCTGTTTTCATTGAAACGACATGTAAGTTTCCTTGGATGAGTGAGTAGCATAAAAGAGTTTGTTTTGCATAAAAGAGTAGCCAAACACCGTCGCGAATCTGTACAAGAAGCTCACAGGTGATTATTTTCTGGGGGCGCCTCGAACTTTTTGAACTCAAATACAATTGATTTTTTTTCCACGCACAAAGGACGCGTCCCCCCCCTTCTCCTCCATCGGATTTCCATCCGGGGCTCGGCTAACTTTCGCACTTCGCCAACTCCGGCGAACTTCACGAAGTGTCGAATTTAGCGTTTCATAAGCTTTTGTCTGGCTCGTAACTCTCAGGACTCCCACGTCCCGCGAGCGGCGGTCGATCCTAATACCAATTCTAATTCACAAAAATGGGCGCACAAGTTCGGCCCTAGTCGACGTGAAGTCGATGAACTATGTAAAGTTAGTGGGAGGTTTATCGGTTTTCCGTCTCTTCGAGGGATTTTCTTCGTATTGAATTTCGTGTTTGGTGGGATCTTTTACGACGTTTTTCGATATATTGCAATTTTATTGTTAAACAAGCGTTTCCTCTTCGCTTCTAGAGTTGCTATATTAAATTATATCACCCGTCATATCATCCCCACGTCTCTACTAACAATACTGTCTAATAAACATTAGAGCACGCTGCTAGGAGCCCTGTGGTGATACAGGGCCGAAAAATATCCAACATAAACATCCATTGCTTATATTTCTACAGTAATTCCCCTGAGATAACGTGAACTCAGGCAAGTACTTTGAACAAACATCTCTGCAGCCAATTACAAAGTAACGCAAGTTTAATAAGTCCTCCAAAATTGTCACCAAATTAAGCAGTTACAAAAATATTGGTGATCAAAATGAGACGTCGGTCTATTATATCCCGTCTATCCCTGAGGACGATTTAGGCCAAATTCCCTTTTTTCTTCTCCCTTAATACGTTATTTTGGCGTCAGAACAGGGTCGAACAACTCCAACATAAACATCCGTTGCCTATAGTTCAACAGTAATTCCCCTGAAATAACACGAATCAAAATAAGACAGGTTTATTATACCCTGTCTACCCCAAAAGACGATTTTAAGCTAATATTTTATTCTGGTCATCAGAACAGGGTCGAAAAAACCCCACATAAACCGCGATAGCGCCATTTTAAGTTGTGCATTTCATAATGCACGTATCGTGAAACTTGAACCAGAATTAAATTATCAACATCGAAGTTAATTAAGTATTAATTAGATCCCCATTGGCTAGAAGTTTCAACTGCCTTTAGATTTTCCTCGTTTAAACTTTTAAGGGCGGCGCTGTTGTTGTGCCTTATTTTCCCATTTCGGCATTACATTACTTTACTGGAAACGTAGGAAGGTGCCGTCCAATCGCCCACCCGTAAACGTCAGAAACACGGACCCGGTTTTATTAATGAAGTATAAAACGGATTAACGACTGACCTTTTGCCCCCGACAATCTGCCGCAGAAATTAAAAGGGAGGAGAAACAACAAATGCAGCAGGCAATCGTTGGAGTTTGCCAAATTTATCGAGACTGTTTTCCCTCAAGAAACGTAAAATTAGCATTCAAAACGAAACGTACGGTTGGTTGCATACCCTCACAGCACAAAATATAAAGGAAACTTCACCTATAGAAATATTAAATCAAAAATCAGCCCTTAGTACTCAAAAATCCTCCCTTATTTTTCACCGGCGAGGGTCGGCTTTCCGCGACTGATAAATTCGCGGACCTGTTGATGAACTTCCGTAACGAGGGGTGTCTCCATCCCCCCGGGTGGCCGATTCCCTCCCTCGGCCGCCCTTAACAGGTAATATCGAATCGATAATTCGGGGTTGAAACCGACCGCGGGGGATGAAATTTTAACTATTAACGAGCTCGATGACTCGGAGGGGAGCGTTTAAATTTTATAAACGATGTAGGGATTATCAGAGCTCGGATGTACTACGTGAATAAAAAGGTTTTGAATCCCCGAAATATGCTTGAATTTGTAGTTTTTCTGTTTGTTTCGATAAGGGGTGGTTTTCGCCCCATAAAAAAATGTTGACCGAACGAAGGCCGCTACCCAAGCGCATCCCGTCGTTCCAGGGTGTTCCCGTCGCCGTCACCTCCGTGCTATCCCGGACGAGCCCCCAAATCGTAACGAACACGCACGGATTATTCTTGCAAAGCGCGTACCTTTGATAATCTTCTGTCATCGAATTTATGTTTGGTTTTTTTTTCAATAATAACTCTGGAGTAGTCCAGCCGAATTTATCCCATCTGAGCGGTACCTTCGAGCTTTAATTAATCCCCCTCGGGGATTTAATTCAACGGGGATAAGGCGGGATTAGAATCCCGGATTAAAAATTCAAGCCGTCGCGCCGATTTTCGTGTCGTTTCTTTGTTTTAGTACACTTCCCACGTATGCACCGGAGCATGACGCCCCCCCCCACCCCTCGTTCCGGACGTAAGACGTTCCGGATATAATCTAGAGGTTGAAGCCTCCAACGGGAATCGTAGAAAAGGTCGGTAATACCGAGGGTTTCAGAGGGGGAATTTTTATTTCCCACGAGTTCTATACACTAACACCTACTTTTCCCATAGTAAGACGGTCATTAATATACATGGCGTTTAAACCTTCGGGAACTTTCGATTAATATTTTAGATTGTGGTGGGTGCGTTTGCTTATGGGATTAGGTGCGTGATTAAAAGGTTGTTATGGACGTTATTAACTGATTGTTGACGAATCGATAATCCGGGATTGGTACGGGACGTCACAAAATGGATTATCATGAATTGTGTAATTGATAATCGATAGAAATTACCTACTGATTTATTACAGATGGAATGTGGGGATTAAGGGGGCGCGCTCCGGATTAATTTCGATCTATCGAGGAGTCGCAGTTGAGATGAGATTTATGGACCAAGGAATTTTTTGGTAATACAAAAAGCACCCTCCCTAATTCATTAATAATGATAGATAATAAAGGTGAAATAATGATCTTTAATATATTAATGACCTATTAATAATTATTCCATTTTTTTTGGACTATACGTGAAAAAACAAAACGTTATTTAGACAATCGATGATAATATAATTAAAAATCTTGTAATTATTAAAGCAGATCAGGGAACAAAACAATCATCATGAATAAATCACCCTGAGCAATCACCAACGGTATAAATTTTTTTAATATACATGTAATAGAGAAAGTTCCTGGGATAGTCAATTAATTGTTAGGCAAAAGTCTGAACTTTTAAAATTTTCGGTAAAAACTGTTCAATTTAAGCATGTTTTAGAGGAAACTGAATTGACCAACTACAAAGTGCTACTCTAATTTGACGAGTGTATTCTCTTTCTACATTTTACAACGTCGCAAATGAGATAAAGTGAGAGGCAAGAGAGAGGACGGGGGAAGGGAAAAGTGATTCAGACTAGTAGAAGGGATCCAATCACCCCCCCCCCTTCCCCCCGTCGCCTGAGTAATTGCTTACTTATTGGTCAATCGCCAATCACGTGCGAACTATTGGCGAAGCCTCCCTTCCCCCCACGCTTTCCCTTCCTATATTTTCATCCCCCTTTCCCGTCAGAATACGTACACACACTCGCACACAATCCGACTGACGACGATTGATCGATTGAGCATCGTGAGGGGCTTTTCCGCGCCGTGAAAAATCAAATACACTCCCTTCTCTCCCTTTTAGCGTCACCTCCGATGACTGTTTTCGTCCCTCCAGGGGGAGGGAAAACGTCCCGTGTTTATCGTCTGGAGACTAACATCACTCCGTGTTATTTACGACGTATTTTTCTTCCCCACAGAGGGGAGAACGGATCACCGAATAAAAGGGGGTTTTACGGGCGCCCTGGAAATGAGTCCTGCGATGGTAGTTTTTTCGAGTGTTTTTAAGACCGTCAGGTGTATTTGCGGGAGATGTATTGGCGGGGGAGGGGGGGATTACCATTTTGGAACATCCCTTGGAACCTACAGGGTGACACCTTAGCTTTAAAAAAAATCAGCCAGTTGCACGTGCACATATAAGCGATGATAATCCTTTTCTACGAGCGGTGGAGCGGTGGTATGCGTAAACTGAGTGCGCTAGCCGGCATCAAAGGCACCTTTTACTATGCTGATCGAGCCAGTAGATTTTGGCTGCAAGCATTAGCCCTTAGTTCGTGGCATTGCTCCAGGTGTATTGTTGGTTGCCTGAACGAAACAATTTAGTAAAGAGTCGTGCCAAAGCTGGTCGAGGGTTCACTTCGCGTACTTCCGCCGTGAAGCAAACAAGTGAATCAGCCATTGTGATTAATTCCGGGCGTTATAAATTATACCCCGATCGGGGTCCCGTTTATTAGAGGCATTTGTCAACCCCCGTCAGACCCTCGGGACTCGCCTCTCCCTCGCGTTAGCCACGGGAATCGAACGGCTAATGAGGTGGCGGGATAATTTCTGCGCCCCCTCCCCTCCCTACTTCGGCCCCGTAACGGCTACATTTTTCCGGGCATTATCCCGGCCTATTTTCCATTACTCCTCGAGTAATTTCGTTTAAAAGGGGACGAGATTAAAAGGGAGAGACGAGTATCGCTTTGATGATACATCTCGAAAAAGGAAAATTGCTTTGGTTGAAAGTAGAAGGGGAAATATGTTTTCTCGTATTAGATCTAACGGCAAGGAAACCACGAGGCTTCTCACGTAGGCAACACACATTACGTCTCCAGGATCAAACGATTCGACTTTGTAACCCTCGTAATTATTGAGATATCAATGTGAAAATCTAAACTACGGGAGAACACGCAACGGGGTCTACATTTCCAAGCATGGGGCGATAATTGCAGTGAGATGGACGAGTCAAATTGGTTGATCGACTCCTGTAAGAACAGAGTTGTTCCTGTCGCCTTCTCTCCGGGGAATAGAGAGATTTTTCCTGTTTATCCCATCTGCTGAACGTTTCAACGAGGCGCGTTGGAGTCGTGGTGTGCGTAAACTGAGTGCGCTAGCCAGAATTAAAGGTACCTTTTACTATTGTATATCGAGTCTTCTTTTAAAAGCAACGAAAAGATATTCTTTGTATTACTAAGGCATACAGGATTCACGAAGCAATGGAGAAACAAAATGGCGAAATCTCTGACTATTCGACAATAGAGGCATCCAATGATTTCCTGTTGTCGATAATAAAATAAAGGGTACCCAAAGGATACCGCCGTTTTTCCTTGTACCACCGCTACGTGTGTCGTTTTAATGTGAAAATCGATCGTTTTTACTACGTACTTCAATGGAAAATGTGGCACCTGGGGCGGAAGCTTCAAGAAAATTTATTTTCTGATTGTATTTACACGAACAACCCCCGTTTTCTTCTGTTTGTACGCGCGCTCCTCCCACTGCGAATTTATCCAGAAGCAAGAAATTCCTAGGGGTTGTTATCTCGATAAACAACGTCTCTTTCTCCCTCTCCGTTTCGTACGCCCCCGCGCGCATTTTTGTTTCACTACAAGGGGAGGAGGGTCCCATTAGCTAACCATCAGTTCGATATGCCGGCGGATTAAGCCCCGTAATCGGATCAATCACCATAAATAAGGTTAGGACTATTGCAACACTTGGATTCACTTCGCCCGTAATGAAATTACAATTCACCTTGGCGACCAGACTGGAAAAGAAACGAACTAAACTCCGACTCCCCGGACTCGTTTTAATACCGTAATCCTACTCAAGTCGCTGGAGTTCCGAGGGAGTTACGTTCCTCCCACGTTGTATTCCAGAAAGTGTCCCCGGGATCGATGAACAAAAGTCGACGCGAGGTTAAAAAGTTCGAACGGTGCGGGATTAGGGAAGACTCGGGACGTTGTCTTTCTGGATTCCCTTGGATATCATGAGGGCGCATTTGAGTCCCTAATTGATTACAAATATTTGTCTCCCGACGTCGGGAATCCGGCGAGTTAAGGGAATTCCGTTTTTGATGAATTTTCGTTTTTTGTTACAATTTAAACGACTCTTGTGTAACCCTTGTGTTCTCCGCATTCAAACATGTATATCATGCATGCGTTACCTTACAAGATTTTGACAGCTACTCGATACATAACCTCAAATATGCAGGTTAGTTCCCTAGTTATGATACAGCCTTTACTAAAGTATTTCTCATACTATTTAGGAGCCTAGGCTATAAGCGTGCCAAGTTCAAAGCTTCTAGCTATACGGAGAATCATCCTAGCTAGCTATATCATCGAACTTTAACATCCTATGGTCATATTATCCTACGTGACTTTAGGCTAGTTCCATCGTACAACTTTTGTCATTCTGGTCTTTCCTTTTCTGGTGGTCGGCGCAGGTAGATGTCGTCCTCGTTTCTCCGGAAACAGCTTCGGTGACGCCATTTTGTCAAGGCGGATATAGGTTCCGAGGAAAGCACAGATTTTCGAAATTATTTTGGCGGCTTCGAAAGTATCCCGTCTAGCCGAAACGACACTTGTAAGTAAAGTTCCGTCGAGGGCCGTTTCATGGCGAGTAAAATTTTATCCTCGGTGCCCCACTTTTATCGCCGGACCTAATGGATTACTTAATGGATCCAATACTCGTAAAGTTGCGCGCTAATGAATATTAAAACATCGATCGTCTCTGATCGACGTAATCTGCCACGACGCAACCGCAGCTCAACGACAATCGAAATTTCTTAAAACGCGCCTCTCCTTCGTTACTTTGTTTGCCTGTTACTTAGAGTCGCCTTAAACCAAGTAACTGGGGTTAAGTAACTCTCTGGAGGTGGAAAATTGAAATCTAAAACCGACTACGTGAAAGTGGATAAATTTAAAATTTTATCCTTAACGATTTGAAACATGGGCTACGCGAAGACTTGCACTTAACGGTATTATATTGAAAATGAAGAACAATAATGTTTCCTCCTCCTTCTCCCCCTAAATATCAGTTGACACTTTGATATACTACTTTATAAATTAACTCCTTTCGTTTAAGGTATTGCTCGACTTCGTAACCCTCGTAATTATTGAGATATCAATGTCAAAATCTAACCGACCCGGCCAGACGTAAAGGGCCCTACATTTCCAAGTATAGGACGATAAGTTCAGACGATGGAAGATGTGGTAATGGCACTTTAGTATCATTTGCCATTGGTAGCACTTACCTTTCTCCTCCTTCTCCTCCTCCTCCTCGCGCTTCTGGCGTTCCCGCTCCCCTTCCTTCGCTTCCTCCTGCTCCTGCTCGTGCTCCCCCTCGTAGTCGTTATTGGCGCTGCACTCCTTGCAGACTGCGGCCCTGGGGTTCGCCGCGCCCCTCCTGGCGAGCTGCTTGCCGTAGGCGAGCATCTCCTTCTCCTCCAGCTCCAGGTCCTTGTAGCCCTCCGGGGGGCTCAAAGTGACCGCGTCGACGAACTCGAGCGGCGGCGCGAACTTGGGGCTCTGCGGCGTCGGGCTCTCGAACTCCTCGAAGACGTTGCAGTTGCAGTTCGGCTCGCAGCACGTCAGCCTCACCTACGGGAGGAAAGCGTTTTCACATGGGGAAAAATCGGTGACGGGGATGAGGTATTAACGATAGTGTTATTATGAGTGTGACAACGGTAGGATCTCCCCTCCCGCTATGCCGCCGCTCACCATTTCGTGTTGGTAGCACGTGCAGACGCTCTCGTCGTCCTCGTCGTCGAAGTCGCACTCCTCCCTTATCAGTATGATGTAGTCGGCGTCGAAGAACTCGTTCTTCGTCTCGTTGAAGACGACCCTGTGGTTCCTGTTCCTGTTGTTCTCCCTCCTGTTGCCGCCCGACTTCTTCAACAGAGACTTGAGGTTCTCGCCGTCCGGGTTGTGTTTGCCCTTTTCCGTCTCCGTGCCCATTTTGATCTCATCTCCCCTCATGTCCCGCCCGGGGGACGACCCGCGAGGGGGGCGTCCGTCAGATGGCGCTCGCGGGTATTACGTGGGGGGCGCGGGGTTCCCGAGACGGGGCGACGCCACGGGGGGCATTCCAGGCGACGGCGGGAGCGCCCTCTGCGGGGGGAACGACGGAACGAGTCGTGGTCAAAGTTCGCGATCGGGGCAGTGAATGTGAGCCGAGGAGGCGGCTACGTTTCCTTACAGTTCGGACGGCTATGTTATGAGTATTTTTGGTACTACGCTTTATATACAGGGCGTTTAGTAAATACCACGAAAAACTAACTCGCTATGAGTACTTGCTATGAAAAAAGTCCTTATTACAAAATTTTTCCGGGTTCGATTTCTTTTTGGTACGCTGTTGGTACGAATTTACGGTATCAGATGAGAGCGCCTTGTCCTCTCGCATAAGACGAAAAGAGAAGGAACAGATACATTAAATATATTTTCGTCTCGTCTCGTGACGCTTTGTTATTGAATTGCCCTCAGCGCGTAAGCTCCTATAAGAAAGCTGGTATACAAAAATACTCAGAACATTTAAGGGGGGGGTGAGAGACACGTCTTATAAGAAGTTTTGAGAGTAGATTATTGTTATAACTACATCGTATATAACATGAACTCAAATGAAAACCAATAAAAGTTCCTATGAGTGTAGTTTAAAAGTGAAAATAATTGAAAATCTCCATACAAAGCATTTTTTACTTTAATAAATGTGTATATAAATTGGCGAACTCGCCGCGCAGAATTTTGCCTGCAAAGGCAAGCAGTACAAAAATATGGCGAACTATCGAGCAAAGCATACAGAAACTCGTAGGAAACACCTGCGGAGTACAAATCAACGATCTGATCACCACACTGACTGGATGAATCCATACCGGTGGAAGCACACTAAGGCGATACTTGATTTTGGATTTACAAAGGTGCGTTGCTTGAGCCGCTTGCTATTTTTAAGGATACGAATCAAGCAGATCTCCCCACGATATATTCTGGAAGACTTAAGGCCAATCCCCAGGAGTTTAAGACAGTAATGGACTTGTTGAAGGCTCAAAGATAAATCAATAGACTTAATGAGGTGTTTTCTTACCGACATGTTACCGCAATGGCATGATCATTGCATCAAATTGGTAGTTATGACAATGTTATATTAAACCGCAGTTATGTTTTGAAACAATTGATCCAAGTAGTTATGAATATAATGCTATTTTGACCACAACTCGTTGCGCACGGTTTGATTACCAGATGATCCAGGTAACGAACCCATTACGGCACATTTTCTCTCATAACGCACGGTCACGCAACAACTTTTGTAAATGAAAACAATGGCAGCGTCCAACCGAGTCGAGATATAAACAATAATATTTAATTAACCGTCATCGGTCGGTTGTAGTAATCGTGCGCGCAAACAATAAGTTGCATTCAACCTCGTATATACGCCAACACAATAAACCTGGATTATCTGGTAGGCAAATCCCTCCTTCTTTCACCGATGCAAGTACTTTACGTACGCGTAGATGCGTGTGTTTATCCCTGGGGAACGGAAGGGGCGCGCACACACGCGCACCGGCCCCCGCGCTACCTCCGCCTCGGACCGGCTCCGAAAAACGGGAACGGACGTCCTGCAGGAGCCCACTCCCGTACGGGGGAGACGTTGCGGATTTCGACGCCCCGAGTCCCCGGAAAACGCGTACCTGACGGACCCGCACAGGACTCAGGACACGACTGCACCCCGAGTCCCCTGCGCACTTTCCCTCACGCCGATCCCGATCGATGCGGGGAGAGAAGGAGAGGGAACGCACGAGACACACGCGTATGCTCCGTCCCGCTCCTACGGGAGAATGCGGGGGGAGCGCTCCCGCTCCTTCCCGCCTTCGGTTCGGGACGTTACGACCTTTCCACATGGCGCGAAGGTTAAGGGCTCTCCAGGAAAAAACCCGACGGGGGCGAGAGGAGTGGTGATCGTTGGAGAAAATCGGGGGGTGGTGTCGAATTCAAAGGGGGAAACGATAACGGGATCAAATATAAGGGATGGGGATATGGTGATGTCTTGTCCACGCTTGGTCCAGTGTTTTTGAATTTTTTGAAAAATTGTTTTTGGCAGTTTTCCGGGACTTTTTCGATGAAAAATCGAGTCCTGTAGGAGCTCATCTTAAACTTTCTCAATTTTTACGTTTTATACTACAGGCAAAAAAAGACAAAAAAAACTGCCCTTTCTGCAATAATTATTGTTAAGACAAAAAGCTACAGCAAAGTACATTTTTCACTTTTCTCGTGCTTTTAAAAAGCAACCATCGGCAACAGTGCACACCTTGTGCCTATTTCAAGGCCCGATTACCGGCACTTGCCGACCGGCCTATTATGGGAATAAATGGAGCCGCATATGCTAATAACTTTAAGGAAGTTACGAGTTGATCACGAATGGATTTCCTGTGGGAACGCACCGCGCTATAAACAAACGGGTTATTACGATATAAAGGCATTTATTATGACGAGATTAGCCTAGAGAGAGAGGGGAGGAGGGGGAAAGTGGTTTAACGTCCGAAATTAGTAATACCTCGTTTACCCACGTGGGTCGCGAGTTCGGCACGGAGGCGGAGGTTTCTTTCACCGGGAGCCGAAAAAGGAAGTTTCACGTTTGTCTTGGATTGTGAAATCATCAGTCGATGAATTTGTCCAAAGAAATTTTGAAATTTTTGTAAAATTTCCTTGGAGGACGTAGATTATGTTCAAATAGGGCGTGAGTGGAAGGATCAGTGATGAAAACTATCAATATTTTTAAAACCCCCTTAAAATGCTCCAACATATTCTTTAAATGGTCCCAAATTTCGTTTTACCAATTTTCACATTAATACAAGCTTTCAGAATTTTTCAAAAATTCGTATATTTCCCGAGTTCTCAGCAAAGGGGGTACAATAATGAATATTTAGGATTTTTTGAAACCACCTCAAATACTGCCAAAGTATGTAGAATCATCCCACATATCTGTGACCCTTTATATGATCCCAAAGTTCATAATTCAATTTTCAATTAGTCAATAAGTCAATTTTGTCGACTTTTAGGATTTTTCCTAAATTTTTTAGAATCTTCCAGCTTTGGTGGATTCCAAATTTCATATTTTCCAAAGATATTTAAAAACTTTTGAAAAGTTTCGTTGGTCCTAATCACCATTTTGGATATTTAGAATTTTGGAGTCTTGAAATGTAGTTAAAAACTTTAGAACCTTCCAAATATTCTGGAACTTTTCCAAATTTCACATTTTCGTAAACTCTTTATGCTTGTCATAATCGTTTTTTTAAGGAAAAACACAATTTTGAATATACAGAATTTTTTGAAAGCACTTTAATGCCTGTCCAAGTTTTTAAGTACCTTTCAAATAGTCTGGAACTTTCCAACATGATTCCCAATTTTATTTTCTCGAAAGAAACTTAAACAAACTTGGAAATTTTTGTAAAATTCTTAAATTTGTGACAATTTGTGGTAAGACAAAGCTCCATTTTGTAAAATTTAAAATTTTTTGGACTTTTTTAAATGGTGCTAAAATTTTTAGAACTGGGTTAATCAGTTCGGATTTTTGGAAACGATCCCAAATTTGCCATTTCAATTTTTTTTTAAATTTTTATAAACTTGTGGATTTTTGGAAAATTCCTACGCTCGTCGTAATCGCTGCAAGCGGTAGTACAATTCTGAATATGTACCTAAAATTTTTTGAAATCTCTACATACGTTGATAAGTTTTTAGAACTTTCCATATAATGTGGAACTTTTTTGATTCCAAATTTCATATCCCAAAAGAACCAAGACATTTTTGAAAATTTTGTAGTAATCCCTGTAAGGAAAAGCACTATTTTGGATATTCGGAATTTTTGGGAATTTTTTAAACGGTGTTTAATTTTTTAAAGCTGGTCGAATAGTTTAGAACTCTTTAAGTCCAAAATTTTCAATTTTACAGTTTTTATAAATTTTTTTGAGATTCTTGGAGAACTTTTATGTTTGTCATATTCTTTGCAAGGGAAGGTATAATTTTAGACATTTGGAAATTTTTGAAACCACTTTAAATCCCACCAGAATGTTTAGGTACCTCTCAAAGATTCTGGAACTTTTTAAATAATTCCATATTTCCCAAAGAAACTTAAATTGGGGTGTTAAAGTTATACCAGAATTCCAGAATATTTCTCAAAAATATTCGCCTTCCATTATCCCACTGTTTTCCTTATCATCGTGTGGGAAAACATGCCTTTCCGATCTTTCCACTCACGCCTTATTTGAATATAATCTACGTCCTCCAAGGAAAAAGGGGAAAAATAAAATAAGAGAGAGAGAGAGAGCGCTCGACTCCCTCATAATGGAAATTATAAAAGGGAAGCGTGACTTGAAAAATGATGCCCTCTATTCGCCGCCCCTTTTATGATGGGATAATATCCGCGGAATTGTTTATTGGTACTTCGTTCCCGGGGGAATTTGATGCATTGCGAAAAATTTCATTCCCTCCATCCATCGGTGATAAAATATAAAAGTTCGAGACGCACAGACGCTTACGTAAACAGCCTGACGATAACGAAAAGTGCTTTGTCAAAACAAACAACGCGCGGGAATTGTGGGAGAGTGCGAGAGAAATTCGGGAAGAGGGGTAAATGTTTAAGTGTTTTTGAAAATAATGTAATGCTTGCGACACATTTTAACTAAGAAAATCTAACAATAGACAGTTATAACGAACTTCGGACAGTTGGGACAATTTCTGGAAAAGAAATGCTCGTTTTTATATTTTTCAGATCCGTCTGAGAAAATTTCAGTAAACAGAATTTCCTTCTTGTATAATTCAGGCAATTTCAGGGTAAAAATTCACTTTTTTGGAAAAATTTTGGATAAAAATCACCATTTCTGGATCTTTCAGGAAACCAGCAACTCCTTTAGAAGCGTTTAAAAAAATCTCGGAAGAGAAAATTGGAAAATTCAACAATTTCAGGGTGAAAAATGGCCGTTTTTGAATTATTTAGGAAAGTAGGGAATTGTTCAAAAGCATTTCACAATGAAAAATTGCCCTTTGAGACAATTTAGGATGGAACAGATTATTTCAAATATGTCATATTTTCAGGGTTAAAAATAGCTATTTTCGAATTGGTTGCAAAATTCAAAAATTATTCAAAACCATTTCAGATACTTCTGGATTAAACATTGTCCTTGTGGATCATTTAAGCAGTTATTCAGAGACGTTACAGAAATTTTCAAAAAAAAATGGTCGTTTTCAGATCTTTTAGAAAACTGGGAAACAATTCTGAACTACTGCAATAAAAAAGGATCCTTTTTGGATCCTTTAGTATACCAGGAAAATGCCCAGAACCATTTGAAAAATCCCAAAATAGAAACTTGTCCTTTTTGGATTAAGGAGAAAATTCGAGAGTTTTTTCGAACCATTCGAGACAATTTTGTAGTGGAAAATACTAGTTTTTTATCATTTATGAAAACTTTTGGATCATTAGGAAGTTGTATATTTGTTTTGAACCATTTTAGATAAGTTCAGGATAAAAATAAGCCATTTTTAAATCATTTATGAGAGTAGGAAATTGTTCAAAAGCTTTTCACAACGAAAAATTGCCCTTTTCAAAAAATTTCAGGTAATTTCAGTATTAAAAAATGGCTATTTTGGATCACTCGCGAAACTTAAAAATTGTTCAGAACCATTTCAGGCAATTTCAGGATAAAATATGTCCAATTTTGAATTATTTAGGAATTTGGGAAATTAACCAAAACTTTCACAACGGAAAATTGCCCCTTTTACTACATTTAGAACGATTTAATAAAATTTTCAACCTTTTTAGACGGTTTCTGGATAAAAAAGGATAATTTCTGGTTCTCCAGCAAACTGTTCAGGAACTTCCAGAATGAAAAACGGGAAATTCAGATAATTTAGAAAATATGAGAGTTGTTCAGGCACATTTAAGACAAATTTAGGATGGAAAATGGCAGAAAAGTTTTTCGATATTGGAAAATCACAGTGTCGCCACATTTTCGAAAATATCTGGAAAATCCTCAAATTTCTTAATAAAACGTTACTGTTATTGATAGCGAAATTGTGTTTCATAATCCATTAAACCGTATAAATAATGAAATACGTGCTTAGATTATTATTATATCGGGGAATGGCGTTTAATTAAATTTTAATTTCGGCATGTTTCTGCTGCACTAAATTTTACAAAATCGTAAGAATTTATGAGTATATTTTAGGAATTAATCATTAATTAAGCTACTTAATACAAAGCAGGTACTGGCAATCGAATTCCCATATTAATTAATTGGAATCCAATGTGACTCTGATATTGGAAAATTCACGTTTAATTAAAATACACAACAGTCTGGGTTTATTAAAATTGCTAGCATTAAAATTAGTCAATTAAAATATATAATTAAATGGAATTCAATTCGAAATCCAATTATAATCTGTAGAACCTTTTTTAAGGGAATTCTGGTAAATTTTCCACGATTGTAAGCTTATGAAACCATTTAAGGTTGTTAAGATTTATTGAACTACATTTAAGTTTCCCTACGGGAAACCTTCACGAATCGTCCACAAAGCATTCCCTTAACATTAACTAAAAAATCCCTCAAAGGGAGACGGATCAAATGAGCATGCGCGCGTTTACCCCCATTACCTCGACCATCGTCCTCCACGGGGAGAAATTCCTGCGTCGACCCTCGGAGATAACGGAAAAAAGCAAACTGTCGATAAAATGGCGTCCGTTTTCACATCGCGATTATCCACATTTCTCACACGCACGCATGTGAACGCACGTTTCACGAAATGGCGCGACGCTCCTCGAACCGTGGCGATGGTACTACTGACGGTGATCGTGATTAGAACTCGGCCGGGTTCCCATAGGTGCGGGTACCGCCGGAGGTGCGACGGTGCCAAATTTACGAGAAAGTAGTCAAACGAGGTACGAGACCGGCATTTCCAAAAAAATGCTTGTTTTAAATCGTTAAAAAGTCTCGAGTTACGTCTCAAAACTCGCTATTATTTCATTTGTACGGTTTTGGTGATTTGTATTTCGGGCTGCTCGATATTCCAAACCCTCCCGCGCGCGCGTGTCTTACGTCCTTACACGGTAACAAGCGCTTGTCGAATAGCTGCCAAAGTGTGTACATTTTACCCCATTTTCCCCCCTTACAGGACCAGGATTACGCATTTGAACATTTTGAGAAGGCGAAGACATGCCTCCTCTCCCTTAAATCCCGGGCAGACGCGGCACCTGCGCCCGGGGAATTCTTCCACGCCGGCAGTGGCGTGTGGTCGCTCGTACGTATCGCCGTTTCCGTTTTCTGCCCGGCTCTCCCCTCCCGCCCTCCGGCGAATCGTAGGATGTGAATGAACATGTCGAAAGGGGTTGACCGCATCCTGACAGATTTGCCCCCTCGCAAGCGGATAAAAATTTTAAAAAAGAGATCTACACGAGCTCCGTTTCCCCCCACGTCTACGAGGCGAGCGAAAAAAACTTATTTTTTTAGTGAATTTAAAATGACAACATCGGCTAAGGCGCAGTCGTCGTAGGCGTTGTGGGGGACAATTAATTATAAAGTATAATGTACATACACAATCAAGGCGAACGCGTAATTAGATTGGCATTAACAACAAACGGATTAATTATTGATTATTACACGTTCGCCTAATCACGCCTATTAATATACGGGATCAGACAGTAATTCAACGTTAAGTGATTGTAAATATTTGTTGATTAGAAAATTTTGTAATTACATTGTTAATTGCGGCACTAAACGAGTGAAAGATTCTTTTCGTTGTTTTACAACTTTTACTGATTCTAATCGCATGTTATGGGAAATTCCCACAGAATTGAAAGTTGTAAGTAAAAGGGGGGAAATGACTGAAAAATGACATGCAGAGGGAATTTTACTCGAAACTTTAATTAGCCATAAAAATTTTAAAAATGTATGAGTAACTCTAATTTTGTAATTAATTAATTTTCTTATAATTATTTTACATCAATATTTTTTTATAATGTATAATTTAATTTCTTTATAATTAATTAATCATCATTAATAATCCGTATCAGGTGCAGTACACATTACTGAGGCTCGCACTAGTTTATTTGATGACAGCTACAGGAATATAAATAGCAGCTAGTTCCTATGATTCATTATAGCAGTAGCTGTTAATTACAGCCTGTTTATTTTATCCTATACCCCAGTTAGCAATTAGATTGTGTCAGCTAGTATTGTAGTGATAGTATAAGTGATAGCTGTACTATACTATTATAGCTGACATAAAATGTATAAGCTATTATTTAGGCTAAATCTGACACAGTACTATTTAAAATAGCTGTATATTACAATCCATATCTGGTGCATTACGTATTATTGTATCTTGCACTATTATATTTCATGACAGCTACTGAAATATAAATGCCAGCTAGTTCCTATAATTTATAATAGTAATAGCTGTTAATTAAAACGTGTTTATTGTATGCTACACTCCAGCCAGCTATTATATTATGACAGCTAGTATTGTAGTCCATAATAATACCAGTACTATAAATGCTAGTCATACTATATCATTATAGCCAACATTAAATGTAGGAGCTATTATTTTAGCTTAAATTTTAGATGATCTATTTAAACTAACTGTATAATACGATCCAATTCAGGTGCATTATAAATTATTGTAGCTTCCACTCCTTTATTTGATGACAGCTACTGAAATATAAATGTCAGCTAGTTCCTTTAATTTATAATAGTAATAGCTGTTAATTAAAACGTGTTTACTGAGTGCTACAGTCCAGCTAGCTATTATATTATGTCAGCTAGTATTGTAGTTCATATTAATCCCAGCACTGTAAGTGCTAGTCGCACTGTACCATTATAGCTAACACTGAATGTATGAGCTATAAATTTCGCCTAAATTTCACATCATAATATTGAAACTAGCTGTATATTACTATCCATATCAGGTGTAGTACACATTATCCTAGCACGCACTACTTTATTTGATGACAGCTACTGGAATACAAATGGCAGCTGGTTCCTACAATTTATAACAGTATTAGCTGTTAATTAGTGTGTAGATAAATAGCTTTCTGGAGTAAATATTTTTCAACATGACCACGTCGACAGTTTGTGAAAGAAAACCCCTTTCCCGTATAAACGCCCTTTCCGCCCTTTTGTCGTACGTTGTTGGTCCCCGTGCGAGACGCGAAGGGCACAAAAATAAAACTAATGTATTCCGCCCTCGTCGAAATTTATATCAACGTCGGGAAACAACAGGAAAGCACATAAATTAAGATTTTTCCACGTGGAGCATGCGATCGGCGGATCGAAACGCGTCCCCCCGCCCTCCCGTCGGGAGAAAAATATGAAATAACCTCATAATCCGTTTTTGTTTAGTCCGCTCCGGAAATTTATTCCTGCGCAGCTCGGTTCTTTTATTTTTCAGTTTCTGTCCCGTTTCCTCGGCATTTTTCACGGGATTAATGAACGCACGGTCGCCGTCTTTTCCTTTTTCTCCCTCTGTCCGTCCCACCACATAATATGTGTATGCATCTAGGACAAATTGCTTTTGGCGTGGTTTTCTCGGTAAAAATTCATTCAGTATGCAGTCGCAGTTTAGATAATTGCTTTTCTGCCTTTGATGAATAGAGGAATTTAAGCTGGAAATATTAAATTTCACGTGGAGAAAATCAACGTTACAAACATATTTTAGGTGCGCGACACTCTATAAACCTCTCAGATTTAATTATAAGGTTACACTAGTCTTTAAAAGTTTTACATCTTCTACTGCAATTTTTGTAAAATAGGAACGACTACAAAGATCTACCAACCGTACACACATGGGAAAGCGAATACTAAATTGAACAATAGGCTTTATGAAGAGCTAAGTAAAGAGCAAAAATGCTACTAGGGTTAGTAATGAAAAGCACTGCTTTCGAAATTTAAGACTTGTAAATTGTGAAAATTTCTAGAAAAAACTTCTAGGCGCATGATCCCACGTCCTTTTAATGTCAGAGGCCTTTTGGATTTCATATTACGTCGGGCACTAATAGCGCTTGGCTTATTTTGACGCATGCGCATTAGGCACTTTCAACAGCGCTGTTGCTTGATGCGCAAAATAAGGTAAACGCTAATAGTTGTTGTTATGTGAAAAGCAAAAACGTTCTTCAAAAAGCTTTTATACATGCCCGGTCCTCTCTTGAAATCTGATATTTCATGTAACTTCTCTATAAAATCCCCTCTTCGCAGCACAAAAGGCCCAATTATCGCGCACACCTGAGCGTGGAAGGACGAGTAGGTGTACGACATACGACGAAGACATCCAAGACAGAAATTCAATTGTCTTCTAACTGTACCGTTTAGCCATTGTTCATTTACCACGGAATTATAAATCGCCTTTGTTATTCAGGCCGGACGAGGGCCACGCCTCGGAATCAAAGACAAAAGTAACGACGCGAGGGAATGTCGAGGAGGAAAAATTGCCGAAAAACTAACATTCTGATTGGAGCAACGCGCCCCGGGTATTTCCGAAGCAACCATTATTTATTATCGCAATCACAATGTGTAACGTCACTTCTGCTGTTTCCCCCTGTTCCTCCTCGAGGACAAGCTGGTCATCCTGGAGGTGGCGGAGCTCAGGGAGATCCTCCTGAGCCTCTCGACCGTGCGGCTCTTCTGGCACTTTACGAGGTTCCTCTTCTTGCAGACGAAGATGACGAAAATGAAGAGGCCTTCGAAGAAATTTTTGTTTGAACGTTTCGCTAGCGTTTCGGATTTATTTACCTTGAAGGCAGTTGATCAAGTCCCAAATGATTTCGATCGCCTCGGTGATGGAGTTCGGTTTGAAGTCGAAGAAGGAGGAGATCACCTCGAGTAGGAAAGAGATGCCCATAGTCACCGACAGCTTCAGGACCAGGCCGAACCTGCGAAGCAGATATTTCATCCAGAATTGCCCCAGAACCATCCACCAGGATGTCTCCTGAATTATTTAAAGGAAGAATCGGTACGCAACTAACCTACATAACCCAAGTTTTTAACCTCTGAGTAAAGTAGTGTCATGATCTTTCCCTCGAGATTATTCCCTTATTCTCCTCAGTTTTCAGCAATTATTCCAGGATATCCCTACCGTTTCAGTACTGACTTGCTAGAACCTTCAGATTTTCTCCTCAATTATCACAACTTCAGTTGGGGTCACCGGGATAGCCCCACTTTCCCCTAGGAATAATTTTCTTGGTTTTCTTATGGCAGGTTTTAAACTCCTTCTCACACTAAGATTTGTACTAAACGTTCCATAACTGCGAGGGCTTTCGTAGGAACTCCAGGATTTCCTTCAGGAATTTCTCCTCACAATCTTGGTTTTTTTTTAGAATTCCTGTAATACTCTAACCCTTCCCTTGGATTAACATTATTACTATCCACGTACAGTTAGAACCTTCAGAATTTCTCCTCAATTAGAACATCTTCAGTTAGGGTTACCGGGATAGTCCCACCTTTCCCTAGGGATAATTCTCTTGGTTTTTTCTTATGGCAGGTTTTAAAACTCCTCGCACTTAAGATTTGTACCACAAGTTCTATAACTGCAAGAGTTTTCGTAAGAGCACATGATTTTCTTCAAGACTTTTTAAATTTTCCGCATACTCTTGTATTCTTTTTAAAATTTCTTTAGAATAGACTCTCTGGAGCCACCAGGATAGTCTAAACCTTCTCTTGGATTAACTTTATTACTCTCCTTATGGACTCTTCCTCACACTCCATCGTTCATTCCAGAATTTCCATTCTTTATGTCAGGACTTGCGTCAAACCTCCATGATTTTCTTGTAAAATGTTTTAAACTTCTCTTCATCCTCATGATTGATCCCGGGATTCCCATAACTCCTCTGAAGTCACCTGGATGCAACCGAATTCTTCCCTAAGGAGAATTCCCTTATTAACCTCCTGTCACCTTTAGGAATCCTCCTGAACATTCAGCATTTATTACAGGATGTCTCTACCATTTCAGTAATGACTTGTGTGAAAGGATAGCCCCACTCTTCCTTAGAGATAATTCTCTTATTTTGCCATAATTGCAAGGGTTTAGAAACTCGAGGATTTCCTTCAGAAAATTTTACCTTGGATTAATTTTAAAATCCCCATAACACTCTCTGGAGTCTCCAGGATAGTCTAACCGTTCCCTTGGATTTGTAATTTCCAAATTTCCGATTTCAGTCAGGACTTTCCCGCTGGAGTCACCAGGATTCCAGAACATTTTTTTTTTCGAAAACTTTAGAATTTCTTAAACAATTCCCCCCCTCTGGAGTCACCGGGATAACCCGATTCTTCCCTCTAGATAATCCCGGTATCCTCCCGACACGTTTCGCACCTGTTGCGCTCCACAACCCTATGGAGTCACTAGTACGGTTCAACTCATCTCGGGGATAATCCCTGCGGTCTCAAAAAAATTCCAGAAAAGAAATAGCTCACCTCTTCCTGCTGGCGAAGAACTTCTGCTTGCTCTTCGCGTTCGCGTCGATCATCCTCTGGACCTCCCTCTTGACCCTAAGGCAGTACCTGACGGTCTTCACGAAGAACACGCAGTTGACCAACTGTATGACGGTTATCGGCAGAATATGGAACGCCAGTTCCGCGTAGTTACCTGTAAATCCAGAAATAAATATGGTGAATGTGAGGTAAGGGTAATTCCCTCGCCTTTCTCCAGGTAGCACCGCGTTATCCCGATCCGTATCCCGAGGGACTTCGGGAGAAAATCGTAGATATGCAGGCAGACCAGGACTAGGGTGTAGAGCAGAGGCACGCCCCATCCGTACGTGGAGTACCACAGGAAGAGCCCCAGCTCCCTGCTTTTCTCGCCGGCGGAGTACGAACTCCTGGAAGCTCTGGAATATATTTTAAGGATCGTCACAAGGGGGTTGGGATCGTTAGGGTGACGGTTCACCTGAACTTCCTGAAGATGTCGAAACTCATGATCTGGAGCCACACGAAGCAGCAGAACGTGAGGTACAATATGGAAAAGCCTGGAAAGGGAGTTTTCGTTCCTGGATACTTTAAAGTGTACTAGGTTAATACGCCTACCTACGAACTTGCAAGCGGCCATGGTCTTCTGGTAGTGCAGCTTCAGTCCGGTGAACGTCGAGAACACCAACAGCACGTAGAGCAGCAGCAGGGCGACGCAGAAGCTCACGAGA
Organism: Cryptocephalus primarius; assembly: GCA_963576515.1. Classification (NCBI taxonomy): domain Eukaryota; kingdom Metazoa; phylum Arthropoda; class Insecta; order Coleoptera; family Chrysomelidae; genus Cryptocephalus; species Cryptocephalus primarius. The sequence goes on along the minus strand of OY754949.1, from coordinate 2,199,635 downwards.
ACCCTCCCGAATACGTTCTGGATCTGCCTGGAATACACGTAATGCAGCACCGTCAGCACCAGGCATACTCCCGAGACGATCATCGCCCATCTGTTCAGCGCGTACTTCGTCGGCAGCGGTTCTCCGGGGTCTTCCCTCGGGAATATCCTGAAGACGACGTGGCCGTACTCGACGCCCTCTTTGGTCGCGTGCTCGATGCAGTAGCTCTCCTCGTGCGGGGGGTAAACGGCCGTCTCCTCCGGGTCGAAGGTGTGGAGGTTCCCGCGGGAATCGAGGGAGAAGTTGCTGGAGTCCGGGAGGTACACGCCGGTGGCGTAGCCGTGGATCAAGGCGAAGTCGCCTGGAAAGGAAAACGGTCGTTAAAGCTGAAAATGTAGTAATGAGAAATTTATGATTAAGCTACTTATGTTAAGTTGTGTGTGCGCTAGGTGAGCTTGCGTAAGGTTTTTAAGGGGTGAAAACCACCCCTTATTGAAACAAAAGTAGAAAAATGTGAATTCAAGCATTTCATGGATTCAATTTCTCAAACTTCTCGCTGAAAGGGTAATTTTCTGTGGCGCGAAAAAATAAATCGGGCGCCGTTTACCTTACGAAGTGTTTGTTATTTAAGAACCATTGTAGTAATTAACGGCGATATATCAAAGGAAAAATCAAATAAACTTCAAATATTCGCGTCGATTGATCTTTAAACGAAACGATTGAGAGATGGACTGAATCGCGCAATATTGATGGATACTATTAAAAATAAAATTTAAAGGCACAAATATTTACGTGATGTTCGAACGCAGTTCAAATTTAAAAGTAAAAGATTTTATGTAGAAATACACTACGAGAAGCCGAAAATATAAAGTGACACGAACCACACATCAACTTTCTGCAGGCAACAATCAACAACATTATGCGCAGCCACACCGCGCACATGTACACCCACTTTCCGCGTTCTCTCTCACTAGTATAGCGGAGGTGTATAATACAAACATCAGATCAACAAATTGCTGGTGCTAAGAGGGTATTTAAGGCAAAAAGAGAGGGGCATGCGCACAGTTCATTAGCGTGTCTCTACATTGCCACTTACCAAAATGACAGAACACCGAAAGGTGTTGCCAACTTCAGTTCGTAAAATTTTGATGTTCCGTGGGAGAGAATTGACAAGGCGACGACCAATTATCGACGCAAATTACTATAAACAACGATATGCAATAAGGAGACGTTATAAGAGATCAATTACATGAATAAATGCATGTAAAGTACCAGGAGGGTCAATAGTAAAGTCGTAATAAGGGCAAAAACCGCAACTAAGGGCGCGTAGACGTGTTTCAGATAGTTGGTCGTCATTAGTATGGTGCAGCTTGTTCATAGGGGTTTGGAACAAGCGACGAGGAAAACGCAACAAAGGGCCAATCGGGCGCCAAGAAACGGAGCGCGCATATAAATTTAAGTGTAACAGGAGTGTACTTAAGTAACTTCGACGTTTAGTGTAGTGCACATTGTACTTTGCCCCTCCTCCAAATGAAAAACCAGTATCATAAATACTGGTGTATAGTTAGCAGGCAAGATTACATCAGCCTTTTTTTTAGGGACATTTCTAGCAGCCATACTATCAGTAGCGCGTCAATAAATAAATGCAGAACGAGGCTAAAAACGCCCTTTGAGTGCCAAAAGATCACGTTCAAACCCTCCTTTCTTCGGACTAAATGCGCTAAAGCGTTTACCACGAAGACGCTTAAAACGAACGTTCCAGAAAACAGTCCCCGAGTTCCCTCACCTGCCGGTCCCTCGACGAACTCCCCGAGGCGACCCACCTCTATCCCGTGCTCGAAGGTGTCTTCGCAGTTCGAGCCGTTAACAAAGCTCTTCCCGTCCGGGCAACACTTACGTATACACCTGAGGGTACGGCAGACGCTCAAGTCCTCGCAGACCCTCACGACCGTCCCCCCGTCGACGGTGCGATCGGTGCAGTGATTGTTAGTAATTAGGGTGCCGTTACCGGGCGACGGTCCGCGATCGGTTATGACTTCGCATTGGGGCAGCCCGATTTTTGGGCCCCGGGGGGCGCCGCCAAGGGGCCCCACGCAGGACCTGTTCGTGGTGTTGTACGAGGATCCGATGGGGCAGCACTTGGTAGGGGCGAGGGCCGCGCCGCTGCTTAAGGTCTGTATGCAAACGACGCACAGTACGGTTACGGTAAGATCCATTTCGCGAGGCGCGTTTCTGCTATGGAGACTTCGATGCAACTGGCCCGCCACAATGACGTTCCGGATTTATTTATAAAACCGGCAAATATTAGAGTTTGTTTGGATTATTAACGTCTCTATTATTTTCATATCCTACACGTATCATTTACGGGCGGAACATATGTCCGTTATTTCATCCTGTCGGTTTTAAGGTAAATAAATAACATTTTTCGGGTTACGAATGTTCGCAGGCGCCCAAAAAAAATATTTTAAAACGAGTCACACGCGAAAACATTAAAAAATCTTATGTAACTTCTTTTAAGACGCCACGTATCTTCAACGTACTAAAAAGCATGAAGTCATTTCTCTTAGATTCACATGTTTTCCTCAACATGTCGGATTGCAAATTACTAAAGCTGTGAGAATACTTGTAACGTTTAAAAAGAAAAACGTGAGATGAGTTTCTTAAATTATGAACTATCAAAACATTCCGATAGCGCCATCTAGCTACCAACAGCAATACTCCCAGATCGATCACAATATCAGCCTCACTTGTCTGCCTTTTGTGTACACGGAACACACCACTGTGGTCTTTAGGCTAGTTCCAGTGTACAACTTTTGACGTCGTTATGGATAAGTAATCCAAAATTTAATTTTGACGCAATATGTTCTCTTCGAATCTGGGAAGGGCGTTGCATGGTGCCGAGTCATTTTGTTAAGGCGGATATAGGTTTCGAGGAAAGTATAGAGGCTTGAGTGCAATGTGTGTGAATTTTAAAACCACAGGCAAGTTTAAATTGTTACTAATAACTTCTGGAAAAGCAGTGGAAAAAGGGCAGCTTTTCTTTCGAATTCGTGCGAAAATGCCAACTTTTCGAGTAAAAAAATATTGAAAATTATTTTTTATTCACTCACAAGCTACAAAAAGTTACCATTTTGCAATTTGCTACGATTTCACGATTGTAGAAACCAAGTTTTAGGCCATTTCGCAGTTAACATCGATAGAACAACTGTTTTTTTTTTTTTACTTTACTTCAGTCCCTTTTCAATTATTCGTGATGAAAATACATAAGACACTCTTGGAGAACATCTAGCAACACCGGAACCGACTGTCATTAGTCAGTCATCACTGTTATGAAATGGTTACAGTGCGAATGTTCACTAAAAGCTAGTTGTGCACCGAACGTTATTATTACCCATTGATTCTTTTCGAAACGACATTTACTATTATATACGCACCGTTTCTAATGTCTTACGTATTTAATACTTCAAGGGGAGGCTACGAGTACATCGTACATGACGGGTGCGCGAGTAGAGAGGAGAGGAGGCCGGCTGCTTACGCACTGACCGCTGCGCAAAGTACAATTCCGGCTCTTCTCCACTCCACTAGTAGAAGATCACACAAACAGGTGTTATTCAAGCCATACGAGATGAGTATTAGGTTAGTTCTCACGTACCACGCATGCTATGTATACAAAGGACGCACTATAAACGAGAAGAGAGAGAATATAGCGAGATATTCCGCGTGACAGCAATTGCATCGAAAGTAGAGAGAGGGAGGTAACTCTCGTGACGCCTCGCCGTGACGATTTTTTCCTATTCACTCCCCTCGCCGTTAAATACAGTCGTTTGACTTTGGGCATTACGTTTTATTAGGAAACGTGCTCTTTTACCCAATAAGGATTATTATTTTTGTTGTAATATTACAAAACGACCATACTATTCATTCGAGTTTCCTCACACGGGCATGTTAGGGGTGGTCCAGACGTACTGGGCCCTCGGCGTCACCGCCAGCTTGAACTTATCTATCATATCCAGGACGTACACCATCGACGCCAGGAAGCCGAAGACCTGAAACGGGAAATCCATCAGAGCTCATAAGCAAACTTCATTTCATTCATACCCCGGTTATGATGAAACCCTTGGTCAGCTCCGATACCGCTATAGATGATGCCAGTATGTAAACGACGGCAACCACCATTGCGTTGAGGCATTCGATCCAGTTCCATGGTAAATCCAACTTCCTCAGCAGAGACCTCAAGTGGAGTAGCAGGAGAAGCGCCGTGCATATCAAAGAGTACAGGGAAATGAAGTTTATGGTGTAGGTCTTTATCTGGTAACCGGCGAATATGGAGCCTGTCAGAAAGGTAGCCACGTTCAGGACCTGAAAATACCCTAGAAAATAACAGCACTATCTAATATAAGCCATTCATAATCGTACCTCCTCTGCTATCTTCAGTATACCAGAATAAGTCTGTAAATATTTGACGCCCGACCTCTGCACCTGAAATTTCAATGAACACAAACGTAACGGAGGGATTAAAATGTAACCGTACTTACGCTCATTTCTGTTTACATTTGACTTCCAGTGGCTCATCAGGTAACCAACCGCATATTTGATTAAAAAACGTTTTTTTCTGTCGCACTTTATTCCCGATAAGCTATCTGACTGATAGCTTATCGGTGTGTTTAAACGAGCGGGAATTGGAAGAACGTAATAAACCCGAATCGTTATTGCTTGTAACGATTCCTGTACAGCTAAAATCTACAGTTAAGAGGGAATCCACCTGCATAAAGCCGACAGCGTTGCCAAAATACAGTTTGCAATTGCAGTGAAAAACACGTTTTTAAAGAGAGAAAATCACTGAATCGACGATCACTAGAACATTCTCTAAAGGCGATTCTAAAAGAATTGGAAAACTTAAAGAAATCGCCAATAAGACACTTCAGGTGATTACAAATGAACCGTCTTTAACGCGTGTTTTCGTACAAATAACATTCGGACAACGCTCAAGGCTACAACAGGACGCTACAAAAAATTGTTTGTTACTCAGTGACTCACTACTGATAAAGAGGCGAGAAAATACAAATTTCGTAGCAGAAATGCCGCGAATTTACACGAAAATAAACCGTATTATTTCCCATGGTAACAATTATTGAAGGAAATGTAATTATTGACAAATAATCGACAGGTGGATGTACTCGAGAAGGTACTTACGAGGTCCGGGATGCATCTGCGCATTTGGAACTGCCGAAAGTCAAACTGAGAGCCGAGTGAAGTTTCCCAAAAACCTCAACGATACGGGTCGCTTGAAACGCGCGCGGGCCAATCGCGTTTGTAACTAGAGATATCCCGTCCTCCTAATATCGCTTCAGTATTAACTATCCCACGTAATGCTTATACGGGGATTCCTCTAGGGCATATGCAGCTCCTCCAAAGGTACGGACTGTAAGAGAATCGAGACACGAAGTAAAATACGTTCGGCGGTGCGTTTAAAGTATGTAATTGTCTGCTAGTTACAAACAATAATAATTATCAATTGTACAAAATGATAAATGTACAGCGTATAACACTTCAACTGACTCAAATTAATTTTAAGAACTAAGGTTAAAAGATAGTCTGCGAATAAAAGGTAGAAATGAATCCCGAACATTGCGATCGAGCATAGAAAAATGTACGATTACATACGTTTTAATATAGCCCGAGACACTTTACAATCTAGAAAAATCTATAGGTAGGTAAGATGAAGCGCGTCGGTCAGGCGTCGACGGCGACCTCGTCCCTCGACCTGTCGCCGTCGCCGCCGTTCGCCTTGGACGAGCCGCCGCCGCCGCCGCCGGCGTCGTCCTTCGACGCGTGCCCCTCGGGCTGCGCGTCCTCCTTCTCGGCCCACTTGCCGGCGAACGCGTCCCTGTCGATCAGCTTGTTGTCTGCCGACGTGTACCCGTCCCTGTCCTCGCCCTCGGAGAGCGGCCCCTCGTGCCTCACGGCGTGGTCGCCGCCCTCCGCGTACTTCCCCACCCTCTCCTTGGGCGGCGAGCGGTCGGCGCGCCCCTTCGCCGCCGACGGCGACGCAGAGTCGCGGTCGCGGCTGCCGCTGTACGACCTGCTCCTCTCCCTCTCGCGCGACCTGCTGCGGTCGTACCGCCTGTCGCGGTAGTCTCGGTAGCCGCCGCCGCGGGCGAAGCGGCCCCTCGGGCGTCGGCCGCCGCGGTTGCCGTAGCCGCGGCCCCTGCCGCCCCGGTACTCCCTGTCGTTGTACCTCGAGTCGCGGTTGTTATAATAACCGCCTCCGCCTCCGCCGCCTCCTCCTCCCCGGCCCCTCTGGATGTTGTGCCTCGGCGTCTGGAAGCGAGGCTTGTAGTACGTGCCCCGGTCGTTGAAGCGGCCGCGGAAGCCGCCCCGGCTGCGGTACCGCCTCCTGTCTCCCGAGTAGCTCCTCGAGCGCGACCTCGAGCGGCTGTAGTACGAGCCCGACCTCGACCTCGAGCGGCTGTAGTAGGAGCGCGAGCGGCTGCGGTACGAGCGCGAGCGTGAGCGAGACGCGCTCGACGACCGCGAGCGGCTGTACTTCGAGCGGGAGCGGCTGCGCCGCTTCGGCGAGCGGCTCTCGGAGCGGGGCCGCCCCGGGGGCTCCGGCGGTCGGCGACCTAAACGACAAATCGTCAATTAGTCATTCGATATGCGGTAATTTCATTTCCACAGAAATCAAAACACACTAAATATGGCCGAGTAACCCCCACGTGTAATGCAGCGAGGAGACAGACACCTTTCCGAAAGAAGGGCATGATACCTAAATAGGGAGAACGATCTATGCCTTATGTATATCCTTAGTGTCTACCACAAATGGAGAGATCTGTAGAGAGAGCAACTATCCCTTGAGCAGTTAACGGTACACCTCATGAAATTAATTTGTATGAATACCATTTTTAATAAGGGACAATTCGAGAAGAACATTCATGATTGTCGCTATCAATCAATCAATGAATCATTATTACCCATTAAAAATTAGTTTTTCGACATAACTGAAGAGTTTACATTCAGCATCTCCACTAACTTCCATCAACACCTGGTCTGCACGCGCCATGAGCCGGTGTGGACGTTGCCAGTTCCACCGATATTCATACGTTCTTATAGGAAATCGTGTATTATTGGTCAGTTCCCATGAGCGGGCAAAATTTGACAGCCGAAACAGTTAGCTGATAAATGACAGAAATGTATCATAACCTCATATCTACAGCCGTGTATGTATTTTTGTGACATTTCTTTGGTTTCTCCTGTTGTTTGCATCTTTCTTCACTATGATCATCAAAAAACAGTTTTTTCAAGACTATTCATCAGTTTTCATACAGATATGATGTTTAATGTGATCGATTCATGGTTTATTTATTATGAGAAGATGGTTCAGTAATGATGATTTGCGTTCTGTAAGGAGGAAAAACAACGTGGTGACAGAACTTCGTTGTTGGCACCTCCAAAGTGTAAGAAAATGAGAAGAACCTGGCTCGCCGCGGTTTATGCAACACGAATCGATAGAAATAGTTACAAACACCTAAGCACAAAATCCATCTCACGAAATACAAATCATCCTGCCCGTTTAACCACAACTTCGGTTTTTCAAACATTTCAATGCAAAAATCTAGATTGGTTTCTTGAATATCCTCATAAACCCAATATTCCAAATTATAAGATTGGTGGAATTCACCCCTCGCTGCAACTCCACTCGAATTACAATAATCGTTTATACCTGGAGGTAGCGGCGCCCCCTCCATGGCCTTCTTCAGTTCCGGAGGCGTCATCAGCCTGAAGTTGCCGAACTTGTCGAGCACTATCTGGCCCTGGGGGATCTTCGGCAACGGCGGCTGCTGCATCATCATCGGTTTAGACTTCTTCGGCGACTCCTGCTTCTTCATCGGCTGCTCCTTCATCGCCATCGCCTTCCTGATGCTGACTGCCTTCTCGGCCGGCGGCAGGGGCGGCATGATCGACGACGACGACGACTGTTTCTTGACCTGCGGCGGCGACTCTTCGAAGGAGGCTGCAGAAAATTAATGAAAATAAGTAACTCAAGTAATTTAACTGTCTTTGAGGTCGACTGATTTCCACCTCTAAGAGAAAACGTTAAAAAAAAGTGTAGAAACTTTGTAAAAGACTTGGTGCCTGTCGCCTGTATAAGCCAGAAGAGCTTAGAGTACTTATCCCTACAAATCCACTCGTCCCAGGAAAACAGGCACAATTGTCCATCAACTTTCTTACCGCTCTTAATATGTTTCTCAGCCTCGCCGGCCCAGTCGTTCGTCGGCAGAGACCTCTCCGGCTGCTTCTTCTTGAATCTGGAATTGCCGGAGGTGCTGGGCCCGATGTGCATCTTCCATTTCTGCGTGTTGGCCGAGGCGGTCGCCTCCGCCACCGCCTGACGGGCCTTCTGCTCCCTGGTCGGGGACGGCGAATCGATCAGGTTACGCGGCTTCGGGCTATCGCTCAAGTCCTGCCTGCAATCCGGTAGTAAAACGTTAAACCTAGAGATGGATTTCGACTCATGTTGGGGATAAATAAAGGGAAGTTCTTGTCCCATGTTATGTAAATAAGGAAGTTCTATGTTTCATTCGTTCTTATCTCCAATGAAATATACAACAAACGACTTCCCACAATGATCTTTAAAAAATATTTTCAAAGCCATTTTTAAAATTTCCTGTATCGTATCGTGATGAAGAAAAATCCCTCTTACCTCTTGTTATCCTTTTCTAATGCATAGTAAGCATTTAACTTGGACTCAAGCTCTTCTAAATCCGGTAAACTGTCAATAAACCTAAAAAAGAGTTGTTGAGAGTTAACACGAGTCCTCCAAATTACGAAATTTCAGGGTTTTCGACCTATTTTTCATCTTTCAAATTACCTTTTGCTGTATCCAGACTTCTGCAAGAAGTATTCCTCGTCGTCGGAGGGCAGGCTGTGCCTCTTCGACTTCTTCTCCTTGCTGAGCTCCTTCTTAATGGCGTCGCGTAACTTCTTGTGGTCGTCCAGCTCGCTCAGCTCAAAGTTATTCTTATGCTTCCCCTTATCCTTTTTCTTCTTCTTCTTGCTGTCTTTCTTCGCCTTCTTCTCTTTCTTCTTCTTTTTCTTTTTATCCTCAGACTTGCCCTTCTTCCACTTGGCGCTCTCCTCTAAAAATTTCCTTACCTTATCCTCGTAATCGGAATCGCCTTTGGTCTCAGAGAGGAAGGCCCTCACTTTAGCCTCGTAGTCGAGCTCGGCGGCCGACTTCGGCTGCTGAGCCTTCTCGAAGCTGAACTCGAAGCCGCTCGCGGCGGGCTTGTTGAAGTTGTAATTGGCGTTCGAGGTGTCCAGCGATTGGTCCATCAGCGCCATGCGCTTGCTGAGCGGGCTGAGGGAGTTCTCCCTCTCCTTCCGCTTGTGCGACCTGAAAACGGATTATCGTTAGCAAATCAGGCACATCTTCGAGGCGGCGCTGCTTTACACGCATGCAGAAAAGAGACCATCGTATTGGAGAAGAAAAGGACACCCAATAAAGTAGTCGCTTGACCAAATGAATCACAACGACGTCACGACCTCTAGTCTTGATGCTTAAAAGCTCTCACCTGGACCTCCGCTTCTTGCGCTTCTTGAAGTCGGAGTCGCCCGAGCTGGAGCTGGAGTCGGAGGTGCTCGTGGTGGAGCTGGTGGACGAGTCGCCGCTCGCCGAAGAGCTGGAGCTGGAACTCGAGCTGGACCGTTTGCGGTTCTTACGTTTCTTGCTCTTCTTCTTTTTCTTTTTCTCCTTCTTTTCGTCGTCCTCGTTCTTCAGCAGCTGCTTGAGCGCGTCATTGACCTCGGGCTGCTTCGAGCCGACGCCGAGGTTAGGCAACAACAGTTCGGTCGGCTCGATCAAGTTCTTAGGTTGCGCCTTGCTCTTGAGGAACTCGAGCGAGTTCTGCGCCTCCTCGTGATACGGTATGATACTAAGACAGCTCTGGTAGGCCTTGCGTGCCTCGTCTATCTTGTTCTCCTCCTCGTAGCTACGACCTAAAGCTACAAGCGTCTCTCCCATATACTTACGGGCGTTCGCGTGGCTCGGATTGAGCTTGAGGGCGGTCTCGAAGTCCTCGATCGCCTTCTGGAAATTGCCGCTGTTGGCGTACAGGGCGCCCCTGGCGACCAGCCCTTCGACGTTCTTCGGGTCGATGTTCAGGGCTTTGTTCAGGCACTGGAAGGCCTCGACGTGCTTGCCGGCCTTAAAGTGGTCAATGCCGTCGGCCACGTTACGGTACGCCCATTTACTCGCTTGGACCTGACGCAATTCCATTGCGTATTCGTTCTCTGGGAATCTTTGCCTGGAATATACAATATTTTACTAACTGACGACATAACGATTTGACTTTCAAGAATGTTACGTACTTTAGACCATTCATCAAGCTGTTATGATCACTGATGTCCATTATTTCTGACAAATACTGAATGTTATTGGGGTTATTGAAGCCGATGCTCTTCTCGAGTACAGTGTCGTAACTTTCATTCTTGCAATCCAGTGCTCTTCTGTAAGCCAAAAAAGAAAACCACCTTAAGTAATACCAAAAAATTAGCACGTTCCCAGTTCTTCTTTAAGTGTGTGTTTTTATTTTGTGATATGATCATTCATACAAATCGAGTCCTCGCTCTTCCTTATTTTTAACAGTTATCCTTTCTTCCCAGCTGCGCCTGACAAATTTTCAAATTTAATTCCATCTGAAAAGGGAACAACCAAACAGAAAAAAATGTCTACAGGCCTGCAAAAGTTAAAAGTCGTGCCATGGCAACGGTTAACAAACGATTGATCTGGCAGTTAATCGACAGATCAGACACTAACGGTTGGTCCATAAAACACGGTTAAGCAATAAGATGCAAAATAAAACTTCGTCACAACATCCCTTAAACTTAGCTCCGCTAACCCAACCTATCTCTGAAGAGATGCGAGTCGTTATAGGAAATAGTTTTTCTTCCTGTACAAAACCTCATAGTCCAACGATACTAATGAGGGACGGACTGGCAAAGGGAGATATTTTTGAAGAACTGTATTGTACTTAGTTAATCACTTGCCCCCCTCCTACTCCACTTATTCCTTAACCGTAGCATCGATGAACCAACCGTTGCGTGTAACGAAACAAAGTCAAAGAGGCAACGAAAAGAGTTAAAAGCATGCTTTGCCACGTGAAGAAAAATGAACTGAACCCGAATCGTATTTGGTATCGGAATTACAGGCCAGTATGTGTTACGTTATAAATGGTAATTCCCTCTTAAGATAAGAGACTTATACATACCCTGTAAAGTGTGGCTATCTCCTCCTGATTTTACAAACACTTAAATAAATTTGTTTTTCATGATATACAACAATGCTCCTCTAATCGTAAGACACTTTTATGTTATACTGGGTAAAGAAAAGTAAATCAGTTTCCTCAAATTTTTAAGTTTTGTTTGTCGTAGTTTACTCATGGAATACTGCAGAAAATATGGTTTTATGAACAGAGTGACAAATATAGTTGGCCATAAATATATATATACAATAATATATAAATATATAATAAAGTAGCATCGTCAACAACTTAATATTCCTCACCTGATTGCAGCGATACAATGATCAGCTTTTTAATTTTTAGTCAAGTCGCTGTTATGAACCAGTTCGTACAGAATGTTTTTGTTTAGTATAGGTACATTTTAACAAATTTTTCACGGGATACACTTAGCAAGACTGTATTTCTTTGTAATTTACATTTTGGGTCAATCAAGACAAAGAGTCTAAAAAGAAAAAACTTAGTTTAGTCAAAACCTCTTCTCTTCGGACCGGCAGAAAATAATATATACAGTTCTAGGGAAGTAAAGAGTATGCAGAACGTTTGCCAATTTCTTGCCTTCTAGCCCTTCTTTCTTACTTCTCTTCTGCATACTTTTCCCTTCATTTATTCTATACACATACTCCATTAATGCTGAAGCCTGAAAAGGGTGAAAACGCCTATAAAACGGTAAGTTTTACAGACATTTTGACGGTATGGGGGTACATTCAGAGAATACCTTAGTAGAAGAACAGTAAGGGATCTAATGTGAAATAAAACGAAACATAAAAGTCCCCGTTAATGGATCTTCTCAAGGTCTAATTTAGGGTTTATAGGCAAATAATAATTAAATTAAGCTAGGTAACGAGCCTCAATGCTACTTACTTATAGGCAATGGGAAAATCATCGGTACTAATCAGTCCTAAAGGGGGAAAGTGTTCGCGATCTCCCGGCTTCCGTGTAACACCTTTCATGCCACACACCACCTTATCGGTGTCGGCAATTATTTCGAGAACCTCACAGCATACATAGTCGTTCATCATGTAACTACGCGTTGCGCCTTTTTTATCGACTGCCGGTATTATATTTGCCACCGGGCAGAAAGCCTGGAAATAGCCGGGTTAAGACGAACGCTCCACGTCAACGTAAGCGAACGGTATACCTTAATGTTGATATCGGCGGCGTAGTAGACATTCGCGCCGACTCCGGCGGTGCATAACACTTTCAACATCATCCCGGATTGCTGCTTACTGACAATCGTTCCCAAAATCAGATCGCCGACCTTCACGTTCTAAACAAAATACGAACGAATCGGTTAAAACGTCGCTTACGGTCTCGCTTTGAAATCTGACGGTCATGGGCCGATTTAAGCAAACGGAAAACATGAAGGGAACGTTGCCCCCTTACCGCAATTACTGTCACCTAAATTGTGCAAGCTAAATGAAAATTCGTAGCAGTTAAGTGGTTACGTCAAAAAAAAATTAGAGATTACTGCCCTAAAGTCGTTTTCGAGAATTTACTCTCAATTACTTCAAATTTCTAATGACATGGGTGAATCCTGGCCGTTGCGTCCAATGGTAACTATTTTCCCCCTTTTCTCCCTAACACTATAGGAAAGGTTCCTCTTGATTGGCGCGCCACAACCACTACCGCTCCAAGAGATTCGAAGCAAAGTTGCCGACATTCATTTTATGAAATAGTACTTACAGTAAAATCAATTACAAATCAGTATCCCCAATAGGAATGTACTTACATATTGGGCAGGAAAAGTGGGAGACACCAGAAAAGGTCTGAAGGTAACAAATGCACAAAGTTAAGACATGAAAGAAAAGACATTTAAACAAGTACAGGAGATAAGGCAAACCATCAAAATGTACTGGAAATTCAAGAAAATACCATCACCAAGCAAGAGAGAAAAAGGGCAAGATTTCAGTTAAAAACTTGAGACGTATTGGTGACTTCAAATACTATTCCAAAGACTTACATGGAGAATACATATTGAGAACCACATACAGGTCAACTAATACAAATCTGGTTGCAGATCAGATTCAGATGCGCGCGCATATTTCATGTTGGCCACAAGATGTACGGAAGTGCGCCTATTACATCGAATTATTTTACTATGCTCACTTCATTAAGAGCTCAACTAAACCATCGGCAAATAGAGCCTGATATGAGGGAGCTCCTAATGAACCAAAAAATTAAGGGTGAGGTCTCTAACCTAAAGCATATTTGAACTAATTACTCTTTGAATACCTTGGCAACGGTGTTAGCCTCTTCATCATTGGCTTGCAACCACGTTGCATCATTTCGAGAAATAATACTATACACACAATTATTATTAGGGCATTAGGTCTACCTTACATGCTCAATATTATTAAAGCAATACCAATTTTTCTCAATACGATGGGTATATTGCTACTACAATGAAATTGATAAAAACTAAAATGCCAATATGATTGAAGCCCTGTCATAATTGAACTTATTCAACAATGCTGCAACATTGCTCAACTTTTCATCGCTCTTTAATAATATGATATCGAGTGTATGCATCATATCAAAGCATTCATAATTATGCAGTTGTTATTTCCTTCGAGTATTTTGAGATGGTGGCTATAAGGTTGGCTGAATAACCAAAGAATGGATTATATGCAACCCATATAGCAACACACAATTATATGCAATTTTTTTGATAAGAAAATGAAACAAATGCAATGTTATGCAAGCAACTAAAATATTAAACAACAATTAGATGTAATTAAAGGAATGCCGGATTGTCATTCAAGATTATCTATGAGAAAATGTGACTACCTCAAATTATGATTTATAACATTACGATTAATGCGCTTTATTCCAAGGTATATCAACAGATAGCATAATTACTAATAGTTGTAATTCATAAAAATGCTGAGCTACACTTTTTGTTCATGTCACACGTCAGGTGTTAAACCTTTGAATTTGAATAAAGTGATAACAAGAACATGATCATAAATTCACACAACCCACAAAGCTGAACGACTATTGTTCGTTGTGTATTAAATCTGAACACCCTTTACACATCTAAATAAGGAATAAGGCTACCTTACACTTGAATACCATAAGTTTGAAGCCATTAGATACCATATAAAACTTATTTTTTCCATAAATTTGCAGAAAATAGTTTTCCGACCATTAGAAATAGCCCAATGTTCATACCGTCAAATTTCAAAACGAACTCACCACACCGTCGATCACATTACCTTCATGAAAAACTGTAGTCGCTTCTGCTTATCGACGTTGCTGTAAATCTCAAAGGGTGGCATGATGGCGAACATGTCCTCAGAGACGTTACCGTCCTTGGGCGGCTTGAGGGGCCTCGGCGACAAATTGAAGATGCTGGACGCCTTCTTAATCAAGAACTGCTGTAGTTTGAGCCTCTTACCGCGGTCCTGGAACGACAAGGTCTTTTGCCTCTGACCGTACACTTGAAAGTTCAGGTCCTTGACGTTCCTCCTGGCGAGGTCGTTCTCGCCGTGCTCGCCCTCCCACAGCTTCTGCAGCTGCTGCCCGTGGAAATTTATCGCCTTCGTTAATAGCTGGGAATTTATAGGTTCCATTTCGAAACCCTGGAAAATCATTGATTGAATCACGATCTCACTAACACACGTTACTTCGGGTTAACGATACTACTATATTAAGAGCGGAACCTAATTTCTGCCTGATTGCGTATTCCTGAGGAGCTCGAGACAAAACCTGTGGCCATTATTGATTGATTGATCTCGCGGTAGGAGATTGTCACTCAAAATCTTTGAGGAAATTTCATTTTTTCCGTCCGAACGGCGAGCGAGCATTCGACATGCGAAACTTCGACAGTCCAAACAACCTTTACTTACTTACAGAACGTATCATATTTAAATCAAATATGGCAGTCCTTGAACTATTATCGACCGAAGTGACACAATGGCGGTCGTCAAAATACGTACATTCATACAATAAACACACATTACATACATCAAATACGAATGATGATACGTTCGATAAATATAATAAAATTTCGTAATTAATTACTACCCGGAAACCATCTCCGGCAATTACCACCGCTTACCTGTGATCGAACCCAGACACCCGACTAAAAATCTTCCGCCACTTCTACAGCATCCTATCAGAGCCCATCTCCTCGACGTTACACGTAATACACATCCAAACCAAATAAGTATTTACCATGCAGACTATACGTCCATTTCACCACCTAACGAAGGAATAAACCGGAAATTCGGACGGACATTAAAGTGGAAAATGGCGTCACTAGCACAGAACAACCACACTATAGAAACATACAGAACATGAAACACCAACATACAGTAGGCATCCTGTGCACAGCGCCATTAAAACGAGGAAATCTGAGGTGCCGTGCAAGAGGGCGGTAAATTTAAAATTCAAACATTAGAACCACAACTTTCGTGTTGGAAGACTAAGCCGTAGAATATTTAAGTATAGTACTGAATACTTTCTGTTTAAGGATTCCTGTCACCTAAGTTAAATGCAGCTAATCTAATCTAATCTGTTGTTATTTCAACGGTAGCCTTTTGCTGCCAGAGCTAATTGGACAGGATGTACAGGTTCTGCACCATTGTCATCGTACCCCCTTATAAGGTTTCACCCCCAGGTTTTCACTCAGTGCCCCACCGACTAAGAATATGTTATCAAAATTAAATTGGAGAAGAAATGGTATACAGTTTTGTTTCAGGTCCAACAGGTGTAAGAGCGCATACAGGATCTACAGAGCAATGTGTCGTTTTCATTAGAACATATAGAGGAGCTTCCTATCTCCTGCCTCTTCTTGATGTCGAAACGATAAATGTATTATGAAGTCTTCCTGTAGTGAAGCATCAATAATTAGAGGAAAGTGACTTTAATGCATGTGAACGTATTAAAGAGGTAACAAGAACACAAGCCAAGTATGAAGAGTGACATCACTTTAGGAGATTAAGACCTACAGCATCAAAATTTTGAGACGTTTGTCACAGGCGAGTCTTAAATAAATCTGTAACAGTAGATGCACATTTCAAAGATATATCACTTAAGTATTACAAATGTGGGTTAATAATTCACCCATATGCACCACATTTGGGTTGTAGTCCAGATGGGTTACTGTATAATAAGGTGGGCAAATATTTTGGCCCTATTGAGGTGAAATGTCCGAATAGTGAAACGGTAACTTATTTATTACATAAACTTTTTATAACATATTATCACATATAATTATATTTATATATACATTTAAATTTAAAAATAATTGCAATGAAACGTGGTTCTATAAATCTTTTGCATCCATTTTACTTTATTACAAGGGATCATTGATCACTTAGATAAAAGGGTTGCATTTTTATTTAATTCAGTTACGATTACTAACAGCTATCCAGGCTGTAATTACTGCCTGTCGGTGAGAATAACTCTGACATCTCTTCATCGAACATGCCATAAACACGTTTATTAAATAAGTCGATAAAATCCTGACGATTTTCCGATTCCGCCATTTTTAATAACACACCTTTATTGTTTGTCACAGCTGTAATTTTGTTAACATTAACATGATATAGTGCGATATGGCCTTCATTATCTGTAATTTTTAAAAAATTGTAAAGTTGTTCTAATGACAACACCCTTACGGCTCTGTTTAATATTGAATTGGTCATCGCTTTGGTGTTTTCACAGGAATAATGTAACATGGTTTTGCCCACGTCATCCTGAATGCTCAGGAGACTGTACAGTTCTCCAGGAGACAACCTTTTCATCACTACATGTAACATTAGAATCACCAAATCGGTACCAAGTATATGCAAGTGTGGGACATCGACTGAACCGGACACGTAATGTAAAGCAGTTTGGCCCATTTCGTCTTGTACCTTTAGAAAATTACAGAATCGTTCCGGGGTAAGACTATTTGCAGCGGCGTTTAAAACCAAACTTACTATTGTTATTAGACCTTCACTGGCAACACTTGCTATATCTAATCTTTCCATTTTAGGTATAATAAAGGCATGATTATATAAAATTCGTAGTTCATTGAGCATCTCGTAATATGCATCTTCCATGTGGGAGACATTGTGTAAAACAGTCCGTTGAGCCTGATCCTGGAGCATCAAAAATTCGTATAATTGTTCTGGAGACAGTTTTTCCATTGACAACTTTAATATTAAACGCAGCATATCTTCATCGAACAGTGAAGACGATATGTGTAAGGCAGTATCGTTATAGACGTCTTGAATTTTTAAGAAATTATACATCAGTCCGACTGCTGGCTTTTCCGCTAATATACTTGATATGAAATTTGCAATTTGACAGTTATGTTCATGAGCTGCTACATGTAATATTGTATAACGGTCACTGTCAACAAGAATATCCATATTCCGATGCCATAATTTACTAATAACTTCTGCGTACTGCTTTAAGCCCACTTCTGGAAATTTATCAACTTTGGTTAGTTTGAGGTTCATGAAGTTTCGAGTTAACTTGTAATCACGGTTTAATAAAATTTCTGATATCAAATATTCCTGCTTTTGTATGTTCGGTAGTTTCGATTTACTCTTTTCAATCCAAGTTGTAAATAATTGAGCCGCGAAATACTCCTTGAACGTCGGGTGAATAAATTTAATATCGGTCTCATTGTCCACTTGAGATTTGATAATTCCAACTGATAGAACGATATCCCTGAATTTTTTTAAATTCGTTTGAGGGTGCGCCTTAAGCACCAGCGATTTAGCCAGTTGTTTGTTGTAGTGGTTGAAAATGATCTTATTTTCTTCTTGGGCTAATCGCTGTGTAACGCCGACTTTTCTGAAATACGTATCATATTTTCTGTTAATAAAGTTTTCGTAAACTTCGTTCATATCATTTCCTAAGTAATCAAAATCTGGATACGTGTCGTTCACTACGAGCCAATCTATGAAATTCGACAGGGACCCTTCCAGCATTAAACACAAGTGTAGCGGCGTTTCTATAAATTCAGACAAATGTTGGGTGTGTTGAAATACCGACTCCAGTTTTTCCATAAACGCCTTGGTGTATTCCCACATTTTCGTCCCTTTGATCACCTTCCCGTCCGTTGTGAACGTTTTATTGAACTCCTCTTCATCCAGAATTAACTTCAATCGATGTTTATAAAACATCTGTACGAACTCCTGTCGTTTCGTGTCGTCTACTCTTTCAAATTCCACAGCAAACGTCGATAATGCTTTTTCCAAGTGATGCTTGTAATGCGAGCGGGTAGTAATCCAAAGCTTACAATTAGTCTTTTCTTTTAAAAACTTTGATATAGAAATGACTTTCTCTCGGTCCGTTTTATCCCATAACTCATCGAACCCATCGAAGATCATCAATAAAGGCTTTTCTAGTTTCTTATCGCATAATGTCAATTTCAGTATATTTGTAGCCAGTCTACTATCTAAACTCTTGTCGATCCTCGACATAAACGCCGTTAACGTGTGCATGTTAACGTCATCGACGTCTCTGATCGATCGTAAATGATCTTTAAGATTTATTCTCATTACCCAATGCGACTCAGCTATAGCCTTACACTCATACAACTTAGTTATAGTGGTGCTCTTCCCCATACCGGGGCCATCCGCAAAAATCAAGACTTTCTCATCTCCAACGTTCTTAATCAAAACCGTCTCGTCTGAAAATACTTTACTACTGCTGTTATCCACATGCTTCCATACATATTCCAATGAACCACAAGAGCTAATCCACTCTATCCGCTGGTAACCGTTATGGAGGCCGATCTGGAGCAAATGGATCGTCGGGTATTGATTTTTCATCGAGTTAAAGACCTTTTGGCCCTCTTCCAACGAGCTACAGGTTTTAACTTTGGATCTATCTGCGATGACGTTCACTTCCACGTTGTCCACGCAACTGAAAATAAACATCTCGTCAGTAGTTATTAACTCATTCAGTATACTTTGTCTGACGATCACTCTTCTTTTAAACTTCCTTTGTATGTAGAAGTCAGGGTTGTAAAACTGCTGCAATTCAAATTCGTACCGGGTTTCGTTCCGTTGTTGCAGATTAATCCAATAAACTATTCGTCCAGGATTGTCTCGACAAATTTTTTTAAAAATACTCTCGTTTAAATCGTCAGTTAAGATTATTTTAAAATTATACCCTTCGATGGATTCCGATGTGTTATTTTCCAGTTTAGGCACTAGTAATTTTAGGCGGTTCGCTGTGGTGTTTTCTTTCAGGATTTTCGTGAATCTCTTCTTCTTATTTTCGCCGTGTAATTGGGCGATAACGTAAAGATCGTTTGATTTTCGCAACAGGGTGCTGACTAAAGTGTTCACGTTGATTTTCTCGCTTACGTCACAGTATGGTCCTTCGAGCTCAGTTATACCGAACGGCTTACTGCCTATCTTAATGTGGTCATTTCTACTGATAATTTTTTCCATTATTTCTGCGTCGATTAGGTGCGCATTCCGTTCGTCTATCAGTTTATTCAAAGGTGTAGGTCGACCCTGCAGTAAAATAGTCTCCTCGAGGATCTTCGAAGGGTTCTTTAAGTACTTCAGACCGATGTTTTGATCCAATATTTCTTTATAGCGAATACTACAATTACTTAAGTACGTAATTGGATAATCTTTAGTTACAGAGTGAATAAAAATTAATTTCTTATCTGTACCTACTATTTCATCTAGGTTAGTGAAGAAATTTTGTTGATCGGCTACTGATTCGTAAGGCAGGACGAATATATTCCACTCCGACTTTGTAAGCACACTTGCCACGTCAGGTTTTGGTTCGTTAAAGTACACAAAAACAAAATCCCCCCTGTTATTTTTCTTAAGGCATTCCAGCAGCTTTGCCGATGTTAACACAGTACTGTGAGTCTCGATGACAAAAACGTTAACTTCTTCTTGAAGGTTGTAAGTAAAAAAATCGTCGTTGAACACTAAATCAAATCGTGATATGACTTCTTCAATTTCAGATGTGTACAATGTAGATTTGTGTTCCATTTTGGGCTTAGCGATTGTATTCGACAATTCAAGCATGAACTCATTTCTGTCGGTACTCGAAATCCACTCCTCGTTCGCCAAGTCTTTACTTGTTCGGCGCCTGTTCCTCCAATTTTTCAAAAAAAATTCCATTATGAACTCTAAGCACTTAGGGTCAGTGTTGTAATAGGTGGAAAACACTTGCTTGATCTGATGGTTCTTAATAATTCTCGGTAAGTCGCTTAAACCGACCTCGCTTACCCTAAGTTCTAAAATTTTGAAAAAACTTGATATATCTTCAGGTGTTATATCATAACCAGGCAAAAATATCCGCTCGTGATTACTTTTGGAGACAAAATCATCCGAGACTATCCATTCAGCACTTTTCATGCATACCTTCCACGTTTTTGTTCCATCCCAATTTCTCTTTATACAAGTTATTATTGCACCTCTTAGTTTTTGTGCCCTAGGTGATAGTTTATTTTTCTCACCTTCGATAAAATCCATAGAAAATCTACCTCTCTTAATCAACCTCGACTTATCGAATTTGTTTTCTATCACAATAACATTGTCGTCAATGAGAGCCGTATGATAATAGTTAATGCAGTCCGCGTTAAGATCCATGAAACTAAAATTTGGATTAACAGCATAATGAGCGAGTAACTCAGACAGTTTCTCTAAATCAGACTTAAGCATATTCAATTTCAGTCTTCTTATCAATAAATTATTGTGTCCAACTTGGTTATTTATTTTATAACACTTGGCATTTTCAAGGGTTTTCGATATATAACTGTTTGTGACTTCTACCACATAGTTCTTAACGTCATTAGTGTCTATACCAGCGTTAGTAAACACGATTAATTTTTCTAGAACATTGTTATCGCCTCTTGCTTTTAATTGGTCGTTTATTCTTAGATAAGAATTGAAGTGATTGTGTAATTCAAAATCGTTTGGATGAAATGACAAGTTGTCTTCCCCTAATAAAACTTTGGAATTAATAAGACTGAAGTTATTAGCAAGTTTAGTTTGGATAAATGTATACCTCGTTTTATCACAGTCATTATGCCTAATAGCTATATTACTGAATTTACCACTTATTTTAAGTTCCCTGTTTATGTCAAATCGATTTTTAGACTTGTTCGTTAATATAAAAATCATTAAACCTAATTCGTATAATTTGTCCGACATGGTTAACTTTTGTACCAAAAATTGTCGATACTTACATCCACATGGATTTACATTTTCCTTTAATGACTTAATTCAATTAACCATCATAATTATTTAACTAAAAGTTTTGTTCTTAGGTTAATTAGCTATGTTCTTAAATAACCTACATTGAGCCAATCTGGTTTACAGTCGCTTACATTAGCAGAAATTCATGTATACAACTTTAATCATATTAATTTCATGAGCCTATACACCTACCAGTATATTCACTGAACGAAGCTGTTTCACTTAATACTAAAGGGTGTAGTTGCACTTCGGTGGCCTACTCTTTTCTACTTGCGTCAATGGAGAGCACCATTCCTTAGGCACGTTACGCCCTTCTGCAGGCAGTTAGGAGCTACAATGCTACAGGAACGTCACGCCCTGCCTCGTCTCTACAACATATTCGCATGTCATGCCCTGCTAATTACCCTACGGCACAGTCCTGCATACATTTGGTTTCATATCCTGTGATTTCTGATGGTTCACCTCTAAAGCAAAACTAATTCAGACGTTACCCATAAAGTGTTAGCGTCATTCACGTTTGGCGGTAGTCTTCTTGACGCTAATGAGTTAGTGAGAATCGTTCTTGTAGGCTACCACAATAGATTCCTAACAAAATATCATTTATTTGCAGCGATTGTTCATAAAGGACAATTAGAATAAAGGCATGCGTAGCGTTAGCTGTTTAACGTTAAGAAACTTCGTCTTTCATATGCTTGCAAAAGGGAGTGCCTCAAATGCCTCCACGACACAAATAGCTCATAGGTAATTTTATTTATAGCAGTATTAGCATCTGGAACGAAATTCAATTTAGCAAACAATTTTATTCTACAGTCTGCCAGCAGAGGGCTCTAGACACTAGTTGGTAGTAAGATTATGCTAGAATCTAGAATTCATATATGCCTGGAATGTACTGGTTTGGACTATTAAAGCTCAGATGCACAACCTTTATGAAACTAAGCATATTGTAAATTGCATTACACCTGGAATATCTTAATGGAATGATTAGAAATCTAGTCAGTAATTAAAATATGTCAACTCACCCTTGCATTGAATATACTAGAATAAGTACTGTACTGCATAATATCGAACACCCATCAAATGTAAAACATGCTTAGTGCTAACATTTTTTTAAATTATTTCATCAGAAGGATGTAAACGTTAGTATACCTAGAGTGTGCTATAATCGTTTGTGCTTGGAATATTCTGTCTAGGACGAGAAACGTTTGTATATTTAAATACCCACACCAGATTTTAAAAATCATACGAGTCTAAGCAAAGCAAAGCAAGCAAGAAAGTATGCTTAAGTACTATATGAGCTAACCTACCTAGCTTATCATTTTTAAGCGCCAAACACCATTTACATCATTTGCACTGCAAATTCCGGCGTAACTATGGTTTATTTGTTAGTAAAAAACACCACCACTAATTACAAACATTACTG
Organism: Cryptocephalus primarius; assembly: GCA_963576515.1. Classification (NCBI taxonomy): domain Eukaryota; kingdom Metazoa; phylum Arthropoda; class Insecta; order Coleoptera; family Chrysomelidae; genus Cryptocephalus; species Cryptocephalus primarius. Next base: position 2,176,758 of record OY754949.1, on the reverse strand, counting down.
AAACACATCATCGTTGTTTTCGTCATTAATCACCACAAAGTCGAGCGTAATTAGAACTGATTACAACCATTTGTGTTCTATGATTTAAATCATCGTCCTTGTTTTATGTCACCGCCGTCCTAATGTACTGTTTTGTGTATGCAACCACCGCGACTTCTATTTCCCATACATGATTAGTAGCACCTTCTTTAAATCAAAGATACCTTTAATCTCAGGTGTCCGGCGACAATAAAGGTTTCACACCTGACATGAGCTTCGTTATCAATTTCCTCAAAGACGTCTTACACAGTATGTTACAGTTGATGTGGTTCGGTAAGAAGTCGATCAGTAATTCGCTGAGTATATTCGTGAAGACCGGGGGTAACACCATGTCCCTCGATTTGGATCCGACTTGGGAAATAAGGGACGTCAGGGAATTGGTGGCGGGCAAGCTCGGACTCGAGCCGGAGGAGGTGAAGATCATCTTCGCCGGGAGGGAGTTGGGGGATAAAATCCGGATAGCTGTGAGTATGGGTGGTGTTTCGATGTAAACGAACTGGCTGATTCGTTTTTAGGAATGTGATTTAGGGCAGCAAAGCATAATTCACGCGGTCAAGATTAAACGTAGGCTCAAGGTGCCCGAGGTATCTTCGTGTACGATCGATGAAAATGAAGGACAGCATAGCAAACCATTGTGCGGCACCCTGTCTGACACGATGTTCTCGAACGATGATAGTAACTCCGAAGGAAACACTTCTACAGAGAGTTAGTACTAGAACTTTAAAAGCTCTTTTTACCATTTGTGAATCTATTTACTTCAACTCTTTCTGCATGCAGACACTATATGTTATTCCCAAAATACTAATTAACAATAGCTCTATTTAACCTTTTTTCTTGTCATTTATATGTGTAGCTTCCGATTCTTCGAAGAAGGTACATTTCTTCGTCTTCTGCCCGACGTGTAAGGCACTCAGATCTGGAAAGCTCCGGGTACGCTGTCACTTCTGCAAAAGTGGTGCCTTCACTGTCCATTCCGATCCGCAGAATTGGACTGACGTCCTGGAAAGGAAACGGATAACGGGATGGTGCGAGAATAGCCCGGAGCTGTGCTCTCAAGTACGAACGTAACATTTAAATTGAACGCCCAATATATGGCTTGCAATTCCGTTTTCAGATTCTAAATAACCGGGAACCGACTTTCGCAGAGTTTTATTTCAAGTGTGCCGAGCATACTTCAATGGGGGAGGACGATCAAGCGGTTCCCTTGTACCTGATCAGGCCTAATTTAAGGGAGATTCCTTGTCTCGCTTGTGCCGATATTAGGTAATATCGAGGCTTATAACGTGTGAGGTTGTTACGCTCGTTATTGCAGCGACCCGGTGTTTGTCTTTCCCTGCTCTGAAGGCCACGTGACTTGCCTGGATTGCTATCGGCAGTACTGCTCGACGAGGTTGAAGGAGAGACAATTCTGGCAGCATCCCGAGTATGGGTACACTTTGGCTTGTCCGGCGAATTGTCCAGACTCTTTTATTAAGGAAGTGCATCACTTTCGTTTACTCAGTGAAGCGCAGGTGAGTTGCTCGTCTAAAGTTTAATTAGCGAAATCAGTTGAACTCAGTTGCCGTGAATGTTTCAAGCCTAAGCAATTTTGTTCTACTGTGTTTATGGGAATTTTCTATTTCAGTACGAGCAGTACCAGAGGTTCGGCACGGAGGAGTTCGTGCTGAGGTCTGGGGGCGTCCTGTGCCCTCAACCGGGTTGCGGCATGGGGATCCTGGCCGATCCGGAATGCACCAAGATAACATGCGTGAGCGGATGTGGGGTAATTTGAAGCGCCGCTACCTACGACATCAATACATTTCCCCCTTAGTATGTCTTCTGCAGGAACTGCCTGCAGGGCTACCACATCGGAGAGTGTCGAAACGCCGAGAACGAGATGCTGCGATCCGGGGACTGTTCGTACAGCGTCGATCCGACCAGGGCGGCCGAGGCCAGGTGGGACGAGGCATCTAAGAGGACCATCAAGGTGTCCACCAAGCCGTGTCCCAAGTGCCGCACACCTACGGAGAGAGATGGTGAATTTATTTGTGGTTTTTGAAGTTTCATACTTTATAAGCTAGAAATATCGGGTGAGATTAGTTGATTGGCCCTGAAGAAACTTAAAATCACCCCTGACGTAATCAAATCCGTAATGGTGATTGAATTCTCATTAGTTAGTGATAGTCACATAGAACGTTCTGTTTGTAAAATGTATGCGATCATATTTCAGGTGGATGTATGCATATGGTGTGCGTCCGTGCCGGTTGTGATTTCCATTGGTGCTGGGTCTGTCAGACGGAATGGTCGAGGGACTGCATGGGTAGCCACTGGTTCGGATAGAGGAAGGGCCATCTACAAACGAATTGTCGTAGTGATACACGTACCCTGATGACGGTCGACTAGAATTCCTGATGTTGCAGCCAAACATGTAAATAACCCCATGTTATTTAATTAGTAGTTTTGTTAATAAATTTATTTCACTACAAACTCGTCAATAAACTGTTGAGAAAATCATGTTTCTTTTATAGTTCGGTCGATTTCTTTACCGCTTCGCCCTGTACTTCCGACTATTGCCCGAAACCGTGACAACCCCTGACACTTCGGCGATTGTTTAACAATAAACCGTCTTGAGAAGCGCAACAATCCACGAGAATACGAAGAGGAACATGTCGCTCGTCGTAAAGAAAGGTGAGACTCTACCGTCCTCTCGGTCCCCGTCCCTAATCTCTCCCGGTCCAGAGCCCGTGGAAGACGACGAGGAGGAGGCGGCGGCCTGCGACGGGAAGAAGATCCCTCGCCCGATGAACGCCTTCATGATCTACGCGAACGAGAACCGCAAGTCGATGTCGCTGCTCTACCCGAAGGACTCGAACAAGGACATCAGCAGGAGGCTCGGCGTCAGCTGGAAGCGGCTCGAGAGGGAGTTGAAGAACGCGTACTTCTTCAAGGCGCAGCAGATGGACCTCGAGCACAAGAGGAAGTATCCGAGTAAGTGAGAAGTTTTGTTGAATCGATGTAACGGCGAGCGCCCTTTTGAGAAACCTATTTTGAGCTTATGTGGCTCCATTGTTTTTGTATTTCTGTGCTTACGCGGCCAGGTGTCTCAGTAGCCTTCGCTTCGGTAGGTTTAAAACTGACGTGAAGTCCAATTCAGCTGTTATTAATGTTGCGATAAGTATAAGTCATTATAAATCCGGCCTGACGTTACAATTTTATAACCCTAGGCTAGTAGTTGCCGTATTTATGGTATATAGTCGCGCCCTAGGGGTTTGTTGGGTCCCAAGGGGTGCGCTAAAGGGGGGTAGCTCAAAACTGAGATGGCTGAGAAACTGACTTGGCAACAAATAATATCAAGCTGAACATGTGCTGTAATAAAAATCAGAGCACAAGCTATAGAATTCAAAGGCAAATTAAGGGGACAAATTAAGTGGAAAAGAAAGCATTGTTCGGTTTAACATTGTTAACCGTCTTAAGAGATGCTTAAAACGAGTCCATTTATTTTTACGTGTATTGTTGGTTGCATAAATATTCTTCATGTTGCATCCTAGGCAAGACAATCTTGTAATTTTTTAATGAAAAACACACCAATCAATCGAGTTTTTCTTCTGAAAGCAATGACTTCCCTTCGTTAAACCTACTTGATGTAGGTATACACTTACAGCGTATAGAGGGTTGCATATTTTTCCGCTGAATGAACTTTATAACTGAGATAACTATTTTATATAAACGACTACTTTCTATATGTTTACCTATTGTAATGGCCCGTTAGTCACGTAAATGGATCTCTACATTCGACACAAAGAAATAGAGACATTTCGACAATCGAGTCCAGAATAGATCGCGACATATATAAGGACGAAGACATAGATGCGAACTAATTGCAATCCGTGGCGACCACCAATACACATCCATATGAGTTGACATAAGTATGGTGTTTTAGTATAGTGTACTCAGAATTTGGGTCATGATAGGGCCTTAAAGGCTGGCGATTGGTCTGGTGACAAAATAATTTTTGCAACTGCAGTTTTTTGCCTACCACGAATCCAGCAAGATCCCGTCCCTCCTCTCGCCACTTCGGTCTTTATTCCCGTATCGATCCCGTCGTTCGTCAGATTTTTCGCCCCCATCCCTTCTATCTAGGCCGGTATTAAACGCAGATCTGTGCCCTTGATTGATTTCCCTACGACCCCCTAATGACGGCGGCGAGCGAGAAAGAGGGAGAGAGAGAGAGGAAGAGCTCCGTGCAGCCGAGAGACACTTTCATCCCCGATAAACGACTCGTTAATATTTCAGAGGGATGACGGATAATGAGTAGGGAGGAGGGCGGGAAGGCCTGCGGCGTATTCGAAAAAGGCGGATGGTAATTTGCCGCGAGATCTCGGTAATAATCGTCGGCTTACGCGGGCAAGGGTGGGGGTAGGAAACGATCTTTGAGGAAGCGGACGCGTTTAGCGACAATCCGTCGCAATTTCGTCGGGGGATTTCCTCTACTCGTTCGGTGTAGGCACCTGGGCGAGCTGTCCGATCCGCGCAGCTCAACGCTTCTACCGCGCAGTAGAGCGACAATTTTTCGTGTTCTACGCAGAGTGCTTGTACACCGTTCACGCTTCATTCAAAATGTGTTTAAATGGAGAATATTTCATCGCGTCTAGGAATTATTCGTTCTGCGCAGCTCGACATTTCTTCCGCGCAATAGTCTCACGTTGCGTAGGGCAGCAACATGCACTTTGCACCTAATTTTGTGTTTTGCGCAAATTTTGAAATTAAAAATGGGCAATGATCATACAACAGTTGGAATTTTCACTTCCTCGTATTTCGAGACATTAATAACTGGTTAATTACGCATCCCTTGCGACTTTTATTTTTTCTGGCGGCAAATATTCCTCGTCAATTAAGTGTTTTCCCTTGAATGGAATTTCCTGTGATTGCCGATAGAACGAGAGAGGGAAACCTGAAGGGTTTCCCTTGGGTTAGAAGGGCGCAGGAAATTAAAACAGCCCGTCGTTTAATTATAATGAACTAACTGGACTTACAGTGTACAGAGCGATAGGATTTAAAAATAGATTCTTTCAGCATGGAAACGCTTTAGACATCTTTGGTGACCACTCTGATGCTATTGCGCATTTTACAAAGGAACACGTGGGTTTTGCTGTCGATAAAAGTGGTGCAGCGGCGTAGAGTTGGGTGAAAGTTCAAAATTATCCAATGTTCGTATTACTAAATTACGTTATTCGTAAGATATTACGCCTAACTTATCGTCACACTTTATCCAAGTTTACATTTGTATTTCGTATAGTTCTTCTTATAGAACCTCTTGTATAACCGAAACCGACGGGGAAAAAAAGAAAGAAGAAACCAAATTATTCCAATTTTCTCCCACTCTCTCCCGCTCTAAGGGCCCCGAGCGTCCCCGGGGCGCCGAAACGGGGATGCCGTTAATTCGATTTGCCGTTAAATCGTGGAAGAGGGATCGATCCGCGTCCCCGAGCCCCCCGTCTAGCGCCTAGGAGATAAAGCGGAGGAGCCGATCCTCTCCTCGAGATTCCTCTCTTCCTCCTCGACGCCCTCCTCGGCCTAGTGACGAGTGGAGATCGTCCGCCCGAGGGTCGCACACTTCAACCCTTACGCGTCCCTAATAGGGACACTGGCGGGGAGGAGAGGGAGAGTTCGTCCTCGCTTAGCTTGTTACTCCAAGGGAAAAAATTGAAACGACCCTACTTCATAACAAATAGTTTTCCATTAGGTCTTAACTAATAGACTTGTAATCTTGTTATTTAATTACTTAAGTACTGATTGATCAGCTCTAGCTAACGTTCCTAAGGATATCGACGGTTGCTTACCCACAATGTACTATTTTATATAAGGAATTAATCAGTGAGGACCGTCTAAAACATGATGGCCCTTGTCCTACAGGGACAACTCATCCAGGGAACCTTCCTCCAGGTTGCGAATTACGAAATATCGGTTTTCTGTCATTTTCTAGCCCCTTGAACAGGTTTTAACTGATTGATTAAAGGGAGCTGATCACTTCATTAGGCTCTAACCAGGTATGTTTAATTTCGCACGAATCTAAAAATCGTAACGTAACATTCTATTGAATTATGGAGGGAAAACGAAGAGATCGTTGCAGCATAGTCATTTCATTGCTATGCAGTTGCCTGAGGATGTTTAGTTGTGGGGAGACGTGCTGAAAACCTGCGTGACTTCTTGTTATTAGTCCAAGGTGAGCTGCAATAGATGGCGACATTTGTATGCTTCTCTGTACCGCCCTGGCCTCTAAAACGATTATTTTACTCGGTAGTTGTATGTGAATTTTCGCGATTTTCGCCTTTCCCTGGCACGTCTCTGATTTCGGTCCGCATTATACGTCCGTGTGTGCCGTAGTGCGCTTACGCCTCTCCAGTGAACTTTGACCTTTGCCAGGAAACGTTCCCGTGCCTTCCTTCTCTCTCTCTCCCGCTTTTCCAGAGGGATACCGGTTTTCACGTCCTTTCTTCTTCCTCCTCCAGAAAAAAAAGGACGATAGGATCTTCTCGAGTAGGTGTAGGTACACATGAAGAGGACCGCAGGACACAGTGGGAGAGGGAGAGGGAGAAGGAAGGGGGATCGATATAGGAACTATGGGAAGCGTCCCGGGTTTCGGTCGCAAGCGGTCGAGGTATCGGGCGGTCAAATATATAAGGAGGTGATATTTTCTTTTTCTAAGGCCATACAAACTTTTGCTGCCACAGAACTAATCGATTCTCCCGAACCGATTCGGGAGAAATTCAGCCGATTTCGAGGGAATTTGGGAGGTTTTTGGGGTAATTTTGGACCTTTCCATGCAAATGGAAATATGCGCAGATCATCAAGCGTATTCTAAATGAGCCTGGTGACCTATTAAATATTCAAAAAATTGGTAATCTTTGATCTTGGATAGATTCTTTTGCAGACATGGGATCCATGGGGATTTTTGTTATTGTTTTTATAATAGTGTACCATGGAGCTGAACCAAATTTTAACTCTATGCGGTCTATGGTAAACTCATCACTAGTTTATGCACAATTTTGGCTGGATTAAACACTTTTGCTACCACAGAACTAATCGATTCTCCTAGACCAATTCGGGACTTTCGCTGGAAGAAACCCAGCCAATTTGGGAAAATTTGAGGGGTCTTTGAGGGAATTTTGGACCTTCCTGTTCAAATGGAAGGATGCCCAAATCATCAAGCTTATTCCAAATGAACCTGGTGGCCTAATGAATATTCAAAAAAAATTGGTGTTCTTTGATCTTGGATAGATTCTTTTGCAGACATGGGATCAGTGGGGATTTTTGATACCGTATTTGTTTATGGTGGTACCATGGAGCTAAACCAGTTTCTGGCTCTATGCCAACTATGGTAAGCTCGTGATTACTTTTTGCGCAGTTTTGGCTCAGCTGGCTGGAAAAATTCATTCCTCCGGCTGGATCGACCCTGCGTTTAACTTTTGGGGCTTCGGCGATGGTGTGCCGACCATCCATCCAGAAACCCTTTGTGCGTCCTGGCGGCGGCGTCGCCCTCGCTCGTCCCCCATATTTCATTCATGAAATCGACGGCCGAACCCGAAAACGGTTACGCCCATTTTCGTGCGCCGCATTCGCCCCCGTCCCGCTCCCCGCTCCCCCCTATGGCACGGCAACGTGTTGCTCATCGGGCCGGATAATTTCATTGACGCGGACTCTGGAAGGGAATCCCGCCGCGGTCAATACCGGAACGTCCCGAAATCCTCCTCTCGTTCCGGGACTCCTCTGCCGTCCGGGACTCCGGCGGGAAGAGGTCCCGCTGCCGGGTCGCCCCCTCGACGTTCTTAATCCGGGAACGATCGCCGTTCCCGATTCACCGTCGGCATCGATCCCGCTCGTTCCCGTGGAAGGGGCGAGGCGGGAATCGGATCGCACCGGCTTATCTAACCGGCCTTATCTAAATTTAACTTCGCGCCCCCGAAAAATCGTTACGGCACGAACAATGGGGGAGGGGAGGTAGGGCCCCCTTTTTGAGTTCTTTTGAAAGTCGAGTTTCTTAGGATTTATTGTTGTTAAGTTGTTTTCTCGCGCAACCTCGCGTCGTCTAAGATGTGCACCATGCGCAAGTATATCACAAAGATAATGAAGGAAAAACACAGGGAAGATTTGCTACGTTTTGCATATAAAAGCCAGGACGAAGCAGCACAGACTTATGAACCCTTAATCCTACTGTTATTGGTCCGGGTCAAATCAGGGCAGTGTTAAACGTGATGGCCCTAAACCTATCGGGATACTACATTGACGATGGGACAAAGGTACCGTCGTTTTAAAAGGTGTTTACGGTATTTAAAAAATGATGTAATTTAACAAAACCTGTTTAAAAAAAAAGAAGCTTTGGATTTGCACATTACATCATTTTTTGGCTACGTTCCTGTCGAATAGTGATTTCATCGGGGGCCATTCCATTTCTACTGCAAATATATATGGAATGTAGATTATAATATAGTGATGTAGTCACTATAAATTATAGTGATCGCGCCATATTTGATACAAAGTATTGCTACATCCACAAACTCCAAAAATATTTAAAAATATCACCGAATAATTCTTTCGTGTTAAAATATTATTTTTTGGCTCGACCGAATTCATCGAGATGCCCGGTACAGCATAGGTATGTGATAAGAAGCGGTAAACAACTTTTTGTAGTGAATTTTATCACGAATAGTCAACGTTGAAGGCATTTTACTAACCTAAAGTTAGTATGAAATATTGTAATAATGCTGTATTAGTTTCAAGGACTAAAAATCACAAGCGGTAGAACTTCTCGCTCTTGATTTAAAATATTGGAACGTCTGAATCGTACGGAACAAAAATAATACTGGTTTCAGGGGCGTAACGACGTAGTAACGGAGAATTATACTGGGCGTCACGTTGTATAAGTGCTAACCTGCCGTGTGCTTCTTGCACTTGTTTTGCCTGTTTTCTATCACTTATAAATTAGGAAAATTGCTGAAATGTGTACGAATGAAGGCGAAAAAATGTTAAAACTACGAACGCTTCGATGGCTATCCGTTTATGCGTACCAGATAGTGACGTCACGTCAGCCGCCATGACAGATAAGAGCGTTTTCATAAAGCAAGCAGTACCATGCAACCTAGTCAAAGTAGGCGTTTCTATGCAGTCGACTGTAGCTTTATAACGTTCAGAAAAGCAAACAGGACCATGCAACCTAGCCTAACCAGGCTTTTTCTTGCAGCCGACTGTACCTTAATAACGTTCAGAAAGGCGAGCAGGACCATGCAACCTAGCTTAACCCTATATCATCTAGTGGCTGGGAAATGTGTCCTTTCGAGCGGCTAATCCAGGAGGGGGCAGTTCTTTACCACTTATCCCGCCGTAGGCCTTTTCTTCCCCTTTTTTTTCCGGGACTTTTCGAAAACCCGCCGCCGTCGTCGGCGGCGGCGCCCGTATCGATTCGCGCTTACCGGGCGCGCCCTCTCTCTCTCCTTCCCGTTCAGTCGGCGCCCGGCGTCGCCGACGCCGGCTCCTCCGCTCATTCGTCGATCGGCAGGCGAGCGTTCCGGTCGGCTCAGCTCTCAGGACGTCGTACGCGAGAACAGGGAGTAAAACGGGAGAGCGACGGGGCGAGGAGGCGCGGAAGGGAATTTTGGCGCGAAACGCGGACGCGCGCGAGGAGGAGGAAGAGGGAGGGAGGGAGAGATGCGACGGTTCCCGGTCGTCCCGAGGGAACGGCGACGGGAGCGGTCGGGGGGGAGTGATTGATTTTTTTCGCGCCTCTCTCTCTCTGTATCGTGTGTACGTGTGTGCACTGATAAGGGTTCCCGTCGGAGCTCCTCGAACGGGGGCGCCGCATCGATTTTTACGATTCCCGTCGATAAAACACACACTCCATCGCTCGCTCCTAACATGCGTACCATGGTACCGAGACGGACCGTCGCCGTAGCATCGTCGCCTAGTCGCGTGCCGGACCCAAAGCGATCAGTGTGCCAAAATTGAGGGACCGCGACCGTCGAGCGCGATGGATTGCTGCAATTACGTGCCGTACCGACACCACCAGCCGTACTACGGCGCCCACCAGTACTTCCAGGAGAACTTCCCCAACTCCTACCACGGGGAGTTCTACAACGCCGGGCACGCGTACCACGACTACTACGGGACCAGCCCCTACTACGCCCCCCAGCACTGGCAGGGCTTCATGCAACCAGGTAAACGTAGCTCGGTCGAGCCAGATCCTAACGTCTTAAGGTACCATTTTTAAATCATCGTTCAGGTGATAAGATAGATTGGCTGAGAAATAACGCCGTTTTCGCGCCTTCGCCATATTCAAATCATATCGACGGTCAAGAGGAGGTGTCGTAGTGGCTAAAAGACCGACGTAACGGTTGCTATTTTCAGTTGAAGAAACACGAGGAATGATCGTATGAAAAGCAAATGTTCAGTGCAAAAAGCTACTACGCGGCGCCTGAAGCGTAATTTTGCCTCCTGTCGATAAATTTGAATTGTGAAAATACTGAAAAACCCTTTTTTTTGGTGGAAAACTGTTTAGTTCACGTGATCTCAAACACCAATCACAGCGCGTGACGTCACTTGTCAGTAAACACGCTGTTATTCCTCATACGCCCTTTGCGAAAATTCGATTTGAAATTTGAAATTATTAAATAACTACTTTATCGTCTGACAATTAACGGTTTTTACCGTGAACCGTAGGTCGTTGCTCGTTAAATATGAGAGTTCAAATTTTTCGGGTTGTTCTACGCTTTGTTCTACGATTATTTAGATTTTCTGTGGAGATCGAGTTACGACCTACGTGTCGTGTTGTAAATTTTGAAACGAAAAATTTGAAAAATAAATACCCGTAACGTGGGTCATAGCTTATTACTCGGATATAAGTAGTTATCGTGTAAAATTTGCAATATTGTCTTTGAACCGTAGGTTGTAGCTTATTGGGCGTGGAGATTCAAATTAGGTGGATTCAATCGTCGGCTACGTCTATTTGGAGTATCTGTAGAAATTAAACTGCGACCTACGCATCGGTTTATAGACAAATAAACGATGTGAGGTTGTATTTTCGCAACGGAGAATTTGAAAAATAAGTACCCACGACGTAGGACGTAGCTTAGTAGCCATAAAAGGTACCTGTTCGTGTAAAATTGAACGGCTTTTTTCCTTCAACCGTAGGTCGTAGCTCGTTATAGTTGAAAGTTCAAATTTTACAGGTGTACACTTTGTTCTACGACTTTTTCGAGTTTCTGTTGAGATCGAGTTGCGACTTACGTATCGTGCTGTGAATTTTGAAACGAAAAATTTAAAAAATAAACACCCGTAACGTTGGTCGCAGCTTATTGCCCGCAGAAGAGGGGCGAACGTGTCAAAATTTGCCATTTTGTTTTTGAATCGTAGGTCGTAGCTTATTGGGCGTGGAAATTCAAATTAGTTGGATTCAATCGTCGGCTACGTCTATTTCGAGTATCTACGGAAATTGACCTGCGACTTACGTGTCTCTTGTAAACTTGAACGGTTTTTGCTTGAACCGTAGGTCTTAGCTCGTTCAATTTGAGTTCAAATTTAACAGGTTTACGAAAATTTTGAGGAATAAGTACCTAAAACGTAAGTCGTAGCTTATTGAACTTAGAAAATTTTTGATCGTGTCAAAATTTACGATTTTCATCAGTCAGTTTTGACTCTCGCAGTGCTGTGCTTACAAGCTACGACTTACGTCCTCGAAAAAATTGTTTATACTACATTTGAAGAAGTTCGTATTATGAGGGTTACTTATTTGCATGACGACCTTTTCCCTTTTAACTCTAAGCGGAACTTAAAATTTCCGATTCAAAACTTTCCCTCGGCGGGAAATAAATTTTCCCTTTAAGTGGCGGAGGAGCCGTTTTTATGACGCGATAATAATTTGACTTAATGAAATATCCGTTATGTGTTAATGTCGTCCCTCCATTATTTTTATCGCGCACTTTATTAACGGAATAACCCCTAATTAGGGCCAGGGCGACGTATTTCGCGGATAACCGGCCGCCCCCTCTCAGATGCACGCTTACCTCCGGATTTATCGTCGATTATCCCCCTAATCGATGATCACTAGTGTATTTTAATGAGTCACCGTGTATAAAGATTGTCGGTGTTACGTTGGTGGGTAGATTGAAACGAAAATATTAATTTATAAGGGCGCCAGCGGTCGAGTGCTCATAGGCGGGGCGCATGGGCACATTTTCGATCTCGTTGGAGAGGAAATAACAGGTAAATGATTTCTTCCCCGCGACTCCCTTGCGAGAATTATTTTTTTTTGTTTAAAGCGTTCCTGTTTAAAAGAACGCTCGTCCCGTTTCGCGCCGATTTTCCCCCGTCGGGGGCGGGAAGAAAAATCGAAAGGGGAACGACGGTTCCGCACGTCCCCCCTTTTCATTTAATCCCCGCCGTGGTGTCGTTCAACTTGTCGCCGGTTAACTTCTCCCGCGGTTCCCGAGCACGCGAAAGTTTACTTTTCCCGTTTCCCCTTTTCTTCCCTTTACGCCCTCGGGGACTCGCCCGCCCCCCTTCCGGCCGCAAGGCGGGTATGGATTTAAACTTACGGCTGGAAATGCATTCGTGCCTACCTTTCGGAAACGACGACCTAGCGGCTTTAATAAGGAGGAGCGCGTGTTGGTGGTTATCCTTTCTTGCAGTTCGGACGATTTTAAAATTTTCCTTAACAGTTATATTTGCTCAATCAGGCGTCTTATATTATCAGAGGACTTAACGTTTTTAGTTTCTGAGGCTCAGGAGGGGAGTTTTTCGAGATGGGGGGAGCGACGTCATTCCCCCCTCCCTCTCACTCCTTTCGTATCCCCTCCGCGCGCTTCCCGTATCGAAAACGGGGGCAAGTCGATAACGTCGGTGGTGAGCTTCCAGAGAAATTAATTATATTCGAAAATCGATTAGCGGAAGGTCGAATTATGCAGGTGGGAGGGACGACAGGACGAATTCGAGTTTCTTTCGACGATGGTTACTTAGGCGAAATTAACGGTCATTATAGCACAGTTTATAGAGCGAAAAAGCTGTTTTGGTAGATAAAATTTAACTGCAGGCGGTTCAAAAAAATGGATCGAAGATGATAGGAACTGAAAATCTAGGCAAATCTGGGCTTTTGCGTTTTTTGGACAAAAATAAAAAAAAAGGACGTTTTTGCGGCAAAATGCGGCAGATAACGGATCTTCCCATTCAAAACGAGAAAACCGTTAAAATGGACCCTTTTTCAAAAATTCACAGCCTTGTCCAGTTTAAAGCTGAAGCGCTAATTTTGCGTGAAATGTTGGGTTATTGTGTTTACTTTAAGCATGTAAAAGTTGGATACTGTCGTATGAATAGTTTTTGCACAATTGCGTTATTAACAAAATACGCCGAAATTTTGCAAAAATTCGGCGTATTAACTGAGATGGGCCGATTTTAATTTTTCAAACGGTTTTTGAAAGAGGACATCAAAACCTACAACTTGTCTATCTTGGATTTTCATATACGTTTGGAGAAAAGTGCGAAAAATGGCCTCGAACATTGCGCGATTTCGCATTTCGACCTGAGTAGAGGGCGCAAGTATACTGTTTCATGCTGTTTGAAGCCCCTTGTGAAAAAACGGGAAAACGACCTATTTTTTTAAGCTGTTATCTTTAAAAAAAGCCGCAAGAGCTCGGATTTTGGGATTTTTACCATCTTCGACCCATTTTCAACAAGGTTTTTTGCTCCGTCTGCCATTAAATTTTATCTACCGAAAAACCTCTATAAACAGCGCTATTACGTGTAATCGTTCACTTATCGATTCGGGACCGAGATGTGACACATTTATATGGAATGCCCCGTCAGCGAAATGCGTTTCCTTATCGTTGTTGTTTTTTCACCTATCGCGGTGTATGTGAAAACGTCACGTTCAATTGTTTGTTGCGTCTCGTTACCATTACACAATCAGTCCGGATCGTTTTAAAACATTTCACTGCACTGTTTACTTACCTATTTTCGTCCTGTTATCAATCACAGGTAAAGTAAACACGGCCTATCGGGGACTATTCCCGCAGGAATCACGAACATACTCCCCACACCTTTTCACTCATTCAAATGGACATGTCCACTTCTTCCAGCATCTTATCGCAACGCGTTGCCGCAACACTAAGCACGTTTACCTTTGTTGCAGACTATGTGTACAACCCGAAGGAGGCGCGCCTGAGGAAGGCGATGCGGGACGCGAACAGGGAACGCCTGATCGGTTGCAACGGTTCGATGTTGCAGAGGCCGAACGCCCGCAGGCCGGCAGGGCCCCACTCGTGGCTGCCGCAGGGCTCGCACGAGGAGCAGATGATGATGGTGAGTGCGACGTTAGTTTCAAGTGTAAATCAAAGACTGCGACAAATGTTGCAACGATGGAGTCGCTAAGCAATATTTGTTCTCTTTGATGCGATCATCACTAGAAATTCGAGTTGCTTCTGTAGACTGCAAGAGACTTGGACGCAACGAATGTTGCTTTGTATTTTTTACTGTTTCATACGAGGAGCAGTTAATGATGAGTGCAACGCTATTTCGAGGTGTTAATCTAAGGCTGCAACAAATATTGCAATGATAGAATCTTGTAGCAACACTTATTCGTGTGGTTCTTTTTGATTCGTTTGTCACTAGAAATTATTGCGACGCGATGTATATCGCGAGTGCAATGTCACTTTGAGGTGTTAATCTGGGCTTGCAACAAATGTTGCAGTGATATAACTGCTAGGCAACACAAGTCATTAGGACGTTTTTCATTGGGGTTCTCTTCTGTACGTTTTCCACTAAAAATTGTTGCAACGCTACACGTGTCGGATATAGCAGGCGAGTTTTTTCTCTGCGTTTTGTATTGCACGAAACTTGTTAGTGCAACTAACGAAACGTTAGTTTCAAGTGTAAATCTAAGGCTGCGACAAATGTTGCAACGATCGAGTCGCTAAGCAATATTTGTTCTCTTTGATGAGATCGTCACTAGAAATTATTGCGACGCGATGTATGTTGCGTGTGCAATGTCACTTTGAGGTGTTAATCTGGGCGTACAACAAATGTTGCAGTGATATAACTGCTAAGCAACACAAGTCATTAGGACATTTTTCATTGGGGTTCTCTTCTGTACATTTTCCACTAAAAATTGTTGCAACGCTACACGTGTCGGATATAACAGGCGAGTTTTTTCTCTGCGTTTTGTATTGCACGAAACTTGTTGCAACGAATGTTGATTTGTCTTTCATAAATCGTGTCGTAAGAATTAGTGTTAGCAAAAATGCTTTGAATTATTGTTTTGAAGCTGCAACAAATGTTGCAATGATAAAATCGTTAAGCAACCCAAGTCATTAGGACAGTTTTCTTTGGGAGTCTCGTCTAAAATTATTGCAACGCAATGCGTGTCGAATATAAGATGCTAGTTTTTTTCTACATTTTTGGACTTTGACGCAACGAAAGTCGCTTTGATTTTTTCAAGTCTGTTGTAGGCGCATCTGCGCAAGGTGCAGATGATCGTGATCGCAACGACTGTTGCACGGATAGCATCCTTATGCCATAACGGCCAATCCCATGGGCTCAATCCCAAATGTTGCCCGAAGGAATTGCAAGGCAACCGTCAAACGCTCTACACCACTATACTTTCTACAAGTTTGCAACTCGGAATTGTTGCGGTGGGCCCATAAATCGCTGTATCGTGGAAATCCGGTCGCGATGCGTGCAACTGTCCATTTAACCTACTTAGCCCTAAAATGCGGTCGGGTTTTCCTCGAATAGAACACGTATGAACGTGCGATGTGCGAGTGGTCATCGCGGTAGTTCTCTCTCTCTCTCCCTCTCACACGTACGTACGCATAATTTCAGATTAGATCGTGTGAACTTTAACCCGCTTAAAGGAGATTTATCGTCGTGGAAAATGCTAAAAGGTACGTAAAACGTGTTATTTTTGGTCCAGCAATCTGTGGCACTCTTTTACACCCCCTCTTTATGTCTGCCACTTCTCGGCTTTATTCTAAGCGCCTCTGCCGTCGCGCTTTCATATTCAAATCGCCCTTTTTATCGACACCAGGCCATTAAAGCGCCCCCCCCCTATTCTCCCCCCTCCCCCACCTCCATCTCGTGTCGAATGGCAATTTTCTCGATTCCGCCCAAAAACGCACGACGCAAATTAATATCAAAGCTCTGGAAATAATCCACTTGTTGATCCCCCCTCTCTCTCTCTCTCTCTTTCTCTTTCTCCGTTACTTTTCCGTTCGACAACGCTTTATATATGTATAATATTTCGGGGGGGTGGGGGGAAGTAGGGGGATCCCCTGACCTACTCACCTACCTACCTACCCCTCTCCCCTCCCGCGTTCCCGCCTCCCTCCTCTCCAGTGTTTCCCATCAAATCAAGTCGGAGGAATTCCTTTGGGCAGCGTTCAGTCGAAGTAAACAGACACTAGTTGATTCCGGGGGTGGAGGGGGGTGGGTAGGGGGATCCAGACGATGACGGCTGGATTAGTACGTGTATGGCGCAAAGATATGCTGGAAGTTAAGGGGAATTTTCCTCTCAATTTGACAGGTGTCGGGGGATTTCTTGTCTGGAATTCTGGATGGTTTAAATCTGGAGAATGCGCAGACCATAGCCTGTGGGTAATGCCCCCGTGTGTTAAGATCGTAAAACTATTGGTTATGCGCATACGCCATTCGGTAATTGTAAGTTAAAGGTGATTACTTTTTGAACTAGAAAGCAACGATTTTTGGAATCGAAGCAACCATTTTTGGTGATTTCTGGACAGCACTGCTACACCGCTTGATTTAAAAAAGATTCAAAAGCTGTCATTGTTAAACACTCTACGTGAATCTTATGTGAATCAATACCAATCAACGTTAATACGTTTTGAACTAAAAAACGACGGTTTTTGGACTCGTAGCAACCTTTTTTGGTGATTTCTGGACAACACTGCTACGCTACACGGTTCAAAAAAGATTCAAAGGCTGACATTGTTGAACACCCTACATGAATCTTGTATGAATCAATACAAATCAACGTTACCACGTTTTGAACTAAATAACTACGGTTTTTGGACTCGTAGCAACCATTTTTGGTGATTTCTGGACAATACTTCTACACTACTCGATTTAAAAAAGATTCAAAAGCTGTTATTGTTGAGCACCCTACGTGAATCTTATCTGAATCAATACAAATCAATACTACTACGTTTTGAACTAAATAACTACGGTTTTTGGACTCGTAGCTACCATTTTTGGTCAGTTCTGGACAACATTGCGACACTACTCGATTTAAAAAAGAGCCAAAAGCTGTTATTGATGAAGACCCTACGTGAACCTTATGGGAATCAACATTACTACGTTTTGAACTACAAAAACTACGGTTTTTGAACTCGTAGCAACCATTTTAGCGACACTACTCGATTCAAAAAAGATTCAAAAGCTGGCGTTGTTGAACTCGTTACGTGAATCAATTCAAATCAATCTTACTTCGTTTTGTACAGGGTGTTCACTACATCATAAAGGCGATACAAGCGGCGATACGAAGATGGGCGGCGGTATTCTTTGGGTACCGTTCATGTAGCCCGGTACTGCACGTTTTATTAACAACTCCTTCATTTTGTTGTTATCACCAAAATGTGGAATCCTTTGGTGACTAAAGCATAGGAAATTTAAACACAAGACAAAGCCTAAAAAGCTTGCATATTTAATTTTTCAGCGAGTGCACCCGTAATTGAATTAGTAAAATAATTAACTTACGTTTAACCCAGTTTAACAGAAAAATCACGCGTATTGAGCGCTTCGTTCAGTGGAAAAGTTAATCAAAATGGGCGAAGAATGGCGATTTTGGTGCGCGCGCGTGTAGGCTCAAAAGTATGGCGAAAGAACGAACGGATTTATAAACCGTGTAGAAGCTCGAAGCGGTTTTCGTTCATTATAACACTCGAATCGAAGGTGCCGGCTAAATGAACACGGACTATTGTGCATTTGATTTCAATAGGGGCTCATCCATTACTATTTTCGATGTGAAACGCCGCAGCACGCCAGCAACCGCAAGCACTGCGGCTCTCCCGCCCCTTGAATAATAAAACAATGGCGGTGAAATTTCATTTGCCTCTTTATATGAATATATTCGTTAAAATATATACGGTATATCATAACTCGCATTTCAATCCGTTTTAAATACAAAGGGTAGTAAAGGGGTCCACGTAACGTTTTTCAGTGAATGTTTTAAATGGTCTGTACAGTTAGGATAGCGAGAATTCTCCCAAAAAACTAACCAGAAAAGTTCTTACAAGTACTATCTTACAATGTAAGTAGTTTGTTAGGTTCTCTTTTGCCAATTACACCCCCGCTCTCCGCTTTAATCTACCTTTGCTCTATATCACTTATTTGCTTGCACGTTATTCCAGGAGGTAGCCTAATTGAACCGTCGCGTAGCTTAGCTACGTTTAGCCCGTTGTCATTGCCTGTCGGCGCCGTTGCCGATTCGTCATTCGTTACACCCCCTCGGCGGACAGTCGAAGCCAGCTAAGTTCCCGCCCCCCTCCCGCTGGAATTAACGTCGTGGGGTACACTTGACCGGCTTGAACAATCGATGGGGATCCCGCAGGAAAGGTGGCGTCGTCGTTGGAATTTCGAATATCCCCCTCCCGCCCTCTTGCGCCCTTGTGTGTGTGTGTGTGTGTGAAGCTGAGAGCTGTCGATGTTACACGTTTTCCCTCCTTAACGGGGCGCATCCATAAAAATCCATACCGAGCCCCGACGGGGAAACGGGGATGAGGTCCCGGCACGCCGGCCGGGGGATCACCGCTCGTAAATCTCCGGCCGGGGGGGATGGGGCACACGTATATACCGGGACGTCGATAGCGCGAGAGGGGCGGCCTCCCCCCGCGCCGCGTGGGCGAATGCGATTAGCTCTACGAAGGGCGTCCGGGAAAGAAACGAGCATCCCTTTAGAAAACTTCCACCAGAAACTATCGGCTTCACCTTACGCTGATGTAAGGGTGTAAGGTTAGTTCCTGAAGGATTATTACTAAATGCGCCCGTGTACCACGACAGCAGCAAAAGAATTCACCATTTTACCTACTCTTGCTACACGGAACAGGCAGTTATAGACCTTAGGTTAGTTCCATTGCACGACTTTCCTCGTCGTTTTGGATAGATATTCCCAAATTCTGTTAATGGGGTATTTAGAGTTATGAGGGTACGTTCCAAACGCATAGACCCTTTGTCGTTGGCAGGGCTGTACGTTCTCTTCAAATCTGGGAGGGGCGGTACAAGAATTGTTATCTCGTAATCTCTCCGAGCGGGAAAAGAGGGCATCAATGTTTCCAGTGTTCACACGGTGTAAATATTTCCTTTTCGACGCCTCGTAGAGGCTACGATGAAATTAGTTCCCTAAGTTATTTTTGAACACCCCAGTGCATCACGATTTTTCCCTCCTCTCTACGATCGACGTTCCCTCATGTACATTCTTTTTTGTTTTCGACTCCCTCCGCTTCCCCGAAGACAAACAACCCTCTCCCGCGTATCGGAACGTGGTGGGGGAGGGAGGGTCGTTCCCACCACCTCCGCATCCCCTATTATCCTTTTTTAAGCGCGAGAGAGAGAGAGGGGGAGGGATCCGTCGTCTTCCGGTGGCGCGGCAGCACCGTCGACTGAGGCCGCATCCTTGGCGAGAGGGAAAAAAGAGAGGGGTGGGGGGGGAAGAGCGGGAGTTTTTGCAATAAACGAGGATAGCGCGCGGTTGCCGGAGCTCCGCGGGTTCGATGCGGTCTGGATCAACTTGAATCGGGTGGTCGGAGGAGGTCTGGAATGCAACTTAGGGAAAACGTGTTCAGGTCGCTGATTTTTGTTGAAGCTGGATATTCCAGGGTCATCCAGAATCTGGATACCTAAGCCAGATGAGAGCCAGGAAAACCGTAGATCTCAGTGAATATATCCTGGATACTTTGGGAAAATTATCAAGAGGTGTAAAGGCCTTAGGAGTTCAACGTATATTCTGGTGAATTCCACTGTAGTTTCTTAGGGCTTGAAGATCAATCAGGTCCATATCTAATTTTCCTGGAATGTCTGGATCAAATTCTTGTAATAGTATGGTTAATACAATGGGAGAAAGGGTATGGTAAAAAATGGCCGACTTAGGAAGAACGCTCATTGGTTGAACGATGAAGTCACTAGATTTAAGTTGGTAACAGATTAGATTAGACCCGAAAAGCAAGGAAAGTAGCCCTGAAAAAATTAAATTTGTCGCGCTGAGGAGCTTTTGAAGCGCTGAGGCTTTGTGAAGAACTGCGTCATCAGCCTCTATGGGCAATCTTCTGGCTGCTTTGATTGGAGGGGGCGACCCCCAGGATAAAATTGCAGTGACCCAAAACCTGTCACATTTATAACAACAAAAAGGGTTGTTGGATGACCATCGCTACCTGCGCAATGGGTTGCAATAGGTTTCAAGGCCACAGGGCGCAGGTCGTCTCTCGGATCCTCTCTCTCAAAGTCAGGGACGCTTGGCAACAACCACTCGCCCCTAATTCCCCCTCCTAATTCCCTAAGAGGGTTTATAGAGTATTACCTCTCAACCTTGTAACCCCCGTAATAAGAGAGATCTCAGTAAGAAACCTCTTACTGAAGGAATATCTCTTAAGCTACTGATAAGATGTTTATAGAGTATTACCTCTCAACCTTGTAACCCCCGTAATAAGAGAGATCTCAGTAAGAAACCTCTAAGTATGGCCTCAAGAGCCTCGTTCTGAGGCATCGAAGATTGCGACCGGTCCGGGGGGCCCGCGGAGCGTCTCGCAACGCCGTCGTCGCCGTCGCCCGGGCGACGGCGGGCGTCGATGGCGCGACGCCGACGCTCGTCCCGGTTGCCGGGCGACGGAGGCGCGTCGCGCGTCCCCGCCGAGAGGGACACGTCCGGGCGGGAGGAGGCGTCGCGTCGATATGCCGCCGAGCGTCGGTCGGGGGGGGGAGGGGGCGGGGTGGCCAACCGTCGCGCCGATTTAAGTGGCGTTCGTGTGAAGTCGGATAGCTTCGTGCCGTTCCGCCGGCCGCGAATGATTCCGAAATACCGTTGTTTGATCAATTTTTAAGGCGACTAATGAGCTTCAGGGGATGAAACTTGGGGGAAATACAGTCGAGGGGTTCTTCGTTCCAAGAGATTTATCTTTGTAAGATACGTGGACCATCAAAAAGGCGCCCGGTGTCCTACTACTTCAAACCGCGCAGGTACAAGTAGTCCGCTAAAGGCCTAAAGCCTGAAATGGTTCGTGCGCATTGCATCATTAAAAATGGCATCCATATTGCTTGTATTCTAAACGGGGCCCCCTCTTTCAACCCCCTCTTTGGTCACGATACCCTTATCTCAAGCGACAATAACAATTTGTTTTTTCGTAGCCGATCAGGTGCCCGTCGACCGCCTCGGCGTCCGCCCTCGAGCCGGCCGCGCCCCCGACGTGCTTCCCAGAGGGCGGCGGGTCGGGGTCTCCGGCCCCGCCCCCGGCCCACGCCGACCAATACATGGCCATGACGGCGAACGGTTACCACCGACGTGCGCACCACGCCCAGCGGCGCCCCGCCCCCGAGTTGGAGCCGCCGGTCGCGCAGCCCCGGACCCACGACGGCTACATGCAGGTGAGGCGGTGGAGCTCCACCTATCGGTGATAGTTTGCTTTTTTTCGTGGTGAACGGTGGTGAATCGTCCTATTCTGTCGAAGGTCGCATGGGTTAACGTTATTTCGAGTCGCATGTGCCGTAATGTGGGGATTATATGTCGCTTGTCGGTAATGAAGGGATCTTCGTGCCGTAAATAAACGTTGGCAATCACTTATAACGTCGCTTGCGACGCGACTTCCTATTTTTCAATTTTATTGTCGTCGTAAAGAGGATATAATGTACATTTAATTATCGACGACTTGTTGCTTCGTAAATGGAGCGTTAATAACGAAGAGAAGGTTGGGAAATGGCAATGAATTAATGTTTAATTCGACCTTTTCAATTTTTGGGTAATTTCGCCTTCTTTCCACAATTCTTATTATTGGTAAATGGGAGAAACATCCTACTACGTTATTGACCCTCCATTTCCTTTTTGGCAAGTTCGAACTTTGATATATATTGCGTTGCTAAACGTCATCGAACGTGACGTTGACAAATGGCGCCGAACTTCAGTGCTCAAGCGTCTAACCTCGCGTCTCTCCCTCAGCCGAACCCGCTGGCGCAGCTGCAGCAGCAGACGGACATGTGGCCCGGCTTCCAGAACGACCTGAGGGCCCCGAGGTCCTCCCCCTACCTGCTGCAGGAGCCCTATCACCACCACCACCACCACCACCCCCACCAGGCGCAGCAGCAGCAGCAGCAGGCGCCCTCGCCGTTGGGCATGCCGAGCCCGATCCTCCACCACGCGCACATGCCGCTCAGCCCGCCGCGCGCGCACCATCCGGTCGTACTTACGCCGCCGCACTCCAACGAGAACGTCCCGCCCGCCATGGAGGGGGGCGAGGCCGAGGGCTACGAGGCCAAGCAGCAGCAGCAGCAGCAGCTGCTCGAGCAGACGATACAGCAACCGCTAATGGAGACCAACAACCTACAGCAGAACCAAGGATACGTGACGTCGTACGATCCGGGCGCTAATCAGTACGAGAAGGCGCAGGAGGAGGTGCAGTCGAAGAAGGTGAGTCTTTATGGTTTAAGAGAAACCCTTACGATGTGTTCGTGAATGTTCCCTTGTTGAAAACGGTCTGGAATCTACCAGCTAAATAGCTATCACTTTGCATTTTGGGCAGCAATACTTAGTTGGAACATTTTCGAGCAGGTCGACGACCTCATAGATGACTAGATGATCGATTAACCGAGAACATGATTAACATAACCATCGGAAAAATACCGTGTATTACAAATAATCGATCATTTATTCCTACAATTAATCGACTAGCATAGGAGCATTATCATGTCGATTAATCGTTCTCCTCCGCCCTCAATGTCGTTTCGTCTCTAACGGACGCCCCCCTCAGGCGGCTCCGCCGGCCTGCGAGCCCTACGCGAGGAAGCCCTCCCGGCCGAAGGCCCTGCCCGATTTCAACGAGGCCTTCGGTTCGACGGAGAGGGGCCGGTTCCAGAGCCCCCCGGACCCGAACAGCGCCCCCAACAAGCGCCTCCTCGAGTTCTTCTTCGAGGACACGGGCGGCTCCCCCCAGCCCGTCGTCCGCTTCGACGATTTTCAGATCTGAGGCGGGGCGGGTCCCTTCCGATCTCTCGTTTAAGGATGTTATAACGTTAATCTCAGATAGTTTATTGATTATGTGTAATAAAATTATTATGCGGTGCGTTTGCGTGCGTGAGAGGGTTTGTATGTGCGGTCACTTGGGTTCGGGTCGTTGTTAAAGGTTCTATTTGGGGTGTCGTCGCGTAGCGACAAGGCAAAACGATGGGAGGTTGAAGGTTAAAACGATCAGCCATAGAAACGGCGTTGCCTCGGATTGCCTCGGAACGCCTCATGTAGTAAAAGAGTATAAAGAGGCTACATATGGCTTTTGTACACGTGCTCGTTATATTTTTCATTGAGACTCCAATAATTACGAGGGTTACATAGTCGAGAATTGGTTTTTTACGTGGCAAATTGTAACTGGAAAGCTGTAGTGTCGAGTTCATTTGACGTTCGAGGTCCATTTCGACGTCCCCCCCGTGTGCCGCGCCATTGACACTGACGTCCTCCGGCGATGGACACCGTTTTCAGCCTGAGCCACGAGAAGCGCTCGCGCCTGAAGCGCGAGGCGACCCGCGCGCAGGTCCGCGAGCTGCGCGCGCAGCTCCCAGTCTACACGATCGAGCAGATACGCGAGCACAAGCTGCCGCTGTACGAGGCGCGGCTCGTCAACCTGCGGTCGAAGGGCCACGGGCGGCCGGCCGCGATGCTCGAGGAGCTCGTCTCGGTGCAGGCGAGGGCGCGCGAGCAGGCCGGCCCCGGCAGCAACGTGTGGATGCGGCCGCAGCTGCGCTACTCCGACTCGGAGTTCGACAGGGTGAGCAGGGGCCTGTACGAGGCGGAGGAGGCGAGGCAGCGAGGCGACTACGCGCACGAATGCAAGACGATGCTCGCGCTCGCCATCGAGTTCTGTTTCGAGAACCCGGACTGGTTCTGGCTCGGCGAGAGGCTCATCGTCACGCTGATCAACGTCGCGGTCGAGAGGGAGGCGCTCGACAGGCAAGGCCGTGCGCGCGCCGGTCCAGGGAAAGCCTACAAACGTAAGCCTACAGGAACATAACCTGTGGGTTCGGTGTATTGTATATATATATATATATATATACAGCGGTAACAATGCTGCGTCCTCCAGAAACTCCATATAATACGCATATTTTTACCTCTAATTGACGATAATTAAAAAATTACACCGAATCCATCGATAAGGCATAGATTGCATTCCTGGAGGCTTGAATCACCTATCTTGTCTCATATCTGGTCGATGTATCCACAACAGGGCATTATTTACCTTATTTCCCTGGACTACCGTGCACACACCTCGACATTAGCACATTTAACATCTTGGAGACCAGGTCATCAACATCCCTTGAATTGTTAGAACATTTTAGTTTTTTTAAATTGTTTTCAAAATGGTTCTAAAAATTCGAATTTCCCGCCAAAAACGGCCAAGCGAGTTTCCTAAGGGACGCGCCCAGGAGCTCCGCGCAGACCTATCGCGTATCTCGAATTAAAGGCCCTTCTGGACTAGAGGGTTCAAAACGCCACAACACCAGGAAACCGCCTCGATAACGACCCCTTTTCCTCCCCGTCTCGAACAGGAGGTACGAGGCGATAGGCAGGTTCGTCTACGCGAAGTTCCTGATCGAGAACTCTAAGGAGTACGACGCAGCCATGGAGCAGCTGCGCGTCTCGAGGCAGCTCGCGATCCACCGCGGCTGGACGCTGAAGGAGTACCTGCCGGACCTGAAGGAGAACCTCTTCTCGACCGTCAGCTACTACACGTACCTGTGCTACATAAGGGAGGCGCAGCTGGCGATGCCGGCGGACGCGCAGAGGGCCGCCGAGCTCGCGGACATGGCGCGCAAGAGGGCCGCCGAGATATGCTACAGGGAGGGCGAGACCGAGGGGCTGATGCTGAAGGGCGAGTGCCTGCTGAAGCTGAGGAACCCGCTCAGGGCGATCGTGTGCTTCGAGAAGGCGCTGAAGCTGCAGGAGAAGCTGGGGAACGACCAGGGCGTCTGCAGGGCGCTCATCGCGCTCTCGAAGGTACCACGGGGAGGGGTTGATTTAAGCGCGGGTGGGGCGTGGCGCTTCGCCCCTTAGGATCCCCTGGGAGGATCAAAACGTGAGTACCGTGGTACCAGTAAGCGGTGAAGAGTGACCTTACTCGAGTCCAGAATTCACGTTTTGATATCCGAAGGGATAGTGCGTTTAACGCTTGGAAAGGGCGGAACCTCGAGTCTTCCTCTGCCTCCGCAGGCGTACACCATGAGCGGCGACGCGCTGAAGGCGCTCCAGACCCTGGGCGAGATCGACAGGAGGGCCGCCTCGGACTCGTTGATCTACTACCGCGCCCTCGCCTACAAGAACATGGGCGAGTTCTACCTGGACCGCGGCATGCCGGCGAAGGCTAACCCGCTGCTCCACCTCTCGCTCGACCTGTTCCAGCAGGTCGCGAGCACGCAGCCGCAGAACTTCCAGGCGGAGCTCGTCTCCGAGATCGAGCAGGTGCAGCTGCTGGAGGCGCTCTCGACCGGCCTCGAACTGTACCCGTACTACATCGACCTGATCATCAATTACGACCAGGAGGACGACCAGGGCGCGCTGAAGCTGTCGAAGCTCGTCGCCTGGAAGGACCTCAGGGCTTCGTTCTGGGACGAGGAGGTCGTCCACAAGGACCTCTGCACGCGCGTGGCGGAGCTCAAGGACGTGGAGAAGAAGGAATCGATCGTCGTGAAGAAGGTCAGGAACCTGCCGATGAGCAGCAGGGTCGACTCGAGGATGCAGAAGAAGTTCGTGTCCCTCAAGGACATCCTCGAGGAGGCGAGCGTCATCCTGAACTCGGAGGACATACTAGGGTGATCGTTTTGCCTTGTCGCCACCGCGACGAGCGTTTTAATTGGTTTCGGGCTCAATTTTTTCCATTGGCTCAATTAAAGAAATGGTACTTCCTGGGTGGTTTTTTGGGGTTCAACGTTTTTGGTTCGAATTCGGAAAAATTCCAGCGCCATAGATCATATTGTTCGCGACTAACCTCTTCACAAACTTGGATTAGGTTGTACTAGGTAATAAAAGGTATACTGCCTATCCTGAAAACTTATTCGTATCATGGTACGTTTGCATAGTAATACGTTGCAGGAGTCAATGGTACTCTAATGTACCATGGTAAACATGGTAAGATGTTAGTCGTGCTGAAATTTTCCCTGCGTTATTCGTCTCGTGAATTTCGTATCAGATCGATGAGAAAATGGTTTTTCGTACGAGTTTAGGCGTTTCGTTTCTCGAGAGTTTCAAAATTGTGCCTTCGCAAGGACCGTTTGCGTTCTCGATTCTTTTATTCGGCAGTTTTCTCATGATTTCGGGACCAAACTGGATTTAATTCTCGTTAGACTTTTCGATTGATTTTCCCGTAGTTTTAGGGGTACAGAACAACTACAAATTTTTTTATCGTACTTATAAACAAGTTATGTGTAAGTAGAAAAATTATATAAATATATATATATATACGAAGGATTAAGAAAAAATTGTATAAACATGTTATTATTATTATTATTGTCATTTTGCATGATTATTAGGACAAACAGTAATGTGATAAATACTCTTTGTTTTGTTAAATGATAGTAGTATGACTAGCTGGGAACTATAACAGGTTGCTGATGGTTTTATGGCACATCCATCAGGTTCCCTCCGTTAACTCCTCTACTCCTCTCCATAATCTCACTTAAAATGACGTCACAAAACTGTCCCAGTTCCCAGCTGGTTGCATTACTTACATGGATGACGGATATCGAGAGATAACCTGGAGAACTATTAATACCCACACGATACGTCGTTTCTTCCTTACATAGTCTGCTTTATGTCAAAATGAACCGTACTATACTTTTGTTTTTATAACCTGGCAAGTACTCGTACGATCCATTTCAAATTTACTGACTGATTAGTGTGGGGAGTACGATGGGAAGTTTCGTTTTGTACCCACGTGCGCATGTGCAATGTATCGACTGAAGATCTTCGAATCGTAAACCCCCATGAAATAGTGAGGTTGTGGTAGTAGGAATTACTGATTTTAACCTTAAAATTTGTTTCAAAGGGAGGGACCCAAACGGTACTTCTGGTTTGAGCTTCGAACGTGCTGTCGAGGGTACCTCGAACCATGGAAGGTTTAATTTCGCGTGGAAAATGCGTGTTGGAAACCTGAAAATTTGAATTCGAATGTCCTACTATTGAGACTTTCTTTTCCTTCTTTTTGTTACGATCTTGGCTACGAAACATGGCCCCCCCACCACCACCCTGAGAATTGAATCGGAATGGATCGTACTTACCTTCAGTTAAGATTTGTCGGTATGTGTTTTCGTCCTGTTTAACCAAAAATAGTACAAATAATGTTAAAAATTGCTACCATCTTCCGGCGTCTTGTGTAAATGAAATGTACAGCCATGAACGTTCTTTTTTTTTAGAGTAATCTTAGTGTTTAAACATAAATCGGTGCCTTAGTAGTTAAATTCATTAGAAAAACGTTAAAAAAATCTCAAAAAATGACGTTCTTCAAGAGCTTCCGGTGTTTCGACAAGGAAGTCTTTTTTGTAAATAATAGATAATTATATACATACATATATTATGCTTCCAAAGAAAGAGAAATACGGCAACATATTCTAAAAAAATTATTTCACTGATCCGCCTGGCGATGTACCGAGTGTTCACGGGGTGGGGACCTACGTATGTTTTTTTTTAAGTACGTCGTGAATCAAATTAGCTCCACTCCCAGCGACGCTCAGTACTCCATCGGTTATCATCACGGAAGTTACTCAAAAGACCAAAAGTATACATAAAAATGTAATCAAAACCGTTTCATCGATGGAGATCCATTCTCTTCATTATATCTTAGAGAAAGATGAGAAATTACATATACCTAAATATTAATGTGATCGTGATTTAGATAGAGAAAATATTACTACCGAACTAGGTTAAATTGAAGAAAACACCAGGATATATTGTACAAATATAATGATTTAAAAGTTAAAGGATATTCCCAATTATTATATATTATATTGTATGTTATATTTAGGATTGTTTAGTCGATTCACTGATAAAACGAGGTGGCGAAAGTAGCAACGACAACAACAAGTCTAATTAACTGAACTCAATTCAATACCAACCGATGTTTATTTTTCCGTTGCTATCTTTGCTCATCCATCCCACAAGTTGTATAATAGAAGACGTAGAGAAAGGTCCGCCCTAATGGATTAGCATACATCCCCCAACCCCTCGACGACACCTTTCATTATTTTAATGTGTTACACCTCTCCATATCAAAACTGATATCGTTCGAAAATATATTCATTTAGCTGAGATCGACGGGGCGTTTTACTTCCACCCCTTTCCGCACGGTATACGCTCGTAGCACGCCCGACCAAACAATAATTGCAAATTACGATTCGAGCTTTAGTTCAAAGGTTAATTTTTCCCAGAGTCCCCCTATCTACACTGCTTCTATTGTTTGGTCAGGTATACTCATGAAAGATATCGTGAAGACTCGATTGAACATGTTTTACTAGTGGAGTGCTGCTGTTTTGAGAATTCGTCCCAGAGTCCCCCTATCTATACTACTATTATTGTTTGGTCAGGTATGCCCATGAAAGATATCGTGAACACTTGGTTGAACACGTTTTACTCGTGGAGTGTTGCTGTTCTGAAGGTCTCAGGGACGTTTCCGAGGAGCTCCAAAGGTCGATTTGTCCCAGAATCCCCCTATCTATACTACTTGTATTGTTTACCAACCCTCGCCCAGACGTTTACATTTTTGATTGATGTCTCAATAATTACGAGGGTTACGAAGTCGGAGGAACGTCTCAATCGAAAGATGTTCACTTATAAAATAGGGTGTGCAATAAACATAACACACCGACTATTAGAACCCCCATAATCCCCCCACCCCCAATTCCTCCCCGTCTCTCCCGTCCCGTTTCGTTTTCCAGCCCGGCGACCGGCCGATCCTCCAGCTGCCGCTCTCCCAGACGCGCATGGTCATCCCGCAGGACCTGCTCGAGGACCGCCGCGACAGGCAGCAGGAGTACCTCGCCAGGCACTTCGAGCGGCTGCCCGAGTACGAGGTGACGAACGTCGTCTCGAGGAACGGCGACGTCTTCCCCTACGTGTGCCTCGGCGGGGACGCCGCGGACGAGGCGCGCGTCGAGGGCGACGTCGTCCCGAATTTCGTCAGGACCGACGTCGGCTACGTGCCGGTCTGCGTCGAGGACTTCGAGTGGAACGTGCACTCGCTGAAGGCGAACCAAAGGTAGGGACCTAGACCCAAACCTAGACTTACACCTGGGGTGACGGTGCGTTTCTATGTAGTGTTGATGTGTTTTGAGAATAAAACGTTTATGGAAGGGCGTTCTCTTCTTTCTTAAGAGCTGTCATTGTATAACGAGTTGTTGATTCGCAATATGACGTCAGCGGCTCCCGGTAGACCTGCGCAATCATGCCTTTAGCGGCACATGCTTCAATACAACACTACTATAAGAAACGAACGTTTCGTAACTGTGTTAAAAAATATTTAATAAACTACTTACAATATTTTACAAAGCAATTTTTTGGAAACAGTGGAAAGTTTAAATGGTTATTTACATAAACGTACGTGTACATGGATTCATCTATATGCAATAGTTGAATACTGATAGGTAAACGTACTTATCTACAATGTCGATTAAAAAAACATTTCAGTATACAAAGACGAGGCATACAAAGAAGCTTCCTTTAATTACAAAAAGAAATTATTGCAACGTTCGCTCTGCATATGGAAAATCTCTTACAATAACGTTACTTCGAATTTTTCATTAAACATAACTTACAGTGAATATCAGCTGAGAGCTGCTGGATTAAACAGGAAATAAAGTAAAGAGTAAATACTTCGAATAAAACGCAATACGAATGAACTGTCCATTGAAGTCATTGCTACAGTTTTAAAACTAACAGCTTATATTGCATTTTATTCGTGAAATCGCCCGTTCCTGCAAACAACTCTTAACTAAGGCCCCTACAGTTCCAAAATAAAAATACACCTTGTGCGTGAAACAATCCCCCGTCCTCGCCCTTCAACGCAACATACGTAAACTTCTCTATTTTATTGTAACATTTCTCTCGTGTGAACATGGATACCGGTTCCATTTTACTTATCGACTCGAGAGGAAGAGAACGCATGCGTGTGTATCACTCCGTTTCCGAGGCGGTAGTTTTCATTACGTACTTCACGGTAAATGCGAAAGCTGCGAAGCCTATGACGGCACACAAGTTCGTTATGCAGGACTGGAGGCTGCTCGGCTGCGACGCCGTCTGCAGCGACCGCTGCGTCTCCAGCGCCACGTTCTGCGTGATGCTCCTCTTCGACATCTCCTCCTGGAAGTAATTTACAGGTTATGGTTCTGGAGGATGCATCGCTTATTTCATGTTGGCAACAGTGAACAAATCATTTCTATGTTCGATCAGATTACCTTTATAGTTTGTATTAAAAACATACCCTAAACACAGTGTTAGCCTCTCCATCAATGACATGCAACCATATTTGCTTTAAATGAAAGGGAAAACTTGAGGAAACTAAGGAACTACTCAACCTAAGTAATTTTAAACGAATTTTAAGCTAAAATCCATTTTGAAGTTCTTATGAAGCCTTGCCAGTCTTTTACAGTATGTATGATCATTGCTTGACAACCTTAGACTTAAATGGATATGCAACCAACTTTGCTTTACCATAGGTGGCAGCACTTTAGAAGTTGAAATCATTTATAGTGCCAGGTCATCAAATTTTAAAACCTCCTAGTAATTTTTATAAATTTGACGTATACATTGCCATTATTGATATGTCCATATCATCTAGCTAGTTTTCTCCCAAGCAGACCATTTTTACCAGGAGCATTGACAGCACTGACTGTTTCTCGCGAACCGTGAGCTCACCTGCATTGCCTTAACCGTGTCCGGGAACAGGTCGCAGAACTGGTGATCCTTCAAGTTGAACTCCAGCGAGAGGTAAGCGAACTGCCTCTTATCGTAATCCGTCGTCTCTATGCTGCCCAAGGTGGGGCTCTTTTCGATCTAAAACGGTAACGTTGAATCCACTGTTCCTTCCTAAGGATCGTTAACACTCACCATGAAACTCAGTAGACCCGTCAAGATGGTGGAGACGCTCCATGCCGGGTTCCAAGTGTCCGGGTGAAAGTCAGATATGCTCAGGCACAGCTTCTTGTTGGTCTTGAATCGACCGTTCGGGGTTATCATGTATATCGAGGGCGGTTTGAAGGGGAACTCCCTCGGGAACACCAGCTTGCCGTGGTAGTAGCCGCCTTCGTACGGAGTGTTCTCCGGGCCGCAAACGACGTAATGCCTGCAGAAGTGAAGATGTTAGAATACACACGGTTTGTTATTATATCAAGACCGTTGGATAAACTAATCTGCCGCCATGGTGGTTGCGTCTTCCCTGTTCCGTACGTACCATTCCAGGATGTTGTTCGGCATGGGCTCGGCGGTCACGTACGGCACGGGGTCCCTCTTCAGCCTCAGGTAGTCCTGCTTGAGGCGCGACGTGGCGCTGTTCGACTTCTTAGACATGCTGCCGGGGGTGGGGGTCTTTCCTCTCCGCTATCAGAGGCTCCCCGATGACATGATGATGTGTCCGAAACTGCTGTCACAGCGGCGGTTCCCGGCGGCTCCTCCTACGGGAATCGACGTCGTCACGGGATAAACGGGACGGACAGACGGAAATTCGACGAATAACTTTGAACTAGTTAATCGATGGATTTTGGAAAATACAATTAGAATCAACACTTTTGACAATTGACAGCGTTGACGGGGAAACGCGCGTGCGGAGGGGGCACTCGATTCGTCATGTCCTGCGATCGAGGAGCCTGTCTGGCGAAGAGAGGTTCGTTCGAATCTGAGGCGCGAACATATGAAAATGAGTGGCTTTTGGCGACTCAGTTTAGTACTATTCAGGATCAATCCGTGCTTGTAAGCGTACAGTCGGTAGATGTACCGCAACGGCCGCCATGTTTGAAGCAAAAATTTGGGCGGGTAAATTCAAATTTGATGAGGTGAATTTTATGAATTGTTTACGCCACGTTATGTATTGTTATATACGCCCAATTATGTATTGTAAATTTAAATTCCTCCTTTCGCGCTTCTTACTCGCGATACTTCTTGCCATGGTAAGACATAGTTTAAGAGTTTAACTCAGTTTCATACACAAACTGGGAGGTTTCAGATTGAAATGTTTCCAGTTTTTCATTTGCTCGTATTTCCTATTTCCAGTCATGAATTTGTCCTAAGAAGAATGCATCGTTCGTGATAATTTTCTACAAAACATCAACAACGCAATGGTTTAGTTTATAAATTTTTTATTTCCTTCCGCATTAAAGGCGATTTGGGGTGCCACCCCTTGTCACCCACGTTTCGTGTACGCGAGGATGACATGGCATTAAAGCATTTCAACCCTTAAATGACAACTAACCCTTAACGATGACACAACGTTGTATTTACCTATTGTTACATTATATCGCCTTCTTGACATATCGGGTGACCCAGAAAATTAAAGCTTCACAGAAAACTTGTATACTTTATCTTTGATTTAACTAGATTTAAACACACCGGTGACGGCACCTCAACTAAATTGTAATGATGTCTTTAATATTCCATCGTTGTAACTTTAATTACATACCCAGCAATTATCCTCTGGATTTGTGGCTCACCCTGTATCTTCCCCGTACAAAAACAAACCTCATTACAACAATAACGACATCAACAGTCGTATGAAATATTCAAGTGACGCGTTGAAAGGGGTTGATTTGACCCTTGAGCAACCTCTCTAATGGCCTCTGACCTGTCAATTAAACGCTAATCGCTACCGACAAAAAAAAAGGAAAATATGTGTATACACCAAGTATAAAATCAGTGGGAGGAGCAGCCCAGGAAATCAGTGCTGCGGTCAACGGTTAACCGAATGGGTGAGTCCGGTTTAAAACTGACGGAACCATCATGTATTTCAGCCCCTCTGATCGTTCCAGGTCGGTCCCTGCCTATCCCGGTGCCTTGCAGGGTCTGCGGCGACAGGTCCTTCGGGAAACACTACGGCGTCTACTGCTGCGACGGGTGTTCCTGTTTCTTCAAGAGGAGCGTCAGGAGGAACGTCCTCTACACCTGCATATGTAAGACCGAAGTTATATTGCGTATCAATGCAGAACAGGAAGGGTTAAGGTGTAAAGGGCAGTTCCATAGTATGTTTCATCGAGGAGAAACGTCTGCCACGCTTTTCAATGTTATTGGTTCGTTCAGGGTGTGGATCTGATCCATTTGGTGTTCAATAATCTGCTATACCCTTGAGCTAGAATAGTAAATTCAGTACCAAATCCATCATATTGCACTGATTCGAAATGCCAGTGCTGCCAATTGTACAGTCCTTTATAGAGGAGCCAGAATATGTCAGTACTAATCACCTCAGCGTCAGTCAGTCAAAGTTCTCCTTCTTCAATACTTCCCACATTTAATTCCTGGTAGTTCGAGCCAGAATATGTCAGTTCTGCTGACTTCAGCATCGCTTCTATTGATTTGGCTATTGACTGAGTTGGTGTGGTAGTTAAATCTCTCCTTTTCTTGCAGCTGGTGACGGGAGATGTGTGATAGACAAAGCAAGGAGGAACTGGTGCCCTTACTGCCGACTGCAAAGATGTTTTGCCGTACAAATGAACATTTCAGGTACGTCCCCAAAGGAAACTCCATAGAACCGCCTGGGAACAAAATCCTCTTCGGTTTCAGCCGTCCAAGAGGAACGAGGCCCTAGGAGACCGAAGCCCAACCAGGTCGCCAGGAAACGCCCCAGCATAGTCGTGACGATGTTCCAAGGTTCCAGCTCATCGTACGAACTGGCCGCCTCCATCTTCCTCTCTGCCATCAAGCATGCCAGGAAGAACCTGGTCTTCTCCAAGCTGAGCACGCACGCCCAGAACCACATCCTCGGTAAGTCGAAAGGGATCCCAAGGGAAAACACTACTCAATCGCCTATTCCAGGCCACCTTTGGGCGCCGCTCTTCGTCCTGCACTCCTCCAGGTGGCCGTCCCGCCTCGACCGCGTCCTGCCGATCCTCGAGGGCCCCCGCCACCAGATCAAATCGCTGGACCTCGCCGGCGACGCGTTCGAGCTCCTCGAGACGCTCCTGCTGTGCAGGTCTGACCTGCTGGCTCAGGGGGACCGCGCGCAGGCCGAGCTCCTCGCCGACCTGCTGCGCGTCTACCTCGACGGGTTCCTGAGGGAGCGCCGGGGCGCGTCGGTCGTGCACGTGACGCTGAGCCTCGTCAAGCTGTTCACGCCCCCGGCGGCGGTGCTGCACTCGATGCTGTTCAGGCCCATCATCGGGGCGGTGCCCATCGAGACCGTCATCGCTACGATAAGCGACGGGAATTGAGGTCCTGTTCATTTTATTACCTGTTATTTACTGTCATTAATAAACTTCCTTTCCATGAGACAACGCACGGCCCTCTTGACTATGTATGAGTACCGTTAATGCCTTTGTACCTACAGGGCTCCGCCCTGGGGGCGGAGCATGGGAGGAGCCAAAACGTAAGTACCCAATGAAGGCTTAAATGGGGGTTTCCGAGTAAGTCCGTCGATGGTTGAGATACTTGCTCCACCTGCTATCGACGATCCCGACCTGATTCCCCGCCCCAGATTCCCTCCCGGCCGACCCGGTCATCAGGGATTTCGTGCGTCTCCCTCGTGAAATTTTAATGGGTGACCTTCGCCACGAAATCCTATTTAGACGGGACCGCAGGAGCCGCGTGATTCATTCCGTTATTCGATTATGATGTCGGCACACCTGCGACGATCGTAATAATTTAGGGAATCGGGAGTATTTAAGTGCGTGAGGATAATAGGAAATATGGTTGTGTCGGGATGGCGTTCGTCGCGTTGCTACTCCTGCACTTCGGCCTCTGCCAGCTTGTCAAGGGGGACAACTTCCCTTCGCTGCTCACGGCGAACGCGTCACTCGGTAAGATTTGTGCTGAATTCGATAGTTTTAGGGGTAGTTAAGTGGAATTAAGAGATGAACACGTGATCTATTAAACAATTAGAGGCATCTTTATACAATGGTGCCCCTTAATGAAGGCAACCAACAATACACCCTAAACATTGCCTCGTAACGTGCTAAATAGGGAGAAGTGAAGAAGAGTATTCACGCCTCCATCTGAGTAGACCAAGATATAATGGTGAAAGCTACCTTTAACTCTGGCTGGCGCACTCAATTTACGCACACTATAGATCCATCATTAACTTCTTAAGTCTTAACGACGTGTTACAACTGTTTGGACTTCTGCAGCCGTCGTCATCGACAGGGACTACCTAGGGGCCGATTTCGAGGGGGTCAAGGCCTACATCGAGAATTTCCTGATCTATGCCAAGAGGGAGATCCTGAAGCACGGCGGGCTCAATCAGTTCTTCTTCTTCTGGACCGCTATTAACGTCAAACGAGGTAAGTAACGATTTGAGGGGGGTTGCAGAGCTTCTGGAACGATTTTCTTCCAGAATTTTCTGCCATACTTAGCGTGGCGGGGTGCTCGGACACCTGGAGATTGTTTTGGTCGGCAGAAGGGGCGCACATTATCCACATGGCGATAACGGGTAAGAGTGTTCTTGGTTTACAATAATAACCCAACCAAACCTAGCCTAACTTAACCTAACCCAACCCAACAAAACCTGAGCTAACCTAATCTAAGTTAAGGTAAGCTAACCTAACCCAATCAAACGTAACCTAAGCTAACCTAACCTAACCTAACCTAACCCAACCAAACCTAG
This sequence comes from Cryptocephalus primarius, assembly GCA_963576515.1. NCBI lineage: Eukaryota > Metazoa > Arthropoda > Insecta > Coleoptera > Chrysomelidae > Cryptocephalus > Cryptocephalus primarius. Next base: position 2,140,714 of record OY754949.1, on the reverse strand, counting down.
CCTAACTTAACTTAACCCAACCCAACAAAACCTGAGCTAACCTAATCTAAGTTAAGGTAAGCTAACCTAACCCAATCAAACGTAACCTAAGCTAACCTAGCCTAACCTAATCTTAGTTAAACTTGTTTAGTTTAAAACTATTACTGAATCAGTTCCTTTTGCAGACCCAGACTGCCCACGTCTGCCCTCAGATCGCGCCATCACCATACCGATGGTCCCCAGAGGAGACGAGCTGTCCCAGCTGCTCCTGGACTTCAGGACAGACAGGATCTTCTCCTGGAAATCTGTCGTTATAATGTACGACGAAACACTGAGTAAGCGAGCTTTAATCGATTCGAATGCCCGATCCGCCCTGCACCATGCCCAATGGACAATCCCTTCCAGGCAGCGACCGGAGCACGAAAGTCGTGACGTCGCTGACGGACCTCCTCGTCGACCAATCGCCGGCGACGGGAGTCTCGCTCGTCAGGTTCCCGAGGAACGTCTCCAGGGCCGACCTCAGGTCGATACTGTCGTCGGTACGCCCCAAGGCGGTCGGCGAGAACTTCATGGCGATCGTCGGTTACGACCTGGTGGCCGTCATGCTCGAGTGCGCGAAGGGCTTCGGCCTCGTCAACACCGACGCCCAGTGGATGTTCGTCGTGTCTGACACGGACGAGGCGTACCACGACGTCCACCTGTTCGAGAAGCTGCTGAGAGAGGGCGACAACGTCGCTTTCGTCTACAACACGAGCAAGGTGTCCGACACGTGCGCAGTGAGTAGAAGAAGTGGGAGTCGCGTGGTACTGTCCGCCCCCTTGGGGAGGAGCCAACGGCGGAGGTTGGATGTGACACCTCCTAAGGGGCGGGGTTAAGGAGTGGTGAAGTCGAGTTGCAACAAATGTGCTCCTAGGGGGGGTGGATCACTCCACCCACTAAGTAGGAGGGAACTAAAGATGGCACAGTTGTCAATGTCTAAGGATTTCTGAAAAATGTGAATGGATTTGTTGGTATTCCTATGATTCAACCAGTTTTTCGAGGTTTAGGCATCTGTATGTTCTTAACTCAATGGTAAAACCTGTTATTGCTTTAAGTGGGGAAGGCAGTGCCAGATCGAGGAGCTCCTGATGGGCTTCTGCAGAGCGCTAGAGGACGCCACCATCGACGAGTTCGAGACGGCCGCCCAAGTTTCGGACGAGGAGTGGGACGCCATCAGGCCGACGAAGGCGGAGAGGAAACAGTTCCTCCTCTCCTCGACGAAGGTAGGAGAGTAAATCTACCCACATCGTCGCGTATAACTAGTTTTTAAAGCGTGTGTCCAACTCTTATTCCAGAAATACCTGGCGAAGTACGGCATCTGCAACAACTGCACCTTCTGGAAGATGAAGACGGGCGAGACGTGGGGCGTCGAGTACCTGAACGTCAACGAGGCGTCGAAGCCGAGGCTGGTCTCCGTGGGGACGTGGAGGCCGACCGACGGGGCCACCATGACGGATCAGCTCTTCATCCACGTCTCGCACGGCTTCAGGGGCAAGACCCTGCCGATGGTATCGTTCCACGTAAGTGAAAGTTGACAACGTTACTTTGTGCGCAGATTCGCTCCAGACTTCATGGGTCTTTCCCTCGTTCCAGAACCCTCCGTGGCAGATCCTGAAGACCAACGAATCAGGCGACGTGACCGAGTACGGGGGCCTCGTGTTCGACGTGATCAAGGAGCTCGCCAGGAACCTGAACTTCACCTACAGGGTGGACGTGATCAAGAGGACGAACTGGAGGAACTCGTCCGTCGACTACGAGGACGAGCAGTGGGGCTTCCTCACGAACGACGTGCCCCAGGAGCTGATCGACATGGTGAAGAACAAGACGGTCGCGATCGGCGCGTGCGCCGTCACCGTCACGGATCGTTACAAGAGCTTCGTCAACTACACGATGCCCGTCAGCACGCAGACGTACAGCTTCCTCGTGGCGAGGCCGAGGGAGCTCAGCAGGGCTCTGCTGTTCATATCGCCGTTCACTGGAGACGTGAGTAGGTTTGGCATATTGGAGATACGTGAGGGACGTTCGGGCTTTTGTAGACTTGGTTGTGCCTCTGCGCAGTTATAATCTCCATGGGGCCCTGCCTGTATTACATACACAAATACAGCCCAGTGTACGAGTACGAAGGGATCTCCAAGAGGGGAGGCTTATCGTCCATACAGAACTGCATCTGGTACATGTACGGGGCGCTGCTTCAACAAGGTAAGAAACACTGCTGCTGTGCCCTGTTGGTACCTTGGTTCTACTGGAACAAACCCTAACCTGACCTTACCTACGACTATTTCCTAGGTGGCATGCATTTACCATACGCCGACAGCGCTAGAATCCTGGTAGGCGCTTGGTGGTTGGTTGTGCTGGTCCTAGCTACGACGTACTGCGGCAACCTGGTCGCGTTCCTGACGTTCCCCAAGATCGACGTGCCCATCACGACCATCGACGATCTGATCGCCCACAGAGACACCATCACGTGGAGTTTCCGCGAGGGAAACTTCCTGGAGAGCGAAATAATGGTAAAAATTTCTTCCCATCCCTAGGGAACTCCTGATCGCTGTGTTCCTTTCAGAATTTGAATAACCAACGGTTCAGGACGATCTACGATCACCGTAAGAAGTACGGAGAAAATAAGGACGTAATCCAAGACGTGACTTTGGGTAAGCACGTGCTTATCGACTGGAAAATGAGGCTGCAGTACATCATGAAGACGCACTACTTGGAGACTGGACGCTGTGATTTCGTCTTGGGTAAGTAAAGAGTTTTCTTCTTGGAGAAGATGAGAGTGGGCTGTCTTTGATAGGTCAAATTTACTTGGAATAATTCGTGGAAATATTTTTTGTTATTATTATGTAACAGATTTTTTGTTACTGCGCAGGTCTGGAGGAGTTCGTTAACGAAAACCTCGCGATGGTCATCTCGCAGGACTCCCCATATTTGTCCACAATTAACGAGGAGTGAGTAATAATCATTAATCACTGTAGTTTTAAGGAAAACGTAAGTAATATACACTATTGCTAGAGCTTCTCATAGACCCTAGAGCTGAAGAGTGAATAACCGCCATTTCTCACAACTGACCATTTAAATAAGCCATGGTTTCATGGAACAAAGCGTAAATGGCTTATTATGAAGAAGGTAATGGCATTACTCACTGCTTTTCAAAGCTGTATTGGCTGTATTAAAGCAAAGATTTACTTTTCATGACAAGTGAGTAAGCTTCATTGCCCACTAGAGTTTTACTAAAAAGCGAAGCATTTTATCAATACAAGATTCAATACAGAGTGAGTAATCGACACATTACTCACCATAGCTCAAATTAAACAGGCTAACGTTCTGTACAACGCAAGAGTGAAATAATATCCATTACCAAAGTGAGTAATCTTCATTAATGACTGTAGTTTTCAGTCTAGATACAAGTATTCATTAAGGAAGAGTGAGTAATTCTTATTATAAACTAATATTTTCTTAAAACTAGCTTAGTATTAGGTAAAATCGATAACTGGAAAGTGGATAATTCCCATTACTCAATAGTATCTTAATGAAAGAAACCATGGCTTCATAGGCCACCAGAGGTAGATAACACCCACTGCTAAAGTAGTAAGTGGGTGTAATTAATAACGATTAACGAGGAATGAGTAACTATAATAACTCATGGGACAGGAATAGGGATTTCTGAAGGACGACTCTTTCTCATTGTTCACTAGGGCTTTGCTGAAACATGTAGAAGAGTCGATAATAACAACTTTCGAATGTAAAGTGAGTAATTGGCATTATTCACACATATACTTTATATCGGTGAGCGTAATGTGAGTAATTCTCATTACTCACTGCAGTATTAATACCGTTTAACTTTTGGTTTCAATTGCACCTTTCTCAGGATAAAAAGGTTGCACCAAGTGGGCCTGATAGAAAAGTGGCTGAAGAATTATTTGCCGCAGAAGGACCGTTGCTGGAAAAATCGACACATAATCGAAGTGAACAACCACACCGTCAACATGGACGACATGCAGGGAAGCTTCTTCGTGTTGTTCTTCGGTAAGCGATGCATTACGTTACACCCTATGAAAATGATTCGTTACGCACGTTTCAGGTTTTTGCCTGGCCACGTTGCTGTTGACCTTCGAGAAGGTCTGGCACAGGCACTTCTCCAAGGATAGACACAGGATCATACAACCGTTCACGTCGTAATGGTGTAGGTAGCGACGATTAAAGGATATAACGAGACCCGCTTTTCCTTTTAAGAAATGCTCTATTGGGTTAGCGAAGTACAAGCGTAAAACTAGTAGTTAGTATCCTAATCTACGATGGCTAAAATGGTCAACAGCGCGCAGAGGTCCGTGGCGTCGTTCAGCAATGGTGTAAACTGCCGAAGTGCTCTCTGTTCTTGAAGGTCGGCCCCCAGGCCCCGTACGACTTGACGGCGTTCTTCTCGTTCTTGTGGCCGCTGCCGGACTGCTGGGCGGCCTTCTTGGGTTCGAAACTGCATTTCCTGCAATCGAAACACGTTTACATGACCTATTCGATCCAATGGGATCCATTAGCTAACCAAACAGGCGAACGTAGGTCGTAGCATTTGAACCACAGATTGAGTTAGGTTGTTAGGTTAGGCACTCAGACCTACGTTGGTGTTTTCGTGATTTGGGGAATCACATGAGTTGCTTCAGTATGTATCATTAACCGAAATACGCCTGGGACATGTTCGTAACTCCTAGTGCGGCATAAGGGAAGCAATACAGGTTTTTCCACCCATTCTATTGATCATTACAAAATTGGAACAAGTTCGGAACAGGTTCGTGACTACGACTTGAACAAACCTTAAGCATGAACGTGAACGTGATATAAGGAAGGCATCCAGTTATCCAATTTAGCTCCAATTTAGGTACAAGGGCTAAAGCAATGAACATGTTCGCAGCTCATTTCCACATATACCCCTGTCGATTTTTTCGAAAAAATAAATTTCTTTATAACGACCTGAAAATAAGTACAGAGGGAGTTTTGAACGTGTTGAATCCATATCTGAACTCAGTTTCTCTCCAAAGTGATTAGTTTAGAAGTTATGGCTGATAATCTGAGATAAAGTCCAAAATTCAGAAAGTTATTTTTTGAATTAGGCTTCAGGGAATTTTTTCCTTATTCTTCCCGTAATCAGAGGGGTCAATAAAGCTACGAAAGTGTCCTTCAAAATTCAATTAGATGAAGTTTTGAAAAATCGAACTTCCCAAATCCACCTATTTCTCAGTTTGAAAGGTCATAGCAGAAATATAGCTAGGCGCAGCCTTCCCGCGCATAGATCGTTAGAAAGAGCAAACATTTTTCTACACGAGATATGATTTTCGGGGCACTAATGACGTTTTTATCGGAGACACAGGTCTCGAAACTAGACCGCGTCACCGAATTGAACCCATTTCAAGTACTTAGGCGTTACTTTTTTAATTAGGCTCCAGGGAATTTTTTCCTTATTTTTCCCGTAATCAGAGGGGTCAATAAAACTACGAAAGTGCCCTTCAAAGTTCAATCAGACGAAGTTTTGAAAAATCGAACTTCCTAAATCCACCTATTTCTCAGTTTGAAAGGTCATAGCAGAAAAATGGCTAGGCGCAGCCTTCTCGCGCATACATCGTTAGAAAGAGCAAACATTTTTCTACACGAGATATGATTTTCGGGGCACTAATGACGTTTTTACCGGAGACACAGGTCTCGAAACTAGACCGCGTCACCGAATTGTACTGATTTCAAGTACTTAGGCGTTACTTTTTTAATTAGGCTCCAGGGAATTTTTTCCTTATTTTTCCCGTAATCAGAGGGGTCAATAAAACTACGAAAGTGTCCTTCAAAATTCAATTAGATGAAGTTTTGAAAAATCGAACTTCCCAAATCCACCTATTTCTCAGTTTGAAAGGCCATAGCAGAAAAATGGCTAGGCGCAGCCTTCCCGCGCATATACCATTAGAAAGAGCACAACATTTTCTATGACTCATAGGATTTTCAGGAAATTCTGGCTCCATCAAAAATTCGATCAAAGGAAACAGGAGTCCAGTCGCATCATTAATAAGTAGTACCATGCAATAGAACGTAATTGTTTCCTGGCAAATGATCAAAACAAGTTCTGGACGTTTTATATGGGAAGTAACTTCAAGTTTACTCAAAAGAATGCCATGAGTTTTGATTAGCAACTAAATTATTGCATGCAGTCGACTTGTACGCGTTCTTGGAGTCTTACTGAAACAAAGTATGCAGCAATTGGACGCAGTAAATTGTTGAACACTTAATGAAACACAATTTACATGGGAAGCAGTAGATCTGTTCCTGCAGGAGTGGCGTACATGTTGCATGCAATAAAATGTTTCCATTCTGATGACTCCATTGCCTCTTGATGCAACTGTTAGTCTATGGTAAGTTTGATGTAGCAGAGGCTATTAATGAGTGCAACAGAACAGTTTTATTGCAATGAACATACAGTAGCAATAGATTTGCTTCAGCAGAAGGCACGGACGTGTTGCATCCAATATAATGCTTTAATTTCCACTACGCAACTGCAAACATGTTTACATCTCTAAAACATGTGGTCTGTTCAAGCAGTTTCAGCACCAACGCGCCGAATCCAATAAAATGTTCACGTTTCCCGTCACGTGACTCGACTGAATCATCCCAGTCGTTCCCAGACAGAACATTAAAAGACATTCGTCGTAATTGGTTTACCTTAAGTCGATGTCTGAAATTTGTTGTTTCGTGACGTTAGCACAAACGTCTGCGCCCTGAACCATTTTAGCGGATTTTGTCCTTCGAGGAGTTTATGGTACGTAATGGAGCCGAGTGAGGACGTGCAGTTCCTTGTTGTTGCCGCTGTTGGCTGTTCTGCTTCCTTTCTTCACTTGGAGGTTTTTAATCAGTCTTGAAAAGATGAAATGGAAATTAGTGTGCTTTAAATTATATAATCAACGAGAAACTTTGGATCCAAATTGGAAGAAATATCCTTTACAGATAAATTGAGCCCAACATCCAAGGGGTTTGAATATAAATTGAGTCATTAGAGCTCAAATGGATTAAATTGAGCGAAAAATTGAAATAAAAATAACGTTATTAAATGAGATTAATTCTTATTTAGTAATGTAGTACCGAAGATTTTAAATTGAAACCTAGTCATTAACTCATATCAATTAGGTTGCTATGAAATTACCAATTAATTATTCACAGGTACTTTCTAATTTTTAATTTAATCCGACGGGATTCCTTCGCTCATATCACGCAACGAGCGAATGATCGCCGACAGAATTAATTAATTAAAATCATGTTTATCTCGATACTAAAAGGTTTACATACTCGATTTCCTTCTGGAACCTGCTGCGCAGCAAATGAGGTATAAATCTCATTGACACATAAATTGTAGGAAAACGTGTAATGGAAATCAACTCTTCAGCGCCTCACGAACCAACTACGACGCTCGAATATACAAGACTGAACGTAGCGAAACCTGACTTGTCGCTTTTATAAGTTTACGCTAGAATTGTTACTATTAACGTCTTTAGTAGAGGTCAAACCGGTGTAGTATTAATGTAGAATGCAAATGAAACCAGATATTTATTTATGAAATATTTAATATATTCGATAATACCAGTTATCACTGGAATTATGCTTTGACTTCATACGCTCTTATCGTGCAGTTCCTCACGTCTGCATTTACTTGCAAAAACTAATCGTAATTTCCCCTGAAAATGCAATTTCTAATCGATTTAAATGTTTGCAACTCATCCCTACAGTAGAGGTGCGCAGTAAACGAAAAACTGTAAAGCACAAGCGCCGACGCACCTCTGAGTCTCGCCCACGTCTTGCGCATGCCCAATATGAATTCAACGTGAAAGCTTTAAACTAGACCGTAAATCCTACGATAAGTCACGTTCAGAACCGATTATCGGTCATTGATTGCCACTACAATTTTTATTTATTTGCCAGAATTTGTATACTTAAGTGACGTTAAGCAATTTTTTATTAATTTCAAGGCAATAACATGTAATAATAATCAAAATCTCCCCCTCCCCCGCCTATTATTAGGTCGAAATCGCTTATACTACGACGAAATAAGGTTGGCGGGTGTCCTTGAGATGCGCACTCGAAGACTATGTAAGTAGTGGGGACAATTCATTACGTCTCGAGTGCGTGGCGCGTACACCTCGGTGCTCGTGTGTCTCCCTCTACGCATCTCAACCGCCAATCTTATTTCATCGTATAATACGAATTTGGAGAATGAATATCTTCATTAGTATTTCTTATATGTTTTCAATTGTTACAGCTGTATCAATATTAATCCAGATATTTTCAGTAATTATTATTGTATTGTTGACGCTTATAGGATGAACCCCATTGGCCGCGAAACGAACGTTTCCCCTCGACGCAGAGATCAAGCGTACTTTGAAACATTTACCGTGCCATGGTTATCGATAAACAAAAATTTGTCACTTGTCCGCATATCTCACTTTACCTAAATTTCAGCCGTGATATCAAACCGTAAGATGTACTAGAATATAAATTGGAAAAATGGCATCGGCAGCTATCTTAAGGAAACTAACCAGTTTACGGTCCAAATTGTTACCGCGCACGCGCTTCGTCCGGCGCCTCAGCAGCGAGGATTGCGGCGAGGAGAAGGTGAGATCTTCCCCCCATTTCTTTTCGATTAAGTCATTCACCCTTTACCGTTTCCCGTTAACCGCGCAGAAGGGCCTCATACTCGGAGTGTACGAGGGCGAGAACGAGGACCTCATCTTCACGAAAGCGGCGGCGAAGTTCAACGATCACGTCGGCGGGAAGCTGTACGACCTCGTCAAGAGGTAAATTTCCAAGCGGCCCGAAAGGTATGCGCAGTTAACCATTCTCGGTTCGTCACGCAGGTGCTGCCCGACGCACAAGAGGGGCGAGGCCTACGTTTTCAACAACGTCGAGAAGGAGTTCTGGTCGATCGCCGTCGTGCAATTGGGCAGGGAGAAGCTGGGCTACAATGAACTCGAGGCGATCGACGAGGGCCTCGAGGCCGTGCGCGAGGCCGCCGGCATGGGTGCGCAGGTAACAACGAGTTAGGGAATTCATCGAGTTTGCGCAACGTGGAAAGTTTATTGGGTCGATGGTGTGGGCGAATTTGACAATTTGAGGTTATGTCAGGGGATGACGGATGTCATGGCGTTGAGGTGTGGATGGGATCATAGGCTGCGCATCTTCAACCTTTTACACGGCACTGGGGCGAGCAGCCTATGGCTCAATATGTATATGCATGAAATCTTACATTCACTACCACCTGTAGGTACTTTCGAGGAACTAATGCGGTTGATAAATGCCAAAATAAAAGGCGAATTTTCAGTTTTTTTGCCAGCTCCTTTATGAAATATAGTCTTGAAACTTACTTGTAGAGGTCGAAGGTTTTTTAGCGAAATGATTCATGCGCGGTAGTAATAGAGTAGCGGGAGGAATCAGTGTCGCCCGTTCCTGCACATACACCATTTCTGCCTGGAAGCGTACGGACAACGCTGTAAGCAGCTGGGTGGCTGCGCGCGCCGGGATATATGCGCAGTCTGGGTTAAAACGTCTATTAATTGCGCCCGCTTCGATTTCAGATGTTGAAGCGAGAGGGCGTGACGAGGATCCTCGTCGAGGGCCTCGGCCACCCCGAGCAGGCGGCCGAGGGGTGCGCGCTCGCCCTGTGGCGCTACCAGGAGAACAAGTCGCGCCAGAACTGGGAGATCATCCCGACGCTCGAGCTGTTCGACGACTGCGACCCGGATAGTTTCCAGCGAGGCCTCTTCAAGGCCGAGTCGCAGAACCTCGCGAGGCGCCTCTCGGACACGCCCTCGAACCAGATGACGCCGCTGCACTTCGCCCAGGAGGCCGTCAACGAGCTGTGCCCCTGCGGCATCAAGGTGATGGTCCACGACAAGGATTGGGTCGAGGCGAAGAAGCTGAGCGCCTTCCTGACGGTCGCGAGGGGCTCCTGCGAGCCGCCGGTGGTCGTCGAGGTAAGCCACGCGTTTCTCCCCCTTAGAGGGAGGGGACCCCCTTCAGGGGTCGAATCATCAGATCAATACACAATGTACGTACGTGTTGCAGGTGTCGTACTGCGGGGCGCCGCAGGACCAGCGCCCTATCCTGCTGGTCGGCAAGGGGATCACGTTCGACAGCGGCGGCCTCTGCCTGAAGAAGTGCGAAGGGATGGACCGCTACAGGGCGGACATGTGCGGCGCCGCCGTCGTGATAGCGGCGATCAGGGCCGCCTCGGCGCTGAGCCTGCCGCTGAACATCGAGGCGGTTCTGCCGCTGTGCGAGAACATGCCGAGCGGCATGGCGATGAAGTGCGGCGACGTCGTGTACGGCATGAACGGCAAGTCGATCATGATCACCGACACGGACAACGAGGGCAGGCTCGTGCTCGCCGACGCGTTCGTCTACGGGCAGCTGATGTACCACCCGAGGCTGATCATCGACGTCGCGACGCTCACTCCCGGCGTCCGCGCCGCGCTCGGCTCGGCCGCGAGCGGCGTCTACTCCAACTCGCAGACGATGTGGTCGCAGGTAACGCAGAGCAGCGTCTCCCTGAAATCGGAAACTGCCCTTTAAATCTATACTCTCTATAGATATCCCACTTCTGCGTCATTTTCTATTAGTTTCAACCATTTCCAAGCAATTACAGACTCTAAAATGTACTTCAACTCTTAGACGAAGTGGTCGCGGGTATGGCGATCCTACTGGTTGATTGAAACAGAATTTTTGGAAAGATTTTTAAGTGCATGTTAATTTAAAGCGTGAATTTGTCAGAGAAACGTCCAGACATTGTCTTTGACCGCATGAATTCTGAATTGCGGTAGAATGGGAACAAAGATTCATATCTCATGAACCACTTTGAATTGCGCACCGAAACTTAGTGACTAACTCGACGAAGCTTCACTTAACAAGCGTAGGCAGTTTCAGCAAATTTTTAGTTTCAGTAAAGATTTTACAGTTGTTTGACCGCCTTGACGTGCGTTCCCTTTGTTTCGACTTTAACTCGTTCAAAATAAAGCGGAATTTGACTACCACAAATTGTTCTCTCAATAAACATCTAACGGCTTATCCCAATTCTCACTCAACCTCCTGCTTTAAGTTTTCCTAACTGAATGCCTCAAATCAACATGGCTGTTCTCTTGGGAACTTCTCGTCCAGAGTTACAACTTAATTTTCGAATCCCCTGTCTTTGGCCACTCAGAACAGTACGCCCAAATCGCCATTATATACAAATAAGACCATGTAAACTATACTAAATGGAAAATTTAATGTTTCCAGGTGCGCAAGGCGGGCGTGATAACGGGAGACCGCGTGTGGAGGCTGCCCCTTTGGAAGTTCTTCACCAAGAAGGTCACCCACTTCCCCTCGCACGACGTGAACAACAAGGGCCTCGGGCACGGCTCGTCCTGCCTCGCGGCCGCCTTCCTCCAGGAGTTCGTCGACTGCGTCGACTGGATCCACTTCGACACCACCGGCGTCGGCTTCCAGTCCGAGCACAAGGTCTACCCGTACCTGACGAAGGGCCGCATGACAGGCCGCCCCACCAGGACGCTCATCCAGCTCCTGTACCAGCTCGGCTGTCCGGCAGAGGGACAGCGGGAGCTCAAGTAACACGGCAGTATCGGTACTTAGTACGTGTCATCTCGAATCTGTAGTAAATGTCTTGTAGTTAGGGCTTGGAATAAAATTATTTCTATAAGGAATCGAGGGCGAGGTGCCGTGTCAAGTCCAGTTAGTTTAGCTACTATAGTCGTTTGTTCCGATCGAGATCCCCTGTAGCATGTAATCTTCTCCGGTCGAGTCCTCGGTTCGCTGCTTTGATACCTTTCCACCATACATATTTATTAGGCTGTTTCTTGTTACGAACTAAAGGCGAGAATGATGCAATCTGCAAACTTTGTGGCATCAGTTACAGGTTCACACTACGGACTAATGTAAAGGTGTAATATATTCGTTACCTATACGATACGTATTGTAGTGATCCAGTCCCGATTAGATATTGGGATGAAATAAACTGTGACGTTTGGACCGAAGTCCAATGGGTTTTAATTAATTCTCTGAAGCAATGGTGAAACATCATTTTAACTCATGGCCACGTTAAACAAGAGTTTAATGGTCGGTTTTCAGTAGTATTGATTCAATAAGATATTTCTACTACAATGTAGATGGCGATCATTTCGAAATGTTTCAGTCTCGCAGAAATGCATTTGTTTTACGTTAATGATACTGATGAATGTGGATATGAAACTCAAAAGACACTAAAACATCTCAATTAATCTATTAATCACTTATCTATTCCTTTTCGAAGTTACTCAGTGGGTAATGCTCCTTGTATTTGCTCATGTGTTCGATCATGCCGCTCCTCTGCCTCCTGAAATAGAAACACCACCAATCAGTTACGATGATTTGACCGAGTCAAACATGCCTACACCGCCATAAGCAAAATCAGTTCAAGAGAATGCTTTAAAATTTGTGAGCTTATCATAGGTACATCGTTGGAAACCTGATGCTTTATTGAACAATTTGCCCTGCGAAAAGGGTTGGTGATAACACCTACTAACTCCTTCCCAATGGTTAACTATGTCTTACTTCAAATGTTCCGGCATGTACTTGTAAACGTCCTCGAACATTTCCGTCCACTTTGGCTTGGCCTTCTTCTCTCCTCTACTGAACGCCTCTAGGACGTCCCGCTTGGCCTTATCCAGCCACTCCTCCTCCTTACCCTGATCCCATATACCCTTGGAAACCATGTAATACTTCAGTTTGTTCGTCGGGTAATCGTTGACGGTCCAGTGCTTCACCTCGTCTGGTGAGCGGTAACGGGAACTGTCATCTGAGGTAGAGTGGTCACCTACCCTGGGGAAACGTAAAAGGTGTAGTTGATAGATCTCTGGGCCTCAAAGGGTGGTGCGTTTCACAGCCCCTCTGACCCGTTAGTAAACCAGCACCTACTCCCTCACCTGTAGGTCATCGCCTCGATGAGCACCGGCCTGCCCGTCTCCACCATGTACTGCCTGGCGCTCCTCGTAGCGTTGTACACGGCGAAGACGTCGTTACCGTCGACCCTGCAGGTGAGCATGTCGTAGGAGGGGCCCCTGGCGGCGATACCGTCGCCCCTGTACTGCTCCTCGACTGGCGTCGAGATGGCGTACCCGTTGTTCCTGCAAAAGAACAGCACCGGGCATTCCAGCGTCGCTGCGAAGTTGAAGGCGGCGTGCGCGTCGCCCTCGGAGGCTGCGCCGTCGCCGAAGTAACAAATCACTACCCTGTCCTGACCTGGAAAATCGTGGATAATTGCTTACTCTGTCACGTTAAGAGGTATTGAGAAGAACAGAGAATTTTCTAGGTTTCAGGTCTAATGCTGTTTATGTAAATTATAAGAAATAATTGCCTTTGATGGAAACCTTGCTCAAGAGGTTATCTTGTAAAATTAGAATTTCACATTTTTCCTGCCCCTCCCATACAAGTTCACTAGGAGGTGCGACCTTTTCCGATTACCTTTGAGGGCGTAGGCGGATCCGGCAGCCTGCGGCAGCTGCACGGTCAAAGGGCTGGAGATCGTGATGAAGTTCAGCCTCTTGCAGCCGTAGTGGATCGGCATCTGTTTCCCTTTCCCCATATCATCCTTGTTGCCGTAGCACTGGTCCACGAACTCTTGCAAAGTGAAGCCCCGCCACACCAACACCCCGGCCTCCCTGTACTGGCCGTACACCACGTCGTCATCGGTCAGCGCCGCCGCGCTGCCTATGTGCGCGGCCTCCTCTCCGTAATTCGTCATGTAGAAGGATATCCGACCTACGGGCAAAGTAATGAAGAGCGAATGGGTCGAGGAGACGCCAGTGGTGCCACGTACCTTGCCTCTGAGACTCGTATAATATCTTATCCATGACGTTTAGCAGCGTCATGTCTTTGTACATCTTGATGACAGTCTCGTCGGGAAGTCCCGGATCCTGGCTCGAATCGATGATGTTCCCCTGTCGGTCCATCACCCTGTACACCGGAATGGGTCGGTAGGAGTGTTTCCCGAGGAATTCCAGCTTCTCCGTCCATGTCGTCTTGGCTCCGGGGAAGAGAGGGGGATCGGTGGAGTAAAATGACTAAAAATTTGTAGAAATAAGTCAGGGATGTTTGTTTCATTGTCGAAGGGTGATAAAATTATTATTATTATCCTAATACTTTTGTAAACAACACTAAGAAGACAAGTCATTGCTCCGCTTGCGCAATCCAAGAGATTTAATAAAATTACACATTATTTACCGCTATATTGTGCTTTTAGGGTTAAATTTAAACCTCCATGTTGCACGACGCATGTGTTATAATTCCTGTTGCCTACGTCTTCGTCACACAATAAAGTTCTCTGTGTCTTCGTACTGTTTCTTTTAAGTAGGTACTTACTTACTTTTGCTAAGACTGAAGTGGATGTTTTCGCTAAGCGCCTACAGGCACTCACAACTTTAGTACTCAAAGGCATTATTGCTGGAAGACGACTGTTTTCTCAAACGAGCGTTGATAAAGCATATCGCAGCCTTGACTTCTATCGCCCTGCTGCTTACGCAGTGGCGGAATACGAGGAATTTTAATTACAACCGTGTGCATCAAAATTAAAAAAGCAATCTTCATTTGTTAAAATAGTCTGGGCATTTACCACATGGTAAGAGTTAGCGGACGATTCTTACCAAAGCGCAATATCTTTACACTTATAGAGGGATAAATTAAAGATATTCCTACCATAACGCCTTGTACACAATAGGTGGTATTGTCTCATGCTTAGAACGCGTCTAATGATATAACGGGCCTTCCAAATGCGTTTGCTCTCCTAGTTTCAATATCCTTAAGACATTCTATTGAACTGCAGTCTTAAAATTAGAAGTTTAAAATGGCACAGGGACAGTGTATAGGATTCCTGTAATTTGAAGGGGCGACTAATTGCGGCCAATGATGTGCCAAATAATACACTTTTGGTTTTATTGATTGAATTTGTTTTTGAAAGACAACAGTAGAACGAGGTTAAATATGTATGTACATGATTGTTACAATGATAAGATTTATTTATTTAGGGTATGTGGGCTCTCTAAGTACATATATACCAACATCAAAGTTAAATAAATAAATAAATAAATAAAACATTGATAAGCAATGTATGAATGAGCAGGTAGTATATATAAATATAATACACAAACTGTAAATTAAAGCCTGGTATATTACGTGCCAGCCTTCTACCAACACAGTATGCGCGATGACGTAAATAAGTATGCGCATCATCTAAACCAAAACTGCGTCTTAAGCAAATGCATCTGAATGATTGTGTCGGTTTTAACTGTATTGTTTGGACTAAAAACGTTGGTAGCGGTGTTGGCACCTTCATCGATGACGTGGATCAATAAGTGTCATTTTAAATCCTTTCTGTTAACAAAAGGGTATGGGTGTTTAAGTGGATTTTCAGGTGGCCCGCCTGTGAAAAAGTCTTATTACAATGAGAACATTTATGTGGCCTTTCGCCCGTATGAGTCAATATGTGTGTTTTCAAGTGGTAAGCGGTAGTACAAAGCTTGTCACAATGTGGACATATAAGTAGACCCTTTCCTGTATGTAGACGTGAGTGAGTTTTCAGTCCATAAAAACTACAGAAAGCTTTATCACAATCTAAACACTTTAATGGTTTCTCATCAATGTGGGTATTTGAGTGCTGTTTAAGATCACGAGCAGAAACAAAAGATTTCTCACAATGCGAACATTTAAATGGTTTTTCTCCGGTGTGGGTGAATGAGTGGGTTTTCAGATGAGCAGCTTGTGTAAAAGCTTTATCACAAAGAGGACATTCATATGGTCTTTCACTGGTATGTATCAATAGGTGTTTTTTTAGACCGACAGCAGCAATACGTTTGTCACAATATGAACACTCATGTAGACCTATTCCTGTATGTAGGCGTGAGTGAGTTTTCAATCCAGAAGAAGTAGAGAAAGTTTTATCACAATCCAAACATTTGAATAGCTTTCTATCAGTGTCGGTTCTCCAGGGAGTAATAACACAAGGTTCTTCATTAAGTATCCCCTCTACTGTATGAAGTCGTGAGTGAATTTTCAATGTATTTAAGTCAGAGAAAGTCTTATCACAGTCGAAACATTTTAATAGCTCTCCATTACTGTGGGTCCATAAGTGCCGTTTAAGAGTGTCAGATCTAGCAAAAGTTTTACCACAGTGTGAACGTGAACACCTAAACAGTTCACCTGTATGGGTTTCGAAATATGTAAAAGGTTTTTCACAATTCACGGCTTCAAGCTTTTTGGTGTGCGTTGAATATTGTTTAATATATGCATTTAATACCAAAGGTTGAATGGGTTCCGACGAATCTTCTAAAATCTCTTCTTTTATCTCCTTGGTATTGGTAAAATCAATTGGAGGTTCCTCTTTAACTTCTCCGGAAAAGCGTACTTCTTCTACGAGCGCCTCGTTCTTCTTACATACTTCGATGAACGCTGAAAAATCCTCAACGTGTGCTACGCAGCAGTCGCAGATGTTTTCTCGATATCCGACAGTGGGGTCCTGGAAACAAACACAGATATTAAGTATATTTAGCGTATTTGATACAAAACATATATCACAAAATATAAGCCAGAGGGTAATACTCGAACTTCTTTTGCCCATTTAACTAGTGCCTTTGAGAGAACCGGAGAAGCATTAGAAAAATGTAAAACCCATGACGCTTATAGGCATCATTTCTATGGAATAAACGAGGTGCAAGTGAGAAAGAGGAGTTGGATGGGGTAAAAATAGGAGAGGAAGAAAAGGTGTGTCACGAATATGGAATGTCAGGGCAAAACACTAATTTCACAAGTTGTACTCAGTAGCTCCCGATCTTAACCAACCAATAGAGAACTTGCAAGGGCTATTTCAACTTTGGCAACAATTTTTATAGGGTTAATATAAACATATACATAACATAAACATATCATACCATATACATATACATACCATACTTACTGTGCTGATAATGTACCAAAAGTCCAACAATTCCTGTCCAATCCTTCGCACCTTCTTCTCCTGTGAACACCAGTCGCAAGGAATCACATCCATTTTTATGTGAAATTGTGGCACTTCTCATAGTTGAATCGAAGACGAAATCATAATATACCATACTAAAACAACATAACCTCAAAACTTCTTCTTCTTCTTCTATTTTTGTTGGCCTCCGCTGCCAGGGCGATTCAGCCAAGGACAACCTCAAAACTGTGTGTCTATGTATACGATACATAGCACAGAACACAAAATCGTTAGACGCGTAGTTCTCTTTATTTCGCCGTTTCGTGACATTCGTCCATGTTTTGTCAATAAAGCCTGAGTCTCTGTTGTGCCTGAAGCGAATTCCCGATTATCTCTGACAAAAAACCGATTTCAAAGCGGAATGAGTGGTGACGGCGATAAAACGGAACACTTCGACTCGTTGTTCCTCTCGATAGCCCAACATCATCCCGAAGGACCTCGACAGGTAACAAAGTAACAGCACGTAACCTCCAAAACGTGATTTAAACTTCATTTTCTCTCCCCGGCCAGCTCTTGGACACCTTCGTCAGTTTCCTCGGGAGGAAGACCGACTTCTTCACCGGAGCGAAGGAGGGAGAATGGGAGAAGGTAATCCGTCGATACCCTAACCTCGCTCTCGGGTGCCGATCTCTCCCCTTTTTCAGATGGTGATGAGCACGTTCAGGAAACACGAAAAGGCCGCGAGGGAACACCACGAGGCCGAGCTGAAGGAGAATCGTGAACGGGAAGCTCGGAAGAGGGCCTCGAGGCGGGCCGAGAAGGAGGCCGAGGTCGTCAAACCCGCCGAGATAACGGAACTGACGGACGCCGAGGCCCAGAAGCTCCAGGCCGAGCTCGACGCCAAGAAGACCGGCCCCGCCGCCCCGGCGAAGATCGAGGACGACGAGGACGAGTCCGAGAAGGGTAAGCTGCTGCCTAACCAGGGGAACGGGTGCGATCTCGAGAAGTACAGGTGGACGCAGACGCTGGGGGAGGTGGAGGTAAGTGGTTTAATTTTTCTGAAGTGGTGTAATTGAAACGCTGCACGTATGAAATATGGTACTCAAGTGCCTCTTTGCAGTGTTGCTTTAGAAAATGTTTTTAAACCTCCTCAATTACTGCCGAGACTTTTTTGGATGTGATCTCATCCTTTGTTCCATGACATATTTATACAGTCTTGCCTAGTCTCTCAAATTCTATTGATGCATACAATTGCTACCGGTTGTTCGCTACTAAAAGCAGTGCATATGTATTTTCAACTCAAAACTGCACATGTCCAGGTTTCTTTAATGCATTCCTCTGGAGAATTCGTCTCGTCCTGCCTTGATCTGAAGGAATTTCTCCCTCGTCGGCTTCAAATGAAAGGAGGCGTTAATCGAATAATTTATTTCTACATGGTTTTACATAAATAATCATAAAATGTTCGACATATCACAGTACATTACACAAAAAAATAATTAAACTTAAGCGCTACAAGAACAACCTCAATTTTGGTCAAATTTGACGTAATGGGGGAGGTGAAAGCATGCCTCGTTCAGCAAAATGGCACTAAATCAATAGGGCAGTGTCGTCACCATTCCTCATGTTTAATTTCCTAGCTCATCATCACCTCCGTTCCGCTACATGTTAATGTATTATAAATATGAATTATTAGCTATCTAGGAATAGTAATGCCTTCTCTATCAGGGTAACTATTATCGATGTAGATCTTACTATTCTGTCAGTACCTTTGGTTTTTGGCGCGCACTGCAAGAAAAAAGAATCAGGTTTTATCCAGAGGACGTTTCGAACATTTTCCTCTCTTACTTTCCAACAACAGTATCGCCGTTAAGATCCCGACAGTGAACAAAGCGGACATGCTCAGGATGAGTATCGTGAGCTGATTTTTCCTACAGAACCCCCTCTGGGGCGGTTTCCTGCTGGTATTCACGTTCACCACCGTGAAGTGCATGCTGCTAGCGACCGAGACGTTGTCGTCCTGCTTCTTCTCGTTCCCGACGTTGTTCGGTAACGAGATGAAACCTTGCCCGTTGGTCTGCTGGAGGTAGTACTGGATGTTCTGGTTTCTGGTGGTGATCGGGTCGGTGTCGTCATTGTCGTTGTCCTGTTGGTGAATTTGGGCAAGGTTGGCCGCTGTCAGTAACATCGATCCCGATCTGCCGCTCTGGAAAACAGAATCATTCGTTCAGGCTTCGTTGACGGTGGAATTTATAGTGCCATGAAACAGTGGGACCTTTTCATTTTCTCTCATAGTGCATTAAGGTGGCAGGCGAAGGTGTTTGAATACTTGAGTTTTTCATAAGTACTGCTGTTTGAATTTTTAAAAAATTGGGTACTTTTACTTTGTGAACAAGCCTCGTATATAAGGCACGGATAGTTCGGAGCTAAGTTAATATGAACTATAGATTCAGTCCCTGAAGGATTCACGAATACGAGACGGTCGGAGAGTGCACGATTCGTAGCCACGGAGGTCGGAAAATTCGCGATTTTCCGGGGACGCTCTGAATGCGTTGATCAAGCTTCCACGGGTAAAGCGGAGTCGGAAAATGCGCGAAATCCCGAGGGTATAGTATGGTCGGAAAATGTGCGATCTGAAACGGCGAAGGTCGAAAAATTTGCGCATTTTCCAGGGAGAATTAGAATCTGTTAATGAAGCTCCTGCGATCTGGCACCGCATAGGTAGGGAAATTCTTGAATTTTCCGGGAGTACTCGGAATCTGCACGTTCCCACGTTTACAAATGCGTGAGCTGAAACTGCGAAGGTCGGAAAATTCGCGCATTTTCCAGTGAGAGTCGAAACCTGTCGGTCAAACTCTCGCTGGAGCAAATTCGATGATCTTCCTGGGACGGGAACGCTTAGATTAATTTCGTACGTACCTGCGTGCTGTTGTTGCTGGAAGCGGATCCCTGTGAACTTTTAGAGCTTCGAGCTAGTGTGGGTCTTGGTATGTGCCAACTCTTGTCGAGATCTGCGGGGATCTGTAACGAAAAATTTAAAAACGATCGTGAGCGAACCAAGAGAAAGCTCATTTCAATATTAATGAGCGACGATTTTAATCCCCCATTGCGGGCGATGATCATAACGTACGTGGCGCAGTCGAAAACGCTCGGTGAAATAACAATGTTGCGTCGCTGGACGAGCGATTAATGCGGCATGAAATTATTAGGTAAACACGCTTTACGTCACACTCGTATTGCATTTAGGAATGTAACGTGTTTGTTTTATTCATTCAAACGAAAGAGAAAACCTTCGGGATCGTTAAATAGCAAGCGTCTAAAAATAGTAATTTCGTTAAATCGACGCGACTCTAAATTTAGGTACTACTTATATTTTTGTCGTCTAATAACAATGGCAATGGTCGTGGTTTACCTTAATGGATTCGGTATTGAGGGAAGCTGTAGAATCGAAGTTTTTCGTCAATTTGTCATGGAATAGTCTTTATGTATTTAAATTCTTTCTCTTCCCAGAGTTCGACAGGAGCTAACGGTTAAAGTGAGTCATCCGTGCTCGATTATAATTTTATACGGTTTCGATACCGTCCGTTACGTAACGAAATGTTTCTTTTTTAAATCGCGACCGGCGAAATCGTGGCCAAAATTCGATATTTCCATGACGCGTTCACAAAAGGTGATGCTGCCCTGCAGTGCACACGCGCATGCGTACAAATGTGAATACATGGCAAGTTTCGGTATATTTGTCGAAACATTATTCGGTTTTTACTACCAGAACGGCGGCGATGGGAAGATACCACCAGGAGGAGGGGATGAACGTACAGGGTTAGATTCTATCAGTTATGAAGTATTGGGGGTGTTATCAACTGTTATTAATAAATTGACGTTTTGATATAAGTTTAAAGACAATTACATTATTGCTAATTACTGTTATTTATACAGGGTGTTTGGTAAACATGCGGCAGAAATGTAAGGGGTCATTCCTTAGACTATTCTAAGGATATTTTGTCCTTTGATGATTTTTGAAAAACCGCCCCATTTCGAAGATACAGGGTGACAAAAATTTACGAGAGCAAAATTTTAGGTAAAGATTTTCCTTCTTCCAGTTTGATCTCAAAAATGGCAGTTTTTTGAGTAAAAGAGGACAGTATTAGGGTGCTGAAAAAAAATAACTTTAACTTTAAGAAACCAGTAGTTTTTGAGAAAAAAAATGAAATATGAGGAGTTTTTCCAAATTTGCCGGTTTTCAAAGTGAAATTTTTAAATGTTTTCATATGTTACCCTGGTAGGTTAAATGATAATAATAAAGTTTGGTTATTCAGCTTTACGCCGATATTCAAATTTCGTGAAAACAGTGTGGAGAAGTAAGTGAAAAAATGATTACAAACGGCGCGGTTTTCGCGCCTTCGCCATTTTGAAATTTTAAATGCGTTTGTGCTTAGCGGAAATACCGTCGTCGTTTATACTGTATGTCATTTATGTCGTACTTTATAACGTTTCTATTAAAAAAAAAAACACAACCAAACCGCCTAACCTAACTCTGCTTTCCGAAGGATTCTACACAGGAACGGGTAGTTTATAATATTTCTAAAGTGGAAATATTCCATCAACGAAATAACTCCTTACATTTATCGCAACACCCTGTATTTATAATGGCTCAGCTTTATTCGAAACTGGTGCCGACGAGTTTCTTCCGATTTACCATAGTAATTTGTCGTAGTTATTACAGTTTAATATAAAACTCTATCAATTTTATATCATAGTTTTACCTGCGAAGGGATAGGATGGTGCAACCGAAACGCCACTGGAGGCCTCTTGGCGCATTTTTGACGGCCGGGAGGAATTTTATTGCTGATCACGACCCCCTGTCTCAGTCACTCAGGTCGTATACGCCGAACAATGTTTGGACAAGTTTACCTGAATTTCCAGGCAAGGTAAATTTTCCTCAAAAAACGTATTTAGACGGCACGAGTAACAAAACAACCGGTCGATTGGACGTCACTATAAAAGCCAAGTACGCGTCACAATTCCTTATACAGGGCGCAAGGTGTACTAACTTCCTCGGTACAATTTAAGTCGATCACGGCGGTAGATAAGCGTAAAATATTCCGCTCAGGCCGTTTAGTAATAAAAAAGCAACTTTCGTGAGCGATTTAATTTCGTGTTTCCATGAAATAACCCGTTTAGTTTCTGATCGCTCTATAGATTATACCTGCCTGTCACATTAAAAAGTTTCTGTCGTCGGTCCGATTGTGTCCACGTCGATAGACGTGCGATACGATCGCCGTCATATAAAAGACAATAAAAGCACAAAACCTCACGAGATAACAGCCGTATGAGTGATTAATCGTATCGGAAGCGGGATCGGAGATTGATCGGCCTGCACGTGTTGGAATTATAGACGTTAAGGTTGTCCCATATCGATCCGAATCGATTTCTCTAATTGGGCATTTGATTAATTGACTTAAGTCGGTAGTGGCAAGTCGCCTGCTATGATTCATGCCGACTTATTTAGCAATTCGTATTATACGAGGTGGTAATTAATTAACGTACCGTAAGCGTCGTAGGTACTTCCTACTTCGGTGCCGTCTAACGGAAATTTCACCGGAGGACCCCTGGAGAAACCCTTCGATGTTTAAAAATCGAAAATTACTCCTCGGCTCCAATTATAGGAAGTTGCGCAACATCGGTACGTGAATTTATTTTTTTCGTGCGTTCTCTTTTATTGTTCCGCCGTGGATCATTAATGGGGAAATTATGTTTTTGTGTCAATGTTAGAAGTCCGATTATAAATAGATAAATACGTATTATGCGGGTATATGTTCGTATAATGGCGGATCGTTAGCGTTGCGGTGACTGGAATTTAAAATTAATGTGCCTTACGGAATCGTCATTATCATCTACATCATCGCAGCGCAGGTATTGACCATGTGAGATCATGAGGAGCGTGGGTAACGAGAGCTTACCGTCATATCGGAAGATTTTCTGAGAGATTTCTCGAGTTTTTAGTATTTTTAAGCAGCACAGGTACAACCAAAGCTCTCTTGCCAAATTTTAGGACAGCTCATTACGTTTTTTGGAATTTTGCACCTCGCGCGAATCCCCCTATTTCTCGCTTCCTCAGTCGACCGGACGACGTTCGCCTTTCCTCACCCCCTCCCACCTATCAAGAGTCCCATCTCTCGCCTAGCGTGCGGTTTCCCCCGTATTTCTCGTCGTGTTGACAGCAATTAAGGCATTAGAATGCGACTGTGTCGTGCCGAAGATCCCTCATCGCGATTACGTCTCAACTCTCCATCGTTCCTAGTTAAAACTTCCCAGAATTATTTATTGATTTGACTAGAATCAGAGTTATTAACGTTATAGCTCTTTCAGATGGAGGCCTAAAAATGAAGATGTCATTATTAAGTCATGTACCATTTTAGACATTAACGAAATACGCAAATGGCGCATGTATGCGCACTAAGTTACATTTTATGGGAGAACTGTCGGTTATTGCGCAAAGAGGAATAATATAATGAGAAAGTCTTAGTGTTTTGATTCCTCCGACAAAAGATGTCATTATCAATTCATGTGCCATTGGAGGTATTAACGAAAAACGCAAATGGCGGCGTATGTACGCGTGTCAAGTGCGTTTACTAACCAATGACGTCAGGTCGATGATGGCGTCGTTTGCAATCATCAAGGGCCGATTTCCAGCGCCTTTAAATTACATTTTATGGGTGAACTGTCGGTTATTGCGCAAAGAGGTACAATTTAATGAGGGAGTCTTGTCGTAGATACCTTTGAAAAGAGATATTATTAATTCACATACTATTTTGGGTGTTAACGAAAAACGCAAATGGCGGCGTATGTACGCGCGTCAAGTGCGTTTACTAACGAGTGACGTCACGTCGATGATGGCGTCGTTTGCAGTCACGTGATTCAAGGGCCGACTTTTATGGAAAACTGTCGGTTATTACGCAAAGGGGAACAATTTAATGCCGAAGTCTTGTGGTAGATACCTTTGAAAAAAGAAATTATTAATTCACGTAACATTTTGGGTGTTAACGAAAAACGCAAATGACGGCGTATGTACGCGCATCAAGTGCGTTTACTAACGAGTGACGTCACGTCGATGATGGCGTCGTTTGCAGTCACGTGATTGCATATATGGTGATATGGAAAACCGTCGGTTATTACGCAAAGAGGAACAATTTGATGAGGAGGTCTTGTAATTTCGGCGTAAATTGTGCGTTTTGCTCTCACGAGGATTTCCCAACGGCCAATGACGAAATGACAATTTCTCCTCGTGGCGATTCGACGCAAAACCCGCCGCGAATACCGTAATGAAAACGGTTGTGCGTTACGGCACGCGTTTCCGAATTTTTTTAAATCGTTATATCATCAGCCTCACCATCACCTTCATCTCCCCAGTTAAGGTCACGACGATTACGCGTCACGCGGCGTCGGGTCGTTTTGTGATCGCACGTACCGCAAAAGAAAGTCGCGCATTGGCCGAATCACCAGTTGCTCAATAAACAATGGTATCACTCTCGGTATTACTATTAACGTTAGATTAATAATAATATCGGTCTAAAAGTGAAGGTGATTAATAGGCTGATTGGGAAATCCGTACCCGTTTAATGGTATAATTGTGTTTATTATAGTTCGAGAAATGAGATTGATTGTTACAAAAAAATATTTTGTGACCCACTTGGGACGTGTCGCAGAATGTTCTTTCAAGGTCCCGTGCGGCTTGGAAAAAATAAATTTAATACACTCGCTAAAATTGAATCAAATAAAATAAGTCCCTTTATTTATTATTTATTTATTTAAACGGGAAGCAATTTGTCGAGCGATGAATGTCGATGATAATTCTCGCTCCCGGCGCATACCAATTACTTATCATAATTTATAACGTTTAATAATTTATTGTTTCAAAATTAATAAACACGTAAAAGTCGTATAATGGCTCAATTAGCGAAGTCGATGTGATATATTTGCGCTAACGGGATTGAACGATTTATTTTGCCAACATTAATCTGCGTGAAATCGAGACGTTTTGATTGGAATTTTACCTGCTTAGGGGTAAAGTTGAAGGAAAATGCAAGAAGAAAATTGCATTGTAGGGCTACGGTAGCCCTACAATTCATTTCTCGCTAGACGAGGTGCACCTGCCCTTGATATTGGCTCAAATGTCAAAAAATTGAACAAGCCATTGCAGGGTGCATTAAAAATATGAAAATTTCATAGAAAAGTCGCCCTTTAATTAGTCTAACCCAGTAGTCCAATAATGGAAGGTATCAATAATGAGTGTCCCTTTTACGAAGTGTCCTATTATCTATTAACTTCGAATTATTTCCCTCGTGGATTCATCGTGGTTTGCGTAACTGCATTAGCCCGTAATGTAATCCTTACGTAAACCATATGTTAATATCCCCCCTGTAACGTTATCATTATATCAAAAAACGTTTAAGAAAAATCTATGTTTAACCCAATCTCTTCACAATCTACTAACCAGCTGACACCGATCGGTAATTCGTATATTAAATAAGTACGCATGTGTATAATTTTATTATAACGCGGATGGATATTCATTTTGAAAAAGCGTGTCAAGGTTCTGCAGTAGCAACCATCCGTTTTGTGCGGCTCTTCTTTGTGAATTAATTATTTGTAATTGGGTTGTTTTTTTGTATAATTTTAAAATGCAGGTTTCGTTGCAAAATGGTGGAAAACTGGATCGTTTTTTCAGTTTTCAAAAGTTACTCATAATTTACTTATAAAGGAACAACTTTCGAATGTCACCGGAATTTTTTTAATCGGTTTATTTCGAAAGCCACAGATTTTTTTTTAAATAATAGCAAGAGTTTTCCTTATGAACCAATTTATTAACTCCGTCATTTTTCCTAACATTTAATTCAACAAACATGATTCGAAAATACTCAAAATGAGTACTTTTTTACTCACTTGAGTACTTTACTCAAAATGAGGCTTCTTTTGAGGAAAATTCGTTAAATTTCGTTCATTTATTTCCAAAATATGACCTGTCAAAGTTGCCCTTTGATTGCAGTCATTGCATGCATGATAAAAGGGCCTTTTTAGTGTGAATCGTTTTGTTTTTCCTTGTGATAAAATTTAAATTTACTTCATTTTAAGCAACACAGGTAAATTAACTAAAGAATAGCTTTTGATCTCTTGAAAAATGATAAGTGCCTGAGTAATAGTGGTGGGGTTAAGTCTCGCGTTAAATAAGTGACTTAAAAATATAATTTTATTCTCAAATCTTGAATATCTCGGCTTCTAATGGACCACTTTTGATGTTTTTTTGTTTTAATTTTGTGGTAATGCGTATGAGAAAACAAAAATTGTAGTGCCGAAATTCAAATTTGTAAATTCGTTGTTATGAACCAATAAAGCAGATTTTCAGCAATTAATAAACAGCGCATTCTGTCTTATGCATTGCAATTTCATGTCTAATAAAATCTGCGTGAAATTTTGCAAAATGGCTAACAGTATAAGTGGCTCATATTGAGCGCAAATCAGTAAAATTGTTTAAATAATATTTTTAAACCAATTATGAATTTTTTTAGTGTATATTTATTGATTTGCAATACATATTACCTTTAAAAAAATTGTGATTTGTTTAAAAACATTTTTGAATAAGTTCATTAATTTGCAATCAATGTACTTATACTAATGAGACATTTTGCAAAATCTCTTGGAGATTTCATTAGGCATGAAATTGCAGTGCATAAGGTAAAATGCACTATTTATTATGCCGAATAGCTGCTTTATTTGTGTATAATAATAAATTTACAAAATTGAATTTCGCCATGGCGATATTTGGTTTTCTCGTAACTCGTACCCCAAATTAAGAAAATAACCGTCTAAATCGGTCCGATAGAAGCCGAGATATTGGTGCTTTGAGAATAAAATTTTATTTTTGAGTCACTTACTTAGCGCAAGACAGTACTTTCTTAGCAAGACCCACAGTTCTTGCTACTATTTAAAAAAAAAATTAATGCTCTAGAAGTGAACCGATTTAAAAATTTTTGGTGGCATTGGAATGGTGGAATGCTTTTTTTGTAGGAAGAAAAATCAGCGACCAATTTGAGTAATTTTTTAAGGTGCCATATTTTTTTACAAAAAATTGATTTTAATTGATTTAAAATAGACCTTAAAGGTGACTGAATTGCAAAGTTTTGGGGAAAAACTACCGAACCGATTTTGACGAAATTTGGTATGTGTTTTGCTAATAACGTTAAGCGTTTCTTGGCCGAATGTGAAGGCCCAAAGAGGACTCTAAGTAATTAAAAGAAGATTAATTGATTTTTTCACCATTTTTTTTGTAAGTTTTTATTTTGCAACGAAACTATTGCATTTTAAAATTATCAAAAAACACTATCATTTAGATAATTAAATTACGAATCTTTTCACTCCTATACACTTTCCCTATATAATGAATTTTTAAGAAGTTCCGCGGTGATTCAGATCAATTTTTCTTGATTTCATGTTAAATTTCATGCATTTATTTATTTGTTTACACAGAAGGGAATGTTAATGCTTAACTACCTCGCGTCTAATGAATATTAATGCCATTAACAGGCGGATCTATTCGGAATCCTGCATCAAGAGAATTTCTGAACCTGTTTGGGGATTCCCTCGCAGCTCTTGCGCGAATTCCGCTTGCGGTGACTCACCGCACGGAGGATTTTTACTCTTAATTTGCAAAAAAAAAAAACACACTTTTCCCCCCAATTTGTCGAGTTTCTTTTATATATTTTTTCGCGCCGATCGTCCGGTTAGATTAGCCATCGCGAAATCGAAAATATATCCTCGCTTTTGCCCCATACTGCAATTAAGTTTCTGTTAGTGTGAGAAAACGGTTACCTTACACGCCGCAATTAAATTCTTTATTTAAAAATAAAAAATAACAATATGGTTGCGTAACGGTATTGTGGCAACATGGGCGCGGAGTGAAACTACAGTCGGAATTGAGGAGAAACAGATGCATTCAATTATTATGGCGCTTTGACCGAATCAGATCAAAGGATTCTTGTGGAAATTTTCACGGGAGAATATCACAACAATGCTAATTGAGTTAATGGAAAAATAATCCTGGTGTTCTCAGGTCCGGCTCGACAATTAGATAGTTAAGTCAAATATTTGCTTTAACAATCAATAATTGCTTAAGTAATCAAGGAACTAGAACGACTAAGCAAGAAGTGCGCGTAATATTCGACGCCTCGTTCGTAAAAATGACCATTTTTCACGCGGCTTCGTCGACACTTACGCTATCTGGGACGAAACTCCTATTCTCCATCCTTCCGGCTGCGCTCGGGCTCGGGTTCCTCCCTGTTCTTCCCCTATCGACGTTCTTAATCCGATCGGAAAAAGGCGAAATTGGAAATGAAACCTAAAACGAGTCGAACCGAACTCCTCGTCCCGTCTGGCACCCGCACACCACTCTCTACGCTCTCTTTTCGAAAGGAAAAGGTGGAAAGGTTAAAGTGAGCCTTTAACGTGGCTCCTTAGCTCGCCCGGCTCTCGTCTGTTCACTGGTCCGGCGCTCGTCGAGCTTTTTCCTTTTAAGTAACGTCGGGCGACGCGAGCACGAGGTGCGCGTACGAGGCTGCGCGCGAGCGCGCCGCGGCGTTGCCAGAAGGATCGCGGACTGACTAAAATGGGGATGTCGCCGAATCGAGTTTACGATAATAGAGACAGTATTTAGCTAGTTGTTATCCCTCGCGGCTTCCCTCGCTCACCAGTTACAATACGAATATACGTGTATGTCGACAATCAATTTTCTTGCACTTTTTTTCTTGCCCAAGTACCTTCTTGTGTCGATTTACATGACGATCTGCTGAACGTTATACGGCAGCGTCATCTGCTGCGATTTTTATATATTAACATTCTGCCACATTAATTCATAAATGTCTTATAGACTTGTCCCAACATAATTAAATGTCCTTTCCTAGATTTTAGGGCAATAGGGGCAATTTGTAGCTAGCCGTTATCCCTCGCGGCTTCCCTCGCTCACTTAATTAAACAGTTACAATATGAGTATACGTATATGTCGACTATCATTTTTTTGCACTTTTTTTCTTGCCCAAGTACCTTCTTTTGTCGATCTCCATGACGATCTGCTGGACATTATACAACAACAGGGGAATGGGTAAATTACTTACAGCACGTGTCGGTGGTTACCGTTTCTTGCAGTTCGGACGGCTATTTCATGATCCCTCTCGAGTATCTCTTAAGTATCGAATCGTGGCCAGCGCACACCACCTATCGTGGGGCAGGGGAAAGTCTCCATAGGTTTGTTCTAGGAGCAGACGTCATTATCCTTAACAGAGGAAATGAAGCCATCTTCTTGGCCGCAGAAGACAAGGGGTAACAGTGTTTACGAAGGGCATGGCGAGCCAGTGCAGAGATTAGAGGGTTTCCACAGGATCGCAGGAGGAACGAGGAATTTTCTCCATTTCTCCAATCGTCAGGAAATAATATTTCAAGTATTTCATTACATTTCCGTGTACTTTTCGAAATCTCGCCGGCGCGACGTGTCTCGTAACAACCGTTTACTTCATTTTAATTATCTTGTAAGAAATGTACCAACTCAATAAATAATGTTTAATTTGCATGTACAAGTTAAGGTAAATATTTGTGGAGATTTATGTAAGTGTTGTTGCATAACTCCCAATTTTCCAATAGGGAGTTGTCCAATAAAAACTTATCTAATAAGATGTATGATTGGTTTTGCACGGGGAATACCCATTTTGTGTGCATTTAAGAAAAAAACGATGAAATATAATAATGTAATTAGATAGTGAGAGCGAGTAATGACTTGTACTAACGTCGTGGACATGGAAAAGTGCACGTACATTAATCAATAAGCGTGCGTACGCGCATGCGCCAACACCGTTATTGCTTTCAATTCGATTTTTTTCGTCAAGGATTCGAAAGCGCGAATTTCAAACTGCGCGAAGGGAACGCAGGGAGTTTTACCATTTTTGGGCACTCGCGCTAATTAATCGATCACCTTCGTTCCGATTTTCCCTAACCTTTTAGAATCTTTAAGCGTAAGCTGCGCAGAAGTTTACCCGTTTTCGTTAAGGAAGGAAGTAAGAGATTAATCTTCTCGAAGTTGTCGTTAATGACTCCCGTGTCGATTAGCGGGGGGATATTAATTATACCGCTGGGAAATTAATAGGATATCGATTAGCAGAGAAATCAATATCGATCGAATCGAATTTGAATCGGTAAGGTTCAGCGAAGGCGATCCACCGTGTGATTAATCGGCGAGGCTCCGTGCGCGGCTAGTAAATATACCGGAGGTGACGAAAATAACTATTTTTCCGTTCGCATAAATAATAGTGACATCGCCTTCATCCTAGCGTTTTATTCGCGTTGTCACATAGAGTTTCCCTATAAATAATAAGAACCTACATTATTCTTCTTTCACCTGAAGTGTATTATTCATAAAAATACCGTTCACGTTGGTTCTTGACATTAAGAACTACCGGCAAGTAAATTATTTTAATTCGCGATTTATAATCGATGTTAATAGATTTTTTTCCACGAGAAGAAAAAATCGAATCGAGACGCTGCTACTTATCCAACGTGTATTTACCATTAAAAGACTCGAACTCGTGAAAAGATTGACTAAGGTCGCGCGAAGTAATTCCGCATAGTTATGTAATTGATCGGAGGTATTGATTTTGAATTGGCCGCAATATCGCCGGTCGTTTTATCGATGCGAAAAGCACGATTGAATCCGTATTATTAATTTTTCGTCGCGTATCTAAATTAACCTTTACCTGGCACACCTCTCCTGAGTAACATACCTGGCACATGGGGTTCGTACGAGCCCCAGTGACAAATATCCTTGTAAAACTTGAAATATTGATTGTATCTTTTTAGAAAAAATCAGAGATCAACTTCAGGTATCCCTTCAAAGGGTGAAATAGTCAGAGTTTAGAAAAATGAAGATTGGCGTTCAGGGAAAATTCGGAAACTTGAAAAACTTGAAAAAATAAATTTTTTACAAAAAAATTCATAACTTCTTTGTTTTTTGATAAAAAGGGCTAAAATTTTAGGTGTGTCTTCAATTATATCACTATAAAGGAAAAATATTAGTTTTCATGGGTCTTCCAAAAAAGGTATTTATTTGGAGAAATGAAGGTATGGATTTCACGAAAAAAATTTTTTTTTAAATAGTAAAAAAGTCTTGTTTTTTATTTTTTCAACAAATTCATTAGAAAATATTCTTTTTTCAAGACGTAGAGTCTAATTCGTTAATACCCGGTACAATTGGGGCACATTAAAAGTCTATGGTCAATACCCTTGTGCCCAGTACCCCTTGTACCAGGTAAAAAAATTCATAACTTTTTTATTTTTTGATAAAAAGGGCTAAAATTTTAGGTGTCTTCAATTATATCACTATAAAGGAAAAATATTAGTTTTCATGGGTCTTCCAAAAAAGGTATTTATTTGGAGAAATGAAGGTATGGATTTCACGAAAAAAATGTTTTTTTAAATAGTGAAAAAGTCTTGTTTTTTATTTTTTCAACAAATTCATTACAAAATATTCTTTTTTCAAGACGTAGAGTCTAATTCGTTAATACCCGGTACAATTGGGGCACATTAAAAGTCTATGGTCAATACCCCTTCTGCCAGGTAAAGGTTAAGGTCCCCTTACGGACCACACAAAAGGAAAAACTGTATCATCACACTGATCCTGTTACGCTCAAGGATAATTTTAATACCGTAGTAAAAATTAAGATTCGACGTTTAACATGGTGGTCGTTTTCGTACAATGTCCTACTTGACGTCCATCGTTCGTAAATTAAAGGCATTCTGAGATGTGGATTTGCAATATTTGCTCGACCTTGTCGGACTTTTTGTCCTAATGCTTTGGATTTTTCCGTTGAATAACAAACGTTTTGAGTAACTATTGCATCGCTTCGTTCATGAACTGAATTAAGTCTCGTCTCCAGATGCAAATGAATTTTATAGCGTGGATCTTTGTGGATTTTGATTTTATTGCTAGAAAGAAGTTCGATTGTTTTAAGAGGCGAGGTTATGCGAGGTTTCGTTTCTGTGCCGCTGTTGAAATCTCCGAGGAAATATCCGAGTGATGACGATTTTACATGCGCTTTCCCTTTAATTCACCGAGAACAAAATGGCGCAATATGGAACCTTTGGTTTGATCAAGACAGAAATGTACTTTTTTGGGGTACTTTAGGGTATTCATCTCCATACAAAGTAATGTAATGTATTGAAGAGCAAATCCCTACACCTATTGAGATTAAAAATATGATTTATGACACGCCAGGACTGCGAAAATTCCAAAAATACACGAAAACCCAATGAAATACTTGAAATATTATTTCCTGACGATTGGAGAAATGGAGAAAATTCCTGGGTCCTCCTGCGATCCTGTGGAAACCCTCTAATCTCTGCGCTGGCTCGCCATGCCCTTCGTAAACACTGTTACCCCTTGTCTTCTGCGGCCAAGAAGATGGCTTCATTTTCTCTGTTAAGGATAATGACGTCTGCTACTTAAGAGATACTCGGAGAGGGATCATGAAGTAGCCGTCCGAACTGCAAAAAACGGTAATTCACCGACACGTGCTGTAAGTAGTTTACCCATTCCCCATTTGGTTAAGGTCAGAAATTTGCAGTTTGCAACAATGTTACCTTTGAATAACATAATTAATATCTGTTTTTAAGTGAAAATAGATACCTAACCAATGCAAATACTGCACTAAAATTTTGTAATGCCACTGCGCGTGTGCGAGTAATAAAATAAGATTATTGCACCATTAAACATATTAAAAATTCATTCATAAAATTATTTTGTTGGAATGTTCGTGTCGATTCTACGAATAGTTCGGGGTGGACTTCCTTTGCTTGTAAAGGCCCTTCACCGACGCTTCTATTAACGGTAATCCTTTGATTTTTACGATATGCAATCGCAAAACATCCTAAAAGTTCTTCTGCAACGTTTAACCACAAAATTTTCCTCGACATCGAACCTGGAAGGTTCGAAGAAATCGATTGAGACTCTGGAACCTTAAGATAATCTAATCTGGCTGTACTTTAACATGCAATCTACGAGTTATAAGGAAATTTCCATTTTTCCATTGGACTAGCGCCACAAAAGATATTTAGATTTTCGTAATGAGAATTGTGAAGACAAAATAAAAATCACTCCTTAAGTTTAAGTCTTCGAAAGCGTCTCGAAATCGAATCTAGTAGGTTTGTACGAGGTTCAATCAAGATTTCATCGACACGTAGTTAATAATGGTGAAAGTTATGGATTTTTTTAAAAATAGTCATTTTTTACAGTTTTTCCGGCTTTTCTCGCCTAAAAATGGTCGAATCACAGTTTAGCAAACGTCTTTTAAAAGGTTTTCCAATCTCTGCGAATCTGCTGTTGGCAATAACGGGATTTAATCAATACTTTCCATGGAATAAGCAAAAACAACAAAAAAGTGACCTTTTGAGCGTTTTTAATCCTCTATTAGCCTACTGATAGAAAAATCGATCAAAAAATCGCACATTCATCGTCCGATCCCGACCCGGACGCGTCGCTCAATGCGATTCCAGGTCAGGTTCGCCCACTTAACCTCCATCGATAGTCGCTAATAATAAATAAATAAATTCTCTTTGTCTCTTTGCACTCGGCTGCGCCGAAAGACTGTTGCTAAAAATAGCCGCCGCTCCGTATACGTGCAGATTTTTGTGCTTTTTTTTCCTCTTGTGTACACGCTTATTGACATTTCGCTGATCACGATTTCATTCATCGGTCCGCGAAAGTCGCAGGAATTCGCGAGAAATTCGTCATCGTTCCCGCTGTTTTCCCCCAAAAGTTCGTAGATCGTTCGCGTGTCATTTTTGCCTCTTAAGCATTAATGCGACCGCGTTAACCTTTACCTATTTTCTTCAACATGAAGCGGTAGGTATGCGGGCATATGGGTCGCTAATTCTCGATTGCGACATCGCTTTTTAATTGTTCTGTTATTCTTTTTGTCCCATGTTAATTATTTCGGTAACGCTCGAATGAGCCGACCTTTCCTTCGTGCGCCGTATATCATCGTACCCGCGTGCGGCGGTCGTGAGGATTCTATTAACTTCGTTTATGGAAAAACATTGAAAATTTATGGAAGAAGTTTGTACCTTTGTTCTCTTCCAAATTCGGTTTTTCCGTTTCAGGCCATTTCAGTTTAGGAATACACCCTGTAAATGTGCGCAATCTTCCCCTACAGGTACCAGACACACCTTCACTACTCTTCTACTACCAAACCCATTTAGCTTTAAGCTAAAAGCGCTAGTTTCTAGCTGCGTGCGCTTCGGAAACGAAGGAAATTGTTCTTTAAGTGTTATGGTCGGCCATATTGGATTGATGTATCGAGCTTCATGAATTTTTGAAACCTGATCTCTGATTAGTGAGTTCTAGAGCCCCCGTATAAGAAATTCGGCGCGAATCGGTTGGTTTTTGAAAACCTAGTCGACGACGAATCAAATATGGCGTATCATTTCAAAATGGCCGTCACTTTCGAAAGGAACATCGTACAGTAACCATACGAGAGTTCATTTGGAAGGGAAAGAGCAGAAAATTTTGTGCAGCCTGTATTTAACCTCGAATTTAGACAAAATTGCCATTTTTCGGGAATGTAATTTCAGTTACTACGTATTTTGACATTTTCAATTCAATTCAAAAATTAATAACAATCTATTGGCATACTTTCTGAAATGAGGCACGTTTACTCGTGAGTGGTAAGAAAATCATGCGTCAATTAACGATCACCGACATTTCATAAGGGGATCTTTGCACACGACCCGCAAGCAGATGTTTCTCAAGAGAAAAACAAATTCTTAACAAAGTTGCAACAGTAATTAAACTTGTTGTGGAGCGATTAAGATGAGATTTCTTAGCCGAAAGGGGAACAGGGCTTGCCCCCTTTGTTCCTTAGGGTTCAAATTTTCAGAAGTGGTGCATTATGTTATTATCTCCGTCATGTTCGAATTTGGACGAAATTGGATTAGTAGAATTGAAATTATTATTGAATTTCTGGATTTGAGTATTTATTATTAGAGGTGCATTTCATATGCAATTTTCGAATATTTTTCTTCAAAAATGCATATTTTCTGAGATATATTTTATTGATTTTGCAGAATTTTATTTGCTATTTTTGTTTGTACGTGCATTTTCTTTTAGTTGACTGTAATTATTACACCATTTTTTGTGCTTTTAAATGCATTTTTCAAAATTTTTTTAGACACATTTTAAATGACTTGCAACTTCGTGCAATTTTTTAATTCAAACTTTCCTCGTCGTTACTGTCCATTTAAAGAAGGAATTTATCTATAATTTAATTAATAATCGTTCCTTGGACACTAATAACATCAATTTTTTGAAAAAACATTTTTTAAAAATGTACTACGAATGTTTTTAGACAGTTTAAAGTGTGGAAGTCTTTTGTAACCTAGCTTTCTTATGTAATTTAGTAGAAAGGCGTCACGAGACGAGACGGAAGTGAATTTAATATATATGTATCTTACGTGGGTCCAAGCGGGCTAAGGACACGGCGCTCTCCCCTGTCGCCAGTTTCTCTCTTATTTTTCCATCTTTTCTTCAAAATTCCCAAGCAGCCGACCGGTAATTTTTTTCAATAATTCTTAAGTTTACTACTGTACACAGGTAAAATAGCTGGTCGGCGTAGCTGGTTGCCATGAAGTTATATCGAAATTTAATAGCCCATCGATTTACGAGCTATGAAAGTTGTCATTTTTAGTATCAATTCGTCGCTATTGCAACTACGGAATTACGAAAAGACAAATGTAACGTACGATACAATAGGTACCTAAGCGCAGGGAAATTACCAATAAAACTTAAGTCAAATTGGAAAACAGTTTTTTAAGGGGAATTACATGGGTTTAATGGTTCAAAATACCTCGTTGAGGAGACCTTGCGTCCATCGATTCCTGTCGCGTTCTACAAACTTTTCTTGGGCAACCGATGCCTCTTCTAACCTTTCCTGCCTAGAGGTCAAAATTAAATCCTCGCTATTAATATTTATGAGACGTACGTGGACATTGAATTTTCGATAGATTCGTCATTGTCCCAAAAAAAAACTTATCGATATCGATCCTGATGCAATCAATATCGAGATTACCGTCATTGAATATTTCCTATAACAGGATACATACAGGGAGAAAGTGCGAAAACGGTATCTGATCAGTACTTGCTTCTTTGATGGTTTTCCTCGAGCCTTGAAGCGATTTTTTGTCCCGTGGATGATTCCATCACTGGTAAAGGGAACGTGCCTCCTTTTGATCCGATCTGCTAATTAAGATGCCTACGAGGAATTATCATAGGAGGATCCTCGCTAATGACGAAACGTCGGCTGTTTCGAAATGCTGATCGATATTGCAAAACACGTCAGTTTATAAACGTAATAGCTTTTAAATCGAGCTACCTAATGAGATTATTATGAAATATACCGAAGGACTTTACGAGGAAAAAGTAACGGAAAATAATCCAGGAAGGAGGAAAATGCGGCGGAGAAGTGCAGACAGAGTCGGTCTTCGGTCTCACCGCACCCATTACGAAAGTATTAACAATATTGATATTTTTATTAACAATAAAAATCCCAAGTCAAGGCTCTCGCAGTAAAATGTAGCACGTTAATTGAATAAAGGCGAGTTTCAAAAATTAAATACCGACGTGCCGTTAATAACTAGGAAATCAAATACACTGATACGTTCGAATCAAAGCGGAATTTGTATCCTGCATCATCTACTTCTCCTCTATAGGATCATTAAGAAAATAATCAACGCCCACTCGTAGAGTACCTTTCCATGTTTCGACATCATCGAAGAAATAATTTGTCGGCAGCCGTCAAGAGACTTCGGTCCCCCTTGGTCAGAAAAGTTTTCTTTTCGATCGCGCGTCGATATGCGCAGTCAAGTATGCGCATTTCGCGCATCTTTCAACCGTTAAATTTCTTAGCGTGGAAAAAATAATGGTTTCTTTGTATGGGGTCATCAAAGAATTCTCACCGTATTTGCAGCTGTCGTGATATCTGTAGCAAATACATTCTTTTATGGTACTTACCTATCCGTTTTCACCGCGGTTGTGAGAAACGTTAGATTTTTCGAATTTTCATCATTTTATGCAATCATGCGTTGTATAAAGATACGTTCATTGTTGCTTTACGCTAATATACAGTGTGATCTTGTATAAAGAACCGAATTTTCAGCTTAAAATTGATTATTTTCGATATAAAAATGATACTCAAAGATTTTCTTCAAAGAGGTTCTACACTTGGCCCAAATCCAAGTTTTAGCAAAAATGGCTTTGCTGTTTTCTTTCCTTTTATCTCGAGGGAAACTAAAATCATATTCATACTCGGTAAACCTTCCCTAATGATAAATAAATTGACTTTTGAAGTACAAAAATTATATTTGCGGCCATCGTAGCATTCGTAAGAGGTAAATTCTTTTATGGTGCTTACTTAACTTTATGCATTACTTCATTTTTACATGTGAAAGTTTCCATAAGTGAATGTGAATATCAGAGGAGGTACATTTATGCATAGGTTTAAGAGCAAAGGTTCGTTTTTCCCTTTTTTCCCTTTTATTTCCAGGGAAAAGTAAAATCGTATTCATGACTTACTTCCCTGGTGAGAAGTGAAATTACTTTTGGG
The DNA here is from genome assembly GCA_963576515.1 of Cryptocephalus primarius. NCBI lineage: Eukaryota > Metazoa > Arthropoda > Insecta > Coleoptera > Chrysomelidae > Cryptocephalus > Cryptocephalus primarius. Next base: position 2,103,019 of record OY754949.1, on the reverse strand, counting down.
GTCAAAAGGGATTAATGGCCATTATCGTCATATGGAGGCCATAAGGGATATCTAAAAATTCCCGTAGTGTCTGCCGCTATCGTAGCATCTGTAGAAGGTAAATTCTTTTATGGTACTTACTTACCTAAACATTAATATTATGCATTACTTCACTCTTATATGCGCATGTCAATATTAGAGGAAGTTAATTTGTGTATTAGTTTAAGACTATATGCTCGTTTTTGCTTTACGTTGATATACAGAGTGATTATTTTTGATGAAAAATGATACTCCACTATCGAAAACAAAAAAATCTTTTGACACCTGGTGCTTCATTTTGTAATAAAAAAATCTCTTATTTCGCACGCAAGTATGTAATGAATTCCCCAATTGAAAAGTGTCTGTAGTACTTTACAAGCAACAAATGTCTTCACTAAGCTTATTCGAAGCCTGAAAATATTCCCTAGCAGGATCAAGGCGACAGACAGGGGCGACTATAGGCTTGGAAATTTTTCCTGGTGAACTTGTGGGTTGTGCGAGACGGTAACGGCCGAAGCACAATCGAATTTCATGGGTCATTTCGACATTTCGCAAGTTGTGGATTTAGGAAGGATGCCTCCTTGGAAGTAAGGAGTTCTAATCCCCTTCGGACCGAAAATGTGGTATTTTCCATTTTGACTGGCCTATTTTGAACCACCCTGCGTATATCGACGTTCAAATCCTTCACAGCTCAGGAATTTATTGTGAGTGTGTCGTTTCTTTTCGCATTTTACTAATGTTACAATGACATATTGAACAGTTAACGAAATCCTGGAAGGATCAAGTTTCGTGTCCTTGTCGCGCAAAATTATACGTGTCGAATGTCTCATACTTTCCTTTGTGTCTTATTGCAAAAGTAACGAGCGGAATAACCGCTAATAAAACGATAATTACCGGTGACTTGATTCACTTCTAATCGACGGTTTCCTCGGAAAAACTGAGGGAGAATCCGCATCAGAACCGTCACGTTTATTTCTGTGTAAACTTGACCTCCGGTTCCGAATTTTTCGTGGCGATAAAAACATTACGACCGTTACGTAACGAGTGTGCAACAATAAGGAAGCTTCTCTCGCGTCGAGAGAAAAAATTCGAAGGGGTCATTAGCGGCGGCGATCGTTTTTTGTTGCTTCGAAGGATAAATCCCCTTTTTCGACTAGGAAAACGGTGGCCGTTTAGCTTTGGAACAAAAGCGTTTATCGGCATTAGTCCGATGATAATCGCTGAGTCACGTATTACTTTTATGTAACGCACGGTAGAAAGACAAACGAGTCGCCTGCATTATCCGTTTACGACTCGGTTTAGTTTCGGTCTCCATGCGTTCCGCCTCATTTCCATAACGTGCCTTTCAAACGTTCTACACACGTGGACGATATATTTAATCGGACATTGATTAAAAGCTCATCCAGCGTGAATTAATTGCGAATTAATATAACCTTGCGATAGGTCGTCAATTCTAATGGCGAGAATGTATTGTTCTCCCCTTAATCTTGAAACACTGAAAATATTTGGAGTCCAGGGTCAAGCCTATTTCGACAGCCGAGGTATGCCCAATTCCCTCAATAAAAGCCTATTGCCGTCGAACTCCAGGGACTTGGGAGGATCTCCAGGCCCGACGCCCCGTCAAGTTTCACGGAGTTCGGAGGGTCGCCAGGCCCGAGCCTCCGGGGACTGTAGAAAGTCGCCAGGCCCTCTAGGGACACTAAAAGTATGAAACAGCCCTTGCCTATGCTAGTTTTTTTTAATGAGGGTTTAGTGACGCGCCTTAACGCGATTACTTAAGAGCTTACTTAGATTACTAAGAGCTTCAAACATACCTAAACACTCGCTAAACGAAAAATCATATTGACTGTTTCAATTTTTGTTCAAGCAATAGATTGATCCTTCAATTGCGCCATGAAATGTTACAGGAGTTATCAGCGTTTATTGTTATCAGCGTTTTCTAAGAAACGTCTCTTAGTTCCTTACGCTATTTTGGTGTTTGTCAAATCTCCATTACCATGGATGTTTTAGAGAATAGAAAAGAGTCCAAAATGAAGTCATCGCTGGTTGAAAATTAAATCTTTAAATGTTATACAGTGGAGTCGCAAAAAATCATTTCCTGGTAATTTACGAAATTTATTATAAATTATCTGATTAATGTAATTAATAAATTAAATTTCTAGCTATGTGCATATAACTGCTCGATTAGATCACGACGACGAGTTACGAAACTGACGTGGAATTCAGATCCTTTTCCGATGGACCGACGTATGAAATTAAATTTTGATTTATTGATGCTCGCGCGTCCTTGGACGGTTTTTCTGTCACGTAAAAAACCGAGGAAGATCGCAATTAGTCGTTTCCTTAAATATTGAATCTAATTTAAATTATTACCGCCGTACTTATTTTTTTCCCCGGGGCGGATCCATAAGGAAACCTGTCGCCATCACACCTACTTCGAAATACAGATTTTAATGCTCGGGCCGCACCCGTGGCGATTAAAACACGCGCTTCTGAAAAGGAAAAAAAGTTGACATTTAACGGAGAAAACACAAAAAAAAAACTGTCGCAATTTTAATCACAGACTCACGCGGAGGGAAAAATGTCGAATTTTTTTTTCGCGGAGGTGCCTCCGGGTCTGATCATCAAGGCCGGTCCTTTTTTGACGTCGCAAGTTAAGCTGTAACCGCCCTGAAGGTCCTTAAGTCTGATTCTAAGCCCTGTCGAGCGGGAAAGCTAAGAAATCTTACTCTAAACGCTTTTTAATAGGCTAATTTATTGTCGCAACGACAAGTTCTTAGAAATCTCCTTCGGGATATTAGTATTCTCTCTTGGGAAACCTCTGCTTACGGGTCGTGTGCAGCGACGCGCCTCATTTGCTGGCGAAAAATCGGCAATCGTTCATTGGTCAGAGAATTGCTCTGGAAACCACTTTGGTGCAGGGCAGAAGGGCAAACACTTAGGTTTTCATTGTTTTAAGCGCTAAATGCAATTACTGCCTAATAAATGCTAATTTAAAATAGTCAAATTACACGTTGACCAGTGATAAATCTACTCCAAGACCAGTAAATCCTTGTCCCGTTACGGCCAAATAATAAATCACTATCGTAACTGATATAGTGCCGATAATAAATCTTTTCTAAAAATTATCATTTACCATTCCAGCACTCTGTTGTACAGATAATAAACTCCGTTAGCGTTCGCGAAAGGTCATCGGTATATTAATAGATTCGCTGTAAAGATGGTCATTAACACTTTTTTAAGCCGAATTAAGTGAGGTTATACAACGTACACTTACTTATAGCTTCGTGCTAAGATATTTTTTTTCAATATAAACAAAATATCACAGTCTAAACTTCATGGGCTCGGGTATTACTAACAAATGAAAATCCGTAATATAGTTTGGACCAGGAGGGTCAATCCAGGAGGGTTGAAGAGTGAGGGATTTTCGGCAAAGCACGGTCACATTCTGATGCCTTAATTGTGGTAAACATGGAGAACTCGCTCGCTAGGGGGAGAGATGAATAGGAAAAAAGGGGGATTGACGCCGCGGATCTTTAGTATGACGGTGGGTCGACTTAAGGCGAATAGTTAAGTAAAGATTCGAAATGGGAGTGCTGCCTTCGATGGAGTCTGCCTGCGCATTAAGCAATGGCGCTATTAAAAGTGCCTAATGCGCATGCGTTGCTATCGAAATAAGGTAAACGTTAATAGCGCCCGACAAAATGCAAAGTTCTATTGTGGAACTTTTAAGGCTTCTAATTAGCCTAGAACAGACTTAGGAACTTTTAAGAGACTTAAGGGACTTTGGAGATCTATGCAGCAACGAGGTGGTTGTAGCCAGCCCCAATAAAATTCCATCACAGTCTAAGCTTCATGGGCTCAGGTATTACTAACTAACGAAACTCCTTAATAACTCCGGTTCCACTGAACTGACTCCAGTCAAATTTTTACACCAGTTATACACTAAATTAATAAATAATTCTGAAAAGTTTGGACCAGGAGGGTCAATCTAGAAGGGTTGAAGAGTGAGGGATTTTCGGCAAAGCACGGTCACATTCTGATGCCTTAATGGTGGTAAACATGGTTCGGACAACTCGCTCGCTAGGGGGAGAGATGAATAGGCAAAAAGGGGGATCGACGCTGCGGATCTTTAGTAAGACGGGCGGTCGACTTAAGGCGAATATTTAAGTTAATGGGAGTCCTGCCATCGGCGGACTCTACCCTGCGCATTAAGCAAGTGCTGATTGCGCATACGCTCCTGTCTAAGTAAGCTTAAAATAGTGGAAACTGTGGAAATAAATAAGAAAAGGTGAAAAGGTTAAAACTATATTACATCTGATTGTAACGTTTGTTAATAAATGGCTTTAGAATTTAGGGAGGAGGGAAAAATCCCATCTTGTAATTTTTTTGTCATTTGCGTTTAACCGGAGGTCATGTGATGAGAACGTAAAAATTTATGGATTTTCCTTGTCCCTTTACGAGTTGCGCCGTGCATCGTTTATTACGAAGGCTCCTCGTTCCTCGCCGAGGACAAATAGACAGGTTAATACGTCACTTCATGTCAATTTCGAGACCGTTGAACTCCTGCTGTAAAAACTTTTGAAATCATTTAAAGTATCGCAGGAGCCTCGACGTTCCGATATATCACGAAATTCTTTCTCTGCCGCCTAGTCCATATTTAGACGGACTTATCGTCCGTGTAAATCTAGAACCGATACCCATTTACCTTCGATCTACATACACATTACAAGTCGGTAACGCTATCTACACAGACGCTGCCCTACCTTCTCTCTACGTACGTGAGATAAAAATCTATTCCATTTTTTGTCACGTACTCTTATTTTTACTTTGCGCCATTCCGCTAATTAGTAAATCAATTCGGTTTTACGTCACCGCCGGGATCGATTTTATTATCCTTCTCGCGTCGGTACCGAAACACTTCATGGGTATGTCGGCCGGTAATGTGCGTCGGTAGGTACATGGGTTTTCGCTCGTAAAACCGGTAACGCGCGTTTGACTTAACGATTATCGCAGACGAACTGTAACGATCTTAGAACGTTACTTAAGCCGCGTACGTATTTGTCGATTATTAGTTACACCATCTTCAGTTGGAAATGTACGCGCATGTAAAGGTTAAGTGAATTAAGCGTGTATAATTTACTGTCATGAAATTTTGATAAATGAGAATTTCACACGAAACCGACCTTGCGTCTCACACACGTTATTATATCGACGTTACTAAAGACTTTTTGATAAACATTGCGCAGCGATAACGATTATACACTCGACATACTCGAGAGAGGAGTCACCGTATCATCCGTTTCATTTTTTCCATTTTCCATACTCCTCGACCGTCTGACGTCAGTGCGGTGAATTACACACGAGAATGACCGTTAATTACGAGAGTTATTTACTTCAGACTTTTTTTTGAAAAAAGTAACGACATGCCTTTTTTGTTCTTAGAGGTGTTCTCAGTGTTGCGTTGTTAAGGTTAATGGAAAATCGTTTATTTGCGGTCAAAGCGGAGTTGTTCCAGGTAAAAGTACTCTACCTGAAGCTAAGTAAAACGTCCTATGTTTTCAAGGTTTATTCGTCTCTTACACTATACCGACGTAGACACTGAAACCTAAACTTCTGTAGAAAATTTCCTTTGACTCCCATACACTTCCCAAAAGTCCAGGCACTGACTTAGAAGTTTTTCTTGTAACATCAATTTCAAGGATATTCTGAGGAGTGCTTTAGGCACTGCTAGCGAAAGGTTTCTGTAATGTTTGTTCCAGGTGTTGGCAATACATTTAATAGGGAGATTTTCACCAAGTCCTCAAAAAAGATATGCTTCCAGGCGTCTACGAGATGTATTTCGAAGTATTCCATGAGTTTCAAGTACGTCCAGGAAACTTAGGACATTAAGAAGGTTTCACTTCAGTTTCGAATTTTTTTCCAAAGTCCCTCAAATTCCTAGATTCCAGAAATTTCAATTTTTCTCCACTTTTCCAGAAACTTTGACCTGCACGTCCTAAGTTGCCTCCCATACTTTCTGAATGCCAATCGAAAACAATGAATTGATTAAATTGCTTCTCTGGAAAATCGCAGAAAATCATTTTAAATGTGAAAAGTTCTTTAGGAAAAATTTTCTTGGCTCCAGTGTTCTTCCCAGTATTCCAGGAAATCGGGCATTAGATAAATGTTTATGAACTTCCAAGATATTCTGGAGAGCACCTTGAGAAATCCTGGAAAGTTTCTTTGAACCTGAAGTCATCCAAATGGTACTGGTAGCAAAATGTGTCGGTAATGATGGTTCCAGGAATTAGGAATAAGTTTAATAGGGAGATTTTCACGATGTTCCCAAAGAAGACATGTTTCCAGGTGTCTACGTGATGTATTCCATAGTATTCCAGGGGTTTCAAGAACGTCCAGGAAACTTGCTTATATACAGACAATAAAAATCTTTTATTTCAGTTTCAAAAACGTTCCCAAAATCCCTCAACCTTCCTGAGAACCTCTTCGGTTTGCAGTACTTCAAAGAGTCCAGATTTTCCAGCTAAAACCTTCAGCTAATTGGAGGTTTCAAATTTTGTCCAAATTTTCGGTTCCAAAAACATTTCCAATAACCGACCATTTTTCTGGAATTTTCCTGGATATATCCTGTTTTCAAAACTCAAAAATGTCCAGTTTTTTCAACTGAAACCTGAAGCTTATTGAAACTACGCCAGCGGTCTTTTGCGCACATTTTAAACATTAGAAAACTCATACTAGAAAGATGGTTTGATTGATTTTACATAATTTTTTGCAAAGGTATAACAACAAAATAATTCTATTTTTTGTCTTTTTGCGGTATTTTTTGCATTTTTTATTTCACAAAAAATTGGTGTGGAAAGTTTTTCTCTGCGAGCAATAATTGTTTTAAAATTTTGAAAAAAAAATCACTTTTCCGAATTTATTGTTAAAATTAAACAACGACTTAGCATGAAATGAGCAGCCTTTTTGTTCTTGCCCATAAGACACTTTTATAAAAAATTTTTTAGTGATTTTCCAGGTTAATACACTGGGTTAGGTGGAGATTTCAACGATGGATCAATCAGGAAACCCTCCATTAATCTTAACGCTAAACACGTGGAATTTCCAAGTTTTTTTAAAATTCGTTAGCTGCTCGAAACCTTTACGGCTCGAAATAAAATCCAAAAAATAAACTGGGCGACCTCTATAGGAGAAAAAATGTACCGCATTGTCGTCCGATCTAAATTCCTGATTCCTTTTAATACGATTTCATTGGGAAAACCTTTTTTACTCCTGTTACACTTTTAGAGAAAACAACCCATAAAAACCAATGCCGTCGAAAAAAAGCGAACAGAGGTGAAATATGCGCGCGCATTTCAACCGTGACCGTGACTCTCGCATATAATAAGAAATTAACGTTTTTAAGATTGATCAAACGGCAGATTCGTATCGTATTAACGCCTCGTAGATAATGTCTTTATCATGGGTTCTAATTACATGATTGTTTCGTCACATGCCACTCGGCGTGCGAGCAATTTAACAACAAATTGTAAATCCTAATTAAGACTTGTTAATTGTTACGAAATCTTCACATGTACGTCGAGGGGTTCAATTAACCTCATAATAATACCCGTGACATGATTCCTTACGGACGAATTACGAAGTTGTTATGTTTATTCAAAGGAGGAACAAAAATGTTTAAGAGAACCTTGTTTTTGAGATATTTCAGCAGTCGAGTGATTAAAAATCTGTATTAGTTTTACGTCACGTGAGGTGCGGCGCGTTTCGACTTCCCCCAGTGTAGCTCCAATGGATCTAAGCACTTTTCAGTAGGTAGTAATCGCCATTACCTACTCCCATTGTCTGCGTACCTCTCATAGCCGGATTCGATACACTAGCAGTTTCCTTGAGAATACGTTCGTCGTTAGGTATTCATTTAGCGAGAAAAATAAAGGTACGATCCGCGGTAAATACATGTAATCCATATACCCAAACGCTTGAATGGCTCCTTTGTCCTTGCCGAGAGTGTTGTAGCAAATTACACTTTACGTATCGTTGCGTGCTTGTCTTTTTCTGATCCTGTTCTACTTTTTGTACAGTTTTCATACGAGACGGCCCGTCGACCGGTTTTTAAGCGGCTCTGCGCATTTATAGGCGGGAGGTAAGGCGTCGATCCAAGAATTTTTTATTGCGACATACTGAAATCGTTATAATTCAGCGGATGGGGAATAGGATTTGCGATTAACACAAAAGGAAACGGTTATTTTCGTTTAAATAGGGCCTGATAAATTTCCCCATTTTCAGCAGGAAAGTATAAAATTTCTTATTGTGAAAGATTGATAGGCAAATTTACAAAATTATGTGGAATTTCCAGAGGTTTTTCCTTGATTTTTCTCGCCTTGCGCAGCTCTGAAAAATTATGCCGATCGCGCAAGAAAGAAAGGTAGCGCTACAACACCCAGCTGCAATATCGCACCGTTGCCGGAATGTGAGTAAATACTTTGATATAACGACGATAATTTCACAAGTGAGTTGTAATGTACTAATCTGTTGTGCTCGTGTGAAGAAATTTAATATACCAGGACGATTCAAATGTAGGAAATTCGTCGAATTACTCGCCTAACTGCGAGTATAATTAGAGGAGCTTTAGTGTATTGACTTAGTGTAATATTTGTAATCAACTTGACAACGTAGGCGTTAGGAAAATGTCCCCTTTCGTGTGACACCAAAATTTGAAAAATTCGAAATGAGTCCATTTTTGGAAATGGTCGCAGTAGGTGAACCTCATTTTGGGACACGAAATAACTATAAACTATGGGAGTTTCGCAATGAAACTCGCAGGGTATGTCCCTTAAATGATTCTAAGGCTACAGCGTAAATTTCAGTTCGCCATGCCTAGTAGTTTTCGAGATTTTCTGATTTTTCCAAACAAAAAGGAGCATTTCCTTCCTACTCTCCCCTATATCTGAAAAACTAGGCGTCGTAGGAAAGAAACACTTTTATTTCTGGCATCAGGAGAATGTCCTCTTTCGTTTGACACCAAAATTTTGAAAATCCGTAATGATTCAATTTTTGGCAATAGTCGCACAAGGGTAACTTTTCCTCTTTTGGGCCATAATATGTGAACTTTGGAATTTCGCAATGAAACTCGCAGAGTATGTCTCTTAAAAGATTCTAAGCATACGATGTAAATTTCAGCTCAATACGCCTAGCGGTTTTCGAGATTTTTTGATTTTTCCAAAAAAGGAACATTTCCTTCCTACTCTCCCCTATATCTGAAAAACTAGGCGTCGTAGGAAAGAAACACTTTTATTTCTGGCATCAGGAGAATGTCCTCTTTCGTTTGACACCAAAATTTTGAAAATCCGTAATGATTCAATTTATGTAATATAATTGAAACACAATAGATCCCACCTTTCACTCCATTAACAATGTTTAAAACAATTGCCAACAAAATTAAACCAATTACACCGTCCCCACCACGGATATGATGAATCGATCCATTAATAAAAATAGACTGTCACTAATCGAGTTCAATGTTCCACTAAAAAAAAAAAATTGTGCAGCTCCAATCACGTCACGATCTACGTACGCACGTACGTCGCTTATAAAAAAAAATAATTAACCGTCGAATTAAGAGATTAAAAAGCGAACAAGTTTTTTTTTGCGAGTAGCATAGGCGGTCCTATTGTTACTGGCAATAAATTAATTTGACGAATTAATAATTAGGCGATCCATTTCCTGTGAGCGCGCGAATGTCAGGAGTTGCGCAAATCCAGAAAATCACCTTGGATGGAAGAGGTTATAATAGGCGTACCTATTCGTTAATGGGAAATCGTTGACGAGGTAATTGATGAACGCCTGGATTTTCTCTAATTATGATCGAATTGTTTGCTCTTCGGTTATCAAAGTGATGTTCCTATGGGAAGATTTTTGGAATTATGATTAAATCGTATAAAACCGATTAATGTTTACGAAATGCAAGGAACGGCGCAATTAACATAAAATTTCCAACGCCGTTAATTGCGACATCGTGTCTAAAAGGGTAACGCTACTAATTTTAATTCATAAGTGTATTTCGAGATATATTTCAAGAAATTATCGTTGCATTTTATTTGGAACGGCTCCGCTTTACAAAATTACGTATGTAAATAGTACATGCAAAACGCAAGGGCGTCCCAGAAGGGGAGCCTTGAGATTATTTTTCCGAGAGATGCTCGCTCCTCGAATTTGTCGTTGATGCAACCCGCACCGCGCATACTTAATTCTTTTAAAAGGTCCCATTTCCCAACCGTTTAATTAACGCTAATTGAGGGGTATTTACGCCGGTCGGAGTGGAAATAAAGCAAAAATATAAAAGATGTCGGCCTATTTACGGCGAGGTCGTGCGTATAACTCACGTGCTTTAATCGACTTTTCCGCTCGAATGCCCTTAAAAAAATTCAAGAAAATTATCGTACGGTTAACGCCGTCGAGGGTGCGCGAAGGGGGCCGGCGGCGCGCTTTAGGGTCAGCTCATGTGGAAGGCCTGACAACTAGAGGGCGTTAATTCCTTTAATCACAAGTTATTGGGAGAAAGCTTCAGAAAATCAATTGGCGTTTTAAGTTAAGCGAAGGAAACACGAGGAAAAAACGGCTAATTCGATTCAATAAAATAAATAATAAGTTTCATTTAAAATAGTAATTATTTCACTTAGTTTTATTTCCACATTTACTAAATAAGATATAAAATATAAACTATTCATAGTACTGCATGCATATTTAAAAGGATAATGCATAGTATATACGCCTATACTCAAGTATGCAGTGTATATCTTTGTGTTCGAACGAACGCGAACGAAAACGTTACGCCTCGATATAAGTAATCAGAGTACTGCATGCATATTTAAAAGGTGTACGTATACTGCATATACCTATACTCATGTATGCAGTATTCTGCATCTTTGTGTTCGAACGAACGCGAACGAAAACGTTACGCCTCGATATAAGTAATCAAAGCACTGCATGCATATTTACAAGGTGTGCATATATTGCATACTGTATGACTACACTCAAATATGCAGTGTATACTCAAGTTGCGTACGTTATTATTGTTATAAAGCGGATTTTCCGATTGAACAAGTCAATAATTCACCAATCGAGGGTTGAATTAATATTGTTGTTATTGTTTTCTTTGCACTAGGAATCGGGATCCGCATATCTTTATTGATGATGGCTAAACAGCGGGAATTTATTATAATATCATCGGCCTTTGTTATCGTTTTAATCTTCTAAACAGGTTTTTTGAAATATTAACGAAATTTCCGCGGATACGGTGGAATTGTTAACATTTTTCTCGGCGCCCAGAAGCTAATAAAGTTTCCTCTCGTGGAATTACGATCGCAATCAGAGTAATAAATGTCAAATAATATTAGATGAGAACCGCGGTAGAGTAATAATTAGAAATATTTACTTAAAATTTAAATCTCTTCGATCGGCCGGCAAAAAAACTAAATTGTTCACTGCTAAAAATAGATGATAAACCATTATTATTAGCCGTAGCACTTAATCGTAATTAGCGAGTAGTCATTCCTTCCGCGTTCTTTTCTTTGTTCGATACAGGCATCGGTTAATTTCTATAAATCGAAGTTTTATAACATGCTAATAAAAAAAAAAATTAATAAGTAATTTACTAATTCGCTTTTACCTTGAGATGCATCGTTCACGCGCACACAGGCAGGCAGGTAAATAATCACGATTTTTCACGCTTGCAAACAGTTTTCGGCGGCAAAAGCACAATGCGTACTGCCGTAGAGCGACAAAATTATTTTGCAACGTTCGACCGATGACCGGGAAGAAGATCGGCCTCCATATCGATCGTTTTGATTTTGTCTCATTAGGTATTCCATAGGCGACGATGGTGCTAAAGTAGAGGTTGTTACGTTTCTTCCATTGGCACACATTGTGAAGAAAAGAGGATTGGCATTGGATGGAAATTGGGAATTTTCTGGGCCCTAGTTAGAGTGAATTGGCACGAAGGGAGGGAATTTTCGAAAAAGTCTGGAAAATGTAGAATTCACGAGTGTAGAAAAAATTGAGGATTTAAAAAAATGGGAAGTGAAATTTTTTTATTAGTTTTCCTATTCGAAACATCTAATTAAAAAATCTCTTAATATATAACCGACTGCTTGAAGTGTCTAAACAATTCTTAGAAATTTACCAAAACTGGATAATATTTGTATTCATTAATTGAAAGAATTTCGAAAATGTAACCGGTTGCTCTTTAAATAAAATTTTGAACCTAGTGCTGATACGAATTGAAATTTCTTTTAAAGGGCGCAGGGTACGTCCCTTAGAACGTTTTGAGCCAATGGCGTAAATTTCAACTCGTAATACCTAGCGGTTTTCGAGATTTTCAGATTTTTCCTAAAACGGGAAATTTCCTTCCTACTCTCCCCTATATCTCAAAAAGTAGACGTCGTAGGAAAGAAACATTTTTATTTCTGGCATCAGGAAAATGTGCCCTTTCTTTTGATACCAAAATTTTGAAAATCTGAAACAATTCCATTTTTGGCAATAGTCGCACACGAGGGTAACTTTCCTGCTTTTGGGCCATAGTATGTGAACTTTGGAGTTTCGCAATGAAACTCGCAGAGTGTGTCCCTTAAAGGATTCTAAGCCTACGGTGTAAATTTCAGCGCGATAGGCCTAGCAGTTTCAGAGATTTTCTGATTTTACAAAAAAGGAGCGTTTCCTTCCTACTCTCCCCTATATCTCAAAAACTAGGCGTCGTAGGAAAGAAACACTTTTATTTCTGGCACCCGGAAAATGTCCCCTTTCGTTTAACATCAAAATTTCGAAATTCCAGTAATGATTGCATTTTTGGCAATAGTCGCAAGAGGGTAATTCCCTTTTTTGGCCCCAAAATACGAATTTTGGAATTTCGCAATGAAATTCGCAGAATATGTCCCTTAAAAGACTATAATACTATGAAGTAAATTTTACCTTGCGGGGTCTAACGCTTTTAGAGCTATTTTGATTTTTTCCAAAAAGGGAAAATTTCCTTCCTACTCTCCCCTATCTCCCAAAAAGTAAACGCCACAGGAAAAAGGTTTCAATGGCGGCATCAGGAAATTCGAAATTTCATTGATCATAAAGCGCTTGACCGAAATTAGAGTTTCTATAAAATATTGAAGAAAATTCAGGAGATTTTTAAAAAACTTTCCAAAATTTCGTTTTTGAGTTACCTCAAACCTCCAGCAAGATTCTCCAGATCCATTCACTGTAGTTTCAGTAAATTTTTTTAAAAAATATCAATTTGAGTCATAAAAGTAATCAATAGTAGTTACATTATGTGATGACCGTGGATAGCAGTATATTATTACACAACCAAATAAAGTTAAGTGTCTGATTACGAAAATGGGCAAATGTTTACGTCCACCTTGGACCAATCAGAAGCCCGATTTAAACCGAGTAAATTTATAATCACATTATTTTAGAGAAACTATTTTTAATGAAACATGTTTCTTCCTATTCTGACTTTTCTAGGGAAAATTAACGAATTTGGGATTAATGACGCAACTTGCCAAAGATTTTCTCTCTCTATCTCTAATTACTTATGTTAATTAGAGCCACTTCCTTACCTTGTCTGACCGAAAACAGCCTGTGCATGAATAAAAACGCGATTAATGAACACTTATAATTAAGGTCGATCCTTGCTACATTTCTTGCTAACGACGCATGTAACGATAAATTAACGATTGTTGCGATGAGAATGTGATCGTTTATCAAAGGAATTAAACGAGGAAGAGCTTAGATAACACCGGCGTGGCTCATTAATCACCTATGAACTTTGATTTTCCAATGACAACCGAAAAAAGTCATAAAAATCCGGCATATATTAACTTTGACCTAAAAGCCTAAGGCGGCCATTAATTATTATTTATTTTAACGAATAAACAAATTTCCTATCTACTTATCGCGTTAAAAAAATCGTACAGAGGTTCGCAAAGAGAAATCTGATCGATGACTTTAGAAACAACAGGGTTAACTAAGCGGGCATGCGCCTTAATCACCGCGTGATTCTATTCCTGCATGAGGCAAGAGTAAAACATTCTTTAATTTTAATACTTTGATTATGTTTTTAACAAGTACTCTAATATTTTGCAATGCAACTACTGCGACAGTACTAAGAGTAAATACGTCGAATCTGGTCTATATTCAAATTACGCACGAACCGAATCATAAAGACTTGTGATTAATGAACTCGTTCGCATCGCCACACCCTAACTACATTCTTAATGGTCTGGTAATTAAGTTTTTTTTTAAATTTAATTATAAGAGTTATTAAGGAACTTAAGCTACGGTTGTGCGAAAAAGTGTTCGTACGCCTTGATCAAATGTACTATAGTGCAAATGTTTTGTTAAACTTGAGTGGGAAGGCATTTTTCAAGCATTGTAATATGTGATACAATGTGTATTGTTATGATGGCACACCGTGTATATGAGTTGAAGTCTTTACTACTTACTATACATTATGTAACGAATGAAAATGTTCTATAAATGTTTTTTTTTTTGTAAAATCAATGAGTTTTGAGTTATTCTTGATTGAAAGTGTTGAATTTTTGTGTAAAAAGTGCATGTTTTTAAGTGGTTTTTCTCAAAAACTACGTTGTATCGAAGCAATTGAATTGAGCTTATAAAATAACCAAGAGATTGTTTTTTTTTTTAAATTTTTGTAGCTGCAGTAATGTTAGATTCAGCGTTATACACGGGAAAACTGTCAATTTTATTTAAAATATGTTAAATCAAATTTAATTCGAAGTTTTAAAAATCGTAAGGGGCCAACTTCCCTTTTTCGTACTTCAACTTTGAAATTTTGCAATGAAACTCACAGGGTACTTCCCCTAGAAGGTTTCGAGGGTGTGTTGTAAATTTCAAATCATTAGGTCTAACGTTTTTCGAGATATTTTGATTTTTCCAAAAAATTTAATTTCTCTTCCTACTCTCCCTTGTATCTCAAAAACTAGACGCCGTAAGAAAGAAACTCTTTTATTTCTTGCGTAAGGAGAATGCCCCCTTTCATTTGATACCAAATTTTTGAAAATCCGAAATGATTTAATTTTTGGCAATAGTTGCAAGACCTTCTCATTTTTGAGCCATCAAATATGAACATAATTATAGGATTTTTGCGTTAAAACTCGCAAGGTACGTCCTTTCGAAGGTTTTAAGCCTACGATATAAATTTAAAATCGCTAGGCCTAGCGATTTTCGAGATATTCCCATATTTCCAAAAACAAGTAAGTTTCCTTCTTACTCGCCCCTCTATCACTAAAATTAGACGTTGTAGGGAGGAAATTTTTTTATTCCTGGCATCAGGAAAGTGTCCCCTATCGTTTGGAATAGAAATTTCGAAAATCCGAAATGATCCCATTTTTGGCAAAAATGGCCTTTTTATTCTACCGTTCTTCACGTAACAAAAACGATCGCCATGGCAACAATCGGAACAATTTTGGAAATGGGGGGTGGTTTTCTCGGGACAGGGTTGGTTTTTGAAAAGTACAACATATAATAATTAGTAGCGTACTTTAAAAACACGCTATATCAATTTTTTTAAATTATTTCTCACGTTTTTCTCATAACATCGCGGGTTTACTCGAATTATTTTTTCACGACCATCGTGACCCAATGAGATCGTGGCTACCTGTGTGTCTCGACTTTGGTTTGCACCTGTGGAAACCTTGACCTAATCGCATCCATATGTTTCCATTTTCTCTCTCTGCCCCACTTCCCCTCTAAGATTCCGATCCTAATTTATGTTGCGGCAATTTGTATATTATATGTGTTTGTTGCATTCATCACATTGCGTTGCGGTTGAGGTCGCCAAGAGCCGAGAAAAAACATTAGAATAGTGCATAATACATATACATACAAGGCGGGGTAATGGAGAAATTTGTTAAGTAATCGATTGGAACTTGTATCTACCTTTGTATAAGCGAGACATGCGCAAAGAGCAATAAAAGTTGGGATAGAAGTTACTCGATTTTTACTCGATACGAGCTTGAAAATTCCCTACTTGTGTATTTTTTTTAATGTAAGCATCCACCCTGTAAGAATAAAATAAGATCGTACCGGTCCCGTTGACCTTTTCCCGAGCTGACCCAACGGGCAATTAGACCGAGACTTTGTCAAAAGTTGCGCAACGCGCATGCAACAAACAAACAACAGCCATTAGGAGATTAAACTGCTGGAATTTTTTTTTCGGAACGCCAACCCATAAGAATTCCAAGGGTACTATCGCAGAGTTATCGGATTCAATTAAAACTTCAATCAGATCGGCTATCTCATATCTAATATGACGGTACAATTAATTTCCAATAACGTAAAAGACAAATAATCGTATCGTTACGATGTAATTAACGTAAAGTACGTTATGACGTAGTGAAAAGTAACTTCCTCGACCCGCCGAGAACGTCGGCTCAGTTCCACCTAGCGACATCTGTGGAGAAAGTTTTTAGGTTCGTGCGAAATTAAAAAGTCCCACGTACGTCGGTGATCAAGTAAATCAATCAAAGCCAAATTTGAACCAAGGATAGTTCGATAGAGATTCCATCATTCCTGAAAATTTGAAACCAAAGGGACGAAGGGTACAGCCGAAATCGATCGAGGGAGGTTTTGACCCCACGATAATGGGAGTTTTACGACCGCACCTTCATTAACGTGATACAATGTAAGTACTGGATGCTTAAGTACAATTGGACTGAACGCAGATTGGTTGAAGTAGAAACTTACTGGACTAATATTGGTACGGGGATATATTTTCGATGTTAGTACTAAGGAATATGGCGCTTTAAGAGGAGACGTTCATATCTCCCCATTGAAATCACAATTTGAAATATTATTTTTACTGAACCATGTTATACTTATCCTTAAGTGGCTTAAATTAAGCCGTTAAGGTTAGGTACGGTTAAGTCCAGCTAATGAAAGCTTTTGAGACACTTCAGGTTGAAATTCTGTTTTAAATTCACCTGATCTTTAAGGCCCTAATTAATTTTTTTCCGACATGCGAACTTAAAAATCTTAACTAAATCCTCAAAGATCAATTTGATAGATCGTAGTACTTAATTGCAAATGCATAGACTTTGCACACCTTGCGCATGCCTTAATTTTCACTACTAACTGATGGGCTAATGGGGAAGGATCGCCCTTCCAAGGGCCGAAGCGAAGATGTAGGGTAACTTGCATCACTTGTACGGAGATCAACAAAGAGCCCTTCCGAATCAAGTGGCCCTAAACGCTTCCCTTGGGGTACGAAAATCTTCCCTTATAAAATTCGGAAAAATGAATATTCCCGATATTCCAGTGTCTCCGATACTCAGAATTAGGGAAAATTTCCACTAATGGACACTATTTTACATGAGAATAAATCGTCTAGTGATTTTCTAACGAAAAATGAAATGACTACTCAGGTCGAGAATGATCAGTAATTCTTTTATGGTACTTACTTACCCAAACGTTCTTCAGGACATAAGGGGATCTGGTCCAAATATGATGGATGATATGCAGCCGTCACTGCTTCTCAAGTGGTTTAGTATAAGTACCTTCTGAGCTGGTGGAGAAGAGGGATGAGATTAAGGTCGACCCCAGAACATCGGCTAGTTAATAGCTCTATTCTTCTTAGGGCTAAAACTGGGTTACTTTTGTTCTAACTTTCTAAGTAATGCAGTGAATTTCCAAACTCTCTTATAGGCCGGCCAATACCGAAATATGTTGTTCCAGGTCCGCGTCCCCCTCAACGTGAACTTCAGAGCGAAGCAAAAGGACGTCGTCGTGAACATAACGAAGAGGCACTTGACGTGCGGCGTCAAGGGCCAACCCCCGATCATAGACGACGACTTCCCCCACGAGATCAAACTGGAGGAGTCGACGTGGGTGATCGAGGACGGGAAGTCGTTGCTGCTCACTTTGGAAAAGGTGAGCGACCCCCTCGGGCGCCCCCTCCGTACTCACCTTTGGCTCGGCTTTCATAGGTCAACAAGATGAACTGGTGGAGTAAGCTCGTGAGCTCCGATCCGGAGATCAGCACGAAGAAGATCCAGCCGGAGCCGTCGAAGCTGAGCGACCTGGACGGAGACACGAGGGGCCTGGTGGAGAAGATGATGTACGATCAGAGACAGAAGGAGATGGGATTGCCCACCAGCGACGAGCAAAAGAAACAGGATGTGCTCAAGAAGTAATTACACCGTTTATTTCATCGTTTGCGCTAGTAATCATCTGTATTTTGTAGGTTCATGGAGCAGCACCCCGAAATGGACTTCTCCAAGTGCAAATTCAATTGAACTGAATCTATTATCTATTTCCATTATGTTTATTCAACTATACTACTATCGAGTTATTTGATACGTTTGATCGGTCGAAGCTGTCAATGAATGATTAAATCGCTAATAATCGATTTATTTATTACTTAACACATCATACAATCTGTTAGGGTAAAAAGTAGGTTTCTAAAAGTATATGGAAGATTCTTACAATCTAAATTATAAAAGCTATAACGATAGGTAGTTCAACTTCTCGAAGTTAGCCATGGTACCAATAAAGAAGAGAAGGGAAAGGCAAGTTTTGCCAATCACGGTGGAACCTTCAAGGGATCGTTTCAAAAATTAATTCCAACCATGATTACGGGAGTAAGTACAAACCTTGGATATCTTGGATTATGCTAACGACTAATGATTCCAGGTGGGAGCGGCGTTCATGGGTATCGAAGGATTCCAGAACCCGACGACGGGTTTCCTGTTATTTAAAAATACGCCCTTCAATGGACTGGACAGCCGGTAAAACATGGAGGTGCGTGGTAGCCACCGAAATGGTTCTGCGGGTAAGCATTTGAACAATGGGCGCGCTCTGATCGTCCCGAACTTAAACGTATCAGAGCCCACCGTTATTGCGCATGAAAATCATAAAAAGTATTCCCAAGGGAAATCTATGGCGATGCCCAGTGCCACGAGATTCTCTTGTACATCTGAGAGAGATAGGCAACACATTATTCGTTGTTCGAAAACAAAGTAAAAGATTGATGAGGAAAGCGTAGCTTGATGAAAAATGCTCAGTTTTAGAGACCATTTTAACCCAAGGCCAAGAGTAGACAAACTTAGGCCCACAGAAGTAGGGCTGATATTAACCCTTGCAGTTACCCTTTCAATACCAACAATAATTACGAATGTAGGATATGACAATAGGTACATAATTAATGCATACGTCATCGATATTTAAACTTCTTAGTACATACCGTGTTGTATAATATCCAAAGGATAAAAATTGTTATCCCAAAGCAATACAGGGTGATCACCGTTGATTCCGTGGGGATTTCACATTTCTTATAAGCGAAGTTGTTCGGCGTGAACACAGCCTGAAAATAAGAAATTAGGATAAATTCGATATATCCAAAGTACACTCTTTCCAAAGTCAATATAACGCTTACGACCCACGCCATTCCTGATTTCTTCAATAAAAGCTCGTTTTTAAACACTCGGTGCCTTACCAGCAAATAATTCGGATTGTCCTTGTTCCTCCAATTGAAGCTGGGCACTGTGACCTCGACGCCGTCCCCGGTCGGTAGCCGCCGGGTGCAACCGTGGTGCGTGTGGCCGGACACGACCAGCCGAGGCTTGATCTGGTCCAGCAGCTGCAGGGTCGCCTCCCTGCCGAGGCACTCCCAGGTTTCCCTGAACGGCTCCTGTTTCACGGCGGCCGGGGCCGAGTCGAAGTCCGTGCACTCGGCGTCCGACTGACGGTACAGCGGATAGTGCTGCGGAAGTCATTGAAACGGTTGATAATTTTGAAGTAAAGGACGCGAATTGGAGTAACGATGGTACAGACTTAACGTTAATTACTTAAAGCAGTATCGACAATTATGGTAGGTTTGTCCCATGTATTGGTTTATAGTGAATTAAGCTACTTTCTAACTTTGATATTAATATGCATGCATCGTTGTTAAGAAAGTATCTATGAACAAATCTGCCTGTTTACTATTACACTGTCCTCGAGAAATGTGAGGCAATTCTACCGCAAGGTACCAATTTCGTGTCCTTTAAATCAGTGTCAGTGCGTTCATAGGTTCTTACTTGCATGAGGATAGGCCTGCTGTACCGCTCGAGTTTCATGTTCGCCGGACACTTTTCTGTGGAAGTCCCCCTTGTGCACTGAAGAATTCCTGTGTTAAAAGTGACCATAATTTATTTTTGAGCTTCTAAGGGCGATGTGCTGCTCACTTTCGATTTTCCTTAACTCCTCTTCTGCCGGTTTACACAGGAAGCAACCGTCTCCTTCTAACGCCATGCTGTTTATAAGGATGAAGTGGTTGCCGCGGACGGTTATCAATTGCACCGGAGGGGCTTGGAAGGCCTTTACAAATCGATCGTGTAAATGCGGGCTGATGCTGAAATATTTCGAAAATAACAAAATCAGTTAAGCAACAGTGTTAAGTTTTAGAAGCTACAAATGGCAATTCATAGAGATTACCATCGTCCCTACTTACTGATAATGAAACCCGATATCGTGATTCCCGACGGCCACCAACATCCTGACCCCGTCGGGTACATCGAACAGCTGGTAGAACCTCCTCACGTACTTCCGGAACTCCTCCTCGCCGCACCACAAGCCTTCGTCGGTCAGATCGCCCAAGACGAATACGAGCTCGGGCTCGTGCAGGCGCACGGCGGTCTGGAACGCGCGGTACATCTGCCACTCCCTGCGCAGCTTGTCGAACCAGTGGCCGTGGCGGGGGCCCAGGAGGTGCGTGTCGGCGATGACGAGCGCTCTGACGGGAGCCTCCGTCGACGGCTCGATCGACTCGTCTTCATCGTCTGGGTTCAAATTGGGGTAGGAACACTGAAACGGAACGAAAATGGGAGTCATGGTAACCTTACATTGATCAGACTGTACAATAATGCCCTTAATATTTGCTTTCTTAAAGGGTCCATTGAATTATTATGAATTGAACCTTGGGAACTGATACTTATAGTAAAATCTAAGTCCAAAGTAAGTAGCTGCCAATTCTGGAACTTTCAATTCAAAAGCTACAACACTGGAATATATCACCTTAAGTGCCTAAGTTAGTTACCTGCCTCAGGGGTTGGAGAATTGGGCAAGGTTTTAAAA
The DNA here is from genome assembly GCA_963576515.1 of Cryptocephalus primarius. NCBI lineage: Eukaryota > Metazoa > Arthropoda > Insecta > Coleoptera > Chrysomelidae > Cryptocephalus > Cryptocephalus primarius. The sequence goes on along the minus strand of OY754949.1, from coordinate 2,081,887 downwards.
TTTCTGGGGACAGTTCCCGAGTTGGCGATACGCATAATAAGCAGGCCCATAGACAGAAACATTACGTTTACTCACGTCTTTCTGTACAACGAAATAAATCAAGTATTCCAAGTAGAAAAACAATAGAAACAATCCCAAAACACCGCTTACGAGACACTTATTCGATCTAGTGGGCATAGTTTTCTGAAAAAGCTAGGTTACCTCTTGAAGTGTTTGACGTGGGGGAAAATCTGGTAACCTCTCAAGCCTAAAATCCCTAACTGATACGGTTTCAATCGATCAGAACGGTTCTATAATTCGCTTGTGCAGCTTTCATCTGCCAGTTTCGAGTAATATTGCGTGTGATAAAATAGTAGTTATTCATGAGAATATTTAATCGTGACTATTTTTCTTCCAAGACAGTAGTGACAATACAACAGAACTAAACAAAGGCACTACATCACGTAACGACTTCAGTTATGGCACTACATCCTTCCCACAGTTGGGTACCGCTATTTTATCCTTCAACAAATTCTGGTTGCATAACTTCAAGGTGCTGGATATGTGAAGAGACTCATCTCTATGGATTTTCCTCGTTGGAAACAGTTAATCTGCTCCAGAATGGCGGTAATATCCACAAAATTCCTTGATTTCTGATAGCTAGGACCAGGGGACTTAGGGAAATCTCAGGATATATCAGCTTATAGTTTAGGGGATTCCTAAGGCGTTGGTTATGACCATAGTATGCGCATGGTATGGTATGACCACTTTGAAATGAAACGAGAGTGTTAAAAATAAAATTTACTTAACGCGTAATAAATGCTAAGAACAATTTCATGACAATTTATTTATAATCAAAAAATTATATAAATATACAAGTTTAATGAACTTTATTAATTGGTTAGAAAACGAAAGAAATGTTGCAAAGATTGATTTTATTGATTTATTATAGTAGTACGTATTTCATTACTTCCCCACCTTTCGCCGGTTACTATTATTTTATATTATAAATATATCGTCATTTTGGGTAAAATCGAACGAAGATCTCTCAACTTATAATTTAAAACAATTTCATATACCTAATCATCCGATCTTTAACTCGCTTAACTTTCTTCTCAGTGTTTTAGTCTAACAATTGTTATTCCCTGATTTATCAAATATCGATAACAATATTAATCAATAACAGTGTAAATATTATTAGACAACTAGTCAAACAAAGGACGAAAAAATTAATAAACCGTAAGGAAATTGAAGAAACGTTAATTTCTCCGTCCCGTAAAGAAGTAACAGACAACGAAGGTACAAACGAAGGAATAGCACCTAGTCAAAAACTATTTACACATAATCTGTTAAATTATTTAAAAAGTGTCGATAATGCAACAAGTTTAAAAAAGATCTTTCACGTTTCGCTTTCAAAATCATAAACAAATTGGAATATGTGAGATCGTTAACAACTTCCAACGTCCGACAGGTAATTTCTCTTATTTCCTATTATAAAGTTCAGTCTCTTTTCTCTCTGCTTCGTTTTTGTTCCGTTCCATGTTGCGTTGATCCCAGATATTAAAAGAATCTCTCCTATCAGCTTACGGTAGCTTCGGTATTACATTCGATGGCGGCTCTAATTGGGCAAATTTTTAGTTACGATGCGCGGGTGCGAACTTTTTTGAAAGCATAAACGTGCGACATTCCGCTCCTCTCCTCATCTCTTGCGTTTAATGTAAGCTCTATGTTTTCTTTAAATATCATTTGTCTTTAAACCTATTCTTCATATAATAATAATTATAATCATATGCTCGTCTAGATATACAAACATCTTCACTTGCTCTTTTTATAATTTTAACATTTTTAATTTCTCCTTAGATACCTAAGTCAACGTTATGTACAGGTAGCGCACGAAATCAACAGTGCTTTTGCAAATCGCAGTGAAGGCAGACATTGAAAACTTTTGTTGGTGAACTCTTTGTTCATAATACTTACATAGCTAAATATATTAACAGTCAAACATGTCAGAATATTACTGTTTTACAGTCTATTAAAGAATAATTTTTGGTACAGGAATTTTAATTGTAAGGGAATATATTTAATTCGACTCTAGTTTGATATTAGTTACTTATCTGTATTTAATTAGATCACAGCGCAACTATTTAGAGAGATATTCCTAGTGTCTCAAATATTCTACAGTGATAGGCTCGACGTTAGTTTGACATCTACGCATGCGCAATGGACGGTTAACGCCTTAAATCCAGTGACAGTTTGACATTACGATCCAACACGATTCTATCCAAGTTGCTTGAATCCCTTTGTTCGGCTCTAAAAATATAATTCCGAGCCAGTTTTGAGTCCGATTCTATCTCTGTACTCTTGTGACTTGCGTAAATGGAAATTGAGTCGATTCAGTTTTGATTCCTTTGATCCTAATCGCTTGAATTCTCCTGTTTGACTTTAAAAATTACAATTCCGAGCCAGTTTTGAGTCCGATTCTATCTCTGTATTCTTGTGATTTGCGTAAATGGAAATTGAGTCGATTCAATTTTGATTCCTTCGATCCTAATCGCTTGAATCCCTTTGTTTTACTCTAAAAATTACAATTCCGAGTCAGTTTTGAGTCCGATTCTCTTTCTGTACTCTTGTAATTTACGCAAATGTAAATTGAGTCGGTTCAATTTTGATTCCTTTGATCCTAATCGCTTGAATCCTCTTGTTTTACTCTAAAAGTTGCAATTCCGAGCCAGTTTTGAGTCCGATTTTATTTTTGTACTCTTATGATTTGCGTAAATATAAATTGAGCCGGTTCAATTTTGATTCCTTCGATCCTAACTGCTCGAATTCTCTTGTTTGACTAAAAATTACAATTCCGAGCCAATCGTGAGTCCCAATCTATCCTTGTCGTTATGTGTTTTGCGTAAATTTAGATTGCGACTCCGCATGCGTAGACGTCAAACTAACGTCATGCTTACAAGTGTAGAACCTTCTATACGTTTGTAGTAACTTCGTGTTAGTGTGTTAAAAACAGTAACATCCTGAATTCGAGCATAAACGAAATAATATTCGTACTAAGAATACGGTATTCATAACAAAGATATAACAGTTCTCTTCTTGTTTAAATGTTAAGCATATGTTGTTGTTGTATTATTAAAATTTCTTGAAGGCTATTGTTAACGGTATTCATTTGGCACAGGCTATTGTAAGTGACGCGAACCTGCGGGAATTTTATATTTCTCGCTCGATTTCGCGTAATGAAACATAAAAACCGGAATTAAGGGACAAAATCATTTGTTTCGATTAAATCGCCCGAGAAAGACGATCACAGGATACGTTTCGGCATGTTCAATTACACAGACGTAATTCAATTACACTTTAATACTGCGTCTTTACAAAATAATTACTTATGTAAAATATATTCGTGTATGTACACATTTTTTCTCTTGCAATTTATCTCTAAAAGTGCCTCTCCCTCTAGAATTCGCTATTAGTGGTGTCACCGATTGTCACATTTTTCCTCAAATTAAACGAAACGGACTTTTTTTACACGACGAAGGTCTACGGACGTACACTCCCTCCAGAATCAATTTAAGAATCTACGTTACTATAATTGAAATTGTCGTCATTGCACGTTATTCCCATTGTATTTAGTTATCGCGTCGATGCGTCCAGGTGGTGCCTTTAATAAAACCGGTATAGCTGTACGATCCCTCAAATTTTTGAGCCAACTTGGGTCGAACAGTTATGAAATTAAATTATTATTAAATTATATTATATAAAAATTAAAGAAATTCCCAAAAATTCTTTTCACTGCCTGGACTATGCGGTTTTTTCGTGTCTCGCATCGACTATGGAAAGAGTGTAAGGCTCGGTACGCACGCGCGCGCAAGAAACGTCGTCCGTTCCCTTCGCGATTCAGCGCAAAGCAAAACTGAACTCGACAGAAATCTGACGTTTACTTATAATATGCACAACCATTTTTATTTTAATTCACTTCTGCGACAACGAAAGCGCAAGTACTCGATGCGTATACAATTTTTAAGCCGTACACGACGATTAAATATGGGGGGGATGGACGTGTCTTAAGTATATATTGAGTACAATGGTTTCTATGCATATTATACGTGAGTCTAACTAAGGCGCGGGTGTCGTTTCCGAGGAGCCGTCGTCGAAAACGTTCCCCTTGACCAAGGCGACTAATTTCTCGTCCTCCCACTCCTGAGAAACGGGCACCCCGCCTGTTTCTCTACTACTTCTACATATGGCGTCGTACGAACGTTTCGAGCTGCTCGAGACCGTCTTCGGCACGACCGCCGCCAGCGAGATCGAATCGATCGTACGTCTCGTGATTTACATGATATGTAGTGGTCAGTTTTTCTCTTTTTCGTTTTATAATATAATATAACGTCTGTGGATTCGTTCGGGAGCCGCTCGATTGGATGCGCGGCGACCCTTTGGCCGGTGGCGCGATAAGGGGAAAGCGTTTTTGAAAAGAAAAAGGACCTTTAAGGCCCTTTCCAGAGACTAAATCGAACAAAAGAATTGTTGCCTAAAAGGAAATGTGGAAAAAAGCTGTTTATAGCACTTGTGAAAGGGCAACTTTTTGAAAATTTTTGGAAATATCCTTCACTTCGTATTGAAAACATGAGATGGTCAAAAGTGCATCAGACAATGTCGAGAAAAATGTGATCATACGTTGCCATCAGATATGAGCACTAATTATCCCCATATTCTTAGTCCAAGACATTCAAATCCAAGCTCAAAAAGCAATAATATAGTCTCTAGCAGTCCCTTCTTTGAAGGATCATAACAGGAAGCTTTTGAAAGCTCCTAAAAGGTCCTCCAGGGTTGTCAAGCTGCCTTTTGGACATTGAAGGTACTTGCCCATTATGATGTAACGAGAAACTATAACCTGACTACTATTGAACGTGCCAAATAGAAAGGGGAACGACGCAGAAGCGCTTTTGAGATGGTCACGCCCCTCGGCTGGTTGTGATGACGCTCAGTGGCTTCACGCTATTTCAGCCACCCCTTTTTGATTCGAAACTAGAGCAATGTCACTGTTATTGCCCCGCCCCTTATGCGCAAAAATGATCCCGTTATGATCCCATTTCTGTTTGGCATTTCCTTTAGGGGGTTCTGTTAAAATTGTCCATTTATAAAAGCGAGAGAAGCTCCCGCGTGTCCACGAACCGACACGCCAAAGTTATTTCGAAAGAGGAAGGACGCAGAGACGCCCTTGAGATGGCCACGCCCAGATTGTGCTGACGTTTAGCTGTTTCACACTGTTTTAGCCACGCCTAGCCGTCACTGTAATCGCTCCGCCCCTTATGCGCGGAAAATGATCGACGATCCCACTTCTGTTTGGCATTTCTTTTGGGGATACTGCTAAATTTGTCACATTTTACAAAAATTCTGTTAAGTAAGGTGCTTTTTAAGTGGAATTAAGTGAAAAATTTATTTGGAAGCGAGGTAGAAACTCAATTTTTTACGTTTTTAATGCTGCAGCTTATGGACGAGGTTATGGCTAAAAAAATAATTGATTTGGTTTTGAATATCTTGATTTTAGTCTTGAATTCATTTGAGGTAGTGTCGAATAAATCTTCAATTTTTCAAAGAGGGCGTTGTGCTCATTAACAACTTAATTCGCGATAATGCCTGAGGTTTTGACCATCTTATCTGTAGTCCTCAGTGTGTAAAATGGTATTAGAGAGAAAGGTTTTATATGAACGTTCTTTCAGGAATGAATTGCGCCAAAATATCCCGAAATATAAAATGGCGTCTCCTATTTGACAAAGGATATCACAGCGTGCGCATTCCCTTCTGCGTACGCATCGAATCGAGCCGGGAGCTCCCGAACCGACGCCGGTCCGTCCAATGGGGACCGTCGCCGCTTCATTCGGTGACCTGTCCCGGCCCCGGGGGGTCGCTAGGGGGGAGGCTGAGCAAATGTTAAGCTTCGAGGAAGATCAGCGCCGTCGGCTTCGGCTCGAGGTTCGACTTCTTCGCCTCGACGACGAGGAACTCGATCTCCTCCCTGTCGCGCCTCGCGAACGACTCGGCTATCAGCCGCGCGACGTCCTGGTGCTGGAGGCCCTCGACTCGGGTCCCGTCCACCTCGAGGATCAGCTGCCCGACCTCGAGGCCGCCCGCCACGTACGCGGCGCCGTTCTCCTGCGGGAATCGATCAGATCAGTCGGGATAGGGTCGAGGCGAAAGGGGGAAACATGTGCTATTGCATACAGTCAACGATGCCGATATTGTATCGTACGTATTTCGTATCATACGACGAAATAAGGTTGGCGGGTGACCTCGTGAACGCCGCCTCCCCTAAGGAGGTCCTGCGCACCTGCGCCCTTATTTCGTCGCACTGTCGACTAACGTTGATGTTGATGATCCTCGGCAGGGGGTGCTTCGTGTTGGCGCCGCCCTCGATCGCGATCCCCAGTATCGGTTTCGTCTTCTTGACGGTGATCCTCAGGTTGCCCTCCTCGTCCTGCACGACCCTCGCCGGCTCTCCCCTTCCCGCCTGGCCCTCCTGGACGCCGTCCCTGGAGAGCCTCTGCATCGACTGGTGGCGGCGCATCCCGGTCGGGTCGGCGCCGGGATCGAGCAGGTTCTGGTCGTCCTTCATGTCGAAGCTGCGCGACAGCTTGTGCGCGAGGTCCTGGAAGAGATTCGGTAGACGTCCATGGGAGGGGGGATCGACGGGAACGATTTGGGGAGCGATAGTGATTTGAAAACCTACACCAATGGGAGCGTCGAGAGGTGTAAGTAATTTTTGTGAAATTCATTTTGACCGTTTAGAGTAGGCGAGGTAGGTCCGGGAGGGTGCTGTGGTTTTTGGGGAAAATGAGGGGAAATTCCGTAGATCGTGCGTGTGTATGCCTTGATAATCCAATAATGATAGAGAAAATGACGTAAAGCTGGATCCTGGTGTAAAGTTTCTTTATGGCGATCTTCCTGTTTCATCGGCTAATGGACTGTCCTCACTGTTTAGAGGTTAAAATTGATGTTACACTCTTATGGGAGGAAATTTAGATTTTTCAAAAAGATTGACAAAAATTCACGAAAAACTATTGTTCAGACTTGCATAAGTATTGTCACGACCACAAGATTTCCACAATTCTCAAGGTGAAGTTACGTAAACCGTTATAATCGCGCTGACTACCAAGATGAGAAATGTCTTGATAAACGACGCACCTTATACCAACAAGACGGCCAAACGGTTGGCCGGCTTGAGAAGATACTCTGCCGGCGAGAAGACCGAGAAAACCTACCGCCCAAAGATACTCTCTGACCCGCCTCGCACCGTGGAAATCTGAAGGTTTGGAGGGTTGCCACCCTCGCCTCCCACATTTCCCATAGAAACTGTACACCAAATCCAGCCTTTTAGAGACTTTTCCAAAATATTTTTCCATCATTACTGGACCACGAGGCACTAGACATGAAGATATTCGTTGATATTTCCTCAATCTTCATACTAGAGATATGCTTTTACTCATAGGGCTTGCAGCTGTCTTACACTGCGTACATCAAAACAGTGTTCTTTACGTCTTATGGACACCCTTTACTTAACTCTAAGTGCCTTACACAACTCCCAACAAAATTGAAAGCGTAACACCCCTTTGCTGTAGATTTTCATATTGTGTGCACTAATAACAAGAAAAACTTATACGTATCTATTACGGAAAAGGAAAAACTCATGCCCCATGCTCATTATGTGTGGACGTCGAAAGTCACGTCGGTAGGTACGTCATTTTCATTGAAAGGTTCTCAACAAAAATTTCGTGTTGTTCTGAGACAGAAAAATAAAACGAGGACAAATCACAAGAACTACAAACGAGAAATAAAAAGAAAAAGAGGAAGGAAAACTCTACGTAATGCCAATAAATTCAGCGTGTACTAGTGGATTCATTTAAGTAAATCGAGGGGGTTCCTTTGACGGCTTCGTGTGAGAATTAAGCGATTTAAGCGGTTTCAGGTCCAGGGGAACGTAAGTTACTCACTTACATCAGGTGCGTTGATGATATTTCAAAAAAAGTGTGTAATGTACTTATCAACGCAGAAACTACGTTTCTGGTATGATAAGTACACGTCTACGTTCGTAAGCTGAGGTACTTTCGGTTCAAACACCCTGTGTATATACCAGCATTCGATATCAAAAGTGTAGATGTGACAGGTGCCTTGACATCGGGAAGATCAGGTACTGTCTGTTTGCGTATATACAGTGCTTTCGTTTTAAAACCGCAATTTGAGTATCAAAGGGAAAATACAGTTGGTACCATTGGATTCGTTTCCTGGAGCGATAATAATGTGTATCGAGGTTAAACAAACAGAGTTGGTACCATGTAAACACGATTATTCACAGTGCTACTTTCAAAACGAAAGTACCGTAAGAGACACAGTGGCTTCACAGTTAAATGCAAAGACTGTCGCTAACTTCGTTAGTACTTGGATATGGACGGCTGGTTAAAATAATGGCCAATAATGAAGAAACGAAGGAATGATTCTTCTAAGTGGTTTCAGACTATAGAAGCATTTTCCAGTACTTATCTTCTATCCTACTCAGCAGTCGCCATATTGAAGCCCTAAGAGATACTCTGTATGAGGTGCGCAATGGCAGCCATTTTTTCGTAGGTTTTTGCTGTGAACTCTTCAAGCAAGTAGGCAAATTACATTTCAATAGCTCACAGAGGGTACCTCATGAACCACGTGCACCCATATGTAGAAAAAGCAACATGTATTTTATATACCTTCTTAGGTTTCTTTTTTTTTTTTGAAAATGAGGGATCAGCGTTCATTATTCAACGTCGATGAAAACGTACGCTCAATATCTCAGTAAATTATTTTTCATCTTCATCTTCACTAGAGGAAACGCCAAATAGAAAACTTGGGTACGAGAGACAGTTTGATGTGAACGACTGAGGTTGTCTCGCAAGCGTTTCTGCGTGATTCCGATTTCCATTCGACTTTTCCTCTGATTTAACCGACCTCCTATCCATAACAATAGCGAAGTTAGCAGCGGTGCTAAACCTTGAACACACTGTGCGGTACACCCGTGAGATACAATACACAATTATCGATCAATAAACAAATAACCAAACGAAATGTAAAAGTTGTCTAAATTGCCACATGCTCAAGACACGTCTCCAATGATCATATAAATATATTAATGAAAAGTGCTCTGATTTCCGCCCTAAGACTTACAAGAGGCCTCCCCCAGTACCAAGACTTGACTTTCTGCGTCCACCCGCCCAAGCTAGACCGCAGTATGCCTCCGAGGTATCCGCTCTGCAAATATTTACAACCAAAAATAGACAAAAACCGGACCAGACCAATCGCAACGGTCGCGCGCGCGCACCCCTACGGCCCCCCCCCTACCCCTTCGACGGTACGGACCGATCGGCGCGATCGATCCGTACGATCGATCGATCATGGGCGCCTGGTAGTGTGGGAACCGGCGCGGTTACTACCGCTGATATACAGGGCGAGTACGCGATGGTAATTCGGCTGCCCGAAGAAGTACTACCGCGACCTCCTCGCCGGCATGGGCTCCTGGTAGGGGCCGAGGCCGACGCTACCAGCGCTTGGCTGGTAACGTCGGGGCGACGGTCTCGGCCACGCCCTGGTCCTCATGGGCTCCCCATATCGAGTGGTACCGTGTGGTATACCATCCGGTACCATGAAGAAGCGGAGAGGTGGAGGATCGATGTGTCTTTGTGTGGCCGCTAATTTTCGGTGTCATGTGGTATACCATCCGAGTACCGAGGGTACCACGCCGCGAAGAGGAGGAGGATCGATGGTGTAGATGAGGGAATTATTTCGGTATGGTCGCTAATTTTTGGTACCATGTGGTATACCATCCGGTACCATCGAGTACCGCGCCGCGAAGAAGCAGAGCGGTGTAGGTGATGGAATTATCTTTGTACGGTCGCTAATTTTTGCTCACGTTTTACAGAATTTCAGTAGTGAAAGCTGGAGAAAATGCACGTAAAATATCATTTGTCACGTTAGCTGTATTAGAAGTTATGGCATGTTTCCCGTACTAACCAGCTAGTAACTATACCTCACATCAGTACTATTAGCTATTAGCTACCTAGTGATTACGAGCTATTACTCAGCTATTCAAGCTTTTAGCCATTAGAAGCTATTACTTCGTTATTACCACCGAAAAAACGTCCAATTACGCAAATTTTAAAACACGTACCTGCATAGTAATTGTACATTACATTGTATCGATGCATCATACATTAACACCCAATAAACCCTATCTTATCAACACGCGAACGCAACGATCCACATTAAAAAAAAGCGACATTGCCATGCCTCGCGACACGTTTATTAAAGGTGATTCGAATTTTATAACGGTACGCATGTCATTAACGTTTCTAATGAATCAACCACCATGAAACTAATTAAATTTTAATGAGTCTAAATGATGATTGCACCGGCGGTACTCGGATAAATCGTGCACGCGCCGCCGGCAACGTCGCTCTCGCCGTTCACCTGTACAGGTGAGCGGTCGTCCTCTCTTGCAGTTCTGTTCTCCTGGTGCGAGGGTATTCTTTGTTAGTTACATTGTTATTGTTTAATGCCTTTAAAGCAGAAGGAACCTCGGCGGTACCACGAGGAGTTCTATTTATTTATTTATTTATTTATTTAAGGTGTCTTAGTAGAGGTCGAGAGATGCATGAATGGAGGTAAGACCGACGTTACTCTTAACAGCGAGGAAGGTACTAACTATACCTCGCCGGTTTTCTGCTATCCTGTCGAGTGGGTACCCGGATACCCACCTCAGCGGGTACCACCAGAGTACTGCGGTACCTAGACCGAGAAAAATTAGTATGGATTATAGTATAAATAGCGTGCTAGTACTTTAGTTTATTTAAATAATGTGAAGCGATGTCCCCTTGTTATCTTGTGAAAATTGTAGGTGTCGCTCGGTGCGATTTTAAATCGGTACTGAAATCAGTACCTAATAATTGTACCCGTATATAATTTCGTTATATCTTCGTAATACAGGTTTTCTCGACGATTTCTGATACTGTTATGTCGTTAATTAAGCATATTTAGTGTAATTTAGTTTTTTGGGGCGATCAATTTTTTCCGATCGATCTCTCTCTTTCTCTCCGGCTGTTGTACTGTTATTTCCTTAAAATTTACAGTTCTCGTTTTCGGTTAATGTGGGAACCGACCCGTTTCGTCTTTTTCTTTCTCTCTCTCTCTCTTTCTCGAATTAACGCCGCATATTAACTAACCTATCTGTTGTATAATAATTTACGGGCACAGTTTCCTGTATTTTTTTACCGACGAAAATAACCGTAAGGTTGTGGATGTATGCTCGACTAGCTCGTCAGGAAATATTTAAAATAGGCTACAAAATTTGTTCCGAACGTATCAACGAATATAAAACGAGAGCGACTTATTAAGCAATGTTATAATTTAATGAAAAGGGCTGCGTTCGAAGCAGGTAAATTGTTTTATGGTACGTTTTTAACCGGTGCCAAGTAACTCGTTTCTTTTGCAAAATGAATGATTTTAATGTCCTGTTTGAAAAATAACTGGCGCAGTCAGTAGGACAGTTTGGAATTATTTCGGATAGGTTTCGTGTCATTGATTTAAAGGACAAAGCGTTTTGAAATTTCTAATGTCAAACGAAAAAGGACATTTTCGTGATGCCAGAAACAAGAGTTTTTCTTTCCTACGACGCCTACTTTTCGAGATATAGGGGAGAGTAGGAAGAGAAATGTCATTTTTTTGGAAAAATCGAAATATCTCGAAAGCCATTAGGCCTAGTGAATTGAAACTTACAATATAGGCTAAAAACCTTCTAAGGGACGTATCCTACAAGTTTCATTGCGAAATTTCCATAGCCATAGTTCATATTTTGTGAACCAAAATGACCACACCTCTTGCTACTATTGTCAAATTTGGAATCATTTCGGATTTTCAAAAATTTGGTGCCAAACAAAAGAGGACACTTTCCTGATGCTAGGAATAAAAGTTGTTCTTTCTTACGACGCCTACTTTTCGAGATATAGGGGAGAGTAGGAAGAGAAATGTCATTTTTTGGAAAAATTGAAATATCTCGAAAATCGTTAGGCCTAATGAGTTGAAACTTGCAACATAGGCTCAAAACCTTCTACTGGACGTATCCTGCGAGTTTCATTGCGAAATTCTCATAGGTATAGTTCACATCGTGTTACCCAAAATGAGGACACCTCTTGCGACTATTGTCAAAATTGGAATCATTTCGGATTTCCAAAAATTTGGCGCCAAACGAAAGGGTACACTTTCCTGATGCTAGAAATAAAAGTTGTTCTTTCTTACGACACCTACTTTTTGAGATCTAGGGGAGAGTAGGAAGGGAAATGTCATTTTTTGGAAAAATCAAAATATCTCGAAAACCCTTAGGCCTATTGAGTGGAAATTTACGACATAGCCTTAAAACATTTTAAAGGACCTATCCTGCGAATTTCAACGCGAAATTCCAAAATTCACATTTTGTGGTCCAAAATGAGAACGTTCACCTCTTGCAACTATTGCCAAAAATGGAATCATTTTCGATCTTCAAAATTTTGGTTTAAAACAAAAGTGGGCACTTCCCCGACAACAAAAATGAATTTTTTCTTTCCTATAGCATCTACTTTTCTAGTTACAAGGGAGAGATAAACGGCAAATTTGCATTTTGGAAAAATCTGGATATTTCCCTGTTAACTACCCCTACCCTATTAATTTCTTTTCCACATAAGTTACATATTTTGTTCCTAATTTCTTCACCCTTAAACTACAACTATATAATATTCCCCAATATGCCTAACATTCTATTTCAGATTTACCTCCATGGGTGGTCGGAAAAATAAATGAACGAATGAGAGCTCTCTCGCTCTCGCGAGAGAAAGAGAGAGAGAGAGATCGTCACGGGCATTAACGATTCACTGTCGTAATTAATTTCGTGCACTCGAGCCAGTTCGGATCATCAATAACAAAACTTGAGAGTTTTAATTAAAAATGATCGAGTAACTCAGACCCGATCGACCGAAAGTCCGAGGCGAACGTTTTAATGCGATTTCACACCGATTTATCTCGTAGGTGTTGGGTATTTAATATGTAGGTTATGCAGTTTTGCTCCTAACCGTAAGATGTACCTAAAAAATATGTGTCCGACAATCGAATTATTTACGCCTTGTGCTTGTCTCTCGTGACGTTTTAATTTCTCTTCTTGCGTAATCGAATTGTTCTCTTTGTTGTCGTCGATATCGTCGCTTATTTCACGCAGAAGAAAGTAAAACCTCTCGAGGAGTTGCCAAAAGGGAAGTGGGTTGGAGAAATCATCGTACCGTTTTGTACTTTCTATGAAGTTTTTTTTTGTTCAATTTTACATTGCACGAAGTGTCTGTTTCGCGATTTCTTTTCACGACACGTCCTCGAGAGGATCCCGACTTTTATCCCTCGCTTCTCCTCCTTTTTTTGTCTGAAAAGTTTCCAAAGGCATCGTTACGATTCATAATTTAGCGAATATTTGCCGCGCTCCTCCCGCTTCCTGGATTACATCCTGTTCGCGCGTGGGACGTCCCAAATTGGATTTGAAAATTTAAAAGGAGTTTTAGGGGATTCCGAGGTATTTGCGGTGGGTATTAACCGAGAAGGGAGTGAAGAGGTTTACATAGAGTGGATTTCTGCTGAGATGTAACATGTTTTGAAGCGAAGGACGACAGGAATAATTTTAAAACCGTGAAAAATGTTAACTCATAGAGTAGCAAAATGATAATTCCCAAAATTCCCCAAAAAAATCTTTTCGTCGTCCCACCCTGTATGTTCTATTTTTTTTCCGCCACGTACAACTGATTTTCGCGTTTCTGTCATTAGAAAATGTCAGTGCTGCTCAGGACGATCCGCGCAGCCGCCGGCTCGATCCGACTCCCCGCGCGCAGACGCACCCATTGCGAGAGCAATAATCCTCGATGTACGTTCAGGAAGATCGACATGGAGAACAAGGTGGTGGTCGTGACGGGAGGAGCGTCCGGCATAGGGTACGCCATGTGCAAGAAATTTCTGGAGGAGGGTGCCAGTTGCGTGACCATGGTCGATAAAGATAAAGGTAAAATCATCCCCTGTAGTCGGCCATGATGGATTTCGAAGGGTACACTTAATGTTGCTTCTGCCTATGACCCCCTCTCTTTGGCGATCTAAATTGCTAACGTGGATCTGGATACAACCGCACGGAAGATTTAGGGAGCCTCTTTGCCTTCTATTATCAATCGCAAAAGTTCCATTGATGTTGTATGTGCTGTATATAACGCTTGTTCCTTTGCTTGGTGGTAAACATGGGTTCTTCCTGTTTTCTCATGCGATTAAAAACTTTATTGTTTGTTATCCTTTGAACCCATGCCGTTTATAGCATACGGCGATTAATACCTGGAAGTCTTTAATCCCCTTACTGGAGTCAGAGCATTACACTGTGTATAATAATACGTCGTCCCCTTTGGCGATCCAAATGGCCAACGTGGTTCTGGATATAACCGTACGGAAGATGTGGAGCCTCTTTGCCTTATATTATCAATCGCAAAAGTTCCATTGATGTTATAAGTGCTGTATATAACGCTTCTTCCTTTGCTTGGTGGCAAACGTGGGTTCTTCTCGTTTTTTCATGCGATTAAGAACTCTATTGCTTGTTATCCTTTGAACCCATGCCGTTTATAGCATACTGCGATTAATACCTGAAAGTCTGTAATCCCTTTACTGGATTAAGAGCATTGTACTGTTGATTTCCCTCGTAGCTAAGCTGGAGGAATCCTCTGCCAAGCTAATCAAAGACTGCGGCGAAGAGAGGCTCCTGCAGATGGAGGCCGACGTATCCGACATCCAACAGATGGACACGGTCTTCCGCAATACGGTCCTGCACTACCACACGATCGATCTGATAGTCAATAACGCCGGGATAATGGACGACAACTGCTGGGAGACGATGATAAGGACGAATCTGCACGGCGCCATCATCGGGACGCTGCTGGGGATGCAGTACATGGCGAAGTCCAGCTCCGGCTGCGGCGGGATCATCGTCAACGTGGGATCGATCATGAGCGTGATCCCCTCGTGGGGGCTGCCGATGTACACCATGACGCAATTCGGGATAGCCGGTGAGGGATTGTTCCAGAGTTGATCTTCTTTTTCACGGCGTCGGCTCCCTCCCCCTCTCTATCTAGCCTAATTGAACACGATGGATTCCAGGCTTCTCGAAGGCCTTAGGTTCGTCCTCCCTCTACCAGAGGACGGGCGTGAAGATCTTCGGATTCTGCCCGGGCGTGACCGATACGAAACTGATGTACAACGTCGCGCCGAAGTGCATCAACGACAACTTCGCGACGGAATTCCAGGTACATACTCAAGATCTTCTACTGACGACCGAGTCTACCGGCTCACAGATGGCGGTACGGACACCGCCGATCTTTTGCCGTTAGTACCGGTCGAGTTGCACAAGGTGGCGGCACTGGCACGTCGTGAGTTACGTCAGTAGGGATACAGGAACATTCCAAAACAATGTGAAGCGTTTTCCAGGTCCTGGAAAGTTCTGGGAGAAACTTTCTCAAAGCTTCAGAACCCATGGGGCATTGTAGACCATTCTCGAACATCCTGGAAAAGTATGTAAAGACGTGGAACGTTCTATAATATTCTTGAGCATGCTGAAGCTTTCTGAAAGAGTACCAAACATTCTCAAACTTCTGGAACGTTGGCAAACTTTCTCTGGATAATACCTTATGGGTCGAAACATTCTAGAGCCCTCTGGAAACCTCCAGAATCTTTTGACTACCACGTACTGATATCAATTCAATCTTTGAATCTTTGAATTGGTCAATTTTCCATTCGAATTTTCCCGCTCGAGGTCTGTGTACCGCAAGGGGCGCCACAATCGCCCATGGCACTATCGTCTATTCTTCTATGAACTTCTTTACTGTCATTTCCAGGAAGAGGTGGGCCACTGTAAACTCCAGAGACCTGAGAACGTCGCGAACGGCCTGCTCGAGATCCTAATGGAGGCGAAACCCGGTTCGCTTTGGGTCGTGGAGAACGACCAGGAGCCCTACGAGGTAGAGCTAAAGGCGACAGTTAAGAAGAGGAAGGACAGCCTCGCAGTGGAATAGAATTTATTAAAAACAAATGGTCGAATTTTCCATGTTTCTATGCGCAGTAGGAATCGATAGTTCTCTTTGATAGATTGGAAGAAGGTAGCTGTAGAGCGATTATTTTTCTCTCAATTTTCCAGTTTCTGTAGAATGTACGTCTTTGGTGGCCCTAACGTAACCTCTTCTCCTGTGGTGCTTTAATACGTTTTAATAAGTTTTGATATACCCTGTATAACAGGATGGGAAAAAGTGAGAATATGTTTAATTTCCAGATTAAATCCGATCCTCATCGCGCTTCAGTAGACGTAATTACTTCATTTCAGCTTTTGAAGGAACGAAACCCGCCTGATGAAATTTAATTATTAGCGGTTGCGCAACGTGCGGTTAATTAACCAGAATTAATAATACAGTTCGTGATCAATGCCGGTTGTTAATAAAACATTAATTGCGCAACAATAACCAGAACGCGAAGAAAACAACTCTTAAGAGCAACCGAATTACCATATTTTTCTTTCCTACGCGTAATTAGATGTTAAAATGTGAAATTTCGATTAGCAGGGCCCTAGGGAAATTTCTTGATCGCACCGTATATGGGAAATCGACCAGTGCATTTGGGTCAAAAGGGTCTAGAAAGCAATGATTGTGGTGGAAGTGATACTAATGAAAAAAGACCTGTGATCGTTAGTTTCAAAAGAAAAAAAGTTCGCTGCTTTAAACAAAAAATTCCAAGAAAGCTTTTTCAAAATTTGGAAAAGTATACATTTTTTTTTTAAATTTTGCCCACTTGAAATGTTTGCAATTATCTAAAAAATGAGTGCTGAAGGATTAAAATCGGTTAAAAAATAAAAAAGTTATTGCAAGTACATGGTTATATAGAGAGGACATTAGAAGAAGCGCCAAACAGAAAAGGCATCGTCAGTCCCTTTCAGCCTGTAAGGGATGCTGCAATAACACCGACAAGTTCACCCCCTCCACTAAGGGAGGCGTGGCTGAAGCTGTTTGTAGCCGTTATAAACCATTGAGCGTCGATCCAATGCGCAGAGCAATTGGGCGGGGCTATCTGAAAAGCGTCTCTGCGCCTGACATCTATTTAGCGTTTCCTCTAGATCCAGGAAAACTATTGAAATGGAGGACGGTGATTCTTTTTTATTACAAAATGGCGACTGTACAGGGACAAACAAGGGGCAAAATTGTTGCACCTATACCGCCTATCTTAGTCTCGTCTAAGCGTTGGAAAACTCATGTCATGAAGGGAGTTTCGTTGATTTTGAATTGATTTCTGCCATTTTTACCCTTTTTTGTAATAACTTTGTTATTTTTTGCCCGAGTTCAATCCACCAACTCTCATTTTTTAGATAATTTTTCACAGAAAAAATCGCTTTCATTAAAAAATTACCCCGAATTACCCTTCTTCCCCCAGTTCAAATATGGTGCGATCATGAAACCTCATCACCTACCCGAGCTCATTCGAACCCGAAATCTACCGGGCGGTCACGAAATTTCGCAGATTCTGCCGCGACCCCGTAGATTAGGCAACGCCGTAACGGAATGGTACCTCCGGCATACTCGACAGACTTACCTGGTCCTGCGATGGTGGTGATGGTAAGGCGAGCGTGGAACAAAACGTCGTACAATCAGACCGCGGTAGTCAGTCGGACTTCAGGGGCGAAACGTGACGGAAATACGAAAGAGGAGCGTTGGAGTGTTGTTGTTGTTGTTGTTATTTTGATTCGGTTTTGAGGAACTTCGGATTCTTTGACGGGTAAGTTGACACTTTAAGTAATTTTCGCGCTTAAAATCGAGTAAATGATCCACTTTTGCTTAGAAAAAATAATACCTCTACTTAAATTTTGGCCGCGCAGATCATCCAGCGTATGTACTTGACCTAGTTGTCGGCTTGAGGTGTTCAAGGTTAATCGGTTGACAAGATTAAAAAGGTACTCGTTACGAAAAATCAGATAATGAATCATATTACCATCGAGCGATATCGGATTTATTTGATCACCGAGTAATTTTCCAAAGGCGCATTTTATGCAATCAAGGATCAAGAGAGATCGATACTGTGTAATCTGGAAAGAAAAGTTTGGAAATTTCATTGGAAACTTCATCCTACACCACTGCTTTCAAAGGAAATCCAGATGGTTCAACAAGGGAAAGCGTTAGTCATACTGAAGAAAAGTTCTAGAAATCCCTTTAGGATTATGAAAGGTCAAGAGGGGTTTAAAAGTAAATCTGGAAGATTCGTGGTAATTTCAAACGTTTCAATTTTAATCTTGAACCCAAGAAATTGTTAAAAATCTGAAATGGAGGTTTCAAGAGGTTTCTGAAGCTTTGGGCTGCCATAGGAAACATAGATGATTGATGGAGGATCCAAGGAACCTAATTTTAATCACAACTGTTAACAGAGGTCTAAAAAACAAATTCCAAGGGTTCCTTTAGAGCCTCGAATGACCAAAACTGCCCTTAAGTGCAAAAGTTATAAATGGAAATTGCCTCTGAATCATATCTATAAGGTTTACATGTATTTCGTTTGATTTTACTTCGCATTCTTTTGATTCTTGTGCATCCTATTTGGTTCTATAATGGTTGAACACAGAATATATCACAGAACACTGAACAGAACCACGCAACCCACAATACACAGCATAGAACACAATGCACAGCACAGAACACAGGACATACAACACATAATAAAGGTTTGCCAAATGTTTGGTTTAATAGATAGATTTAATGGATAATAAATAATAGAGTTTCCTAAAGGACCTCAAGTAGAATCTAGAAGCTTCCTAGGTTCTATATAGAATACTATAATGTATATTAACTTTCTCTCCGGGTGTTCCGCCGCTGCTCTCTCTGTTTTTGCGGATTTATATCCGCGTCCGGTTGAAATTACACCGGAGAAATGTTGAATAGATGACCGGACACGATATTAAAATGAATAACAGAGAGTGGACAATAGGAAGGTGCAAGCTATTGTGCCCACGTTAAAAAAAAATAAAGCAATACCTAAAGTGCGTGCGTTGAATAGATTCCTGAAACCGTAACGTGCGTATCTGTGCGGTCTATCCACGGTCAGTTCGCAAGGGCTATGTTTATGAAGGCGCAGCTATAACGCGCACATATTGTACATACTACGTTCCTTTCCGTGCCACCCCCTTGCTCTCTCACTAGTTTAGCGATGGTGTAGGGTGGGGATGTTCGCGTCCGCATGTTCGCTTGATTTTACTATCCACTTTTGATCCATTAGGTCACTAAAATCGTAAAAAGAGTAACGTGCCCTTTAGGGCACGTCTCGGAAAAGATCTTTCAAATTTACGCTTTGTGGAAATGTGCTAGCAGTGTTATTTACCATTTGGCGTGGGGGTAAGATCGCAAGTATCCGCTTAATTGAATTTGAAAGTAGTCGCTGCCGGGAAAATGCAAAAATTTGCAAGTTTTTTCCTTGAGTTACGTAAAGCGTTAAATAATCATAATTCGAACGAAAAAAATGCCACTACGATTAAATAACGCGATCTATTACACACCTTTTTTTAATCCGTTGCATAACATTCTTCTACTACTTAAATGCAAGAGGTTTTATTCGAAAATACCCCGAATGACTACGTTATATACTTCCAAAACGTCTCATTTGGAAGATTTGCATATGGAGAAAACGTTTACGAGTAAAAGTCGATTTTAATGAAAACTTTCATTCGGTCACGGTTACAACATGGCGACAACGGCGCCGACGAGTTGCGCAATTGTCATTTTCTAAACCGTACGTCCGATTTAAATTTATTGACCTCTCATTTTAGAGCTACCCTACAATCCTTCAAAAATATACATGTTGAAGCAATTTTATCAGCACAAACTCAAAAATATAGTATGGTATAGTATGTATAGCATGTATAGTATAATATATATAGTTTTTATATAGTATAACTATGTAGAGTATATAGATTATATAGTATAGCTATGTATAGTATAGTATATTTACAGAAATTACGGCAGTAGACCAATTGGGCGCAGCGTTCAGGAAAATAAGCAGCCTGTGCGCACTTGCTCCACGCGCAGCGGTTAGGGACGCTCAGAATACTCGGACCAGAAATCAGTGGCGCAGGAACAGATATTTAAAAGGCGGTAAGAAAATACATATACAGCTTATGCCCCCACCCCGCCAATTTTGGTCTGTTGATAGATTGTGATTGTCGAAATTTGAAAATTGTGAATTTAAATGGGAAGAAACCTTGTTACATTGTTGTAAATTACAATAATTTGTTCCAAAATAAAAATCGAAACGAACTAAAAGATGTACCTACAGAGGTAATCTAGGTGTCATTACGAATGGGAGAAGCATGCGCATTAGGGAAAAAATAATGAAAAGTGTGGAAGCGTCATTTTCAATTCTTTGGTAGTTAAAATATGAATTACATTATATACGACTTCATTTCACCTGAAAACCTGAAAGTCGCCACCATAACTCCTGGCGTACAAAAATCGTGCAATGTCGCGATTCCCTCGAATTTACGATCGAAAGTATCTCGGAATGTGGATCAGTGTTCCAGTAGGTCTACGCAAGAGAACCAACGACGCTCGTCGCTTTTGACTTGACCACGTATACTCGTTTATTTTTACTACGGCCGCGTCGCAGGACAGGACCGTCCCGTTTATGGGAACTCGAAAATTTCATTTCTTGCGTCCCGAGGCAAAAATATACAAAAAGATGTATTTCAAAGCTTCTGAAGCTCTTAAGAACATTAAAATGTACGTTGAAGCTACGATAGGATTGGAAGAAACGCCAAACAGAAACGGTACAGTCGATCATTTTATTTCTCCTGGCCGAAAGAGGCGTGGCCGAACGTAGACGATGTGAGCAGCTTTTCGGGGCCGTTTCAAAAGCGTTTCTGCGTCGTCTGCCTTCTTATTTGGCTTTTCCTACACCGTCAAAAAGGCGCCAAAAAATAGAGTTGCTATAACGCACTAGAGAATTTTCTTTACTCAACTTCACTTAAGGAAAGTAGTTAGTAGCACCTCCTATACGATTTTCTCCGGTATCCGACCGTAACCTCCGTAGTAAGCACTCGCGGTGTTAATAACTCTCGTCCAACGTTATGGAGTGTACCGAGCAGAAGAAAAAGAACATCTAAAAAGAGATACGGTCAAGTCCACGAGGTCACACAGGTGTGCACAGGCGAGAGAACTCTCCGACAATTAGTACCTCTCGTTTAGAAACGGGAAATTATCGACGAGAAGAGAGGAGGAGAGAAAAGAAGCGATCGGCCGAAGGAAAAATGACTAGACTGAAATCGATCGATTTTGACATACATATCGCCCGCCATTTTCGGTTATCGTTCTCTAAGCATAGGTAAAAGCCAGTTTTCGCCATAACAGATGGGGTACGTACGGCCAGATTAGTAGAAAGTCCAATTGGACACGATCTTCTCGGTCCTCCTTTGTCCGCGTTCGATTCTCCCTTCCTTCCTTCCTCCTTTGCTCTCCTCCTTCGCGTCCTATCGAGGTCGAACGGATCGTGATTTGGGCGCGGTCTCAGGAAGCGATTAGATTTACGACGGTTCCGGGATTAATCACCGCGTTAATCCGCTCTTGGATAGGCTTTAGGAGAGAGGAAAAAGGAGAAAGAAGGCGGACGAGACGAGTAATTTCCAAACAATAGTCGTCGCAGCCGTAAAAATCGCTTTCAGCTGTGAGACTAATGCTATGTCAGTTCGAGTAATACTCTTAGGAGTTTTATTGGGCTTTTGTTCCAAGGAGGTGCCGTGTTTCTACCGGGAAATTTGACGTCGTTGCTAATTCCTCCATCTTGTACCTTCAAAACCAAAATGTCCATCGCGATATTTAATGGCGAAAGTACAAAAAAGTGTTCTGAAACATCTTCACCATCATATCTTCAATATTTGCACGAGTATTCCTTAGGAAATCATTTATCGATGGACATAGAGGACAAAATTTAATGAAGAATCAATCACAAATTGTTACCATCATTAGTCCTTATTAATTTCCTTGAAAACGGCTTTGGCGACTTACGTGATCGAAAAGTGGATAGTAATACTGAGCGAACAAGCGAACGCGAACATCCCCATTCCACACCTTCGCTAAACTAGTGTGAGATCCTGGCGAGGGGGTGTAACGGGAAGGAGCGTATGTGTACAACATGTGCGCGGTGTAGCTGCGCCTTTGGTACCGTACATTACACAATTCTTTCTCATATTAACTTAGTACGATGTACGTAATCTACTTGACTTATTTTCATACACTTCAAAGTAATCACGGCTCCATTGCAACGTAGAAAAATGTCGATACTTCTACTTTTCACTCTGTCACTTCCCGTTATATGAGATGCATATCGACGTTCGCTTTTAAAATTATTTGAAATGCTGTCCGTTTATTATCGTTATCGGTCGAGTTGTCAATAAAAACTTCTTATCGTACGATGACGGTCTTATCGATGACATTATTTAAATGTGGAGGTTTCCTTGTTTCCCTCAGTCGAACGATCGTTTTTACACACTTGACAGCTTAGGTCCTGGGGAGATTCAGGGAAGATGAAACAGGATGAACAAGGTAAAGTTTGAGGATAGATTAGTGATGATTTGTTGCTGTTTTGATGGCTTTGAGGAAAGCTAAGGTCCTGGAGGGATTCGGGGAAGATGCAACAGGATGAACAAGGTGAAATTTGGGGAGAGATTAGTGATGGTTTGTTTCTGTTTTGATGGCTTTGAGGGATGTTGAACTTTTGAAATTTCTTGTTTGAAAAATCACTGTGGGCTTGTTTCTAGAGTCTCTGGAAAAATGCCTGAGCTAGCGAACTCCAAATACGAGGAGTGTTCAAAATGACAGATGTCAGGAGAAAAAGCAGTAGTTAGTAGTAATATTGCCTTTGGAATACAGTGTATAACGTTTGAATTTTTGAACGTTGCGAAATATAATAATGATAACAACGAGAAAAATATCAATAATACAACAATGCGAACAATGGAACAAGGGGGAAAGTTGCTGCATTATTCGCATTACGTATTGTTACAGACAATCGTGCGAGACTTTTGAGATAATAACGATATGTGTACATGAATTGACTTATTTTTCATAACAGGCATAACAAAGCAATACATCGCTAAAAAGTTTTCAGGGGCTTTTAGACCATTCCAGACTTTTAAACTCCTGATCGTTGATTGCTCATCGATTGCTCGCACAAATAAAGCGATTATTAATTCTCGACCGTCGTGTGTGTCTATCGCTTAATTAAAATCGTTTGAAAGCTTTTATCTCTAATTGTATATTTGTGTTATTAATAAATTTCCGAGAAAATCGATTCGATCATGACGTAAAGCCGATCGTGACCGTTTCTTGCGGATATTACTTGTTTACTTTTACTGTTAAAGGATGTGGAATAACTGAAAGTCATGCGATGGGAAAGCACCTACTGGAGAGTCGAGAGGCTCGTATTTGTTCATAGAATTTAAGTGGAACAATTGGTATCGTTTGTGGCAAAAGTTTTAAATAATTTCACCATTCGGTTAAATTCTGTCCTGTATATTATTAGAAAGGCGCGTTAATTTTATGGAGAAGTGATCAATTCGAAAAGAATTTGTCAGTAATAAAACTGTCCCTTAACGCAGGCAACCAACAATACACAAAATACCGAAAGATGTGATAGGACACTCAGGAGCAATCCTAGTTCCAACAGGGAGGAACAATCTCATCTCAACCAGGAAAATACACAGGAAAAATCCCGGCTCCAACGGAAATCTCCTCGGGAACAATCCCAGCTCTATCGGGAATTGCTATACACTTCCCCGTCTATCATACATCGCTAAGTTTAAACAAATTTTTTACTATCACTTAAGCCACTGTTCGTTTCGCACTCCCATCCCTATTTTAAGACACTTTTCCCTTCCTTCCAGAGATGGAGTCCTGGCTGGTCGACGTGAAACGCGTCCATATACCGCGGCCGAAGTTCGGGAGCGGCTCCCGTTGCTACGGAGGCGGCTACGGTTATCCCACGGAACCCCCCAAGGACTACGTGAACGACGACCAGAGGTCCGAGGAGTTCAAGCTGAAGTCCTCCCCAGGCAAAATGGAGGAGATCAGGAGGGCGCTGCAGAAACTTTAAAGGGGGGAGTGGAATTCCAGGGAATCACGTGGCAAATCGGAGGGGGTGTTTTCGGTTGAGGCTCGACCACGTCTTGAAGGGTTCGATGAAGCCTTGATCACAAAACTTGTAAATACTGTGATATACACTGTTTAGCATGTAATCAAATATATTTTTTACGGACCCGTTAAATTTATCCATGGGTTAAATAATGACTGGTGCCGACAAAAATTAGGCCCTAAAGTAGGTACTTAAGTTGAGACTTACGGTCTTCCTTCATGTGTCCCGATATTTATTTGTGTGCGATTTAACAAACAAAAAAAATTAATGCTTTTGTAAATGTTAATTGTAGGATTAAAAAGTGTTGTTGAGTGTAATAGTTTCAGTCTTATTTAAATTCAAAAGTTGATCGACACTCACACTATCAAGTCCTGTTCGAGTCTGGTACATTCTTTTATGGTACTAACTTATCCAAACAACCTCGATGCCGAGTGCGTAAGCAATTTTGTCTTTAACTAAATAAGGCGTACATAGACCCTCGAAATTCTATAAAATTTTCCAAAATTTGGTCAATAGGTTACAAGTCTGGTCACAATGGTGTCATGAGTAGTGGGGCGTTAGTACCCACAACCTCATTTTCAATGACTGTCATTCCGTCAATTTTTGACGTATCCTTTTAAAAAAATAGCATTTAACTCTTCATTTAATTTAGAAACTAAAAGTCCTACAACGTTTTGTAGTGGCATTTCCATTTGACAGTTAAAAAAATTCCCAAAATTTAGTCGACAAGTAACAGTGGTCGGTGCTGACCACCTCATTTTCAATGACTGTCATGTCGTCAATTTTTGACATATCGTTTTGAAAAAATGGCATTTAATTCTTCATTAAATTTAGAAACTAAAAGTCCTATAACGTTTTGTAGTGACATTTCAATTTGACAGTTAAAAAAATTCGCGAAAATTAGTTGACATGCGACATTCGCTAGTGCTCACCACCTCACTTTCAGTGACTGTAATTCCGTCAATTTTTGACCCATCCTTTTGAAAAAATGTCATTTCACTCTTCAGTAAATTTAGAAACTAAAAGTCTATAACGTTTTGCAGTAACATCTCAATTTGACAGTCAAAAAAATTCTTCAAACTTTAGTGTTAGTGTTCGTTATCTTTGCCCATTATTATTGCCCGTTAAATATAGAAATTAAACGTCCTATGACTTATGACTGCAAACGATCCACTCATTGACCGTTTCTAACCAATCAATCTCGATTACCTCTCCTCCCGAGACACTCCAACGCTCCCACCTCCTCCCGCTAACCAGGGAGGAATCCCGCATCGATATAATCCCCGTGAACTCACCGAATCCGGGTAATCCTGTTGATGTAGGGCCGTCGTACTCCCGGATCTAGACTCCCCGGGGCTCGAGTGCCTCCTGCTCCTCGTTCCCGGGGGATCCTCGCCGTCGTCGCCGCTCATGTACTCCTGCAATTGTTACCGAAAATTACGGGATAGAAAGGAAGGGATCGACGAAACAATTTCAAATAAGTGAGGACGCCATGTTGTTTTATGTTGTTCGTTCTATCTCTGTCTTACGCATGCGTTGCGCCACCATTCTGATGACGAGAGGGGCTGATACTAACGTGTTAGAGAGAGATGGAACGAACGACGCGAATCATCTTGTCGTCATCCATTAACTGCTTGCGTTTGCCTACAAGTCTACAGTTAGGTAACTTGAAAAAGTTGAGGCAGGAAGATACGAGCATTAACTAACTGTAAGTTTGAGATGAGTCAAGAGAAACAGTGCACGAGGGAACATGATAGAAATATGTCGGTGCCAGTGCTCTAAAAAGACAGGACGAACCTCCAAAAACGATAAGGCAATGGTAACTAAAGTGGAAGTGAAGAGGGTCGTTCTGCCTTTCTACAAGACTACGAAGATAAAGAATAGTAACAAAATAGGAAGAGAAGTTGTTAAAAGAAAATAGTAACGTTATCAGTTATGCTTGTTTAGTCACCTGGTTTTGGTGATCATCGTCAATTAGATGTAAGGTTTTGCCGGTGGCGCTCGGCGGACGTATTCTACAACAACGTCAAAGTATCGTTAGAAGGAAACCACGATAAACACCTATTGGCTATGTTATGCACTAAGACGTTAGTGGAGCTTGTTCAAACCGCTGACTGAAAGCAAATTTAGGGGTGCGTTTTTGGTGAAGGGGGTTAGTTCGCCACTTTTCGGTTTCTCGGTAATAACTCGAAAAGTATGCATTTGTGGTGAAAAGTTGTAGGGGGTTTTTTGTAGAGAATTAAAGTTTCGATCGAAATTTCACATTCTGAACCCAAAAAAATATCTTTTTAGTATAAAAATCCAAAAAAACTTGAGTAGAAAGTTTAAAAATTGCAATTTTGTGTCTTCGCCTATAATTTTCCCCAACTGACTACTGACTAACCGATTTTATTTATCTTTTTACTTCTGTTTTATAGATTTTTTTTATTGAAAAAACAAATTTTTGGTGTAAAGAAGGCGACACTTCGATAGGAAATTTGATTCTCTACAAAAAAGCTCCTGACAATTTTCCACCAAAAATGCACAGTTTTCGAGTTACAATCGAAAAACCAAAAAGTGAACAAATCTATCCCATTTTCAAAAAGGCACCCCTAAATTTGGTTGCACTCTGCGGTACCACCTTTTCAATAGACCAATTGATCATATGAAACCAGATTCCACTAACGTTTTAGTTCCTTTTCGACGTAGTCAATAGCCTAATAGGCCGTTGCGTCCCATTTATTTTAGATAACAATTTCTCTTGTGGAACATGTCAAATAGGATTATAGCAAAAGAGAACAACGTCAAAAAGAGGAAAATTTCGCTGATATTGGCATATTTCAACGTAGATCCCTTTAGTCACGCTGCATATGGCCACATCGTCAGGTAGAAACTACATAAAAGTGATGTTAATCTAATAACACTCAAATTTATTTAAGAAGTATTTTTCCTAACAAGTAAAGCTGCGACATGATAAAATTATTAGGAAATAAATCGCTCTTTTTCCCTTTTCACCCTTCATCTTCATTTTTATCACGTAAATTGATCCAAATAGTACGTGGTTTTTACTACCCGAGCGGCAATAACGGGGGATATCAACGAAGGGTGAACGTACAAGGGGGTATTAGCATTTTTCGGGGATTTTATTTAAATTGAATTCTATAGAATTAAAGGATTCTAACCGAGTATACCAAAAAGAATAGAAAACCGCATTTTCAATACCCCAACGAATCATTTCCTAAATTATTAACTGATTTTTCCGAAAAAGTTAGTTAAAATACTTCGTAAATAAAAGAAAATTACCCAATTTCCATGTTCAATAAGAGAAAAGTCAAATTCGACAACAAACTCCATCCAAGTAAATGCAATTGAAAGCAGCAAAGGGATTTCACCACAAAGATCTTTAATAACCACAGTCGACCTCACACATAACTGACCATCACTTGTAATTGACTATCTTAATGGTAAGAACCCATGACCATGTCGGTGTAAAATGGGCATCCATAGAGGACCGAAGAGAGGGAAATAATCAGGAAGATGAGTCGAGAGAATTACAGTGCATTGATCTTCCCCCCTGCTATACCATTCAAAAAACTTTTTAACTATTTTCAAAATTTGATTCACAAACGAGAAGGAATAATTTCGTGCTAGCCCTCATGCTTTTTCATAATTTTCCTTGGGCAACGCGCCGCAAATTGCATGTATTCTTTGAATGACCACAATTGTTAAACAGATAGACAGTTTTTCCGCTTATGTTATGACTGGACAATCACATTTCAAGTAAAAATTGCTGTATACTACTAATAGAAACTGATTCAAGCATTTAACACTCTTCTGAGGAGTCCACGATCTTCTCCTGAGTCTAAACTAGCCGTGAGTGTAAAAAAGAGCTCTTACTCTTTAAAAACTGGCGCCCGATTAATATCGAAAATTATCCCTTCTTTTAGAGAAATCTGTTACTTCTCTTGACTAGATATTTTTAGTCCTCTTGGTCAATTATAAACGAGGCTGACCGCATTCACTCCCCGATCGATCTGAGATGGATGGAGTTCCCTGATTCCCTTTCACGCTATTTTTCCATCATTCGTCGGGCATCTTCCATTACCTTGGATTCTTATCGGAAATGCCCAATCCTAATCCGGAATCCTCGCTCGGCGATCGATAATCGTCCTCATTGTAAATATTTATACCCGAAGGTCCTTCGGGACCGCCACCGTACTCCTGGAATATCCAGCAAAATCGAGAAGGGTAACTTTTAGTAGGGCATGAACGATAGAAATGGCTACGTTGGATGTAATCCAGCTGTTGCTTATCGTAATTGAATTAAGCGTTATTAAATTAGCTACTTAAACGGGATCGATCATAAGAGCTTACGGTAGGAGTTATTTTAACCATCAGTTGTGCCATAAAATCGTTGGTTAAAGTGTTTAAAATGTTCGCCTCGTAGGAAATCCTCCTGGTTTCATGGCACAACTGATGCTGTTAACGGTAACGTTACAAGTATTAATAGCATCAAGCACCACATATATCTATCAGTACACGACCAAAACAAAACTCAACTGAGGTTTAAATAGAAACTACACCATACGTAACACTTACGTCATGGAACCCACTGTAAATCGTATGATTGGCGTCTGGTATCGGTATTCCTTTCCTCTGCGAACACAAAAGCGATAAGGGAACAGAAAACTTAGACCTTTCTCGTATCGAAACAACCTCTTACCCTGGAATGCCGGTAATCGTGTTCCCTAGGATCCTGGCTCCTGTCCATGTCTCTCCTGTACACTAATTCGTCAAATTTGGCTCTATCTTCGATAGCCACTATTTCCCTTAATTCGGTCATAAGAGTATACTGGAAGACAATAAGTGTGACGTCATACAAAAGAACACGTAGGTTTGCTGCCGATAAAAGCGGGGCAGCGGCGTTAGATTGGGTGAAAGTGCATAATTGTTTAAACCGAGATCGCGCATTTTCCGACCTTCATGTGAGCCTGACCGACCGATTACAAACGACACCGAAGAAACTGCGCATTTTCCGACCACGATCTACTCGCGTGAGTTGTGATTTCCTCGTGTCGCAGGAAATACGCGAATTTCCCGACTTTCACGACTGCAGATCACGCATTTTCCGACCGCGCCATGTCCGACTGACAGATTGCAATCGATGCCGGGAAAAATCCGAGTTTTCCAACCCACTCAACGCGCGAGAACCATTAATTCGAAGTGTTTCAGGGAAATCAGCGAATTTCCCGACCTTCGCCGTTCCAGATCGCGCATTTTCCGACCGTATCTTATTCGTACGGGCCTCGCCGACTGATTCCAATCGATGCCGGAAAAACTGCAAATTTTTTCAAGTGTCTCAGGGAAATCCGCGAATTTTCCGACCTTCGCCGTTCCCGATCGCGCATTTTCCGACCATGTTGTACTCGTGTGGGATTCACCAACACCGGAACATCCGTTAATCTCCCGACTTTCGCGGTTACAGATCACGCACTTTCCGACCTTCATGTAAGCCTGACCGACCGATCACAAACGACGCCGAAAAAACCGCGAATTTTCCGACGTTCGCGAATTAATATCGTGCATTTTTCACATGGGATTAAGTTAATACATAATAAGAAAACCCTGGGAGTCAGGACTTACTTTTTCGGGAGTGTTAAGTAGTTCAGTCATAACTTGTACGAAGGCATCTATGGTCATGTGTTTGGCGGAATACTCGTCGGTGTAATAACAAAGCGTGGTGAATTCCGGCCTGTTCAGCAGTATCTTCGCTTTCTCCTCGACCATCTGGAGGGCCGCCGCCCATTTCCTCGTCGTCTGCGCCGCTCTGCTCCTGGAAAATTGTCAACGGACACGGATTAAGACCATGGGCGCGTGGATCCTTACCCGATGCTGCAGAAGTCCCAACCGTGGGCCGTGCAGGAATGCGGCACCTTTCCGACGTCCCTCACCACCAACGACATGCGCTTGTGGTACTTCAACTGGGCGACGGCCTCGTCGTGCGTGACCTCCATGAACGACTGCCCGTTCACTTCCAGGATCTGGTCCCCTACCTGCCACAGGGATAAAATACCGTTGATAACAGCGAGACATCAATTATGTTAATTTTCCCTTACACAAACTACCTCCCCCGTAGGAAACCCTACTTCCCGCGGGATGATTACAACGCTAATACCCTGACTTGGTAAAAAAAACCCGAATCACAACGAAGGGATCCGATCCATCGCTCGATTAGCTCGGATGAAAATTTTTTGCCCCGCTCCACTTTTTTCGACCCCAATTTTCGACCAGCTGATGCGATCCCCCCTCCCCCCGGTCGGTAATAAATCCGGTCGGGGGTGGGGGAGGAAATTTGGGAATGTTCCAGGAGCAGAACAGCAGGACTTTATAATCGATTTGAACCGGTGCCAGGGGCGGATTCGAGCCGATGTTTTAAATTCCGGCGATAAATCGAGGTTAGGGCAGGTGGGAAGGGTCGTTCGAACTCTCCCCTTTTTTTCGGGAGACGGGATTCAATCCCGTGAGGACGTCGGGGGAACGTGGGCGAGAAAATGGAGGCGTGTTCGATCCATCAAGTCGGAGTGACACTCGGTCAGTCCGTGTTATGTTCCCCATTACTTTTACAGATAGCTATAAATGAACTGGAGGCTTTGTTTCTCGCTTGGGGATGATTGAAAATATATTTCAAAGGCCCATTTAGGGTAGGTAGTCATTTATTAAGAAACTTTTAGAACCCTAGCATCTGTCCTCACTTAACCCCAAAAAAGTGTCTAGATTCTACTTAGGGCTGTATGCTCCTCGAAGGATTAAAAACATTTTAAACTTCCACAGAACTCTAGCATCAAAATTTAAGGCACTTTCAGCCAGTAGACGCTCTAGACCAGCAGCGACACGACTCTGCATATCATCAGTACATTTACCCTAACCTCTTAGACCCATGATCTTCAAAGTAGCCCAGGTCCTCTTGGTCTAACCAAACTTTGACTAACATTAACGTTACATTTCTAGAATAGCCTATAGATTCTTCCTACAAAAATTTTAAATCCTTATTCTGCCGTTGGTGGAACCCAAAGACCCTAAAACCAATCCCAAGACCTAAGACCAAGGTTTTTGAGATCAAGGTGTCTAGGGGTCCAAATGCCCAGGTTTAGATGTCAACGTATCTATGGGTATAGGGTCTTTGGGGTCTATGGTTTCACATGCCAAGAATTCTAATGATCCATGGGTGTAGAAATCTTAAATTCTTGGGATTTACTGATAGTGGTCTAGGAGGCAAGAGTGAAGGGCAAGTTCTAAAGGATCCCAAAGTCCAATGGTACCCCCCCTTCATCATTATACTCCAGAACCTTCGTAATTGAATTTTAAGTTGTAACCTCTGTAAACCATTTAGATATTCTTTGGAGACAATTGTACATTGCAAAAGACCCCAGAGATATTTCTCCTTGATTCTAGAAATTTTCTTAACATTTGTTCTTTTATAACATCTGAGGCTGCTTTCCTAAATTTTGTATTATTCACGTGTCAAGAGCTGTAGGTTTTTTGGGGTGCAAGGTTCCAAGTGCCAAAGGATCCAGGGGTCTAGATGCCTTAAGGTTTATGACTTCACAGGTCAAGGATTTTGGTGATCAAAGAGTGTAGGTATTTTGGGATCTAGTGGTTTAGTTATTTAGGAGCTTAGGGTTCAAGGGGGTCCATTAGAGATTTGTGGGTCTGAAAACTGGGTACTGTTAAATTGAAAGGGGGTTCAAAGGGCACAGTCCAAATCTTGGATTGTGTTAAAACTGGCAACAGTGTGCGTTGATATGACAAATTTGTCCATGGAGCTTAGAACATAAAACTTCCGAATTCTAACCTCACTTTAGGGGAATATCAGCTTGCAATGTTGCCGATATAAGAAATTATTCCAAAAATGACTGGTAATCAATTTCTCCTTTACTGGAGTCAGTCTCATTCTTTCCTTGTATAACTTCTCTTAGCCCTTGAATCAAAGTGTAACTCTTGAGGTCTTGGGGAGTAGGTACGTAGTGTCTATGGGTCTAGGTTCCTAGGGGTCAAAATACACCTGAGAAGGGCTCCAAGGACCTTACGGTTTATTGTTAAGGGGACTTCAAAGGAGTAGAATGTACGAAACAAATAAGTGAAGCAGCTGAGGCCTCTAAAAACTATTACTCACCATGAGACCCGCCCTGTCCGCCACGGAGTCCTTATCAACCCCTGTGATGAAAATCCCGAGGTTGTACTCCACCCCTCCTCGTATCATCAGGCCCAAGCTTTGGCCAGGTTCGATACATAAATCCACCTGGAACGATACAAATTTCACGAGATTATTATTAACGTGACGCACTCTTTCTGGAGGAGGAACAGGATTTGGGTCGAAACCGTACCTCAACCACGATTTAAACGCGCTCCTTTGGAGATCATAATTGGCGGAAGAGAAGGGGCGAGCGGGCTCGTTAAGGGACGTTCCGCGTATTAATGGACGTGCGCAACGTTAACCCCTCGACGAGAGATGCACAAACGACGCCGTAATTAAATTCTCCAGGATAAAAGTGGGAAAATTATTTCCCGTCCATCGATTAACCGACGGTTCCGATAAGCCGGACCCGGATTCGATCACGATAATAACGGAGATTCCCAGCTTGAGTTTCCGTTCCGGTGAACATCTTTTCTGGATAAATTGACCGGAAAATGCGGTAAAACCAGGAACGGCCAGGAAGTTTAAGCGTGAAAATACACCGAGGCGATCGTTAATTACAGATATCTGGCACTTAACGGGAATCGTATCAAGAGAAAACTCGATATGGCACCGGACGGCTCGGAATTACAATTTTGGCAAGTAAGTGCCATTGAAACTAAAATTTCTGAAGAAATAAAGTAAGAGAAGTAACAACTCACCCTCCGTATGCTCCTGTCCTTGCTCGAGCTCCTCCCGTATCCCGGTTGGAACCTGGAGACGTGCGAGGCGCTCCTGGTGACGTACTCCGGAGGTGGGGAGACCGGCCTGCCGTGTCTATCGTCGAAAATATATCAGTACACAGCTGTGATTGTAACTGCGTTTCAATACCTGTCCATCCACGAGCAGGTCTGCCTCATCTGCCAGGGGGCGCCACCGCCTCCCAAGTGGTGCGGGAGGGTCGGGGAGCGGACGGTCATGCTCAGTTTCCTGCAGGACTTTAGCATCTGGAAGAGTAAAGGTGATGTATCAAGGTTTGCTTTGGAAAGTTACTTACACAGGTACACAGTTGCCCTACATTCCATTTGTTTATAAAGGCAAGCAACACCAAGGGGTTCTTAACAACTGCGACGTTTTTCCACGAGAATGTTATGCTTATTAAGATAGTTTTAGTGTGATTACTTTGACCCCCTCCCCTCTGTAGGATAAGGGTTCATTATAGTCGCAAAATTCTGGCCAAAAAAGTGGTGCAGTGGCGTCGTGTTGGGTGAAAGTGCAAATTTATTTATTTTTATTCTAAATTAGGGACATTTGAACAAGTTGTGCCATTGGCCAGAAAGGAAAGTTACTGAACCTTAGGTTAGTAGGTTGTCACTAACAAGGTTGGTAACAAAATGTTGGTATCCGGGTGTTCCTGTGGGAAATCGCAGCCCAAGAGGACCCATACACTCGACCTATAAAGGCGGTGTTCATTTAAGGGGTGGAATCCATATTATAAGAGCGGTGGCGTCTTGGACAAACCCTGGTCAGGTATGAAACTACTTCCAGTCCGGTGTTCCTGTAGGAAATCGCAGCCCAAGAGGACCCATTCACTCGACCTATACAGACGCTGTTGGTTTAAGGGGTGGAATCCCTATTATAAGTGCAGTAGCGTCTTCGACAAACTCTAGCCAGGTATGAAACTAATTCCAGTCCGGTGTTCCTGTGGGAAATCCGAGCCCAAGGGGTCCCATCGGCCCGACCTATTAAGGCTATTCATTTAAAGGGTCAAATCGCTATTATAACTGCGGTGGCGTCTTTGACGCATCCTGACCAGGTATGAAACTACTCCCACTGCGGTGTTTCTCCAGGATATCGTAACCCAAAGGGACCCATCGACTTTTAAGGGATAGAATCCCTATTATAAGTGTAGTGGTGTCTTTCAAATCAATCGTGGAAGTGTGTAATAACATAATTTTCCTAGTTATTAGTTGATGCACGATATCAACAAGTCATCAAAGTTTCCACCTCGATCAAGAGCCGGACTCGCGCGCACTTCTCGACTCGAGACCTCTCGTCTACGTTGCGAGCTCATCAGAAGGCGAAATAGTACGAGAAAGGGCAAAAACCTCCCCGACGATCTCTTCAATTGAAAAACGTACACGCGAAAGGGACGGAGACGGAGAGGAACAATTAAAGTTCCCCGAACTTGACTTAATAATGTTAGTCGTCGTTAATTACAAGACCGCAGAAAGCGCTAATAATACGTGCGCTCGCGAGAAAAGTTAGCTCTAATACAATAAGGGCCCGTTGTAATTTATTTCGCGGATGTTTTCGTCTGGGCGTTAATCGAATCCGGGCGCGGAGGAGACGGGAAATTTCGTTTTCCGCGGCGTTATTAACGGTCGCGCGAAAT
The DNA here is from genome assembly GCA_963576515.1 of Cryptocephalus primarius. Classification (NCBI taxonomy): domain Eukaryota; kingdom Metazoa; phylum Arthropoda; class Insecta; order Coleoptera; family Chrysomelidae; genus Cryptocephalus; species Cryptocephalus primarius. Next base: position 2,047,103 of record OY754949.1, on the reverse strand, counting down.
GGGAAAACGTGAAAATCTCATTTTCGATGAGCGAACTCGAGCTGAGCCTTCGCGATTTCGGGAAACGGTCTCAGATCGCTGATTAAACAATGGCAAAGACGCAGGAAAAATCGTAAAATTTTCACTGCGTAGCCGTAGTAAACGTCAGAATTAATTTGACTTCTCCAGTTTGTAAAATCTGACGAATTTTCACTATTAGAACGCATAAAAAAAGAGATCCTAATCAAAAACCCATTTAACGCTATCTTCCCGCGAAAATTCCATCGCAACATTGGAAAAGGAAACTGAAATTAATAACCGTACCGCATAAATACTCCACCGCACTTTCTTGATTTATAAACGCGCCATATAGCATGACTCCGGGCCATAAAAAGTATACTTTTATATATAAACGACCGAACGGCCTGAAAATTCTCGTGGAAAATCCTTTTTACTTATCGGGGAGTTTTCACTGAAACAAATTACGCCCCGCGATTATCCCGAAAGGTTACGCGAAAACAACATGGAGTTTCTGTTTGTTTTATTAGCAGAAAACCGCTTATCTAGTCTCTACCCTCGAGAAGGAATTTGCGTTGCGTCTTTCCAGCTGGAAACCCTTTTTTCTGGAACATTACACGCCGTCGCTGGTATTTTTTAGCGCCCTAACCACAAAATTCCCGACTTGTTGGATATTCCTCGAGCGATTCGAGGCATTTCCTCCTCGCATGTCGCGTTCTTAATAACGTTTTGGATGTTCGTGATGTTTAGAATTTCCAGCACATTTTCCCACGGAATTACCTTTTTTCCTATGCGGAGAGAGCGTGTGAGCTCTGCAGATCCATGCAATATGCATGTGTGTACGTTCAGATCTCCGACTGCGGTATTGCGGGTCCTTATTTTATTTTACAGGAACGCGAGGAATTCCAGGAACGTCGCGTTCTTACCCGAAATTGTTTTTCAAAAAATTTTGCAAATTTCCTCATCTCGGCCCTCCTTTTTAAAAGCTACATGGTTCCCAAGGGCGGGTTTTGTGTTTAGGGGGTGAAAACTACCCTGTACACGACAAATTCATGAACTATACATTTAAGCATTATTTGTACCGACCCTAACGTCTCACCCACACTTCGTACACTGATCACGTACACATACCTCGTACACATATCTCGCACCCACACCTCGTACATATACTTCTTACGCCTTACCTCGTACCCATACCTCGCACCCATACCATGCCTCACACCTCGTGCGTACACTCCTTACCCGTACCTCGTACCCATGCCTCGCATTCATACCTCGTACATATACTTCTTACGCCTTACCTCGTATCCATATTTCTTCCCCTTACCTTGCACACATACCTCGTACCCACACCTCGTACACGTACCTCGTCCTTACCTCGTACCTATACCTCGCACATATACTTCTTACCCATCCCTCGTACCTATACCTCGTACGGAACTCGACAGACAGATAAATAAACCAATATTGAGTTGTGTTTAATGTTAGCCTGAGTAATTAATCATCGTAATTACTTATCAATCATTAATTACCGCGACTCATTTCGCCGAAAAAAAAGAAACGTTATTCACACGCTGCGTTTTCCCGCCCTGCGACTTAAGTTGCGTATCATCTTTCATCGATCCCATCAATTATCCGTCTGACTATAGAGCGAGAAGGTGGGGCGAAGAGAAAAGAGCGTGTCACCGTTCCAAGGGAAGTTTTAATCTAATACGGTTAGCGAGGGGAGCAAATTCGGTCGCCGACCCTTAAATTTTCGTCGGACACGCTAACCACCCGCTTCCTATACGCTCGTGGGGATCGACACGCCACGTTTAAATGTCGAAGGTAGGCGAATTTGAAACCTGGAACCTCCTCGTGTGCACCTCGACACACACACCACCTTTTTCCCCTTAATTCACCCCCTACGAACATAAAACGCTCCCATTAATCATCAGCGCTAATAATTCCGCCGTTTTTCCCGGGAAATCCTGGAACAAACTTCCTTATGGAAACGAGGTCCGGCGGGATGATTGATACGCCTATTTTTAATCGAATCCCCACAAGTCCCAACTTAATCAGTATTCGACGGGGGAGTAGAGACATCAATCTCAGATCTCTAAACGTACCTTTAATGCCTCCTCGTGTGTTATCCCGGTGAACGGCGTCCCGTTCACTTCCAGGATCGAGTCTCCCGGTCTCAGACCCGCCCTCTCCGCCACGCTCCCGTCTTCTATCCTGGAGATGTACACTCCGACCCCTGAAAAGTAAATCAGACAGTTTTAGTAGAGTTATTTCCAGGTTCGACGTGTATGGACATACCATTGGGCTTTAGTTGCCCAATGGAACGGATTCCCATTCGATATGTGATAGGTATTCCAGATTTCTCGCACTTTTTAACAAGGATAATCTGGACTTAAAGTTTGACTGAACCTAATAAGTGTGTGGGCTTTTTTTCTAGAAGCGAGGCTCTACCATTGGATACAGCACACTCCAAGGAATATAAACAATTGTATTTATCAGCGCCTAAAGGGCTGTGCCCTAAGGTTTTGTATTCACGTTGGAGGTGGTGTGACGTCAGTCCCATTGCGAATGATTTTAAGGTATAGGTGGTCCTGTCTTATTTGATCTTGGATCTTGGGAGTTCTTTTCTGGACAAAGAAATGTGGTATTGGGGTCCATGTTAGGAACACTGGAGTACAAAGGGGAGTGCACTAACTAAAGTATTAACTAGACCGTCATGAAATCCTTGCCACCATTAAAACCCTAAGGTATCAAAGCAGGGCACAATTCTAATTTACCACGTGATTATTAATAACTAGTTATTTTTCATATTTAAAGTGTTTTAAATGGTTAATAAATAGTGGGTGTTTCGCTGTGCTTTATGCTAAAACTATGAGGAATGTTGGCAATTCCTTCAACAACGTCAAAAATTCTTATTATTATCACGGCACACACGCTTACAGTTATTTATTAAGCGCTCGTTAACTATTAAAGATAACGAGGAAATCGACTGGCAATAGTATACAGTTTATTACACGTCAATAAATGTTATTATGGAGACGTTATGAAGCTTTATTAGAGTTTTATGATTTTTAGAAAGGTAATCTCCGAATCGATCGTTGCTGTACTATTTATATTACATCGATTAGACGTTAAGGCTATTAATAAATATTTATGTTTAATTAATAACATCGAGGTGAATTAATTAGGACGTATCCTTTCTGTCAAACAATATCTACGATACCGTGATTACCATTAAATTACGATTTATGATTTATAGATTACGATATACGAGACTCATGGAGGTTGAAATAAAGGGAGCGAGCCCTACGGAACCGAAGTTTTCAGCCCAAAACACCGCACCTTAACAGCCCTTAACGAATTATCGAAAGGGGACCGTCGAATCGAGCAGGTGGAACGACGATACGTGGTTGCTCAACGAAAAAGCTAATGATCGTCTATTGGTCAGAGAACAGGGAATTTTAGAGAGATCGCTAACTTTGACTCGACTTGAGTTGGCGTTCAGATTAACAGGGATAGTCTAGGGTGTGAAAAACCCTAAAACCCTGGTCCCTAGGATCTGAAGGGATCCCGTGTCATGCGACCGTTTGCGGTGCCCGGGAGACGACATAGGGCGGCTCCGCCCTCAACCCTTGCAAGAGCGACTGTGGTCCAGGTTACATTGCATTACAGCGATAGTGACATTCGAAGGTTTCATAAGGGAAATGATTTGAGGTGCATTAAGTAGGAGAAAACGAAAACTCCCGCCGCGCTCCCGTATTTACATTTCAAGCGACCGATACCACCCCTGGAAACTTCACGAAAGAAGTAAGAGCCCATAATTGAAACCGTAAGTTACTTCTGGAGACAGAGAGGGAGATATCCATTCCGGCTCGTTTGCATACCTTTAGAAATTCAAATCGCGACCCCTTGTAATTTTCCATCGATATATTATTGTTTGTTCCTATGCGGACGTAACGCTGGGCGGTAACAACGTCTAATGAATTACAATTGTGGCGAACTTTTTCACCCAAGCGATTCCCGACGTCTGGCACGCGAGAGGAATTTATTTTCCACGAGAGAAAAGAATAAGTAAACATATCGCGAAGATTCTTCACGTTCTCGTAGATTTATTTATGGGGTAAAAACTCCACACATTCGCTACACCAATGGGAGAAAATCGTGGAACGAGCAGAACCGCATGTGTGTACATGTGCGCGCTATGGCTGCGCGTTAGGTCTCGCTTGTAACAGATAGAAAGTAATGGTCCCCGTGATATATTGCACATAGGTTTACACCCCTGGTAATAAATAATTGATATCATTTATACGAGGAGTGTCCAACGTATATCTGTAATCTGTTTCAGCTCCTTCCTCGGGACGGTAGGCGATGGTGGGGCGCTTCGGTGGCAATCTTGGAGCAGGGGAAGAAAAATGTAAGACTGTAGCATTTTATAAGCAAAGGAGCAGATTTTTTACTACAATAACTTGAAGGGTTTTACAAAAATTGGCAATTTTTGAGAAAATACATTTTCAAAAGTGAATAAAAAAGCTTTTTTGGAACCGTAGAGACAAGTCTTCATTGCGAAGGGTTTTGTAAGAAGCGAAATGTACCATTAACGATAGCAGCGGTCAGTTTTGAAAAAGGTGGTCAAATATCGATGGTGGCGCTACACAGGCGATTATGACCACACGACTCGACGCTGCGCCATCTAGGAACGGGAGTCCCACTACTGTTCGATTTAAACCGAAAGCGGTCATAGTTGTCACCGCCCTCCGCCCCGCCGAACGAACCGGAACCTATCACAGCACACCTCCTCCTATGCCCGCCCACTTACCCGCCTCCTTACCGCCCTTGACGCATATCCCGAAGCCGTGCGTCCCGTCCTGCGGCTCCCTGATCATCGTCACCGTCCTCGTGGCGAGCTCGTGCACGCTCGGCGCGTAGGGGGCCGGGGCGGGCCTGTAGCCGCCGCCGCCGCCCCCGCCGGCCGCCTGGTGCGTCGTCGAGGGCGGGCTGCTCGCCGGCGACCGCCTCGGCCGCTCGACCTGATTCGCCGCCGGGCCCGCCTTCGCCCCGCCCCCGGCGGCCGCGCCCGCGCCGCTCGAGCCGAAGAGGCGGAGCACCTGCTCCGGGGAGATGGGGCGTTTCTTCGCGTTCGAGGGGGCGGCGCGCGACGACGTGGGCACCGCCGTCGTCGGGAAGCTCGGGTTCGAGCCGAGGTACGTGCCTGTGGGATGACAAAAATAGATGCCTTCCATTTACTTATTAAACTATCAGTTGCTACAGTATAACGATAGAGTGCTCGGTTATGCAGGGGACATTTTTAGAAAGGAGTCGCTTAGAGCGATGGAATAACTTGGGCGATGAATATTTCCTACTGTTAAAGGGGGAGTTTGAATTGCTGGCTGACTCACCCCTAGGGCTGCTCAGCGAGTTATAGTGCCCGTACTCCGACCTCTCCCTCTCCCTGTGGTGCATGACTGAGCTCGGCCTCTCGACTATCGTGTAGGAGGTGCCCGGCGGCGAGTAGTAGAGGCCCGAGCGGCTCCTCGGGTGTCCGCCCCTCGGGCTGCCGTTCGGGCCGAGGACGTCCTCCGCCTCGGCCGGGGGCGGGTGGGACCCGCCCCTCGACCTGACGCCGCCCCTCGAAGGGGCGGACCATGTCGTGCGGCCGTAGGGGGTCGGCCCGAGGTCCGTCAGCTCGGCGTACTCTTCTCCGGTCCGCATCCTCCTCCTCCTCCTCCTCCTGCGACTCCTCCTCCTCCCCTAGGGGGTTGACAAGGAGGCGTCGTCACGACGACGGCGTCGGCTGGAAATTTGAAAATATGAGCGTTAACGATTTTGGGAAATTATATTATTTGATTATTTTTCATTTAACGACGAACCCCTGCAGTTCAGCTCACCGTCTGAGCAATTAACGGTTGAAGGTTCACCTCTTGCTACTATTGTCAAAATTGGAATCGTTTCGGATTTTCACAAATTTGGTGCCAAACGAAAGAGGACACTTTCCTGATGCCAGAAATAAAAAATGTTCTTTCTTACGACGCCTATTTTTCGAGATATAGGGGAGAGTAGGAAGAGAAATTTCATTTTTTGGAAAAATCGAAATAGCTCGAAAACCGTTAGGCCTATTGAGTGGAAATTTACAACATAGCCTTAAAACTTTTTAAGGGGCCTACCCTGTGAATTTCATCGCGAAATTTCAAAATTCACATTTAATGATCCAAAATGAGTACGTTCACCCCTTGCGACTTTTGCCTAAAATGGAGTCATTCATATTTTCAAAATATTGGTGTTAAACGAAAGGGGACATTCCCTTTATGCCAGAAATGGCATTTTTTCTTTTTAACGACGTCAACTTTTCGAGTTATAGGGTGGAGAAAACAGCTAATTTCCATTTTGGAAAAATCTGGATATTTCCAAAACCGTTAGAGCATTCGAGCCGAAATTCACGTCACAGGCTCAGAACCTTTCAAGGGACCCATCCTGCGAAATTCAAAGTTCACATTTTGAGGCCCAAAAGCCCTTGGGACTATCGCCAAAAATGGAATCATTTCGAATTTTCAAAATTTTGGTGTCAGTCCAAAGGGGGCTTTTCCTTAATGCGAGAAATAAAAATATTTTTTTTATTTACAGTTCCACAAATTCACAATTTTCAAAGATTCACGAATAATGCAATAAAGGAAATGGAATAATGGAAGGTGATGTTGCCCTCCAGGTCCAGATTTTTAAGTGATTTGTCCCTTTATTTTCCACAAAACCTTTCGACCGCATTTACTTAATGAGGTGCACTTGATCAGGAATGGATAATCCAAATTATACGCCGGTGACACCGTAGGGCACGGCATGTTAATATCATTAAAATTACATTTGTACTTCCTATGTTGCGCCTCTTTAGCCTATCCTGCAGTTTATCATTAATTTTCGCCCATGCCATTACAACGTGCCGGCTCATTTAATGGAACACTAACCGTAAAGTCCTCTTTTTATCAAATGGCGATCGCTTTTTTGTCGCCATAGTTACGACGGCATAATAATAACACGCAATGCGTCACGTACGTTTTGATTCTGTGAGCACAGGTGGGTATATTAATTATTCAAAGGTACGTTAAAGGGCGACTCTCCGCTCGAAATAATCGAGAGTTAAAAGCAGGCGCGAAGGCGAGAAATAAATTAGTGTCCGTTTCCCGCCGGCTTGCAGCGATTACGTCCCTATTTAACGCCAGATTCGGTATTCGTGATGCGAATATTGATTCGACGCGGTAATTACTGTTTCGATCAGGGAAAGTTGGGGAGGAAATGAGGAGATAAATCACGCCGAATTCCACCATTTTAAGACTCTAGGCGATATTTCATCATACTACTATCCCACTTCTGCACGATAAAGTCCCACTAACTTCCTTAAAAGTTGTTAAAAAGCCGCCATTTCGAGACACCACAGCGACTGATGCTGTAAACTTCCTCCGGCTCGTGTGTCATCGTTAGAGAGCTCGTTATCTAGAGATTACAAGGCAAAATGTAAACAAGGACGAAAGGAGAAAGAGAGAGAGGGAAACTAGTTTCACCGGAAGAACTTTAATGTTTAATCAGACGCAAGTTCTTGGAGACGGTGGCGTAATTAAAGTTTGAGAGAGAAGAGAAGGGGGGAATTCGTAACTGCTTTGGAATTAAATGCGAGGTATTTCATTTATCTAACAAAAAACCCCATAAAGTTTCTTAGAACAACGTAACACTCTGATACCTCCACTAACCCTATTACCCCAAATCCAACCAGGACCAGCAACCTTCAATACCCTATTTCCGACCTTTCCCCGGCCAATAAGGCGCGTCGCTGCACACGACCCGTAAGCAGACGTTCCTATAATCCCCGGAAGGGTCATTCTGAAAACTCGTTTCAACGGTCGAAGCTCAAGCTTAGCCTTAGCCGAAAACTCAACAGGGCGACAGCGCTGGCGCCCTTCGTCCCCCGGGGTTCAAATGTTCAAAACCGGTGCGTTATATCGTTTTCTACCCCCAGTACGAAATTGAACGAAACCCGGTCAGTAGCACTGGAGCTATTGACGATACGGCCCTTTCGCGCGGTGAGCCGGTCCGACCCTGGCCCTCCTACCCGTATGTAAATCTCCTCACATCCCGGCACGGTAATATCGCACGTACATAGGGACTTGCAATTTCCCCAAACTGTGCCCGCTCGTATTGAATGTTCACGTGTACATACCGCTCGCCATATCGTATCCAGATCGATAGTGGGGGCGGAATAAGCGGTCCAGAGGAGATCGGACAGGATAGAGTAGCTTCCTAATTGGGACAGCGGCATGTTTACTAAACGGGACGACAATCGGATTACCGTCTAACGTTCGTCAGGAGGCGTGATAGACAATGGGGAGAGCGGGAGCGAGCTACCCTTTTCAGGGCGTGTCATGTTTTGCTGGAAGTGGATTAACTATGGACCAAAAATAGCCAGGGGATTTAGTCCATTAAGTGCCTCGACTACCTTCCGTAACAATGTTCCATAAATGTGTTGCACCACCGCTTACCATTAGGTTTACGACCCTTGCGAGCACATATCACGTTTCTGGGTTTTTAATTGGCCCGGATTTTATGGCAGTTGCCATTTTTTGGAAAAAACGTCATGGTTAATACAAGAACTGATTGTCAGTCAGTCAATATGCCAAAAGAAAAACAATCCTTTTCTCCCACACTTCGACTATAGAACTTAATAGGCTGTAGCGCCATCTGGTGGAGAAAATGTTCTCCATGGAAACATACGTTTAGGTACCAACTTTCAAACGGTTTCGAAGTTTGGTACAAACCACCCACCATTTTTATATAACGAAATATCACTTTTTGACAACCTGGACAACATTGTTAGTCCCTTCATTGACGACGTTCATCAACGCAGAAAACTATCACTTAGCCTCTTACAACGCATAAATAAATAATAGGTATTTTTCTTTACTATTAACGCTTTGAGAGCTATTTAAAAACTCCGAATTTCCCTTGTGCATGGGGTGAAAAAGGGCATGAAACTCATTCAACAGCGCCAGAATAGCTAGAAGGTTTAAACTTGGCATGCTTATGGTTTTGAAGCTCCAGTATAGTTCAGAAAAATAGTTTCACTACAAACCTACCCTTTCAGGGGTAGTAGCATGAAAAAATTTGGATCAATTACCAAGGGGTTGGAAAAGGGGGTGGAATTTCACTTACCCGGGGGGTGGAAAATGGGGTGAGTTTAGAGTAACCTGCGAGAAGATGCAAGTATACTTTATATAACGAGAAATGCAAATGCGCTTAAGAATGTTTAGTTAAGTAAGCATCATAAAAGAATTTACTTGTATCGAAAATAAGTAAAATTGTCCAGTTCCATTGCTGTTTCGTCTTACATTTAACACACATTTAATAATGAATAAGTTGGTATGAATATACGGTGTAAAAACCAAATATGCGACACGTTCTCACAAAATATTTACTGTTTCCATGAATGAACAAGTGTAAAGTCCTGTTTTTACGTTATTGGCCAGGGTGAATTTTCCAGTAATAAATTCTGGAATAACTCATCCCGGCGGTGGCTGACGTGTTTAAAAAGGTTGGATCGCAGCCATCCTAAATTGCTTGTTGCTTCGAGATTTACGACAGAATTTCTAACTAGAAAAGCTATAGAACGTAACTGTGCCGCTTTCGCTACTTCATTACTGCTATTTCAATGCTAAAAAATGCAGTTACGAAAATATAAATTGATAATTAAGGAAGATTAAAAATCCAAAAACAAGCAAAAATCCAAAAAAGATTAAAATACCAGACAAAAAAAATAGACAGGGTCATGAAAGTTGGTACACAGATTTATGTTTTCATGGAGAAGGATTTCATGTCATCCACTTTGTTGTAACTCATCGCCAGATGGCGGTACATCATATCAACTGATGTCCATGAAAATAGACGGAAGAATTTTTGCGCCATCAACTTTATTTTAGGGAGGATTAACGGCTAGTAACATATAAGGTACTAATGTAACGATCATTAAAAACATATTTGCACTTTCACCCAACGCCACGCCTCTGCGCCACTTTTATGGGCGACATTTAACGGGTGCTCCTTTGTATAACGCACCCTTATCGCACAGGGTGGTCACGCTAAAACTGTCTGTTCTCGTGAAAAAACGACGCAGTTCTTTAAAGAACTTTTGAATCACCCCTTCAGGTTCCTATAATAAGAGGTTGGAAACTGTGTCGAAATTACTCTGTCCCCGATTTGCCGCAACTCGCGCAGAGTCTGCTTACCGCTGACCGGGGCGTTGCCAAACTTCGACACAGTTCGTGCTGTGTCGAAGTTTAAAGGCAGTCAAATCGCTCCAGGTTCGTTTTTCGTGTAAAAATCTGTCTGTCTGTCTAAAATAATTGCGACTTGCGTTATTATTGCTTTTAGGGTCGCTCTTTTTTGGATCGCCCGTTACGTGTCGCAGGGTAAAGGTCAAGGTCTCAACAACCCCTAAATTCCGCGTTTGACCCAAAAAGCGGGAACATCGATTGTCCGGAAGGGCGGCAACAACGGCGGCGAGGAAAAGAAAACCATCCCTCCCCTATACACCCCCCAGGAAGGGATGAAAGTTTTTAATTCATTTTTTTATTAACTCAAATATGCTTGTTATGGCATTACAAACAATCCTTTCTTCCGAGAGGGAAAGGAGCGAAAGGGAGGGGGGATTAAGTCTCTGTTCTCCCCTTGTGCCCAGAAAAAGGGAGTTTGGAAATGGCGAGAGTCCCTTTGATGCCTTCACGTTTTATGTCGGAAATAAAGGGTGCTTTCGTGGTGTAAATATTCGAAAAAGGAGGAGAAAAGGGATGATTTTATTTGAATTGGGGTTTAAATTCGTTAAGTCCTGTTCTCCAAAGGGAACTGATAATGCAGGATTAAAAGTGGCAGTAAGGTTAATACATTACAATTACTAGAACAAGTAAATACAATTTTACTCCTAAACTTCATTTTCATGGATAAAAAATAACTATCGTGTCAAATATGTCGTTGCTGTCAACTGTCAAGATGTTCTATTACGCTGTATTTATCGTTCTATGTTAGTTGTAGTAAACTATTGCCTACCAAATATGTGTAGTTTGATTGGTTCAAAACAGTGCCTTAAAATACCGTCGCCTGCCCATTGAACCAATCAGAAGCTTACTTTAATCTATAGATACATAAAATTGTGGTGCTAGTATACTATAATATTTTAAATATAAAAATTCTAGTGGACTAGTTAGTAGAGCGTTACGTAATGTACCTATTATTAGTTTGCTACAATGGTCGAAAGTTTTCTTAAAACTCTTAGTAAACACGAAGAGAGAAACAATCCAGTAACGGCGTTTAACGGTCATTTATGGTATGTTATTGTGTCAAAAGGCATATGGAATTGTCATGAAAAATTTGTCTTTGCCCTTCCATACGAATTAAATGCATCAAGGGTGAAACTACCCCCTACAAACCTAGTCATGGTCACTCACGAAACATTTCCTCCCATCAATTTTCCATTGAAAAGATCCTAGTGTAACTTATGACCACTTACAGTATTCTTATCCATCTCAGCGTTATCTCAGCCTGAATTTCCCGCTATAAAGCTTGACCATTTTCCTGTGCGCCAGTCCAGGTCCCGTGGGAATCACACAGCGAACGTGAACCCGAATCAGATCGCACGCACCATCCTGGAAACCCCACGCGCGCACACACGCACGATGCACCCACAGGAACGGACGACCGGGAACCTCGAACGGCGCCTTAATTGAATTTGAACGGGAACGTCGCGGGGACCGTCCGCCTCATCTTCCGGGCCTGGATCCCGTCGATTTTTTCCTCGGGGCTTTGCGACGTTTTTCTCTCTCTCTCTCTCGCGACGAGGGGCGCGCGTCTTCCCGCACGGCGTCCGCGTCGGATACTGACGGGATCCAGGAGGGTTTTCCTCCTTCCTGGACGCCATTTTGGGCGTGCGCGACGTCACAATCGATAGGGGATGAGGAGCGAGGTGATGTTTAGTATCTTTTCGAAAGTCATCGATTGACGTGTGTTATTGGTTTTTTTGCCAGTCTTGTTTTAATTAAATTCAGGGCAAGGCGGACTCTCCCGTGGGAGCGGGAACCGCTCGATCGTCGGTCACTTTTTAATCAAGTTCCATTCAGAAAGTAGCGCATTCATTCATACGCCGTTTGGATGTTCCCTTGGGATAACTTTTGGGAATGCTTCTTCCGTTAAAAAAACCCTCGGGCAGTTCACGGTTGCCTTAATTAATAAATCCCCCCCCTCATTGATATTTTCCGTGCCTCTCTGAAATCGTATCGAGTGAATTAGTAATGAGTTTACAATCGTGATTCCATTTAATAATCCTCCCTCTCCTCCCCCTCTGAGTGGATCGATAGCCGAAATGCCACACGAGGACTCCTCGTATAGATCACAAGCGGATAAAACGTAAGGAATACGTAGGAAAATCACGAGAAATCCGATCTGGATTTTCAGGAATCGCCTCTTTACTCTTATTTCAAATTTCCCTCTTCCTCCTTCGACGTATTCGTTATACCTGGGAATTGAATCCCCTTAATGCTCTTTCGCGATTGCCCTCGTATACGCACATTCATTCGACAGATGAACAACCGGCTCCATCTCGCGACCAAGGCGGAAACTTGAAACAATCAATCTATTTGACGACGCTCATACGTAGCGCCATCTCGCAGCGAAAACAGGACTTCGGCCAAAAAGTCCATATTTTCATCTACAGAAAGTAGTGATAAATTAATATTGATTGTTATGGTAATTAGTAATGAAAAGGACGAGCGTTTACCCATAATATGTTCTACAGTGATTGGTTATATCGAATAATGATTACAATATAAAACTTTTTTGTTTAAAACCGAATCCTTATTCATTTTTGGTAGAACCCTGTCTTAACTAATATGTACAATTACTTTTTCTTTCAACTTTATTGAAAATAAATTGGTCCTTAAACAAAAAAACAGGAAAATGGAATAAAATATAAGTATATATAAATAGGCGATTTCTCAGGTTCATAGTATATACACACATACATATAGATATACTCTCTTAATCACAATATCAAAATATATCAAAACAATCACATTTATTGTTTGGAACTACACTGGATTGCGAACTCATATTTTCAAAATTTTTTTCAGGGCTTTTTGTAAGTTTACCGAAGTATTATCCAAAAAATGGACATCTTCATACAAAGCATTTAAGAGAAATTCTACAAATTAAATAAACTATCACTGCATCGTACTTTAAGTACAAACGTTTGTTCTTCATGCCAGGAGTCTACAAACCGTTACTTCATACATTGTCTTTCGGCTGGAATGTACAGACTGGAATTCAATAATTGAAATATCCACGAAGAGAAACGTAATATTCGAGTATTAAGTGGTCCTTTTCCCAAAAGAGTAGGTCTCTACAGTCTTTAATTTATAGTACATTAAGTCGACTACATGGAATGTGCCACGCAGTCATATTTTAAAACGATTAGGCCATCTCACTTACACCTATGACCTCGAAAAAACCCTCAAAATTGTTTGAACGCATCACCAAGCTGTATAATCTAACCCCCGATCAAATCCTGAGAGGCAAAGGTATACATATACTCATTCCAGAGTCAATTTAAAAAAATTATTCTAACAGATTAAGTGATTCCACTCCTATCGTAGGGATCAAATTGGTCAATTGTGCTACGGACGCAACAAATTCTTTGTGTAACTTAAACTAAGTCACTAGGGGAATCACTGTGGGTTAGTGGCTCAGTATCCCATTCATCCCCTAGTGTTCTTAAAATTTTAAGAGTACAAGTGAAGAATTATTGGAAGAAACTACTTCAAGAGATCTACAGTACACCTGAAGAAATACTCCACAATGAGCATTTCCATACATTCTTCTCCTTGTAATTAGCCATACAGGCCTAGGTAAAGGTTTTAACTATAAGAAATTGACATCTGACTACCCTGTGTGAAAAGGGGAACTTTTTGATTGTCATACCACTTCGGGAGATCAACAGGATTTTGGTCTCTCTTTGGCAGGAGTAGATGGGTAAGATCTGAAACAAAATTATATTAAAAGAAGTTAAAACTCCAGGCTATTGAGCGTACTTTGATTCCTCTGGCAACTTCACCCCGTATTTTTCTAGGAACTTGTTAAAGTCGATTTGTGGCAAGAGCTATGAAAAAAGAACAAAGGAGATGGTAGCTAATGGTAATAACTGGGTTAACAGGTATGTATATGCATATTCCATATCCAAAACATTACGTTCTTACTTGATATGCTTGGAACTGATAGCAATATAATTACTTTCCCTGTAGGAACCTTGGAAACAATCATAAGCATTTAAAAGCCAAACAAAAACAATTCCACTTTTAACCTCGCTGTTTCCAGAAGACAATTTTGAACTTTCAGCCAACTCTAAGCCGCAATGCCATTTTTATCAGCAGCAACCCCATCTTTCTTTCATATAACACAGCCTTATAGAAGCATGGACTATAGGATCAGAGTGGTCACACTAAACTTATGTGAATAAATAAATCTTTCTTGAAACTTTTTTGCTATCAGTTCCAACCAAACGGAGAATGGTTTCAACTACTTCCATTGCACGATTTACCATACATACTTTGGAGGGCTGCAAGAACCTCGCCGGGATCCGACATTCGTTCCCGGAATTGTTCCTCGGCCCGAAGCCGAGCTCCATGAGGACCTCCTCGGGGTCGGGCCGCCTCATCTCGAGGTAGGACTCGACGCTCGAACCGTGGCTGTCGTCCGAGTGATACGACCAGTCCCTCGACAGGAACTTCTTGGCCGTTTTCGCCCGAGGGTTGTAGATGCTATCCGGCTGACTGCCGCCGGGTACCGCCGGGGAGCGGGGAAGCTCGTCGACCCATCGTTGCACTGAGCTCTTTCGCATCACCTGGAAGAGTGAACCAGAGGCGTACAGTGGGGACAAACGAACGTAAGCATGTCATTGTTTGAATGCTGAGGCAAACATCACACTGTATGCTACAAGGTAGTAAGTTTTAAGGTTATGTTTACTTAACAAGTGAAACGTATGTGATAGTCAATCCTTTGTTAAAGTATGTAATCAACTGGAGTTAATTGCATTTGTTATCGTTTAATCGGGCGAATAGGATGAAGATAAATAAAGGGACTAACCTTATCGAAGTTGCCTATCACGATACACAAAACGTAAACATGAGATACCTTGAATCACAGAACACTGACTTCGCTGTGATAGTGGGTCACGTGATATAAGGTTTGTTCCAACCATATTATAATTAAGCCACCTAGTGATTATTGTCAGTGCCCTGTGCTTACCTTCTGATAAAGCACCCCAAAATTTATCCAAGCACAAGTACGAATGAAGTCAAATTTTCTGTTCTAAGAACCCCCCCGTTTTCGACCTTCCGTGCTCACTGTTATGACGTTTGACAGCACACGCTTCAAGTTGACGTCACGGACTTTGTGAAAGTTACAATTACCAAAAAAATACACAATTTTTTCCCGTTTTGTAATCCGAACTAGTAAAAGTATTTCACGTATCGACCGACGTGAGCGACTCCTTCCACGTGGAAGAGTCCCGAGGCTTAATTTACTTCCTAATCGGGACGATTGTGATGCCCCCCGGGGAGAGCCCCCTCTCGTAGATATCCTCCTGGAAGTCGGCCGGACAAGGGCGATGGGACGGGAGCGATAGCCGGCCCAAGATGTCGAGAGGGAAAGATGAACGATGACGATAGTTTGGTCAGTATTACTTTGATTCGTTGATGTTTATGATGCTCCGTTTGGTACCTTGTGAGACGTTAATGTATGTAGTTAATTCTGTTTAAGACAGGTATTTAATATGCCGCATACTTACTGTATGATGAATGGCGGATCGTAATCGATGAAATTTCATTGCCGTTACAATATGAATGTATCCCAACATTCGAGACATGGTTATGACCTGTTAAGAGGTTGGGGACTTTGAGCGTATTTTGCTCCTTAATGGTAATGTTACAAGTATTTCGCACCGGGTCGCTTTTGGTCAGGCGTCGAAAGAGGAAACAAATCAACGAATATATCATTTACTTACTTATTTAGTATACAACCAAACGCTTTACTCAAGGGGTACTAAATGTCCAATCTATCATTGGTACATTATAGGTACTTAGAACTGTAAAGACTTATTTTGGGCACACTAAATTCAGGCACTTATTACTTGCAATACTCTAAATTTAGTTGGTGTTTCTTATTTTTGTTTTAACCCCCCTTCGGTCCAATCCAATTTGTTATTCATCAAGCCAGATGTAACCGTTCGGTTAATATTTATTTTAATGTTACCATTGTAATGTTAAATTTAGATGAGATTAGACGAAACTGACAAATCCCTGGAAAAGTTGTTATCTTTATATACTATTTACTTAACGTTTAATTACAATAACAATCATTCAGGGAATTAAAGCGAACAGTGGTAATCCTATATGTTTTTTCGCTTCTTCGGACGGTTTTCCATCGAAAACGTCATTGGCAATGAAAAACACTTCCTGTTAATGAATATTCGTGTGGATCTGCCATTTTGCGTATTGCACTCAATTGCCATGGGAAAACAACGAGATAATAATTCAAGCACGGGATTACAATCGGACAGTCGATTTATTTTAATTCTGCTGGTACGTGGTACTTGAGCAAATAGCGGAATACGCCTTCGATTCGTTTACAGCTGTACGTCATCTTCCACTTGGGGCTCCGTGGGCAGTTTGCAAACGGTTCCAATAGAGAATGAATTGTCGTTTACATAGAAAATGTCATTTTCCACAATTTTTATATCATCGTTTTCCCATCAATTTGCTTCGATACCGACTCCCTTTCGATTCACCACTTCTGCAGCAGACAATTTGCAAAATGTTGTGTCCAGTTAATAGGACAGTTATTAAAAATAACTTAAGTGGAATGTATCCATATCCAAATGAGGGGCAGTTGAATATAACCAGATCGCTCTGGAATCTAGAATTTTTCTCCATATTTAGAGCATAGGTGTACCTGAATATCTGCCCATATCTACTTTGGTAGTTAGTCTGATGTGATGATGTTCTTTGAAATTACCCTACGGTTCCTTCAAGATCGTTTCAAAGTTACCACCTCCTTAGATTTTCCAGATTCTGATTATTACTAGAAACCTTAATGGAAATTGAGGGGCACATGTTGAAGGTCTAACGGAGATTGTAAATGGGCTGCAGGGCCCAATTGTACCAAATGTAATTGACAACTTTGGGCTTAAATTGTTACCGTTGGACCGAGGGCTAACTACACATGTTGAAGGTTTAACGGAGATTGTAAATGGGCTGCAGAGCCCAATTGTACCAAATGTAATTGACAACTTTGGGCTTAAATTGTTACCGTTGGACCGAGGGCTACCTACACATGTTGAAGGTTTAACGGAGATTGTAAATGGGCTGCAGAGCCCAATTGTACCAAATGTAGTTGAACACTTTTGGGCTTCAATTTTTACCATTGGCCCTTAGGCAACCTACAGTAGCTGGAAGTTTGGTGAAAATTGGGAACCCATTTGTCTGATGGGTTGCAGAGCCCAATGGTGCCAAAAGTAACTGAACACTTTTGGGATTCTAAGGAAATTTCACTTCAAAAATAGATTTACATGCCATATTTATTAGCTGTAATATTTTTTACGTACGTACCTACTTGTAATTTTTCTCTCTCTGGAATTTAATCGTAGATGGCGGCAGACAAGCGCCATCGTAAATCATATCAACAAAATTTTCCATCTCCGTCTGTCGTTTTCCTGTCCGCAGCATCCCATCCGCGTTATTATCTCGTTTTATCGGTTTCAGTGATGGGAAATGCGTGGTACGGAAAAATTTGATACCGCGCACGCATTTTTTCGCGGAGAAGGGAACGTTTTGACGTCCGTTTCGACGCATTAACGCCCTCTAGGGACTCGATCAGATATCCGTGAACGTATATAATGACGGTATAAAAATTCATGAAAACGAGGAAAAACAATTCTATTGGCTGTTGGTGAAGTTTTAAGCTGTAGCCTTTTACGTAATTAATTAGAAACCTTTTTTTTTTTTGGAAACTGCGCTTCCACTCTCATCAGGTAATTTCGTCGAAGAAACTAGTGGTTGAATTGAATCAAGTGGGAAGTTTTTCCGCCCTTTCTCCCTCTCGTTTTCCGGGCTTTTAACGGTCGCTTCCCGTGGAAATGGAAATTCTTGCCGGAAAATCAAATTACCGCACGTACCGAGCGATCGCAAATGGGGTTTTTACGAGAACCCGCGCTTTCGCCTTTATAGAACATTTTCTTTTTACGATTCGAAGCCATTAGGGCCGCGTCTAAAGTATTCATGAAATTCGGGCGGCTGAAACGTGCAGAGGGAACAAGGGAGGATCGCCGCGGTGAATTTTTATGGGGGGTTATTAGGGAAATTGTGTTCATTCGTTTGTTATTAAAACTACCTATTAATCTAGTTGTAATAATCGCCACAATTTAATGCCAACCATGTGTTGATGTGAATTTTCCTGGGGGGGGGACTCTACGAGGAAGTATAGTGAAACTAGTGAAGCAACAAATTAATGCTTTACTTGATTTAATTGACTATTAAATTCCTACAGCGTTACTAAAAAATGATACACTTGTCGACGAAAAAGCCTTCATACCTGGCCAGGCTTTACACTAGGCATCACTGCACCTTTATTCAGGAGGTCATCGGGGAGTTTTCATACATGATTTTTTTTCAAATTATTTGAAACAAGGGAAAAGGGGGAAAAATGGGGTTTTTTCAAAAAAAATACTTT
This sequence comes from Cryptocephalus primarius, assembly GCA_963576515.1. NCBI lineage: Eukaryota > Metazoa > Arthropoda > Insecta > Coleoptera > Chrysomelidae > Cryptocephalus > Cryptocephalus primarius. Next base: position 2,028,302 of record OY754949.1, on the reverse strand, counting down.
CTTTACAGTAGGGGCCACACCTAGGGGCTCAAAGTTTGGGTGAAGGAGCTGGGGCAGTTTACACCAGCTCATCCCTTTGCTCGATTCAAAGGGCCTCTACGTTGCCATTTAATGGGTCTACGGGTTTTGCATAAAATTCATGGAACGGATGGTAACGGCCTCGTTCGTCTCCATCGATTTCTAAAAACGGAAAAATTCTCTTATTAATAATTCACAATTATTCCCGTCTCGTCGAAAGCCGATCGAATCAATTCCGCGCTTCGAAATCGGCCCGAGGAGAAAAACCGCGTGCGCCTGCGCCGATTCTCTTTTCTCTCTCTTATCCCTCAGTTTTCCCCCTTTTGTCGCTCGTTCAGTGTGCGGATCGAAGCGGTCGAGGTAGGTGAGGAGTCGTAGTACGTTTTTCCTATTCGTCGATATCGATCGTCGTTTCGCGCTTTTTCGAATTTTCGCCGGTCCCGATGCGCTTAGATGTTGTTGCCGACTAACTGCTCCGCTTCCCCCGCCGGATTCCAGCAGGATTTCTATAGCGCCCTGACCGAGAGGTACCCGAAGAGTCCCAAGAGGGAAAAGGGGAATGATACGCTGAAGAGGAACAGGTTCAGGTTTTGCGTCTGTACCGGGCCGAGGAAAAGCAAGAAGACAGCGAAGTGGTATGTTAAGGTAAGGCGTCTTTCTCACCTCCCGGACCGAGAATGGTGGGTTCCTATTGGATTCCCGTGGGAATCGCTTCGGGTTCAGTTTTGCACTGCCTACTAGAATCCAGTAATTTGGGGAATCGTTCAGGAAAATCTCGTATAGTGAACGGCAACTTTGGTCAAAGGGGGACAAAGTTACCCACCAACTGGTAGGGGTGAAAGGGGCAATTTTCACCTAATTGAGTTTCGAAGTAATCAACTCGAGCGGTTTGAATCATGACCCGCAAATTGATTATTATTATTCCTGGAACGCTCGCGGGTCCCCTCTATTTTTAGACATTCCGAATTTCAAAAGTTCTTATCGAATTTTCGAGCATCTCGACCGGATTTGTTTTCGTCTGGCATCTTAACAGCCCCCTTTTCCCATTCTCGGCGGCATGTGTTCGTGCTGTAAACAGAACGACAGTGGCGTAAGTCTAAATATTTTTATGAGCACTTGACGGCTCCCCGAACCGTAAAAGGCAGTAATAAACTGCAGGGGACGTGAAAGGTGGTCGGAGAATTTTTCTTGTATGGATTAATTGGGCCTAGTCTGACGCGCCGTTTTCCTGTGATTTTTTTTGTTTCGGAAACGTTTCCCCTGTAATATCTCCAAAAAAAAAGGTGTTTTGACATTTGAAGAATTTTTAAAAGTCCCTTTCGAAACATGGCACAAACCCTCTTTCTGCTATGGCCTTTCACTCCAAGGAATAGGTGGATTTGGGAAGTTCCATTTTTTAAAATTTCGTCTAATTTAAATTTGAAGGGCACTTTCGTAGTTTAATTGACCCCTCTGATTACGGGAAAAATAAGGAAAAAATTCCCTGAAGCCTATTTAAAAAAGTAACGCCTAAGTACTTGAAATGGGTTCAATTCGGTGACGCGGTCTAGTTTCGAGACCTGTATCTCCGGTAAAAACGTCGTTAGCGCGCCGAAAATCATATCTCGTGTAGAAAAATGTTTGCTCTTTCTAATGGTATATGCGCGGGAAAGCTGCGCCTAGCCATTTTTCTGCTATGGCCTTTCACTCCGAGGAATAGGTGGATTTGGGAAGTTCGATTTTTTAAAACTTCGTCTAATTTAAATTTGAAGGGCACTTTCGTAGTTTTATTGACCCCTCTGATTACGGAAAAAATAAGGAAAAAATTCCCTGAAGCCTATTTAAAAAAGTAACGCCTAAGTACTTGAAATGGGTTCAATTCGGTGACGCGGTCTAGTTTCGAGACCTGTATCTCCGGTAAAAACGTCGTTAGCGCGCCGAAAATCATATCTCGTGTAGAAAAATGTTTGCTCTTTCTAATGGTATATGCGCGGGAAAGCTGCGCCTAGCCATTTTTCTGCTATGGCCTTTCACTCCGAGGAATAGGTGGATTTGGGAAGTTCGATTTTTTAAAACTTCGTCTAATTTAAATTTGAAGGGCACTTTCGTAGTTTTATTGACCCCTCTGATTACGGAAAAAATAAGGAAAAAATTCCCTGAAGCCTATTTAAAAAAATAACGCCTAAGTACTTGAAATGGGTTCAATTCGGTGACGCGGTCTAGTTTCGAGACCTGTATCTCCGTTAAAAACGTCGTTAGCGCGCCGAAAATCATATCTCGTGTAGAAAAATGTTTGCTCTTTCTAATGGTACATGCGCGGGAAGGCTGCGCCTAGCCATTTTTCTGCTATGACCTTTCAAACCGAGAAATAGGTGGATTTGGGAAGTTCGATTTTTTAAAACTTCGTCTAATTTAAATTTGAAGGGCACTTTCGTAGTTTTATTGACCCCTCTGATTACGGAAAAAATAAGGAAAAAATTCCCTGAAGCCTATTTAAAAAAATAACGCCTAAGTACTTGAAATGGGTTCAATTCGGTGACGCGGTCTAGTTTCGAGACCTGTATCTCCGGTAAAAACGTCGTTAGCGCGCCGAAAATCATATCTCGTGTAGAAAAATGTTTGCTCTTTCTAATGGTATATGCGCGGGAAGGATGCGCCTAGCCATTTTTCTGCTATGACCTTTCAAACCGAGAAATAGGTCGATGTTGGAAGTTCGATTTTTCAAAACTTCGTCTAATTGAACTTTGAGGGGCACTTTCGTAGTTTTATGGACCCCTCTGATTACGGGAATAATAAGGAAAAAATTCCCTGAAGCCTATTTAAAAAAGTAACGCCTAAGTACTTGAAATGGGTTCAATTCGGTGACGCGGTCTAGTTTCGAGACCTCTGTTTGTGGTAAAAACGTCGTTAGGGCCCCGAAAATCATACCTCGTGTAGAAAAATGTTTGCTCTTTCTAACGACGTATGCGCGGGAAGGCTGCGCCTAGCCATTTTTCTGCTATGACCTTTCAAACCGAGAAATAGGTCGATGTTGGAAGTTCGATTTTCAAAACTTCGTCTAACTGAACTATGAAGGACACTTTCGTAGTTTTATTGGCCCCTCTGATTACGGGAAAAATAAGGAAAAAATTCCCTGAAGCCTAATTAAAAAAATAACGCCTAAGTACTTGATATCAGTACAATTCGGTGACGCGGTCTAGTTTCGAGACCTGTATCTCCAGTAAAAACGTCGTTAGCGCCCCGAAAATCATCCTTCTTGTAGAAAAATCTTTGCTCTTTCTAACGATGTATGCGCGGGAAGGCTGCGCCTAGCCATTTTTCTGCTATGACCTTTCAAACTGAGAAATAGGTGGATTTGGGAAGTTCGATTTTTCAAAACTTCGTCTAATTGAACTTTGAAGGGCACTTTCGTAGTTTTATTGACACCTCTGATTACGGGAAAAATAAATAAAAAATTCCCAAAGCTGTAATAGAAGAAATAAACAATGGGATTGCAATGACGAATGGTGCCCAATGTACAACGATTATTAGGCCAATTAATACACAATTTTCTTGTAATTAAATTGTATAGCAAGCTATTGCTGCTATAACTTATTATCCTGTAGACGATTAAAACCCAAATTCCATCCAAAAATTCGGAAGTTTGTTATAAACGAAAAACGCCCGAAAAGATGACGAGAATCAGGCTCAAATGTATTATACATGTAGTCATATAAGAATGATTTTATTTTTAATGAAAATGTCAAAATTGTGACAGACTCCATTTTCATTTAATCGAGTAAATTTTAACAAACGAACTTATCGCTTTTATTTGATTAGAATCAGTTCTAAAAATATTAACGAAAGTTTCCAGTTTACATCGCCTGTGTGGTGTCGCGATAATTACCACACAATTAAGGTGTTAAGAGCATTGTTTTCTCAAAATATTCCAGAAGCGTTTTAAGGAATATCATTTCACTAGTAAAACTAAGGCTTCGTAATCCATTCAGAATTAATTAACCGGGCGAAAACCTGCCCGTCCACCAATCAATACGGCGCCCCCGAGCGGGCGGTTCGAGTACACGGTCCGGTTATATTTAGAAAAAAATCGAATAACCGATATCGTAAAATGTGTTCTTCTCGGTGTCGTACTTTTCCAAGAGGTCAGTCAAACGGACGGTGTCAAAGGTTAGGCGTTCTCGACCTTCGCGTAACACTTGAGAGTTTAATTTTCGCCTCTTTTTTGTTTTAGCGCTAAATTGATCGCGGCGAGGACGAGCGATTAATCAGGAGTTTTCGTCAAGACGGCCCATTACTTCTAGTTAAACCGCTTTAACTTATTAACGGGGCCGTTAAGAGGAATCGTAGGAATGGCCACGTCGAGTCAAGTCGACGATACGACTTCTTATTTTACCACGTGAAATCGTTGTAATAAGTGAAATGATACGCTTGCGTATGTAAAATCCGCTATCTTATGACGCATGTGCAGATTTTAATGGAACTCGAAGAATAGGGCGAAGCGAAGACGAAAAACTTCTGCCAGCGTCTCGCGATTTATGGATCGTTGCTTTCTTCCTCGCACGTTACTTTTATGCCTTTCGTAGATCACTTGGAACTTTATGAGAAGGTACTATAGAGGGCGTAGAGTACTAAAGGTAGGCCACGCTAGAGCGCAACGGCTCTGTGCCTTTTCGGCACTATAGAGACCATGGAGCACTAAAGGTCTGCGACGCTAGTGCGCCACAAAATAGTCGATGGCACCCGAAGAATAGGGCAAAGCGAAAACGAAAAACTTTAAATGAGGATTTCTATATGCTTAAACGGGATACATTGAAATTCGGCTTATGTTTTTTTTTTGAGGCACTATTGATCATCTTATCATGTTATCGCCTTGTTATTAACTAACCTATTCCTCTTATCTGTCTTATTATTTGGGATCGCTCAGTTCGAAACAATGATCGACGTCCCAAAGGGATCCCCAATTACCCTACATTTTTCCAGCGATATCCAGGACGAAAAACCGTACAAGTCCCCTTAGCCTTGGGATCCTTCACGTGTAATGCGCGCGTCCCTCATGGGGGTTTCCCTCATTATCCATCACGTGATGCTCATTACGCAGAGAAAAACACACGTACCTACGTCGAGCCCTTCGTAGCCGGGTGAATTAGTTTTTAGATGGAAAATAATGAACCCATAGCGGGCCTAAAATCGTCGAGTTGTTCTGTATCATGAGCATGCCCATGCGCGCCGCCTATGATTCCTAAATGTAGTTTCGAATATTTCCCAACAATTTACCAATACGATGGATTTTTCCTAAATTCTCCATCGAGTTTCTTTCGATTCGTTTTTCCAATTTTCCACGTGCTACTTTGCGTTTCGCTGATTTCAATTTAAAGGAAAAATTAACTCAGTTCAAGTGTTTCCTACGACCATTCGCCGTCCTTTCGTGGGAACAAACGAAACGTTTCGACGATAACGTCATCGTTTACATTCACAGAAATCTGTTTAGAGAAAAATAGTCGAATGCGCGTGTTTACGAATCCCCCCCCCCCTCCGGAAACGTAACGTAAACCGTCCGTAAGAAAACTATTTTTAATGCGACAATGGTCAAACAAAGTGCGAGACAATGTGAAGAATTTCTTCCTTATCTAATTGAAACGTGCTTCGACGCGTGGTACGAGAATTTCTTTGACGGTGTGCATGTGTGCATTACGAAAGCGAATATGTGGTTTTCTGCGTATCCTTCGTTTAGGTAATTTCTCGCGTACGCGCATAAGTAACCGCATTTTCAATGCCATCCTCGGTAATTAATACCATTAACCATAACGCAGTAATTGTGACGACTGCATATAGCCAAAGTTTTCAAAATTCAGCGAAAACTGCTCATTAACGTCGATATCAGGAATAACATTAGCGTTTCGAATCGTAATGAACAATTAATTAATGCAAAATTGCGTATTCGTAAACACCAGACGCATTTGGAAACGTTTGGTACGCTTTAACATTAACGCTGCAGTTATGTGAGTTATTTTATTTATTGATTAATTTCGTACTTCATATTTCATCTCAGTACCTTAGTTTAGTCATGAGGAATAGACTATATACATAATTTCTTCGTTTGATCTTCACATAAACAATGTACTTCGCTCGTTCCTCCCTTAGTACTCATAGCACGTTTTGTCATTATTCCCACTGTTGCGTTTCTCCCTTGGTACCATTATATGTGGTACTTTTCGCGTTGCTCCCTTAGGACCCATGCACGCCTAGTACTAAGATGTTTCGGGTGTGGCGGGAATTTCGCATGTTTCTCCCTTAATCCCGTTGCACGAACCATCGACAAAAATAATGAAGAACACTATAGTAATACGAGAAATATACAGCAATCTATTGCTCGTAAATTTACAGAGAAGATCCTTCGTCCTTCCTCCCTTAGTACTCGTAGCACGTTTTGGAGTTATTGCATCTATTGCTTTTCTCCCTTGGTATCATTGTTTGTGGCCAGTGTACTCGAGTAGGTACTTTTCCTATTATTCCCTCAGTACCCATGCACGCCTTGTATTAGGACGTTTGAGGTGTGGTGGATACTTCACGCGTTTCTCCCTTAATCCCATTGCGCGAACCATCAACAAAAATGAACAATTATATCGAAATTGAAGTAATTGGTTATACAATCTGACGAGAAATAAAGAAAAAGATGAGTTGCTCAGTCATTTCTTTCACTCGTCTCAACCTATACGTCTAGCGCAATGTTTACCTCAAAGCAAAGTACTTCGCTCTTGGTACCATTGCATCTGGCTAGTGTATTTGGGTGGATACTTTTCGGGTTACTCCCTTAGTACCCACGCACGCCCAGCACTAAGGGTATGGATATGACATGAAATTTTAAATTCGCGCCAAAATGTTAGTTGTAGAGTGCAGGAAAACCTTTTGCTTCATAAGAAAGAATTGTTCACCGAAACTGTTCACACTTCACAGTTCAATTTTCCGCGTAATTACCACGTTGATTGCTTTTCGCGTCTGCTCGCATGTATTTCTCTGGCGTACAATGGCGCCCATTCTCATGGGCGTGCAGCGGTCGAATGGGACTTTCTTGTTGTTTTTTTCCCTGCTCGTGTCACTTAGCAGATTGCTTTTCGGTCGGTAATGCAAATGAACAGCTGCAGGATGAGGTTGCAGAGGAAGCGCGCCATTAACATCGTACGTACCTGGCACGATATCATCGGTATTAAATTTTCGTGCCACATTGTATATACAACAGGGTTTTAGGTTGATTTGCTTGATGGTAGTATAATGATTTATCCCTGTAAAATGTTGTTTCGTGCACATACACTGAAATTCGTCATTATAGTATTGTAGCTCGATTCGTTCCTATTTCGACTCGCTTTCGTTTTAAAGCTTCCGGTCCTCTTTCTGTTAATCGCCCATGCGTAATGTAAATTTCTCATGTCCCCTACAGTAAATAACTTAAACCCGAAACGAGGAGCATTATGGAAGTTGTGATGGTCCTCTCGTCGTGATTTTCACGCACAGAAAAATAGGTTAGTGATGTTTCCTAAGGTCAGACCAATAGAGAAGTTTAGTGGCACTTATCCTTGTGTTTTACGATAAACAATGATTTGATACGAGAGCCTCGAGCCTCGTATGTAGTAGCCTCGAGATATAATAAACTGTCCCCACCACTTACACATTTTCCCAGCGCGCACCTCAAGGACAACCGCCAACCTTATTTCGTCGTAGTAAACTTGGTCTATAAATTTGCAATGCAAGCAATTTCAGCACTAAAGTCAAATTATTTCCAAGGGCCTGAAATGGAGCCGAATTACCTGGGGACACGGGCGAGTGACAGGCAATGGGTTCCGGATGATCAACTGACACCGATAAAAATAACTAACAACAAAAATTCATCCCCTTGGGTTAGAATCCTAAACTGTAATTTTTCTCCCATTCGATACTCGTTAATCACGTGGAAACGCCTCCCGACGTTGTTTTAAATATGTAATTTCCTCGTGGATAAAGAGAGGGATTACCACGTGGCAACGAAATAAAAAGGCTCCTTCCATTTTTACACGTGCTGCGGTCGTACTCCGTTCACGGTTCAAAGGAGGATCCCCTCCGGCGAACGTACGGACGTGTTCCGTGCTAATGACTCCCATACGGGGTGTGACGAAAAATTCGAACAAGAAATGTACATCAAAACCGTCGAATTTCAACACGACCTCCTCCAATAATCAGTTGTTACGTGGGATGTTTTAATCATTGTTTATCGTAAAACACAAGGATAAGTGCCACTAAACTTCTCTATTGGTCTGACCTTAGGAAACATCACTAACCAATTTTTCTGGCGCTTAGATGGTTCAATAATTATGAAAAATTCTCAGATGTTTTGGGAGGGAATCAGCAGTGTTTTTGATTTTATTCAGGTATTTTGATCGTTAGATTCCCATAAAAAAAAGAAATTTCAAAAAGCTCGAATTTGTTGGAAGTGCTGGGGATGGAGGACTTTGATGAATCTTTTAATTCAAAAAATGAAGACATGATTTCATGCATGAGGGAATTTCGCCGACTTTAACGGGGGGTACCTTACGGTCGATTTTTTGAAAAAATTGGGACTGATTCCTACTCAGAATTGCCGATTTCCACTGCTTCAAAATGCCATCTTAAAATTTTTCTACACACGGTGAATTTTTCTTTTTGTTTTTCGACGTCCAGCGGCCGTGAAACTAAAATCCCACATCCAAAGACCTTGGATGGGTAAGGTCGATGCTCTTCTATAATACTACGGATTACACAATCTGTTTTATACGAATTCATTCTTGACCAGGCGACTTTACTGTTAACGTTCACGTGCGAACGGGCTGCAGAAAGGTCGAAAAATAGTTTTCCTCTTATCTGCTCCGCGCTGATAAACGGGAATATTTTTTGGTGGCAAAAGTTGTTTTTCTCGTACTCGGGTAAACAACGTACGAAAGTTGCCCGTGCGACAAAACTTGCATTCAGCGATAACCTCGTTATCTTCAATCCGACTTAACGTTTAGTTTGCCCTTCCTCCGTGCCCTTACTTCTCGTCCTTATCTTTTCTATGATAAGGACAAATGTGGGGAATGTACACTTTTTGTAGGAAACACTACGCCTTTTGCCTAAACTTTCCTTTTGAGATTCCTACCGTTAATGTTTGTATGTTATCGTGACTCATAACTTTTCCCATTGATCTCCCCCTGTACGTTTATTAACTTTGACTCATACCTCGAGGGGGAGTTAAGGGGAGAAGTTGGATCGATCCAAACCCCACGGTTCGTCGACCCCCCCACCCCTTAAGCTGGATATTTGCCAGAAACCTTAATGGGGCACGGGGAAAGTTTCCGGCTTTTATACTACAAGAGAAATATTTATTTACAAACATTTCGATGATCCGCCAGAGGGCACGCGATACATCTGGAAGTCTCTAGAAACTTTCTCTCGAGAAAGTTCCAGAGTCGTCGGGCCTTGGTGTTTCAGCTACTCGACCAAAGGTTGCGCTAGAGGCAATTTCGCTTACTCCTAAGTCTAAGCACGTTTACTTACGTTGCTCTGATTATGCCGAAAGGTGTAAGTGTTGCATCACGCCAAGTACTTGAAATGGAGGTTTCGACGTTTCGCTAGAAAATGCGAGGAAAATATCGTGATTTGTATGTGTTACCGCGAGGTCTCGTGTGAAGAGCCTGCATGGATGTCATGGTGTAAAATTAAAACCTAACCTAAACAATCGAGATTATTGTTCCTTTATCTGTTTATTTACCCCTCGTAGCTTCTCACGTTACTCGTTTTTGGATGTAAATAGAAAAACCGCACTCACCTACGTAAACAAGTCGTTATCTGCTCTTCGCGCGGCGGATTTTTCGTCCGCGCGTTATTCTGGTGTTCCGTCGTCGTTTTGAAGTTTCCGCTGACGATTTATTTATATTTTCGCGCTGTTCTATCGCAAGCATTTTCCTCATATTAGTCAGCGTTATCTGTTAGTATCGTTGAAGTTTTGTACGTGCGTGGTCCGTCCCCATGAGACTCCTCATCGCTTCGAGCTTCGTTTGTTATTGCGACGAAATCGTAAGTGAAACATTAATTTTACGTTACTTACTTTGCAAGGCCGTAACTTTCTTATTAAAGAGGGTACGGGGTTGCCTGAACTGCTTTTTGGAAAATTAAACGAAGCGGGATCGACGCAGAAACTCTTTTGAGATAACCGCGTCTCGTCGCTTAGCAGTTCGTATCGGTCACGCCCAAGGGCTGTTTCAACCACGCCTCTCTTGACAAAAAGTATTGGAAACGTTGTTATTTCTATTTGGCTCTTCCTAGTCCCAGGATCTCATACCAATAGTAAAATGTGTGTTAAATCACTTCTGCTTACGAGTATAGCCATTATTTTTGTCGTCGTATAAAGAACATAATGGAGAGCAAGAGGCAGCTTCCTGATTAAAGCGAGAAATAAGCACCCGATGAAAAGCCATACGTACTTAAATATCCTTTTATCTCCACGTTTAAGTGTTCCGGAGGAGCGTGTATCTTTAGCGTTCCGTTCTAAATTTAAACCATTCTTTTGTGTGCTGAACATCACTTAAGCTTGTGGTAGAAATGATTTTTTTCTACCCCACGTAGGTACATCTTCGAGACAATCGTAGATGTTAAATCAGTCTAATAACTGGTGTCTTAAATGTAATGAACAACACTTATTTAAAAACTTGTGATCATATACACATTATATATAAATCGCCTGAAATATAAACTTTCTTTGTACTTATGTACTTCTCTTTTCTTTCAGCAGCCCACTTGGAGGTTGTGGGGCGAGGAGAAAGCCGACGGGGCCCTCTACACCGTCTACCTCAAGAAGGTCCGTTACCATCGGCCCACCAGGAGCTTGTCCTCCTCCCATTCGGTAAGAGTTCCTCCCATAACTGCGTGTAGAGACTAAAGAACTTCACCCAGATTTTAATATTGAGAGGCGGATTCATCAGCGCCCTCACTCTTTTAAAAAAGCAGTCTTTTAATTGGCCTCAGCGAGTAGTAATACTAAATATTTGACAGTACGAAGAACGTAGGAGAATACTGTTCGATACCTAATCCATACAAATGGAAAAACCACCACCAATAGGGACGTATTGATCCACTATTGAAAAGCATGAATTCGTTGTCATCTACCTTATTGTATCCCTGTAATCACTCGACCATAAGTCACGAAGTGTTTGACCTCCCTTCGACGTAGGAAAAGTATGGATAAACTGCCCACACCTCCAACGGTTACTTTCCGCTCCTGACTTTCTTTTCTGTTCGTCCTTCCAGGACTCCGACGACGAGATCTCCCACCTGGAATGGGAGACCGTCCGCGTGCGGTTCGTCAAGGCGGGCACGCTGAAGAGGCTCGTCGAGGCGCTCTCGACCGACGACGGCGAGCTCGAGACGACCTACATCAACGTGTTCCTCGCGACCTACCGGAGCTTCTCGACGCCCAAGGAGGTGCTCAAGTTGCTGCTGCAGAGGTACATCGAGTTGTGCGACGGGCCCCAGAACGGGAAGCCCGACCAGCACGAGCAGCACAGGAAGTAAGAAGGGAGCTTATAAAAGTATACGTGTACAAGAGCCGTGAAGGTACCTAAAAGAAAACACCGGTGATTTCACTGGACCGTTTTGACTCAGGCTGCAAATTTGAGGTTATGTTTCGTATCACCCTCTTATCTGAATAATGAAATGGACCTGGGTCTATTATTAATCCAAACATTACTACTAAGAGCGCAATCTGTGTAATGTATACAACGTTCTTCACTTGAAATATAATTCTGAATGAATTTTGCATGAGCGAATATGGAAAACACCATCATCTCATAAGAAGTGTTAGCTATCCTTTGTTGATACTATTAATTTCTTTTTTTGGTTAGGACTCTCATATCTGCACTACACGTATGGCTTGACAGTTACCCAGAAGATTTCAAGGATCCTCCAAATTACTCGGCCCTAAGGGAACTCGTGCATTTCTGCGAGGAGTATTTACCGTCTACCGAGCTCGATGCCAAAGTTCGACACAGGCTGGAAAGGTAAAAAGTTCCATTAGAACAATAGAAAATACTATTGTAGAATTGTACTCTCAGACAGTTCAACCGGTTGCCTACCCACATTATACCATTCCCCATATAAAATCATTTAAGTAGGACCGTGTAAAATATGATGGCCCTTATCCTATGGGGACAATACGTTACTAATGCACCGAACATACCTCTAGGTACTGAATCCTATTGTTACTATCCTTGTGAAAACCCTATAATTGGTCTTCACCGGAAAGGACCATTATTGAGGCTCAACTAGCTAACAAGGGGGTTGCGGCAGAGTCATCGGGCGTTGTTCTTTCTGCGACGTCAACCTAATGGATACTAGTGTCCCTTTTTTGTGAATCTTGATTGGTTAGGTTGGTTTTGTTCGATTCTGATTTCTGAAGACCGAAGAGTAGATTTTAAAGATCCTGTTATAGCCTGTATCCAGATACTTATTGTAGAATTTTAACTACCTCCATGATTTATTTTTTAGGTACAGTAGGGAGGCCCAAGTGGATCCCCTTCTTGCTCCACCTCCTGCTTTCGCGATGAGATCCTTAAACGCCGGATGGAGAGTCTACAAATTACCAGATGTACCTGTCCGGCATTTCGCCGAACAGCTCACCAGAATGGATGTGGTAATATTATGGTTTTGTTTGAATCAATGGTTCTCATCCCGTTTTCCTTCCAGGATCTGTTCAAGAAGCTCGTCCCGCACCAGTGCCTAGGAGCCGTATGGTCGAGGAGGGATAAGAGCAGGTCGCACGAGGCCGCGACCGTACTAGCGACAGTCAATCAGTTTAACGCTGTATCGTTCAGGGTGATTTCTTCAATTCTAGGTAATTATGGAAGCCTCGTTAATCCATCGTCGGTGCCGTAAACGAAAAGCGAATATGTTGTAGACCTCTTTCTGTTTAACTTAAGTTTCTTGTCTTCGGTTCCAGTCGAGCCGAGTCTGAGGGCGTTTGAGAGGGCAGCTATCATTTCCACGTGGATCGATATCGCCCAGGAATTGAGGTTAATTAAGAATTTCTCCAGCCTTAAAGCTATCATAAGCGGTCTGCAGAGTAACCCCATTTACAGGTAATTTAAATTTACCCCAAAACGATCACGACTGATCATTGGATTATATTTAAGGTTACAAAAGACTTGGCAAGCGATCCCCAAGGAGAAGATCGAGCTCTTCGACGAGCTGGCGAGGATCTTCAGCGAGGACAACAACCAGATCACCCAACGGGAGCTGCTGATGCGCGAGGGTACGGCGAAGTTCGCCGATACGTTCGGCGAGAACGACAAGCACCTCCAGAAAGTGTTCCAGAAGCAGAACCACCACATCGCCAACATCTCGTTCGGCACGATACCGTACCTCGGGACCTTCCTGACGGACCTGACGATGATCGACACCGCCATCCCGGACGTGATAGCCGACGGCCTGATCAACTTCGACAAGAGACGCAAGGAGTTCGAGGTGCTGGCGCAGATCAAGTTGTTGCAGGGCGCCGCCAACGCGTATCATTTCAGCGAAGATCCCAGCTTCGATAGGTGGTTCGATACGATATTAGTGCTGGACGACAGGGAGGCGTACCAACTGAGCTGCCAGATAGAGCCGGGAGCGACCAACAACAACAACAACAAGAAGGTCGCCAAGAGGGGCCCGGGCCATCAGAAGAACGATTCCATCGCTAGCACCTCGAGCAGCAACAGCTCGCAGTTCTACTGCGACATCGACAGCACCCCGAGCTCGCCTCACAACAGCATAGATCGGAAGCTGAGCCCGTCGCAGATGTCGAACTCGAGCAGCAGCTCGTCTTTGCCGTCTCTGGACATCTCGTTGAACAGTTCCCATTCGGGCAGCGCCAACAACAGGCTGCAGGTGCCCTGTAACAGTTCGGGCACGTTGAGCACTCACTCGCAGAAGAGCAGCCCGGATTTTTACATAATCAAGGTAACAAGGGAGAGGACGACTGGAAACATATCTGGTTAATCATTTTTGCTAAAAGTGATTAGGTCGAAGTTGCTTGAGGTCAGTGATCTTCCCCCTAAGGCTGATACAGTCGATATGATTATGTTTAATGCAAACTAGAACTGTAGTGTAAACAAATATTCAAATGTAAGTCGAATCACTGTCCGATTGAACGTACGAAGAAACCGATGATATCACTCACTTCTTAGTCATCTTAGTGATCAATCAGTGAACGTAGGGTCTTCCGGGCTGTCGGAAGAAAAATCCTATGCCGACCACAGGCTGGCAACCCAGAAAACCCTCCATTCACCAGTATGGCTCCTTGTAGCCAACATGATATAAGCGCGCGTATGTTAACCTGCATATAACAGTGATTTTTGTTCATCAGACACGTTCAGCAAATGTGTTGATCGATGTTACTTCATTATCTCTTTGATTCTATTTTAATTCTGTTGTGATTAAGGTGACATATGAGACGGGAAGTCGTGAGACGGAGGGGATCGTGCTGTATAAAAGCATCATGTTGAGTAATAACGAAAGGACGCCGCAGGTTATCAGGAACGCCATGTACAAGCTTGGATTGGAGGGGAATCCGGATAAGTACACTTTGGCTCAAGTTTTGCCGGAAAAAGGTAAGACCAATAAATTTGTAACGCTATGTTATATACGTGGATGGTGTTTTAATGGTGAATTTTCACTCGAATCCGTTTCAGAGATGGTTTTGCCGCCGAACGCCAACGTTTACTACGCCGTCAATACGCAGTACAACTTAAACTTCATCCTGAGGCCGAAGAAGTCCGAAGAGAACGGCTCGGCGGGGAAGAATTCCAAAAGCAAATACAAACTGTAGGAGTAGACGCTATCAACTTTGACTGAAGTTCTGATATTATCGTAGAGGTTGTAACTTTCGCTCAGTGTCGATGTTAGCTAGTGAACGACCGAAGTAGGTGGTCCGTAGGCGAGATTGCTTCGCCGTAAGTTGTAATTTCGATGTCTTTCTAGAGGTCCACCCCGAGCTGTCTATGACAAATAAATCAATTAGAAACAAATAACATCTGTGATAAGAGCACAAGAATACTCTCTTTCTCTCTCTCACACACACACATACACTTTCTCTCTATCATCACGTTATTTATTATTTTTTTTAGTATTATTTTTTTTTTTGTAAGATCCATTTGAAATGTCGATGTATGCTTATTTTAAAGCAATTATGATTTAGGTTCTAAGTACAGTTAACTTCATTAAACATTTAAAATTTCAAGAAACAATCCACGTCAATTCCGAACATAGTCTGTATCGACTGGAATGAAATGGAATTTTCTAATTATCTTTAAATAAATTGTACTAATGGTATCATTTAAATTTTATAATACGTCTAACATGCAGGTATTAAACATTTAAAAATTGAAATTTTATTTGTTTAAGATATTAAGACTGGGATTATACAACGTTTCAATTATTTTTGTATATTAATTTCGATTTAAATTGGCAGGTTAGTTGAACAGAGTGCAAATTGAAATTTAACAAAGGAACATGCAAGTTTAAACGGACGAAGAATTAATGGGAACACCACCGTTCCCATCACAAACGCTTTCCGAGTCTCACAAATGTTCTTAACTCATATATCCTCATGACTTAACTACTGAGAGTCTTGAATGTATATGACTTAAGTACTTTGTGCCTCGTATCTATGAGAGATGAAGTCTCTAATGTAATTGGGAATGTACAGTATTAATACTTTCGAGATGTACATTATTTCCTTTGTATATAATTAGGACCAATTTTGTTCCTTCCCAAGTGAACGTTTCATATGTATTTTCAATATCTCGAATAAAAAGCGCTAGTAAACAACAAATTTTTAGAGGAGCATTGTAATGTTTAACCCCTATTGGTACTTAAAAATATTTGTAGATAACGAGTACTTTTTAATAAGGTAGATTTTTATTGTATTTTTGTAATAAAAGGAAGATCATTATTATCATAGTGTTTGTATTATTGTTACATCTACGTACAATACAACTTTCTTTGTTGCTTTGCTTTCACATTGAACAAAAATGTTATATGATCAAAACAACGTTTCTCTCTGCAGGTAAAGCGAACAAGTAGGTTTTAAACTAAACATTTTACAATTAAACTAATCGAAGTAACGTTTCACTCCACAGATAAAACAAACACAACTGATAGATTGCAGATTAGTTGTTAGAGTTGAGTTTGACGCTATTTTTCTGGATTTGTTTGCACATCTTCATCATCTCTTGCGCCGTTTTGAGGTATTCGAGTCGAGCGTCGATCTGCTTCACCCTCATCCGGAGGACCTCGTCGTTGAACATTTTCAAACGGCGTTCGCACATGACGAGCCTTTCGATCGCGCGGACGTAGAAGATCGCGTCGTCTTCGTCCTTCTCCGCGTCGATCATCTGCATCTCCTTCTTGACTTTCTCGGGGTCCATCTTGAGGAAAATCGCCTGTGAGAAAATTTCGTCAAAATTCGATCGTTTTCAGGTAAGGGCGAGCTTTAGTTGTTGAAAAACGGTATGCGTTGGGTTTACAATTTGAATTTTAAGCTTACCTTGATATTAAAAGTTCGGTATTTCGAAATAGTAGACTGGGTTGCAGGACAAAAGAACGTAGTGCTACGTGGGACACTGTTTTATGAACATTTTCGAGGTTGGCAACGGCCGTACCAACTGAAATTTCGAGGTTAGGTCTCTTAACCTCACATTCACACGTTGTTTTGTCGGTGAGTCGAAGATTACTCAAAATGAACAGAAACAACGGGAACGTTCACCTGATTCCCGAGAAGATAACATTCTCATTATTCACGACGGACGAAATTAAAAAGATGAGTATTACGAAGATCATCACGCCACTGATGTTCGACCCCCTGGGGCACCCACTCGTTGGCGGCCTTTACGATAAAAGGTTAGGTAAAGTTGTTGCTTAATTTATATTTCAACGTAATTAGGTACGTTCGCCTCGTCTTAGGTCCACTTTCTGACAAAATGGACGCCTGCGAGACGTGCTTCAAGAGCATGACAAACTGCCCTGGACACTTCAGTTACATAGAACTGCCCCTGCCCGTTGTCAATCCGCTTTTCCATAAGATCATTGGGACGTTATTGAAGATCACTTGCCTGTCCTGCTATATGATACAAATTCCAAGTAAGTAATCGAGTTTAATATCCTAGCCGTTTTCTGAACATAGAATCATTTTCAGCACACATCAAGAAAGTCTTTAGTGTTCAGTTGAGGCTATTAAATAGTGGCTTACTAATCCCAGCGATGGAGGTTGATGGTAAAATGATGGGACTTATAGACCAGTATGGATCATTCGACAATATCCCAGAAGACAGCATTTTAGCTATACTATCATGTGAAACATTAGTGGCCGAAGCCGAAGGTAAGAGTCGAAGTTAAATCCAATTAGCTGCAAAGCTTCCTTAGGTGATGGTTACCACGTCATGCTGGCGGAATCATACGCTTAACAAGGTATCCTGCTAGCATGAATGTCTCGGGTACCTAAAGTGCTGCCACCTAGCGTACGGTAGTGTGTATTTTATGAGTAAGGGCCACGGTCAAAGTTGCTTCATTTCAGCTGGATCAAACAACGGCCATGCCTCGAGTCAGAACATTGAAACCTTCCGCAATCACCTCATAAGTAAGTTACTAAAGGAGCTTACGACTAGAAAAGTGTGCCTGTACTGCAAAAATGGAATGGATAAGATCCAAGCTCTGAAAAATAAGATTATTTCGACCGCCAGAAAGGGCCGCAGGTGAGGAGGATCAAGAGAGGGTGAACGTAATGATTTCGTTATGTTTTCAGAGATGATCCGTCACAAATACAGGCTGCTGGGATGGAATCGAAGTATATCAATCCTCTGCAGTCGAAGTAAGGATACTTTGTCGTTTGTATACTGTTTTATCCATCGTTTTCTGTAGGGAGTTCTTGAGGGAAATTTGGAAAAAAGAACAGGAATTCGTCGAGCAGCTAATGTCTGTTCTGTCTAATATAAACGCTGAATACCCTACAGACGTCTTTTTCTTCGATGTCATTCCAGTCCCTCCGCCCAACGTTCGTCCGGTAAGTTTCCAGACAACAATTATTCGTCGATAAATAAACTTTGATTTCCAGGTGAATTATGCGCATGGCAGAGTAATAGAAAATAAACAGTCATTGAATTACCGGACCATTATGCAGAACGTCATTTTATTAAGAGCCATAATACAGGTGGTGCAAAACAAGGGACAGCAAAGTATCTTGAATTCTACACAAGCGCAGGTATGGTAATTTAATCGATAAATGTTTGGAAATTTAGCTAATTTTGTTTAAGGCTGCTTACAACGCTGCCAGAGGTGCGTCCCCCGTCGAGAAATTAAACAACGCCTGGGAGGAGCTGCAGAACGACGTAAATAGCCTCGTCGATAAGGAAACCGGCTACAAGCGAGACGGGGAGGGTTTGAAACAAGTATGGAAAAGCCCCCATTCCTTAAATGATTACTAACCAAACCTGTTCACAGATTCTAGAGAAGAAAGAGGGTATTATCCGCATGAACATGATGGGTAAGAGGGTAAATTTTTCTGCCCGTTCCGTAATCACTCCCGATCCCAATTTAAACATTGAAGAGATCGGTATCCCGGAGGAGTTCGCCAAGCGTTTGACGTACCCGGTGCCCGTCACGCCTTGGAACGTGCACGAGCTCAGGAAGATGATCACGAACGGGCCGAACGTTCATCCCGGGTAAAAATTTATAGTTACTTTTTTTTAGAGTTGTGATACATTGAATATAAAGTCCCTAGGGCTTTATGCAGATTTACAGCTTTATGTATTAGATTTAAATAGTATCTACCCCCATAAAATTGCAAATTTTGACCTTTTGCAACACCTCTTCTAGGGCTGTTATGGTGGAGGTGAACGGTGTTATAAAAAAGATCGACCCGAAGAATGTGACGCAAAAAAACAGCTTATTGAAAAGCCTACTGACGCCCGCAGATAAGGCAAAAGACATTAACAGCATTAAAATCGTAAGACGCTCTCATTACAAATCATCAATATATGATCTTCTATTCCCGTTAGGTACACCGTCATCTGTGCAACGGCGACATTTTGTTGTTGAACCGTCAGCCGACTCTGCATAAGCCAAGTATAATGGCTCATACCGCCAGGATACTGAAAGGAGAGAAGACTCTACGTTTACATTATGCCAATTGTAAATCTTACAATGCGGATTTCGATGGCGACGAGATGAACGTGCACTTTGCGCAAAATGAGCTCGCAAGAAGCGAAGGATACCACATTGGTAAATTCACGGAAACGAATCCCTCAGGAACTCTTTTTAAAATTACCTACTTATTGTAGCGAATGTGGCAAATCAGTACCTGGTACCGAAGGACGGCACCCCCCTGAGCGGCCTCATCCAGGATCACATGATAGCAGGCGTACGTCTCTCACTGAGAGGAAAGTTTTTCACGAGGTAAAACACTACGATTAACCCGAAGCAACTGCTAATTCTTCTTTTCTACGCCAGGGAAGATTACCAACAGTTAGTCTATCAAGCCTTGTCTTTCAAAACCGACAAAATTAGACTATTACCGCCCTCTATCATCAAACCTGCGTATTTATGGTCGGGAAAACAGGTGCTTTCGACGATAATCATTAATATAATACCGGAAGGAAAGGCTTTGATTAATTTGACTGGAACGTCGAAAATTCCTGCAAAAGTAGGTTTGAGATAAACGATCAGAGGTTTTAATCTCGTTTTAATCCTGTCTATTTTAGGCATGGCAATCGTCCCCACCGAGGATTTGGGCAGCAGGAGGAACCTTATTTGAAAATCCGAATACCATGACAGAAGCCGAAGTAATAATCCGGAATGGAGAGCTCCTGGTAGGGATTTTAGATAAATCCCACTATGGCGCCACTCCCTATGGCTTCGTACACTGCATTTATGAGGTGAAACCACCAATTTACCCCAACATCACTTTATTTGTAACACCTTAAATCTCTCCTTAGCTTTATGGCGGCACTTACGCGACGAGGCTTCTCTCCTCGTTCGCCAAGATCTTTATGAGCTTCCTTCAGGTGGAGGGCTTCACTTTGGGCGTGAAGGACATTTTGGTTGTCAGGAAAGCCGACAGGAAAAGGAAACGTATAATCGACATGTCCAGGGGTTGCGGACGTGAGGTCATCACCACCGTCCTGGACCTGCCGGAGCTCACTCCCATAGAAGAGATCATGGATAAAATCGAATCGGAGAGTGCGAATAATCCCAAATTTAGAAGTATCATAGATAGGCACTACAAGTCGGTGTTGGACGGGTATACGAACGACATTAATAAGTAAGTCATATGGATCTATACGTAAATGCTAAACTCGCTGGTGTATTGCATATGTTTCACGGTGGGCCCATGGTGCACCACCCTTACGGGACAAATTCTTATACTATTGTTTCCTGCTTGTCCCTTGCCATACTCCGCTTCTCATCTAAAATTTGTGGTCTTCCTACCATTGAAGCGAGGGTACCTACCGTGACAATGTTGCCATGTATGTAAAAGTACTCGTCGTCCATTTCAGGGCTTGTTTGCCAGCTGGTTTAATTTGCAAATTCCCCGACAACAACCTTCAGTTGATGGTGCAGTCAGGTGCGAAGGGCTCGACGGTTAATACCATGCAGATCTCGTGCCTCTTGGGTCAAATAGAACTAGAAGGTATGTATTTCAGAAAAAATGAGTTCATCTTAACAGACCGATATTTTTAGGTAAGCGTCCGCCGTTAATGATATCAGGAAAATCGTTGCCGAGCTTCCCTGCTTTCGAGTTTTCTCCACGGGCCGGTGGCTTCATAGATGGCAGATTCATGACGGGAATCCAGCCTCAGGAGTTCTTCTTCCATTGCATGGCTGGGCGCGAGGTAAAAAGAAATTTCTTCTTTTATATAACTCGGTTAATTCTTTTACTTTACGTAAAGGTCTAAAATGTATGCAACACAACAAGCAAAGTGCTAAAAAAAATTAACACCCTGTGGTTGTGGTAATAGGCGAAGTTCATATTCAGGCCAGGAGGTGTTTGCACCTAATAAGAGCTTCGTCTGTGTACGGTAACTACCAAGACGCTGGTGTGTTGGCTGTGCATGTTGTGTTGCATACGTTTCAGGCAGCTGTTTGAGCATATGTACCTGCCTCCCCATTACTGCAAAGCGGTACACAAAATGAAACTCTTTATTCCATAAATATCAAACGGCTTTGTTCCCGTTTCTAAAAATATTAATTCACTTTTGATAATTCCAGGGTCTTATCGATACGGCAGTGAAAACCAGCCGTAGCGGTTACTTGCAGAGGTGCCTCGTCAAGCATTTCGAAGGCCTCAAAGTCGAATACGATTTGACTGTGAGGAACAGTGACAAGAGCGTCATCCAGGTAAACGTGAAATTACAAAAATTGGGATGTGAAAGGAAATGTGTTTTCTCTTCAAGTTTTTGTACGGCGAGGACGGACTGGATATATCGAAATCGCAGTTTTTCCACACAAAACAATTGAGTTTCCTCTCCGAGAACGTGAAAGTTCTGTCGCAGCCGGAGAACTTGAAACTGCTGAAGAGCGATGAGAGACAAGCGTCAGTTGAGGAACATTTGAAGAAGGTATGGAAAATGGTGGTACGAATTTTGTTTGCACGTAAATTATTTGTAGTTGTCAGAGTGGAAAGCGACTAATGGCGACCCCTTGAAAAAGTTCCGAACGAGTCCATTCGCTCTGTTCTCTAAAGCCATCGTCCAGAAGGTAGGCAGAGGAAAGGTCGCCACGTCCAAGATGGAGGACCTTTGGCGAGAGCTCGACCCCGAAGTAAAACAAACGTAAGCACCGATACATCGTAACGTTTCCCTACTAAATCCCATGGGCGGTTCTAGCTTCCTGAAGATCTGCGAGCCCTGCCCGGACCCGGTCGCCAGCGTCTTCCAGCCGGACGCTAACTTCGGGGCGGTGAACGAGAAGATCGAGAAGATGTTTGAAGATTTCCAGCCGTTCAAGAAGAAAAAGGCCAAGAGGCAATTCCGCGATTTGCTGAAGCTGAAGGCGATGCAGTCCGTGTGCCAGCCCGGCGAACCGGTCGGCCTGCTCGCAGCACAGGTGAAGAGACACACTTGTTCAACTCAGTTTCATAGTTGTCATACAACCTTGCCATAACTCAACTAACGTTGATCGCAGTGAGGTTATATGGTTCTAATTTAACGGTCAACGGTATATAGTTGTTATATTTAAAGATAATTCTCAGTCGATAGGGGAGCCCTCGACTCAGATGACGCTGAACACGTTCCACTTCGCCGGCAGAGGCGAGATGAACGTCACCCTGGGCATACCTCGTTTGAGGGAGATCCTGATGACGGCTTCCAAGACGATCAAGACACCTTCCATGGAGGTGCCCTTCCTGCCGTGTGCGGACCTCAAGATCAAAGCGGCGAATCTCAGGAAACTCCTCACGAGGGTCGTCGTCGCCGACGTGCTGGAGGACATCGACGTCGGCGTGAGGTTAATGCTGAAGCCGAAAAGGTAATGAATCCGTCCACGGCGCCCAGCTAAATTTTAGTTGCTATTCAGCGCCATCTATCCACTAGCACCTACTAAAAGGAGTTTTCTTTCAGGGTTCATTGCTACACCCTGAGGTTCAACTTCTTGCCGAAGAAATACTACACCCGTGACTATCACGTCACGCCGAAGCAGATACTGCGCCACATGAAAACGAAGTTCTTCGGTGAAATGTTCAACGCCATACGAAAGTTCTGCAAAATCAAATCGAACATGTAAGTAACTTTCCCATCCTCCATACCGCAACGGTCTAACTCACATTCCCGTAGGGTGCTGACGTCGATGGAAGAAAACAAAACCGGCAAGAAAACTCAAAACGAGGATGACGAAGACGAAGAAGCGGACAAGAATAACGCAAAGGAAGCAGAGGAACAGAGCAGCGAAGACGAAATCGAGGACGAGGAGGACGCCAAGATCGCCAAGAAGCATCAAGACGTGCAGGAGGATCAGGAGCCGGAGGAAGAAGAGAGGGTCCCGTCCGCAGATGGTAACGTTGTGATCGAACTAGTCAATTTTAGACCGTGGGTGTTCCTCGTTTTCCAGAATATTCCGATGCTGAAGACGATAAGGAAGAAAACCTGGATGATTCCGTTCAAGATCAGACCGTAGTGGACAATTACAGTTTCGCCCAAGATTATAAAGAAGACTCCAAGCACCACGTATGGTGTGAAATTACTTTTGCAGTAAGGCACGTATCGTTAAGGTTTGCTTAAAATTACGGCGTTTATGTTGTAGTTGCCGTTAAATTTCGAGAAAGTAGACTTGTCACATCTGCTGAAGGAAACGGCGAATAAATCGGTGGTATGGGAGACGCCTAATATTAAACGGGCGATTATTTTACAGAAAGACGATAAAATGTTGTTGAAAACTGAAGGTATTAACTTAGTGGTAAGTACATTCTTTAACGAGACTTCTTAAATACTCACATTGATGTTACCTTTAGGAAATGTTCAAGTACTGCCACATATTAGACATTCAACGACTATATTGTAACGATATTCATAAAATGGCTGAAACTTATGGCATCGAAGCGGCTTCTAGAGCAATTGTAAAAGTAAGTATTCTCCTTACAAGTTTTCTTCTGTATTCACCATTAACATCGTAGGAAGTAAAAGATGTCTTCAACGTTTACGGTATCAAAGTCGATCCGAGGCATTTATCTTTGATAGCAGACTACATGACTTTCAACGGTACTTTCGAGCCGTTGAGCCGTAAAGGTATGGAAAGTAGCCCATCGCCATTACAGCAGCTGTCTTTTGAATCCTCGCTGACTTTCCTTAAAAACGCCACCATAAGAGGTAAATTGATCCGATCGTATCGAACTGATTTCAGGCAATAAAATTTTATTTCCAGGAAAACAGGATAATCTACAGAATCCCTCGAGTTGCTTAATGTTAGGCAAACCTTGCGAGGTCGGTACCGGATGCTTCACTCTATTACATCGAATGACCGAACCTGCCTCTGCGTAATATGATTTGAAAATATATTTTTCCAAGTGTTTCCATATTGTTTTCTCGCTTTTGGGTTATCCCGATGAAAACGCTGTTCAACGAGAGAAGCTGTTGTACTTTTGGAATAAAAATATCGATTTCATATAAACAAAATATTACACCAACCTGATGAAAAAAAGTTTCTATGATTTTACGCGTTACACAAAACAAACGTTCGAAGTCATCCATGCTTCTGGGACATTACATCTTCTGAGGATCGAGGAGAGCAATGGTATTTCCAGCTCTTGTGATCCCTACGTACGTAAGGTTTGTTCCAGAACGGTTCTATTACCGTTGGAACTGATTCCATGCGCGCAGGCTTCGAAACCGTACCGTTTTGAAACTGTTCAAGAAGTAATACTTCTATAAGTAAGGAAGAAATACTTCAATACTCTCGAATCTTCACAACTTGCGATTCTCTCTATCTATTGCGCTTGCGCGGTACAGTTTGGTACGGTTTTGTTGATGCTCGGGACAAACCTGGAGTTTCTTCGAACTGCCGCACTATTATGAGGTGTTTTTGACAAAAATTTGAGGTTGTGTTGTCTCAACGAATGCGCCCGGTTGTGTCCCGATATTTTCGCGCAGCTCGAGGGTTCACGAGGGTTGGAACTACCCTTGGGCTTGTACTCTCTTTTCAAATCCTATTGGGACGGTGTACCAGGCGCGTTCAAAATAATTTAAACGTTAAATAATACTGAGGCTCTCTTCCTTGTCATCCATTAGTTATTTTACAAATACAGTTACTACAAAGAAAACAGAAGGCTTTAAAAGAGACCATTAAGGCTTTTTCCAACTCTTCCAATCGGATTTGTAAAGAAAATACAAAATAGTTCTCGTCTCGTCTTCTCAAATCAAATTTCGAGGTGATGAACCCTAAGCATGTATCGATGAACATTACTAAAGAATCCATCAACTTTAGATTCGATGGGATGTTGACTTACTTGGTTACCACTTTCACCATTTCTCTCAGTAGATATAACAATTGGGTTTCCTGTGCTCCTGCGGGTTCTCCGTTCCCTCCAACGAGGTGACGTTCCTCTTAGAATTCGCGTTAAACCGTTCCTCTGGTATAAAGCCTCGGCTGTTCCCTCTGGGGTCGTCCACGTCCCGAACGCTCCCGCATTTATTATCCCTTGCAGATCGGCCGTCTTCCTGTTTAGTCGTGTCATCAAAACTGCCAGAAAAGAAGGACTTTCATAAGGACTTTCGCCGGGGGAAAACGCCAGCGAACATGCATACGTGTATAAAAAATATATATTCAATTCTGGAGGTACGTATAAAGGGCGATAGAAGAAAACAAATAGATAAAACATATCTCGCTTCTACCTAGATCAACGAATCCGTATCGTCTACTATGTACACTTGTGCTCAGCTGTCTAGGGGGTCGGCGATTATTAACTCTCCTGCCTCGGACGTGCTTATGGTTATCATCATTTTCTCGCCGTTGCTCGAGCTGTCCGACGACGCCGATTGCGTCGAAGTCGCCGCCTCCTGGAACGACAACAGTAGTTACTAACTTCCCTTTTCCCGTAATTAAATCGTACTTACTTGGGAGTAATTAACGTGGGTTATCGCGTACTTGATGTTATTCTTGCTGTCCGTTATCCAGACCGGTTTTATCTCGTTCTCCTGATCCTGGGCAGCCTGAGGCTGTTCCTGTTCCCACGTGTCGTCCTCGTCCTGATCGGTCATGTCTTGCCTCTGCGGTAACGAATACGAGAAACCGTAAGAAGAGTTTTAATAAGTTTGTCGGGATAACTCACCGCTATCCTCTGCTTTTGATGCGTCTTCAGGTGCTTGGATAAGTGGTCCGATCTCATGAATTTCTTGTTGCACTCGCTGCACTGGAATCGTTTCTCGCCCGTGTGCGTCCGCCTGTGCCTCTGCAACTCGTCCGATCTCGTGAACCTCTTGCCGCAGAACAGCCAGGTACATACGAAGGGGCGTTCGCCCGTGTGCCACCGCAGATGGGCCCTGGAATAAATTTACAAGAAGTACATCCGTAGAACTCCTGAATTCCTCTTCGATGCAATACCGTCTGAAGGACCTGAACAAATCACAGGGACGTTCGTTACCGGCTGGCAATAATATCCTCACCTCAGATGGCTCGTCTTGCCGTACACCTTGTTACAGCCCGGTATGTGGCATATGTGCTGCTTCTTCCTGTCGGTGTGCCTCTCGCCCTCCTGGCAGTTCGGGCACGTGCACGCCACCCGGCGCACCCTCGCCTTCTGGACGCCGTCCTGGTTCGCCTCGTTCTGGGGCGAGTTGCTGTCAGCGTCCTGCGCGGCGGCGGCGGCGGCGGACGTCGTCACGACGACGCCCCCAGGGGCGATCGGCGTCGCCGCCGCCGGCGCCGTCGACACCTGCGGGATCACCTGCCACTTGTTCGGGTCCGTCGGGTCCTGCTGGATGTGCTGGCCGACGGCGATCTGCGGCGCGGCCGCCTGCTGCGTTATCACCTGGACGTTGCCGAGGCCTGAAAGCCAACCGGCGAATTAACAAGCGTGTATTGTTGATAAGTAACAATTGTTATAGACCGGATAGACAGGTATTTGTCTGAAATCGACATTTAAGTATGTTTTTCGTTTTGTCAAGGGATTTGCCTTTCTCCTTGACCTACGCATGAACTATTTCAGTGGCATATCTCATCTCTGTTTGCAGCCCGAAACTCTTATAACATAGAGCTCGGTATTCCACCCTATAGTATTCATAGTTCCTTTATTTATCCTAAAGAACGTATCTGAATCTGACTTAAGTAACCGTTCAAGTTAAGAAAAATTCTAAGGAACGTTTCTGAAAAGCACCCTTACCACTGAACACTTCACATATTACAGCCTAACAGAGCATACATTTACATTATCTACACGATTACAGTTACCGTGACTACAGCCTCATCTATACTGTACGACAACATAAACTTATGTCAAGAAAACACCACCTGTCTTCCCCTCTAGAAGTTCAGATACCGAACCTACACTAGTACAAATTTGCCCATCGCTCACCAGGTATATTCTGTATGTTCGGTATCGTCTGTATGTTAGGCACTTGTATGATGTTCCCGAGGTTGGCGATGTTGCCGACCGTCGCGCCCCTGACCTGCTGCAGGTTGGCGGCCGGTATGACGGTGAACTGCTGACCGTTCGCCCCCATGAAGGTCAGCTGGGACTTCTCGTCGACCTGGGTCGTCTGCGCGACCGAGGTAGGCGTCTGAGGCGCGGCGACCGACGTCGCTATCTGCAGCTGCTGGATCTGCCCGCTAGGCGTCAAGATGTTAGCGAACTGGGGCTGCGCCTGGATTATGTTCGGCACCGCCGTCGTCGCGAGCTGCACCTAGGAAGTGGCGAGTCGATCGTAACTTAGTAATGTATGTACGGGTTCGTGGTACTTACGGGAAAATGTATGGTCTGGTACACGGTTTGTCCGTTCCCTGTTGAGATGGGAACCTGGATCGGTATCGTCTGTTGCATCGGGAACTGCACCATCTGCGGTATCGTCGGTCGGACAGTGACGCTCTGACCGTTGGCGAGCTGCACGGTGGGGAGGTTTTGCAGGTTCTGGAGGTTCTGGATGTTCGCCGGGAGGACGGCGCTCGGAGCCTTGATTATCTGACCCGGGCTAAAGATCTGCTGTGGCTGTTGTCCACCTGAAAACAGGAGACGGTTTAAATGAGTATAACTTAAGTTAATGCGTAAAACCTAACCTGAATACCTACACTTGTCTATATGACAATAAATTAAATCTTAATGGTGTACCTTTCGATATAGACCCGGGGATTTCTTGAGGGAACGGTGCAGTTTTTCCGCTATTTTCATTACAATTACTGTTACTTTTCTGGGAATTTTTGCTTTCTTCTTTCTTCACTGTGATACCCTCTGCCATTCCGAGATTAACCGTTTTCGCGCAATAATACCATACTTACGGTTACTGACATCGTTAAATGACGCCAGCACCGAAAAGTGAAAAGATCCAACCCCTGACTACCTGCCTTTTGTCCTTTGGGATTATACAACGAATTTTTAAGAACACAGGGTAGGATTCAGCAAAACGTTCGTTTTCGTTTTATCCCATACCCTCTAGGCAACCGAAATTGATAAAACAAATAGAACGAAGAACTGTTTAAAAGACACCAAAGCCACCGTTCGTACTTTGTTATTTATGCCGACTCAGACTTTTTGTAGTGTTAACACCGCAAAATTATCGCAGTCAACATGGCGACAGCTTGCTGCACCTGTACGTAGGCAACCCAACATACACAGACATGAATACTATGCAGAGTATCAGGCTGTGTAGGCTCCAGGCTCGGGAAAATTTCCACAGACATGGACCATAGCGGCGCCGAATGTTAGTCCTAAGTAAGGCCACAAGGCGCGGGGGCGCCACTATCGACCAGGACTGGATAGGACTTAATAACATTCTCTATAGTGTACATGATTACATATATCCTTTGTTTCAGATGATTCTACTTTCAAACGTCTTTAGGACGTTCGGGTAAGTAAGTACCATAAAGGAATTTACCAGTTTCGAACGGCCAAAGGTGAAACTATAAAACTGCTTGAGCGTCTTAATTCCTTATTATATGACATAGTCGGTAGGCTATGAAACGACACATTGTATAAGCGTGGCTTTGGTTCAATTCCATAATGTTTTGTGCGATAATTTCCAAACATAACCAATCGAATACTACAGACCTGCGGCCGCCAGCGACATGGCGGGTATGAAGAACGCCTCCTGCCCGTCGACCGTGACGGTCTGCATCGGCTGCAGCACGTTGTAGCCGAGGGCGGCCGCGGCAGCCGCGTTCTGCCCGGCGTTCGCGGCGGCGATGAGCTGCGCCGCCCCCGCGGCCGCCTGCTGCTGGAGGAGCTGCTGCTGCAGCTGCTGCGGCAGCCCGACGGGCACGCTGAGGATCTGCGGCGCGGCGACGACCTGTTGCTGCTGCTGCTGCTGCTGCTGCTGTTGTTGCTGCTGCTGCTGCTGCTGATGGGCGGCGGCGACGGCCGCCTGCGCGGCCTGCGTCGCCGGGTCCGGCTTGATCTGCTGCTGCTGCTGTTGCTGCTGCGCCGTCTGCTGCATGTTCGACATCGTCGCCGTGGGCGGGGTCTCCGACGTCGGCCCTATCCGGCTGCAGGTGGCCGCTAAGAGGGCGAGAGGAGAAGGGGTCGGTTTGCTTTCCTGCAAAACAGAGGTCAAAATAAGCCTCTTAAATTAGTCAGGAAGGATAAAATTGAATTTGGGAGGTGTTCACCCCTGTTTTCACCCCCTAATAAGGTGAAATTTGGAGTTATTTAACTCTTTACTCTTGGTTACTGTTCTTAAGCGAGTCAAGTTGAAAGTTTCTAGCTATTCTGGCACTGTTAAATACATTTCATCCCCTTCTGTACTTTCGCTTCTTACCACACTTAGCACCATTTTTCACAACATTTACTGTCTATGTAATCTTCCCTTACGTTACTCCTACTGCAAGTAGCACACGTTATGTCGGTCGTTTAGCCACCACCAAATTTTCTCTTATATTCCAGTCAGGTTGTAAAACATAGTTTCGCCAATTTTTGGTCGAATGTCTCTGAAATGACCTCAGAAATAAAAATTTCGATATGCGGAACTTTAAAAAGTTGTGCTAAATAAACGGCAAATGTAAAAAATTACGGGGGAAACCGTGTTTTTGATATTCTTTTGCCCATAACTTTTTATATATTCATTTTAGAGGGGAAGCGTATAGGAGTGAAAAGAATCGTAATGAATTTATCTAAAAGGTTGCACTTTTTAAAAATTTTAAAATGCAACAGTTTCGTCGCAAATAACAAAAACTTACAAAAATGTGGTGAAAAATGGATTAAAAAGATGATTTTTTTTTTCAATTACTTAGATTCTTCTTTAGACCGTCATATTCCTTCAAAAAATTCTTAATGATATAAGAAAACAACACACCAAATTTCGTTAAAATAGGTTCAATAGTTTTCCCACAATAATTTTGCAATGCAGCCTTCATTTACAAAATCGATTTTCCTATAAACAACGTGGGGTCTTAAAAATTGCTCAAATTGGCCCCTGATTTTTCTACGTATTAATGAGCATTTAGAATACCACCGGAATTTTTTAAATCGGTTGTTTTTTCCAGTTTTTAGCAATATAGTGAAATTAATGAAAAAACATCTTTTGAACGCGTGAAAAGTGCGCAAAAAATGACGTACACTGAAGGAATCCATTTCGAAAATGGGCAAATTTGGTGAAATTTCCCACATTTTATCATTTTTTCGAAAACTACTCAAGACTAGATTAGTTTTCACAATACACTAATTCTGTCCTATATTACTTAAAAAAAAAATTTTTGCTTTTTACAATATTCTTATCCAAAATATTTTCTTACAGATAGTTACCATCGACATATTTTTTTAAACACTTTATTACTATTTTAAACTCATCATTTTTGACTTTTTGGCTCGATTTGCTATTGAAGCGTGTTTTTTCAGTCAAATTCATGTTAAAATGGCGTTTTGGGCAGTTGTGCTTTTAAATTTTTTGATTTCAATACCTGCGAATTGATCGCCTTTAGTTTGAATGAGGGAAATAAGCTAAATAATGGCATTAAAGACTCCTACTTCGGAAAGAAACAAAACAGCACGACGATACGTACATATCTCAGCTCGACTAACGCAATTCGAAGTGCGCATCATCTAAGTAACCTACCTATAATTGCATTTACTAGCTGAATATTAAAGAAGTTATTACAAAGAGTAACGGCTTGTATGAAATGGTGAATGCGCCGGGAATGCCGTTAATATTTTATCATCGGGCCTGTGAAAAGTACGTTGAATTACATACACATGATACATGCAGGCGAAGCCAATGAAAGCGTCTTAATAACGCCTTATATTCAGGCACAACGTTCAATAAGAAAAATATTTGTAACCGTTTCCCGTGTGGTAACGACGAGTTGCAGCGTCTGCACGTTTAGAGCGTGTGTTTAGAGGCGACTCGTTCGCCCTGCAAGACGTACACCAAATAAACGGGAGCGTGCGTGTCCATGTGGCGGAGCCGACCTCCGAAAAGGTTGAACCTCTGTCCTCCTCCTTCTCCTCCTCCTCGCGATAGCGGCGACCTCAGGAGAGGACGCAAAGCAACTCCCACAGGCCGTACGGGCGCGGAAGGGAAAGGGGGCCGCTCGCCTTTCCCTCTCGCTCTATGTCACGCCCGCCCTTTCGCCGAAACGTACCACATGCACATGGAGACGCACTAGTGCCGTAAACGGCTCATAACGACACGGCCTTACCTGCGAGACGGCGGCGGACGCTTCGATGTTGTACTCGAGACGGGCCTCTTCAGATGTCATAATTGCCGAGGTGGTCAGCGACAGCAAATCGCATCGTGACCGGGGACGGACCGACGACAACAAAGACACTAACACACACTCACTCTGGCACCCTGCTTACGTGCGTAATGTACGCACTTACGCACGAAGGACCGCACCAAGTAACGACGTGATTAACGTAGGTTATACCTTCTCGTAGGTACCTGGTATTCCGAAAAGCGTGCGTGCGGTGTGCGGTATGTGCGCTCAAAACGGGATGGGCCGCTCGTTAAACGCAAAC
Source organism: Cryptocephalus primarius (assembly GCA_963576515.1). Classification (NCBI taxonomy): domain Eukaryota; kingdom Metazoa; phylum Arthropoda; class Insecta; order Coleoptera; family Chrysomelidae; genus Cryptocephalus; species Cryptocephalus primarius. The sequence goes on along the minus strand of OY754949.1, from coordinate 1,996,648 downwards.
CACGCCATTCTGGGACTGGCCGAACGGGACGGCGGAAAGTGGGGAGGAGGGATCGGGCGACGGATCGGCTCGGCTCACGACCGAGCGAACGAACCCAGGCGCGTTCCGCCGACATGGACGGAGAGGGCGGCCGGCCGTTTCTCCACGGGTAATCGCTTAGAAACCTTTACACATCTCGGTTATTAGTGAGACATTACGAAAGTGCACCGGTGACGTTAAACGGTATTTATGCCTTTATACCTTGCGTCTAATGAACGCGACGAACGTAACAAGTGACAGTAGGTCTTAAGTGCAGTGCCTCCTTAAGGCAGATTTCGGAACTACCGCAGAATTCGGTGCTCCTTTCGGCGGCAAATTTAAATTCAAATCTTTTATGCCCGCTTTCTGATAGCGTAGATATGAAACCAACAAGGATATCGGTTCCATAAAGTCTCGAAAATCGTTCAGTAAGGGTTGTCGGTCCCATATGTACTCGCACAAGTTAGTGTCCGATGAGTTATGACAATTACGACGTGTCACATGTGAAAACTGAAGAAGAGACTGTTGAAGTAGTGAAGAACATTATTGAAGATGACATGACGCCAGATATTCATCGAAGAAAACCATTAACCGCTACGAATCAACCTTTAGCTGCATTGCGATTTAATTTCAACAGTTAGTTGGAGATGATTAAGGTAAGATTTTCTTCTCTGTCATTGTCTTTGGTATTGTTATCGTTATTTATCATTTTTCCCAAAATATGACATATGTTTGTGGACATTTGTGGACAAGGAAATAAATCTCATGAGACATTTTTGGCCTCCTCTGAATAATTACCACGTATTCCATACATTGGACTAAAAATCGCGAGGGATCCAAACCTACAGAAAAGGAAAAACTATTACAGACGCAAGTTCTCCATACAAACTCGAGCTTGAAGGGTCAACTGAAAAAGAGGCAAAGAAGCAAAGAGGATCATAGTGAAAAACCTTTACATTGACTTAAAACTCCAAAAAAAAGCGAGTCAAGAGAAAATTAAAAAAAAAAACGTAACTGGAAAGCCAAATGTTGAAAAAAGAGTCAGGGAAAGCTCAAGAAGAGGGAGCAAGTATTTTAGAATTTAAAGTCGATCTAAAAACTCTTAAGGGCTCCGTTTTAACCCACGACGTATGGCAGTATTTGGTAAGACTGTGGAGGCAAATATGGCTCAAAATCTCTTAGCAAAATACCTTTAACCGTTTGAGCGGCCATGAAGCAGGCCATGGGTAGGTCCAGTAGGTCTTATTACCTTACTCAACGAAAAAGGAGATTTCAAATGTCTTTTGAAAGCCTTAAATGACTGTCAGCCAATGTCGGCTGCTTGGAAATTTTTAAGAGGAGATGGAAAAAAGGAATGGGAAACGAGTGTCAGAGGAGAGGACCGTGTGGTCCTTTGCCTACGTGGTCTCACAGAGGGAGAAAGAATAGATATATTAAATTCACTTCCGTCTCGTCTCGTGGCGGTTTTTTATTGAATTACTCCCATAAGGAAGCTATTAGCTTCCAAAAAGTAGTAAAGTATTAGTCAGACGCGAGGCAGAAAAAGCTGTGAAAACCGGGGTATCTACTCTCATGTACTTTTGGTCAAAGGAGACTAAATTTTAGCGAAAAATAACAGCCGATACCTGCCATATCTACGACACAAAGCGAGGCATGCACACGATTAATTTTTCCCGCCGATCTCCCTCCCCCTCGTCCAAATTTTCCGACTAGAACGAAACTTTTCCCCGAAATCTCCCGTTCGCTCCGCCCATGGCCGGGCGGCCCGAGGCCTTTATTCGTTCGGCAGTTGTTTCCTGGGACCGTGCGAGGGGCGTCAGCCGTTCTCTTCACTCGAAAGTCCCTGAACGCTCGCACCCGCCACACCCCCCTCGACATTACCACCCGGAGCCGAAAACTTTGACCCATTCGCCTCTTCCCAACCGGACGCGAGGCACGGACGCTCCGTGGGAAACGGCGCCCCTTACCGCACGCACGTGGAAGGGAAATCGGAGAACGCCCGCCCCGACGAGCCGATCGATATAAGAGGGTGGAAGGGTTATGGATTTATTACTACACAGTGGAAAACGAGTAATGCGTACGGTAATGGGTGTTTTAACGAAGACACGCCAGTGGAATTTACCACACCCGGTGGTAATATGTCGATTACTCACCGTTACCCTAATACATGATGCGCTAGGTGAATTTACAGCTCAACTGCGCATGTACTTGCGCATAGCTACATTTTTTAAGACGTCAAATCCATCACGTTACTTTTTTTAATCACGTCCCTAACGAACTAGCTTAAATTTCCGCCGAAAATTCAAACAACGTAGACGTGAGCGCCGTTATCCTTTCGACGGTCCTGTTGCACATCCTTAGCGTGGCGAGGAGAATCAGGGGCTGGTCCCGGTGCAGGGGCGGGGGTGGAGGACACCCGGTTACGCCCACCTTGCCGCCTTGCAACAGGGGCATCAGCAGCAGCAGCAGCAACAGCACCACATCCTCTCTTAGGCATAAGAGGGGAGGTTCGGTTGGCGCGCTGTAAATGTGCTCTCGTGGATTTTAATAGTTACATGGAAGGTGTGGAGATTATTTACGTTGTAACGTGGGTAATTACCGGTAATCCGGTCACCTTTAAGTAAACGTAAGAATTACGCCTTCAAAGTCCAATTTACTTGTTTAGTATCGCCCTAAAACAAAAATAATTACTTTATAATCTAACCGAAATTAATCCCACAACTGATTGATATATCTGCAGGTAATTAGAACAAATCGTTACCGATTCATCTTACCTATCGACCTTAATCAACCTGCCATTAAATTCCACCACGTTTCGTAACCGGCATTTTATTTTTCTTAAATAATAAAAGTAACACAAAGTAATAACAATCAAAAATATTTATATATAATATCCATATAAAAAATATCCTTCTGACAACTAGAAAAAATCAAAAAAGTAGTCAATTTCTGATGAGGTGCACCTCGGCCATGTGTTTCTTGTAACCTTCTCTGTAGTCGAACGACTCAGGACAGAGGTGACAGCAGTACATGTTCGTCAGGTCCGAATGCACCAACCTGCAAAATACAAGAGATCAATAGGAACTTGTAAAAGTAATAGCAGACTTACAGAAGCATAATAAAACATAAATCTAACATTCTCCTATACTATTTCCATTTTACAAACAAACAACAAAACATTCTATTTCATATTATTTATAATTTTTCCCATGTAATCAGTTCCTCCTAAATAGTCAGAGTAGGCAATGCCTTAACATGTTTTATAATAGTCTTGATTATGTTCCAAATTTTACTGTCATTACTTGTGACTGTCAGGTCATTTACGAATGTATCAAATGTTACCAACATCAAGAGCAATAGCACTTCTAGTATTAATTGCTTTGATTTCTCTACGAACTAGTTCTTTCATATGAAGGTATCGACTATCTTATTCAGCTCATAAAAACTTATTAGGAGAATTACTGGATGGCCCATCAACTCATGGTTAAAAAGTTCCTACAAAAATTTCTGGTAATTTAGAAAAGATACTTCATTAACCGTTCCCTTTCTCAACTGTTTTTTGGTGTTGCCATGTAGTGTTATCCCTTTTATACACTTTCCTTGTGTAACATGCGAAAAACGCACTTTTTCTACCCCTAGCGCACCCTCAGGGCACTACATACCCTTGGGCGTGACAGTATATCACTCCACCTCAACAAAATCCACAGTGTACCTACAACTTTAAACGATACTCATACATTTTTGTAATATACTTCGAGAACCTTTTAACGCCCGGCTGTGGCCAACGACTAACCTGACGTGATACTTCAATGCAGACTGATTCGAGTAGACCTTCCCGCAGTGCGGACAGTTCCCGCACTGCGAGCTGTGATGGGGTTGCAGCTCGACGTTCCGTATCTGGAAGTTGAGCTCCTCGGGCGACATGACGTCGAGCGTGTCGGAATGGTCCGACGCCTCGGTCTTGACGAGCTGCTGCACGTTCTCCAGTACCACGGAGGAGTAATTGAAGAAGGGAACGGCGGCGGCGGGGTTCAACGGCTCGGGCTGCTTCTTCTCGAACGGCTTCGCGGGGTCCAGATGGGGGTTGAGCTTCTCCGCGGGCGGCTGGAAGGTGACCGGGTTCGGTGACTTGCCTGTAAAAAAAATCACGAGTATGAGTACTGGTTGCATATTACACTAGAAGGGAAAACGCCGAACAAACATTAAAATCATTTCTTTACAACCATAACATCTTATATATTTGGCTCCTCTTAAACTCCCCTCGATTTACCTGAATGTGAAGTAAGAGACCTCTCCAGTATGCTACTCGGTTTGTCTTTGATCTCTAGCGCCGCCTCTAGTATCGACCCCTGGGTCTCCTTCTCGTTAACGATCACCTCCACATTCTCGCCGATGTCGATATCGTTATTATTCCCTATATCCGCCTCGTCTTCAGTCTTGATTCTGTCAACTTCTACGACCTCGAAAGCCTCGACGTCCTGCGACTCCTCGCCCCTCCGTTTCGACACTACCTTGACCTTCTTCGAGGACGGACACTCCGGTGGCGAATCGGTGATGATGGTTTTCGCTTTCTTCTGCTGTTGGGGCGGTAGCGACGGTGGCGATCTCTTGTGGGACATGCCAGACGTCGTCGTCATCAGGCCGGACACTTGTAGGATCATCGCTGTGTGAAGGAAAGACGAGAGCTGCTCCTCGGATATGGTAACCTCGCCTTGGTACATGAAGTTCACGATTGCCATTAGATCGGAATGGCAGACGTCTTTGAGGATAACAATCGGGTGAGAACATGGGTTCTCCTAAAATGATAACGGTGTACCTTAAACCATGTTATAGGTATTCTCTCCGTGCTCTTACTTTAAAAATTGTCCTGAAGTAAGGACTGCAGGCGGACAATATGAACTTATGCGCCCTTATGTTGATCCCTTCGCAGGTCAACGTGACGTCTGCGAGGTCTTCAGTGGTCTGGAGGCTCTCGAAGGCGCTGAGTATGTTGCTCTGGAATTTCGTCCATTTCAAACAGAAATGCTTTGAGGTCATCTTGAGATTATGTAAAACATTAAAATGACCTGTAGTAAATGGTCGATTCAAGCGATTTAGTGTGTATTTGCGTGTGTAACGTTTCCGGAACAACAAAAACCGTCCCAAATAAACAATCTAAAAATAACCACGTATTAAAATAAAAAACGAAAACATACTGAAAAACGTGAAATGTCAAAAATGGGGAAACGTCGCATTCTTTTCACTATACAGTGCGCTACTGAGAGATGGCGCACAAAATTAAATAGGCATCTGTGGTGAAATCATACACTTTAACTTAAGACCATGAGTAAAAACAAAGCAATCAATTTAACTTTATGAAGTGTAGTACCCTTAAGGTAGTTTTAGTTTTCTAATATACGTACCATTATTATTACCTTTTAGAGCTTCAAGAAGCGATCGAGTACCATAAAACATTGGGGAAAGAACGAGAAACAAACCTACTTCCTTTTGGAACATTGAAATTTGAAAATGACAGCAGGAATTAATAAACATTTATCAGTACTTTTAGTAACAATTACATTGATAACACTCAACGTGATAACAATTCCAAGATGAAAATCGAGAGAAATCCCGGATGTGAACTGGGTAAATATTTAATTGTAACTGTTGATGAACAACTAATATTTTATATCAATAAAAAGGCGGACTTATCATTTAATTACTGTATCCTTTAATAACTTGAACAACGCTTGTATTGCCCTAGTCCTCGTTGCTGGATTTAATTGATGATTAACTAATTACTTGCCTGTTTATTTTCCTGTACCAATTATAGTTATGATTTCAATTTCCAGATATTGGTTGGGTGAACAGCGTAGCAGTGAATTTAACTGCGGTGAACAAACAGGCTAAAAGAATAATTTCCTCCCGAGAGCTTCGAGATGAATACAAAGCCGCTTGGTTGTTGAAAGCTGTCACTTGCATAGACTTGACGACACTCGCTGGAGATGATACGCACAGCAACGTCTCCAGGTTATGTTTTAAGGTAAGCGTATACAAAACGATCTGAAAACCATACAGCTTGTTCGCACTTATAGGCTTGTAGACCCTTGAACGAATCGATTCTGAACAAATTAGGCTTCAAGTATGGTAAGAATACTTGTATCCATACGGCTGCTGTTTGCGTTTACCCTTCCAGGGTTGAAGATGCAGTAACTGCTCTGAAAAAGCTAGGGAAGCTTAACGAAGTTAAAGTGGCATCGGGTAATTTGTTAGAGGAAAAACCACTATTAAACTGCTAATGTTATTTTGGTTATAGTCGCCACAGGTTTCCCGTCAGGTCAGGTACCTCTTCAGACTAGACTAGCCGAGATTCGCTACGCAGTGGAGAAGGGCGCGCAGGAGGTAGACATCGTCATAGACCGTGGGCTCGTCCTTACTGGAAAATGGGAGAAATTATACCAGGAAATACAACAAATGAAGGAGGCGTGCGGACCAGACGTCCACCTGAAAGCTATTTTGGCTACGGGTGAACTAGGAACGTTAGATAATGTAAACTTTATCAAACGAATACAATATTTTTGTTTAATACTAGTAATAATTTCAGGTATACAGGGCTTCATTGGTGGCGATGATGGCAGGTTCGGATTTCATCAAAACTTCTACCGGTAAAGAGGCGGTAAACGCGACCATACCTGTCGGGATCGTGATGTGTAGAGCTATTAAGGATTATTACAGGAAAATGGGGTACAAGGTAAAATACTCGTTTACATTTAGTTAATTGGTCTTAACGTTGTTAGTAAGTTGCCTGAGTTCAGTACCATGTTGTATTCTATTTGAAACCATTGCGCAGGGATGAGCCATAAGCTTATGCTGCTTTTCTGCTAGAATCTAAGTATCACCGTTACAGCGTCCATAGTGTTTTTTTCTTCTATAATTCTAGGTTGGTTTGAAACCAGCCGGCGGAGTGAGGACGGCCCAGGACGCCATCGATTGGCTGGTCCTAATTAAGGAACTTTTAGGAGACGAATGGCTGAACTCGGAACTGTTTCGTTTCGGTGCATCCGGCTTACTCGGCGACTTGGAAAATAATCTGTACCATTTCGTTACTGGGAAATATCCTGCGGGGTACGAATTTCTCATGGGATGAATACCGGTGACGGTGATTTATCGTAATAAATGGGAATTAAATGGCAAAAATGGTTGTTATGACTGTTGGGTGAAGTGCTGCTTGATATTCTTCTTGTGGTGTGTGTAACATTAGTTATTATGAAGAAAATGGCCCCTTCGTCATGTATTTACAAGCAATATATAGGGAAATGTTTTAACTCTTTTAACATAAAAATGAAAGGTCTCGCTACAAGCTCCTATAATAACAATGCTACTGCTGCTGCTGCAAATGATAATGTTAATGATGTATCGAGAATGTGTGTCGCCAGCTACTACAAGCACTACGCCTTCAGCAGAAGCATAGCTTTAAGTAAATACAGAAACAGGAGTAGATGTATGGGATCAAGTTCTTCGAGTGTACGATGATGAACGTGTACAACCTACCAGCAGTTAGAGGATGAAACAAGTTTTCTGATTAGTTAGTATGTTAGTAGTTACTGTAAAGCTATACTAAAGTAGAGCGATGTTGTACTTTTGAGTTTTTCGCGCTCCTCAACTGTTTGGCGGGCGAATTTGAATTTGACGTCGGCGATGTTCTGCGCAATGGCGTTCCGTGATTGCTCTCGTGGTTGCTGGCGGTGTTCCGTGTTCCAGTAGTCGTTTCGTCCCGTTCCGTGTCGATTGTTTAGTATTTGACTGGTTATAAAGTTCGCCGTGTGTACATGCACGGAATAAAATATAAAATCCGGTCGGGGTCGTAAAAGAGGGATCCGATTCCGGCGTCGTCTTCGAGTATGCGGTGAGGGTGCGGACGTGCGAGTTGTGCGTATGTTTGCGTTCGTGCGTGTGTGTTTGTGTGTCCGCGACGTCGACCGATCTCTCCCGTTAACAACAGCAAATGTTTAAATGGAAGCATCCTCCATCATTACTCAGGTGTCAAGGGACGAGGAACATCTGAACAATTATGCTTCCGAAAAAGGTAATCGCAGCAGGACGATCCCCGATCCGAGTCGCCCCCTTTCCATTTTCGTAACCCCAGCAATGGCCGCGTCCGATTATTATCGACAGGTTTTTTAATAGTAGGCGTGTTTTGAGAGGAGTAGTAGTAGTAGTAGTAGAGGTAACTCGGGAGGTAAACACTCTAAAACGTGCCGTTCCTCTCATTTTATGTAATTCATGGACACGCACACAGACATACCTAAACAGTTGTTATGTAGCACCCAAATCTCGTTTGCATAATTCCTGTTATGACGTTTTTATGTAATTTTCTAATTCCGGCAGTAAAATCGTTCCTATTTCGAGCTCCGGAGCTCCGGACATTCGAGGGACAGCTCGAATACTATTCCCTTCGAAAATCGAAATTAATTAGATCGTTCGATTTGTAGACAGTCCGATCGAGCCGATACAGCAGATCCAGCACACGCAGAAAAAGTCCGCGAAGAGTACCCTGAGATCGCTCTTTTGCTGCCTCAGCCAGAAGAAGAACAAAGCGCAGAGCTCCGAATGCCTGGACAGCGACCACGTCGTCCACAACCGGGGGTCCTACCTGTTACCACCCGTCAGACACTCGGACCTCTACAAGAAATGCATGGTGATCGACCTGGACGAAACGTTGGTGCACAGCAGCTTTAAAGTAAACAAATACATTTTTGAAACAATCCGCACAAAAGTAGCTAGAGTAAGAGTTTTCTCCTTACCGTAACGGTCTCCAAATTACTTTTATATAACACTCGATTGATAATATAAAATAACTTATCTCCGTAAAGTTGATAAACAATATTTATTTACAATAAAATTAACGTGTGCCTTACGTAATTAGTTTAAAAGCAAACACGATTAGATAAGTGTTTTACGACATCGAACAAACAACTCTTTCAGCCGATCAGCAACGCGGACTTCGTGGTGCCGGTCGAGATCGACGGCACCGTCCACCAGGTGTACGTGCTGAAGAGGCCGCACGTCGACGAGTTCCTGAAGCGCATGGGCGAGCTGTACGAGTGCGTCCTGTTCACGGCTTCGCTGGCGAAGTACGCCGATCCCGTCGCCGACCTGTTGGACCAGTGGGGCGTGTTCAGGGCGAGGCTCTTCAGGGAGAGCTGCGTCTTCTACAGGGGCAACTACGTCAAGGACCTGAACAAGCTCGGCAGGGAGCTGCAGCAGATCGTCATCGTCGATAACTCGCCCGCCTCGTACATATTCCATCCGGATAACGCTGTGAGTAGAATGGGGGTTTATTTCGATAATTATACAGGGTGTCTCGATACAAAGGCTGATTCATATTGTAAGTATCGAAAAGGAGGAAGTTATAACTTCTAGGTGGGAACTCTCATGTATATAAAGCTTCTCATAACTACGCTCTCCATCGTCCACCTTTCTCTTCAAAAATAAATGAGGTCTCGTCCATTTCTGAATGTCTTATTGTGGTTAGGTCCCGGTGGCGTCCTGGTTCGACGACATGAACGACTCTGAGCTGTTCGATCTGATCCCGTTCTTCGAGAAGCTGAGCAAAATGGACAATGTATATACGGTACTGTGCAATTCCAATCACCCGTACAACAGCAGTAACGCGACGACGACGACGACGCCCTCCATCGCTCAGAACGGGCCCGTGCAGAAAACGTAGCGACGGCTCCTCCTGTTCGTGTCTCGCCATCTGTCCGATCGGCACAGGACGGTTTTTCTATTGTTTATCATTCGAGAATCGTGAGAGAGAGAGAGAAATGAGTGAGTGCACGTGCGCTAGAGGGTACGATTCGATTAAATAGCCCGCTCGGAGGAAATAAAAAAGTTTGATCAGGTAATTTTTTGTTTCGCTCCTTGCAACACATTTGAACATTTGTGTATATGAAGTGAAGTCCAAAACAAAATAATATATTGTGAGCTTTTCGTGTTTTAAGCTAATTGTAAAAAGTATAAACTTTGTATAAATATCGATATTTATTATAATTTTTAAGCATCAAAAGAAACAAGAATCATTTTTAATGAAATGAAATTCTTTATTATTGCTTCTTTTTTTTTAAAAATTTTATGTAAGTGATTTAGTCGCGCATTTTATCGTTGATACATATATTTTTTATTTATATTTATTTTTTTTTCATGTTGACCTGATTTATATATTTATAAAAAGAGAGAATATATATATTTTATTGATAGACAATCCTCAAATACACTATGCATTTTATTTAAGAAATAAGCTTCATTAAATACTTATGATATTACAGCATTTGACAAACGAATCAAAACGTAACTTAAGTGTAATTTCCGCCTAAGCCTTTTGAAATGTAAGCCGTTTGAAATATTTTTAGATGGACTTTTTGAATATGTTGTACCTGCATGTTGCTAATACAGACATACTTAAATTCGTAAGCTGATATACACAAATGTTTTGCTCGAGATAATGTTAAGTCTGTCTATAAATTAGAGGCCTTTATTGTTATTTTAATTTTTATAAACGTGTACTGCGAGATGGCGCACCCACTTTGAGGAAAAAACTTATCGATATACACCCAGCCATCTAACGACATATCAGAAGGATTTAAAAAACATAAACTGATTTTGATAAATGAAATTTGGAAACGTTTTTATGTAATCGGGTGTAGGTAGCAATTTTTTATACCTACGACGAAGAAAATTAGATTTGTATACAATTTAGTGAGAATTTGTACCACTTCACGCTACATCGTAGGCCCTTGCATGATGTAAGAATGGAGTTTTGAAATGGATCATTGAGTAACGTCGATGTACATAAGTATATACCTCTCTCAGTATCGGTTTGTTAAATATTTTTGTATGGGAACAATATTTTTACATTTTTGTAAAGTTAAGTAAGAAAAAAATCCAAAAAAAAATGGTCGGTTGATGTTGCTCGTGACAATAACTTTTCCACGAATGTTCGAAACCCATTCTGACATGATGGAAATAGTTCTTGGCTAAAATAATTTTACCGTGCTGTAAACTACTAAAATTGTATTGTATATAAGTTATTATTGTATTAACTATACATAACTTACAGTTGTAAATACACAGAATTTATTTAAGTTTTATTTTTTCTACACTACACATGGTACAGTTCTGGGGCGAACCACGGGTGCAGACAGTCGTTCACTTGTGACAGATCTCCTCTTGTGATGAGGGGATCGTCATGTTATATTGAATTTAATAAGTTCATTCTGTTTAAATATTACAGGGTGAAAAAAAATATTAACCACATTAACCACAAACAAAACATTTATTAGCAAAAACTCGATATTAAATGGTATCAAAAACAATGCTTATTAACTAGTTATGTAAAAGTGAGCAACGTTTCATTTTGATAATTGACTAATGGGCGATGGTAAAAAACCATGGACTGTATTTATTGGGGGGGGGGGGGGGGCTAATGGTCATGAAGGTGGTAGATTAATAAGCCCTCGAGACATGAATAATGCATGCTGTTCTACAACCAAAGCATTGTACAGCTAATTTGATTATTTAACACTTTAAAAGCTACTGTATTCCATTGCAGACCAAAAGAATAGTAAAGTCCACATTCTATTCCTTCACACTACTGGTTTTTTACCGTCGCCTTTTGAACTATCCGGACACGCTTCAAAAGCTTGAATGTAATACCTGCAACCGTCATAACTGATTATTTGAAAACTTAAGAACTGAATATTTAACACTGTGGTACACTTGATTTCGTTGCTTTAAGCATGCACCTCGGGCATTTATATTTCAAGATTACCATAAGTAAAACGGAAGCATTGGAATTAAGTACACTTGGATAATATTCGAATATGCGCCGGCAAAGATGATCGTCAAATACCGTTCTCTTCCCTTGTATCCTTCGCGGTCAACAGGAGAGGTTTCAGAGCGAAGCCGTTCTCGCACGCCTTGGCTACCTCCACTGGATCTCTGTTCTTTGTTTCCGGAAGATACCACCTGAGGAGAGTAATCGTCAGGTCGTTCGGTTAATACGATAGAAGGGCGAACGTGGGTTACCTTACGAACAAATAGAGTGCTACCGTAATGCCGGCGAATATAAAGAACGATGCTGATCCCAAGCACGCTTGCATAGTGGGGAACGTCAGACCTATGACGAAGTTCGCGCCCCAATTAGACATTCCGCCTAATGCCATGGCGCTGGACCTCGGACCTACTTCGAACAGCTCGGAGCCGATGAAATAAGGAATAGGGCCTAATCCTATACCGTACACGATTACGAAGCCCAAAACGCCGACTATGCTTACGTAAGGCACCCAAGAGTTTGTGTTCTGGAAAATACAAGGCATAAAAATATTGCACTAGTACTACTGAATTGACACTTACCATGTATCTTATCGAGAAACCGAGAACAACCATGAAAAAGGCAGAGCAAAGCAAACTTATCTGCATACATGCTCTCCTTCCCATTTTGGTTATCAAATACACGGAAATCACTGCCATGATGAAATTACAACACCCGGCTCCAATCGTAGCCAATTCTCTGGCGGTCACCGACAAGCCAGCCGATTTGAAGATGTCAGAGGAATAGTAAAACACCTGAAACAACCATAATAACAATAACCCGTTAAACGCAAAGGGATGTCAAGCACAATTTTATCCCATATCAAAATATTCCTATTACCATTGATTTCCGATGAAAATTCATGGATCCCTCGAGCCCCTGAGAGGGAGCCGCACCGACGAAAAGTAAAAATATAGACACTACATACTTAACTCATGTTAGTAAAGAAACACCTAATTAACACTTTTTAAAGAAAAATCGAATGGTAAAATGTACCGACTGCGTTAATCCCGCTGAGCTGCTGTCCGGCTTGCATACAACAGACGAGTAGAACGGGAAGCCTCAAACTTTTACTGGTCAACACTTTGCCGAGGGTCCAATGGTCCCCGGCCTCCTTGCGGTTGTCCTCTTCTTCGATCTTAAACTCGTCGATCTCCTCCTCGATGGCGCTCTGATTATTATTTCGTAACTGTTTTAAAACTACAAAAAAAGAATGGAATTACTTTCCAAACGATACAGAACAGCACCATTATTATAATTTTTCCATTTCCTTTGAATTAAGGCCTTTCATGTTACCATTCAAGAATTTGCCTACTACGTGTCTGCAAGGTTGCCGCCTTTTGGTTTATCCTCAAGGTTTATGGCAGCGCTAATTCGGCGTCATCATGTTCATATCCATGATTTCACTATTAGACTTTGGATAATAATATCTGTGTGCTTAAATTGTTATACATATCAAGTACTTTGTCAGTACGAGAGAAAACATGAATTTCATACTATAAAAAGAAGCAATTTACTTTTCATCAGTATGCAACCCACAATACACGTACCATTTCAGGTTTCAATAGACTTCGACAGTTTTTAAAATTTCAAATATAAAGAAATATTCCTTCAATCTACTTGGTTCATACATTTTTCACAGGACTTGCTGGACTCTATCGTACCTTCCTGAACGTTTTTCGAATTTAACAGTAAATACAAAAGAAAAATAAGTACTTTAAAGTCATAAATACCTTCTAAGGCAACTTGTGGTTGTTTCTTTATAACAAATAAGTACTTCGGACTCTCTGGTAACATGGGTAAGGCGGCAGTACACAACAAGAGGGGCAGCGCGTATACGACCAAACAATGAGGCCAATACTCTTCATTACCTATCAAAAACAACAAAAAAAGTTTACATAAGTACTGCCATCATAATTACTCATATATATTACCAAGAACATCCTGCATCGACATAATTTGTCCGAAGAGTACGCCTATCGTTATCCCTAACTGGAACAGCCCACCTGTGACGCCCTTTAAACGCAAAGGTGCGATTTCTGTTAAGTACATAGGTATAACGCACGTGGATAAACCTTAAAACACAACCAATGTAGTTCGAATCAATACCTCCGTCCTCTCTTACCTGAGGATAAGCCCACCAGCAGCCTCCCAAGGATGATCATCTCCAGGGAATTGGCCGCTTTGCTGCCGAAGAACAACGCAGCAGCCACCAATGACAGGACTGAAGAAACTACGAGTACACGTTTCCTGCCCAGCTTATCAGCTAGTACGCAACCGCCTAGGGAACCGACGGTTGCGCCGACTAGGAATATCGATACTATCGACGACCATAGCAGATCTAACCAGCGTCTGGTCAGTACGGCGTCGTAGCGGGTTTGGACGCTCTCATTCGCAAAACTTCGGATTACCTGAAATATAAATGTTGAAAAATTAAACTTTACCCAGACAGTAAAGTCCGTAATAGACAATATAATCTGTACTAAATTTGTAACGATCATAAAATTGCTTACCTCAGCAGGTGTGTTAATGACACCTATGTTATATCCGACATGCACCACTAAACCTAATGTGGTCACCAAGCAAGATAAGATCAAAAGCCTCGTCCAACCTGGTCGTTCCACGGATAATTCCTTTAAGATTCAAAACTCTGATTAGCTCAGTTAAAAGTATTTTTTAACGAACTTACCATTTTCATTAGTACTGATTAACATTTAGTAGGCAAAATAGCCACAATTATGAGAGCCACAAGTTAAAAGGCAAAACCCGCTTCAAGCATACAATGGATGTCTATGCTAATTAAGATTTTGGGTCCTCGAATATTTGCATATTAGGTCATGAATGTCAGGATGCATCATCGCGAAGTCGTATTCAGTAGTTATGATTTATCTTTAACCTTCGGATTACGTAGGTGAAGTAATATTACAAGACTAGATAATTTTGATTGGGAGTCAAAAGTTAGGTAAACAATTTCTCCTCAATTGTGCTCGAATTACAATTTTAGTGCAAGTGCAAAATGTCTTGGTGTATTTTCATCTCTTCTACTATCAATATTTTTTATTTAAAAGTACGTCTACGATTATTGCCAAGTCGTATGAAAACGGTAGGACGCTGCCCAAAGCGAAAATCCACCAGAACCATCCACACTGCCAACCGTTTAGTATTATTCCGGTTAGGAATATCGACGACGATGCGTGACAGCCAACAGCTAAAGTACCGTCAAGGATTTTACTGTCTCAAATTTCTTCATTTTAAACATAAACGTCATGAAAAAGAGATAAATTTTGCATGCAGACAAAGGATACATAATAAAGCAGAGGTGCCGTTAAACATCGTCAGACCAAACAAGAAAGCGAACATTTCTATGCACAGCAAAGTGACCATAATGCTAAGGCCAGTCACCCACCTAAAATACCAACAAATGATAAGTTTTAAGGGGAGGGTAAATGAACTTTTAGTCAGATTCAAAAAAAGTTAGGATAGTTATTTCTATCAACAGTACCTAATAAAGATAACATAATCGGAAGATTACCTTAATCACCAATGAGTATGTCTCATCTTATTGGTGATTATTTCGAGTGATACATACAATCAAGGTAAATAATTCAAGGTTGCTAATGATACAATGCATTTCGGAGCTATGGAAAATGTTTCATTAGAACTTCCTTAGATCCAAGTTTCCATATTCCTAGTGAAAACCTCTGATGACATTGCTTTATAAATTCCTACCGTCACTTACTGTGTAAGGTGAGCGTCCAGGCTGGATCGTGACACCGTCTGCGGCAAACAACTTCTCACGCTCCCCTCGTTGTTCCATAATAGCGTAGTGCAGATCGCAAGATGTGAAATTAATACTAGAAATCTGGCTGGGATCAAACCAGCAGAGTTGTACATAATCTGGAAAGTGAAGCAACTTTGAAAATATGCAATCAGTAAAACTCTCATGCAAATATGGAAAAATATTCTCTTTTGTTTTCCACAGGAACACAATTAGAATTATTTCCTCAAGGATAAGGTAGTAAATTTGTACAAAGGTTCCTTATAAATAGCCAGTTATAACTTACCTTCAACAATTTCTTTCGATCATGTCTCTGGACGGAATTAAATAAAGGGAAGACTATTATATTTTATATTTGCTTAATAATGGTCCAGCCCTTGTTTTCGCTTGTTATGTACAAACAATTTGCTGTATACCGGTCCGCTCTGCCAAACAATAACCAATTGCCAATGACGATGGTGCATGACGCATTGCCTACTGCCATAACATGCACAAAACATATACTTCAGAACATTCAAAGAGCAAGGAACACTAAACTAGGCTAACAACCACAGAATATCCGAATTAATTTAACAAATTACGCGTCCCTTGCGTTACTCTGATGTACATGTTCTGTGTCAGTGTCTGTCAGTTGCTGTCAGTTTCGTTGACAAATGGTGGTTACGGCTGTGGTAAAATGGCTAGTATCGGTTTTCGGTGGTTGGACATTTTAGAAAAGGAATTTGACAAAGCGTTCGTAGACCTCGACTTGACGATCGGTCAGTAGACACATCGAAACCTCACATTATCCGAACGTCCCACCCTTACACGCTCCGGAATCCCTTCGACTCCCCGGTTGTTTATTAGATAATTTATTTATGTTGTAATTGGTTGTAATTGCCCCCGCGGCTGTTTCGCATCGTACGACGGGTTTTCCCGTTCTTTTGGAACGATTGTCGGCGTTTGAATTCGCGAAATCCGCGTTAATTCGGAATTACAACCGCGAGGGGAATGCCAATGCCTTGCGATTTTGCGTTACATGTTCCAATGGTGATTGGAGTATGGAACGATATGAAGTTATTATGGCTGTGTTATCTGCAGATTGTTGAATGCTTGATGAAATCACCAATTATTGGACAATACAATGCAATCACAAAACGGTGCCAGGAATATTCAACTTTGCTCATACCGTTTGGTTTACCGAGCTTGTCTCTTACCTTCGGTTAGCCCTAACAACTTGTAAAACATGAAACTTATTCATGAATAATTGAATACTCTTAGTTGTTGATATTCCCATTGTTGCAAAGGACAGTCATCCTAACTACATTCCGAAGTAATTCACCTTCTCATTTGTCTGATTGTTTGTTTGTAGGGGAATTGGAGTCGGACGAGCCCAACGTGGTATTCAACGTCCGTCAGAAACTATGCACCCTCAGCTCCTGCTTTGCGCAGCTCACGCACAAGGCCCAGACGATATTCCAGAACAGCGCCAAGATCGAGGTGAGTTCCTGTTTTGTAATACCTTTGGACATTTATTTGTATTGCTGAGTGGGCGTTACGGAGCCGTTTGTGCCACTGTTAATCATGGTTTAACCTTAAAAATCAACGGACTTGAACGTGGTCATTTAGTCAGTTCTGTCAAATGTCAATTGAGATTCAAAAGTGGTGTGTGAAATTTCAGATGAAAACTTGAAGTAGTCTCAAAGTTACTTCGGAAATAAGCGCATTCGGCCTGCGCATTCGCCATAATTCATGGCGAATTCGCCAAAACAATGTGCCCTATTATTTCTGATTTACAAGCTCCTTTAGAGCATGGAGGTGTAAACTATTAAGGAAATTTGAATACTTTAACACTCTACCACCTCGAAAAATGTCATGATGTACAATTCGTTCACTGCTAATTAATGTATCAATGATAACAACGATTGTTATTTTATCGCCCTGCCAAGTCTACACCCTTTGATTATCCGTGACCCATCGTGACTTCGTTTGCTCACTGGGTTCGGATGTTCTGTGGTAACCGAAATACTGGTTAATTACTAATTAATGTAGTCTGCTGTTCACATGGTAGTGGCTTAGTTTTAATTACCTAAAGCGGATAATAAAATGTTTATGATCTTGCTTCGTTGATTCATAAATTTAATTGTGGTTTTAAAAATACCTGACATGATTTGAGGTAAACCGTTGCTTTAACATTCCATGTTTAATTTGCTTGCTGCACTGCACTTGAGGAATATGTTTTAGAACATTTATTAAAAGCGCTAAAATGAACGTACCTACTATTTACACATTAAATAATGTGGGCATAAACGTATGTTAACTTAAATAATACCATCATCGTTTGACTGAGTTGTAGGCTGTTCTTCGGTGGTGGTGGTGGTCTCTAAATCATCGTACTCCTCGTTGCCACCGTACCTCACATCGAGGAATTGCCTGTAATTCTTTTTCTTCGCCTTCCTCGCGCTTACCTTGGCACCATCACTGCAGTCGTCCCCTTCGGCCCTGACGTCTATCGAGAATTTTTCGCACTTGGGTTTGACCGGTCCGGTGTCGTTCGCCTTAGGAGGGGGGCCGAATATTTCCAGGATTTTTTCGTCTGTGACGTTATCGACGGGTACCTTTTCCAAGCAATTTTTCAGTTCCTCGTCGATCGACGATAGCAGGTCGAGCATTCGTCGCGTCTCGTTACTTTTGTCAGAAGAGAGCGTTTTGAGGGTAGCGGTGATGTTTTGTAGATTCGATAGTGTGAGCTGAAAATTGATGATATTCGTGAGGGGTCAGTGACGATTTTGAGAACAATTTCTTTGCTTCTAAAAGTGCAAGAAATTCGCACAATGGACATTTATTTTTCGAATTAAAATTTATTGAAAATTTGTCTTATTTTTTGAAAAAATGGCGATATCTCAAAAACCGTGGGGGCTAACGAGTTGCAACTCGGCCTTGCGTCTTATAATCGATTCATTTACCTACCCTCCGATTTTTGTGAAGAAATTCAAAAATTCATTTTTTTTGGTCCGAAAGCAAGGCGTTTTCCAATAGGGACTAAAAATTTGATTTTAATTTTTTCGGTGGCAAACGAAAGAGGACGATTCACTGATCCCAAAACTGCAAAATTTTCGTACGTACTGCACGTATTTTTGGAATTATTAATTATTGAAAAGTTGTCGCTTATTTTCCAAAAAATAGCGATATCTCAAAAACCGTGAGTCCTAACGAGTGAAACTCGCCCTCTTACAATCAAAAGGGGCCTCACCTTCGCGTCCAAGTGACCGTCCTCCTTCGTCCTCTGGACGAAGGAGGACAGGTCGTCCAGGTTGCTCTCGATATGTTTAATCTGCGCGGTGACGAATTGAGCGTTCGACGTGTACTTCTCGAAGAGGGCCACGACGTTGCTATTGGCCTGGTGGAGGTTGCGGTTCACTCGGCTGTCGTGGCTCTTGAGGGCCTTCTCCACGCTGCGGATGTCTCTCGTCTCTGACGCTAACCTGGAAGGGGGCGAAACGTCAAAAGTGGCCCAGCCATAAAATTTCCTTGAGTGATGTAAATGGCGACAATTAGGGAAAAATAGGGTCAAAAGTAGGTTTTTTTTAATAATTTTTTGGGCCCTTTGTTGTGCACTTGGTGCATTTATATTTCACAAGGAGAAACTAGAGCGTATAACAAGGCAACCCTGTAGATTTGGATCAAATTGGTTGTATGGTTTTTGCACAAAAAACTGCAATCTCGAGTTGGCCCAAAAAGTTTTTCTGTCGCTAAGTTACTAAGTAATTAAAATTGCTAATAGGTGCAAATTGTATAGTTATTGTTTAGGCAAGGCGCCATTGGCTAGAAATGTTTAAATTTCCTTGCGTGGTTTTAAATAATGATCCAGTTAGTAAAAACAGCCAAAAAATAGTTTTCATTATATTTTTAGAGGCTTTGTTTTGCACCTAGGGCCTTTATATTTTACAAAGAGAAACTAGGGCGTATAATAAGACAGCCCTGTAAATTTGGTTCAAATCGCTTCTACGGTTTTTGCCCAAAAATTGGCAATCTTGAGTTGGCCCGAAAATGTTTTTCCAAAATGTTGCCAAGTTACCGAGCAGATCAAGATTGCTAATGGGCGCGAGTTGCGCAAGTTTTGTAGTCACAAGGCGCCATTGGTTAGAAGTGTTTAAATTAAAAACTACACAACTTGCAGCCATTAGCAATCTTAACTACTTAATAACTTTGTAACATTTTGAAAAGAGATTTTTCTGCCAACTTGAGAGTGCAAAATTATTGTGCAGAAACCATGGAAGCGATTTGAACCAAATTTACAGGGTTGTCTTGTTAAAATAAAGGGCCCAAAAAAATTATATAAAAAAAACACTTTTGGCCCTTTTTCCCCTATTTCAGTTTTGAAAGAAACGGGACGCTCACGGGTTGCTCTCGCTTCTCCTCTTTGGTACGAACGAATTGCATTTTTCTTTTGCCGATCTTCCGCTTCTACTAACCTCTTCTCGATCATATCGATGAACTTCTCGAGTATGACGCTTATTTCGGTCTCGATCTGCGCCTCGTCCATCTGCAGCCGGTGGCAGCTGTCCATGAAGACGTCCTGGTTCGTGAGGATCTTCTCGAAGTTCGTCGTCAGCTTCGCGTCGATCCCGTCGAGGCGCTCCGCGTCTGCGCGGTCGTGAATATCGCGCGAGTTTCCTTCGGGGAAGACGGGATTTGTAGTTCGACTCGAATCGTGGTACGCGTTACCCGGACCCAGATTTTAAAACGTTATAAACGAAGAAGTTCAAGATGCTTAAAAATTGATATCCGCTAGGTCTGACAGGGGATTTACATGTATTAAATGGACCGTACTTAGAGTACTTAGACAACAACAGGGGCTTAAGAACTTATTCTCATAATGACATAGGGACTGAAAATATATTTAATGGTGTATTAAAATAAATTCATTTTACTCCGATTTTGACAAGTGTTCGTTTCATGATTTTTAAAATGGTGGTCTTGATTAAACGGAGAACTTGAAATAAATCAAGAAGCAGGATCAGATGAAGAAATAGCAGTGGATTAAGATATGGAATGTGAGGAAGAATTGGAAAAAATCTGCATGGCTTAAACACCATATGCAAAAAAGAAAAAAGGAGGTGATTTTAAGTTTTTTTCCATGGTATGAAAATGATTAATTTGTCTGTGATCACGGTCCAAATATCCCAGACGACCACTCGAAACCGTGTCCTGATCGGCAATAAAGCACTTCACCTTTCCCCATTATGATCTTTTATTAGGGCGTCTTGTACCAAGTTTTTTACTGTACTTTTGTCTCATATAAAATGCGACGTATAATACCTGTGAGATTCCCCTTGTCGGACATCTTCCCGATTTGTAGGGCCAGGGACCTGATGCCGTTCTGGAGTTCGGTCCTGGTGGCGTTCAGCGCGGCGGAGATGGTCAGCAGGTCGACGCCGGTCGCGTC
Organism: Cryptocephalus primarius; assembly: GCA_963576515.1. Taxonomy (NCBI): domain Eukaryota; kingdom Metazoa; phylum Arthropoda; class Insecta; order Coleoptera; family Chrysomelidae; genus Cryptocephalus; species Cryptocephalus primarius. The sequence goes on along the minus strand of OY754949.1, from coordinate 1,975,573 downwards.
GGAGTACTTCCAGACGTCGGTGTTCATGTCGGCCACCTGAAATTCCATTTTCGCCCTGAGAAAACCGAGTCCTCCTCGCCTATGGCCTTCGTTTGCCCGTTTGAAGAATCGTGTTAACCGTTATTTAAATTTCAAATTAGGCACCTTTACCTTGTTAGCATAACTGTTGAAGTCCTCTTTAAGCTCCGTCTTCATTTTTTTCAGTACGTCGTTAGTCTCCCGCGTCATTTTTATGTGATGGTCGGTCTTGTTGTCCATAAACTGTAGGTTGCCGACTATGTTGTCGTGTAATCTGTTCATGGATTTTTTGTTGTCGATTATGTATCTTCTGAGTAGCTCGAAGCTGTCCCTGGATATCTGGAAATGTCATTTCGTCAAAAATTATGATCGAATTATATGCAAAACGCGTCATCTTTGTTAGGAGTAGCGACTCATTATTTTTACTCATATGACGTGTATTTAGCTTTAGACATGTTTTTTTTGCAAAATGGGTAAAAATGGGAAAATTTTATTCTTTACTGAGTTGAGGTATCCTGCATCTTGCACGTTTCTGAATTACTTGACCTAATGCTGCATATTATGCAACCTGCATAATTTTGGTTGGGGTCATTTCATCCCTGAACTTAGATGATGAACATCAGAGTTAAATACAAAAAACTTTCGTGCCGTATTCTGCATAGTTTTAATTATGCATAAGTGCATATTTTGCCATCAAACATGTACGTATATTTGTTTTTGGATGCAAAGCAGATAAGTTGAGGTAATATACACCAAAATGAATTCAAAGACATTTTTTATGCATATTTTGCATAGTTTAAACAGTGATTTACTGATACTTTTATGCAAAATGCATGAATTCTTCTGGGAAAATTTTCTTCTTTACTGAGTTTATAGAACTAGTCGTGAATAGTTTTGAACTTATGCATATCAGCTTGAAGTCAATATTCGAAAACATAATGAACATGGGTTATATTCAAAATTTGGATTCTTAATGTTTGGTTGCACGTTCTGCATATTTTTGATGGAAGTTTGTGAATAGTTTGCATAAAATTGCATACTTAGTTACGATTCAACCCTTAATACACATTTTTGTGTTTAAAATTTGCATATACATATTTTGAATTAGTACTCAACATGAGGCTTTCTATCGATATTTTGAAACGTAGGTATTACGCTTAGAATTCTGATTTTGTGCAGAATGCACTACGTTGATCGAGAACGTCAAAGTAAAATACAGAAGCGATTATTTCGTATTCTGTCTAGTTTTAGTGAAGGCTTATGAATTTCTTTGCATATAATTGCATATTTTGCCATAATTTCAAACGAAAATACACATTTTTGAATCTATAATTTGCATGTTTTATTTCTGTCTACGTTGAAGTAATGAATTCAACAGTTCAGATGTTGGTCTGTAAATTACTTTGCACTAATCTGCATATTTTGACTAAAGAGACCTGTAACTCTCATATATCTCGAACTTGTATTCAGAAGCTTTCCATAGATTGTATATAATTGCAATTTTATGCAAAATAGATGAATTTTTGTGGGTAAATTTCATCTCTTACCGAGTTCATGCAATCAACATCAAAATAAACAACAAAAATGTATTCATTTTCTTATACAAAAAATTATCGATTTATGCTTGTGCATAGTTTGCATATAATTGCATATTTAGCCTTGCATACATTTTGAGCTGTGGCACGAAATCAATTTTACGTAATGTACATCAACCCAAAGTCGAAACACGTCTTGTTGCACATTCTGCATAATTTCACTAGTGACTTTTGCACATTTCAGCACAATTCACGCTTAAATACAATTTTTGCCTCTAAAAGTTGCATATATTTCGAACTTCTCTTCAGGCCGAAGATTTTACTGAATTCTTAGGGTGGTAACATCAGCTAGGTCATATCTTACGTTTAGCGCTGCTCCGGTAATGTTGTAGATTTTCTCCTCGAAGGCGTTGTAGTTATTCTTCAAGTCGTCGATGGCGAATACCGCGTCGGATATTTCGGTTTCCGCGTCGGTCCCTTTGGATGTCAGCGCCTCTTCGATTTTGGCTAAGCGCTCGTAAGTCAAGTCGAGCTTTTCCTTCAAAAAACACCGTTTAACCGGGACGAAGTGATCATCGACAAGTCGTACTTACTTGCACTTTTACTAAGCCCGTCTCGTGCTTCCTCTCCATGTAGCCGAGCCTGTTGCTGACGCTCTCGTACATGGCGTCCATCTTCCGATTGGCGTTCGTCTTGCTGATGTCGTCCTTGAAGTTCTTCGTGCTGATGTTCTCCGAGATCTTGTCGAGGTTGAGCATGACGAGGGCCTCGAGCCTGTTCATCTTCGCGTCGAGCGATTCGAGCTTCCTGCTGTAGAGGTCCAGCTTGGTCTCCAGGGTCTGCGCGAGCTGCATGGAGTAGACTTTGTCGAGGTTCCTGAGCCGTTCCTCTATCGAGCTCAGCACGGTGTAGAAGTCCTGAGGGGGGGAAATCGGAAAAATAGTTTTGGTTTCTTTCTTCCGAGTTCTGATTAAACCTTCCGCCTTTGTCGGCGACGTTACTTTTTTCTAAATCTGTAATCTTTTATTACGTTTATAATTACCGATTAACGCCCTAACGATCGATATTTGTTTACCTCGTTAAGTCTAACGGTTTCAGAAATTGCCGTTAAAATCATGTTTTTCTTCACGTCCAGTTAATTGCCGGTAAAATAACCAATTTCGGAATTGTTTACGAAATTGACAGATATAGGAAGGCGAGACGGTTTGCGTCATATTTTAACGGCCCGTTTTAAGATTTTCTAATATTACAAATAGAGTAGAGAAAATGCAGACTGCATATTTTTGCACATTTCGTAGAAACCTCTGTAAATAATCTATACAGCAGTTATAATTTAAATAATTATGCATGAAATTCAACACATGGGCACAGTAACATTTCCAAATACGCAATTAAATAATCATGTCTAACAAAATTACATCACCAAAAGTACAATTATTATTACTCAGTTAAGAAAACTACCATTCTGATACTGGCAACGCCACCTAGCGAGCGAAAGCTACTCTCCCAATTCAACCACACAATATCTCTATCTCTCTCTCTCTCTCTCTCTCTCTCGCATACACCTCACTGGTCTAGCACGGATCAAGTACACGGAACACACAATCATAGTCTTTGGGCTAGTTCCATTGTACGACTTTTTGTCATCTTACGCATAAGTCATCCCAAATCAGTTAGTGGAGTCATTAGAGTTATATGAGTGTGTCGAGGAACACTTAGTCGTAGTCTTTAGGCTATTTCCACTGTATAGCCTTCTCTTGAACGGCCTTAGCGAACCTTCCCGTTACCTGTTGCTCGATCCCGTTCTCGAACTTGCCGACGGCGGCGCGTTGACGGTCGTCCTGGGGGGACGCGGAGGCCGCCACCGCCACCAGGACGTCCCAGCACGAGACGACCCAAAACCACTTCGACCACCGCATTTCTCTCGCGACTGACCGAATGAGACGTTATCGCCGGCGACGGGCGCCCGTCGCGTAATTCCCCGAGGAGGTTTGGAGAGTGGCGCGCCTCGTCCCGTTCACGAATCAAGATCGAGGAGGGCCGCGCGGAAACTGCCTTCGATTTGCGGTAGGACGGACCGGCGCGCCATTGGTCGGTTCCGCGCGGTACGAGCGTCGACGGGTACGCGCGTCTTGCGGTTTACCTCTTCATAGCTCGGGTTATAGGCCGGTCGGATGAGGTCTTAATACACGTAAATCTCTAATAACGGATCCTTTCACCTTAAATTCCATGTATGCCCTTTAACCGGAGTCGCCTGGTTCGCATTTTCGACTGGACTATCGAGACGTCGACGTAATAGTCCAGTCAGATAGAGAGAAAAAATCTTAAATGCTCGATTTAGTTCTGGACCATTTTTGAATCATTGTTTTCGTGGAAAGAAATGATGGTGAAATGAAGAAAAATGCATGAAATATCTAGTTCGAAAATATCAATTACAATTTTAGGAAATGATCCATTCAAAAGTTATAGCATTTTGAAAATGCGATTTTCCATAAGATAGCGTGAAAATTAAACTCGCCAAAAAATCACCAATGATCAATAAGAAACCGTAGAAAACGATGTGCGCGTTCTATTTTAGCTTTTCCATTTACTATTTGAGAAAAAAAATATTTTTCGTCTAACTTCACTTTTCCGCGAACCGCCATTTCGTCGACTTCTAACCGATATGGCAAGTATGAGGGAACCCGAATTCCTCTTTCTGCTACATCCATAGAATGCCTTCTACACGTGTCGCACTAATTTTCACACTATATTTCACAATAACATAAATTTTTATGGACATTTTCCTCGGAATATCCATTCATTTCACATGGAACATCAAAATAATCGCAGTATGCTATAGACGGCAACGCTTAAATGGTAGTTGTTAATCGACCGAGGGGAACGCATTGAAACCGTAATTTAGAACTGGAATTTTTTTTTTCTTAAAAACTACTGGTTTCCTAAAGTTAAAATTATTCGCAGTTCGCAGTTCAATAAGAAAAATATCTACCAAAAATTGTATTGCACTTTTTTCTTATAAGATTTTGAAAAATTCTAAATAATTGCAAAAAAAACGGTCGAAAATTAAAATTGCATTGCATAAGTAATCTCTAAACTTGCATGAAAAAAATGCCATTAGCTATCCTCAAGAATCCCCCATCCACCAAGTACTTCCCATGCTTTTTTCCTCCTTTCTTAGTCTATATATACATTTGTCTATCATTCAGAGCCGCAGTAGAGTTTATTGTCTACGGACGATAAAACCAGATCCTCTTGTGATCGAACACCTCCGAACGACCGACCCGCCTGCATCGTAACTACGTAATAAACTCGCCTGTACGATTCCCATATCGTGATTACGTTTCATGTTTTCAACGCTCGTATTAATTCATATTCTTCGGCTACGCCCCGATTTTAGGAACCGACGACTTCTTCGGCACGGTGAGTGATTGCCGAGGGAAAGAAATATGAAAGGCGCGTGATTTACGGTCGATAAGGCACTTAAATGCGCCTGGAAAGTCGTTCGAATGTCGTAATTTACTCGAGGGAGACGGTCTGACCACCAAAGTTGACCGGGTTTTTATTTTTATTTTTTGGAGGCATCGGAAATAAGCGAATAGTCCAAACTGGCTAATCACGTTAAGCTTTGGTGGTTTATAAGATGAGACGTGTACAGGGTGTTACAATATTTAGCAATCAAGTAGAATAGGTATCTAATGGAATTAGTGAACATGTTCACCGTAGAGGTTCGTAAAAAGTATCAGCCAATCCCAGGGTAAAACAGCTAAATTCTTTTACGGTACTCACCTACCCAAACATCTTTTGAGACGTTTTCTCCTTTTAGCATCTTGTCGTTTACTAAGGTTGAAACTTTCAAAGATATCTGCAAATCCCCACAGCAGATAACAGGCAACGTTTGAAGCTGCTAAATTCTTTTATGATACCTACCCAAACATCCCTCAAGACATTAGCATAGTCAGTTCCTTTTTGCCAGATCAGGAATGTTCTTGTGTTGTGACCTTAGATGAGACTTGGAAATATTAATAGTACGATCCTCTAATCTGTTCATGAAGAGCCTCTGCATTTTTCCATTTAGATTCCTGACGTTTACTACCATTTGCAGCTAAGGTTGAAACCTTTCAGAGCCGTTTGAAGCAGGAAAATTCTTTTATGATACTTACTTACCCAAACATCCTTCAGGATATTTGCGTGGTCGGTTCTTTTTCACTAGATGGGGTATGTTCTGGAGTTGTGATTAATATAGGTGTTGATTTATACTTTCCATTGTTGAAATCATAATGAGAAAGCTTCTAGGACCTGTCTATAACAAACTTTTTCTGTGGTCCTCGGAGAGTAAAACAATTCGAAACTTGCATAAACTTCCTCTAGAACCTCCTTCTAAAACAATCTCTGCACACCTTCTTGAATTAATTCCAAAGTCATTCTATCCTTGGAAAATTTTAAAGAGTCCTCGAGCCTTTTCGACACCCTCTAGCGTTTAAAATCGAAACTAAAACGCTTCCAGATTCCCTTTGACTCAATTTTGGAAAATCTAGATGGTTTTTGTGTACCTTCTAGATTATAGGTTCTTTTGGGTAAGGTAGTAAGGGGAGTAGAGTAGATGAAGGAAGGAAAATAAAAGGTGATTAAGGTAAAGTCTCGAAGAGAACTTTGCAGGAACAAAGAAGACAACGACTTGCATGGAGTAAAGGAATTTAATGCCCATTACGTTCATACGCCTTGAGTGTTAAAATACCGGTGCCTCATTGGAATTGCGGGTGAGTCAGTGCCGTATTTTACCATTAAAATGCCAATACCGGGGTAATCACCACGGCGTTTGCCAACCTCATAAAGCAAATAGAAATGGCATGCAATTTATCTTGAAACTTTCATACTTCCTGCGTGATTAACGTAAGTACTAATTGTGAAAAAACAACTATTGACGAGGATACAATTCGTCTGATTGTGACAAAGCATAGACTGACAGTTATGGATAGAATGGACAATGTCCTGCCTGTCTTCGTAGCTGTGTATGAATTTTACCATGCCCTTCAAGTGATGAATTTATTATTTTCCGTTAGATTTCCTTATCAGACTAGAAAGGATCGCGTTTTCTCCCCGTTTATCTGTGTACACCACGTTTGGATAATCTAAAGTCAAATTTGTGCAAGCCATCACGAAATCCGACCTTATCGACCATCAGCAAACAAATCCGTTGTGTATTTGTCAAACCTTTAAACTTCGGATCGAATGGTGAAAAATGGGGAAGTTATTTTTACGCTCTTATCCCCGCGGGGTCCTTGATATTGAACCAGATTAACTTTCGAGTGCGCGGATCTGTTCCCTCAAGTGCTTTATTGACCGTCTGCAAATTTCAATTGCGAAATTCAAAGGAAGCCGCCGTTATGGGAACATTTCTGGACTAAAATGTATCGCGATTTTTTCCAGGCGCCGTCATTACGGTCTATTTTTAAAATTTAAGCAACAAGTCTGGTGGCATTTTCTTAAATTGCCTCAAAAGATATTGTCTCAGCTCAAACTAAAGTCATAACGATTTGTTTTTAAAGCAAAAATAGTTGCCAGTCGACACCTTTCTCAGCAAACTTCCTAACTTAAGTCGGCTCTTCCAGGCCGAACTGATCCACATGAGGGCCGAACTGACGGAGTCGAAATCGAAGAGGGAAGTTCTGGAAAGCGAGCTCCACCACCTCCTGCTGCAGTTGCACTCGTCGCAGCTCTCTAAGTTACCGGATGGCAACAAGCGACAGGACCACTTCATCCCCGACGTCAACGCCATCAAGAAGAAGTTGGAGGCGGAGATCAGGCAGAGCCCTCTACGCAGAAGTAACTAAAATTTAGGCTCTTAACGTTAGGAGTTTGAACTAGGAGATTAAGTGGGTCTTGCAACCCCGCAGCCATCGTGGCGAAGAATGTTATTTTGTATGCTGAGTTTCACCTTCCGGGGCGCTTTCAATCTTCATACGTTTCTTTCCTTCTTCTCTTCGTGTAGTGTAGAGCATTTTTAAGTATTTTAATGCAAAGAATATGTTTGAGTCGTTGTTGTGGGTTTCGGTGCCTTGAAGATAGGCAACACATTTTACAACATAACGTAGGTGACCACTCTACTACAAAGCTCATCTGTCTCTCAAATTGATTGCTGTATTGCTACTATTGATTCAGTAGCGTTGCAACAAATGTTCCCCAGTTTGAGTCCCAAAATACCTTTTCTTTTCCATCTTACTTTTATGGAAAATCAATACTTTTAAATTTCAAAATGGATTATCCGAGCACTTGCCCCTCGAATCATCACAGAAGCTGTAGTTTAGCGTAGGTTCTTCCCTGTTTGGACTGTAAGACTTGATTTTCCCTTTTATTTTTAGTGAACAGTAAGGAATCGGACGAATTCAAATTCAGCGCAGTGACCGCCGAGCCGGCGCAGTACAGGGCCGAAGTGACTCAGTTGCAGGCCGAGAACGCCGCTCTGAGGAACGAGGTGCTGGGCCTCACGAGCGAGGTGTACGGCGCGAAGCTGGCCGCCAAATATCTGGACAAGGAGCTCGCCGGGAGGATACAGCAGCTGCAGCTGTTAGGTAGGGGGACGGGAGTTGAGTTCCTACGGGTGGCAGGGTTTCAGCATGTAGTTAGTTGCGAGGGAGAAAGGTGGGGGGTGCGAATTAGTTTGTGGTTTATGTTCACCTTAAGGGGCTTCACAAAATAGTCCTGTGGACGATTCGAAGCATACCAGTTAAGTCACGGTAAATTACATCCACCGGCTGTTTAAATGGTTCAGCATAGGTCAGTTGATATCTCTTGATGCTAAATTTCACATTTTTCAATGCGTTTCTACAACCATTATTCTTCAGTCTATAACTTTTAATTTCTACTGCGCATGTAGTCGATTATGAACCCTTCCATAAGCCATACGAGCTTTTCTTTCGTGTAAAGGCCTGTGAATGCTCTTAGGGAACCTCGGTACCTTACCTGATTGGTCTATCATCGTTGAGGAGTTGTGAGTATGAATTCAAAGCTGTTAGAACGTGCTACTCACCGTGAGATGGCGGCAGATATGCGTCGCCGCATCGTGTACTGCTTTGGATATATTGGGTAACTGATCGAGCCCTTTGGAACTAGATCCTTCGAGTTCATATGAGAAGTGATGACTGGGGTGTTCAGGAGATCGATTCCTGATGCCTGCTCCCTACCTTGTTACGCTAAAGGCAGGCAGTACTTCTCTGATCTCATATTCGAAGGGTCTGTCCTTTTTATGTCAACACAAAAGTAAATTTGATACGGTGGCAAATGTAATAATGTCATGTTTCTATCTTCAATTCGGTGCTTTAGGCATAGGTTCCCTCAGGATTAATCAGGTAATTCAATTTTCCTCCAGGTCGCGACATGAGGGGTGACATCAGGGACAAACTCTGGAGGCAGCTCGAGGCGGAGATCCTCCTCCAACGGCACAAGACGGTCGTGAGGGCTTGTCGAAGGAACAGCGCCCTTACGAACGAGAAATGTTCCAAACCCGAGGGAGAGACGATTGGGGATCGAACCGAGCAGTTCGGGGATATCAGGACCGTCCTGGTAAAAAGACAGCCCGACCAGGGGTTGGGGATAAGCATCACGGTAAGAGGGTTGTACTTAAATAGATGGGTAAGTGGGGTATAACTAGTTAAGTAATAACGTGAGTCCAAAGTCGCCAGGTACTCTTTACTTACCTTATCTTACTTAAGCACGTCTGTATTTTACAGGGCGGCAGGGAGCACGGGGTGCCGATCCTGATATCCGAGCTGGAGCCGAACGGCCCGGCTGCCCTCTCCGAGCAGTTATACATAGGGGACGCCATACTGTCGGTGAACGACATAGATTTAAGGAACGCCTGCCACAGGGAGGCGGTCGGGATACTGCAGCAGCAGACGGGAGATTGCGCGCTGCAGGTGCAGTACGTGGCCGCCGACGACAGCGATAACTCCTTGGAGGAGGACGGGTTCCATTATAGGTGAAGATGGGATGGTTCGATAGCTATCGGGAAGATCAGTTTTGGCCGTCGTAGATTGAGCATGCAAGCAATCGACGGGATGAGTCGTGTCATTTGTTCTCTCCCTCTCTATAGCGCATTAGTCTTAGCCTCTTTCCTTCTTTTGTCAGTCTATACAGGACAAAATTCCACTATTAAAATCTAACTACCACCATAGAATCGGGAACAATTCATGTGCCAATACACTGTCATTCGGTTACTTTTAACTTCCTCGCCTGTATTCGGGGGGTGATTCGATCTACCCTTTTGTAGGTTCTTCGACGAGGACGTGTGCGAACCCAAACCCACGAACGATCACAGGGTGAACGAGGAGGTGGTGAACACGCCGACGGCCCCGAGGACGCCCGACTCGACCCTGGCGAGTAGGTGAGTGCCGTTGTCGGGTGAATTATCCAAAGATCGAATTCGGGGGAGTGATTGCATGTGCAATAATCACCGTTCGAATGTGATTAGCAGTTCCATACACGCAGTTGTGCTTAGTTGGTAAGAATGAATGTATTATTATTTTTTTCTTTTTTATTAATATTAGTTACTAGGCGTGCAACGTTTCGGTATTGTATAATTGCTTACTTTGAGTTTGTGTTGTTTTCAAAATATACAGTTTTCATTTTTTGATTTACTTTTTGATTTTGTTTTTTTCACTAATTAACAGGAATTACCGATGTCGATATGTCTTTATTATGTCATCTGTAATATTGATACCAGTTATCAATGAGTAACTTATGAGGGATTAATTGTATGCCCATACATTTCTACTGATTATTTAAATTATTTCCTATTGTACTAAAATTACCTCATTTGATTGATCACCCATAAATAAATAATATATACAAAAGCATATAACTTTAATAAACAAAACTATCATAACTTTTAATAATACTGGCCACAATTAATATAATTACTTATAAAGACACTGCTTATACCTGTTATCACTATTATTGATTATGTAATAGAAGCATGAGATACACAACACCTGCACGTACTTGTAAATTAATGATCCCAGGAGAGGTTTTTCTTTCTTACGACCCTTACTTTCCGAGATATGGACGGCAGAAGGGAGGGGATTTTCTATTTTGGAAAAATCGCGATATTTCGAAAACGGTTGGGCCTATCGACTTGAAATTAACGCCATAGGGCTTAGAATCCTCTATTTGACGTACCCTGTGAATTTCATCTGGAAATTCCAAAGTTCACATTTTCGGCCCGAAAAAACGGAAGGTTAACCCCTTGCGATTTTCTCCAAAAACGGCTGAAAATTAGATTTTCGAAATTGGGGTGGCAATCGAAAGGGGACACTTCCCTGATTCCCGGAAATAAGGTTTTTCTTTCCTACGACCCTTACTTTCCGAGATATGGACGGTAGAAGGGAGGGGATTTTCTATTTTGGAAAAAACGCGATATTTCGAAAACGGTTGGGCCTATCGACTTGAGATTAACGCCATAGGGCTTAGAATCGTCTATTTGACCTACCCTGTGAATTTCATCCCGAAATTCCAAAGTTCACATTTTCGGCCCGAAAAAACGGAAGGTTAACCCCTTGCGATTTTCTCCAAAAACGGCTGAAAATTAGATTTTCGAAATTGGGGTGGCAATCGAAAGGGGACACTTCCCGGATTCCCGGAAATAAGGTTTTTCTTTCATACGACCCTTACTTTCCGAGATATGGACGGTAGAAGGGAGGGGATTTTCTATTTTGGGAAAAATGCGATATTTCGAAAACGGTTGGGCCTATCGACTTGAGATTAACGCCATAGGGCTTAGAATCGTCTATTTGACCTACCCTGTGAATTTCATCCCGAAATTCCAAAGTTCACATTTTCGGCCCGAAAAAACGGAAGGTTAACCCCTTGCGATTTTCTCCAAAAACGGCTGAAAATTAGATTTTCGAAATTGGGGTGGCGATCGAAAGGGGACACTTCCCTGATTCCAGGAAATAAGGTGTTTTTTTCCTACGACCCTTACTTTCCGAGATATGGACGGTAGAATTGAGGGGAATTCCCTTTTTTGGAAAAACCTGCAATTCACCTCACAGGCAGTGCCTAAGGTGTATGTTAATACTAATACAAATATCCCTTTAACAGTATGTCTAAATACAAATAGAAATATTGCATTCTCGTATTTAAATTTGTGAATGATTTTTCCTTTTAAATTCAGCAATGTTGTGATTGTTAAGTAATTCTATCACTGGATAACCTTGTAATAATAATAACAGATCTTTGATAAGTTAATGAGTAACTAATAATATAATATTATGTATGTAAATATTTTAAGTATTTAAAAGGTACGTAAAGGTATTTAAAATACAACTCTAATTACATTTCTTTAAATACTTAACAACGCTGGTCACGAAGTAATTTTTACATTAGATGTATTAGGTATTCAGTAGCAACCCACCGTCTTCATTACCGAAAGCACCATGAGGGACAAACAAAGTACAAACCGTTGGTATCTCCTCACGACTCGAGCGACTGCTACTACTTTCCGCCCCAGCATGCGCGCCACGTTTTTCTGCATGCGAGCACCGCAGGTCCCCCTCGACCGTTCCCCTTTACCGTTCTCGACTCTTGTAGGTTAGCCCAACGTAGCCCGGAGAAGCAGTCCCAGCAGGACAATAGCACGTACGGTCTCGACCTGAACAAGAACAACAACGAGGAGAAGAAGAAAGAGGAGGAGTTCGACGCGACTAGTCATCAAAGCAACAACAATAACAACGACAGGTCCCTGGAGGTCGGTACGAAGAGCCCTGTCGATATATACGACGTGGATACGAACGATCTGATCTTGTTGGATAACGTCACGAATAATATCATAAAGCTCGAGAACTTCAAGAAGGTCGATGTGTTCTCGACGATCGATAATAATTGTAATACCTCTACTAATTCTCTTAATTCAGAGAACCTGTCGTCTCCGATGCAGACCAGCACGGACGTGTACTTGGACTCCGAGGTGCTGTCGACGGACCTGGCGTCCAACGACTCGCAGTCGCCGAAGAACCTGCAAGCGGACCCGTGCAAGAAGGGGGCGCAGACGAAGCCCGAGCTGTACCGCTCGAACGACTCGCTCTCCAACCCGAAGAGCGACCAGAGCCTGCTGCACTCCGGCGAGAGCTGCGACAGCTCGCCGTTGCACAAGGCGAGCAGGGAGTACAAGAAGCAGCGCAAGCACAAGAAGAAGTACTTCGGCGTGAAGACGCTGCAGAGTATCTTCAGCAAGCACGACGGCTACTCGGACATCTCGACGACCGCCTCGGAACTGGGCGAGGACCCCCAGCAGGAGGTCGTCGCCCACAAGTCGTACCCGGACACGAGCAGGCAGTTCGAGGAGAACATCCACAACCTCCTCTCGGACATCTTCCTCAAGGGGTTCCCGGCGGGCGGGCCCGAGCAGCCGCCCGCCTCGACGTTCCCCGTGGGCAAGCCGATCGGCGGCACGAAGAAGTACTTCTCGCTGCACGGGCAGAACCTGCGCGTCGGCAAGGCGCTGCGGCTCTGCCCCAACGAGGACTACTCGGAGATGATCGAGAACGAGCAGCGGAAGGAGAAGCTGCTCGCGAGGTACGTGTACAAGGCGAACTCGCTGAACGCGGACGGCGTCGGCGACCCGGACTTCGGCACGCCCGTCTAACTGTACTAGATAGGTAGCGGAGGGTTAGTTATTTAATTACTTAACAGGTGAAACGAGGAGAGGACCGTGATTGTAGACGTAACATTTCTAAAACTAAAAGTTTCCTAATAGTCGTTTAACGCTATGCTACTGTAATGTTTGTGAGGGTCGGTGCTGTAACGTGAACGGTCCTACACGATCGTCCGAGACGAATTTGTAGCAGTACCGCCAGGTTATGTTCCAATGTGTTAGGGAGAGGATAATTTACTGTAAATATGGGGGCCTAAATAGTCATTTCTTGTTTTCACCCAAATATGACGGCTGTCATGTATGACAAATAAGAGCTGTCATATTTGGAAGAGAACAAAAAATAACTATTTAAAACTATTAAACTATAACAGTTATTTTTTGTTTCCCCCAAATATGACAGCTGGCATATATGACAAATAACAGCTGTCATATTTGGGGCATAAATAACTATTTAGGGTCGCCATATTGGAAGTAACATATTTTCCCCTCTCTCCAGCACTTGGGAACATAACCTTGCGGCACTATATGTATCTAGTGACTGTACCCACACCTATTTTAATTCTTGAACATCCTCTGTATAAGAAACAAAAAAATTATGGCAATCAAGTGTCATGAGAAACAGTACAGGATGTCCCATAGATCGCGTTGCACAAAGAAAAGTGGAGGTAACTGTCACATTTTTATCATAGTCACCTTTAACCAAAAGTACATAAGAGTAAACGTTCTGGTTTCCATTTAAGTCACTCTTTCCAATTTCCATCACTCAGCTCAACATCTGTAATATATGAAACGTTTTAAACCACTTCTTCAATAACAATTTTCCCAACAGTATAGCTATGATGGTTGACTTGTTCAATAATCTCGATGGCCTAACCCTATACACTATTGTTTATTAAATTTGATCCAATATTTATATAGAATTGTTAATATGTACCAGTAAACAAAAGAGGGCTAATAATAAAACTTCATATCTGGTCATGAGGTATCGGACTATATATTTGTAGGACTCGTTTAGCGCTTGCGCAGTATTTCGCACACCTACCGAGAATCTTCACAACTAAAGGTCTAAGTGGCTTCAAAAATTAGTTGCTAGCAAATAATTTTGACCATCACTACCATTTTCGGTATATGTGCAAGTTTGCTTATAAGCAATCAATCGTATGTTGAATATTTGGGCGCCAAAAACGTCCCAATTGAATCGTTACGACATCGACCCGATTTAATCCTCACTTGTAACCTAAAAGTACACCAAAAAACGTAAACTACCGAGGCAAAATTACTTGGATTTTACCTAGTTCTTATTCTTTCCGCTTCCGACAGAACTTAAGCTACGAAAACGTATATTTTTGTATTCCGATCCGACCCTCCGAGTTAGTCCCTTCTAGAGGTAGAGTTTCACACGTTAGAAGGAGCCGCAAGGAAAAAAGTTAGCTCTTATTTTTGTATTTTATAAATTGCATGGGAGAGAAACCTTAGAATCTCAAAGCGCGAGATTTTCGTAGCCTAAGCCGGGACAGAGACGTTATGTATTACCCTTTTTGGATTTGTAATGTTCGTTGCTCAAAAAGTATTAACGGATAAGTATTAAAAATCGAACCCCGAGATGTATTTGCAATTCTATTCCGCCTTACTTGTGTCAGCCTTTCCTGTGATCTCTTCTTTCCTTTGTTGTCGTCTATACTTTTAGCCACCCTAAACTTAAGCTTATTTAATATCCAAATAAAATATATAAAAAAATATGTTAGCCTACGATAATTACTGCATTACGAGATGATTTAAAATTTATCTTTAAAACATATCTGT
The DNA here is from genome assembly GCA_963576515.1 of Cryptocephalus primarius. NCBI lineage: Eukaryota > Metazoa > Arthropoda > Insecta > Coleoptera > Chrysomelidae > Cryptocephalus > Cryptocephalus primarius. The sequence goes on along the minus strand of OY754949.1, from coordinate 1,960,567 downwards.
CGAAATAAATTGCTGCTATTGAACCAGTCGTTTCATTCAAATGCTTAAAAAATGTTTTATTTATTTAACCATCTAACAATATATATTTACACAGCATCTAAATCGAAATTTAGATTCTTATTAGCGAATAAAAAAAGACATACTTACGCAGACCTAAGAATATAAAAAAAGAGGTTATCGCCTATACATACGCTTTGATACTGAGTGATACAAATAAAGGTGATCGTTAAGCTAAACAAAATGGACAAATGAACCAAGCAGAAAGTGATCGTTTCCTTCCGCGCGAAACAAACCGAACTCATGAAAGACTAAAGTGAGACGACGTGAACGTTACTGTCCAACAAAATAATCCCTATACGGCCAGGTAAATAAAGGAAGAAGCATCATTCTTCATTTGTCCGACCCGAACGTAAATATATGTATATATACCTATATAATACGTATGAATACATGCGTTATCAATTTTACCCCACAGGAATAAGTAACCTAAATGTGTACAGTTACGCTTATCCTAGTCCACGGTATTTACAAAGGCAAGTTTTTCTGCAAAACAACAAAGAAACCACGATTAAACACCACCGGAAACCCACAGCCGAACCCACGACCACTAAGGCTACTTACCGCTAAAGAAAATCGAAAAGCATCGTCCGCCCTACTCCCTGGCGAGGTGCAGCTGCGCCACCTGCGCGAGCTGCGCGTGGATGGCGTTCGCGTGTATCGTGTTAGCGTGCAGCGCCGCGTTGGCGTGCAGCGCGTTGAACACGTTGTCCGGTATGACCGGCTTCGGCAATGGTATCGTTATCGGCGGCGGGTCGTCGGGGTTCTCCTGCTTGTGGATCGGCTGCAGCCTCCTGATGTTGCTCACCACGTTCAAGCCTGAAAACCGTACGCAGGGAGATTATCAAGCGGGAATTGCACACTGCGCTATAGTTACTAAGTGATGCCGATGAGGTAAGGAGAGGGTCACCTACTTGGGAGACAATATGGCAGATGCTGTCAAATTATACAGCATATCAATCTTGTTTACGATGTACACTGCTTTATATTTCCAACGCTAACTCTTTTTTTTATTACTTCTGCCCACTACATACTAGGATTGTGTTTTTCTTACCGTGTACGGTCCTCTTGTGCTGGGTCAGTAAGTACCCCATCAGGAAGCTCTCCGTGCAGAGCTCGCATTGGAAACGTTCGCCCGTGTGTCTCCTGACGTGCGCCTTGAGGTCGTTCCCTTGCGCGAAAGCCGCCTGACAGTAGGTGCACTGATAGGGTTTTTCCCCGGTGTGGGTCCTCATGTGTACCGTCAAATTGTATGCCCTGAGTTGCACAACAGTTATGAATACGAATCGAGGAGGACGGGCAAATTGTCTTACCTTCCGAACCCTCTACCGCAAATCGTGCAGAGATGCGTCTTTTCCCCTGTGTGATATCTTTCGTGGACTGTCAGATCTGTCGTTCTAGGGAATCCTGGAAAATAAGAAATCTTTGAATCGACATGTGGTATATAAGGTCCTTTGAAGGTATTGAAAAGCCTACAAGGAAGACTACTAAGGGCGGTAATGAGCACCACTCCTACTAAGTGATTGCAAATAGCCCTCAACATTTCGTCAGGGAGAGTGGGAGAGCAACGGGGTTGGTCATACCATAATCGTGGCCCTCCGTAAGTACCCCTTCATAATAAAATCCCATTACAAAGCAAAAATACCAATCAGAGAAGACTGAGGGAAGAAAAAACCACTGAGTAGCTCAGGAGTGAACCGATGGTACACTAATAGGGCGAATCTGTTTGGAGAAATTAATAACTACAGGGAAAGCATACCCCTGGGAAAACACGCTTCGGTCTTCCCCAATTATCCCAATACTTTCATAGTATTTCGACTCTGGAACGACGTTTTGTTTTCAAAACGTGCACCCACCTTTCCCGCAGTATTTACACTTGAACGGCTTCTCGCCCCTGTGACGCCTCATGTGTATGACGAGGTAATCGTTCCTGATGAACCTCTGGCCGCACTCGGAACACAAGAACTTCTTGGAATGCTCGTTATGGAACTTCATGTGCTCCGTCAGGTGGGACTTCGACAGGAACGTCTTCTCGCACACCTTACAGGCGTACTCCTTCTGGCCGTTGTGACCGTTCACGTGGATGTCCCGGTACTTCTCCGTCGTGAAGAACTTGTGGCACAGCGGGCATTCGTATTTCTTCTCGCCCATCAACTAAAAAGAGAAGAAAAGGTGTCGGTTAATTGTACATTTTACATTCTTTCATTTATAAACTAAGGTGTGGATGATAAGGAAGTAAGGTGAGAAAAGTAGATTCGTTTAGCAATACAATCGAAGCTCTATGAAGCTCTGCATATGTGAAATGCTTTCGCCTGATGTACAAGACACCTATGCACCTTTTACTCCTACACAATTAATGTGCATTGTACACTAGCAGATTAGTTGAAAACCCTTAAAAGCGTAAAGAACACCACGTCATTAATGAAAACGTCCAGAACTTTCAGCTACCCAATGAACATAGTTATGGCTCTAATACGCATGGGGGTTTCTTTCTAAACCTAAAAACAATCTGTTCATTCCAGTCATTGCATAGAGCTTCCACTGTCTGCCACACAGACATTCAGACAGTAGAGCCAAACATGAATTATTCTCTGTCCACCTCACGGATTTGGCCAAAACTCACCGACACCTTGTCCCCAATACCATGCTTGGACGCCTTGTGCTTAGCGAGGTGGTCGGCGCGATTGAACTGCTTCTGGCACACCTCGCACTCGAACTCATTCTGCCTTTCGTGCAATTTCTGGTGCTGGTTGAGGTGGTCGCGCCTGTTGAAGCTCTTCGGGCACGAGCCGCACCGGAACGGCTTAATCGGCGAGTGGGACGTCAGGTGGCGCTTCAGGTGGTTCGCCCTCGCAAAGTCCTTGTTGCACACGGAGCACTTGTGGACCTTAATAACGGGGGTTGTCAAATGTCAGTAATGGGGACAAGGTTGCTGAGCAATTTGAGTTCGGGCGTGAGTCTGACTTGTACATGAACAAAACTGTTACCCCTTCGTCATGTCTTACCTTTATGCCTTCGTGTTGGATGCGGGCGTGCTTGTCGAGTTTCATCATCGTGTTGAACACCTCATTGCAGGCGAGGCAGGGGAACTCCCCCACCTCCTCCTCTTCCTTGTCGTGCTTGCTGTAGCCTTTCGGCGGTCTTCCCCTGCCCCTGCCCGGCACTTTGGTCTTCGCGGGCTTCGGGGGCGCGTTCGGGTCCTTCCTCGGCCTGCCGCGGCCCCGCTTCACCGGAGGGGGCGCCTTCTTCGGCAGGTATTCAGAGTCCGTGCTGTTACCCGAATCGTCGTCACCTACTGAACGATTCAAAACGAAATTTGAAATTTAAACTATATTTACATGGAAGTGATGTAAACTGTCTCATACATACTGGGTAACGAAAATCTTAATACGCCATTAGCCTTTATAGGCATTAGAGAACCTTAATATTTCAAATATAAGTATCCTTTTCGTTTTTTTAGAAAGGTGTAAGTATAACAGCCATGAACCGGATCCCGGTCAATGATTCCTCAAGATAAAACATCTAACTTCGTTCATAAAGGCGACTTTGAAGTAAGTTGTTGCAGGTGAAACAAATAAAGTATCATTTCTAAATGGCTGAAACAAATACCTATTTCTCACTCCCTTTCGATTCACATTCTACATTCCATCATGTTAAACATCTATTCCTCACCGTCGCCTAGGTTATCTTCCCCGATGTGCTCGTTCTCCTCGATGAACTTGTTGTCTTCGACCTTCACGTCCTTTATGTCCAGGTCCTGGGCCTTCGCCTCCTGATCGACGCCGCTGGTTTCGGGAGCCGGGCACTCCGGAGCGTCTTCGTTCTCTTCGTTCTCCTCGACGTCGTTCTCCCCGATCAGATCGGCGCCGGTCGATCCCTCGCTCATGTTGCTCTCGTCCTGTTCCGGCATCGGCTCGTCAGACGGTAACTGAGGAAGACGACCGAATGGTATAAGCGAAAATTCAAGTTAAGGGTAGTTAGAAGGGTAAGTGTTGTTAGTGCACGGAACTGAGGATACTCAGGGAAGACTTATATGCAATTTTTCGCTAATATCTGTGGTTCATAGGAACAATTCTTATGTAGTACCTTACAGCATTTTCAAAGACAAATGGATTCGCCACAACTCACAAGTACTGGGAAAATGAGAAAATTATCAAAAATTGAGGTTTTACCGCCTTTTTTGATGACTCTTATAGGTGTTTCTTTAGCGATATAAATTCTCCATTGACAACACAATCCAAAAAACTATCACATCTCCTCTAGAACGCCTTCTTCGACTATCTACTAAGTGATCAGATATTTACTTGCAGCTTCTCTTCCGTCTCATCATGGTACTCCACCTGCGGCATGAAGAAGTCGTCGCTGTCCCGCTCGTCCTCCGAATCAGAGTGATCGGAGAAGGTCATGTTCGCGTCCTGATCTATCTCGTAGTAGTGGTCTTCGATGTTGTCGAGGTTATCTATCGTAGGCAGTTTAGGTGACTGGTTATCGTGCATCTTCTTGTGTACCTCCAGGCTGTCCTCCCTATTGAACGCCTTGTTACAGATGTCGCAGGGATAGACGGTGTCGCCTAGGAAAAATAATGGGATTATACGGAAACTTCGTAAGTAAATCATCACCTGAATCATTCAAACGTGAAAAGTTTTAAATGGGATCGTTGTAGACGGCGCAGTTACAACAAACTAAGTTTCATATAAACGTGAGTTCAATAGCGGGTTTGCAGAAGCCAGGTCGAAGCATATCAAGATAACAGGATATTCATTATTAGCATTTAGAAAGGTTACTAAATTATGATTGCATTTTGCTTAGACTACCTAATGAAATTCAACCAGTCTGCCTCTGCATGAACTGCTATTCAGCATATAAACACAATACATGTAAATTGCAAAGTTTCAGAGTTTGTTGTACAGTACATTTCAGGCACAATACCCTTTAGGTAAATGGTGGCAATACATTTTACAATACAAAGCATGTGGGAATTTACCTATTGTTAATGTTACACATGAACACTAGAAATAAACAGCCGTTAAGGTTATCTTATGCCATAATGCTCATGGTAGGTATTTATTACTTCCTAAATAATAAACACTTTGATTTCCTGGTATTTCCAGTGATAACAGTTATGGCTTAATAGGATAATTACAACACCTGTTTGCTACATAAGATTTCTGTTCGAAATTGCCTATGATTTTTGATCAAATTTTTAAAGGCTATTTGATTCAGACTCTAGTTTGGAAGAGATCCCAAATTTTTGACCAGAATTGAAAAGTACAAATAAATTTTTGAACTATTTTGTAGAAGACTTATTAAATATAATCACACTGGTTTCAAATTGGCAGCGAAAACAAGCCTACAGACTACCGATGTATACCTTTACACCTGGGCGTGTGATTATGCAGGTGCTCGATCCTCGTGAACCCCCTGTTGCAGGTTTTGCACGAGAACGGCTTCTCCTTGAGGTGCGTGACGAGGTGCCTCTTGAGGTGCTCCATCCTCGTCAGCGTCTTGCTGCAGATCCTGCACACCCTGACGGTCCTCCTGCTGTGCGACTGCTCGTGGCGCTGTAGGTGGTTCAGGCGCGTGTACTCCTTGTCGCACTGCTTGCACTTGTACATCCCGCCCGTGTGCACCCTCTTGTGGCAACGGAGCCCCTCGAGCGTCGTGAATATTTTCGCGCACTCCCGGCACGTCAGCAGCATCTGGTTGTTGTCCATGAACTGGATGTAGTCGGTCTCTTGCTTCGGGCCGTTCGGGTGGATGGCGACGGAGGGGATCGGCAACGGCTGCTCCTGCTGGATCGGCTCTGGGACGTCCGATTGGCTGTCATTCAGCAAGTTGTTCAGCGTGTTCAGTGAATCTAGAGGCGTATTACCGATAAGCATTTGTTTTAATAGCCGACAGCAAGATGAAACGAACACTCGTCCGTAAAATGGAAATTCAATGTTACAATCTTAACGTTTATCTATACTTTTATTCTCCTCACCGATGAAATCCGAGTTTTGTAGCTCCTGCTTGATCTCGTTGACTTTGATCGTTTTTGAGTATTCCCTCAGGCTGGCGTCGACCTTTTCTGCTTGCCTCTTGAAGCAATAGGCATCTTTTAATTGTTCCAGGCATATCGAGCACATCAGGGAGGGTAAACCGTCCCCGTACAACACCTAGAAGTCAAAAAGACAAATCAGAATCATAGTAACATAATCGGTACATTGAGCTAAGGCGGGTATATCGCATGAGCTGCAGAAAATAACATGTAAAAGTTATCATAGTCACGTCTGAGTAATATTTCATCTACGAAAGGTGATAGCAAAATTGGATTGGATGTGAAGACGGTTTTCAGTCGGAAAGTATTGCTCGTCATTGATTAAGCAGCAGTTACTTGCAATTCAATTAAAATGTTTCTATTTCTAACAGCAACCCTATTCAAAAAAGTAATAGCACATATACCTAAAGCTTCAAATTTAGAACTTACAATATGAAGAAGTATGAGCATTATTACAAGCAAAATGTGATTGAAATATTGATGAATAAGTACTCTTCAACTTTTATTAAAACAAGAAATAACTCTAAGTAATCAAAGTACTTAACGTTTGAAAGAACATGCGATGACCCGAACTTCGAGAGTTGTTCAATGAAAGGTACTGAATAAGAGATGGGAAACTGTGAAGTCTGATTTGACATGGGAGTGGAGAATAAAAACAAGCACTTGAATTAACAAGTACTGTTACATTTAGCGCAGTTGCTTGATATTATTTGTATGTGGTATCTTTAACGCAATTTGATTACTTAAATTAGGTACATACATATCCTAATTGAACCTGTAAACAGGAGTTAAAAACAACTCGCAATGTGAAGAAGTTTGAAAGTTACGTTGTGAAAACAAGAACTGAAGACTTGATTGGTTATTGGGATAATGAAAATTTAGAGCGATGTTTGATTTCAACAGAAACACTAATTAACCCTGAGTGTGTACTCGTGATAGATGCTAACTCATACGGAACGTGTTAGGTTAAAAAAGTAGGTCAATAAAGTTTCTGGAACTGGCAGAGGAATAATCCAATTTTCCGAAATATGCCCCCTAAAGCATTCCGTCGCGTACGTTTATTAACCGGAGGAGGAGGCGTGAATAATGTTTACCTGTACGGCGGAGCAGGCCATTAGCATCTCGTCAATTCGGGGACTCTGTTGCGGATTTTCGTAAGCCTCGAAGATCGGCCTCATGTGCGGCGACACGCACTTGCACGTCCTGCAGATCTGGTTGAAGTTCAGGGTTTCCATTTCCATCGCGGCGGATCAGAGGGAGCCCCCGAATAATTATATTTTTGTCATCACCCAAGCCAACTCAGTCGACAGCACTGGTCGTTGAATCGACGCTCCTAGTGGTCGAAACGATCACTCGCGGCGCCAAATTTGAAACGAGTCGCGGTCATTCCGTCCGTCGACGTAATTACGACTCCGTTCGCCACTATTGCGACTTTACATAACTCCGCGTTGACGAATCGATTTGTCCATATCACAATTTTAACCCGCGGATTGTTTATTTCTTTAATATTTAATGTACAAGTTTCCGCGCCATCTACGAGCGGCCGACGAAGACGCGGGATTTTCAATTTCTTAAAAAAAACACATATTATTTAGTTTTAAATAACGAAATTACAGTCAATTACCTTACCTATCACCCCTAACCATCTTCCCTTTAAACTTCTCGTAGGTCCTTGTAGCGAATTTCTAAAAAAAACCGAAGTAATTTATTTGAAGTTGGCACTCCTGACACGTGATCAGATTTAAAAATACATTTAAATTTATTCAACATTTATACACTGCGTTTAGACTAAACACATTTATTACTACACTGTTTACACTCTATAATCTGCTAACTTAACTAATATATCTTCTTTAAATTCGCACATGGGTAGTGCAATACTGGAACGTTCGACTGTATCGAACCATTCGAAGTCGATGAGGTAAAAAAGGTAATGATACTTTTCAAGTAACGAAATGAGGAAAATTATAAGTCGGGAAGGTTCGAATTAAACTCAGTACTATCACAACATTTATACTCTCGTTAAATTGCCAAATATAGACAAACGTAACTCGAATAATGACAAAAATAAAAAAGTACTAAACAATACTATTAAGCTTTCTATTATACATACTATAGTTGATGAAATAAGGAACGTAGGTACAAAGCTCTTTGGTACAAAGTTAACTTAATGTCATAATACAAAACTATTAAATCAATATTTAAAAATCCAAAAGCTACTTATGGAATCGCACCTATAAATATTCCGATATATGCTTTATATTGAACAATGCAAACATACTTTTTACCAAAGTCAATGTAAAGACTACGTAGATTTATTACTTCGATTTTTAGGCATATCCTAGATCGACTTTGGAAAGAGTACCTGTATATAAGTTCCATCAATACATTGGAAACGGATGACTGCACCAACTCTTGCAGTTCATGGAGTGCAAGAAATGATACAGTCTTTTATAAGCAATACCACATTTAAATTTAAATTTCTTTGACTAGATTTAAATACTCTCTCAGACTTCCATTACAATAAATATATTCATTTGGTAATAACGACAATAATCAACTTTTATATGATTAGATAGTTAAAGACATTTAAGGAATTGAATTCCCTGATGACTAGTGTACTATTTTTCTCACCTCGGTTTAAATCTGTAACCCTAGTTAGAGGTGTCAATCACATGTTTAATTTCCATCTGCGCTTCTCCATTAAAACCTAAAAAAGAAATGTCTAGTATAATTTATAATTGTCTCAATTAATTTCTGCTACTACTGTATATGATAACATTAACTCATATAAATACACATATTTTTGAACACAGTACGTACTATGTACTTTCTTCTTGTGTCGTATCAATACATGTCTCATGACGAAACTCTCGGTACAAAATGGACACTGGAACTTCTCTCCAGTATGTCGCTTGATGTGCCCCTTGAGATCATTGCGCTGGGCGAATGCCGCCTGGCAATAAGTACACTTGTACGGTTTCTCGCCCGTGTGGGTCCTCATGTGGATCGTTAAACTGTCAGCTCTGAAACAGAGATTCTATTGCGTCCCTTTGATGACTGATGAGGAAATCATAGAATCTGTTATATTGCAATGGGCTTTTCAAAAAATTAAGGCAATCTATAGTTTTTAATTTGAAGCCTACTTCATAGATAAAAATTGTATTGTAATTATGTCATAAACTAGTATAAGGTAATGTAATCTATCAGAGCATACTTCACAAATCCTTTTCCGCAGACCTTGCAAAAGTGTGTCTTTTCTCCGGTGTGATATTTCTCGTGGACCGTCAGGTCGGACTTTCTAGGGAATCCTAAAAGTGATCGTATCTCAAATGTTTTGGAAGATCTTCCTCTTACCTCCCATACCTTTCTCGCAATATTTACACCTGAACGGCTTTTCGCCGCTGTGTCGCCTCATATGGGTGACGAAGTAGTCGTTCCTGACGAAAGTCTTGCTGCAAATGGAACACGAATACTTCTTGGAATGCTCGTCGTGGAGCTTCATGTGCTGAGTCAGGTAATGCTTGGAACGGATAGTCTTGTTGCAGACTTCGCAGGTGTACAGCTTGTGCCCCTCGACGTGAAGGTCCCTGTGTTTCTGGGCGACAAAGGACTTGTGGCAGATAGGGCATTCGAAATTCTTCTCTTTTATCACCTGGAAAGAAATAATGATAAATAACAATTACACACTGAATGTGTTCTTTGATTTATGTGATCTGTTAGGTTGTTACAAAACTGGCATTAGATAAGTTATGTACCATAAATATTATCGCAGACAACCATGCAGTATCAGTTTGGGTATATGGATAAGAGTCACGACATTCTCACAAAGAGACATAGAATGTCAAAGACAACTATTATCTACCATAATCAAACTAGAGGATGAACCAAATATAAATGGGACAGGCTTAACTTTTAAATTCTGGCTTGATGTTTTTCCAATAGATAATATTACAGGAGTAGTTTATATGAGAAAGTGAAAATTCATATATTCTTTCATATTTGATTCCCTCTCATAATTCAAGTAAGTTTAACAGTTTCACCTTATTCCCCTCGTGTTTGATCCTGGAGTGCCTATTCAAATTCCGTACTGAATCGAACGCCTTGCCGCAAGTCTGGCAAAGGGCCTCAGGCTTTATATCTTCTCCAGGTAGTATCTTGGTGTGCTTTTTGAGCCCTCTTTTAGATCTAGTACTTATATTAGATTCAGTGAGAGACGAAGACGTTTCTGCATATGTCTTTGGATCTGGCAAATATTCAGAATCGTCACTGTTCTCATCCTCTGGAAGCGAACAAAACATCTGTGGCTTAAAAAGATAGTTTCAATTTAAACTCAACAACGACTTTACGAGAGGTGGGGGTTAAGGAATTCCAGAAGGTTTCTGTATGTGTTCAACACAACATACATTTCATTTACTTACCACTTACGACACTATTTTCCTCTAAAATGGTTTCTTTTATGACAGTCTCCTCAACGAGCTCGTGATTTTCGACGTTAATATCTGCTGCAATCATATCAATTTCGTCGTTAAAATTTATATCAGTCTTAATCGCGTCTTCCATCATAGCATCTTCCATTACAAATGAGAGGGGGTCATTTGAAACATTAAGATCAGGAAAACCTGAACAAAAATCGAAAAACAATTAATACATATAGATTCCAATAAACCGTTGATTCAAATAATACTTATAAAGTCTAAGTTCTCTTCCTGCTTCGTCTCAGCAACTTCCACTGCTTGAAGGCACTCCCGTAGGCCAGCGTCGATCCTTTCCACCTGGTTTTTGAAGCAGTAAGCACTTTTTAGTTGTCCTAGACACACTGAGCAGATCTGAGGTGGTAAACCATCGCCAATTACCACCTGAGAGTTTAACCAAGTTTAACATAACGATTAACTGATCGATTGATGGCTTACCTGTACAGAACAACAAGCCATTAACATCGTGTCGATTTGAGGGCCCTCCTCTGGACCGTCAAAAATGGGTACCATATCCTGGGATACGCACTGACAGGTCCGGCAGATCTCGCTGAAGTTCAACGTTTCTAGTTCAAATACGACACAGTTGAAATCCATGGGGGTTGTCTTCAGTGATCCACCAAACAACCCACTAAGCTACTGTCTTAGCTGTAAAACGAAATCAAAAGAGGTAGGATCGTAATCCTACATGTTTATTACATTAAATAATCACAAAAAGTATAACGGCGCCTATCGAATCAGATGAATTTTGCGACAGTCTACTTGTTGGGGTTGTTACTATTAGTTGTCAAAATTACAGATTTAGAGGTTATGTAGGGAACAAAAGATGATGGTGCCACACACAGAACATACAATTAGTGCCACAGTTGGTTTCAACTTCAGCCTTGATTTGTTGTTCTGTGGTTGACGTATGACCTATGAAAGGAATGCTTTGTGTCAGTGAGTAAATCGTGAGTTTTCAAATTGTCGTTTTGGAAGTGTTCTTTATTGTTGCTCCTGAATATCTCAAGTGAAGTAGTGTAATTCAAGATGAATATAACTTCTGCAGGTAAGTGATTTCACTTCGAACTGTTGCTATGCTTTTAACTTTCATCGAAAAATCCCTATCGAGTTGTGCAAGTCATCCTTGCAATTTCGGCTTCCTTTTGATTCGAAACGAATTCCTAACAAATATAAGCGTTCCGAACCACAAACGGCTTTATTGCGATTTGCGTGGCCCCCACGTCCTGAAGCGTGCCGACGCTTTGTGTAAAATTCGTAAAATCCCAGATCATCCGAACATAACCTCGAAAAACTTTTACAAAGGATTTCTCGGTTCGCAGCGGGAATTATTTCTCTACTGGAGGAGCCCAGGCCGGAGCTGAAGGTGTTCGCCTTGAGGAAGCTCGATTCGATCGTCGACGAGTTTTGGCCTGAGATCTCTGAAGCCATCGAAAAAATGTAAGAAGCCTTTGGGGTATTGAGGCGGTTCACTGACCGATTTTTGTGTTCCAGTGAGATTTTGCATGAGGACAAGCGTTTCCAGCAAAACCAATTGGCGGCGCTCGTCGCTAGTAAAGTATACTATCACCTTGGCGCGTTCGAAGATTCCCTCACTTACGCACTCGGCGCCGGCGAATTATTCGATGTGAACGCTCGCACTGAATACGTCGAGACCACTTTGGGTAAGTGATAGATTTTTTAAAAAATCAGACCAGTTTTACATAAGATATCTATGGAGCTCACCTCTTCTGTTAGGAGGAAATATGATACCAATATTTAAAGGCAAAAGAAGCCTCAAAACATTTCATTCCTCCTCCTCCTCATTATTAGAAAATATTTTTAAATCTTTCACTTTCCACAGCAAAATGCATCGACTATTACACCCAGCATCGCATCGCACTGGCCGAAGGCGTCCAGGATGCCAAACCGATAGATCCGAGGCTCGAAGCGATCGTGAACCGTATGTTCCAGCGGTGCCTGGACGATGGGCAGTACCGCCAGGCAATGGGGCTCGCTCTGGAGACCAGGAGAATGGATATATTTGAGTCTTCGATTCTCCAGTCTGACGATATCATCAACATGCTCACCTACGCCTTCCAGGTAATGAAATATATCACCATGTGCGTGGATGAACGCTGGAAAGCGGTGAAAAATATTAAGCTTTTATAAGGTAAGCAAATACCATTACCATTCTTAATCACCGAATAACTGAAAATAAAAGGGTGGATCGTAAGTGTTCCATTAATTGTCCTGCCTCCAGTCAATTCCGGCGTGATCTATTGCTGGCCGAACTCTTATGGTCTACGCTTTTCAACTTTTAGTTACTTGGCGGTAATAATGGTAATGATATTACTTACGTACTAAAAGATTAATTTTAGAAAGGTTTGGTAATGTTTTTGTAAAGATCTAATGTTGAAATGCGCCACATAAAATTGCTCCCTCCTCTCAAATATATTTATGCTATTTGACAGTTTGACAAAACTGTTTATTTTTGTCAATTGTTTTATCAATTTAGAGGGTGTATTAAGAAAGTAAATGGCCAAAAGCATATCAAAGCCTACCGCAGTTAAAGTAAAGCTTCAGTCACAGTGATAAAAATCACGGGGCTAATGCTAAAGTTCGTAACAAAACGTTTATTCAACTGTGTGAAGAAATGAATTTTATGTTCTTAGGTTTAAGACGGGTATAAGTTTTATCTAATGTAAATTTTTGTCCCACGTAAGGTGGCGATGAGCCTCATCCAGAACAGGGCGTTCCGCAACACCGTCCTCCGCTCCCTGGTCGGATTATACCGCGGCCTGACGACCCCTGACTACGTCAACATGTGCCAGTGCCTCATCTTCCTGGAGGATCCGCTGTCGGTCGCGGAAGTCCTCGACAAGTTGGTGCTCGGCAAGGAGGAGAACGAGCTCATGGCTTATCAGATCGCCTTCGATCTCTACGAGTCGGCCACTCAACAGTTCCTCGAGAGGGTGTTGGTCGCGCTGAGGGAGACCGCCCCCATTCCGGAGTTGCTGAAAGAGAAAATCAAGAAACCTGTCGTCGAGCAGGCTGCTCAGGAGGGCAGCGAGGGAACTAGCGAAGCAGTGGTTGAAGTTAAGGAGGAGAAGTCTATAGAGAGTTTGGTAAGTTTTGGTTATTTCTTATGAATTATTTGTGGATGTTATATATATGAATATAACCAATTTATTAGACTTTCGGCAACTTTGACACCTAAAGCAAAATAATACGTTTCTTTTTGTTCTTAAAGGGTAGAAGTTTCTATGATCATCTTATTATTTTCTTAAGTCGTCACTTCTATTTCTATTCCTTAGAGTGAGAAAGACAAGGAGCACCAGACTAGGATCGAGAAACTACACACCATCCTCTCGGGATCTGTATCGATAGAACTTCACCTACAGTTCCTCATTCGCTCGAACCACGCCGATCTGTTGATATTGAAGCAAACCAAGGAAACGGTTCGTGTCAGCATTTGTCACACAGCCACCGTCATTGCCAATGCCTTCATGCACAGCGGTACCACCAGTGATCAATTCCTAAGGTAAGAACCGCAATGGATTGTGAGTAGTTACAGAAAAGCATGTTTGCTGATAATAAATGTAATAAGTAATTTTAATAATTAAAAAACCAAGGCTTTGTATTGGGATATTTCACAATTCCTTTTCTCTGTGTTCTTTCAGGGATAACCTGGAATGGCTAGCCCGCGCGACCAACTGGGCTAAGTTGACGGCGACAGCCTCCCTAGGCGTGATCCATCGAGGCCACGAACAGGAGGCATTGACGCTGATGCAGAGTTACCTGCCCAAGGAGGTCGGACCCAGTTCAGGATATTCGGAGGGCGGCGGTCTCTACGCCCTTGGTCTGATTCACGCTAACCACGGGGCGAATATCATTGATTATTTGCTCAGTCAGCTGAAGGATGCACAGAACGAGGTGGACAACATGGTTTGAATGCAATCGGAATCGGTTTTTGATCCATGATTTATGTGTTGTAGATGGTCCGGCATGGAGGTTGTCTAGGTCTCGGTCTAGCTGCGATGGGCACCCATCGTGATGACGTTTACGAGCAATTGAAGTTCAAATTGTATCAAGACGATGCGAATACCGGCGAAGCTGCTGGTATAGCTATGGGGATGGTTATGCTTGGCTCCAAAAATTCGCTGGCCATAGAGGACATGGTGGCGGTAAGTAGAATAATTGAATAATACATTTTTCGAAGGGAATGTACTTTCTTCTTTATCAGAACTGCAATACATTCTATAATCTAGAGCAGTACTAATGGGAATCAAAACATGAGGTCTTATGTGGTAGTTTTTCCTATGTTTGATGGTGCCTTCGTTTGGCACCTGTTTGACCAATCCACCTTAGCCTTGCCCTTACATGCAATGACGCTCAGTAATACACCGAACCCCCACTGTATTGTCCATATTAGCCCAATCGTTATCGTAGTAACTTGGAGAGTTCTAAAAGTAAGATTTTGTAACATAGAGTCGAGTAATACTTCTATATGGTATTAATGAACGTTCCATTTGAATATTAGGTAAATTCGGTTTAACAATCTATGAGCCTGTCTTACTTACTTTTAATTAGATGGTTTGGGTTCGCGTGGAGATGAGATTTTGTGAGTACTTCGAAGTTTGTATGTAAAACAAATAAGTAAAGGGACTTAATTAGAGGGAACTCTTCCGATGTCTCCGACAATGAAGGGAATGCAAATGCCCGCAGGATTAACTTTTCGAGCGGCTTCCACTTCGACGGGCGTCGGCGATTCGATTAATGTCGCCCGCGGGAGAATCGCGTTAGCAGCCGCATTGCGAATTACGTAATTACCTAATTAGGTTTACGGCTTTGAAGGTTAGTTATCTGGACTCTAAGTTCTTCACGTGAAAGAGTCGAGGCCCGTCGGAATAATAAAATCCGCCTCTAATCAGAAGTAATAAGGGCGGGATTTGACGAACGCCGCGCCGCCTTAGTTAATTATCGTAAATTTCTCTTTTATTAGGAAAGTTCCCCTTATTTCCCGTGGAGACTTTTTCGTTGTTTGTAAGCACCGGGAGATTATCAGATGTAACTACTCCAACGTCTTGGTCCACGACATTCGTTGAGCTCCCACGGGACACTTACCGGAACTCAGTCGATTTTACGAGGTTTATATTTTCGTTTTATGGCATCGTTCCCTCTTGTTTAATAACGTCGATAAAGGGGAGAATACGAGGCGGTTTACGAGATGAAAAATTCTGAACGATAAAACGAACGTTACAGCCATTGCCAGGAGATATTGTTGACGATCTTCAAGATCAAATGTGACAACGTATGTTTTGTCTGTAAAGTAACTATATGAGTAGTTTCCTTGGTAAAATAGTAGTAAATCATACCTTTAGTCAGAGGTTCAATCACAATCCCGCATTTCCCTCGGCCGAAATTCGTTATCCCCGTTTTCGTCTCGTCTTCTCCTCGACTAATGAACGGATTTACCAGTCGAGATTTCGCGAATCGTTCCCGCCCCGACATCCCCTAATAACCCTAAAACAAATTCATTGTCCTCTCGACCCGTAGTAACATCCGACCTTCCCTCATATTCCCTCCCGAAAGATCTCCACGTCGACGTTTCCCAGACCCTCAGGACGGACGTTGTGTGTATGCACACCCACATGTACAGGAGCGTGTATACCCCCCGGGTGACTAGCCCGGGGGTGGTAAAATCGATGTCGAAGGTAAATGGGAAACAGGAAGGTTTCCAAGGGGGATGGCGAAGAACGACTGCTGACGATTCGATTGATAACCGTAACGGTACCGGGGATAGCAATCGAAGCGCGCACTGGCCAGTCGCGTTCAGAAATCATCGACTGTATTATATCCTTAATTTCACAATGAAAATAGTAGATCGATAGTATTATGTTGTGTATATTCTCTAATTTCTCTCGCACCTAATCAGCGCGATACGTTATGTCATGTCTTGTTTGTCGTTGCAGTACGCCCAGGAGAGTCAGCACGAGAAGATCCTCCGGGGCCTGGCCGTCGGCATCGCGTTCACGATGTACGGCCGCCTCGAGGAGGCGGATCCCCTGGTGCAGCAGCTGATCACCGACAAGGACCCCATCCTGCGCCGTTCCGGCATGTACACCATAGCGATGGCGTATTGCGGCACCGGGCACAACAAGGCGATCAGGAAGCTGCTGCACGTCGCGGTAAGCTTGCTCACGATTTAAATATTCATACGGATGCTTCGATTCCCGGATCCCTACGAAGGGGATATCGGGAAATATCGCATCGGGAAAGTCGGCATCGCATCGTTCGCTCTTTTACAAGACTTATGGTAGAAAAATCGAGTTTGGTAGCCATTTTATTTCCGATTTATTTCTGTGTTCGATAGTGCGTACAAGAGAGAACATGGGACGCGTTAGAGAGAGGTGACGCATTGCGATCCTTTCCCTTCCTGTGATATCGCGACGTCGCTTTCAGTAATCCAATGGCAAAGGGTGGTGAAGTAAGTCGAACGCACTTCGTTAAGTACGCTAGTAAAACGAACTACATTTAAAAATATACTTTACCTCTTTCCAACGCGTTTCACATGTTCTCTTCTTCTTGGGAATCCTCGCGCGCTTTATACCGAAATGCATCCAATACTTTGGACCCTTCATAACAACTACGCAGGGAAGTTTCCTCTTTTTCTGGGTTTGGTGGTGTTTCACACGCCGGAAAGTGTTACTCGTCCATTTTCCCCTTTCGAAATGTTCCGGGTTGAAAGGTCGAAGGTGAGGACGATCGACGTGAGATCGTAGGGCGAAGTTGAAGGGAAAGTTCAGGGATCGATCCGGGGGCGAGAAGTTCGGGACGAAAAATTTAAAAGGGATCCAATCGGGGACCGATCCTAACTCAGTTGCGTCATACAGCTCCGATACAACACGCACAAATATACCACCACCGAAGAGAAATGTCTAATTTGCTTAGTTTTAACATCCGCCACAACATCAAAGATTAAATTCCTTTAAAAAATAAATTAAATTAACGTTTACGGCCCCGGTATATGGAATCGATATGCGGATATTAAAACCAAGCGAACATGGGAACATGAACACCCCCACTCTACACCTTCGCCAAACTAGTGAGAGAGATCGCGGAGAGAGGGGGTGGAACGAGAAGGAGCGTGTGTGTACAATATGTGCGCGGTATAGCTGCGCCGTAGAAGATCGATTGAATGCATTTGTCGATTTGTGTCGAAACTCTCATTTACAGCGTTAATCGTCGGACGCAAACGGCGCAACGTCCCACTCGAAGAGGAGTTGTTAACTAATTAGAATTTATTTTGAAGTCGTTCTCGAATCTTCCGAGCAATAAACGTAAATAAAAGAGAACAGATGAGGGATCTTTCGATTCGCGGAACTTCCAATCGAGATTTTCGAACAGCGCTGATGCTAATGAGTTTTCGATTCTTTCGAAGGGACGTCCCGGCGGAAATTTGAAGTGTTTTGAAATGCAAGAGGGCATAGGGAAGTTAATTGTTTTCCCGCCGAGGGATTTTTTTGCGGGGGAAACTTTTTAGGTGGCTCCGTTAACTTGGATGATTCCGTTCGATTTGGTTGCGGTTAAAACACAAATTCGGTTGTTTTGCGCTCGGCTCCGGTGGATTTTATGGTGGAAGTTAGGGAATTAGTCTGAGGAACGACTGAATGTCGTAATGGGATTCTTGGAATATTAATGATTTTTGGAAAATTAATGGTTTTCAACAAAGAAATGACCGGCACTTTTATTGAACTTGGTGTCAATGTAATGTTTCAAGCGAAATCGACTTAATGTAATGAATCCTTGATAATAATGGTAATTTTGTCCTTGCATCAAATCACTAAGTCGTACTTGTCTTAAGTACCAAGGGAAACGATAGAAAAATTAACTTTTCAAGAAAGTAAATTATCACCTCGATACATATTTATCGACTCGCCTGTATTTACTACCCCTCTGACCATCGTCCGTTTCCATTTTCCTCGGAGGCGGTCCCTACATTTCCCCCGGGGACGATTCCCGATAGTTTTCTCCTTCGCCCCCTTGCGTTCATCAAGAATTTATCGAAATATCTATGAGCTACGTTTCTAGCGTGGATGTCGCTTTCGCTCACTCCGCCGCCTCTTTCGTCCCCTAGGTCGTTCTTAGCACGGGGGAAAATAGAATAATTGAAATTAAAATTAAATGAAATTAATTGTCGGACCGAAAAGAGAGCTTTTGTATGCCTCCTTTGTCGGTTGTGAATATTAAATTTCCTACGAGGGTAGGAATTTCTCGTGGAGGGTGGAGGGGGGATTTTTTTGGAAAATGGCGAGGCGTTACGCACTTTAGAGACCATGGAGGATGTCTTGAACGCTTAATGAAATAATAGGAAATTTTTTAAAGGATGCATATATGAGGGATGATTACTTAACTAATTATCAAACGTCCGAAAACAAATGTTATCAACATATTTGAAGTGATCAGTTATATCCCTACATGTATATCGACATATCAAGTAAAATCATATCTGGCCAGAGTTTGTCAATACACCACCGCACTTATTTTATTAGTTCGTCCCCTTAAATTGGAGCTGCGGATAGATACCGCCCTTACTGACGTTTCTATCGATAATATACCCTTTCCCGTATAGAATCATTAAGTTAGGATCGCGTAAAACATGATGGCCCTTATCCTATAGGGACAATACCGCTAGAAGGACACTTCGGTATAATAATATGGAGGGGTAGGAATATGACGGTACTATTTGATGGGAGTTGATGGGAATGGTCGTAAATTGTTGCTATCCGGGTTCGTTTTTAGGTTATTTGTTGTTTTTGGGAAAGTTTTCCCGGGGTTGGTAGAATCGAACTGAAATACAAACAAGGGCCCTTCCAAGCAATAGATTTTACTAAATTAACCGCACGAACGCACGATGAAACAATAAAAGACGTGAGGCTTTTAATTTCGCACGAATCGAAAAAGTTTTCGGTGTTTCACCGGCCGAAAACGGTCAGTACCGTCATAAGATGTTATTGGAATCGTAAGTTATATGAATGACGAATATCGATTTGCCATTTCCCCCCACCTTCAATTACCGCCCCTTGAAAAGACGGGCAAAAAGATCTTCAAACGTCTATCCGCAAGAATAGCAAAGTTCGAACCAATAAAACGGGTATGCGAGCGTAAATGCATATCTCGAGGCACCGAAACACTTTGTTTACTATCATTTCGCCTCCATATTCTAGAGCCACGTTTTCCAAGCCTAAGTTATTACCAATATGGCGAAGAACTTAAAAGCACTACACACGCTACATGGCGGCGTATAATCTTTTATTTCATACCGAAATGGGGGAATAAAATGTTTTATTCTCGGCGTAAAATGTAGGAAGTAATACTGTTTACTTAATCGTTCTATCACGTAAAATCGAATTAATTCCGTGTTAATCATTGTATTAGTCATGTAATCGTTCAGTTGATTCATATCGATTGATTTCGCGTTGATTTCATTTCCATGTTTCCATGTTAATCATGCAATTTAAAGCAGGTAAAATCTTTAATTAATCAGGATTTTAAAGTAACGTATTGCTTTTACCTTGCAGGTGTCCGATGTAAACGACGACGTTAGGAGGGCTGCTGTGACGGCGCTTGGATTTCTTCTGTTCAGGTTAGTTCGATTCTTCATTCGAAAATGTGAGAAACGTGTCGGCGTGGAGATTTTCGATGCAATCTGATATAATCCCAGGTGCTCCTCCCACTCTCTTTGTTATGGCATTGAAAATAGTTATAAGAGACTTTAGGTAACGTGCTAATATCGATGATTATAAATCATGCGTTGCTAATCACGAAGCCATTGTTCGTGCCGCCAGCTGTATCCTCACCGCACGGCGATATAGCGAGGGATCCGCCGCTGTAGTTAAGTAAACAAAGTCCGTGACTTTTCACGGCTGCGCAGTATCGCGATGACGCCGCGCCATTTTGTGCTCGGGGAATCCCGGTGTAGCGCAGTAAGCTTTTAACGGTGACATTATACCAGGCGTTCGTAAAACCCTGAAACGATAGTTATTTAAGATTCTCGAGGAGTTTTAACGTCGATTTGCCCGTCGGTACGAATAAATCCTAATCAAGGCGGCCGTAGGGGGAAGATGTGCGCGAGAGTCGCGTTTAAGGATGTCAGGTGGGCGTTATTTCCTGGGGAAATGAAGTAAGAGACAGGAGTGTTTTATGAGTACGTTTTCTAGTAGGTACGTGACGGTTCTGTGGGGATCACGGCCGAAGGTGATTCGGCTAAGGGTTGCAGAAGGGCGAGGGGAAGATGGAGAGCGCAGAGATGGACGTGGGGTTAATTTGTGTTGTCTAAAATGAAAGATTTTTTGAGTTAAGAGTTTGCCTGAAAATGAAAAATTATTATTTGTGATGTTTAAGCGATGGCTTTTGCGGTTTGTTCCTTTAGATTTCGCAATATACAGAAAATAGTAAGTCCCAAGTCTTGCCTACCTTATCAGATTGTGAATTACGCATAAGGTGCCTTAAGAACACGTCAGTTAATAAATACACTAAGTCTCAGTAGTTTAAGTAATGTATATTGCGTATAACTTTTTAGGGGTAAGGATGCATGTAAAAAATCTCCATCCCCTAATTTCAACTCGAAATCAAACTCGAGCGACCGAGGGATAATCCCCAAATGCCACGTCAAAGTGTTTCCTCGCATTCTTTTTTCTCCCTGCTCTCGCTTCACCATTTTTACCCCCCCCCCTCTATCCGCAATTAGCGCGTAACAATGGCGCCCAATTAATTCCGTTCCGAATATAAACGGATCGAAATAGAGAATTAACAGTTTCCGGGAACACGCCGAAGCGGGAGAGAAAGAGCGAACTTCCCTGCTGACGGGGCCGGGATCGACCGCGCGATTTTTTCCAATTAAACCGAATGATAAGTTCAGGAGTAACCGCGTCCTCATCCCGTTTTTCGATCCCGCGACCGAAAGGGTACGCGCTAATTAAGGGAGGCGGAGTCCCCTCCCGTTTTTTTTTTTAAAGAACTCATTTAAACTCCGGGAGGGGAGCAGGGATGGGAGGCGAAAATATATCTCCTTAATCTTCGCGTCCCTAATTTATGGAAATTATAATTCCGAGCATAATATAATTAGCTTCGTTTAATTTTTGTTTTCAATCCCTGTCGTCAGCTTTGCGACGTGTACTTACAAAAGGGGAAAGGGGGCGAGAAGGGGAGCAGATTGCGGTTTTTGTGCGAAGGGTTGAGCTTCATTCGTCCCTCTGTTGGCTTTTTTAATTTGGCTTCGGATAAAACGTGACAGTGGAAACGGCGGCTGTTGATTTTTGTTCAAAAGATCACAGTCGTGGGGCGAAACAACCCGGGTTCATTATTAAAATCACAATTAAGTACGTACGTTTTTCATCCTCGCCTCGCCTCGCCTCGCCTCGCCGACTTACAACACAAATGGAGTCCACGACGAGCAGGAGTTGAGTGCCAAAAAGGGGCTCTATAGCCGTGAAAGGGGAAGCTAGAAATGTCCTAAAATTGCTCCAAATATTTGATTTAGGTGTAGGATAAATGGAGCGCCTTTATAGGTAGCTTCGAGGGGGAGCGAGGGGGTTGAATACTTTTAACAAAGAAACAAATTTTTAATTGAGTTAACTTTTCGGCCTCAAGCCTTCATGCTTTCTGAAAATCTGGTTTTGACAAAACGGCGCTTTGGACAGCAAGAGCACGATATGGCAACCATGGGGCGCCCTTCCCAGATTTGAAGAGATTGCATAAATTCTTAAGGGCTGGGTTAAGGGCTGTTTTGAGTGCTGGTTTCAGTCCTCTCGTACTTTCCGTTTGCCGTCGTTACGTTTAAAACTATATTTTTACGGCATATTTAACGGATCTCGATTAAACCAGCCGTCGATTACGTTTATATGACGGCCCCGTCGTTTTGCGGGTCGCCGCGTTTTACGATCAGCGACGCTTTTTTTTCATTACGGACGTTTCCGAATCGACGCCGCGCCTAACCTGGCCCGCGAGGACTTAAATTTAACGGAAGCGTCCGCTCCCGTCTCTCCCGGAATCGCGCGCCCTCTCCCCGATTTATTCCCGATGTCGCGCAACAGATACGGATCGCGCGACTCGTTAGTCCCGTACGTTTTCGTTATAAATTATTTTAAATGGCGCGGAGACGATCCGCAGTCGTTATAAAAAGCTTGACATTGTCGCGATTACTTTATGCAAATCGGGCGATCTCCCACGGGAATATTCTCGCTTGATTCGTCGCACGTGAATAGCTCGGAACTGAAGGAGCGTTTCTCTGATCTGCTTTCGCGTTAGTTTTGGTTTCCTATGGTTTCTATCAGTTATTATGGGGAGTAAATTATGAAGGAATTGCAGATATAAGAAACTATAATAGTAGTTCTAGTGTAATTATTACATTGATTGTTATTGAAATTATTGAAATAATCGATGAAATTAGATTTTTTCAAAAGGGAAGTAGCCCAGTTTATAGAGCAATAAAGAAGCTTTTTTGGTAGATAAAGTTTAGCAGCAGACGGACCAAAAAAACCAAAATCTAGACAAATCTGAGCTTTTGCTTATTTTTGACAATAAAAATTTTAAGAAAAATTGGTCGCTTTTCGGTTTTTTTCGACACAGCGTGAAGATAATTGATGGAAATGCAATACGTTGTGCAGACGATTTGTAGAGAATTAAGAGGCCTTCAAAATGAGCGTTTCCAAAGGGTGATCGAAAAAAACCGAAAAACGACCAATTTTTTTAAAAATCTTTATTGTCAAAAATAAGCAAAAGCTCAGATTTGTCTAGACTTCTTGTTTCTATCATCTTTGATCCATTTTAAACGAATTTTTTTGATATATCTGCTGTTAAATTTTATCTGCCAAAAAATACTCTATAAACTGGGCTGACGGCTTAAAAAGGCGGGAAAGAAAAATTTCTCTGGGGATTCACTCCCTTTATGCTGTTTTTCGTGGGTTAATTAACCTATGAACTGCACTAGCATCTAAGTAATGTATCTACACTCTTAACTAAGACCGCCCAGAGTGAGAACTTAATTTTCAAATATGCGTAAATCGCCATTATACACAGCATAGCTTTGCTAGAAATACTCATCAATCCTCGTCACCTATACCCATTATTTATACTCTAATGACATCGACGTGATCATTGTCGAAACGTTGTTAAAATTTAATCGGCTCCACCGACCGCCCACTCAGTTTTCGATCAGCTTTCCAATATCAATTAGCCGTCTCGCAATAACCCGTTAATAGATCCCGATGCACAGGGCGTGCACACGCCAGTTTCATTTAATATAAATTAATTGATCGAGGGTCATGGTTCTCGTGGAAATAAGCCTCTTTCAGTGGGGACAAGCGACAAGGGAGTTCACGAGGGTAATGCTACGTTATAGAAATCGCTGGGCTCCGCCTATGCGACACGAGGAATAAGTTAGAAAGTCATCGTTGCAAGTGTAACATCCTTGTGACGTTCCCTGGACAAATAAGGATCTGAGGAACTCTTTTGTACGCCTCCATACATAACTTCCCCCCAAGAGATACATTACTGTTGCCCATATGGGGTAACGAAAATTTTAATACACCATTAGCCTTTATTGGTATCGGGCTTTCATGATGTTTCTAATACAGATAATCAGGTTTTAAGAAGGTATATTAAGTATAATGACCGGGCCTCGGTCAACGGTTCCTCAAGATAAAATCTTCTATTAACATAGTAAAACCGTGGTGTGCAATCAAATTTAGGGGTGCTTTTGGGAGAACGGAGCAAGTCTGCCCCCTTTTCGATTGTGGTCGACACCTGATCAGTGAAAATTCCCGAAATTTGATCGCCCGGAACGAATAAACCCCAACTCTCCCCCCCGATCCGGAGTCAATCTCACGAGTCCATTAAGTGCTTGCGGAAAGTCCCGATATTTCCACGTAATTCCCGATGATCAAAAGGAGCGAAGTCCCCTCCTCTCCCTGTCTCCTCTTTCTTTTTCCATCTCCCGTTCCCCCTGCGACGAGATGACCGTTGCGGATAACCGAGACCCTCGGGTCACAATCGGAAACCGAATTTCTAGCTGACAAAACCACGTGAAACAAACCTTCCCTCTCGCCCCGAGCCTGTCGCCTGTCGTCTCCCTCTCTCTTCCCCCTTTCGGCTCGGGCCTAAACTGCCGGAATCCAATTTTGAGCGGAATGGCAATTTTCAATCATAACTTCGTAATAAGTTTAGGGGGCGGGAGTCGCGGCGGAAAGTTTCCCGATCTGTCCGGAGCGTCCCGGTTTTAAAACACTTTCTGTGTCGCCTTTCCCGTATTCCCTCGCCGCCAGGTTCTTCATTACAAGTGAGGCTTACACTATAATGCCGTGGGACGCTCAAATGTATTCAGATGGAGATATTTTCGTTTCTTTTTATTCACTAAGCTACCGAGTTTAAAATGGCGTGACGACATCGTGATGAGGCGTCGCGGTGAAAAGTTGGGAATATATATACGGTCTTTGTTTACTTAAGTGCAGTGGCGTACGTCCAAATATTTTAAAGTGTCTATATGCAATCGTCTCCTTTCGATGCTAGGGAGGAATATAAACGTGAACACATGGAGTGTGCACAGCTGGCGGCATGAATAAAGCGACGGCAGCCGTTGTGACAGGCTCGATTTATTACCAACACTTTTGCTTTCCTTGAAGCTTTTCATTCATCAGACTTTTGTTCGTATTCCTAAAAAATCTTTTTTAATTTCGAATCTGTTAAATGTCCCTAAGTTTTCGTTGGAGTTTTCGAGTCGTTTTCGAAGGGCGAAGTTGCCACGAACGAGGACGAAAATATCTCTTAGTTTGTCTCTCTGTCTGTTTAAGTAGCCTGTTATAATGGACGAGAAAGTGGCAAGTAGACATGTTTGCTCATAGTAGTTACAGAGGAGGATTTATCGAATCTCTTTCCTGTCTGTTTGAGCAGCCTGTCAAAATGGATGAGAAAATGAGTGTTGCCAAATATGTTTCATGCAGGTGGTTTACTACTAACATTTTCTGAATCTGCACAGAACTTTAGATTCTAATTCATGCAAATTAAATTCGCTTTTACGCCTTGTAAATTCACGAGTTATTAACTAGAGTTAGTTCGTATTCAATTTTCACCGAGTCGAGACGTTAATCGCGTCGAAATGAGTTAAAAGCAACAATTTCCCATCCGATTAAGCCTCCCGCGGCAATCCCGGCATGGGAACGCGAAGGGACTCGGCGGAAGAATCGAATTTACGTAGTCGGTCGATCGGCCCTTTTTTCCTCGACCCGGTAAAACAAAATCAGCACTTTTTTCACACACGTGAACCGACACAAAAGTCCCCCGCCTCGCCCCCCGACCCCTCTCCCCCCGTCTGCCTTTCTCGCCGCACGCATTATTCCCGTTATGGCAACATAAAGGGCCCGCAAAACCAATTCCATCAATCGAATTAGAACTTTAACGAAATAAAAGTTGGACGACGGCGACGGCGGCGACCTCTTTCCGGCCGCCACGGTAAAAAGCAATCAGTCCGAAAATTAGATCATAGCTGCCACTGCAAGCCTCCCTGGGATTCCCTACCGTTACATATTTACAATATTTGCACCTACGGACAAACGACGATACACTTGCTTAATCGTTGAAGTCGATGCGTTCAATAGCCGACGTTTCGTCCAAGACCACAGACATATTCATGGCACTATAAAAGTTAGGTTACTTCCCTTTTAGTAAAACGTGAGAGATATTTCCTACCAGAGGATATCTGACATTGTAATCTGTTAATTAAGCTTCCGCGAGTACGGTGCAGTCGGAAAATGCGCGATTTGAAACGGCGAAGGTCGGAAAATGCGCGATGTTTTGCGGCCATAGTTGGAATCGGTCGATTAAGCTCACACGAGTACGGTACCGTCGGAAAATGGGCGATCTGAAAGCGTGAAAGTTGGAAAATTCGTGGATTTTGCGGCCACACTTGGAATCGGTTAATTAAGCACCGACGAGTATCGTCGAAAAATACGTGATCTGAAATCGCGGAGGTCGGAAAATTTGCGAATTCCTGTGGTCACACTTGAAATCGGTTAATTCAGCTTCCACGAGTACAGCACCATCGGAAAATGCTCGATCTTAAACCGCGAAGGTCGGAAAATTTACCAATTTCTGCGGCCACACTTGGAATCCGTGAATTAAGCTTCCACGAGTACTTTCGGGGTTTTTCCGGTGGCGCTTAGGTTCGTCTTCGTTAAGCTTCTACGTGTTGTGTCGAAAAATGCGCGATTTCAAGCCGCGAAAGTCGGAAAATTCGTGGATTTTTGCAGCGACCATTGTAATTTGTTAATTAAGCTCCCACTAGTACGTAGCCGTCGGAAAATGGGCGATTTCAAGCCGCGAAGGTCGGAAAATTCGCGAATTTCTGCAGTCACACTTGAAATCGGTCAATTCAGCTCGTAGCCGTCGGATAATGCGCGCGAAGGTCGGAAAATTCACGAGTTTCTGCGGCCACAAGCTTCCTCGAGTACTTCCGGGGTTTTTCGGTGAAGCTTAGGTTCGGCTTCGTTAAACTTCTACGAGTAGCGTCGAAAAATGCGCGATCTGAATGGCTGATTTCGTTATTCTGAGGAACGTTTCCTCGTGTTCCCGCCTAATAAACATTTAGTAACAAATTGAACCAGGCAAAGTTCTGCAGTAGCGTATTATGCTGTAAACTATGGGATGAATCGAAGCTGCGCCATCAGAAAATGCGGCTCAGAAACTCTTCGCTATCAACGGAAGCGAGCAGTAATGATCATCTTCGTCGGCCTTATGAAAATCCAATTCGATTTTAATTAAAACGAAATAGCGACTTGGCCACAAACCAATTTTCCGTTTATCTCGGAGACGATAAAACGGAACCGGGAGAGGGAGGGAGAGGAGGAAAAAAGTAGTCGAGGGGGACGGGAGGCGCGTCCCGCGATGCAACAAAGCCCCCTTTGTGGGATTTTCGGAAGGGACTTCGAAAAGGCGAACGATACGAATCTTGAAATTAAAATGGAACAGATGCAATCCGAGTGAATCGCTTGGCTCCTCGGACGTTCCTCATCGAGACGAGCGATTTTAATCGCGGTTCTAACGAGGGGAACGCGATTAAAGGGTGGGCTGACATACTCGACGTGTGTAATGGTGTTTGTTGTTTTTTTCGCGGCGTTCTTTTGCCTTCTCCGCATCAAAAGTTGTATCTACGACAGAATCAGATTGTGGCCGTGACGTCGTTTGTGCCGTGCTGGCAGAAATACGCAACAAATTCATTTTTAGGCAGAGTTAAAACCAACGCAGTTGAACGCTTTTATTTTTGTTATTTTGGGCATCAAAAGTGACTTGTGTCGTCGGCAGACAATACAGTTTCAAAGCTTTCTTTATTAAATTACACGGCAGTACTTACAGTACGTGCACCTAACGCGAGACGTAATGCAGGAGTATTAGGGTAAGGGCGTGGGTAGTAAAACCCGTCTCCTCAAAACGCCGCTGCTCCTCGAGATTGGCAATAGTTCAAGTCTGCATTAGCGGCTTGCTTAAGGGTCCGATTTTAGGGAGTTTACTCGGAGGTAGTTAGAATCGAGCAATTAAGCGTCCACGGTCGGAAAATGCGCGATAGTAATTCGTGGAGGTCGGGAAATTCGCACTTAAGTATGCTTCCACGAGTGCGGTCGGAAAATGCGCGATCTGGGAATGCGGAGGTCGGGAAATCCGCGGATTTTTCGCTGTTGTTCTTCCCGCCCTTTGCTATAAGCTTACCTAGAATTTTTCTTTGTTTATTTTACTTTTTGGGCTTTACTATTTGGAGAAAAAGAACCAAATGCATCAATCTATATAGGGGCACTGATGTAGAATCTATCTAAAGTTTAATTATACTTCATGATTTCCTTGCTCGACTGAACGATGCAAACTTACTTTGTCGTTGCTGTTTCTTAAAAGCACTTCCAAAGTAGAAACATTTAGTGGCACATTTTTGTTTCTTGGCGTAGTTTCCTACGTGAACAATTTTCTGCGTTATTTCTACCGTACCTTTTACTATGAGGGTCCGGCCGTAAAACCAACAAAACCCTAACTTTTTTCTCCGAGAGTAATTCTCTTCGCTGGCTCTCTGACAAACTTACAATTTAAAAGCGGCTCACATGCGCGCACATACACACACACACACGTGTTTTACGACACTTGATAAAATTTAATTAAATTCTGCGGTACGCGTTCTAGGCTTTAAAGTTTCGGAACGGTCCATAAATTCCTGATGTATTCATTTTCGCGGATTAACCTTAACCGGGATCTCCGGACGAAAAGGAGCGGCAGGAGGGAACGGCCTGGAAGTCTAGACCGCTCGCATAAGGGATGGACGGGGGGAAGCAGCGGCAACGGGCGAGAGCCGGGATCCCGTTGAAAAATTTGAGGTGACAGGTGATGGAGGAATTCCGGGAATACTGTTGTTTCAGGGAGTTTTGTTTTAAAGAAAACGGGATGAAAAGTGCATTTGTAGTAGTGAAAATGAACGTGAAAGCAGGGAAAAGGTAATGATCGACGACTTATCGAAAAAGTTTCTTGTATTTCATGCGAAAATACTTCTGCTGGAAAGGGGGACGAGGGTAGGTCGGAAAATGCGCGGCGTGAATCCGCTGAGGTCGGAAAATGCATGGTTTTAATCTGCTGAAGTCGGAAAATGCACGGATTTAACTCCTCTAAGTCGGAAAGTACGCGGTTTTAATTCGCTGGAGTTGGGAAATGCGCGGTTTTAATCCGCCAAAGTCTGCAAATGCGCGATTTTAACACCACAAAGTCGGGAAATGCCAAAGTGCATTTGTAGTAGGGAAAATGAACGTGAAAGCAGGGAAAAGTAATGATCGACGACTTATCGAAAAAGTTTCTTGTACTTCATGCGAAAATACTTCTGCTGGAAAGGGGGACGAGGGTAGGTCGGAAAATTCGCGGCGTGAATCCACTGAGGTCGGAAAATGCATGGTTTTAATCTGCTGAAGTCGGAAAATGCGCGGTTTTAACACCACAAAGTCGGGAAATGCGCGGTTTTAATCGGCTGAAGTCCGAAAATGTGCCTGTAGGCGGTTGATGTCGGTTGATTTAAGTATTAAGTTTATTATCTACTATAAATTTTAAGCGAATTATGTCCCTAAATAATTAAAGTGGAAGAGCTATAGAATCAAAATTTCTCATAATTTCAATTTTCTCAATCTTCCTGAATACAAGAATACTGATTGCAAATAATGCAATATATTAAGAAAATTTATTTTGTCCTATTCCTGAATGTATGTTCTCGCTAGATGGTAGGATTAGTCGAAGATAAGCGGCGAATTCCTCGTATATTCCTGAGTTACTCGTTGCCGCGTAAGAAGGTGGGGATAACGAAAACCCAAGGGATTTCATCTCTCCTCATATCGTGTGCCGGGCGCGTAAAAAGTTGCAGGGAAGTTCGGAAGCCGCGAAGAGAAAAATCCGCAGAAGTTTGCCAATTACATTCGTTTCCTATTGTCCGCCGTCCTCGTAACTACGAAAAAGGTATTATTATTTAATGCCGTCGAGGGTTACTTACCTGTTTCGCATTAATTTCATAATTCGTAGGGGCGCTTTTCATTACGACTTTTTCGAAAGTTCGTCTGATATTCGGCAACCTTGCGAGGGAAGTTACGAAATTAACCCCTTAAAATCAGTTTCGTGTTCTTCTTTTCATAGATATTAACGGAGTGAAAAGGGAAAGACGCCGTGTAATGCCGCCTCACATTTCCACGGAGCCCCGAATTAATCTTCCCCGGCTTTCGAATTCGCAGTGACATTCCATTAGTCATTATTCAGTCATTCCTGCTTCGGAGGATGTCGACTATCGTCCTTTGTAAACTTTATGGAAAATTGTCGAACGATTTTCAGCACGCGTTCCTCGAGGAATGAGGAAAATTCAGAAATTCCGACGGCGTAGTGTTTGCTCTTTCCTTTAGATTGATGGACCCATTGGTGAATTGCATAAGCTTTCTTTGCCCAGAAATATTTTATAGTCAAAAATTTGAAAGAAAAAAAGTCGATGTTATTCGATTTTTGTATGTATTTTGTTGAAAAACGAAATATAATTTGGACTTTAAAAGACGTTATTTCTATAGGAAATTTAATTCTCTACAAAAAACCTTCATAAAATGTTTACTAAAAATGTATAGTTTTTGAGTTGTGGGCCAAAAATCGAAGAGTGCACAAACTTACCCCGATCTCAAAAACGTAAGGCTCTACTTGGTAGCACTCTTTGGTTTGTACCATTTTTAGTGACCAGTTGACCATATGAAACAACAAAATTCCTTATAAATTACATAGTCAATAGCCTAACGGACGGACGTAACAGAGGGCCGAGAGATTTCTCGTGCAACTCCTTATTTTCTTGCTCTATTAGCAAAAGTGATTTGGTAGTAGCAAGTTAGAACCCCTTTGAGCTTCTTTCTGTCAGAAATAATTTTAAAAGAAATATAGAAATATACGGAATTTAATTATTTTTGGTTTGGTTTGTTCGGTCCAAGTCTGGCTGAAGGTGTTTTTAAATTTCCTCTCCGTCGAGTAATTCCCGGCGGTTTCCCGTAGTTAGTGACAGGAGACCGGACGCCCCTCCCCTCTGTCGTCCCTGTATCGCTTTATCCCATGCTTAATTACCCCGTTTGTATATTGACCTTTTGACGCGGGGACACTTAATTAACCCGATAGGCTTCGTTATTCTCGACGGGGGCGTGTCGATTTTTGTTTTGAATGAGAGTGTAATGACGTTAACGGATCTACCAGTTCGGCTGGGGGGGCGAAAAGGGATTTTTTCCTCGGGTCGCGGAGTCGAATTTCAAAGGGGGACGCTTTTGAAGTCTTATGGGATTCATTAACGTCAAAATTCTCGTTTCGAGGGTAACGAGGGTTGTGAGGGAGACCGCAAGTTCGTTCCCGGGCCCGTCCTGAAATTTTCGTCTTGGTTTTTAAGGAGTTCGGGGCGCTTTTCAATTACGGCGGCGCATTAGGAATTTCCGAATTCTTCCACGCTCTTAGCGGAAAATTTGATGGAAAGTTTCGCAGGATTCTGGATATTTGAAAGATAAGGGCGTAGATGGCCATTAAATTTCAGCTAATGCACTTCGTACACAGGGCGGAAGCTGTGATTTGTTCTAAGTCCCAGGATCAACTGACGACGCACATCAGGTTCATATCGTACTTCTTATTGTATCACAATTGATCATTGAGCTAGTTGGTGGCACATCTGGTACCAACTTCGAAAAAAAATTCCCGTACTTACATCAGTCTGGTAACTTTCTGTTTCAACCAATGCGCAATCAGTCTAATGGTCTATTCTCCACTCCCCCTTCACTGAGACAGCACGTGTTTATAAGTTTCAGTCGTAAAAATCCCATCGTATTTTCGTAGAGCCAGAACCTCCCCTCCTCAGTTTCAGGTTTACTCTTTATCCCGTAGGTTTCAAACTTACGGGATTAGCGATTTTCATATCAAACTATCGGTGGTTTAAATTTGGCTTTGATTGATTCGATCGTGAGTTCACTTAATTGCCGACGTAGAGGGCGCCAGATTGGGCGCTGCACGGGAGATTTTCATTTCGCACTAATCTGAAAACCGTAACATAACACTTCTCAGGGCGGAAACGGCCATAGTCATTCCATTCTTCGCTATAGAAGATATAACCGCGTTATTTCAACTTGTGGTGATAAATAAAGGGTGAAAAAGACCGTGTCACGCGCCTTCGTTCCGTCGCGCTCTTCATCTTTTATTTAACGGACCGTCCGTTTTTCTGTCATCACCTCGACGTATTCGGGGATTTAAAGCCGCCCGTGGGTCCGTTCCCCTCCTCGAGGCGCCGTCGCATTAATCTCCCCTTCGGTCCGATACAACCGGGCACCTGTAACTGACGTATTTCTTAACTAATAACCTTCAATTAGGCGTGTGAGAGTTAATAAATCGCGTGAGTTGTCGCATTAAATTTACGTCCAGGGATAATGTAGTTCCTTCGTGGGGGATCGATGGTCGTCGTTTTTCAATCCCGCGTTTTTCTCGGGGAATTAATGTCGCTTGGAAATGTCGAGGGGAGAGATTTAAACTCGATACAGTTAGATTTTAAATATTTCCAAATTTTTCCTAACGTTTCTCAGGAAGTACCCGCGAACTGTTCTTTTTCCTACGATTATTTTTCGATTTTTCCAAAGTCTCGCGTTCGAAAAATTCGTACCTTTAAAATATTGAATCCCACGCTTTCGGACAAAACATCAAAGTTGAGCGCTCTCCCGTAATCGGTTTAACTTCCTGTGCCTCTACTGAAGCCCGAAAAGGAAAGCTATTTTAAAATGGGCTAAACCTGGATTTACTCCCTCTTCCCTGTACCGAATTGAATATACGAAAACAACAAGAACAAAGCGACATGTGCGAGTATAGTTCCCGTAAACGTGACCACGTGACCAGATTTCAACGTTACGTTAGAATTTTACATGGGATTCATAAATTACCTTGGTGGTAACGTTCACCCTTTTCAGACCTGTCGTCCCACTCCGGATTTTCTCCCATTTTCTTAAGCTGTGATCCCCAAGCGCACCCTGGAGTCCCTTCAGGCACCTCGGCGTAGCCGATGGTGGAGGCTCGGTTGTCACGTTTCCCCGCGCGTTTGCTGTTGGTATAAGTACTAATAAGTTTGACGTATGATCGAGAGATGGTAGAGAGAGATGGACACTACAATATTTGAACATTCATACAATACGTATTGTTTTAAAATGGTATTTTCGGTGTTGAAGGGTGGAATCCACGTCGATTTCCCCTTTAACGTTATAGGATCTGTTGGTTAATTGTTCATGAAATCGCGGGGGTCCTGAAAACCATCTGACGTTTATGTACGCCCCCCCCCCTCCTAATAAATATGTATGACGTTTCCAGAGTCGAATTCCCAGTCCGTAGCTCCTCAAATAACAATCCCTATCAATTAATTCCCTACCGTGACGTCGATATCGTATATTGTGTCTTATAACTTCATTAATTAGTCCCGTATAGCGTCGTCACTTCGATTCGGAATGAGTAATTACCGAATACTCGGGGTGTGTGGGTGGGGGGCTTAGGTAGCTATAATTAGTCCTTATGCGTTGTTTTTTCCCCGGGAATAATTACTTTGATAAATCCCCCCACCGGCATCGAGTAATAAACCGTTTTAATACCCCACCTCATCTATTATCCACGATAATTGGCGCTATGCCTACACCCTTACCTAGCTTTTCATCAATTACTGTGGTTAATTTGTCTGTTCTATTTCAGGTGAGTCTCATCGGTGTTTAACCATGGCGCACGTGCCAGCACTTTGATTGATTTCGGTTACTCGCGGTAAGTGAATATTGAAATTATTTGCGATTTTCTCAGACAAAATTTGGTCTGTTTAGACCTCCCTTTAAAAGTATTCCTGGATGTTTCGGGAGTAAAAGCGCAAGCGGAGGATTTATGAAGTGCACATAAGTCGATTTGACTAATTAAGGCATTGTAGGCGATATTTTTGGGGAGTTAAGAAGGCTTATTTGCTTTCATGGCTCGTCTCGTGGTGAAAAAAAATTCTTTAGAACTGTAAGGGCGGTACTTTGGACTTTTCTATGGAATTCATGTTCCTGGATGTTCGGGACGTAATTTTTCCCCTTTTTTAAGAGGAGACTTAATTTTTTTTGATTTTTGCTCAGTACATTCAGTCAGAATCCATCAGAAAATGGAGGAAAAGGCCGAGCGTCATAAAAACCCTCATGTAATAATTCGTTTTAACTGTGTATGTGATTGGATGATTGAAAGTTTCATCTAGTGGGGATTGTGAGATTCCCTGCTAGTGAGGATCGTGGTTAAATGGATGTAAATGAACGCATATACCCAGTGTCGGTTATCGCAATGATCTTTAGGAGATTCTCTAATGCACTCATGCGCGTGGAACAACAACACGCATTACCACGGATCGTCACCGACTCTATGACCGATTTCGGTTGGTTTTGTAGTAAAATACTTTACTTTCGCGCTTTAATACCGTCACGGTTATTTTGAAAATGTTTTAAAAAGGGCCAAACCATCTTCCTACCAGGTTAAAAGTGTCAATAGGGTTGAGGACATAGAGAGAGTAACTTTGGGACAATTCTCTCACTATTGTCCACATATGCACTTCATCTACATCGTTTGCAAGTTGCAAGTTTCATTCGCCATCCCATGTTAATGCCTTATCAACGCCAGGGTCGTAGGATTATCCCAGAAGTCCGTTCCCGGACGTCCCGTAAAATCGATCCCTCCCTCCCGATCCCGCCTGATAACCCCGGGCCGGTTCGGATTGATTCCCGGACAGATCTCGATTCCCATTTCCTGGCGGCGGACGTAAATTATAATTTGGCGCTGGACGCGCGTCGGGATCGTCCGCCTGCGAGTGTCATCGACTCGTAATCGATCCGATCCCTCGCAGGCGGGTTCGAATTATTTTTAGAAGTTCGCGAGGGATTCGGGAATGATAAATATTTCTTTGTTGTCCGAGGGACGTTTACGTTGTTCTATCCCCCTATGTAGGTGCGTCGAAGGGAAAAGGAAGGAACGAGGAGAGGGACAATAGTTATCCAATAAGAGTAGTAATCGTTAAATATTGCCTAGGTTGTGTAAGTCGGTTTAGGACAAATTGTCTACGTTCCAATAGAGTTGCTGCGCACGTAGTGAGTACGTGAATTAGGAATAGATTTTCAGTTAGGCCGAGGGGCCTGAAGGGTCCCAACGGGTGCGCTTGGTGGAGTGAAAGGAAGTAAAGGTGAACGTAACAAAAATGTACGTTTACTTTCGCCTAACACGCGAATCTACGCCAGCTACTTCAGGGGGTAGGAGAAATAAACATGAACATTCCCTTATTGAGAACATCAAGAGAAACATCGGTGCTTTATAAGAGAAAGTATAATCTCTTATCTGTAACAGCAGAAAACGGTATACAGTGGAAGTAACCGAAAGAAGGGACGATCGTGTGTTCCACGTTCCGACTAAGGGCGGGCGGGCGCCATCTCGCGGCGAAGACAGAACTTGGAAACCGTCGAGCTGTTTGACGGGGCCCATCTTTTCTTTGTTCGTCGTGCCAAAAGATCGAAAAGGGAAAAGCTACATTCGATAAGTGAGCGAACGAAGCCGCGAGGCGAAGTTTTTTTTTCAGAGCAGGGAAATGACTTAAGAAAACATAAGTCATATTAGTATTAATCGCGCGATTTCAGTTTGTTACATGTTTCAAATCCATTTTAGTGCAAACTTTGTGTTTCGCTGGTGCATGTCGCATGCATATTTCCAAGTCCCTCGCGATGAATGACGCCATAACTTAACCAGCGATATTTCGTCTGAATTGCCGCGAAGCTGGACATGGAGAGGTCGTTTTTGCATACGTAAACGCACGGAATAACCGTAAACGTCGCGTCGTAGGCGCTAAGCAGGGCGTAAAAACCTTTACATCGGGCAATTACGGTACACGTTAAGCTTCCGTTTATTGGACGCCTGTCGTGTTCTCGATGGCCCGCGCGCCAATGATCGAACACTTTCGCTCGGAAAGGTACTCGCGCGTTTTACGACCTACGACGTGACTTTTTAGCGCAATTACCATAAAAACAAAGTAATCGCCCACCTTCGTGTATACGCAAAAAGGGCGGTCGTTAGGGGGATGAAAATTAAAAAGTAACGACGGATCGACAAGCAGTAATCCGCTGCTCGAAGTGAAAATTTGTATTTTACATCGAGCAGAAAATCTCTCTTCGTCCTTACGACTTAAAATCTTCTGGAATGATGGTTCTTCTATCGGTCTATGCGAGGTTCAAATTTGGCTCAAATCGATCGAGTAGATCGGTCGTTATTACGGATTTACTAAATCGGCGCACGCGCAAACGAGCGACTGGATGACGCAGATAAGGCACCAAATAAAACACGAGAGAGTTTTAATTTCGCACCAATCTAATAATTATAACGTTACGACATAGGGCCAATCACTTAATTGTAAGGCAACACTTTGATTGCCCACAATATACGAGGTGGTGTGAAAAGTTCGATAGCAACAGATAAAAATCCTGTGCATGAGCCCTTTGATCCCGCGGTTGTACGGTTTAGGGCATTGGCCAATTGTTTCCTTCAAGTTTACTCCTATTTACTATTATGGCTTTCAAGGCTGGTCAGTCGACTCCCTTTGTGCGGTTGATTGCTTGTTTTAAGACAAAGCACGTTTGAAACAAAATACTGCTTTAACTTTATTAATCGAATTAAGTAATTGCGTATCGGTAAAATGTTTACTTATGGCGAGAATCGATTGCAATAAAATATTTCGTTCAATTAAGTTATCGGGCACTGCTAGTGCTCCGTTATTTCATAAAAACCGTTTCAGTGATTTCAAATCAGTAAATGTAAATTTAAATCCGCGAAATCAAAAGTTTTATTGGCGTTTTTGACTGAAAACGTTAGTTATCGATAAATTT
The DNA here is from genome assembly GCA_963576515.1 of Cryptocephalus primarius. Classification (NCBI taxonomy): domain Eukaryota; kingdom Metazoa; phylum Arthropoda; class Insecta; order Coleoptera; family Chrysomelidae; genus Cryptocephalus; species Cryptocephalus primarius. The sequence continues at coordinate 1,923,545 of OY754949.1, read as the reverse complement.
ACAATTTCATTGCGCTATTTATTCCACGAAACAATAACTTTTGCCTCTCGTTATTCCGAAATTCTGTTTACATACGCTTGCACCGGTTTCATTCGAATAATTTATTCTTTGAATCGATTATGAACGCCGACATCAAACGGTGATCGATTTTTTTATCAGTCGGATTTATCGCTTTACACGCTTTACGTAAGTCGTAATCACGGCTTTACCTCGTATTGATATTGTCTTTATATCATAGTTCGCGTGGTTGTTAACACGTGTTAATCGTTGATCGATGTGGCTAGATAATAGGATAAAGTGTAATTATCCACGTATCAAGTATCGTATGTATACGTCGCAAGTCATGTATCGAAATTTATTACAAGTTAAAGTATCGACAAAATTGATCCTCTCGGCCCTATCGATATCGTTGTGAAACTGTATTGTATGTCGATACTTGTTTTGAAAGGTAAAATATCAATACGTACCTTAATTCTGACGTGGGATACTATTGAATGTTTGTAACGTAGAAGTCAGCATCACTATCCCGTTTTGTCTGATTTTCTCGGGCGCCAGTTTTCGTAGATCTCTCCTATGGCCTCGGCTAGTTTATGCTCAGGAGACATTCAAGAGAAAATTAGTATAGAATTGTAAAGACATTAATAAATGTAGAGTGGGGAAATTTGTAAAAAAATTGAGGTTAAATTGTGAATTAGAATAATTTTCTTTCGGTATTTGGACATTTTTTTTTTGATAAAAAATAGCGTTTTTCAAAATTATCAATGAAGAATGATCGTGTTGTGCCTGTAAGTATATGCTAAAAAATTGAAAAGGTGCACAGAAAAAGTCCTATGGGAGCAACAGGAGCATATTTCAACTCAGGTCAAATATGTAAGGTTATTCCCATTAAATTCACCCAAAAATCTATTTAACTTTTTAGACTTGCAACTACATCTAACCTTATGCACTTATGAGATTCACATTTACAGGTTAAGTGCGATGGTGGGAAAAGAGCATGAGCGGAACACGGCTGGAGAGATCGCGATTTTAATCCTCAAATACTTACTGTTTTATCGGCGGATCAGTGAGTCAGTCGAGGAGGGAAGGTCGGAAACTGCGCGATCGTAATCTGCGGCTTTAATAGGCGTTTTCATATAGGAACGTTAGTTTGACGAATGAGGCAATGGCGATCAGCATGATTAGTCTGCGATAGTATGTGGCCCTAAAGAAACCTTAAATTCGCCGGGCGCTGCCGCCCTTCTCGCCTTCCCGTCACGCGAATTAATCGACGTCCATGAATGGCGGCGTAACGAGGGCGTCTATTTTCCGTCCCATCAATGAAACCCACCGTATCGTGTTCGCGTATTGCGCTGGTCGTTGTTTCTCTCGGTTTTCTTTTTGTGTCCACTGTTAATGATTAATTGCGGCCGAAAATATACGTGCGGCTTAAATTTTTGTCGTTGACGTTTCATTAGGGACGTAGGGGACGTTCAAAGGGAGGGCCCCCATTGATGTCCGATAGGACGTCGGAATGCTTTGTTGTTATTGTTGTTTTCCGCCAAGGGAAAAAATTCCATTCGATCGGGGGATTTTTAAAATCCTCCAGGCGAGGGAACGGAGCTTTTGTTTAGGGAGACTTAACGGTATTAAACTCTTGCCATTGAGAGGGAAGGTTTTAAGTCGATGGGTTTTGTGTAAGGAAGATGGATTTAAAAGGGATTTAAACGGTAATACGAATGAAGTATGATATTTAAACATATCAGACTATCAGGGCTCCATCGACAGTTTGACTAACCAAGGATAGCTTAAAAATTTTTGACGGTTCGTTTTTTCTGTCGAGAAAAATGTATGGAATTTGAGAAGCAACCCTCGGGCGTTCGGAAAATGGGCGATCTTAATTCTCGGAGGTCGGAAAATTCGCGATTTAAATCCGTCGCAACTTGCAATCTAGTTGGAACGCCTGATCACAAAAGTGAAACAAAATGGCGCCTAGTATAACGATATCGATAAACGGTCTAGCAAGGGAGTGTGTGTTAATTCGATAAACACGCACGCTCTTCTAACCGCCTGCGTTCACGTGCAACGTCAACTCCCTATTTCTTCGTTACGCTCACGTAATGTTTCAGCGTAAGACGTCACATTTCATCCCTGTAACGTTCCTATTAAGACCCGCTCGCTAAGAGCTCTGATAGAAAGAAATAGATCGTCGCCCGGCGTGAAACAAGTGTTTACGAGTGGCGTATAAAAGGGCGGGCAGAAGATGAGAAAATATTCACTCTGTTAGGCTACGCACCAAAACAATACCGAAAGGGATGAAGCGGGATTTTCCCTGATGGAGGTTCGGCTCAATTAAGCCAGAGGCAGAAGTACGACGAAAGGAAATGAAGTTCGGACACTGGACGTTAAATCATTCGAGGGCGTCTACTAGTCGGAATAGGGGAGAGGATTAATATTTCAGAATTCGTACGAAAGAGGGAGGCTGAAACGTGCCACCGATTCGATCCTGGACGAGACTCTTAATTGGGGAAATATTCATACCTGGCCAGGGTTTGTACGAGGCGCCACTACACTTAAATCAGGAGTTAATGATCGTTACGTCGGATCATCACCCTCGACATCATTTCACGTAGTGTTTTTCAATTCGTTATACAGAAGGCGAGAGACGGGTACTTTATAAGATGTTTCTCTTGTTGTTCGGCCCTCTCCTCCGTTATACGTACACAACGAGGACGTGATTCGCCCACTTTGCATTAGCAAATCCTCCTCTCCTGGCTCTGCGGAATCTAATCTCGGGGATGAGCCCTTCTAAATCTGGCACACACACGCACACTCGAAAGCAGAGCCTCGAGGACGTAAGCGGCCCGTCGAGGGTAAAAAGTGTGTACGCGTGATTGTCTAAGCCACAGTCGCATTTTACCGCACCTAACGTAACGTAGCAAACCGGATTTGCTTCGTGGGAAATTACAGCTGCTATGTGGTGGGCTAATTTAACGTGGATAAGTCCTTGTTGCTCTTGATAGCGAACGTTAGGAGTTTTTCCTTATCCTCGATTTATTCCTCTGTTATGCTCGTTAATACTTTGTATGCTACCTTGTTCCTTAAGCTTTGGAATTAGTGCTATCGATTTCCTTGTACGATACTTCTCAGGCTATCTACTCTTAATCTCCTGAGGGACATAACACAATGAATTGTACATCGTATTATGTTAGGAAGTGTTATTGTCGTACAGACTACTCAGCTAGCTGGGATGCTTCTTCCCAAACGTACGGCAAAGCGGTTGGTTATGACCTGCTAGTCTGCGTTGTTTCAACGCAGCTTTGGATTAAATAGTCAAGGGAATTGCAAGTAAACGGAACGTCCTTTACTCCATCCATTTTCTATGTTTCGATAATTTTTCTTGGCTGGGTCACACAAACGTCACTAATGAAATCGAGAACTTGCAAGTGAGTGTTCCAATCACGTGCGAATGGTCGTCGCAAACTGCTCACGCGTGCGTTAACAGCGCCATCTGTCGGCAGTTGATTTAATAAACGATTGACATCGTTATTAAATATATTTACGTGCGATCTTGCTTCAGTTAGCGTTCCAGAAAATTGAAAGGTCTAAATGAATCTGTGGAAAATTGCGCTCTTCATCCGCCCGCCTCTTTTCATTCTTTCAAATCCAATGAAATTGGCACCACTCGGAACGTTTTCCCATTCTTAATAATGTAATTTCGTAAATATATTTTCTTTTATTCAGTTTTGCTCGGAATCTTATTTTTCGTTCGAGGGGAGCGAAATAAATGCGAAGCTAAGATAATTACACCCGAGTTCGTAGGGGGAATTGATAAAATGGCGATATTATCAGGGTAAACAGGGATTTTATTAACGTCAAGCGCCGAATTTGAATTTTATCGGGATTTTTTTAAAAACGAGGAACTTTAAATTAAAAATACCAGAAGAAACCGCTCCTCGACTCGTAGGACCGTCGTCGTGGCTTTGTTAAGCCGAATAACGTCGCACGTTACCCCTAAAATAAAAAATTATCCAAAACAACAGGAATTTTGTGCCTAAGAGGCGCTTTCATCGGCTTGCCGCTGTTCGCGTCTTTGAAACTCGATCCCAAACGGCGGCACGCTTTGTCTCAGAAATTACTCTCGCGTTAATTTTTGTTGAAAAATAATCTTATGTAAGGGATTATTGTAAAAATGGCTAATGGGAAAGTCGAGGTGAACATTGTCGTTTTTATTTACTTATCGAGCCACGCGAGATCGTTAGGGATGACGAAATACAGGCAAATACCGTTTATCAGATTTGCAAGCAGTAATTTTCTTTTTCCGGTGATCAAATGTGGGTTTTGCCATTTATCCTTCAGATAAGGAAGATAACGCCGATATGAGCCTTTTGTCGAGTTGAGCAGATTTTAACGTAAACGATCCTTTTATTACATTTTTTTAACGCGAGCTGCCTGTTGCCGTCTTGGAGGTAAACAATGGATTAAAAAAATCGCAGTATGCTCCCGCCCAAATCGCCTCCGTCGGTAATTACATGTGCCTTTGAATTTTCCTTGTTTGCTTGTAGAAACCTAAGTTGGAAAAAAAAAACGTTTTTATTGAAAACAACCCTCGTTGTTTGTCTGGCTGTTTTGTATGTTTGTTTATTTCTACTTTACCCCGCGTCCGGAGGGACGCAACAGCGCCGCTGTTTATTTCAATTAGCGTTTATTTCCCCGGCGAACGATGTGCATTGTTACTGGAATTGACCTTTCACCATTACAATTCATTTGGCTTCCATAAACGCGTAAAACTTTAAACGAACCTCCCCGTACGTGGTGCGGTAAATAACTGGCGATACATAAACTACAAACTTACGCACACGTATATATCTTCGCTATCTCCCTACGAATTCAGGTTAATTCGTCTGAAATTAGCGGCTGAGGGTTGTGATCAGGGCCGGGGATTTATGGAGGTCCGTGCTGGAAGTGGGAGGATTTAGGATTTCCTGTGTTTTAGGGAAGTCCCGAGCCGTATGGAACTGTGATTGAGGGTTTCTTAGGCGCGGAGATCGGAGATTAGTTTTAACGAGTTGTGGTCGATTTGGTAGATGGGGTGTCAGACTTGAGACTTTTCTTAAAATTCCGTGTTATTCCAAAAGCGTATTGTAACGCCTCAATGATAAAATGAGCGCAACAGTAGCAATATTGGTAATCTAAATTAACGCTAGATCGGTTGTTTGGATAAAGGTCGGAATGCTCTGGCGCCAGATTTTGGATGGTTTAATCCCTTAAAGCTACGGACAAGAGCCAACCAGAAGAGGAGACATACCTAGGACCATCAAGGAGAAGATCAGGGAAAGGAACAGACTCAACAGAAGATACAGGATTAACTACGACCCGGACATCATGAGGACCATCAACAGGAAGAACAGGGAAATCAAGGAACAACTAGTGGAACATAGGAACAGCAAGTGGAACGCATTTCTGAAGGACTCTACGAGGACACTGGAGCACACTGGAGGATCATGAAGAGGCTGAAGAGGAACACAAATTCTACAACAACGAGAGCGATTCACAGTAGATCTGGTTTATGTTTTAAGGATGAGGACAAGACGGAAGCATTCTCGGATACCATGGAGGACCAATTTAGGATGAACGTAGACCCAGAGGACGACATCGACAGGAGGGCAGCGAAGCTTGGAAGAAGAAGAGGCGACGACGATCTGGAACCCACGACGATGGAAGAAATGGAGGAAATCATCAGGACCATACCCACCAGGAAGGCACCAGGACGGGACACCATAACCAACAGGATGATCAAGGAACTAGCAGGGGAAGCCGAGAAGAGGATGCAGGAGCTCTACAACGCAGCGATGAAGAGGAAGTACTACCCACGACTATGGAAGGAAGCGGACGTCATCATGTTCCCGAAGCAAGAAAAGGACAGGACATTCCCACAAAACTAAAGGCCGATAAGTCTACTGAGCAACATAGGAAAACTACTGAGTAGGATCAAGGAAGAAGAGTAGAGGCTACACATCATACCGGACGAACAATGTGGATTCAGAGAAGGACACTCTACGGAACATCAGGTGCTGAGGATGTTGGAGGAGACGATCAAGGACATCAGCGAGAAGAGGACGACTTGCATGGTACATGGTCTTTGGGTTCAAATTTTCTGGAAAGATGGATTTGGCATAAAACTATTCGTGCTTCAAATTTTGCCTTGATTACCTGAGTTGATTGGAAGTTTTTACAGATTTACTTCATGGCAGACAAACAATTACGATATTATAATGGCGACAGTATTTCCTCAGTCCAATTTTTGCCTTTACTCCTTGGTTAAGTTGCTAGATAAGCGGGCGTATTAAATTTTAAGGCGAATCCGGTACATTGTTAGATTTGAAGCGAAAAGTGTCACCACCATTTTTTATCGAGAGTTCGCCCTCTATTTTCCTCTTCACCTTCCATCAGAATATCTTAAATCACTCGTCGTTTCCCCATTCAGGCGAAACTCCCAGTCATGAAAAATAACCGAACCCTCGCCGCCCCCACTCTCCTCCCGCCCTTTAGCGTTAGACTCGATGCTTCTCCCTAATTTTACGTGGCGTTTTGCGAATTTTTCACTTTTTAAAATAGCTCATTGGACGCGGGCTTCATTCACCGCCTTTTTTTCTGTCGGGAGTTTTAACGCACTACTGCATCGTAACGTCAGGTGGGTTTTTCTTTCTTCCTCCGAAATTTTGATAGATTGTACCGCGGGCAATTAATCACACTGCGTTTACTTTTTAATATAAGGCAATCTCTCTCTGTTGCCGGATTCTGGGGGAGCGAAAACGGAAGGGTAATGATTTCCTGTCTTTCTATTCAGGAAGCACAATGCACGTCAATTGCTTAGCGTTCTTGTTTGATATTTACTCAAGAGTAATATTTCGAAATGTGTCTCGGTTGTAAGGATTTGCTACCGGAGGTGGCTTTGTTCAAAAGAATAACTGGTTGCTTTGTCGTGAGCGGGAAGCACCTTCAGTAACTGTTTGAATCTGGCATTGTCACGACCACCCCATTTCTACAAAAACAATAAATCTGATCACGGCTCAGGCCAAGGTGAAGCGATACAAACTTTCATAAACGCGCTGATCAAGCAAGAGATATCTCTCTAATTACGAGGGTTACGGAGTTGAGAAACACCTCAAACGAAAGTGGTCGATTTCTTACGTACTTTAACCAGGGATTCTAAACATCCGATCAGTAGGACAGGTGGTATTATTGGGTTACACGTGAGTCAAGCATCCTTGGAGTTTCTTGATATCCACATTAACAAGGGCAATTGTGCTAATGAACAACCAATCACCAAACAGGCATTCTATGGATTTTTGTTTCTCTCTTCCCGAACGTAAGCATTTCCCCATAAACGCAATCCCGTTATTGCCGAATAACGTCTCTTTTTGACCAGCCTTTCCTGTTCCCGTTTACTTACCTGTCTAATGTAGCAATTGTTCCCGACATCGGATCCTGGAACTACGTCATTGTTTTTATGAAGTGTCATGAACAGGCAGACATGTAAGGGAGAAAGGAGAGAGAGAGGGAGAGAAATATTGATTAAAGTACCCCGGTATTTGTGTCTGATGTCGTTTCTCTGTTTCCGAGGAGGAAGACGGATAGGGAGGAAGAGAGATTAATGAACCCGGGAACCTGAGTATTAATAAAAGTATCAGTCCCGATCGGGGATTAATCTGTGGGATTTAGGGGAGGGTGTAGTTCCGCCCGTAACAAATGCCCGGGGAGGTTTTCGGGAATCGATAAAAATTGCCCGATAATGAAATAGGGATTTATGTGGGACTTAAAGCTGCTATCGACGAAATCCGGAATGTTTCCGTTACATCAGTTTTCGGATTATGCCCTAACTACGTAGTTGGTTACCGAGATATGGGACAGCTGAAGTTCTTCAATAAAGCTCGAGGGTTATTTGGTTTGTTGCTAGTTTTCACAGGGCGTTCGCTAAGAGGAAGTCATTACGCCAACCGCATACTCTTTGTACGCCGCTCCCTTGTAATCATTACAGATTTTAGAAAGGGAGTTTCGGGGATCTGATCGATAACTCACCAATAACCAATCACGATTAATTAGATGATGGAAAATCCTCGGAAAATTCGGAAGATGCAACGGCGCCGCATTGTGTTATTGCACGTTATTACCCTCGAAAGCGAAGGGAGGGGAGGCGCTTTACACCGCCACGAGCTTTGTGTGCAAGCATAATAGACTGTTTCTAATTACTCCGGCAGCGGAGGAATAATTTCGCAAATCGACGGTTCCCGATAGCGGTAACAGCTGGTAATCTCGCGGCGTTTACGCACCCGGGCGAGGGGTTGCCTACCTATCCGGGGCAGTTTTACTCGAATGCGACCTATTACGATCGATCTCACATGGGAACTTCCCCTGTGGATTCCTCCAGGTATTTTCTGTTGGAGAAGCGAAGTGATACTTTAACATACCGAAGACGAAATTGCCGCATAACCACCGCCTGCCCGACCGACCCGTCAAAGCTGAAATTGCGCTTAACCAGTCGCGTAGTATCCTACTCATCTTCATGCAAGCACGACCGATTGACATGCCGGAATACATCCGATTTTCCAATCCGTCGCACACATTAAATCATAACGTTAAACGTGAAACGTTATCAGAGGAAAAAACAACAACGGTGGATAGGATTTCACGTGAGCGCGTACACATAATGAACTGAAAACTTTTCCGCCCGTCCTCCCCCTTTTCGCTGTGTAAATATGTAAATCGGTTGTCACAATTCTGGAATATTTCACTCGTAACGCCCGACGGGGTAGACGGGAACGCGTCATCGTACGTCGTCGAATTAATTCTTTCCAGCAGGTCTAAAACGGGCACGCCGAGAGTAAATCGAAATGTGGAAGACGGGACGAATTCGAATAAGTGCGGTAAAACTTCAGTCATGTCATACGTAAAATAGAAAATGTGACACTAGGGAAGTTTGCTTCATAATGCCAGCAGAATACAAGTTAGTTACGTTGCCCAAAGGGAAACGCTCCTTTCTGTCACAGTTATATTCTGCAGTGTTCTGCTCTAGAAACTTCGATAATCCGCCAGATGGCGCGAGATACGCCTGGAACCTTTCAGGCTTCTTCGATTTGCCTTCGATCGGCCATGTTGTGTTTCATCTACTGGACGTGAGGTGGCGTTAGATGCTATTTCGTTAGGTTAGGTTTGAACTCGCTAACTTCAGGCACCACCAGATTTAGAAGATTTTAGTTAGTTCGGTTTAGTGGGTTTTTTAAACAGGTGCGTTCAAATGCTTTCTTAGTGTATGATTGTCAAATTGAAGACACTTTACACTCAGTTAATTTCAGGTATGCGTGGTTGAAATTGATTTGGCGGGAAGTTTTTAAATTAGCGGCACGAGTAGAGCGCGGCAGGCTGAGGCGAGTGAAACATCAAATGAAGTAGGTGATAGTTTTAATTTCGCACGAATCTAAAAATCGTAACGTGACGATTTAGCAGTCATTTATGTCGTTTTGGGACGAGAATACTTACCGAACTGTCCGTTAGTGGGGGTGGCCGCCTGACGTATTAAATCTCCAATTATAAACCAGCCGGGAACCTCGGAACCTAATAAACAAATCCGTTTCATCTAAATTAAAAATCCAAAAAATCTGTAACGAAATAACGAAGTCGCAGCGCTTGGCAAGTGGCAATAAAATTACCCATTAATGAAAAAGTGCGCATTAATCTCAATAAGGAGGAGCTCCGTAAAAATTACGTCAAACAAAACGTGACCCGAAATCGGAAACAATTTTTTCCCGGCCCTCTCTCGTTATATTTTATTTTTCGAAGGGCCGTAATCCGCGCGGAGGGACGGGACGTCAAAACGCGCCGGATAATTAAGCCGCCTTCAAAATTGGATTCCGTAATCTGGGGAGTATTTTACGTGAAACGTCGCGCCGGCCCTGAATAAAGAAAATTCATTAAATCGTGGAGAGCGTATTGAAAAGGAAAGGAGGAGGTCGCATGGGCCGCGAGGAATCGCGAATCGAAATTAAGAAGGTTGTCTTATCTTTAAATAGGGACGAGAGAGAGAATGAGAGCTGTAAATTCAAACTTGCCCCGTAAAGGGGTTCCACGTGGTTCCGCCTTAGGGCCCCTAATCGAATTGAAACGACGCTATCGTGGAATGTACTATTTATGTATATGAGTGATTTCTGTTAAGGGTGGAAATAGTCTGACCCTAAAAGTTTCAAAATACGTCAACGGCCCTACATTTTCATATTGATTCAGATTATGTGATATATAGTTTAATATATTAATCAGAAAGTATGTCTGTGTATAATCCACCCCAAAAATTAATAGGTTTTTGGTTATACTGCCATAGATATTCAAAAAAACCGAAATTTACCTGGACCATCAGAGGTTCTAAGATGGTTCTCAAAAATCCTATTTAATTTCACTTATGGAAAGATGGAGGAAGGCCAAAGAAGCAGGGTAATTCGTGAATATAATTGTGGTGACGTGTGGTTGTCAATTTTGTAATTTTTTCTCGACTGTATGGGCAGCATAGACGAGAGGTCCACCAATTGCCTCTACCCTATCAGTGTGGTGAAAAATGTCTCGGCCGTCTGTTTTTGTGTTAATATAACACTCTATAAGGAATTTGGTCATGGTTTGTTCTCGTTGTATGTATGAAACACGTGTTGGTGGTTACCGTTTCTTGCAGTTCGGATGGATGAGTCACGATTAGGAACAAGAGTGGAGGAGAACATTCAAAGAATAGATGAAAAATTAAATTCGAATTTCCAAGCGTTACCTTACTTAGAATCCTGGGTGTGAGGGTGGCTGTCACGACGTGGTAGGGCCAGACGGCGATGAATGTGACGAAAACGAGTGATTTGCTTCACGGTTTTTGTACCGTCATTATTTCTCTGCTTCGAGTTCCGGTCGAATAGTGTGACGCGATTGGTCTCACGTACGTCATGCCGTCTTCATTTTTCCGTTCGGCTTAATGCCTTGTCGGGGAAACAACAAATCCTCCGCCATGTTTAATAACTTCTAACGTAATTAATTTTGAAGGTACACATAACTCGGCGTTCCCGCCGAGGCAACAATTATTTCGCAATAAAACTGAAACTGTTGATTTTATCCGTGAGACTAAACATTTTTGTTGCCTAAGTAATCAATTTCATTTGCTCGTATGTTTACCTCGGAGTTTCCCCCTGAGTTATCCCGACGTCTTCTTAATGCCTCTCTTAACGACTTAACTAATTCGAGGTTGTGACGTTCCCCCCCGCGCCGGGGGACCTCCTCGGTGAATTTATTTTTCCGCTCGCGCGTCTTACGCAAACATTCGCGCAATCACTCTGTAAATGTTATTTTTTCGATTATTCGAGCGTGAATACAAATAACGAGATGTGGGCGAGATGTTTAATTTAGTACGATATCGGGTCCGTTCACCTGAATCGAATGTTAATCGAAATTATTTTTTACGCCCGATTTGGTCTTCTGTGAAGGTGGAAACGAGGAAACTCGCTGTAATTGCACAGCCAGTTTGATAAAAAAAAATAATTAATAACCTATCCGGCGTTTCATAGCGAAATTTTTGGCGTTTTCTTCTCAGGATCGTTGTGCAATGCAAATACCTAACCTGTAACAGAACGAGATGTCTAAATCGATGCTTTCAGCTAAAATTTACTTGATCGATCAACGTAAAAGGTACTTTTAATGCCGACTAGCGCACTCAGTTCACGCGCACTAAGGCTCCTCCTCGGTTGATCATTCTGCTGAGGCGAGGGCAGACCACTGATCTATCTGCAACAAGCACAAGGTCAATTACCTAACTTATAACAAAACGAGGTCAATGCTTCAAGCTAAAGATGACTTGATCGATCAAGGTGACAAGTAAAGGCGTTTTTAATGCCGACTAGCGCAGTGAGTTCACGCGCATTAAGGCTCCTCCTCGGTTGAACCTTCTGCTGAGGCGAGGGCAAATCACTGCTCAACGATACAAGACGAAAAAGATTAGTCGGCTTAACGACACGGGTTTCTCATTGGAGAGCTCGTACGCGACTGCCTCCTCTTACGCGAACGTTGCTCGTGCTCGTGCTCCGGACTTACGATTGGTCGGGATGTTAAACTTAAACTTTAACTTAAATACAAGGATGTTTTACTGCATAACCTAACAAATTAGGCGGTACTGTTGTTGTTTCCGTCTCAATGGTTGTTTACAATTTGTCCCGGACATCCCGGAGTAATTGAATTAAAATTTTCTATGACGGTCTTCTCAGTAAACAGCAATTAGGGACTGTTTCTCTAATAAACGTCGAAGCTTTCGAAACTTCCCTCTTTCAAAAACTCCGGAGTTTACTGCCTGCTTTAAAAAAAAGGAGGAAAGAAGAAAAAGATAATTGATGGCAATTCACACGAGCGCAAATATTTTCCCCAGGCGAGCAATAACCATTCAAGGTGTAAACGATACAGTTATAGTCGACTGTTTTATTTTTCAACCGAGTTCATTCATTTTTCTCTAAAATTGTATTTTCAGTGTTTAACAACACTGTTTTCCATGTCATTATTTAAACAAAATATCGCGGAAACTCGCAGGTTTTTCTAATATTATTTCCAGCACATCTCTGTTGCGAATACTTTTATTAAGACAAAAATAACATATTCATCGGCCTAAATGACAAATTTAACGTTAGGCCGCCCCACCGAAAATCGGCCCGGCATTAAATTTGAGCGAATCCGGAGCGTCGTAGTGTTCGAACACGACTATATCATTGTCACCAGTATTTAAAAATGGCGCCGGGAGATACAGAGTTTGCTGCGGCCCTACGAAGAAGTGCCTGCCCAGGACAAACCCGTTAACCATCGTTATACCCTTCTTCCAATCCCTCAAGTCGATGTAAGTGTCTCGGGGATCCCCTTCGATGTTCAAGGTGAACCTGTACAAGGCGGGAGTGGACTTGTTTTGAGAAATTTCCGCGTCCCATTCCCTTTGCAGCAGCTCCCTGTTCCAGGCCCTCTTGAATTCCAAAGGGGCGATCTCCCAATCGGTTACCGCTTGGTTGCTAACATGCACCGTATCGATTATCCCCTTGAACTGCCTGAATTGCTCGATGGTGCCGTAGTCGTTCCTACCGAAATTCTCTACGACCAAATCTAAAGTAGCACCCTTCAGTTCATTCGACGTCAGCGTCAACGTAGAGTACGTGATTGGCCAGAATCCGAATTGGTAGATCGTGGTCGGCACGGGTGATATTAATTGTCCGTTCACGAGCACCAGAATCGTGTCTCTGACGTGGCCTGCAATCGACACGGCCGCGCCAGATTTCAGGTCCAAATTTGACTTTCTATACAGGATGTAGCCGAAACTTTGACCGGAATCTCCGTTAATGGGTAAACTTTCCATCGGTACGATATTTTCGCTGGGGATCTTCTCCACTTCGTCCAGGATGCTCGATAACAGCAGTTGCCCTTCGACTTTCAGCTCGCGGTATGCTACCAGAGGCATCGCCTCGGGGGGTTCAGGGAGGAGCGTTTCCACCGGATTACGCGCCGCTATCAGTTCCCTGGTTATGTTATATTTTTCGGTATAGCCGCCGTATTCGGTCAACGGCGCATCGTAGTCGTAACTGTTGACGATGGGCTGAAGTCCGGCGTTGTCCGGTTTCTCGCTGTCGTCGTTTTCTCCGTTGAGGAACCCGAAACTCGTGCCACCTGAATTACCCTCCATTAACTACATTTGAAATACCTATAGGTCGACTTACCTACGAACATGTACACGTTAACAGAAGCGGGGTAGTCCAAAATTCCCGCCAACTTCTCTTCGAAAATCTCGGGGGACACGGTGGTGTGGTTCTCAGTCCATCGGTCGTACCATCCGGCCCAATACTCCATGACCATCGTCGGTTTCCCAGGTTGCATTATATTCAGCTTGTCGAGTTTGCCTCTAGCATCGTCGGCTAAATTGGCCATCTGTAAAACGCCCGGTATGGCGCCCCGGCTGTTGGCATCGGGCGGATCTGCTGTACACAGCAGCTCGGTAATCCCGTTGTCCAAGAACATCTGCCTCAACAGCTCCATATATTTCAGGTCTCTGTTTCCCGTGTTGCCGTACTCGTTCTCTATTTGGAAAGCGACGATCGGTCCGCCCGCTTGAAACTGGAACGCCGCAAGTAACGTGAGGAGGACGCCGAAGTACCTCCCTACGTAGGAGAGGAAATTCGCGTCTTTGGAGTTCCTGACCGAAGTGGTGTTGCGCAGGATCCAGCTTGGTAGCCCCCCGAACTCCCACTCTGCGCAGATGTAAGGTCCAGGACGGATGATGGCCAGCAGGTCCTCCTCCTGGGCGGTGTTCAGGAACTCCTCCAAGTGGAGGAAGTCTTCCATGTCGGAGCCGCCATCTCCAAAGTCGTAGACCCCTAAGGATAAACGCCAATGGTCGTTTAGATGGGTTACAAATGCATCAATTGTGGTGATTACCTGATTGCGGTTCGTGGAGGTTCCACGGGATGGATGTTTCCACGGCGTTCAGGCCGGCGGCTCGCATTTTCCTCAACCTATCCCTCCAGTAAGCCCTTGGCACTCGGAAATAGTGAAAAGAGCCGCTGTATATGGTGATGTTTTTCTCGTTTAGCGTGAAGTAGGTTTGGTTGTCGGAAAGGCCGCTGGTGATCCCATTTCCCGTGTAATACTCGTAAAGAGTCGGCGCTGCCACTGCTAAAGCCATCTTAGGCGAACTAGTGAATCCAAGGGCACCATTCGGTTCGATTTATAGCCCAACTACGTCTGATAACATTACCTTATTGGCGAACGATATCGATATTCCTCTTCAAGTTACTTAGTCATAAATACATGTTTGTTTGTAGTTTGTATGGGAATTGGGAGATAGGCAGATGTCGTTCCTCTTGAGAATAAGTGTCTTGTGATTAAAACCTTTAGATACGTGATGATAATTACATTACATGCTTTATGAAGTATGAACCATTGTCCCCTTAAAATTGAAAGCATGTGAAGGAAATGGGCGCTTGAAGGTATTATTGCGACAAGTCACTGCTTAGTTTATAAGACAAAAGTTCAATACTTAAAGCACATTGACTGTATCATTTACACCCGATTATACATGCAAGTCGCACCTGGAAACGCGTAGGATTGGTTCAAAACGCTTTAAACGACTGCGACATCTAGCGGAATTGTTAATATTTAACATCATCATTATTATTATGATATATTTTTCGTGTGTATTGTTCAGCGTTCAGGAGGAAAACTATGGAAACTTCCTGGAACTTTCTGCGATCCTCGGCCAATGAAAAACGTGAGGTCATTACCGAATATCTCGGTCGTACCCCCCCGGGGGAGCGCTCCATTATGATTTTTCGACGAGTCGAAATTTCTGCGAGTCCCCCCGTTCCGTATTGCGGTTTAGTTTGGGGGAAGTTTAAGGGAGGAATCCTCGCACTCGGGGGTTGAAATACAAGCAACGGTCCCCGTGGAAGCTTTTATCAGTTGAGTTAGCGAGGAGGGCCGATATACTTAGCGACAAACAGTCCGGGAAATATCCACGCTAGCCGAGTTAAACTGAAGTCAGAATTTCTCAATATAGTGCAAGGGGAGCGCTTGGTAGTACTGCGCCACGAATAAGCAGCACATGAGCTTGCGTAGGAGCTTCAAAGGACGTGTTAGTTTGGTACCATGAGCCATATGGTACTTTTTGTTATAACAGACCTGAAAAATTATGAATTTTTTACTACAGGAGAAAGTTACTAAAGTCCTTTGTACAAAGAAAATCTGTATAAATTTTTCGAGACGTTAGTTATAAACATCATAGCTAAATAGGAGGTGAACATCACATGAAATTTCTCATTGAAACATCCAGAGAAATTGTTTTATTACACTAAAGGTCGGAATGCTCGGGCGCCAGATTTTAGATAGTCTAATCCCTTAAAGCGTCGGATAGTTGATACTCAGAGACTTTTTAATTTCGCACGAATCTAAAAATTGTGACGTAACATGCTTGAGGTGATTTCTTGGAGGAGTGAAAATGAAACCTTCCCTTATCGGACTAACACAGCGATACCATTTCCCCCTCGCACTCCCGAAAAAGAAACGAACCAACAAAACAACTCCAGCTATTCATAACTAGCCTTCATGCTCCGCTCCCTTTTGTCATTGTCTGGCATTGTCCTAGTTTTCCCTTCGTGCGATCGCGTTACTATTTTCCGGCAGTGTCCACTCCCGATTTTCATTTACGGCGTCCCTTCGGGAAGCGGAGATTTACGCCTGCCGGACCCGTGGAAATTGATTTTTAGTATTTCGTGGACCCCATTGTATGTGCGTACGTCTGTTGACGTTAGTTATTTTCGAGAGCAGGGAACATTTCGTTATTAAAGGGGGTCATGTTAGGGGGAAGGTAAAAAAAAATATAATTCATGGCGGCGGATGTTACGTAGGGCCTACGGGAAAATGGGTGTATTAGTATGTAAATTGCGAGTGGTTAAAGTAAATGGCAATTGTTATTAAGAATTTTCTTTACGAAACTGGTCGGGCGATAGAAACTAATCTAAAGAGTACGTAAACAAGTTAGAGGAGGAATAATTAAGGAGGCAAAAGATAACGAACATTTTTTGACGGCATGTGAGTGTTGTCAAGTTAATTAGTTCACTAATTGGCCGATACTGGTACTGGTAACTCCACCTAGCGAGCAATACCTACTTTCCTGGATCACATCGTCTTTCTCACTTGTCTACCTTATGTGTATATGGAATACACGATTGTAGTTTTTAGGCTAGTTCCATTGTACAACCTTTGTGTCATCTTCATGAATGAGTAATCCCAAATTTGTTAGTGGAGTTATTAGAGTTATGAGTGTTCTTACCGCAAGGATCTGTACGTTCTCTTCAAATCTGGGAAGGGCGTTACGTGGTTTCGAAAATTGCTGTATCAGACTGCTGTTTTGGACGGGGCTACGACCGTACCCACCATTGTGGGTGTTCTTCGTACCTGACGTTTAATTAGCAAGGTTTTGGCGATCTTCAGCCGATTTGAATTATCTCTTCTTTTCCCCTAAGTGGACCGTAATCGATAGCAAAAGTGCACGATCGTACGTAAGAGCCAAGCGATATGAAGTTAGTATTGTACATCTAGTCTCTCTTCTTATACCTCCGATATTCCGATCACGTCCCTCTCGATATACGAAGAATTTTATAACCGGCGAAGTTTCCGTGGTATTACATTCGACTTGTAAATATTGCATCTTTCCATTGTAGGGAAATGAAACCCCGAGACTTTTTGATCCTCGAGCTGACGGAGCCGGACTTTTATGAAAAATTCGCGCCTCGGGTGAAATAATAAATAGGCTCGCAATAGTTTCGTTTCGAATCTCGAAGGCCGCGTAATCGTCAAGTCTATCCCGCAGGAAACTGAATTATAGTCGCGCTAAGCCGCCTAACAAATTTATCGAAACTTTGGTCGCGATCGTATGGGGATGCAGTAAACTCATTATCTGCCGTATAATGGCCGTTGGGAATGTTTAATGGGAACTGCAGATTTCGCTTTACAATTTACGTTTTAACGAGGGAAGTTAGCCCGGCGTGCATCGGGCGTAAAACGCGACTTTAATGGCTTATATAACGGGACTCGTGGATATAAAAGATTTTTCAGGTGTAGGTGTGCGTTGAAACTTGATTTTCGTCAACGGTTCATACGTTCAACGATTTATTTAAAGGAAATTACTAGTTAAGTAAGATTTAAGACGAAATGTTTTGAAGTTTAAGGGTGTTCGAAACCGAAAAACGGGGATATTTACGCCTATTCCATGATTTTCTTATTAAAAACCGTAAATCGTCCCTCTTGACGATCAATAATAGTTTCGTAGCTTCTACTTTGCTTATTACACTCCACTCTCCGCCCTTATGCATCTTTGTTTTATAGCCTGTATTTGCTTGCACGTTATTAATTAGACCTAGCTATGTTTTCTGCTCCGATATAACTGTTGCTGGAGTCTCTCCGGAGTAAAAACTACGCGGACCTACAGACAGAAAAGTCTATAAAAACTGGCGCCCGAGTAAACTCCGAAAAATCGAGCGCTAATTTCAAAGTTGATTACCTATTCGCCCCTCGACTCTCGATAATAAAGTGGTGAGAAAGGCCGTCACAACTTCATCTACAGGGCGTTCAGTAGTTTGAAGCGACGAAGTAGGCAATACCGCTCGGCTCCCGCGGTTATTTTCGGGAATAGCGGCGACCTGATGGTGTAACGTTAGGGCTCGTGTTTTCGCTCAGAACTTCACCTTCAGTTCCTGAGGGTAACGCGGCAGCATCGATTTACGACCCCGGCGCTGATATAACAAGTCCTCCCATCGACGATGGAGGAGAGCGGCGGCCCCCTACGCTATTACCCGTTTCGGCAGTGCCTAGTTCTGCTCGACGGTGCACGTTGAAAATTCGGTATTAATAATTCCGGGCGTATATCTTCATTATTTCAGAACGTACCTTTCGCTGATGATAAACGGGATACTTTACGCCTTTTTGCAGTACAAACTCGGCACTTGTTATAGTCGAGAGTAATGGCAATTTTAGCACCCTCTTGTTGGGTAACGTAACGTGAGGGAGAGCGTCGTATTTTATTTAATGACTTCATGGGCGTCAGACGGTCGCAATTTGTTTGTGCCGCTAATTTAGCAAATCCGCAATAAATTTAATAGCCAAATTTTGAACCTCGTATAGCTAGATAAAAGCATAACCACTAGATTACAATTGGTTAGGACTGTTGAAGTCACTTGAGCCAAGTGAATATGACTTCTGTCCTGTTAAGTTGTGGCGTTTCAAACTTATTTTGTCATTTTGGTATTGATAACGTCATCTAGCGGGCGATAGTTGCTCTCCCTGTTCGATCACACTCAAATCTCACCCCTACAGAACACGCAGCTGTGGACTCTCGGTTAGTTCCAGTACACAACTTTTGCCTTCATGACGAATCAGTAGTTGTAAGTGTCTGTTCCAAACGCATAGATCTCTAATTTCTTTTGCGACGTTCTACAGAGCCTTTTATGGTTCCGAGCATTTTCGTCCGAGCTTTTCTTCTGGCGGTTGCTTTCTCGAAAAGTGTTGTGGTAGCGCCATTTTGTCAAGGCGGATATAGGTTTTGAGGAAAGCATAGGGGCTTGAGTGCATTGTGTGTATTTGCACGTTACGGAGTTCATTGCCGTCGCCTTTTACGCAATTTTAAGTATTTTATTTAAAGTGAAAACCGAACAAAAACCCATAAGAACATATTTGGTCATACCTTTAAAGAGGGGTCGAAGGTTGGAATTTTGTTTTGTCATTCTTTATACATATTGAGATGGGTGATATGAGTAGCATTGACATTGACGAAGCTTTTTGCCTGGCTTTAGAACGAACTGGCCTCTGTCTCATAGCACATTTCGAAATTTTTATTTTTGTGAAATGCGAATCATGTATCACCCTCGAGCCATAATAGATGGCACTGCATTCTTTCACGGACAACTTCACGGTGGCTCACCTGCGATGCATTTATCACGTAAAATTTTATTTCTAGTTCGTGGGCTGCTGTCATAATTATTCTCCACCCGTAAGTGCCTAATGGTCTTCCCATCTCCCTCTTGCTGTTTCTCTCCCTCGTAATTTTGTTTTGACATAACGGCGGTGTGGATATGTTGTTGTGAAACAAATGACTATCGATCTTGCCGCGGTCGCTCCATACTCTGTCATCGTCATGCTACACCTAACGCAGTTTCTCGAGCTTTTTCCTCCCCTGTTGTTAGCGAACGTTGTTTTTCTCCTCTTCTCTTATCTCGCGACGATTATCGTCGAGTACGACGTGCTGTCATAGTAAGCAGAATTGGCGGCGACAGGCCCGCCTCCTCCTACACCTCGTATTAAACGCGAAAAAGATGGAGCTGCCCGTGCGATCTAAATTTATAGTAAATTAAATAGATAGCGTCGACCCCCGAAGGATCGGAATGTGATCGTCGGATAAAAGATACATCGTAAGGGTGCGGATCGTTAATCAGTCATTGGGGAAGTGCTCGAGAGGAGATACGGGGTATCGGTTTGGCTCTAAGCAAAAATCCCTTGCACTATTAAATGGGTGTAGGGGTGAAAAACAGCGTGAGGGTGGGATCATTTGACTTGCTGCACTCCTAAAGTTTTACACAATTGTTTTATCAGCCTGCTTATTTAAGTAATTTACAATTTCACCGTATGCGGAAGTACAAATTGAAATTTCTTTTAATCTAGTTAAATTTTCACAAAATGTGTAGTTAGTAGATAAACAAAGCGGCTTCTGATGCACTTCCCTCTGGTGAGAAGTCGCCCGCGCGGTTGTGGGTACCGGTTGGTCGACTTTTCGGTCCCACAGTTGCCATTGGTTAGCCACGCCCCCCTGGGAGCCATGTTGGAGTCGTAATTGGTCCTAACGACGGCTCCGCGGTAGCCATATTGGATTTGTTATTGGTGACAAATCCACAATGGCCACCTTTTTGAACCAATGACAAATCCAACAAGCCATTCTTCTTTACCTAGTCCTTGTCTGTTGAGAGCTTAATGGGTAGAGTAGTAGTGAGATCCCCATGAGATTAATAATGGATTATGGGGCAAGTTTTCAGACCGTAGGTGACGTGGCCTTTCGTTTTTAAATCATCTGATCGATCGAAACTTACTCAATACACCCACCACCCTCGTACAATTTTTTCTTCTGTCTGAGGCAGTGGAAATAATAACTCAGACATCAAACGCCGTTTTTCCATTTATAACGTTTTCGAGTCGATGTGAGTAGTGTTGAATAATTCTTTCGTCCGGCGATTGGAAGAGGGACTTGAAAAAAATACCTTACGACGTAAGAAAGTAATATGGCCGTCGGGTAATCGCGAGCGCGTCGTTATGTTATGTGAACGTTCCTTCGAAAGGTTTATTTCAATTAGTTTTTTACGCCCACGTCGACAACAAACGTCTGCGACGGCACAAACTTGACGCGATTTACATATTTCATAAAAGTTAGAAGGTTAAAGTATAATCGAACGGGGAGGGGTCGAGACATCAGCGATCGCTTTCTGATTTATTGATTCATATAATTTTCACAAGCGCCTACTCGGCCGTCTCTTTCGACAAATTTTATGTCCTATAATCTAACAAATTGGAATTTCTTTGTACACAACATACAAACATATTATTTACCTTTATATTACAGTTAGAAGCATTTTTTCCCCATAACTCAAGGTTTGACCTTTTTTGTTTACTTAACGCTAGTTATATCACAAGAGTTCAGTGCGGCATTAACATTTACTTAACAGTAGGCCCTCTTACTAAAATAAAATATCTGCCTTGGCAACTGACGCATAGCCGCCAACGGGAAAGAGAAGGGATAATTACTAATGGTCTATATCACATCGTTATTGATCAAAAAATACGGTTTCACTTTGACTAGTTATCACATCGGAGTAATATTCGAGGAGAGGCTAAATGATGAGTACAGATTAGATTGTTAGGGGGCGCGACAATCGTCCTGGTTGCGCCATCTTCGGAAGTCACAGTCGTACAATTGCATTAGTCGTTATTAGTACATTTAAGGAAAAGGATTTATCGTACAGATTGGACGCTCGGGTGGCGCCATCTAGGGAAATTTCTGTTGTTATTTTTGTCAGGCTGTTACCTAGGTTTAGTTTACTACTGAGCTCTTGTCTGCGCATGACACATTATTCCCAATCAGGGTTTTTTATCCAATCAGCGACTCCAATTAAGGTTGGTTTTGCTTGACTTGGTCATCTTCCTAGATGGCATCACCAGCGACGCAGCTTTTTCTGCATTAGATAAGCGCCCGAAGCCTAGATGGCGCCACGATGAAAACCTTACCCCTAGTAGATTTATCTACACCACCAGGGTGTCAAGTCTAGACTACATTACGATGGTTCTGTGCGCATTACACTTGAGGTTACGAGTACACCACGTCACACCGCCACTTCACAAATCGACGACGCTCGTGACGGCTGTCTTCCTGTTCTTGAGCTTGATCTGTCACCTGTGCGGCCGCCACGTGGTCTTCCTGTACTTGCAGGTGAGCACCTTCTTGAACGCCTGCCTGAACACCTTGTTGAAGATGGTGTAGAATATCGGGTTGACCATGGAGCTCGCGTATCCGAGCCACGTGACCAAGTCGACGAGCCAATGGTCGGTGTTCTTGTCGCACTCGGAGCAGAACGCCGGCAGCAGGTTGAGTATGAAGAAGGGCGCCCACAGTATGACGAACGTGAAGAAGACGACGCCGAGCACCTTGGTCGCCTTCTGCTCGAGCCTGATGATGCGGCCGTGCCTCGAGGAGTTCCTCGAGATGACGCTCGAGTTGCGGCTGTGGTGCGAGCGGACGCTGCGGACGACGTTCGTGCCGCCGTAGGCGTACCGCTGGAGGAGGCACGGCGACGACGGGTTCTTGGAGCGGTCGACGAGGCCGCCGCCGTGCCCGTTGTGGCGCAGCGTCGCCGAGCGGCGCAGCAGCAGCGGCGTCCTCTGCGTGCTCGCCGGCGTCGCGTTGATGAAGGACGTCTTCGTCGTGCCGAAGCTCGAACCTGCAGGGCGAAGAACGTAAACGTTACTCACCTTCAGGTTTCGTTGCTTAGAGCTCGGATTGTCCGAGTGTAAAGGGCTTGCCTGCGTTAGGCTTTTTGACTGGGTGAATGTTCCCCATGCACTTTAAATGCCCTTCTGATAACTCCAGAAGTAGAAAGGCGTAGGGTTTGTTTTCGAACATTTCACAATGCTTCATACTAACCTCTCCTGTGGCTTCGCCTCGGCTCCCACGTGACGACGACGTTGCAGGGCGACGAGTTCCCGCTGCTCGCCCTGCTGCCCTTGACCGCCATCGACGACTTGATCGGCGAGACGGCCTGCGAGGCGGCCCTGTCGACGTCGAGGTTGAGCTTGCCGCCCGACGGCGCGGCGGCCTCGTCGCCCCTCGCTCGGTCCGAGGCGGAGGGCGAGACGGCGCCGGCCGCCCGCCTCTCGCCGAAGTACGGGCACGTGCACGGCGGCGGCAGGGGCAGCGCCGAGGCGGCCTCGTCCTCGTCGAGCGAGAAGAGAGCGCCGCGCGGGCGGTCGCGCGCCTCGTGGAAGCTCGTGCCCCGCCTCCGCCACCTCGGCGAGGGCGCCTCGTCGCGCGAGTCGCCCTCGTGGAACGTCGAGGCGCGCCGGCGCCGCGACTGCCACGGCAGCGACGCCTCCGGTATGAGGAGCGACGAGTGTGAGTCGGCGAGGCTCTCGACGCTCCTGTCGTCCGAGCTGGAAAGAGATCGAGTGAGTAGAGGAGCTAGCACCGTGCTGGGACATTTAAATTATGATAATCGTGCGGTCAATCTCATTGGCCGTTTCGATTTTACGTGTATTTCGACAGATTGGTTGAGTGAGTAGTATAGCTAGCCCGGTGCTGGGACATGAGGACAATGTCCGTGCTGGGGCGTTTTACATTGTGACTATCGTACCGTCGATCTTATCGACGATTTCAATTTTGTGTATTTCAACAGATTGGTTTAGTGAGTAGTATAGCAAGCACCGTGTTGGGACATTGAGGACAATTTCGTCGTTCAGTAAAAAAATGTCTGCTTTTACAACGTGGACGATTTGTCGAACACTTGCACCGATTTAATTTGAGAGGTGGTATGGGCGCAATTCACATCTCATCAGTTCTTTTAACTATACTCTGTACAGCCTCTTCTGCTAATGAAATATGTGTAATGAAAACTCCATTTGTTCGAGTACCGGCGTCCTAAATCAACAGCGCAGCAACAGTGGCAGTCACTTGAAAGAAAATAAAAACCGCCACGGCGAAAATCGGAAAATGAAATTTGCCCCCACGGTCTATCCACTTAGTTTCATTGTCAATATTTAGCTTCCCCCTTTAGCCGGAATCGGACAAACGTTCCGCACGTAAAAATCCCTTATCCCTCATCGAGCGCCCGACGCCTCTCTTTTTTTCTCTCCCCCTCCCGCCCTACCTGGACCCTTCGGCGCTCCTCTCGCTCCAATTTAGGTTTTACGTTCGCCAAATCAGCTCCTCTATCTGTCGCAATAGCTTTCAAATCAAACAGCCTGGCAGGAGAAGGGAAGCGATTCGGCTTTTATTCACCTTTTTAGGGCTTTCGAGCACGCGAGAGGGGCAGAGGAAGGGAGGGAGGTAGGTAGGGGGCGTAAATAAAGATTTTTTTTATGGTCTGGTAATGGTATATGGTTTGATGTAAATTATATGTCCCAAGGAGAAGGGGGGATGATCCCTTAACTTCCAGAGGAGGTTGGGTAGCCCTCTTTTGGTCTCTGCTCTCTAGCCTGGTATGTTGAACAAATCTTCAAGGTTTTCAAAGCATTTCTGTTCGCATTTTGACGAACTACTGTACCATTTCTTACGTGTAACGTGTACCTTATTGCCGGAACAAACGATCATTACGTTTAATTACGTAACCGTCTTACAACGATTGATTGGTTCGTTCAGGGCGATGTTTTCGAATGCCAGGGTCGTCGAACGTGACGGTCGCAGCCCTGTTATATTTCTGACGGCCAATCCGGTAATGACGTGTCAATACCCTAAAACGTATCAATCTTCGATTAATACTCGTAATGCGAGGAAAATAACTGGAGACCGACTGCTGAGCGTTTCGAAACGAAACGTCATTACGTGAGTGCTTCTCAGATAAGTCTCGAATCGTCATTAAAAATTTAGATTAAGCTTATCGATGTGGCTTATAGGTGATTAGAAGACGATAGCGCAACCCATCGTTAGTGATTTTGTCTAGGAGACATTTTTCATTCTGTGTATCCTCTAAATCTGCAATAGGATGGAGCGTCTAAGCCAAGTTAGAAGTAATCTTTCGCGCATCCATTAAATACAGTATGGTCGATTTCGGCTCATCGGTCATCATCAGATTGGAAGAGTTACAAGAAAAGATTAGAACTTCCTTTAGACGTTCGTAGCGCTAGAATTGCACTGGAATTGAATAAAATTCCCTACGTTGGAAGAGAATCCCAAACGCTCCGTTTTAAGGACTTCCTAATAAATCACTGAATAATCGAAACAGGAGCGAGGACAAAACCCGTAGACGATTTACATCCCTTCACCGCTTAATCGTCCATTTATTCTAACAGATTCCGAGAAATTAATATTCGAAGGGTGGAAAATTGGGAATCGTCCCGCCCGCGCCCCTTCGACCGTAGTAGATTCCTTAAGAAAAGCTGGAGTGGCTTATGGGCTCGTAGTCGACTACATGCAGGAGCGCGCAGTAAGAATTAAAAGAGTATCGGTGTAAATGGAATAAAACAGTTTATTTAACTATCGGAAAATGTTAGAAGCTCTCCTCTGAAATTTCGAGGTCGGTCTATAGATATATTGAGCCTTTTTGAAACACTTAGTGGTTATTATGCATATAACTCATCACAACTTGACTGGGACGCTGTAAGCAGGCCTTAAGGTGGATATTTTATGACATGCGTTAAAATTTATTGGAACATAAGTCATAACGTAATTTGCAGCGTCGGCTTTTCTTTCTTGTCGCTCACTGTACATCGCTCGTTTGATGGTGAGATCCCCTCACCTTCACCGAATGATGAATTTATTTATAAGGGCCCGCGAAAGCGGAGAAACGTAACATCTGTACCTTTATTAAACAATAACCCACTTCACCCTCATCCCTTAGACTCCCGGAATATCCCGATCGAATGTTTGACCTTTCAGTTTTTTTCCATTCCTCTCTTTCTCCCTCTGAAATTAAATTGCCCGGACGGAGGTGTATATCGATGATGGATCGGGTTCGAGGGCGGACTCCTCCTCATTTTCATACATCGCTATTCTGATGAGGTCGGCTAAAAGGCGAAAAAAGGCGTTTTGTGGCGCGATGGTTTTCGAATGGAGTCAAGTCCGGACGATGTTATCAACGGTAAGGGGGGGAGAGCGAAAAAATCTGGGGATTAAAATTTATGCGGAATATCGAGAGAAACCGCTTTATTTTCATTGCGACAACGTGGCTAATCCATTCGGGTTGCAAATTTTAAGGGACGCGTATCGAAAAATATGTTACCACCAATAAAAGAATTTTCCTGTCCGTGTTGGGTGTCACCAGGCTAATAATAATAGTCCGTCTTAAAAGTATCATCCAGCCGGACTTAAGCAACTGTCCTTAAGGATGCTTGGAGAAGTAAGTGTCATAAAAGAGTTTACCAGCTTCGAACGGGGCAGATAGTGCGAATATCTTTTACAACCCCCTAATGTATCAGTAGTAGCGATTATTATAGAGTATGCATCAAAGAAATTTTAAAACGTCATCGATAATGTAGCGTTTTTGCCCCAATGGAATCGTGTTAACTCAACCTTTTAACGTCCTAATGAATTTAACCACCAATTTTTTCCCCGTAGCGTCAGCACCAAAACATTGTTTTTCTGTGCAGACTTTTGAAGCACCCTCTCGATTGTATTGTGTTACCATAATGGATTGGGCCCATAGGGCGAGTGCGATAGGGCCATGCGACGCCATCAGCGTGCGATAAGCGCCTAATCAATAGCATTGTCTTTATTCAGACGACGCGACCGATCCTGTTAGATTAATCTTTTGTTACTCGCAGGAAGGAACTGCAATTTTCACCCCCCGCAACCCTTAGAAATGTTCTGATAGGTTTCCAGATATTCTATGAGGTTTAGAACATTTTCCTAGATATTCTGGCTAAGCGGGGTAGGGGGTTGATAGTTACAGGGGTAGAGCTTGCTGTGAATATAACAAATGGTCGTAAAACAAGAAGAAGAAATGGTTTTATTCTCGCCGTGGGGCGGAGAATCCACGAGTCTGGGCACTAGAAAAGCTACAAATGAAAACAGAGAAAAAGGGACTCGGGCACAGCGAATCCTGAGGGCTGACGTAAATAATAGGGGGCTGTTGTCTGGGGCTTCGGATTTCTACGGTGCGTGGCGGGTCGGAGAGCATCTTCGGGGCGGTAGGCGGACGCGTCGAGTGATGGCACCTTCCTCGGTCAAATTGAGGGATAATATTTCCGGGGATCGATTGGTTTTTTGGGGGGCCTTCGAACCCCACGTGCGAATTCGTCAGAAACGGCGTCCCTAATCCGCAAAGTTAAAATTCGCCGCGCACGCGTTGACTCGGGGACGAAGGGAACTTTTGTAATTAATAAGGGGGCATCGGCGCGCGTATATTAAATCCAATCCGGGGATATTTCTCGACCGCACTATCATCGGCGGCGCGATTACGGACGTCCCCTCGACGGGTTAATCCGGTCCCGCGGGCAGAATTTAATCCGAGTCGACATAAATGAAATAACTTTATTATTACTATTGCTTGACGGACGTGTGCGGTCTGTCCCTCGCCGGTATCGTGCCCGACACCTTTCGAACTTCGAAGGGATGGAATTATCCAACCCGACGAAGGCTGAGCGAGCAAGCCGTCAAGGGTACGTTTGAGCCCCACGGGCGTAACAGCGCAACCTCGAACATCGTCGACTTATTTCCATTATTACTATCATTGAAAAGGGTCCCAAACCTACTGGATCGTTATGGTTTCCCGAGGGAAGTCTTGATCTGCCTTCGGAAAGATTTTTCTGTCCACTAAAATAGTACAATCAATTATATTTTGGAATATAGAACGAAATGATAGGACAAATTTAGTACGACACGAAGAATCCATGCCAACTCTATAGGAAGCATACTGCGATTATCCCTTCGACAAAATTTGATTCATATTGCCTTCATGGACCTTCCTTGCCTTTGCAAAAGAATTCACACCGAAAAATTTACATGGGCAACGATACAACTGTCCAAATTTCAACCCGCACCATCACAGCGCACCCCTCGAGATCCCTCAAGCCCCTTGAACGCGACACTAGGAATAGCCTAGTTTAAATATTTGGACTGCGTAAGTAGTTCAGCAAGGAGACTGGGACATTCAAGGACGAGTCGAGCATGGATAACACGTGCGCTTATGGAGCGTGACACTCGTCTAGTCCGTCCGTTATTGTTACCTTTTCTTACAGTTCAGACACGATTACTTCTACTGTTGGTATCGACGTATTAGTTTTCGCATCATTTTCCATTTTCCTTATGAATGGGATTTTCGCGACTTAATCGTTTCTACCCCCATAAATGGATCCAATAATCGTTGGAAGTTCCGCTACGAGCCGCATCGTAACGAACTTTGTTGCGCGTCCCCCATTTCACGGCGGCCTTAACGCACGGAGTCACGCAACGCGAGGATCCTCCGCGGCGGAAACGGAATGTTATTAATATTTGAAACGTTGCCAAGAAGCGCGTCGAATGGGAACCCCTAATTGGCGAGCTTTATTTCATTTGGGTACATCCGTTACGATTTTATTCGCTAAATGTTAGGGGACGTCGCGCTAAGACAAGAAAATCCTGTTCCGGGTATGGAAAAGAGTCTAAAAAGGACTTAAGTATGGGACTTAAATTAAGATTTTCGTTTTACTCGCCCTTTCCTCTATTTTTTGTTAATCAACGACCTCTAGCCGCTAAGGCTAAATGCCAACTAAAGGGATGGTTCCAAAAGTTTTAAACCACTGCGACGTTTTTCCACAAGAAACAGCATTAGCATTTTTAGTGTGGCCATTCCATTCGGATTCTGTTAGAACATACGGGTTTTTCTGCTCATAAAAGTGGCGCAGCGGCGTAGAGTTGGGTGAAAGCGTAAAATTAACTAGCACACCCAGTTTTCCGTGTAAAACACCTCCACGTTTCAGCGGTTTGACAATATTTTCAGCTTTGACGACTTTCATTAGAGGAGCAGTTTATACTGAAATCGCCATTTCGTTTCAAACTTCTCATGTAATGCGTACCGTATCGCGGGTCGTTCGCGTTCACACCGCGCCATACGAGGGCATTCGATGCAGCTAACCCGGCCATCGTTCCTCCCTAGGGAATCTCCCATTCTCTCTCCTTCAAATTTACGAACCTCCTGGAATAATAAACTTCGCGAAATCTACTTCCAGACTCCTATTCCTAATTCTTCCTATTCCGGCTCTCTTTCTCTCTTCCCCTCTTTCTCGTCCTTCCGGGGTGCGAGCGTCGTATTAATTTTAAAGGTGCGTGAAGAAGTAGTCTTGTTTCTTCGTACCCGGTAATGCTATTAATTTCGAGGAGCAATTTATGCTTGTTAGGTACACCGAGGGCACCGGGGAGGTTGCTTTGTGTATCCGGATGACACCCCAAGAGCCATGCCGCTATAATTAAAGGGGAATTCCATTCGTAGGGAGTAAGGGCGCTAAGAGAGATAGGATGAAGTTGGTTCATGATTCATTCATACAAAATGTTCCAGAACCCGCCTTGGAACTTTTTCAAAGAATCAAAGTCGGAAAACGTGACTTTCGTTGGTGTATCCTTATAGATTAGAGGGCGCTGATTACGATGAGCTTAGTTTCGTGGCGATTGGTCGAGAATTAACGGAGATACGGGCAGTTAAAGTTTTTGAAAAAGTTCCAATACCCCCCCTTTGAACTTTTTCAAAAAAATCAGTCAGAAAACGTGGCTTTCGTTGGTGTATCCTCATGGATTTGAGGTCGCTGATTATAATGTGATTAGTTTCGTGGCGATAGGACGAGAATTAACTTAGATACGGGCAGTTAAAGTTTTTGAAAGTCCTTAAGTTTTCCCTGTGAACAAGCCTCGTGGAACGCAGATTACGCAAACCATCCCCTATTATTCCCGTGCCTCGTTGCGTCCCGGTCAACTGCAGTGGGGCGATCATTCACACGTAAACGTTAGACTAACCGGGCACTTGTCACGCGAGCCCGCGATTACCCCCGAAAGTTAGGGAAGGGGGATCCTCCCCACGGTCGCATTTCCCTTAACAGGTATTCTCGTCGTGAGCGATTAGAGAGCCACGGGGGGACGCGTAAGCGGGCGACGTTACGCGTGTGTCCCGCGAGAAATTTTTCGCGAATCGCACGTTAAACACGTTATTAAAACGTTAGTGGGGCGTCCTGTCGACGCGGGGGAGATTCGGAAGGGATGCAAACAGACACGCGAGGGTTTCCCGAATGGACCCGTGGGGTATACAGGAGCGAAATTTGTATCAGAGTGTGGAAAAATTAGGCGTGATGTGAGGACATTGCGGAAAGCAAGGATGATTCCTATTTGTGTCTCGCGTATACGTCCTGAATATGTGATTTTTGGGGGAAAGGTGTTTGCGACTATGACCAGGAATCACGAGAACCTTAAATATAAATCATTCCCTGTAATTAAGTGTCTTGAGTTTCGCTAGCTGTTAGATATTGAGAGTTTTGGATTCGATTCCTGGTCGTAGTCGTAAGAACCTCAAAGTTAGAGCCTTGCAGGTTTATACCATTAGAACGTTTCATTTTCATCTAAATACGACCCACTTCTTGTATTCTACGTCAGAAATAATATTTCTGGCACCTTTGCATTCTTTTATGGTACTTATTTTCCTAAAAATCTATAAGAATATTTGCGTAAATCGTTCATATTTCGCTAAATGAGGTCTAAATCCGCCAGATTTTCGCCAAATGGGAGAGAGAGAAAGAGATTCCGTTGATCTTACGATGTGAATGACGGGGAAATCGCCGTCTATTAGCCTCGCCGATTTCCCTGCCAGCGCGGGTTGCTGCAACGAGGGATTATGTTGCAAACGCGTGGCAATAATCATAACAACAACAAGGGGGGATCGTTATTCGGGTTATTCGAATGGAAATTTCGCTTAATCTGATAGATTCCCTGCAATAATGTTACATTGTTTTATATCGCTTATTCATCGAGCGCCCTCGACGGCCTATTTATAGTGCGCGGCTTTTCATCGGGACATGTTTTCGTAATCAAATAATTATCGATGCTCATGGCATCGAATTGCGTTCGACGACAGTTAATTCAAGCTAAATCCTCATTCAAAAACTGAATAAATGCGCTGCGGTGCATAGTGTA
Source organism: Cryptocephalus primarius (assembly GCA_963576515.1). Lineage (NCBI taxonomy): Eukaryota > Metazoa > Arthropoda > Insecta > Coleoptera > Chrysomelidae > Cryptocephalus > Cryptocephalus primarius. The sequence goes on along the minus strand of OY754949.1, from coordinate 1,892,632 downwards.
AATCCTGGCCAGGTATGGGTTTTCTTTAATTCGACGTGTTTGGAGGTTTAACCTATCAGTTGACTTGTTTTGTGTTGGAGTTTAAAATATATTCAAGGAGGGGAAATGCTCATCGCTCTATCTAGCCGCGCGGCTGATCTTTAACGAGGAATAAAAATTAGAATTTCCTCTTCGAGGAACTTGCATAACGCTCCACTCAGTGATGATTAAACACGGAAAATCAGATGTAAATAGTATCGTCGCTTAAAACTATTCATCTCAGTCCGTCTCCATGAGATATAAAGTATGAGAGATAATGTAACTTAACATAGTTTCTGAAATCACTGAAACGATTTCAGCTTTATGGTTGTTGTGTATTTGAAGAGAGGCGTTCTCTCCCCCGGGCGACTCGGCTCCCTCACGCTTGTGCAAACTACGTTAAAAGCGCTAACATTGTAAGGGGTGTCGAGGTTTAAGCCGCCTCGGGGGCGGCCGAGCTTATAAAATTCGTCCGTGGAAGTGAACGTGACGGGATCGCCGCGAAGTCGCCATCATGACAATTTTTATTTCGGCATTACTTAGGACTCGAGAGCCTCCCCTCGGCCCCCCTTCCCGACTTACCCCAACTTGAAGGTGTTCCCGGGCGACCCCTGCCCGCCGATCGGGTCCGGGTCGGAGCCGCAGGCCTGGGACGCCGCCTCGAGGCCCCTCGACAGTTTCAGCATCTGCGCCCCGAACTGCCCGAGGGCGGACATGGTGCAGGGCTTCGGCTCCGTGTCCTGGATCCACAGCTCGTGGGTGTCGAGGGTCGTCAGCTCCGTGTCGGTCGAGGCGGCGGAGTGCGCGTGCTGCGGGGTGGAGAGCTTGCTCCCGCCGCCCCCCTGGTTGGAGGCCTTGGTGGCGTTGAGGAGCCGGCGCCAGGTGCAACGCCTCTCTAACAGGAAACACAATTATACATTACAATACACAATTCATTACAACGGTCATCTAGCGAAAAATGAAATGACTATTGCTGGTTTCCTTAGGGGTGCTTGTGTAAGTAAGTCTCATAAAGGAATGTACCACCTTAGAACATGGTCTTAAATGGCTGTGTGGGGATCGATCCTTTTTGGCCTGATAAGTCATTTAATTTTTCCAGAGATGTTTGTATAAGTGAGTCCCATAAAAGATTGTACCATCTTAGAACATGGTCTTAAATGGTTGTGTGGGGATCGATCCTTTTTGGCCTGATAAGTCGTTGAATTTTTCCAGAGGTGTTTGTTATAAGTGAGTCCCATAAAGGAACGTAGCATCTTAGAACATTGTCTTAGGTGGTTGTGTGGGGATCGATCCTTTTTGGCCTGAGAAGTCATTTCATTTTTTCAGAGGTGTTTGTATAAGTGAGTCCCATAAAAGAATTTAGCATTTACAACATCGTGTTAGGTGCTTGTGTGGGGATTGATCCTTTTTGGCCTGAGAAGTCCTTTCATTTTTTCAGAGGTGTTTGTATAAGTGAGTCCCCTAAAAGAATGTACCATCTTAGAACATCGTCCTAGATAGTTGAGTGAGGACTGATCCTTTTTGGCCCGAGAAGTCATTTCATTCTTTCCAGAGGTGTGTGTAAGTAAGTCCCATAAATGAATGCGCCATCTTAGATGGTTGTGTGGGGATTAATCTTCTTGGCTTGGGAAGTCATTTCATTTTGCGCTATCCTCGGCATACTAAGGCAGTCGATTTCATGGACTGTTAATGGAACGACCAGAAATAATTAATATTTGCCGGCGTTCGCATGCGGTTTAGTCGCGCGGCCCCTAATCGGGACTTTCCCCGGAGGAACGTTAAATTGAAATCGCAAACGTACACAAAATTCACGGAAATGAGTTCGAGTCGCTAATTAACGTTTAAGTTAATCGTCGCGAAATAGGAAACCTCCCCTCGCCGCTCCAGTTGATAAAGATTTCTGCATTCTGTGCATGTTCATCAGTTTTAGCAAACGTTTGCGGAACACGTGCTAAACCCGTAAAAGGTACACAGACGGATTCGCCCTCCTTTTACCTTCCAACTTCTATCCCCCTGTCTCCTGTTTTCCGGGCGGATTCCTAGGAATTCCCGCTGTATGCGGGAGTCGGGTATTAGGGTTTCTGAAGAGAATTAACAAAAACAATGGCGCGTACGGTAAGCCATGCGAAAAATCTCCGGCGGCTTTTCAATCTCAAAAGAGTCCCCCCCCCTCGACCGGAAAGGATACATGCCGCGCTACGCTTTGATCTTATATGGGTAGCTGGTTTGAATATGGGGTTTTTATTCTAATTAGGGCCCAATTTATAACGATCTTGAAGGGACAGAAGGTGTGGAGAATACACGACCTCAGTGCTACGTTAGGGTTTTAAGGTTCGTGCGAAATTAAGAAGTCTCGTGTATCTTATTTAAAGTTTTAACAGCTCCAGCTCTATTAAAGTCGCTATTTAAGTAAATCTGTGATAAGTTCTGATCGGCTCAAACAATCCAACCCAAATTTTAACCACGGGTAGTTTGATTTCAACGCCATCATTGGTAAAAATTTGGAGCCAAAGGGATGAAGGGTGTAGCTGGTATCAGTTAAGGGAGGTTTTGACCGCAAGAATTCAATAGGATTTTCAAGACCTGGCACTCATTTTGGCAGGATAGAAATAATATAATTCATGAGCTTCAATTAGCGGGCACAACTTGTCCTTGGATAGGTTTATGTCCAGGTGCTCTTACCTAATGGTGTCGAGGTGGGTCCGCCCATCCAGTTACTGGACCAATCAGGCGTGCCTAGGTTCTGTTTCTGATTGGCCAGCAGTCGCACCGTCAGAGCGTAAGTGACCAGCATGACGAGTAACGGGATGTAGAAGCAGATGATCGACCCGATGAACTTGTAGAGCGGATCCGGGATCTGACACGTGCCGTCTATTATCAACGAGCCCTGATCCTGGAACGGAAGATGGGAAAATGACTGGTGTTAAAAATCGTATTTCGTACCTTGGAGTACATGAGGCTCAACGGTAGGCTCATGGCGATGGAGAGCAGCCAGACGAAGGCGATCTTGAGTATCACGCGCCTCCTGGATTTGTTCCTGCCGAATTTCATGGGGTACCTCAGGGACAGGTACCGGTCGACGCTGATGGTGCACAAGTGCATGATGGAGGCGGTGCAGAAGAGCACGTCGAGGCATATCCAGGCGAGGCAGTACACCTTGGGTAGCGCGAAATACCCTGGAAGGGAAATTGCGAACCGTTTTATAGTGTCCAAGGAGATTTTTGTTGAAATTGGGAAATTCTCCAATGGAAATTTCACTATGTAGAATTTCATTCTATTACGCTTAAGGGGACAAGATGAACAGATCGTACGAAGCAATAAGCCTTATTCAATTTTCTCGCTTCGTACTAAAAATCGAAACGTCGTAATTTATTCAACATCCTCCGACGCCTGGTATTAACTAAATTAACCGTCGACGAGCACCGCCCTATTCACCGCTCCGTTCTCTTTCTACCCCCCCCCCCCACCCCCTGGCGTTGCATATGCATCCAATCGATACGTCCCACTCGCACTTTATTTAATCAAGGAGTTTACACACAAAACGTACGTCCTCGTCGAAATAAAAAGCGCCCCTCTTCTGTCCCTTTGACGGAGTTAATCTCGGGACGAAATGTTTTTTCGGAGCGGCGGCGGGAGTTTCCCCCCTCGCGGAATTCGTAATAACCGCGAAGTGGCGGGACGGGGGACGGAAGAACCCCCTGCGCGGATTATTTCGCGAGGCACCGGTAAAACCGACGGGGTGGTGCGAATGATCTATTTTTGTGTTTTCGGAGAAGGGAAGATAATGAGAGAAATTGGGCTGGAATTGTGCCGTTTTTACGTGTTTTGTTGCTTCTTGAAGCGTGGAAGTAAGCGGGATTGGGCGTTTTTACTACACAAAATTAAACATTCGTGATGTTTCACTCGTCATCACTCGATATAGCTGACCGTTTCCGATTCCGAGGGTGGGGTGAAAGTTTCCGGCCTGACCAAGAGATGGCGCCAACAGGTCCACTGTTGTGATGGCGTCCAGTAGTACCATTCCTGCCTAGCTTGTATATAAAGTTTCAGGTCGATTGCCCTGTTAGGTAACCCTTGCTAACAGATTGCCCTGCCAGCCTTGTGCTGCTTTTCTCTTCCTCTCGTCCAGGTGGTCATGCTTCTGGTTTCCTCTTCGTGGTATCGTCCTCCTTGATCCTTCCTTGGTGCCTAGTGCTCCACCATCGCCGTCTTGGATCTCTTCCGTCTTGATGGTGCGTCCTCGTCGTAGTCCATCGCCTTCCTAATGAGTGGGTTCCTGTGCTCCATCGCCTTGGTGATCGTCCTCCTCGTCCTCTCCTTGATGGTCCTCTTCAGCTGTGTTAGATAAGTTCGATACGGCACTGAAGGAAACCACTCGATGGTTTACTGTGAAAATGGAAAAATCGGAAAAGCGTGTGGTCTACAAGATTCTTCTCCACCATATTCAACTATAAAACAATGAGTTTCTGAATTCAAGAAGGTTATACGCGTAGAAATGATTGAGAAAATCCATAAAATAATGCTGGAAGACAGCAGATTGGAGGTGTATGAGATAGCTGAGACTACTAGGCCATCAGCTGAACGTTTACTCAATATTTTACATAACCGTTTGGGCATGCAGAAGCTCTGTACAAGGTGGATGCCGCATTTGCTAACGGTCGACCAAAAACTGGATCGAAAAATCATTTCAACCGAGAATTTGGCCCTACAGAAGCGTAACCAAAGCGAATTTTTGCATTTCTCTGCATTTCATTTCTCAGCAGTGAAAACAGTGGATTAGATCTGGTGGATCTCGCAAAAAGGGCGATTTTTTTCGGCGAAAAAGGTTATGGCTACTGTTTTTTTGGGATGCAAGAGGAATAATCTTCAGTGATTACCTTAAAAAGAGTTATTGCAACGTTTGTAGAAGGAGGTGCAGAATAAACGACCTCATTCGTTCGAATTGATGCGACATCCTCCATATTCTCCAGATTTAGCCCCTAGTGACCATCATCTGGTCCCTAACCTCAAAAAATGGCTCGGTGCTAAGAGATTTGGAAGCAGCGAGGAAGTAACCGATGGTCTAAATCAGTATTTTGAGGATCTCGATGAATCGGTGTGTAAAGATGGCATAACTAAACTAGAGCACCGTTATGAAAAGTGTATTAGTCTTGATGGAGATTATGTTGAAAAATAAAGCAAACCCAGTGTTTTCCTTTTTCACCTCACCCTCTTACACTCGGTAGTACTTGTAATACTTTCAACAAATCCAAATATATTTGAGCAAGAATCAGGTTTAAGTACATGATGCGTATAAGTGTTTATAAGTAATGTACTCTTTGGGTTTATGAATGACGTGTAGTAATTACTTTATTTCTTTGTTACAGGTAAGTCCGGAAATGACTCATAAGCAACGATTTGTAAGTACAACTGTTTTAACCATTTTTCAACCTGTTAAATTTCAACCGAGGGACAATTCCTCCATTGACAGTTAAGGGAATGTTTAGAATCAATCGAATTATATTCCCTAATTATGTCGCAAGTGGGATATCCTCGTTAGTATGGAAGGCAGCAAATGGCGGAATTTTTTATCCAAACGGTATCAAGACATGGTGGGAACATGCCAGGAGCGCGGTAGTAAATATGGAGAGTGGAGACTGAGAATCGTAACGGGTCTTAACAACACCAAACAAAGAGAATTTTCCCCTCGTACATTTACAAACTACCACCGCACTGAGCAATTCCATCACGAAATCACGACTCGAAAGCTAAAAGACTGAAGTTATAACTTACCCCAAAGTGTAACGATCGAGGGATGTTTACCTTTCGTAACTTTTTTGAAAGGGGTAAAATATCGCCCGAAAAGTTGCTAACGCGTTGGAAATATAGAAAAGTTTCCACCCCCGATCCGAAATACGGCCGTTCGTTGCTGGCGAACTCTCCCCATCACCTCGAGTAACTTTCGATAATGAATATTTTATTATTCACGTCAGTCGGGAATTTAATAGTTAGTGAGAGGAGGCCGGGGGTGAAAGGGAGAGCGAAATATTTGTATACAGGGTTTTATGGATTACGATTTGATCGGTGTCCATGTTGGTACTCGTTAAAGTGATTTTGGGGCGATTTGGACCATGAGGGCCGTGGAAACATTCCACTGGTTGAAAAATAAACGTGCTGTCATCACCGAGTGACTAAAAGAGAATGCGTGGATTAGTCGTAAGCGTCCTTCTTTCTATTTTCTAATGATAACATTTTTTAAATTTTCCATGCCATCTAATGCTGTTTTTATTTGGTAATCTTTGTGACTTATGTGTCCTTCCCGTTTTAGGTATGATTTAACGTAGCGAGTCGATACGTGTGCCCTACGCTGTTACTTTAAATAGAAGCGGGACGGAGTTACGAGCGAATTATAATTAATCCTGCCTTTCCCTCTCCAGTTTTCTGTCGCGGTGAAAAATCCCTTCCCTTGTTATTAAAACATTAAAAAAGCGAGGCGCTCGCGTGATATCGTGACCGGAAGGGAGATACCTCTTTAGGGGGGAGTCGGGGGGATGGGGACGATTAATTTTTTTCAATTTTAATCATCCCCCGGGCCCAATCTCGATTAATTATCGTTCCCGCGAAAGTGAAAAGCGGCACGAGAGCGTAGGCGAAGTGCATGCTCCGCTTTTCCTATCAATGGAGACGGTTTTCTCTCGTCCATGGCGAGGTTTAACTTTTAATAGTTTGATTGACTATTGCTTTCTGCAATTAGCTGAGCGAGTTCAAGTTTGTTCTCTGATCTGTTGGTGATTTTCCTACTGAACCACTGTTACAAGTGCGACAAGCGTTGATTGATTGAATAGGCAGAGAAGAGCAGAAGTTTCAAAAAGAGTGCGTTTCATATCTCGTCTTTTATTATTTTCGGTAGTTCTTTGGAACCTTTGGTTATTGGTTAGTGATAATATCTGGTCGATATCTGAATGTATAAATAGGGTATATTGCAAATGCGTTTATTTCACGATTTTAACCGGTTAGTATATACTACCTAAGCCTTCTTAGACGTCTTCAGTTCCCCTTAATCTCGTTTAATAGTATTTTTAGAAATTTATTTTGAAATTTCGAACTACACCTAAGTGTAAGTATGACTATTTTGGATCAGGCACAAAATGGAAAAAATATTTAGTGAAATGGTTATGATAGGGATATAAACGTTCGTGATGATGGAACGGGATAGCGTTTTTCCAAAAGAGAAATATCTAATGGAAAGACAAAAGTAGCGTGAAATAAAAATGTAGATATATCGAAGGTAATTCCAAGAAGATGGTGGAAAACGATGAAAAGCGAAATTGAATGAAGGTTGGGAAATTCGTTGTTAGGCTTGGTGATAATGGTATTTGTCGTCCATACAAGCAAACCAAATTCCAAAATTTTGTCCCCCAGTCCTCTATCGCTTGTACTAAAATTCCAGCTGTAGACTGCCAGCTTTTACGATTGGTGATATTCTTCCTGAAGGTATCCAGTGGACTTGGCTTTCTGATACTGTGAAAACGTCTCGGGTTCTGCAGGTGTTTGCCTTACATTAAATCTCGATTAGCGACGAGTCCTGTAACGTTAATTAGGGGACAGGAAGGACTTCAAGCGAGTCCCGGGAACCTTTTTTCCCTCTCGCCGTCGGAAAAACGTGACCGAGTTCTTAACTAGTTCCGGGACGAGTTCGAAGGGATCGGGATTAATATGTGAACGGCGACGGTTGCGGTGGGGAAAAAGAGGATCTGCGGGGGTTGTTTTATAACGGCTCTAACTGAATTTTGAGCTGAAATTAATTCTGACCGAGGGGAAGTTTCCGCCGAGGGCTCTTAGGGCATAAATAAACGTGATGCGATTGATGTTTATTAATTGGGTCTCGAAGGGACGGTGGAGGTTCCTTAAAGGCGGATCGACGAACGTGTCAATATTCAAGCCTCGAAGTTAGCTGTGGAATTTTATTGGGTACGTCACGCGGTGCTTTGAAGTCAGCACAGTTACCCTCTTAACTAATACTTCGATTTATACCGGGTGATTTTTTTTGTGTAGTGCGAAGTTTTGGACGAATTTTAATGAGATCCGAAGTTATTGACTGATTAATTGGAACATGGGTCTCCTTATACGAGCACGTCAGCACCATCAGCTCCAGAAGCAAGGCCCCATTTCTTGCCAATAGCGGCTGTATGTTCATAGGGTCGCAGTCGCTCTTCTGGTTTGTCTCTCCAGGAAAGCTTGTCATGAAGGATCATTCCCAGGTACTTCACCACCCTGTCCACCCTTATTGCTGTACCATTGAACGGTGGAGCTTTCCATACCACTCTTCTTTTATTGGTAAACGGAACCAGCTCTGTTTTCCATCCAGTATTATCCTCCGAGACCATTTGTGTAGGGTAATCCAGGATTCTTCGGATGGGCTCCTGTATTGTCTGACTATTTTCATTTGGCTACAATTGCAAGATCATCGGCAGAACGTTATGCGTATATACCCCAGTAGAGAGTCGGTGACGAGTCACCACAGGCTCGTAGTTTGAAGTTCTTTTGTGGGTATCCTGGCTGTCCCTTTACCCTGATGGAATTTATCTCCATTGACATCAATCCAGGAATCTAAGGAATCCAGTCTATCTCCGGGAAAACTCCTGCAACTGTGACCCTCTCATTCGGCTATAATTGCAAGATCATCTGCATAACCTTCTGCTTATATACTTCCAGTATGGAGTCGGTGCCGAGCCACCACAGTCTCGTAGATTGAAGTTCTTTTGTGGGCATCCTTGCTGTCCCTTGACGCTGATAGAAATTATCTCCATTGGCATCAGTCCAAGATTCTAAGGAATCCAGTCTATCTCCTGGAAAACTCCTGCAGCCATGGCCCCTTCATTCGGCTGATCAGAGTGTGTAGGACAAGGATTTTGATTGGCATGCTGGTCGTCTTCTAACAAGTGCCTCTTCCCTTACGTGCACATCGACCATTCAGTACGACAGACTGATCGGGAAAAAGTACTTCCTGCGAGGTTGCTTAAGTCATACTAATGGCGTGGTAGATCTGTGAAGGAGGTTTGCAATCCTCGCTTATAAAAATTGCAAGGCGCTACTGGCGGGGTCGGTTCGGCGCCTAAAATTAATAATTCAAGCTCTTCCCGTTCGCGCACCCCCCGTAGTCGTAAATTTAATTAAACTCCACCCAGGCGCGGCCTAAAAATTTGATGCGGTCGCTGATTCCTGCTTATCAATGTTACAGCTGTTTTTGCGGTCATTCGAAGACGGAACTTCTTTCGAATTTCAACCTAATCGCCCTCTTTTCGTTTCCGAAAGGGCGGGCGACCCCGATAACAATTCGGGTCGTTTGTATACACATCGCCACCCCTTCCACGTTTGAATTTTAATCGCGACGTTCTTCTCTCCCAGCCGTTCCATTAGCGTTTAAGCGCTCGACCCATCGGCGACCCATTAAGCGAAATACGAAAATCCCCACTGCGTTATTATCGCCCGCTTTCATCGCGTCTACGGCCGCATCCCAGCCGCCCACGATTACCCACTTTGGGGGAAAATACTTTCTGCCGACGAATTTCATTCCAGGGGAGATCTTGGGTGGATTCTGGAAGATTTTGGGAAGGTTCTGTGTTGAGGCGTAGGGTGCAGCTTAAAATTAATTTCTGGCAACAGTTGTTCGGACTGTTAGTACCCCTACTCCCATTGGAGTTCAGTGTGTACCACGCCTGTACCGTTCGATTGATAGATAGCAATGGTTCTAGGTACCAACCAAGTTATTGGCTCTCTTCACTGGGATATCTAATGGTCGTTAGATATCAAGCAACAGACGAAATAGAATTTACCCCGTCGCTGACGCTCGGGTCGTAATGACCAAATAATGTTTGGAAAAGTTTAATTTTTTAGATTCTACCTGCTTTCATAGATGTGACATTCGCTAAGCCACTTTAATCACTTTCCTTGCTCGACCATGTAACCTTTTCTTTGAATACATTCCTAAATATCACTACCAAGTGTCGTCAAATCGGTCAAGATCTTCTCACGTCAGCGTAGCTTCGTTGGGATCGTACGATCACAAATTTCGATTTGCGGTCTCCACGCCATTTTAATTTTGGACTCGTGCACCTCCGCAGTCTCGCCTCTAAGAATAGAATGATTTCATTAGATTCCCGACTCGTGGGGCTAATTGATATAGAGAGGGAGAGAGGGAGAAGGGTCGCCTCCGACTTAAGTAAAATTAAATTTCCCTTCTCGAAATTACGGAAATTCACTCGACATTTAGGTGTATGGTTCGTCATTAGGGCCGTGTATTCACGTAAAATTAATAAGATCGTCGCTAATGGAGATTATTGAGCAGAGAACGTATCACCTGCGTGATTACGGGGATTACGGTACATCTTTCTTTTCCAGCCATTTATCTATCCATAGTCATTCATACCGTGTAGGGTATTATTAGTTTTTTCAAATTCCCTACCGAAGAAAACCCTGGATTTTCTCCCTCGCGCTGAAATATTCTTTTAGTCTCCCCCATTCCCGCGTTTTGTTTCCGCGAGAAAATGTAACACATTTTTCTTCCTCCGTTCCCTCTCGTAGAGCCACGGAGGAGAAGGAGGCGGTGTTTACTTTAATCGCAGCGGGGGTGCAGTCTGCGCAGCCCATTCAAATGGAATCGGGGGGTACGATTCGATGCATCGATCGAGATTATTCCTCCTCCTTGTGTAAAGAGCAGATTTTTTTTCCGTTCCCATTGTGTCGGATGGTCTGGTTCGTCTGGTCGCTTTCCCACAATTTCGCGAATCGAAATGGCGATTTCGATAAAAGGTGGGCTATTAGCTTTTCCGCTCTCGCATCAAAAAATAATGGGGTGTAGTTAGGAAGCATTGTCGTTATAGGGTGGACTTGGTGGTTGTTTCGGTGTTGAGGGAGATCCTTAGTCAACAAAGTTTCCATGTTTGGCTGGAAATCTGGAGAATTATAAATGCCTTTATATTATTACAATTTTTCTTCCTAGTTACGCAGATGTGGCCTTTCCCTTCGTTTCGGAAATCGGAAAATATTTTTGGGTGCCCTGTTTGTGCTCCACGTGTCCCTTTGGCATGTCCCGGCATCATTCACTTCCCTGGTACCTCGTCATTTCCCCCTTCGATAAATATCTTACGCGATGCCCACGCTCTGCCGCACGTCAAGCGATTGTTTACCCGAGAAGAGCAACAACTGTGATGGATGAGACCCGATAACTCTTGTTATAACGATGAAATCGCGACGGCCGGGCTGAAAACTTCCAGCCCCTTCGCTGAGAATTAAATTAGCCCTTTCCGGGACGCACGTAACCGAGCGTCTGGATTAATCCGAGGGTCGGGACCCTCTCCCGCCTTCTCCGTCTCTTCGTCCCGGGAGAGACGGGAATTAAATCATCTCTCTCACAATACACGTAAACGAGTACTAAAAATGATCTCGTCCTCCGCTCGCGTCGCGTTGAGATGAGATTTATCTCCCCCGGAGGTTTCCGTACGGCGGAATGTGGAAGGGTTTGGGGGTGGTTTTCCTTTCTTGAATGTACTTCCTCGGTTTCCCGCCGGAGGTGGATGAATAATACTTGAACCGTGGTCAAGTCCATCTGATCACTTAACTGCGACGCCGCCTGCAGCCAGAAACCGCCAAAAATGCTTGCCATTTTGTGTTGTTAGTTGGTTGCTGTGTTTATTTTTGTTTCATTCTATGTATTCGTCGTCCTTTCTGGATACTTTGATTCTCCTCGTGAGTAATACTTGATCTTTTCCCCCTTCGTTCAGGTCCTAGGTGCCTGCTACGGTACCCATCTCTTCCTGGGCCCCTTCCTTGAAGTCTGTATTCATTCACTTGTTTGGTTAATCACTGCTTATGTGCTCTATTCTCCTGTAGGCTAATGGCTTCTAGCCACATTCGAAAAATCTACCATATTGATTTCGCCATTTTGAGTTTTGCAAACCTTATTGCACCAGCAATGATTTCAGAAGCCCTGCCATACCAAATTGCAACAAGGGAGCAAAGCATATTGGTGCCGCCATCTTGAATTTGGCAAAATTAATAATGGACTCATGACAAACGACCGAAAATATCCTATTCTAATAGGATAATACTTTTCCGATACTTAAAATTGAAGGTTTATGCACAGGAACGGTTTGCACGTATCAACACGAGTCGCAAGGAAGGCTCGAACGAGCAGATCCAGAGCTCGTCGTTTTTTCTATGCTAAAGCGGTGGCCCAGGGCTAAAGGCACGTAGCTAAATTCTTCTGTTGTACCTACTTACCTAAACGTGGTGTAGTGTATTTCATGGGAATTTTTAGAGGGGATCGCGTCATGGTTTGTCAGTTTGTCTAGAAATGGTTACAAAACAACCTTTTGCAGGAATGATTCCAGTCGTTACAGGAGGGAGGCAATGGGAAAAATTACCCCGCATTCCCGACTGGACGCCCTTATGCCGGGAACACTCGGACCGCGAGGTTTTATTGCGGAGGTCCAGATTTTAGATGATCCAACGTTTCAAGTTACTGTAACTTTGCCGTTACGTTCTCGTTCCCTTTAAACAAACATTTGGTCCTCGGGAATTACCGGTCCGTAGAGCGCCCTCGATCCTGTAATATCTTAAGTATCGACCGTAAAACCGGAGAAGAGGCCAGTCGTCGGCATAATTGGGGCACTCCTCCTCCCCCTTCCCTCTTCTAGATGAAATACTGTAACCTCAGCAGTCGCACTTCACTACGGTTTCGAGTACTCTCCCCCTTCCCCCCAGCACGCTCTCATCGATTGTATTGTTGGGGTATTATTGGGGAGAGGTCTGATTCCCCCCGAGCGTGGAGTGGACAATCGGCGCGGGGGAGGGGGGACCGGGAGGGCAGATCCTCATGAATCGTAATGAGGCTTGCATATTTCGGCTTCGACAAAGGGAATAAATTATCCTAAGGGGGGCGACCTTGCGTATAGGTACCTTCGATGATCGCGAACGGGGAGGGTGTCCCTTCGGATCCCCCTTTAGGGGTATTTTTTGCTCGGAGGTTGAATAGAGCTCGAGACGCGATTAAGTTTGTCTCGAGTGTACGCGTGTGTATCCTCCTCGGTCGATTATTTCGGATTTCGTTCGCTTCTAAGGGATTTTTTCTGCGAGCGTTTTGAGATTACGGCGTTTTTGTTGCAAGTAACTTTTTGCCATCTACTTAATAAATACGTTTTAATTCGGAACGCTTTTCTACGTCGTCATGATCCAAGGGAAAATTGCCATGAACCGGGGAAACGATTTAGCCAAGGGAAACTCAGATGAGGTTCTTGTAACCCCTATGAAAAAAATACACCTCAAAATCTTTGGCTCAAACGCATCGATTTAACCCCAGTACATGTCACTTATAGACCGCATCGTATTTAAATCAAATACTATTGGGCTGTATGCGTATTGTATACTACATACCGGCGGGAAACTTATCGCAAGTTCATATGTTCCCTTTCATCCATTTTTCCGATGTGTCTTCCAAGAGTTACATTTACTCATCAGCTGCCTGCACAAAGAAATACACTTGTCCAAACATTGTTTGATTTTAACGACTCGAGCCGTGGCGACAGAGGTCGCAAGATGCGCCAAAATATCATTGAAGGTATCATAGTGCCAACACTATGGAGATTTATCCACAAAAGACTTTAGATTTCAAAATCGTTCTGTATGCACTTTTAAAAGGTTATTACATACTACTATTGTTTGGATTTACAATGTACGGACCATAGGTAGCTGGGATGTTTGGACAAGTTTGATCTTCCTTGGCCTATTCGGTGCTGTAAACGTGCGAAGTTTCAGGTCCTCAAGTAATGCAGAAGTGGGATTTACACAGCGGACATTCTGGACCAAAAAGATCGGTATTATTTGCGAACGCTTAGAAAAGATGTGCTAATGTACTAGCTTCTTGCTAGTCACTACCCTCAACTTTAAATTCCCGGATCAGATCGATAGGGGGCGCAGCTGTTACACGGGACTAGTTTTAAAAGGGGAGTATCATAAAGTCAACCCTTCTCCACGTGCTCAGAGAGAAAATAAACCCGTGAAACGTCAAACTTTGCTCACGGCCTACGGTTACTTCGCCCAGCTTTTTTACTGCACGTTTTCGCCCTGCCGTAGATTCTATTTTACGGCGCACCGCCTCATTATTTATATAATATGACGACGGAGGGGATTGGGGAAAGGAACGGCGGGCGAAGGAATTCGAAAAGTGATGGCTAATTCGTATTCAACGTTCCTATTTCTTCCCCCCTTGCGGAATTGCCGTCCGGCATGGTAGAATTGAAAAGATGCCAAAAGGGTTTCGAATCTGCTTTTATTCCTCCCTTTTGGGACTCGCGAATCCATTCCCCAGGGACCCCGGGGCCTTTTCCCCGAATCTGAAATTCCTGTTTTGGAAAAACGTGATGACGTCGCCTTTGCTATAAAGTGGTAGGATCTACATCCCTCTGTTCTTTTAACAATTCCTCGTAACAACAATTCGGATGATCAGCTGACCCTACTTTTTTTTTTTAACAAAAATACTCTAATTTTGTTAGTGGTGGTGGGGGAAAGCAGGCTGGGCTCGATCAATCTCTAGGGATTTTATTCCAATTTTCTACATGATTGTTTTTGAATTTTCGCTGCAAGCATGTTCCTAGCATTACGGAGTGCATTTCGAAAATGGCGACGCGACGACACACACGAACGAGATTTTATCGAGCGCGACGTGTCGACGGCGATTCGGGCGCGGAGGGACTTTTTCGCAGGGATTCGCGTCTCGCATCCACTAAATCGACGGTCGTAACGAATTTCGTCCCAAATCCTATCCCACAGCGATGGGACACGCGGTCCCTTCTATCGTTGATGAAACGCAACTTCGGGATCCGGGATGATCGTGCGTTCTGCGTCCCGAAACGTGTGGATAATAACCTTTTCCACTTGTTGGAACAGAAGGAAGGGGCGGGTTAAGCGAGGGGGACGCGGCAACTTTCCGGCCCACTCGCCTCGCATCCCGAAATTATCCGTCGAAAAAATGGAATCTGCGAAACGGTCGGTATTTCATCCCCCGGCGACCAAAAATTGAAACCCGTGCCCCTCCTCGTCCGGCTTGATTTATTCATCCCGACCTCCTCCCTGGTTTTATCCCGGCCGAGGGGCCGAAAGGTACACGGGCGCTGAAAGGAAGAAAAGTCGTCGTCGGGCGAGGAACCTTTCAATATGTCGACGCAGCTTTTCGTACAAGAAGATTAATGCCGAGTAGGTGGACGGGAGAGGGGAATAGAGGGAGAGAGAATAGGGGGGAACGGAGGAACTAATGGCTTATTTTCGATTAGTATCATAAATGGTCCTCGTGGGAGAGGAAGCAATCGAGCCGGATTAAAGAGGAGTGATGGGTATCAGATTCCCGACAGCGCCGGATGGAATGCAACGGGATTTTATCCGGCCTCTACAGGAAGCTAATTGGACACGTGTTTGATTGGAAAATAAAAATCAGTTCAAGACAACCCCCAATGATCGCAGTGGAAAATCATTTGAAATCCCTTTTGCCTTTATCGACACAATGGCAGGGATTTTGTTCCCAGGGAATTTTTGAATGAAACGCTTTAAATTTGCTAAAACCAGTTCAGCTTAGGTTTGGTAACGGTAGTTCTTCTTCTCGCCCTCAAGCGCCCTGTAAAAGCCATTGTCACATTGGCACCTTCGTTTTAATTAACTCCAGCGTCCAGCCACTCTATCCCTCCTGGATAAGGGAGGAATAGGGAGGCACGCCGGTAGTAAAAGTGAATCTAATCACCTTCGTATCCGATGGGGGAAGCCCTTCCTTTTACGATTATATCATGATTATTCGATTTTAAAGCGGACGGGGGGCAGTAAAGGCGTTTGCGGGTCAGCGTGCGGGGCTTCGTCAGGATCGTTTCGAGGGGAATTACGATTCGTTCGTCGCTCGTTCCAGGCGTTTTATCACCGGAATTTATCCTCTCGTCGGTTATTATCCCGGAAAATAGCGAGAGCTGCGACTCACGCCTAGGAAACACCGGGACTGAAAGTTAAATAGCTGATACTTTTATCCTGGAGGTTGATTTGCTCTAATTTTTTTCGTTGAATTTCGATTTCCTGAGGCGAAGAGGCATATGGCGTCTGCTAATTTTTCACGGGTTAGTCCCTACAATGCTGCACGTGTTTAGTGAACGGTTGTTCAATCAACTAAAGTGCAAGATTCTTAAAGGATCATTTACGCAATGCCAGACACGTTTTATGGCGATTGATGCCTGAAAATTGGTCTCTTGCTTTCAATTTTCTCCTCTCTTAAAATTACTTGGCTAAACATCACTCACACTTATGTGGTCAATACAAGTCCTGTCTCTTACAGGGTGTTGTAGTTGTATGTTCCTTTAGTCTTTGGCTGAGGATCACTCACACTTTTATGGTAACTTCTGAAGAGATGGAATGCTGGTGTTTGATTGGACTCGTCATTGGATTGGATTGTTTTATCCTGCAGAAATTCCGGGAATATTCAGGCCGCTATAACTTTGAGGTCCTGAGGGCTTCAAATACTTCCATTGTATAAGAATGGTCTTCTGGAGGAGGAATCATTTAATTTTTTTTACAGTAAAATTACTCTTGATTGATTGATGATGGCTGTTGTAAAGCGCAGGTAGTGTCTCTCCTCCCACCTTCGGAAAGTCTAAATTTTAATGAATTACCTGCGAGAATTTACCTTTCCCATGTTCGCTTTCTCGGTACTTTCTTCTCCTTTTCCGAGGAAAACCTTTTTCTTTTCTGTAGATAGTATGATAGCCCGGTAGTCCTCGGGAATCCATTAGGGAGACGGCGAGACTAAGTAAATATCCTTCAAAATTCCGCGATGAATATTTATGCGACTGCGTACCCTCGTCAAATTTCCCAAAATGATATTACCTTAATGCCCCTCCATCAAAAATTTGACAAATTACGTATTATTTATAAGAGTTTTGGGGTTCGCCGCGGCGAGAGGACGAACGTCTCGTCTGTCACGGGGGAATAATGTTTCAATCTTTCCCGTATTGTGCACGACTAATTTCGTTACGTTACCCGACGATTTTCTCTTTTGTACGTTCCATTAAATCTAAATTTGATCGAAACGGGGCGGCGTCGCGCCCTCGATTGATGCCTGAATTGTTAAAGGCGGCACTCGTAAGTGTATTGAGTTCGCTGCGCGCCCTAACATTTTCACGCGCTCCTGTGGAATTTCTGTATAGAAAATGAAATGGCTAAATGAGATTAATAGTGTTCATTGGTTGGAAATCGGTGAACGGTTTCGAAAAAGAACCCATACCGCCACGTAAATCTGTCGCAGGCCGATCGAGTCCACTCTCGTGGGATTTTCTTGACCTCAGCAATTTCGATCCTTTTCATTTTTATATCGATTCTTCCCCAGGACCCCGGAGCAGTGCCCGAGCGTCGTGTCGCTCCTCGCCGAGAGCTACAACCCGCACGTGCGTTACGGCGCCGCCATGGCGTTGGGCATAGCGTGCGCAGGTACCGGGCTGAGGGAGGCCATAGCGCTGCTGGAGCCGATGGTCATGTTCGATCCCGTCAATTTCGTCCGGCAGGGGGCGCTCATCGCCTCCGCGATGATCCTCATCCAGCAGACCGAGCAGACGTGCCCCAAGGTCACTTTCTTCAGGCAGACGTACGCGCAGGTCATCTCTAACAAGCACGAGGACGTCATGGCCAAGTTCGGGGCGATCCTCGCACAAGGTGAGCAGAGTTAGGCCTTAATTCTTAGTATTTCTGCTATCCCACTCAGTTGGGATCATTGAAATCCTTCCAGATTTCATATGATTTCACCACCCTTCCATGTCACTAATGAATGATTCTATTCCAGGCATTATCGACGCAGGAGGCAGAAACGTCACCTTGTCTCTCCAATCCAGGACCGGTCACACCAACATGCTGGCTGTGGTTGGCACCTTGGTCTTCACCCAGTATTGGTACTGGTTCCCGCTCTCTCACTGTCTGGCGCTGGCCTTCACTCCGACCTGCCTGATCGCCCTCAACGCCCAACTGAAGGTATCTACTCCAGACGTACCAAATCATTCCCAATGGTTTATCTACAAGGATATTTTAAATCATTAGGAGATTGAATGACAGTTTCCAAATTTTGGGTTAGTTGGTTTCAATTTGCTTGGAGATCAACAACGATGATTAGTGGGTTAGAACTACCAAATATGATTCTGAGCCATCTAGGAGTTTAGGATGTAACTTAGACAAGCTTTTAGGTTCAGTTGGTTTAGGGCTTCCACGTGCAAAGTTGAAATATTTGCCAAATGAAACAGTAAGTGCCAATGAGGTACACTAAGCATTGGACTACATCGAGTCGAAGCTGTTGGTTGAATTTCTTGCTTTATTGGACAGTTTGGGCTCGAGTGTTTTGAGCTCATGGTTTCCAGGGCGAGTCCCAATGAGCTACTGCTTTATGGATGATTATTATTGGACTAATACAAGCTGAAGCTGATGTACAAACTATAATTGCTTGACGGTACGATAAAGTACACTGATTATTAGACCAATTTGGGTTAAAACTGTTAGTTCAAATTCTTCTTTTATTGGATAATTTGGACTTGAAACTTTGAAAAGTCCAGTAATTTCAATAAGTCCAGCTCAAATTATTTGGAGGGTCTAAAGTACCAAATAAATTTCCTGCTTTGTAGGGAAGTTTGGACGAATCCCGTTGTTTAAGACTTGGTGCTTCTCCCATCTTTGGAGATTCTCGCACGTGCCCAAATTACCACACGTCAAATCGCATTGCGTTTGGACTAAATCAGCTAATTTTTTCTGCAGATGCCGAAGCTGGAGTACAAATCCAACGCTAAACCCAGCACCTACGCCTATCCTGCGCCGTTGGAGGAAAAGAAACGCGAAGAGCGAGAGAAAGTCACCACCGCCGTCCTCAGCATCGCCGCGAGGCAACGTAGGAGACACCACGAGAAAATGGAAGTGGTAAGTACCCGCGCCCCTCTAGAGCGTCCTCGTACTAACCCCTCTTCCCAGGACGAGGAGAAGGAGGAGAAGAAGGACGAAAAGAAGACCGAGGAGAAAAAGGACGAGAAGAAAACCGAAGACAAGAAGGCGGCTCCCTCCACCTCAACCGCCGCCGACGACAAGAAAGACAAGAAGGACGACAAGGAGGAGAAGAAGAAAGAACCGGAGCCCAACTTCGAGATCCTGCAGAACCCGGCGAGGGTCCTCAGGCAGCAGCTGAAAGTGCTACAGCTCGTAGACAACAGCCAGTACGTCCCCTTGAAGGACGTGTCCATCGGAGGCCTGATCATGGTCAGAAACACGAAACCAGGGGAGGAGGAGCTCGTCGAACCGGTAGCAGGTAAGTGCAGTCATTACCTGGTGGAACCGCCTCAGTTCTAATCGATTTTCATGTAGCTTTCGGTCCGAAAGGCGAGGACGAGAAGGAGCCCGAGCCGCCAGAGTCTTTCGAATGGAACGAAGATTGATTCGTCTAAGCCAGAGCAGGCCGTATTCCAGAATTAGGTTTAGTTCAACGTGAAATTGTAGCCCACGTCATATCAACTGCATAACGGCATTCTTGCTATTGTATCTCGTTGTTGATTAAATTATAATTAGGGGCCTGTCTTTGTGTGCATGTCGTGCATCGAAGGTTTCATCCGGGTGAGGTGCTTGTAAGTACAATACAGGAATTTTCTTTAAAATTGAAGCTTGAAATTGTATTAACTTTCTGTTTGAGTTTAAGTGAAGGCACTTTACCTGGATAGAGTTCGGTTATTAGCTCTATCTAGCACAATTAAGTAAACGTGGAAATCATATCAATTCCATGTCGTATACCTAGCCAGCTGATTATATTAAATTTAGAACCTATGTCGTTGTAAGAGGTTGTTTTGTCTCCCACCCCTTAAACTCCATCACTGTTAATTCGTCTCGATGGAAAAACCCTCTCTCTAACTTTCCTCCCTCCCTTCATAAAACCGTTTAACGCCACTTTAATTCGATGTCCTCCCCCTCCGGTTTCCAGAACAAAAGTTAACGGGGGCCTGAATGTAACTTCGCTGCATAATTTAGAAGGCCCCGCGTTTGTCGCGAGCGGGAAACAATAAAAAAAAACGAAGAGAAACGAGAGGGTATCTCTGAATGTTAACTCTTTCTGCGTCCAATTAGCGGAGTTTATCCTTCGGGTTATAGTCTGGAGAATTTATTCGTATCGCAGCTGAAGGTGAGTTTGGATCGATAGAATTGCTATTTGACTTAACGGGTTGTCGTTTTGCAGGTGGAGGAGGTGCAGCCACTGGTCCGGATCGAATGTTGGACTTCGGTAAGTTTTTGGTAACTTTTTCTTTAATCAGTTTTGCTATTTAATGCCTCAACTCCAAGCACTTCAGGACTAGCAGAAGCATTTGATCTCATCCAAGAACTAACAAGCGCACCTTCCAATCCTGCAATAATCTATACGGAGACTTTGGTCCAACGCCCAAGCCAAAAGAGAGAGCCAACATACCATATTACCATAGGCAGACCATTGCTTGCAGGACTTTTCTATAAGTACGTATGACATGTGATCCTTGTAATAATCTAAATTGTTTTGTACCGGGGTTTCATGGCAGAGGTCCAGAAGGAATCATGGGATGACCAGAATGTCTCACAACTTCGTAACGTAACGACAGTTCTAGAAGCATTCGGTGCTTTCCAGGAAGTAACAGTGAACCTTCTAATCCTACAAGAATCTAAATGGAGAGATGATTTCATGCCCAAGTAAGAAGAGACAAACAAAAGACCATTTTTATCACAATTAGGCCGTTCCTTGTAGAAATATTCTAGAAGGATTTAGTACGTACCAGTAACTGACTAACGAACCTTCCAATTCTAGAAGAATCTAAATAAAGACTTGGTTTTCATGACGGTTGTGCAATAAGATTGCTATCCAATTGTGAAATAAATCGAACTTCGTGTTGAACCACGAGCACACCCAAAAAATGACTGTTCAAGTGCTGTGATTTCTCTAAACTTAAATAAATTCTAAATCAAGGTAATTTCCTTGCTTGAATAGTTTATTTCCGTTAATGAATCATATAATCTATTGAAATCGACCTTTTATCACACTGATTTTTAATTATGGGTAGTCTGTTTAATATTCATATCGTTATCTCTGTTGAAGCAAGATTAATCTTGTTTTTACACTCAAAAATATGCAAATTATCCCATAATTTCGAAATTGCTGTCTCTCTATTGAACCGTGTGTATAATTGCCTTCCATGCCTTCTTCTTTTTTGTCTTAAATAACCTTTTAGCAAGAGCAATTTACTATTTAAACGTTTTGATAGGCGTTAGATTCCCCGAGTCTTATAAAGCAAATTTTCAAAATTAATGACTAGAGGTTGGATTATATGCACTTGCATGTTATCAAAATGTGATGTATGATGACAGAATTTAACGTTTAATAGTCACTCTTTTGTAAATAATGCATATTTTGGTGTCATTTTCTGCATATTGCATGCATATTCTTTGTGAATGACGAAAAACTTCCAAAAATAAGTCTGATGACAAGGCAATTGCTAACGATTAGATTTCTATTAAGTAATCGGAAAATTCTATTGTGAATCTTTCTATTCCAGAAACGTTCCAGAGTTATTCATTAGCAAGCGACAAAAACGAGTGTTTTTCAAAAACATTACTCAGATTTGGATTTTTCATAACTCGAGGAGAACTTTTAAACTTCGTCATAATGAAATCTTTATTACTTATGATATTCTCGTGGTATTCTAACAAAAATATGCATTACATTTACAAAAGGCAAAAATACATCTCACAACAATGTAATCTGTTCTCCTCCGCGAACGTGGCCGATCCTGCAACTCTGGATCCTTTCCACCAATCACGGCCTCCTGTCCCTTCCGCTGCCGCCGCCGTCTCCTCCATTTTCAACGCGGCGTTCGTGTGCGTGTACGTAAGCTCGGTTCCCTTTCCAAAAACTTGCAAATTTTCCGGTTTTTTCGAAGTGCTACGCGTTAATTTTACTTCAAATCGATTAATTATCGAATACGCCGGTCGTACAACGTAAAATCTCCGCTCGGGCTCTCGTTACTCGAGCGTAATCCGCGCGGTTAAACATCGATCTACCCATCGACCTTCGGTCGTGTTGTTCGAGCGAGAAAAGATGGCGGGTCGACCGTTTCGGGCTGCGCAGTCTAATTTCCGTAAATATTTCGAAAATCGTCGGGTGGGACGGTAGTGGTTTAAATTCGACGTGTTAGTGCCCTTCGACCTGCCGGAGCCGGCGAGAGTTTCGAGGTTAGTGTCGATTCCGCGAAATCGGGTAGGTTTGTTCCAGGAACGAAACGGTGCGTTTCAAGGGAAATCTCTGGAATAATACGTCATGAAGTATATGACGAGTTTGCTGCGTTCCTAGCGTGGATTTCGTTTTCCTGGAGCAAACCTATCCAAACAAGTCCGAGAAATGTTTTAAATATTCCCATATTTAATGCCTGCAGTTGTCCCAGTTGTATCAAAGACGTGTTACATTTTTACATTTCAACTCAATACAAATACCGGATGATTTTCAATTTCATGCTCTTGTGGTACTGGTAATTGTAAGAGAAACGTTCCTGTAAATGTCTCAGTTTCCACATGTACTTACAGGGTGATCCAGTTAAAAAAAGTCTTGACCCGTACAACGGGAGGGTCACTGTAATTTTGAGCAATGAAAGTTGTCATGAAAATCTTGAAATTTCCAATTAAGAAACTTTTAGATTCATTTTTCATACAATTTATATTTTCGTAAACATTTTTCTTATTGAACTTTGCGCACGAAAATGGGACATTTTTTCATCGAAGGAGGACAGTACTAGTGTACTGGGAAAAATAATTTTGTCTTCAGGAGATCGACAGTTTTCGAGAAAAAAATTGAAACGTGAGGGATTTCTCCGAAGTCGGCCATTTTCTAGACGTTTTTCAGCGTTCTCGTGTGTTATTTGAACGCGCTCAACGTCAGTAATAGCATTTGATGGTTGAACTATAGGGTAATATTAAATTTTCGCTGGAACGATACGGGGAAATCAGTGGAACCACGATTAGAAACACAAACGTTTTCCCGCTTTCGCCATATTCAAATTGGGTTGACGCCAGGCTAAGAGAGGTGAGATTTGGTAGTGGCTAAAAGACCAGCGTGACGGGTGGTATCGTCAGATATATAAATGTAAAGGGTGTGTGTAGAGCAAACATTTAGTGAACAATAAGGTATTAGGGATAGGGAATAACGGCAAATAAATATTACTATGTTGTATTGTATTGTTGGTTGCGAAATATTTAAGAAAACATACATTTGTCTTGTACATTTATACGGGCTTTAGAAACATTAGCAAGGAATTATTCGCACTGTTCGATCCGCAAATTTTTCAATATCTGGCGATTTCCACGGCGCGTTCATTAAATTACACGTTTTTCGCGGCGGAGGACGAATGAACTCGTCACGTGATAACGCCCCGTCGTAATATTTTCCCGGGAAATTATGCGCGAACACGTAAGATAAAATCTTATCGCGATCGGCCCCACGGCGGATGTAATGCTCAATTAATCATTCCGAGAAGGGTTAAAATATAACCGCCGGGTCGAACCTTTTCGCGCTCCGTCACACATAAAGGGCCGCTAACGAGGAAAGTTTTTACCCAAAAGAGAAAGAGAGAAGTTACCTGTCATCGTCATACTTTTTCCATAAATCTCGCTTAATACCGATGAATTGTTTAACTTGTAAATTTAATTCAATTCGTGGGGGGCGGGTCATGTAAGCCGGAACTCAGATTAACATTTTTCATGGAATTTCCTGGAAAAGTCGGTTTCAGCACGTCAAGATCCCTACCATGCTGTTAATTTGGATTGTTGTAGGATTAGAAGGTTCCTTGTGATTATCTGGAAAGCACCAAACGCTCCTTGATTATACCAGAGGAAACCAGCAACGTTATTAACTTATGGGATATTCTGGATGGTGATACTACATCGTATCAAGTGTTTGTATTCCGTTTTTGGCGCCAAAAAACCGAGAAGTTACATCTTTCACACGGTCTTATACCAATTGATGGATCAGAGAAGTCCGGGAAAGTTTAGGTGGTCGGAAAAAGTTTGATGGTATTGTATAAAAGACGCTAAAACCCCCCACCTCTCAACCCCCCAACGTAGTGACTCGTTGAAATAATAACGGATTATTGGGCTTAACGTGTTATAACAATTTGTTTTGAAATTTTTTGGGCATATTTTGACCAATATTCACCGAAAAAAATGCAAAAAAATGCTCTTTATTGAACATCAAAAATTTCTCCATCGCTCGGTCTATCTCCAGGCGAGCACGTGTATCCTTCGAGGTAATCCTCGACGGCGGCGAATCGATCCTTGGGTGCATTTTAAATTATAAATAAGATTATCCCTCCCGCTCTATTCGTTTACGGCGAAATGAAAATACTTGGCCCTTTCCAGTTTTTTTGCCGCGCGCAAACTTAATTTGCCCCCCGGCGTCGGAACGTATTGCTCGAGCAACTTTATGAATTTCTTGCAGGCAAGCCAGACGCATTAAAACCGAAAACCCTCGTCTGAATACATACATATACGAGTACATTTAATTGGAGGCCCTCTTTCTTCGGGAGGGAAATGACATTTTTCATTTACGTGTCTCCGGTTTTTGCGCTGACGCATTTTCCGCCCTCGGAAAGGTTTTTCTCGGGAGAGCGATAGGGAAAAGGTATTAGGCGAGCGGGATTTAAATTTCTCCGGGACAGGTGTATTTATGGAGGACGTACGGCCTTAATGACGAGTGTCGGGGAATTCACGTGTCGAATTTCGTTTTCTTACCTCGGTCTAAGAATGATGGGAGAAATTAAACAAACTACTACTTCGGGGGTTAATTCCCCTGGCAAATTTAATTTCGACACCAATTTAGAAGCATTTGTTCTTAATGTATTTTACTTTCATCTTCTAGCAATGTAGGAGCTCTCATTAGCGAAATTAAACCTAAAATTGACCATTTCGTTGTAAAAACAATTCCTCCCGTTCTCCTCTACGAGTTAAACCACGTTTTCATCACTCGAAACGTATCTAATTCACGGGACGATAAATTTAACGGGCAATTTCCACCACCATACATCCATCCAGGACCCTCTAATTGATCGCATTAATCCCTCCCGTCCAGGACTCTCATATGGGATAGTTAATTCGGGACATTTACGGGGACCGCTAAACCACTCTGTGTTTTTGTATGGGATGTTCACAAATAATTCCGTTTAAGGGAAAATGTAGGTGTGAAGGCTGAAGGGGGATGCGTGACGAGCGAACTTAGGTTGGTTATGAAGTAGCACAAAAGTTACTCGACTTTACTGAAATTGTACCCTTTTCAAAGTCAAAATGTGTGCCATTTGAATGGATTTCAAGAAATCAGAGAGAACATCCTGAAACTTACAACTTGTCACAGCAATTCACCGTACTGTACTTAAATCCGTCAGCTTGAGTAACACTGTAATCGTTCAAGGATGCGCTACAGTCAGATTTTAATATTTCATTCCATGTAAGAATCGCTTTGATGTTGGTAACGCCACCTACCGAACGGTAGCGCATTTTATACCGTAACCGGTCGGAACGCGGAACACACGATCGTTCAGTCTTTAGGCTAGTTCCGTTGTACTCCTTTTTCTATTGTTATAGATAAGTATTTACAAAACACATCGATTTTTCCCAACTTGTTAACATCGTTTTAATGCTACTTCGCTGTAATAACAAAGTTCATCCCGTGGAATTAATCCCGGAAATCTTGAAACGCGCTCGCTTAAATACCGGACCCTTTCCGGCTTCCCGCCGTAGTTTACGATTTATATCGAGATTTAATCCCGGGGGGTGGTAACAGCTGCCGTACCCGAAAAGTTCGCTTGGAATCTCCAGGAAGAGATGCGACGTTTAACTGAACTTTGGGGCTTCCTGTCCCGAAGTCGAGGGACCTGGGGGATTCGGTGGTATCCGGCGATGGGATCGTGGCTGACCGTTCGGGGAGGAATTATTTAGATTTCTTGAATTTAAAATGAAAATGTAATCCCAAATGTTTATAAACTACATAGAAAAGTTTGTAGTAGCCTTACAGGACGTCTCGTGGAACACACAGGGAGGTCGTAAAAATCCCATTAATTGATTGCCTGCTCAAAAGCTACCTCGAGCAATATCAGCTGTACCCTTCCTTCCTTCGGTTTCATATTTTCAGGAGTCACCTAAGTCCCTCCATTAAACATTACTGCAGGAAATTTTCCTTAATTTTTCCCGTTGGAGCGTAGGAATTACCTCCCCTAATTCGCAACCGAGGACGCAGGCCCGATAAAAGGCAGGCGTCTCTAGCAAGAGAGATATTACCGTAAAAGTGAAGTAGCGGGAATAACTCGGTTCTTTAAAAGTTTATCCGGAAGAATTTCTCTAATTTCGCGGGAGAAATTTTTAATTCAGGCTCTCGTGGGCAAGTTTCATTGGTCAGGGGAAGGGGACGTCGTGGATAAGCTCTGCGAAAACTTTTTTATGAGCTTAATAAAGTCGACGAACAATATATTACAGGACAAGGAGGGGGAGGAGGACAATCTCTGTATACGAAAAAGAATGTCTTGACTGAAAAATCAATTTATATGCTACTAGCACTGTCCGTCGCGGCTTCCCTCGCTCACTTATTTATTTGGGTGTTTAAAGTGGCACGTGGCTCTATTTAAAGGATATTTTGACTCCCCTTTCCCCATGGGGATATACCTTGCTTTTTCCCATGTTGTCGCATGTTTTATTGTTTTGAAACAAAATTAAGTATGTTTTCTTAGGGCATTTACACTGAACGGTAAACTTTTAAAAGTTGCGACATAATTTACGATTTATTTAGAAAATTAAAACCTTTGACAACCATCCCCCATAGCACAAAAATGTGTGAAAATGATATAATTCAAGTGTTTTCACAGGGACACCCTGTATATAACGCGACCTATATTACCATTCATATGTTTTTGTTCGATCTCCCATCTGCGCCACTTGCACCCCCGACCCGAAAAGATTAAGTCGAAAAGATATTCCATTTCATGGTCTACAATAACACCTCCTTCCCCCCACTTATTTCTTTTTTTAAAGCGGATACTCCCCCTATACGTGCCCACGGGATATCCGTTTCTTTCGCTCTCCCCCTTTTTATCGCTTAGTACATCTCGAAGTGCGCCTCGTGTGTTATCTTAACCCCCACTTTCATAAATCCCAAAGAAATTTATTTCGGGCCATCTCTAAGAATAAGTCCTGGATCCCCCAGGGGATCTTAACAGGAATTGATTTCCATCTATTTTCCCGGGTATAAAAGGGTGCACACACGCACGGATGTATACACACACACATACAGGCGGCCGCGCTTTGTCCCCCCTTTTCATAAATTTTATTCGAGCCGAAAAATAATTTATCGACCGTGCCGTTCACTGGAAGTGGGTTCATTTTTCCTGCCCGGCCCGGGAAGCAGTTCGGGGGGGATCGTAAATATTTAGGGTTTTTGGGATATCTGCCGGGGGTTTGGGGGGAGATGACATTTGGCGCTTTTATGAAAGTTTGTCAAGAGGATCTGTAAACCTACGAAGGTATGGGGTAGTAAAATGGCGAAATCCCTGCATGGACACATGTTTTTTAGATTCGTGCGAAATTAAAAGGTTACTAAACTTAAAGTTTTTGCCTTCTGTTTGCGTCGGTAATTTAGTAAATTTGTAATTACTTCCACCAGATTCGATCAATCAAACCCAAATTTTAATCATGGATATTTTGACGCATGACCTGTCATTCCTGAAAGGTCGAAACCATGGGGTTAAAGGGTACAGCTGAAATCGACCGAGGGAGGTTCTGACTCCTATAATGGGATTTTTACGATTTTTCTTTGGTTTACTTTATATCGGCCATTGGACCGAATGT
The DNA here is from genome assembly GCA_963576515.1 of Cryptocephalus primarius. NCBI lineage: Eukaryota > Metazoa > Arthropoda > Insecta > Coleoptera > Chrysomelidae > Cryptocephalus > Cryptocephalus primarius. The sequence continues at coordinate 1,864,696 of OY754949.1, read as the reverse complement.
GTATTGGTTGGAGAGAAAGTTACTAGACTATTGTTGGTACTGGGAGCTGTCAAAATGGGTGAAGAATAAGTCAGGGATCCGAATTAGGTCATGACACCGAAAATTACCTTCTGACCTGATGTCAGAAATACGTTTCTCCGCCGTCAATCCCCTCTCGACCCCGCATTAAATCGGCAGTCAAATTTTTGAGATTTGATGCCCTAAGTGCTTCTCGCGCGTTTATCTGCGATCCTGCTACGAATCTCAGAGATCAGGGATTCCTCCCGCCGCGCGGGAGGGGAAAGAGGAGGGGCGCTCCCGAAATCTCCCGCAAATCGTGCTTAAGGGCACGAACGGGTGAATTCCGGCAGGTTTCGCAAACTACACAGAACTAACTATGCGGGGGCGGCACTCGAACCGGAAGCTCGGCGCCTAGTTACCGTTTTAATCGCGAGAAACACATACATACGCACGCACACTCGAAAGGGAGAACGAGAAGGGCATTTAGAAGTAGAGGAAGGAGGACTCTACGTACACGATTTTGGAATCGTTTTACTACCGCGAAAGTTCAAGGATTACGATCTCACTCTCGTGGTGTGTTGTCCTTTCTGTTCGAAACCTTTTAATTTTTCTTATATATTTCTTACTCTGGGGAACCGTGTAATCCTGCCACCACCTGCATCCTCTCCATGCAACTATGAGAGATCCGCCACTCGTGTTTATGTTTAAATTAATAAAATGGTTTTGATATTATGCACGAATAAACATTGATCACCAATTATTCGGACGTCCGTCACTCTAGTTAAGTAAACAAAGTCGGTATTTACTCCGAACTTTTGGCGGCGGCGCAGGCTTGCAATGGTGGCGCCATTTTATAACTTGGTGAATGCTTGTGTATTAATAATTCTGTAATAATAATGGAGAAAGTTTAAGAAGACATTTTCTATTCCTATAGAAATATCTAGAAAGCCTGAATCACGACACAGACGTTCCTTTAGAATTTTGGAAGTCGAATTTGATTCTAGAAAGTCTACAGAATCAGGTTTTTGGTGCCCCCTAGCGGTTTGTCAACAGAAGATAGGCAACACTCTTAACATTCCTTTCCTTGAACCATCAGAGTAGCATGAAATTCGATTAGTTCCTGCTTCGAAACGTTAATTCGCTGGTTATTTCCCCAGTTCGTTTTAACATTTCTTAGGTGTTTCATCGTAGCAAACGTCGAACTTCAAATTCAATGAAACGAAAGGGCGCTTATAGGCCGGTAATATTTTTCTTATAAACGATACGGTCGATGGGGTGTCATCGGCGTTATCTTCCCTTAACTGAGTTGTTAAGGGATGGATCGTATCTCTGGAGGCGTCCCCGAAAGGAAATCGTCTGCATCTCGCCGATAAGCGAACGTCGCAGGTTTTAATCCGGATTTTTCCTGGGGGGGGCGTCTTATCCTCCCCTCACGTACCGCCAAAACGACTGGTTTCATCCCCTAATTCCGAAATTATCCTGACGGATTGCCGAAGGATCTCCCCTAACGTCGCCCGTCATAAATTTCTATGGTTTTTCCGGTTTTAATCGTGACCCCGGGGGATAGTTGTTGTGGGGGCTCCGTTCGACCTAAGCCCTCATGAATATTTAGATGGCCCAGGCAATGGACGGCCCACGTAAGGGTTGGATACGGAAATCCTTATGGCGCATAAATGGATGCAGCTTGCTAAAAAATTCATATCGAGATTTGCAGCGCGGGGAGCTCGTCTTAAGCAATAAGGAAGATTTCCACAAACTTTTGTTCAATAGGAGCAGGTTTTGAAGTACTTGAACGAATTCAGTTGGGGGGGGGGGGGTTAACTAGAAATCTTTTTGACAAAAATGGCCTTTAGAAGTGGGGGTGGGGGAAGAAAGGATTTTAGATATATATCAAAGTGAAATATATTTTTAGGCAAAAGGTGTTTTCACATATGTCAACATTTTTCGTAATATGCCATAGTACGACAAAAATGATGTTTTTAATTTGAAGAATAAAGCCATTTTCATATTATATTTTTATAAATAGGGACGATTTTGTAAAATTCTGATGCATTAAATAATGTTTGGATGACTCCATTATTCGTAGTTATCGAATTCTCTTTCATCCCTCGTAAGTTGCTCGTATGATTTATTAAAATGTTTAATTTTTCTTTTGCCTCAACAAGGGCGTAGGCGAGTATGAAATTTGTATGAGGCAGGAGTATTAAAATATACATATTTCACGATTCTCAAAAATGTTTAAACGGGAACGGTTTATCAAAAATGTATCGGTGTGTTTATTATTTCTGACGTTGCTTCCGCGTGAAACGGAGAGGTTTTTGTGCAAGTAGATTTTCCCCGCGAAAAACACTTTCGGGGTTTTTATCAGGTTTAAGAACCCTCTGAGGATTAAGGTTTTTGTCAGGGTTTATCTTTACTCGTTTAGGGGCACTGCGGGTTTATTACACACATTTTCAACAATTTTCTTCTTTTCTGGGAGAACCTATTTTTGGAAAAAAAAAACACCCAGGATCCTTAGGGATGTGTTAAAATTGTCAAATGCAATATTTCAACTAGGTCTGAGGTTTCTAAGCCGGGTTTTTAGGGTATTTGGTGGGTTTGAATCGTCCTGCAGCCCGTGGGTTTTCTTAGGTGTAATATTAGAACACTAGTTCTAAAAATTACATCTGGTCTGTGTTGAGGAATATTATTTTTGCGTGTAGGTATCGTTTGTTTCCCACAGCTTGAATGAGTAATGGGGACGAACATTCAATATTTAAAATACTGTATAAATTTGACGTTTGTTTCTTGTGGCACTTTTTTTGAAATTCCCGTCGACCAAAAATTTCCAATCAATTTATTATTCCGGCATGTTTATCAGCGCTCGCTTTGGCGGGGCCGTCGTTTAATAAATATTTTATGATACGTGTACGATGCGTTTCGATTGTGGCTGACAAATATCTATTATGTAAAAGGCAGTTTGGCTCTTTGCCGGGAAACTCACACATATTTAGGCGACGTACATGTCGAAATTTGATCAGAATCAGATGTAAATCTCTGTTAAAAATTTTTTTACTTATTTTCCAGTTCAATATGAACAAATTTTACGTTGTTTCCAGGTTGATGATGGTTTCATGACGTAAATCTGACGTGTCTCCTTTTATTTTCATTGTTGCAATAAGTTATGGACTATTATTCTTGTAGCTTTTCGATTCAAAAGCACCCGGAAATAATAAATGACTACTAAATAATTTATCGACGGCGCGCCTTGCATATTTTGCCATCTCACACGTTTAGTATTGACCAAAATGCTTCTTTACAACGGGCAGCAAAAGGGATACCCTGGAATAATATTTTCGGACTAGTTTGCCCACGTATGGCTTCTAGAATCTAGCACACCTCAGTTACTAAGTTTCTGAATCCTTCTGCTAGAATTTCCCAAGGTTTTAACCATAATGTTAGCTAGTACATGGTATTTCCAACCCTGGATGACCTAAAATCCTTATGCTAGGTTTCAGCCTCAGCACAAGGTAATGCCTAGCACTTTCCATATCCAATGGATGTGCAAGGTTATATTGTCCTGTCCTGCTATAGTTATGTTCTGGCATGTTCCATACCTGGATGGGTTGTATGTACCAGCACATTCAAGCTGCTGGGTAGTTAGCAGGATTCGTTCCCTACGATAATCTGGAGAAAGATAAGCACCTTTCTTATCTGATGGATGTTCATTCTAGTTCATGTTGCACCCACAGCACTCATAGCACATTCTACTTAGAAAATTCTAGAATAGAAACTGGTAAGTTTCTTGTATCAAGCATCTTGTGTATCGTTTCGTCCTCTTGGGGTGGATACCATTGTAGTCTGCGCGGCGAAATTCTATTCTCTGCGCTACATTCCTATTGGTTGACGCTCTCCGTTCAATTCGGTTCTTGGTGCGCCTTCCGACTTTCCGCCATTTTGGAAAGTAACCGTCGGCGATGTGGCATCGTGTCTCGTGTTTAAAAAGTACTCTTTATCTTATCGGCCGCTAGTCGAGTATAGACTAAACGTGGAAGTGCGCTTCATCGGCCCGCTGCATCCCCGATAATTGAAATTTATGCGGTGCGAAACGCGTGTCCTCCCATGGACACTTAATCAGGCGGATTAAAACGTTATTGGAAAATAGATGGCAGAGTGCACGGACCGGCCCGCACTATTACGAGTTAAACAAAGGGATTAACAACGTTCGAGACCGATCAGTGCACTGCCTTTGTTTGAGAGCGGCAGATGATGAATTTTAAGGTAGATGACAAATTTTTAGATGGAAACACGACAGGTTAGCCCCTGGAATAGCACAGAATTATAATTTTACCTCAATGAAATAGAGTTGGAAGGTGTCTTTAGTACCTATTGCACTAGTGCATTATTCTACTTTTTTTGTCAATGCCAATCCCTGGCAACCCTCAGGAGAGTCACTAGAAGATTGTAAGGGTTGAATAGAGAATAAGTTAAGGGCGACTCGCAATATAAATTAGCAGCAAAGTGAAATAAATTAGTGCCTGAGTGTTTAGTACTGTAAATGAATCGGCCTTACCTTAAAGGGATTGGATCCCATCATAGTGGTAGGCTAACAAATATGAAACAACTATAAAGCAAAGGATAGCAAACTATCCAATCCCCGACTTAATAAGTGGGAATCGAATCCCTTCTCCCTCCCTTTCTCTCTTTCCCTTTCCGGGATCTGTACATCTGCCACTATTTTTCAATTTGCCGGAGAGGGAAATTTTTCATCCGGACGGCGTTCCCGGAAAAAATGAGGTCTGCGACGTTTCCCAGGGACTGGGTGTCATATTTCGGAAGGGAAAAAAGGAAACGAGTCGGAGAAATTGTAGATGTAGGCCTGGAAAACAAGTTTTTTTGTGAGGAATTGCGTTGGAAGGAAGGGGGACGTTGGAATTATTAATCACCGCGGAAATGAAATGTTGTGCGGATTTGAAGTTTTTATTTATTTAGCGATGGGATTGTATGAGTATTAATGCGGCGTTTGTAGCGGTTAAAGGAAAAAATAAAATTATTATATGTACAAAATTATATGGTCCAGATTTGTGCTTTTGACTTTTGGGGTGCAAGTGCCACTCAGTGGTAAGCGCGGAAAACGGACAAGGGGCTCTTGGGCGCCAGCTGTTATAGAGGGTGCTCTCTGTAGACTCGCGGCTAGTTTATACTCGGGAGAGAGTCGTGGGCCCGTAGAAGCGAACAGAAACTCTCGAACGTTTTACAAAATCTTCATTTGTACATTAGGTAATCATTAATGCGTATTTCCACTGCCTTTTAGTCGAAATTTCGACTATCGGAATTGAGGATTGAATGATGTTTGTTTAAATGGAATCAAAGACGTGATTAATAGGTATTGTGATTTTGTGAGTTGACGTGCGCGATTTACAGCGAAGTGCTGCATGCGCGGTAGCGGCTTCTGTGTAGCCTTAGCTTAGGTATTTAATTTCTCTATGGCATAGTCTGAATATTGAAACATAATTCCATTCACGCGGAGTGATTTTGAATTTTGAAAACATTTCAAATGGTTACCTCGAAGACCTCGAATAAGATAGTGGCCATAGTCTCCAAAGATGGAGACTTCACCATTCCCCACGGCTCATGACGCATCATTTCAGAAATATTTCGATCGACCGAAAGAAGTCACACTTTTAGACCAAACTATTCCACTTTCCGTGTAACGGCCGAAACGAGTTTTCTTCCCACGGCACATCCAATCACTTTGATGATCACGTTAATAATACAGCGGGCCGTTAATGAAGCCGGTCCGCACGTAATGAGTTTTTATTTATTTACAAATTCGCCGCGAGATCGATCGTCTCGCACGAAAAATACCGATCGACGGGTTACCTCGTCCGCTGGGTTTTCACGTGACTGACGCGTGTAAAGGGCCAACCCATAAATCGGTCCCAGTAAAAGGGCCGCGATGTAATGGAGTCGTTTTCGAAGTTTAGGGGGCGCACGCATTTCATGCAACCGGTAGAGGAAAGGGACGGTCGTTGCTGGCTTATTAACATGCTTATTCGCCTTATCCTGATATAATGTTAATAGTTTATAGAAAATTTTCAAAACAAAACGAAATTTATTGTAACTACTGTTGAGATGAAATTTCAAATTACCAAAGTTCCATGCAGGGTATCAAAGTCAATTGTGAGGCCAAAAGTATTCTTGATCGATCAAACTTTTTTTAAAGCGACAGATGACAGCTGTATCTACCAAAATTTCATAAGTACTCTATCTCTGATATTTTAGACGTTTTCTCATAGTAATCTGAATTTTTGAAAAATTTTCAGTCATAGTTGATAAGTTCTTTAGAGGTTAGAACACCAAAAGGTGCCGAAATGGCGTTACCATAAGATTTTGACGTTACTGAAACGATTCCCGACCTCTAGAAAAATTATCTAGGTTAGATTTTGCATACGTAGCATATAGTGTCGTCTAATTTTTCCATCTGCAGCAAAGTGTCATAGATAATGTATTTTCTTTTTTCCTCGGTAAAGCGTCGTGACTTAAGCGAGGTGTAGGGAAGGCAACGGTTTGATCTCCCCTCCCGCTGTATCAGGTCAAACTAATTCTTCTGTTGCTTTGTCATGTTAAATTGGCTCTTCAGTGACGCAATACTTAAAGGCGTAGCGGTTTAATATGAAGGAAGAGAGTAAATCTGTCTCTTTGCTTTTCTCTGTTGAGTACAAAATTGGGCTAAGAGCAATAGTGTTCCCTGTCTTCAACAGATATGGCGTCCATATGACGAGGAGACAGAAACACGTGATTCCGGCGTCGATATCTTTACAGTAACGATACAGACACAGACGATGATGTAAGGGATGAAATAACACGAGGGAGATCTTGTCAGATCCCAAATTTCGTTTCTTAAGAATTTATGAGTCATAAAGACCGAACAAAAATCCCCCTTCCTCTCGAAATTTGAAAACACTGCGTTAATTAAACTACCCGTGAGAGGAAATTTTAAAGCTTAACCAGTTTGCCGCAGCCAGTTTTGAGGTGGAGTTTGTGGAAACGTGGTAATAAAAGTTTGAAACTTTTTAAGAAACGAATTGCCAGCTACGTCTTCTTACGAACTGTTTTCGTTTCAATTTCGTCTCGTATTATCGAATCTGTCATTGTTCTCTCCTTCTATTTTAGGGTCTAAAGATGATATTATGATCGAAACTTTAATGTTTGATACGCTTTGAAAATAAAAATTCTAAAGTGCATGACCATGTTTAGGTCCAGATCACAGCTTTCCTTATGATGTTAACCATGATGGTATTAATATTATACCTCATACAGCGAAAAATGAAATGACTTATTCGAGTGTCCTTAGGGATGATGGGGTAAGTTAGTACCATAAAAGAATTCTTCACAATTCATCACTCATCAGCGTTATGGTACAGATTTTCTTTTTCTTCTGTAGCCAATCGGTTTTTATCTGGCACTAATCGACCCGATAGGGCGAAGGCGAAAGAAGGAAAATCTATTTATAACCAAGCGCTTTGTTCGCTTTGGAATTTTTTCTAAGATCGATTCCAAGGCAAGTGAATTAGGAACACTTGCACACACACGCGCGCTCGCGCTCATATGTTCTTCTGTTATGAAGATTTCTTTTTTGTAATGTAAGATTTCTTCTGTTATGAAGATTTTCGTGGTCGTAACGATTTTTTGTTACTCCTCGCATTAGTAAAACCGAATACGATTTTCCCACGGTTAAAACTTGGAAATGGCAGAAGATTGTCCACCGAACGAGGTTCAAAGCTTCCCGCTAATTAATAAGGCCCCTAAATATCCTCAGACTCCACGACGGATATTACGGCCCCATTGATTTATCGCCCGCGGAAGTTTCTCGCAAGTTTCGGGGGCCCTCGCCAATTAACGCGGACTCGGGGGTGAGAGAAAATCGAAGCCCGAAAGTGTTTCGACGAAAAACGGCTTCGTAGGTGAAAAATCCGGGCTTGGAGTGCCTGGAGAGATTTTTTTTGGGTGTGATTTCGTTGATGGTAGTTGGGAAAGTTGCTGGGTGTCTTTTTGTGTCGCTGCTAATGATCCGATGGGCTAGGCATGGCTGATTGGGACCGTTGAAGTCGCATATTTTACCCTTCGGGGGTGAGTGTTGCAGTTATACATTCTGTTGCGATACGTTGCAATTCTTTTTCTCTAAAATCACTGTTTTTTCAAAAATTGTGCTTAGAACCTTTTTTGCTTGGAATTCACTCACATCGATTTATTTGGTAACGTTGAATTTAATAATCTCCACCCCCGAATAGGGGTGGCATCACCCCCCACAGAGCACAAACGCACATTTTTCACGTCAGTCCGGAAGATCCGCCATATTGAGGCATTCGTCATTACTTTTCTTTTACGAATCAGGTAAATGAGATACATTTAGACCCGCCCATTAAATATTCCTATCGTTGGGTTAATTACGTTTTAATGAGTCCACCTTTACAACGCCCACACGTACCTTAAACCGTCACCTCCCTCGTTATTAACAACATTCGGATCGCACGGTCTGCGGTGTGGGAGTTCTTCTTTTTGAATCCTCCCAGGGGATTTTTGTAAAATTGCATAATAACGTCCTATTAAAATTGCCATAATTTTATTTTGCGTTGTAAAAGGAAGTTGACACGCGATGTCCCACATCCATAAAAGGCGAAGGTATTATTTCTGGAACGCGATCTGTCTTGTGTGTGAATTTTAATAGCAGAAATTTGAGGAGTAACGACCAGGTTATGGTTATTATTGCATTAAGGTTAATTGATATATCACACTGCGAATGCATGAACAAAATTTATTCTTTTCTTGACAAATAAATGTGTATAGCTTAAGTTCTCACTGTCACTTATGTTTTGCACTGTCAGTAATCAGGAAGGATCGCCCTTCCAAGGGCCCAAGCGAAGTCCTCTGGCCCAATGGAATCCTCCAGGACGAGCAAGTCCAAAGTTGAAAACATTTTGAACAATTTGTCATAGAATTTTTAAATAAACACTGGACAACCATTAATTTTTGATTAACCCTTCATCTCTTTTACAGACGTGGATCATCGGGGAGCGCCGCAACCCAGACGGAAGAGACGTTTGAGGATATTAAGGTACGATAAATATTTCCTTTTATCTTCAGCTGTTATGAATTTTCTTTTATTGTCAGGTAGGTGCATATTTTTTGGCGGATGCGCAGGTTATAATCAAATCGTCGTTCTCAGCCAATAGTAACACTGGGAAAAGCGGGAAGGTTTTATTGGAAATGTTTGTAGGTATGTTTATAGATTTTTAATTTTTGCGATTATTGGCGCAACGAGACCTTTTTGAGGAAAATGTCCAATGGCAAAGTTGTAGGTAATAAAAAATCTAAAGCTTCGATCAGTAAGGTTTTTTGAGAAAACGCGGATTTCCATTTTCCAAAAAGTAATATAACAGATTGTAACTTTTCACCGATTTGTTCCACCAAATAATGTTCCAAAGAGGTCAATTATCCAGAATTATAATATTCACAAGTAATTTTAAACGAAATTCAATAGTTTTTAGAAGATCTGATCGATGTAGTTACTATTTCAAAAGTACATTAGAAGCGTAGTTATCATATTCAGTAGAAAAAGTATTCATACCTGGCCAGGTTTTGTACTAAGCGTCGCTGCACCTTTATGCAGGGGATTGAGTACTTATTTTTCACAAAATTCGACACGTGCTAAGCTAAACCCTCAAAATTAAGGTTTTATTTCTGCGAACTTAAAAATGTAACTTATATTTGGTAAATTTCGGTTGCTACCAATCGAATTACAGCTTTCCACCAATCCACGAACGCTTTGTGCCCCTTGTAAATTATATTAATTTACGAGGATATTTCTCAGAATGAAGAGGGTCAAAGGTATGCGAGGTCGTGAAAATCGCATTGGATTTTTGCAGAGTTAAAACCTCCCTCAGTCGATATCCGGTATATCTTTCGTCTTTTTGGTTTCAAATTTTCAGGGATGATGGATTTTGCATCATACCTTCTGTGGCCTAAATTTGGTTTTGATTGATTGAGTTGCTTGGAAGTTATTACAGATTTACCCAATGACAGGGTACGGCTGTTGACATAAAAACTTTAAATATGATACTTAAAAATTTTGATCTCACGAAATTTAAAAACTAACGTAACGTTATATAGAAAAACAGTTTCTTTAACTAATCAATATTAAACATGTGGACATGGTCTCTTTTCACACCTTCCGCTTCAGGTAGTAAACCTGTGCATTCCTCGACCTGTAACCTCAATTGACCAATTGTGTTAACTCTTCGTGCGCGTTTCCAATTAGCGGGACAAAAAGCGCGCCCGTGTTTTCGGTCGTTTTCCGTGTTCCGTCCAATTAAACCGGCCGAGGGACGTACAAAGCCCGCGAGACGCTTCCCGGGAAGCGCTGGAAAGCTGCCAAAGCAACGTGGACGTAACGTGGAAAACTAGTCGATACGTGTTTATGGGTAGAGAGGTACTCGACCCGTACGCGATCGAAGATAGGTCATACCTGGGGTCTCCCTCGCCTCGATAGGAAAGAGGGTAATGGATATAGTGTGATGGTGTGAAATTTGCTCGGTGAATTCACCATAAATTAAAGTGGCTCTCTTATACCGCCGAAAAATTCCGAGGCAAGAATTTCCAAACATTTCCCATTAACTCTCATTAATCCAGTCAAGTTGCGCGTGTCGAACTGACAACATCTTAGACGTACTCCCGAGTTTTCCCGTCATCGGAAACCCGCTTTTACACCTACGCGTCCCCGCGTAAGGCGAAAACGGACGTAAGGCCGAGGGAACATCAAAAGCGCCCTCCCTGATCCTTCGGATGTTTTTGAGGAGTTCCGAGAGGGCTTTTAATGTACCCACGTAGAAGTACGCGTATGTGTGTTTGCTCGTGATACGCAGGGGTTTTCTATCAAATGTTTCCGATAGGCAGGTTTGCTTAGGCCGGGGTCAGGGATAGTTGGAAGTATCGGAATATCGATTTTGGTGAAAACTTTAGCGCCGATTTATCAGTCGGTTTTGAAATTCTCTCGACCCACAAGGGAATGTTCCTATAATACGTACAACGCTTTTCCCTCTCAGGTGGAGATCTTTTATTGATTTGGGGTTCATCCTCGATCGCCGGGTATGTATTTTCTACATTTTGTATTCTGACTTCATTTGGACGTTCTCGCACGTTATTGGAAAACTTTTTCCAATTTTACCTTTTAACATTTTCAATTTTCCTGCAGGGATTTCCGCAACGGTCCACGGGACTGAAACTTCAACTCATTATTTCTAGTCTGTCATTACCTACTATTACATTGTATTACTCTCTATCACACATAGGGTATTCGTATTCTTTGTACCCAATAGTCGGGCACGTTTCCTCTTGAAAATCGGCCCAAAACTCGAAAATATTGTTATTTTTCGTACACTACATTCATTTTGACAGATGACAAGGGCCATCTCGTGGCGAAAATGGAAGTTTAAAACTGTCAAGCTAGTTGACAGCGTCTTTGCGCCATCTTGCGACGAAAGTAGAACTTCGAAATGGTCGAGCTAAGCCCAGTTGCTTAACAGCACGAAAGCTACTTTCTACATTTCTCCTCCTGAAGAAACTTCTTAGTAGTAGCAGTGATATTTCGATCCTCTTTGTATCTGTGAAAAGTAGTATAGAATTCTTTCACAATTGCTATTACAGTTATTAACATTTTTTGGAAATCCTTACTAAGACAGTTCTGTAGGTCTTTTTATCCTCCATCCTTTGATGTAGAAGGTAAAGTGTAGAAAGCTATACTTATGAAGTTGCAGCACAATAACTAGCTCCATTCCTAGGTTGTTGCGTTTTATTACTTCTCTAGTATTCTCGTGAGTGTAAACTAACCGTAGCTATAAGGGAGTAAATTCTATAGAATCTGGCGCCCGAGCAATTCGACCATTTTCTTTCCTTCTGTTGCTGCCGATCACTGTCGTCAAAGCTAAGAAGGACGTTTTAAACTCGGAGTTTAAGCGTTTATTTCGTGCCTGTACAATTTTAGGTGAAAACGAAAAACGAAACTAGGATACAGTGAAAAGAGCAGGCATGGCCGTAATGTATATCCCCGAATTCGGTTCGTAAATCTAAAACGTAGTAACAACTTTCCCCTTTTATATCCCCTACGCCTCTTATTCCATCGAATAATCACTCCTATTTTCCGAGAGGAATCCCCCCGAGCCTCGCATAAATCTCGCCAAGTCTTAGTTTCTCCCTCCCGGTAGTGTATCGTGCGCCGATTCGTACTGTAATGCGACGCGGCCGTAAAGTACATTGTACACGTGAATCCCCGCATGATATATATTTGGCGGCGGCGGCCCGATACGGCACAATGGGAACTTGTAAACTAGCCTACGAGACCCGAATCTGGCGGAAACAATTTGCCAGTTATGCGGGAAACGCTTTTCGGCGTAACGTAAGCGTGTAATAAATGCCGAAAAGTGGCGGCGAGGCAAGGAGACGCGCGTGACGCGTCGCCGTTCCCGGGAAGGATTTGTGTGTGTGTGGGGGGATCTCTGCTTCTTGTCTAAATCAAAGAATACGCGTCGTCCGGGATACGGTGCTTTCATCCGACGGTATCAAAGGGGAACGTGGGTTGGGAGTTTTAATCGAAGTCTGAATGTCGGGTGCAGCACGTTCAATTTCGAAAAAGTACGCCTTACTGGGCAAAGTACGAAGATCTTCTGGTAGTTATTTCAGTGTCTTAGGCTTTAGTAGTCAATCGGTGAGTCCCCGAACGGCTAGAAGCTTTAAACTTGGCACGCTTAAAACTGCTAAAAGACTGCTTTAGCTCTGAATTTTCCCTTTTGAGGGTGTGAAAAATAGGGATGAAAAATGTTGCTCTCTCAATTCGAAATTTCAAATCATTGCATGTGAGAAATAGGAGTGAGTTTTGTTTAATAATCCTTCCTCGGTCGAAGTTCGCCAGAGGGAAACCGGGGCGGAGTAAGATCTCTTTCTCGTACGGCAAAATGGGCCGGGAGAACGTCACGAGCACTCTTTTTCAATGCTCGTACTCGACTCTCCTCTTCTCGCTTCACGACTGTTTTCTTTGATCAATCGGATTCATTTTCCTCTTTCTTTTCAATCTCTTTGACATAAGCCTGTCAAGTGTAAAGTCTCTAGCTATTCTGGTACTGTGTAATAAGTTTCACCCCTATTTCTCACGTCCTCTCAAGGGGAAATTTCATGTTTTAGTATTTTGCTGAACCATTTGCAGCCCAAGCTATAAGCGTGCATATTTTAAGGTTCCTAGTATTGAATTATACTAAATTAACTCGATTAGTCCGGTCGGACTTGTTTTACTCGAGAAGAAATATGGAGGTATTTTTCTGCGAGAAGTTTTCTGAAACGTTAGGTAAATTTGTGGTCACCTTCCTATGGCGTGGATACGCAAGGGTCGGGGACACCATAGACCTAAACTTCGCCCAAAAATAACATTAAATCGGATACTCCAATTGGAGAAGGTTCCCTCATTTATTTGTTAAATTCTCGATCTCGCCTCTTACCCCTGAACAGCGTGTAGATCCCCAAGGGCATCACCAGGATAGCCACCATGAGATCGGTGATCGCCAACGACATCAGGAAATAGTTGGTGACATTCTGCAACCTCCTCTCCCAGCATATGGCGAGGCACACGAGGATATTCCCTGCGGCCGTGCCCACCACCAGACTTAACGCCGACAGGGCCCACCAATTGTTGTTGTCCACGTCGGTCCCGTTGGTGGCGTTGGTGAAGGTCCTGTTGATGTTCAGCATGGAGTAGTTGAGCAGGTAGTCCATCTCGCTCACGTCCATCGCTAGGGAAACGGGGGAGAGATGAGAGCTGAGGCCGGAGGAAAAGTTTCTTTTAAAAGGTTTCAAGAGATTTTGCCCTTGCCGTCAGTATAAATAACTTGACTGAAATTTGACAGGTGTAACATTTTTTTTTTGGAAATATCTCGAAAATCGTGGAGTTTCGATAAATCGTGTGTGAAATTTCATTTCGAAGCTCCATCTTTCGGGAAACTTGAACGATCACAAGCTAGAACCATTAAAATCTAAAACTTGGAACTTCGCCTCGACTTACTCGCTCTGCTTATCCTTCGGCGCCCTCCGACACCATCCCGGACTTTCACTTTAACTTCGGCACTTTAATTACTTTCCCGAGAGAAAAATCGCTTCTCCATGCACAGACACAAGCACGTGCGTTTACACCAATTCACCCTTAAAAGCACAATTCGTCACAACTCCTGGGGGGGATCGGGGAAAACTTTTTTATTTTGGTCTTAACGTCTGAGGGCACGCGATTCCAGTTTTAGTTTTCTCGAGGAAGGGGAAGAAGCTTCCGCTCCTGGTTTGATTAAGCGAGGGGAATCGGCGGAGGTAACAATCGAAGTTGAAGTTATAGCAACTGAGTTGCCGGCAAATCGCCAAACCGAAGTTGTGGCGACGTTAGTTATTGTGGAAGTATGTTTCCCGTCAATTTCGGTGTAGCCTCTATTTTCCGTCTGTATTTGGTGGACGTGTAAGCGGGATCGCATCGGTGGATACTTCGGACGGCTCGCATTCCGGAACAGACCCGGCACAATCGCAGAGCGACCGGTCCTATTGGAATTCCGACGTCCAAGGGCCTGTTATATCAGTCTGTTATACGGCCGCATTTCGGGTCAGGATTTCAAGTCAGGCAGGTTTACGTTAACGCCAATCGATGGAAATTAGAAGGGAAGTGTTGCTGACTTCGGATCGTTACGCTCCACCCCTCGGATTGACGTGAACGTAACGGCATCGACTGTCGTTACAGTCGCGCGATAGTAACTGGGACCAGGAGGGTCGTTTCTTACCCTTTCAGCGGTCGCTCGGCTCGTTCGGACCTGGAACAGAGGAAAATTGAGGGCGTTAGTAGTGAAATATGACTTTAAGTAAAATTAGGGACCTATGTAACGGCATAGACGATTTTGAAGGTATCATTAATGATCTCCTGAGGAAAATTAACTAAACTATATATTTTTGAGAAAATGTTAATAAATTTTACTTCATGCAGATGTTTGTTTGCAATAACAAAAATGTTGTAATGTTGTAATGACAGCAACCCAATTCTTTCTTTTATTGGATCAAAAATGAACAAACATAAACCGACCCTGCTTACGTTCCTCGCGTAAACCGTCGTGAAAATCCGAAATAATTTACAAACGCGCGTGTTCACAAGTATCAAACAAATCATAAATTATATGAGTGAAAAGCCCCTTTACTAGTCATATAGAATTTCGTATCAATTTAGGAGACTGGTTCCTAGTAGATTTCATTCTTTTCTTCCCTTAACCCTTAATGGCGCAAAGGGGCTACTCTTGTGACGTGTCATTTCAATATTGTCACATTTTTTGACCATCTTGTATAGGAACATAATTAGTACGGTTGCCTCATAAGTGTATGTTATTAATAGATACAAAGTATTACTACAGCATTAATGTATGTTAATCACGGTTATTACGTAATTACTGGACGATTTAAATATTAATGTTGTTGTTTTTCGTTTACGTGAGCCTATACGAAACGTTTCATATTTTCACGAAATGCCTGATAAAACCCATCACTTATTAACCCTCAAGGGGTTTCGTGAAACATTAATAGATTCCTATTTTGAATTTATACAGTATTGGTCAAATAGTGAGCAAATAAGTAACTATGCAGCCTGCTTTTACAGAATAACCTGCACCTGTATATAAGAAGAATAAGTCCTTCTAAAAATTTTCTAAACGATTCGAAAAAGTAGAATGTCCCAGAACATTAGAAACTTGCAGGTCTATAGCTTGCGTCCAGAAGAGCTCCAGAAAGATCTGAAAACCCCAAATGTTCCTATTTGCGATTATTCTATGGTATTCCCTAACAGAAACCCTTAAATTCGATAGGGTGGGCCCCCGAGTGTCTTGGAAAAATATATAAACTCCGAGTTTTCCATATCAAAGACCTATAACTGTATACTATAGCAAGAAACTTTAAACTTGGCACATTTACTTTCCCAATATCGTTCAGGGAAGCACCGCAAGTCCGAATTTCCTTTTAGCAGGGTGTGAAATTTCTTTCTGAGGCACCCCTCGAGTGTGATTATAGCTTAGGGTCCTGAGTGGCCCGAAAAAATTGAAAACTCCAATTTTCAAGTCCGAGGCGGTGAAATTTATGCAATAGTTACTAAAAATCAGAGGCTGGAAACTTGGTAAAGTTATACGTTGGGTCTCGGATGCTCCAGAAAAATGAAAAATTCCCAAATTTTGCCGTCTTTGATAGGTGCGTAAAATGTAACATGTGTATCGATTTGTCCGCTCTGTGTGCTTAGTAATCGTTCGGTAATTAATTAACGAATCTCCTGTTTGTTACGTGGCGTATAAAGCTATACAAATTGATATGACTCCATTAGGCACTCCATTTGAATGGAAAACAAATTAGAATACATCAGGACTCCATTAGGTAAATTGTCGAAGTTTTTGTTTTATTTCCTGTCTGACAGGAACACTATGGGGGTGTTTACAGTTTCCGCTATTCGGTATTTAGATCAAGAGTAAACCAACCTAACGTTAATTAAATGAATCGTGTCGTGATGGTTGCTTGGGTTTAGCATTGTTGTAGTGACTTTGATAGCTTTTCAAGCCCGAACACGTACGTTTGGTTAGAAAATTATCGATTCAATCAAATTATTCATTGATTTAATAACGAAACCCGTGAATTTTTGATTAGTTTTAAAAGTACCTTCATTACTACTTAAGCGGCTTGTGTTAAAAATAGCTTGCGGGGGGATTGAGTTTGGGTGTATTTTTTTGTTAATATTTCAATGGGGTTGCTATTTTTGTCGCGATACGCTGGAAGAGGTAAAATCGATGGATTTAAAATGGCTTATTAAGAATTCATATTTGATCAAAATCGACCGGTTAATGGATACCTCGACGTTAACAGAGTGTGATTAAGCACAGGTGATTCGTTGAAACGAGAACAGAATCACTGCATGAAATTTGAAACCAATAGGACGACGGGTATATCTGCTGTCGCCTCAGGGAGGTTTTGACTCCTTCGAAGTTTAATGGGACTTTTACGACATCGCATTTCCTTAACAGAATAGAGCAAGCCTAAATTCTGAGAATTGTCCTCGTAAATAAATATAGTTCATGAGCTTGAAAAGGCGGGTCCAAAGCGGTCGTGGATTGGTTGAAAGAACTTCCCAGCTGAAATCTGATTGGTAGGAGTCGAAATTAACCAAAATTGAGTTGGTACAAAGTTTAATTTTTAAGTAGACAGAATTGATGAAGTAAATGAGGGCTCTAATAGGGTAAATTTTCTCGTAAAATTCGTAACATTGTTTCGATAGGTAAGCACCATAAAAGAGTGTACCTGCTTCGACCGTCGCAGGTAGTGTGAGGACTTGTCAATGATTTTTCCAGGGATTACTCACGGTGTTTTTACTCGTCCATTTCCTTCTCGGGTTTATGAATCCGCACGTGGCCGTTTCCCTCGCATTTTAAATCTTACTGCAGTCGCATCGCATGGGGAAGTTGGGCGGTCCGATCCCCGCAAACTGAGACTTATTGGAAACGCGACGCCTCCGCCGTTTCCCCGGTTCCGATTATAAATGAAGCAATTTCGAAAACGTATCGAATTCCCGGACGATAAATGTGCGGCGCGTGCGCGCGCGCGCCCTCCCGCCCTTTTGTCTCCGGTACTCGGACTCGGGGAACGTTTTCGGTTACCTGAGATATTTCGGATCGGAGGCGATTAAAACTTTTTAGGGTGAAATATTGGACGGTAAATCGATGGATTCTTCGTAGCGATTGTAATTTATTCGATGTAAAAGTTAGGTTAGGTTAAAATTTACACTGCACTTTCGACGGTTACGCTTCCTTCTCTTTGTTATTTTGTTTTCCCGGAATAATTCCTGTTGGAATTATCGCCGTAATTAAAACCGCAGGGTTCCGAAACTTTTCCGATCCCTCGGCACAATCGCGAAGATCAACGGGATCTTCGGGAAAGTTTCGGGCGCCGCCGCGTATATTTATGCGATGTTGTGGGCGTCGGTGGTTTTCCTGCGCTCTTCGCCCGGGCTTATGCAAATATTTGCAGTAACTACGGCGGGCGCTATGCATCAAAATATTCTCCTGGTGGAATTAGCATAAGTCTTTTACTAACGGAATTTATGTGTGCCGGCGCGTCTCTTTCGTTTCCTTTTACGTTTCTCCCCCTGTAGGTGTCGGTGGGGGTGGACGAGGGAGTTTTCCTGAGATTTAAAAGTAAATACCACTGCGTACATCCTAAGCTCAATCGTGACGACTCTATCAAAGTTTCCCCCTCCCGCCGACACGTTTTCCGACGGTGGCAATCGCCTAAGACGTACGCGCGCCCCTTGGAAATTTAAACCTGGCACATGTCATAAAATTTATGACGCGACATCGTCCCGGATTAAAATAAATCTGCCAGACGTGGAGGTGACAAGGATTAACAGCCATTTCGCGTAGTAAATTAGGGATAACTGCCACACTGAACTCACGGATTAGGATAGTTCACGAACTTAGTGATGTCGGGGTGCGGAGCGGATCGGGAAAGTATGGTAATCGGGACGTGGGAGGTGATTAATCTGGAATTTATTCGGGAAGGTGGGACGACGGCGTCGCCGTCCGATAGGTGGCGCTGGTGAGGAGGGGGGCTGACCTCGAGGAAGCGGGGTTAATTAAAATTGATTAATCGAAAGGTACTACCGAGTCGTCTATGAAATACGAGGATGTTTATAACACATTTTGCCCGAAATTTATAGGGTAATTACTTGATATGAGTACTACTTCTAGGCTAATTAATTACAAGACTGACACTCCACACGTACCAAACTAAAAGAAATTCCAAGGAAAGCTCATACTATAAATGTTATGCTCCTTGGAATATTTTCTAAGTAAGTAAGAACTTTGGGTACTATTCGATAGGTGGCGGTCATGGGGGGTTACGACCCTGGCAAAACGTGCCTTAGTGAAATGGTTGAATATTAAAAATTTAATTAGTACGTTAAAGAAAAATGTCTGAACAAAATTAAAATTTTACCTATTTGACAAGAATTTATTCCGAAAGTGAATGTGGTTGCTACTGTCCGACAGATGGAGTTGACGAAAAAGTAAGGTTATTTAACGTGTTGTTAAGCCGTTTAAAATGTGTGAAAATCAAAGTTTGGCTTTGATGAGAACTCGCCTACAGAGATTTCGATTTTTAGGAAAGTTGACGTTCACGCACTTATTATGTATTCAAAGTTTTCAAATTAATTCAGCGAATGGATGAGTCGAATTCGGTAAAGTTAATTAAGTTCGCATGAATATTTATCCTTTTGTTGTGAGTTGACATTCGCTTCGTAACGCTTTTATTAATTTCTGTTGAACAATTTTAATTAAACAAAAAATATCTAACTTGATTTAATATGGTTTGTATGGAACGTAAATTTATTTTTGATATTCAATGAATCAAACTTGACAACTTTTAACGTTTTCTTTCTCGTTTGCCGTCAAATGGGGGAATTTCCGACAATTAAAAATTTAAGAGCATTTCTTACTTACCGACCCGCCGAAAATTCGGTCGCCGGACGCACTCCACCTGTGGATATCGCGCGCGCGGAAAATGGCGAGGAAATCGGGACGTCGGTTTTCCCGTGTGTGTGTGAGAGAGAGAGAGAGAGAGAATGTGTGGGTTTCGCCCTTCTTTTGCGCGTCCTATCGCGGCGGCGTCCGACGTCGAACTGAACGGGACGCCGCGACGCCGAACGTCGGGAAAACTTTGACGAGCGGGGCGCGCGCGCTTTTCCACTAACGGGAAATCGGGAATAATTTTAATTTTTGTTGACGTTAGGGTTGCGCAGAGGGAAATTGTCGCCTTTTGCGTAAGTCGATGATAACTACGAAATTAGTGTTCATGAAAGTGAAGAAAGGTTTAGAGAAAATTCAAGACTTTTACCCGTGAAGCGAAGTCAAGAACCATTCTTAAGCTGTAGTCATAAACGTACATCTTTTCTTAGGTGGTTTAAGACAGAAGTCCACACAAAAGGGTGTGTCTTAGATGTCACGTTTCCATAGTTTTGATAACTTGATAATTGAACAGTAACGTATGTCTTTTCTTAGCTGACGAAGTTAATACTTCATTCGACGTTAAGTATTGGTTCCAATAGTGCGTCAACATTTAACTGACTAACTTAAAACCCTGTTTAACCTCAAGTTAAATTTTGCAGACAGAAAATTATGTGTTGATTGACACATTTCCTCAGTTAACTGATCTGATGGATAGTTTTATAGCTGATTAGGTTACGAATATAATTCTGCTAACAGAAACGTCTTTCATTAACTGTCGAGTTCATATTTCTCTCAGAGAGACAAACGTACGTCCTTACTTAACCGATTAATATGACCGAAAAATATGTCTTGGATGTCACGTTTTCTCAGTTAATTTGCCTTATCCATTGTTTTCATGTCGTCTTGATCGTTGTTTCATGTCATCTTCTCTTTAATGGCGGGATTAAATTCAAGCGTTGGATCTGTGGATCGTACTGGCTAGCTTAAAATCCAGTTTTAGGTCAGTTAAAACTCTGCAGACAAAATTATGTCCTGATCGTCACCATTTTTACACCTGGTGGTAAACGTGCATCTTAAGTCCGCGGACAGAAACGTATGTCTTGGATGCAATAGGTGAATCATTTGGGGTATTTCATCAGTTTTTAGTTTCTCGTATGGAGGTACGGTAGGTACCTGGGGTCGTCTGAAACATACTCGCTAATTTTAATTTTCGCCCTATAAATAAAACGCTTTCCATTAAGACCCATTAAGAAGTCTAATAAATTTCCCGTCTTCTCGCCAAAACGGTGTGCGTGTGTGTGTGTGTCTACTTTTCCTTTTGCCCTCCTTCCAGATATTCTCTCTCGATGGCAATTGTCCTCAGCGCGCGGCTGAATCAGCCTTTTATGAATCGCTTTTCGCGCTTTAATGATTTATCGATTTAATTCGGCGGATTTGTAGCGCAAAATACAACTTTGAGGGTTCGCAGCCGAATTCATTAAAAATAACGTAACTTCATGTACGGTTGACGTTACTTGGATTCATTCGAGGACTCCAATTTCCACACGTAATTATCTCGTCTGTATGGAAAGTTCCCGGTAATATCCTGACCGAAATTGGGGGCTCGTAGGCAGATTTGAGGTTCGGGGATGGAAGGGGAATCGCATTTGAAGTTTTGACTTACATCAGGAAAGTATGGAGACGGTAATACGTGCACATATCCTGCGAACACAGCGTTTAATCCGATGCGGTTTTAATATCTCGTGAAGATTTAATGGTAGAGGGAAATTCGTCGAGTCAGATTTCTTGGCGATTCTGTTCAGCATAACATGGGAAATTATCTTGCTGCCATGCGTCGTTTTCAGTAATGAATCCGATAATATCTGGCACTCGTGGTCTTCCTGCTATAATCGTTCACCTATGCCGAAAACGCACCCAAAACTTTGATGATAAACATTAAAAACTCAAAAGATGACCCTTAAATATGTGAGTAGAAGAATACTTCCAGTTGAAAACATGTCATGCTAGACGACAACGGCCGAAGCAGTCTCTTAGTAACATGCACAAACCCTTTTAAGTCACTTCTTAAGCATAAAAATGACTAAACATTTTTCTGTATTAGAAAAGCTCGTAACCAAATTCGCCTTTTCAAAAATATTCGTCTGATAAATCAAATGGTCGAATTTTGCTTTGGCTGATCCCCTTTTGAGCTCCCCTTTCCTCCCTTCATAAATCCAAAGTCTAGTAATTTCTTTCTTAAACGAAGCGCACTTTTTGTCAAGCAATGTATTTTGTTTTGCATTCCTCCTCCTGTAAAATTAGGTGTAGCGACGTTACACTTATATGATTTACCAGATTAAATGCGATCGTCTCGTGTAAAATTATGATCACTGCCTCCCTAATCGAAAGTCTCTATCGCCTCATCCCGTTTAAGGAAATCTTGTCGTCGCCTTAATTGGGGAACGTCGGACATGAAAGATGATCAGTTATTTTTTCGCCGGAAAAACTCGCCACGATCGAGTCCCGTTGACTGATTACGGACGATCCCGTGGAAAACGACCCCTAATGATAATTTATCAACGCCGTCGGACGCGGAATTTTTTCCGAAAATTCGCACACGCACGCGCACGCGCGCGTAAATCACCGTCGTGTTTTTTTAGGCGACGTTGACGAGGTGTAATTGCCGACGGGAATGGAGGAATTCGAAAGGGGGTGAGGCGATTCGTAAATTTTTTTTTAGAGCCTTAGGAAGATTCTTTTACGGTCCTTACTTAACCGAGCGCCTTTAAGGATATTTCCGTGTTTCGCCAGATGAGCCAATGTTTTCATTTGTCTCGCTCAATCTTAATATTCTTGACATAAAAGTTGCAATCGATTTGCTTGTAATTGATTGCCATAAAACATACGACGTTTCCTTGGAACTTATCTACCGAAATAATTCTTAAATCGACACCAACCGAGTCTCGGTAAACGGTTCTTTAGATAAAGTATCTATCTTCGCCCATGGATTCGCCCAATCTCCTTCAAGTTTTCTCATTTTGATACTTCTAATACCTATTGCATGTAACTGAATTCGGTGAAAACCAAATCTCGCCATTTCCAAACGCTACCGTTCTGAACCTGAATTACACAAGACCACAGGTTAGGCGTAATATTTTATTAATAATATATACTTTAATAATATAAGGATCACTAAAAAGTTTTGCACTTTCACCCAACATCACGCCACTGCGCCACTTTTATGGACGGCATTTTAGCGGTCGTTCCTTTGTACTTTGCGCCCATCTCTTTCTCGTGGAAAAACGTCGCAGTTGCTCAAAAATTTTTTGAACCATCCCTTTGGATGTGTATGGAGGTTGCTTGAATCCTATTTTTTCATCTCCGTGTAATCAGAAATTACAGTTTCCGTCGCTTCTACCTCGAACTATTTGCCATCTGGTGGTGTTTCTCGAAGTGACGATATCTAAGCTCGTCCGGTCAATATTTAACCGCGCCATCTCTCGGGCGACCAAATAGCTAGGAGGAGCCCTAACCAAATAACCCAATATAGTTATTTTTCCATTTTCATTCGATATCTAAGTTCCATGAATGCTGTGGTACGATTGTATCTGATGTCTAGGCGCCTCTGGTCGGTACTTTAACGCGCCACCTCTCGGAAAATGGTCTAACTGAGGGATTCAAATCGATACTGTGCTATTCATTATGGAGGCTTTAAATGGAATCCTAGGAAGCGGTTAGGAAAGTTGCTAGTGAATTTAGGAAGATGGGGTGACAACAGTTATCCCGTTCCATTTTTAAAATCGCGCTTGTTACCATTGAGAAATTAGAGCTCATTCAAAATTTTCCGTGATTAACTTAATTATTAAGTAATTTCATTAGGTAATGATGCGATATATGACATCTGAACGTTCCAATGGATTTATTCCCATCTGGACAGAAAATAGTGATGGGGAACGTCTACAGGCTGTGAAACAAGGGGATGATCTGGAAGACCGTGGAGGTTCAGCTAGAAATAAGGGGAACAGAAAGCTAATTAAGAGATAGAAGTAAGGAATTATTCTTACGTATGAGAAGAGCTGCGTAGTCAGTTTCAACTTGTTCTAACTTTTATTATAAGACTGATGCTAACGCGGCTTCCTCTAAATCATCCTGTAGGATGCCAGTTCTCAAAAATATTCGAAAACCTTATCCAGACATAATTTCTTGTTTTACAATTGATTGAGGAATATTTCTTACTACTACAGAGTTAAGGAATGAGAGATAGAACAAATAGGTTCCTGCAGATAAAAAGGATTGTAGGGAACATATCTGATGATTTCATACAGGGATGCTGGGTAAAACTTACGTCCTTTGTCTACGTCACGAGTAGACGTGTGACAAGCCCATTTCTTTTCCTTCAGTTCGATCTGGGAAAAAATTGGACGTTTAACATGTCGAGATGTCCCAATTTTCCGCGCCATTTCCCACCTTACTGGATTTTCGATGCCCCGTGCGTCTACTTACACAAAAGGGTTCTTCCGTGAATGGAAGGATAATAGTGGGTATGTGTGCGTGTGTAAGAGAGAGAGAGAGAGAGAGAAGGGACCTTGGGTTGCCTCCTTCTCGCCCCTATCCGGAAAGTAAATAGGACGTGACCTGTTTTAGAGGAATTCTGGAGATTCCTTTCGGGAAATGTCGAAAGTGAAATGCGTTTATTTGTTTTTTTTCTTAGGAAACTAAATGTTTTATCTTCACTTTGTGGCGGATTAACTTTTTATTCGGAAAATCTTTCCTGGTGTTCTCACTTTGGACAAAACTCTAAGCATCATTGGGTATTTTTAGATTAAAACCTTCTTTGTATTTTTCTATATCCCTGAAATTTCTACTATAAAATACTAAACGTTTTTAAAGATTAGGTATGCTGATTGTGTATTACATGGAGCATAATCATATCTGGCATCTACCTTATGACATGTGAGTACACAGTACTTTCTGCGGTTTTCTTCGTAAAGAACGTTCGTTCCTTTTTTTTAAAAATCTGCTCTGGCAAGCAGGATACAAATTTCTATAGAATATAGAAAATTCTGGCTATCAAGTTCTCAAGCGGCTAGATGGCGCTACTACA
This sequence comes from Cryptocephalus primarius, assembly GCA_963576515.1. Classification (NCBI taxonomy): domain Eukaryota; kingdom Metazoa; phylum Arthropoda; class Insecta; order Coleoptera; family Chrysomelidae; genus Cryptocephalus; species Cryptocephalus primarius. The sequence goes on along the minus strand of OY754949.1, from coordinate 1,840,036 downwards.
AACAGCGCAATTAGTGTTATGTTCGTAATCTTAGGACGTCATTCGCCGTCCCGCCGCGATTTAAGGACAATTTTTCCACTTACTTCCCTCGTCTTCTGATGGCCTTTTCTCGTTACCAGTCGTTCCTATTGTCGATTATTTACCTAATTAGGACCATTGGAAGGTCCTTCTAGGTGCGTACGTAAACACACATGCGAAGGCCTTTTAGTGGCAGGGGGCATCTCTTTTCCTTGACGAGAGGCAGAAGGTTGCGCCCCCACTGTTTCATACGTGTAATGTACGTACGTACCAAATAAATGAAGTAATTGTAAAAATTCACTAAGAAATTGTTAATTTGTAATTACCTACAAATTACTGAGTAACTGAGATTGGTATTACACATGCTGATTTTTGTAGAAACGGGAGAAATTTTAAGTAAGGTATAACGACCCTTCCTCTTTTTGAAGTCCAAAATGTCAGCTTTTGAATTTCGCTATGAAACTTGCGGGGCAGTTTCATTGGAAGTTTTTAAAGCTGTTGGGTAAATTTCAGCTCAATAGGTCCACGGGTTTTTGAAATATTTAATTTTTTCCAAGAGGAAAGATTTCCAATTTTCTCCCCCGTATATCTCGAGAAGTAGACGTCATAGAAAATCTTCCGTGCGCGATATCACAGAAGTGTGCCCTTTAGTTTGACACCGGAATTTCGAAAATCCAGAATCGACGCGTTTTTGGTAAAAATCGCAAGGGGTTAGTAAACTTTTTTTGAGGCTCAAAATGTGAGTTTTGGAATTTCGCTGTGAAATTCGCAGGGTAGTTTCCTTACTAGGTTTTAAGATTGTGGAGTGAATTTTAGGTCAATAGGTCCAAGGGTTTTTGAAATATCCAATTTTTTCCAATAAGAAAGATTCTCGATTTTCTCCCCGGTATATCTTGAAAAGTACACGTCGCAGGGAAGAAAATCTTTCACGTGGGATATCAGGGAAGTGTCCTCTTTCGTTTGGCACCGGAATTTCGAAAATCCAGACTCGACCCTTTTTTTGGCAAAAATCGCAATGGGTTAAACCCTATTTTTGAGGCCCAAAAAGTGAACTTTGGAATTTCGCTATAAAACTTGCAAGATAGCTTCCTTAGGAGGTTATAAGACTGTGGGGTAAATTTCAGCTCAATAGGCCCAAGGATTTTCGAAATATCCCGATTTCTTCGAAAAGAAACAGTTCCAATTTTCTCCCCCTGTATATCTCGAAAAGTATACGTCGTAGGGAAGAAAATCTTTCACGTGTGATATCAGGGAAGTGTCCCCTTTCGTTTGACACCAGAATTTCTAAAATCCAAAATCGATGCGATTTTGGAAAAAATCGCAAGGGGTTAACCCTCACTTTTTTGAGGCCCAAAATGTCAGCTTTGGAATTTCGCTATGGAACTCGAAGGATAGCTTCTTGACGAGATTTTAAGACTGGCTCACTGGAGAATTTTCCAAAAAGGAATATTTCCATCGAGTATACGTCGTAGGAAAGTAAATATTTCATGCGCGATATCAGGGAAATGGAGACAAGAAAACTAAAGGGAATCGAACACCTAGAAAAGAAAAGGCTTCTTTTTAGGGAGCAACGGTTCAAAAATTGTGACACAACTGTCATAATCAGTGTACGAAACATAATAATGTTCTGTTCGCTAAATTCTGACGTTTGCTCCTGTGATTCCCCATCGTCCTGCTGCGGCTTCTCCCGTCTGGAACACACGCACGCACCGACGACCGATCCCTTACGGGTCGCAGGGCCCCTGCCGCCCTTCGCATTAATTTAGCGGAACGCGGTTACGAGCTAATCTACGGGGGTAATGCGAAAATTAGAAAATTAGTCGCACGCCCCGGGGCGACGCGGGACGAGGGCGCCGGTCCAATTTGTGCTCGCCCACGAGAGAAGAAAGTTTCAGATACCGAGGAGAGGTGGAACGAGTGGTAGACTTTCTCCCTCGCCCTCACGTGGAACATTTATTTCCTCTTTTTCTCGTCAATAAGTTATCTTACGAGTTACACGTATAATTTTACAGTGAGATTTATTGCTTTACAGTAGAAAAACGAAGGAAGAAACGGAGATTGACAAGTACAAAACACTAATATTAACATCGACTTTTTGGGAAAATATACTTTACAGTTGCAGTTTAGATTGTCAATATTTCCCTATACAATTCAATGGGCTAGACTACGTATCTACACTCTACTAGTATTTCTTGCACATTGTTTATATGCATCGGAATCAACAACGGTACATACAGCAACAAGAGTATCGGAATATTTACACATTTAACAGCTAAAGACACGAGAGGTCGAACCACCCCAGTTCTAAAGAATGCGCAACTCCGCCTCTGGTGGCACAACTAAACATTCCCTTGGACAAAATGTGTAATATGATCAATAGGGCACTAATTAAAGGAACAAATTACCCAAAAGGGCGCCATTTCTATTGAATTCTTTCAAATTCAGGATTTCACGACATACCTAATACCACAATTTTTCTACCTGGTGTACACAAAAATTATACAGGAAAATTTTGGATTCAAAGATCACAGATCCATGAAACTAAACGACCATCACTTAGATTCTTTCAATTGAGTGCGGTTTTACCTTAGAACTGGCTCGGTTCGACTACAACACGAAGACACAAAACTTCAATGATTCACCTCTGTTTCAATTCCATTTACGCGAACTTTCACGTCGTTTTTGAATAATGAAAAACGGAAAACCCTTCGTCACCGTCGCGTCGCGTCGAATTAATTTTTCTCGGTATCGTTGCCAGAAGGGCGATATGATCGAACGCGGAATTAGTAACTGGCCGGACCGATCACATTGACAGATCGATTCGATTTAAAGTTTGCAACGGTTCACGAGATTATTGGAAAAATTCAAGTTTTAAATTATTTTAAGTGTTAGTGACACGGTAACGCCATTTGCTACTAAAGTTTCTTATCTGGAGGGACTCGATGTGGGTCGTATGCCCTTCGAAGGCTTCGGGTGAGAATAATTTTGCTATCTTTGGGTGTTTTGGATAAGGAGAGGGTTAATTCGATAGCGCTGGATTTTAGAAATTTTCGCTCCTTTCCTTTAACAAAATAAACAACGCATTCTAAACGACGACGACGATGACGAAGTCATAAACCTAAGAGTAAAAAATAAAATCAAAGTATATCGACTTTGAGTGCGCAATGCGCGACGTCCCTTTCGTTTCAGTAATCGTCCCTATTATCACTTCTCAACAGTCGTGGTCCTCGTAGGAGTCATCGCGTTCCCTTATGAAATTCGAGGAGGGAGTCCTGATGACGTACGAGCTATCGGTGGAGGCCGGGGTCAGCAGGGGGGTGCCCTGGAGGCTTATGGCCAATGGCAGGGCGGAAACGGTGCTCGGGGTGCACAGGCTGGTCGCCCCTCTGCCCTCTGTCACCGAGCGGTACCTCGTCGGGCGGGACAACCTGTAGAGAAATCAAAAAAAAATTAGAGGGATGATGCAACCAGGAGACTTGAAAATTCTGTTTTTAAGAAAATTTGTTATGACAGCAATCTTCTCTTTGGAACCATGGTTGATCCCGTATTACCCATCCCGAAGTTAAGTAACGTTTCCTCTAGGATTTTAACGACTTTACTTCAATGCTTAAGCGCTTTCGAGCCGTAAAATGCGTTTTATCAAGTAACACGTCGTAAAGTTTTACCATCTATGAGTAGTGCGTACTAAAAATTTATTAACAGAGCGACGAGCTAAACGAACCCATTTTAAATACACAGCGCAACACAATTTAGCACCTCGTGCACATAACGGAGCACTAAAGCGCAATGAAACGGCGGCGTATTATAACGTGTTGCGTAATATACTTTATCCACGGGTACTTGGAAATTGTGGTTTTAATTCGTGGGCAGTTCGGTTTATTATAGTGTTATAAACGAGGAGTTTTATTGTTGTGATTATTCCGCTTCGCTTTTGCCGTCGATTTTATGTCTGCATAAGGTTTTTAAGAGGCGTTTATAATCCGGTAAATCGTTGGGGGTGTATAACGGTCTGTAAGGGAGTAATAAAGTTTATAGTCTTTATTATTTAGTTCCATTACTAGTGATAGTATTTAAAGTTATTGGCCAGGCCTCAGTTGGCACTGTAGTCCTAAAGCTGTGTATAAAATTTGGGTCGTATATGTCAACTAGATTTTGAATTATTTCGGAACTAATAAAAACGCACAGAAATGCTTATGATTGCAGAATTCGTCAAAGTAAAATGCCCAGACTAGCTGCGACATAAATTTGGGATTACTTATCCAAAACTTGGACAAAAGTTGTACGATGGAACTAGCCTAAAGGCTACGATTGTGAGATCTGGGGGAGTCGCTATTGTTCGCTAGGTGGCGTTACCAATACAGGAATGAAGCAGAACGAATGTTTTCGCCGTATTACATGCTCGAATTAATTTTTTAACAGGAGTAATGAGTAATCCGAAGGTGCCATTACAGTTCGTGTAACTTCCTTTGATTTTAATATTTGAAGACGTTGAGCTTCGCCCCATTTTTTAGTGTCTAGACAATTCCCTCGGGAGCCTTAAAGACGTTTAACGTGATTACAGGTAATTAAATTACAACAGCCAGTTTAACGATGAAAGGATATTAGAAGGTAGTAAAAAGGGGAACGGGAGGTGCCAGCCGTTGGGGGATAGATAATGGAGTCGGGAGCGAATAGCCTAGCCGTAAAAAGTTTATTTAGTTTCCTTTGAGAAGGAACAATATTTGAATCGTCTAGTATTTTAGAGTCGATCGATGGACTTTTAAGGGATCGAGGAGGTCTTAATGTGCACGTTCCAAGCTTGCTTAGGGATACTATATCTCTGTCGCACCAAATAAGCGTCTTGTGTATTTCAGGTCGTCTCTCCTTGTATTTTCATAAGCGCCCCAGTAAATTTTGAATTCCACCCCAGACAAATTCACTTACTTTAAGCCACTCCGCCGGCTAACAGAAACATCCTACAAATTACTGGTGCTAAAGCGTCGACACATAACGCGTAAGTTATCGCGATTCCGCCGTCAGAGCGCTACTTAACTACCCTACACGCCCCTTTCCTCTCTCGCGGAAAAGCTGGAACAAAGGCGGCCGTTCCCCCGCCGTCGGGGGATCGCATATGTTAAGACAAATAACGCTGATAATAAAGTTAAACTGAGATTACGAGTCGTAGCCTCCCGCAGTAAATGAAGCGGGATTCCGGGGAACGACGTGTGGGCGCGCATTTACGATCCCGTATTCCGGGGAAGGGCGGGCGACGTTGCCGAGGCGGTAAATTTCTTTTCGGGGGAAGATTCTTCGAACCCCAGGGAACCCAGGAACTCGAAGGGACCTGATGACGTAGTTTTAGAAAATTATAACGTGCGGGGGTTTGACCCCCCTTTTCCAGGGGTTAAATAGTGAATTGATTCGTGTACTATTATTTATTTTCGTGTCAAAGAGGAGAAGAGGGCTTTTCTTACCCAGGAAAGGGCGCATCGTACATGTTAAAGAAGTGACTTAAGAGAGTTCGTGTTAATTACCACGAGGCTGCTTGTGCTTCGGCCGTTATCGTCTCGCACGATATGCTTCCAACGCTAGTAGAGGTTTCGTTATGTGGCGTCAGGTAGTTGGAACGCATTTATGATCAAAGATCATCTTCGATGGAGCAACATCATTCGGTTCACGCGTTATGAAGAAGATGGCGATACGTAAGATAGTACACGTAGGGATGCCGGGACTTTGCAGGGCAAAAGAAACTAGTCACTATATGAGGCACCTATTTGGATAGACAGCGCCGACGAAATCAACATGGCGCTGGAGCCACGTGCGAGTCTCACCTCCGACACCGGCAAAGCAGCAGTCGTATGAACGCGGCCCTGAACGTCCTGTTGAACACCGTGTAGATGATGGGGTTGATCGTCGACGAGACGTAGCCGAGCCACAGGCAAACGACGACCACGTCCTTCGGGACGTCGCAGTCGGGACAGGCGGCGAACAGGATGTTGAGGATGAAGAACGGCGACCAGCAGAGGACGAACGTGAAGAAGACGATGCCGAGGACCTTCGACGCCTTCTGCTCCGTCGCGACGGAGTTCGCCGCGAGGTGTTTGCGTTTCACGCGCCCGGCCAGCAACCTGGGGGAAAGAAAATCGTTTGAGCGACAAATCGACGGCCGACGGATCAGCAGATCGCATCATCGTGATGCCACGAGGGTATTCGCTAGCAGAGCTTGTAAATATTCGTAACAATAATAACTTTTTAAGCCTTTTCACCCTAGCGTACCCTCAGGGACACTTCATGCCACTAAGCGAAACATTGTAATTCCTTAAGAGACGATTTGTTACCGGAAAATTATCGTTTGTGAATGCAATGTTTTCCCTTGTGTATTTCTATCATTAATAGTAATTTTGTGTCACCTTCGCCCCTATACGTACATACTAAAATCCCTTTTAAACTTCTAGACAAATTCTAAACGGGACCCGAATCCCCTATCTATAAGGACATAAATTAAAGTTAAATTTGCACATTGGTCATAGCCGGTATACAAACGGCGAAATTTTGGGAGACCTTCAATGATAAATTACCTCGTATATAATGTCGTTAAAATGTTTATTAGGTTACACTTCCCGCGGGTGCCGTCCGGTTAAATATAATAATTAGAATAGATTATAGAATTAAGGGAGAGAGAGAGAGGGTTTCTAACAAACATCATGTTGACATAATTATGTTAGTGCATGAACGTAGCGCCCAAAAGGACTTCGATTTTGTTGTAGTGTACCGTGTAATATAATATACTGTCATATTTATGGCAAACATTTATCAAGCGTCAATAGATAACCGAAGGAATAATACGAATAATACTAAGTTATAGATAGATTCCTATAGAAGGGGGCGGTCGAGTACGAGGACTAGGAGGAACGTCTGGTTGACGTTCTCCCGGGCGATTTTGCCGTCGTGCGCGATATGGTCATGCTTGTAAAGGGCTCGACCCTTGATTATATGTCTTTCGGTCACTTTATGTAAGTTATCACTTAGAGTTAATGCGGACTGGACCGTCCTACCATTACTGGGTAACATTACAGGTGAACCACGACTGTCTGTATGTTTTGTGTATTGTTGGTAGCCTGCGTTAGGGGGATGTATTACACAAGATCGGATCCGATGTCCAATTTTCCTTTGAAAATAATAATTTTCAAAATTCCGGTGCCAGAAACGAAATGTTTTGTTCCCTACGATGTTCACTTTTGTAGTTACAGGGGAGAGGAAAAGGGCAAGTTTCCATTTTGGTATTTTCTGGACGATTTTAATACCGCTGAAGTTAGCGAGCTAAAATTCACGCTATAGGCTTAGAACCTTCTACTGGACCTATCCTGCGAGTTTCATGTCGATAGTCCAGAGGAAGAAGGGGAAATTCGTTATCAAACAAAATGGGGCCTTTTGTATGGAGCAGAAGTGTGACTAATAGCAACTACAATAAGAAATGCACCGAATTTTTTGAGCAATTTATTGGCTCAATTTGTGTTTTCAAAATCAAAGCAGAGCACAATTTTAATATAGATCGATACAACAGGAGAAAGTTTTGACGTAAGTGACGCAAATAAAGTACGAAACACAGTATGAAATCCTGCAGTTAGTGTGGAAATATAAATCGTGACAGCCATTAACGCTGAAATAACTTATTCGATTCGATTGTTGGAATACCAATATTTTCCCTCGTCTCCAAGCCTTTTACATTTGGTTACAAAGAAATACGCTCGAAAATCGTCAAATCTAGTCTGACGTAAATATTCATGAACGTAATGCACGCAGTTTATACTGTAAATAACTTCCACGCGAGGCGGCGGCAGCGGCGGATGCCTTTCTTATTTCCTACCGACTGGAGATGGAAATTCGCCCCCACAAAAAAACCTTCATTGCATCAAGCGACCTTAATATTTCACGAGAGACCAAACATTTCCCTCCGAGGGATGAAAAATTCAGAAAAGGCGAAACACCGCCTTCAACACTCATAATTTCCCGGAAAAACCGACAAGCTCGTAAATCTCCCGAAAACACCAACTTCCTAAATTCGCCGTGATAAACACGACTAATTATACGATGGAAGTGGACATGTTCCGGGCTGGGATTGCGACGGGCGCGCGTCACGTTTGCGAAGGGTCCTCTCCTCACGTTTCCCCGTCATATAGAAAAAGTTTCATCCATTCACCGCCGGAATTAATCGCTCGCTCGTCAAAAATTCGAAAACTCGACGCCCGCCCCATTGTCCTCCCCCGCGGGAAAACAAAAAGTCACACTCGAATCGCACGGGTTTCCACGGGAATCGGGACTAATCCCCGGCAGAATTTCCCGGGATGCAGCGATAAAAATGCGATAATGGAACGTAAATGAATAATTTATCCCTATCTTTGATCCGATCGTCGGGACTTGCCTTCCTGTGTTTACTCAGGAACGGAGGAGGCTTTGTTATTTCTCGCCGATGTTCAGTTCAAGTGCAATTTAGTCTTTTAGGCGAAACAGACTGATAGCCCAGGGGATTACGCAAAAAGTATATGAGGGAATTAATGGGAAGAAGTAGTTACCCCTCACCCACCCCAGTGATACAATCTTGCCTTTCAACACCGTGCAAAGTTCGTGACAATCCTCAAACAAAGATCCATCCTTACATCTCTTCGCGCTGACTCGTAGGAATACAAATGTTCGATTCCGCGGGTCCCGGAACTGATCGGGCGAGATCTCCCGGCCGCGTATAAAACAGGGAAAGACACTCGTGCCCGACACGCCGGCTTTGTCCCCTTTAGCCGTTGGCGAAAGTAAATTTTACCGTACACGTTAAATGCTGCACGAGCTCAGATAACGGAGATTTAAAGCGCCTCCGCCCCTTCCCGCTTTTCTTGTCGCCGGTCCGGGATATCCTGTGAGACGGTATTATGATTCGGGGAAGTACGTTCGCTTATCCGTCGCTGTATATAAGCCAGTGGAGCACGGGAGGGCATGAGTGGGTTTTGCGCGCATGCGTTAAAAGAAACAATATTTAGTGTATGGTTGCTACCGTCTAAAGCACGCGCCGCTTTCGCTGTGTTAATTTCGCCCCGTTTTGGCAATTGCACGTTATTCCCGCTTAACAGTCTCTGTTGAATTTAAGCTGGCTTTCGTTTCGTAAGTGAATATTTCCCAATAAGGGAGCGAGCTCTATAAAAACTGACACTCGGGAGTGTCGAAAATCAGATTTGAATCAAGGGTGAATCAATTTAGTGGATATATCTGTGGTACCTTCACAGTTTCGTTGAAGGACCTGTAGTGGCTTTACAGCTCGTTCGATTTGTCTGTAGGGTACAGCCTTGCTTGTCTTGTACTGGAACCCACCTAATAAGTTTTTTCACCATTACTTTCTTGCTTGTGAGATTCGAAAGGGTGTGAGACTCATTTTTCAAGGGTTGGGAGGGGAGGTAGGGAACACTCGGCCGATAAGCGTGGAATTACCGATGATTGTTTTCTGACGTCACTTATCGTCACGGTGGTGAGAACGTGTCGATATTTTGATTTAGGATCCGGGGCGCCACGTGCTTTCGCGGCAATAAATTCGTGCCGAGTGTACGTGCGCGTGTGTGTAGTAGGGATCCTTTGGCGATGAATAATAACACATTTCGGTGTTAACCTCCCCTTTTGACGTTTGAAGTTCCAGCACGTCCCGATTAATCAAACAATCGCTCGGGTTAATAGTCGAGCGGTCGACGTTTCAATCAGGGGAAGCGTTTGTGGTGAGAAAATATCATTTTTTGATAAATAAATATCAGTTATATCGTGCAATTTGCACCACCTATACTACTTGTATCCTTCAACAGATTGGATTAGATTAGATAGATTCAACAAATTAGAGAGACACTTTGTAGCTAGTCAATTCAGCAACTTCCCGTAAAACACCCTTAAAAGTTGACGAGATTAATAAAATTAGAGCTCCTAGAGTTCCCCCTCAAGGAAAACTCTTAACAAAGTTAACAAAACGACCATTCCATTGCTTACAATCGATTAAGAGTTCGGTTCGGATCTTCACCCATACAATCTTTCACCCTCTTTCCCTATCCGATTCCGAGGAATTTAAACAAAGCAGATCCGCTATTATCAACTTTTCCCAACGTACTATCGTCGCCGTTAGAAACAGGAACGGGCGGTGTCGGTGGCGGTCGGAGTTTCTCCCCCTCTTCCCGTGACCTCTCCTCCCATCAATTCGGGAGAAGCCGCGTCGTGGATTCGGCATTCCCGGATTAATGATCCGGTGAAGAGGTATTCGAGGCATGCGATACAATGTCGACGGGGGATTTGCGAGGCTTTAAAAGGATTCCGTTGTTTAAGGGAAAAATAGGAGGCGATGAGGGTCTAAGGGAGGAGGAATCGGGATAAATGAGTCACGTCCAATTACCGAAACGGCTATTTACATATAAATAATAGGGGTGGAAGCGGAGGGGAATAATTCGAGAGGGAGCGCACGTGGCCGCTACGCTCCTATTAACTCGATTATTTTTGTGAATGTATTCGTTTGTTAACGAGGTATTTAGACGAGTTGCAAGACACACATTAACTGATTGTGAAGTGGGGGTACAAAGCCTGACGATTCACGTGCCACGGGCTTCCCTTCAGGTCGTGAAACTTTGAAAAAAATCTGCTAATATCACTATTCACCCAGGGTATCTACGATTACTCGAGCACGGAGTTTTAAGTGACAATAAATGGGATTAGTAGGGGGAAAAGTAGTAAAATATGTTTAAATTACCAAGGAAGGATGGCATTTGACCATATTCTTCATAAAGGGAAATATTATAACACTAACAAGGAGGACATCAAAATAGCAGGGCATGTTAACCCTTGGAATATTTTCCCTTTTGATGACCCCTCGTTAAGATCAGTTCCAACGTGTCCAGTCTCGGGGCGTTACATTTCACAAACGGATCTTTAGTTAATTACTCGATGTGCTGTCCTTTTCGCTCTGTGTTAAGAGCAGGAAAGGAATTATTTTGTCTGGTAACGCCTGCTTTAAGTTGTATTGAACCAATCACTGGCAATTTGTGCGATTGAAACTACGCAAATACGAATAGAACGCGACATGTAGAAGGCCAACGGTAGGGATACGAGAGTTTAGCGAATTGAACGCACTCCACGGCGACCATCAATACACGCGCGCTGATATGAATTAATTTAAGTCTAGATATAGGTATAAGTGTGTTTAAATTTATAAATTGACAACATTGTTACAAATTTAATATTTCTACCGACACTCCATTTAAATTTTTCATAAACACTTTTGTGATTGGCTGTACGACAACCCCTTCACGTATCTACGTGACAGGTTATCCTCTCGAATTCCTCCGGGATTTCTCGTAAACAGCCGCACGAGTTCTTCCCGGATTTTTCCGTACGTGCGTCGAGCTGCACCGGAGGCACGCAACGTGGCCGGCCTACGCACACACACACATCGAAAGCTTCCCTTTTCCCCCTGTGCTAACACGGGCTCATTTTCTTGGCGGCCCGATTAATTGCTACATCACGTAGCGGCGTTGTTTAATTGCCGGCAATGTCAACACGGCGTACGCCGTATAAATGTCTTTCCATCGCATTATAAATGGCCGTCGAACGTTATTCCGGGGCCGCGATCCCTCTCTCCCTTTCGATCCGTCTCCACGTGGATCAACGGCTGAAATGTAAATTAGGGATGAGTGTGGGAGAGCGCGTGTGTGCCGGTGTCGGAAATTGACTAATTAATTTCTTTCTCGAGAGATATTAGTCGGCGTGATGGAACGCCCACGTGGGGTTGTTTATGCCCTTGCCTACCTATGTGCTCCACTTGCTCCAGAAACACCCTACGTGCCTTCCCCTAATGTTGCTCGAGATCTATCGCCTCCCCGGGCTAGGAACCTAACTTTCACTTTTCACCTCTTTACCCCTCGAAAAATCCTCGAGAAGTTCTGCTTTCTGTCTCCTCTTCTACATACTGACTTTACTTACTTAATTACAATTGTTTACTTAATGCAAAGGGACAATTTAAGAATAAAAACGAGTGGCGGTTCCTTCGCTATATCGCCTCATGGAGAGGCCACAGTTGGCGGCATGAACGAAGCGGCGGCAGGCTTTGTGGCATCATCAGATGTGCCTGTTCAAATTTTTGCAAATATCTTAAATTTGATGGTTTCCGTCATACTTCTCATTTCCTTTCAGATAGCACATTTTTCCATTGCATCAAGTAACTATAACACGAATAATACACGCGGATTTCCCTTACCGAAAATTCGTCAGGTTCGACGTGGTGCTGTTCAGCTGCAGCTTCAGTGATTTCAGTCTGAAATTTTTCGTCTCCTTCGCTATGTTCTCGGGCGTCTGGGTGCTCTGGTCCCTCCTGCCGGCCGAGATCTGCCCGGAACCGCTGCCGCCATTGGCGTACGGCAGTTGGTTGTGGGTCGTGTTTATCCTTAAGTTACTATTGGACCTGGAACGTGAAATTGGAATAGTTTTAAAATCCATTGGCGACGTCGTTTGAACGGGTACGGTAAATTGGGCTTAGAGGTATAGCGGGGGGGGGGGAGACTTTCTCGTTTGCAGAATGCAGCTTCGCGACCTTCTATTTGTCGGTTGGAATTTATCGCGGTTTATCTGTTTCGAATCCCTTACGATTGTCAGATTAAGTTTTCCTCTAGACAGGCAATTATTCCTCGGTTAAGGGGAAAAGGGGAAGGTCCTCTGCCTCCGTCCGTTTCAATATTATGGGTGTTAAGACGTCGACGTCGGGGAAGTTAATTTGAATCGATTCGTGGGGTTGAATGTAAATATAAACGGTGCAGGGGCGAAAACCGCTGTCTTACGTGAGAAGGGAGGGCGGTCGAAACTAAACGCTCATTGTCGCTGAATCATAATTACTCGATTAAACTGTCCGGGAGGTTCGCTCTGCTCGAAGGAGTTTCTACTTTTTCGACAGAAAGAAACGCTCACGGGAGCGTCCCCGGGGGGATCGTAAAAGTTTTTTCATTTAACTTTATTCGGTAGGTTCGAATTACAGATAACGAAAATTTCCGGGAAAGGGGTCGAAATTTCAATTGGGACCCTTAAAATTCTATCAAATGGAAAAACAACTGTTACAATAGGTATACCGTTGATATCGGTATAGGGCGGACTTTTAGGCAAAAGGAAACACCAAAGATGCCGTCATTAGCGTGATAAAGTAATAAAAAGAGAACGCGACATATATAAGGACAAAGGCAAAAACACGGGTTTAGCGAACTGAGCGGAATCCGCGGCGACCACCATTACACCCAATACAAAACCGCTCGAGGCCGTGTCATACCTACCACGTCGACCATCTTTGGCCACGCCTGCGCGCAGTGTTCTAAATCTGTTGGGCTGTACATCGAGTCAGAAGAGTTCTCTCACCTCTCTCCGCTCCCGGCCGTCCTCCACAGGGTCCCGGAGATCGTCGGGGTGCGCTCCATCTGCTTCTGGGCGAACCTCCCGCCGAGCCTCCTGAACTGATCGTTCTCGGGGTGCTCGGCGGCGAAACGGGCCTTCTTCCTGAGCAACTGCACGGTGAGGGCGTAGGTGACGACCATTATCACCATCGGCACGTAGAACGTGATCAGCGAGCCGAAGACGAAGAACGCCCTGTTGTTGATGACGCACGTGTGCGGCTCCGGCATGATGTTCTTGTGGTTGATGATGCCTGCAAAGATATCGACGCGTGCAGACCACGTATAGATTCAAATTTGATGCATTTGAGCTGCGAACTTAACCCTAACGATGGTCTCATTTAGGGGGTTTGTTTACCTAATACTGTGATGGAGCTGGAGACGAGCATCGAGAGCAGCCAGACCAACGTTATCCTGAAGACGACCGTTCTGGTGGTGGTGCTGTGCCTCGTCTTCAGCGGATTTCTTATGCCTAAGTACCTCCCGAGGCTGATGAAACACATGTGCATTATCGAGGCGGAGCACGCCAGGACGTCGCAAGTCACGTAGACGTTGCACCAGACGAGACCGAAGGGCCAGTTGCCTAGGAAAAGGAGAGGAAAATATTATAAAATTGCGTAACCTCAAAGCAGCGATGTGGTAACAGTGATTGAAGAAATGGGAAATGTTACAGGTGTAACGGTTGAGATAATGTATGAGACGTCAATTGAAATCAAAGCCTCGAGTGGTATTAACCATGGCTCTTTCGGCTCTGACCTATTGTTCGTACATTTTATATTTTCCTTGACAAGATGATTTTGACAATTTACGAACTGTCATTTCCAAAAATGAAGGCACAAATGTGCTCGACTCCTGCTGTAATTCAGGTTCCTTTTGATGTTATTGTCATCATCTACCTCAATATGTGTTACCGTTTCTTGCAGTTCGGACTCTTGATTTCCTCTCTTGTAGGTATTAAACCTGAAGCATCACTGCATCCCACGTTGGAAAATACAACACAACAGACGTAAATTCCACCTACGTTTCAAGGAATATTTTATCGCCTCGCGTTAAGAACATCCACGAGTTAAATGTAAATTTCATAGAGGACTTTTCCGCCGCAATAAGTCTGGCGTCATGAATGGAACATTTCGCCGGAATCTCTTTGCATACACGAGAACTATCCGTAATGGGTCTTAAGGAGCAAGAAAACTCTTTGCTTCGTCCTCGAGCGTGGCGCGAATTTTTATCAGCCAATTCCGATGCCGGGAAAGAGTTCCCCCTCCGGAATTAGGTACAGCCTCGGAATAGATAAATAATGTATCGCGATGGGCGTAAAGGGAGGTGGCGCACGGTGCCATTCTTTGATGTTTCGCTCCGGTAGACAATGAGAGGAACTAGTTACGAAGTTCGGAAAATCCGTCGGGTTAATATTAGCAATCTGCTTGTTCAACGTGTCGGAAGAGGTGGTTGATAATCCCACAGAATGTAAATTATCTTAAAGTTGGCAAGGTGGAAGCTGAAGGCGCGGGTATAGTGGCCACGTATAGTGTTTTTAGGTGCTTCTTCTCAGCAATTTTTAAAGTTCCATAACGGTGTTCACGCTAATTCACTTAAAATGCTTTTTTTTACCGCCGGTCTTCGCTCCTGCGCTCCCCCTTTCGGTAGGATTACGTTTTGATCCTTCGAGTTAATATCTCGAAAAGGGCCGGCCAGAGGAGGCAGCGCATAAGAAAAACGTGGCGTCGATAATTCACGTAGACCATTAATTACCGCGTCTGGCGGCGTTGAAAGGAGAAAAGGCCTTATCCACACACTTTTTTGTTTACTTTCACGTTCGTGAGTTAATTGCGTTTCCTGCCATTGTTCGGAGTTCGTTGTTCCCCGTTATCATCGGGCCAAAGTCTACAATAGTCGATGGGGAAATTTTTTGGGGGTTCAAGGGGGGAGGGGAAGCTGTCCATGTACATCCTAACTGTATATTTGACAGTAAAATATCCCTTTTGCGTGACTGGGCTCTTGCTGTGCCACAAAATGACCCATCAGGTCAAATCCCGGCGCCCCGTTGTAGGCAGGTAAATTCTTTTATGGTACTTACCGAAACGTTCTTAAGGCCGTATGTTAATTTTAACGCACTTGACGTACATGTATAGTTGTTTGTTAGATGAATGATATGCGCCACCTCGCGGCGAAATAAGCAGGTTGATACTACCGACCCATTTAACGTCTCGTAGACTTAAATCTGTTCATTGCAGCACGTGGAGGAGAAACAAAAAATGCAGCACTTAAACATATGCTGCAAATCAAAGCATAAGAGATATAAAGGTTTACTTTGGATCCAAAAAGTAGAAGCCTTCGGTTTGAAGGAATGAGTCTTGTTTGATTTTCTACCATTGGTCTTTGGTACAAAATGGGTGTTGGCAGGGTTGGCGAATATACGAGTCGTGGTTGGCTGGGGCCTAATTCCCTTGTGTAAGGGTACTAGTATTTTCACCCTGGGCGTAATTGCATAAAATATCTTTTTGAAGCACCGGTGAAGCTGTGATGGGGGAGAGCTCGTTGTTTCAATTGTGCCCTGGTCATCTAAAAAATTTAATCGGGGTGAAATTGCGCACGAATCTTGATTAAGAGTATCACAGGTGCGTTATAAGGTGATTATTTGTTTTTTTTGGTCTGGTATAACAATTTTACTTAGACAAAAACAGAAAAAAAATGACAAAAAGTGTTTGGACGTGACTTTTGTTGCTATGTACTTAAATTAGCAATAAAAGCAGTCAGTCCACCCTGTTAATGCGACAGTGGCGAGAAAATTTAATTTCTCTGGGCAAATAATTCAATTTTATTTGTACCACATTTAAATCCCTTAAAATCGTTGCACGATCGGGCGCTTAATCGTTTTATCCCCACGTTTCTTTTCCTATTTACATAAAGATATTTGTTTCGCGCTCTGGTAAAATAAAATTTCGGCACGAAATCTGTTTATTTCATATAAACCTCGTGCGATGATCCGGCCCGCCGAAAGGCGAAACGTCTCTATCGCATCGTTTCCCCCCTCGGAGCGTCGCGACGCCGCCACCACAGGTACTCGATCAGACATCCGTGAAGGCGCATCTTAAATCTCTCTTCGCCGGAACTACAGCCAAGCTGTGTACATGTTTGTGAATTCAATTTCGTAGGCGATTTCCATATTATGTATATCAAAGTGGGAGACGGCGTAAGGGCGTCCTCTGTCGAAACGTACGACTCACGGGCGCTATAAAGGAGCACGCGAGAGCGTCCCGAGGAAAGTGAACAGGAGCTTTTGTAGTGAAGTGAATTTGAAAAGTTGTGATGCTTTTCGCTTCTGACTAAAAGGCCCTAAGAAATTTAGGGGGTGCAGAAATAGGGCACTGATGCTGTCAGCTCGTAGAAACAATCAATTGCGCATTTAGGCTCAATTTCATGCGGTCAGGTCCCTGGTACCTCTGGTCAATTGAATATGCTATATATTCATATAGTTGACATAAAATAATTCGAGTTGAGAGCTTTCAATAATTCCGTCGATTTTATCGCCCGTCCCGGCAATAATTCAGTTTCGTCTCATCCGGGCGGATTGAAGGCAACAAAATCCAAAAATTTAATTAAAACACCCGGAAATTTCATAATACCCAACCTCCTCGTCTCCTAATTAAATATCTCGTGGATTACGACTCCTCTCCTGGTACGGAGGTGATGAAATATTAAAACAAGAAGGCGGCGGAGGCCCTAATGCTACGAAGCCCCCGTCCGTGATTACATCGATATTATCAACGTCGAGATATCTCGCAGTTAATTAATTAAATGTTGTATGAAAACCGAGGGGGGATCTCGCCGGTCACCGGTAACAATATTGTTAATTACGGGGGCTTACCTGATTAATTTCGTTGCGGGGGGGGGGGACGTATCAATCAACCCCTTCCGGTAGGCTTAATTCGGTTCGTGATAAAGCGAGAACGCTACAGATTTATACAATAGAATTTTCTTCTAATAAATACTCATGGGGGTTAACGGGGGCGAAACGCCAATACGTCAATCCCGTGGTTTACTGGTTTCATTCTGACTGACGTTTGTGATCAAACCGAGTGGAACATGTATCCCCTATATTAATAGGGGAAGAATTGCCGATTCGATGATTACCCTAATTAATGTGGTGTCGATCGACACCAGGAGTGCTAGTAATTAATGTAACGCAACTGTTTTGCTCGTATGTTCGGGTCATTTGATCATGGGGTCATGACAAGATTTATTCTATGAAGGATTGAACATATGCAAGTAATGCAATTTATCAAAAAATTCAAGGATGTAACTTATAAGGGATATTCGTACTTCGAATCGTATCAACGACAAACTTCTTCAAAAATTTACTGCAGCAACGATTTCAATGAAACTGCAAGAGTTTTGCTCAGTGTTTCCTGGAGTCCATTTCTTCGAATTTTTCCTGAATTATCAGCCTTTGTTTCAGTATGGGACTGAATTATTCGAGTAACGTTTAAGCATTCTTATTTTGACTTAGGCACCTGCTAATTTAAGAAATTGAAAAGATAATTTCTGAGCTTAAGTAATTTCAGAACTTTTTTTGAAATTTAGTCCGAGCTATGACAGCTTTTATTTTTGAAAAATTATCATTGTGATAGATGGCTAATACTTAATTTGACACTGAGGGAGCAACAAAGGGACACAAATTTCCTTGAGGGAAAAATGGAAGAGCGGTACGAGGGCAGCGAGAGAGAACTTAAATCATTATGTTTGTTGAGGGAAGCTAGAGAAATGCAATCGTTTCTTATTGAAATAACTTTGATACTTCACCCATGACCATACAGTCAAACAGATTATGGGCAAATAATTTACCACCAGCAATATTTTTCAAAATTAAAATACCAATATTAATCGAGCGATAAGAGCAGAAAATTGCAAAAAAATTTATTTTGTGTTTGCGGACTTCTCTAGAATACTCGCAATCGTTATTTTGGTGTCTATTTTGATGAAACGACAATTAATCACGATTTTTACACTTTGTCAAATGCAATTTCTGCACCAATTCGCCTGTAATCCATTAATTATCCTTTTAGTCATGAAGCGCTTACCTAATTATGGGTTTTAATCGGAATGAAAAATCCTGGAATTGTAAAAAACCTTCCTGCCAGCATCTATCGACGATTACCAAAAAATCCCCCTTTCTCCATCCAAATCCCCACTAATAAACTTGTCGCCATTACGATTACTTTTTCAATTAAAATTTACAATCTCGAATCCGTCGTTCGTCAGGTTCCCTCGCCGTTTTCCCCCTCCTCCCTTCTCCACTGCGGCGATTTTTCCAATGAGTTTTCTTGGAAATTAGCGGAGAACGGGGAATTTTCTATTGGAAACAGCCGGCGAAAAAAATGTATATCGAGGGATCCGACAGATGGAAGGGGAAGTTTAATTACGGCCCAGATTTTTATCGTTCCTCGATAAGTGAATACCAAGGAGAAACATTCAAAAGCGGTCGTCGGTCTGTACGATATTAACTTTGTGATTTATCTTCGGCGAAGGAGAAACTGCGAGTAACGCGGTCGCGTAATAAAATTCGAAATTACTCTGGAGGAGTGGGGGGTAATTGTTTTGTGACCTTGTGGATATCGGTACCGGTGTTAACCTTGATGGACGAAAATGTGACTAATTTATTCAGACTCAAAGGTTACTTCTACAATCACAAATTTTTTACTCAGCCTTTTCCTTTCTGATTAAATTTTTCATTAATTTTCCTCTTCGCCTCGACCCATTTCATCCGTTGTTTTGTTATCTTCTGCGTGTTATTTAAGTCAATATTCTCACCGTCTTCCATTGTTACAATTGTTTTGCAACTCAAACAGTTCAGTGAATTCCATCGAATCCTGAAGCCAATCGGACATTTTTGTTCGAAAATTTTACGGGCCGATACGGTTGATATGCAAATTTCCCGTCCCTATAACCGCCGAGGAAAAATCTTTCATTCATTACCTGCCAATTACGGCGGGAAAATTCTTGGACTCATCGTGTCAGTTATTTAAGGGAAATTTTTCGTTTCTCAGATCGTTAATACAAAGAATTATAGGACTCACGTGCTTCTCCCGAGTCTAAATTAGCCGATGGTCTAGTAGGAAGACGGGCACCCAATGAATATTGCTCCTACTGCTGCTGTAATAAACTAGTTGCCGACATTTTTTTCAGTGTACAAATACAAAAATTCCGGAAATTGATTAGAGAATCGACGTTTATCAATTACTTTTCCGGGCGATCGTATCAATTTTTCATAAATCCCCTTGTTGTTTTCGTCCGGAAGTTCCGATATAAGTTCCGACGTCGGTTTTCCATGCTAAAAAGGGGAACGGAGGACGTGCGACCTACTTCAGAAACAGGGAACTTTCGTTTTTATCGCCAGTGTTGTGATTATTTTTTAATAAAATATCAAACGTTCCTGCGATATAAATCACGTCTTGTGGCGTTCGACTATTGTCGTTTAGGCCGCAGATCGGACGTGTGTGTATTATTATTGTGTAGATCTAGTATTTATTTACGTAGGTTGAGCCGTGATGCGAACTCGAATTTGCTTACCAGCCATAAATCACGAAGGGGAAAGCGTTTTATTCCCCATTATCCCACAGGAAGAATAATTCGTTTCTTGCACTCTCCGTAAATATAAATCGTCCCTCGGAGACGGACGCATCTTTTTTCACGTCGTTTCTCATCTTTGCCATTTGAAAACTTAATAGAAATCCAAATCTTACTTGTATATACTTCAAAAGTTTGCGAACACATAATAGGTAGGTGTTCATTACAGCGGGCCATGTGAACCCACTCTCATGTTGTTATTACCACGTCGATCGACCCAAACGATTCTAATTACCAAGATAATCTTACTCATCTCGATAACAATTGACGTGTAGTCATGATTATTGTAAAAATCGATTATGTCATCGATTATTTAGGCTCTTCGACTAATCATCTCACCTTAGACGCCCATTCGTTTTGTATTTATAGATTTGTTACGGGGCTTAAGCCTTGCACGTGCGTACGCGTATGGTCTAGCAGGAGGGGAGATCATACCGTTCTCACTCCTACTATATATATATATATATATATATATATATATATATATATATATATATATATATATATATATATATATATATATATATATATATATATACATTATCGTTGATTGTTAGTTTTGCCTCGCTATTACTTTAATATATCCAGTGACTTTGGAAATGTGCATCTTACGATCGGATGTGAAATTCGGTGATTGGCCTCGTTTAATAAAACAGGTGGACAATTGCAAAACGTCGTTGAAACGTTTGATCTGCTCCCGTATTTATTTTCCCGGAAAATACGATTTCCCTTGAATGAAGCGACGAAACACGTTATTTTGGAGGTTTAAATAAATATACAAGAGCAGTGTTTGTTTGGATGAATTGATTTTAACGAGATCGCGTCGATTTGTATGTATTGTGATATAATAGTAGATAGACGTTAAATATAAACCAACTGCTAATAGTTGTTTTCGCAAATCGCTAATTGAAGATCAGTGATGTTACATAAAAATCGTTAATCCTCCTCGTTTAATCTCTAATCGTTCTGTTAGAAAGTTTTCGATCGATTCGAATCATCTCCGATGAAATTGCGAATTCTCCGACTCTCGTCGATGAAGATCGTGCACTTTTCGGGCTATTTCAGTGTTTTTTCTACATTTTGCATCAACGTATTTTTTAAATTCACAAGCATGTAATTCCACAAAGTAATACATGCTTTTAGTGTCTTAAGGCTCAATATTCTGCTACTTTTAGATGAAATTATATCGATTTAAAAGCTCAGGATCTTTGAAGGAGAAGCTACAAAGTATTTTTTCCGATTAAATCTTCGTAATAGAAAGAAAATGCTTTTTTTTATAAAATAATTCGTTTCCTTTATGGACAATTTTTTTATTGAACTAAAAATTCATATGAAATCGCCTAGAGGTTTTAACTTAAGTAGAGATGAGGGAGTTAAGAAGGTTTTATTACACAGAATCTTCGACTAGGGATAAATGTTGTGCTATAGGCCTGAAGGCAAATTTTCCTTTTCAAGTTTTACCGTTTCTTTAAAAAAAGATTTGTATTTCCTACTGTATATATTATATTATAGTGTGTTATCACTGGAAATTTCTCAAAAAGTCAATAAGGAGTCGATGTTGTTCCATTCCTGTACAAAGATTCTAAAATCACAAGGTTTCTGGCATTGGGTTCCTCATTTGTAAAATAATATTTTGCATGGGAAACCAAAGAAACTTTCGCGTTTTTTCGGGAGCGTTCCCGTTTTCAGTTAATTTTTTTCTCACATAAAACTCCCTCTGATATATCCACGGATATTCTCCAGGGCTTCGTTTCTCCATCGGCGAAAAATTATTCCCCCGGGGAGATGGAACAGGGATAAAAGCTTCGGGCTAACGGGGAAATAAAGAAAAAGGAATTATTCCCCTTTCGGGGTCGGCGGCGGGGAGTTTGAAACATCCGGGACGGTCCCGCGGAAATGCCGAGTGTATAATGAAAACATACTTCGGCATTTCTTCGGATCTAATAAAATATTTTCATTGGGGGGGAGTCTTGCAGGAATAATAGGAGATTCCCTGAGGAGGCGACACGCAGTTACAATTGCATTGTAGAGATGATGCGGATGTCTAAAGTAGGGGCATAGAAATGTCAGAATTAATGAAAATCTCTCAAAAATCCAGCTAAAAATAGTGAAAGAAAAGACTGTCATTATACAAAGCTGACGCAACAACAGGAAACTTATGGAAATAGACTAAATTAGTCTGAGTATGCGCATGGTGTTTGTGTGTGCATATACATAATTCTCATCGGGTCGGAAATATTGGAGGCGCGTCGTTGTTCCCCTAATTGGGTGTAAATTGCGTCCGCGACCAATTACGCTCATTAAAACGGCAAAATTCCGCGCCAGTCGAGAGGGGCCCTTCCGGTTTAATTGGAAAATTATGTCGGGCCCCGGGGGCTTCGCTTAATTCCAATGGAATTGGGTGACGAAATTGGGACGCAAATTGATTCCGTCGAAACAAAATTTATACACCGGAAAATTTATTTTCGGTTTTCTTTTCTCTCGCTCTGTCTCGAGTTCGCCTTCACTTTCTCAATGAGATACCGGCGCTCGACGACAAATTGATTATCGATCAAAATAATATGAATCATCTCGACTCCGATCCCATTCGGAATTTATTATAAACGAAAGAACGATTAGGAGTCTCCAGTCGAGCGAAAAACGGACAAAAATGGTCGAAACGCCGCGAAACCTCCACCTCCACAGTCAAGAGCTAAATTTAAATTGATTGTTTGGAACTGTGAGACAAATCATTTTCCGTTCTCGTGTGTGAATCCGGCATTTCAAAATCGAGAATTTCGCGAATTTTCCGACCTACGCCGTTTCGGATTGGAACTTTTGCAAAAATTTTAACTGCCCGTATCTCTGTTAATTCTCGTCCGATCGCCACGAAACTAAGCGCATTGTAATCAGCGACCTCTAATCTATAAAGATACACCAACGAAACCCACGTTTTCTGACTTTGAATTTTTTGAAAAAGTTCGAAGGGGATTGTTGGAACTTTTGCCGAAATCTTTAAACGCCCGTATCTCTGTAAACTAAAAGCCTTACGTCTTTTGATGATCTTAGTGAGATTAGTATTTCCTTCCATTTGGATTACAATCGTATCAACATTGAGATTCAGAGCGTCAGTGAATTAGAAAATATCGCCAGAATTAATTTTCCCTCACGAAGGTCGTCAACACCTAACTTCAACAGTTAAGAGGAAAGTCTTGAAATTTCCACCCCAGCTAACCTAATATGGAAAGGCCCCGCCGTCCCTCCTCGAGATTTACCTCATTCATCGACCTTCCCGTCATTTAACGTCACATTCATTAATATTTAACGTTCCCGTTTGGTTTAGTTTAATGGCGACGGCGTCCTTTAACTGTAAAACGAAGGGACGCAGGGCGACGAGTACGCCATCTAGGCCGCGATGGAATCTCCTTCGAAATAGAAAAGACTCGAAGAATAGGGAAAGTCGTCACATCATCGCCCTCGGCGATTCCTAATTACGCCATGACTCTGGATTACTCCCGAATTTGACTCTTAGAAGTA
Organism: Cryptocephalus primarius; assembly: GCA_963576515.1. Taxonomy (NCBI): domain Eukaryota; kingdom Metazoa; phylum Arthropoda; class Insecta; order Coleoptera; family Chrysomelidae; genus Cryptocephalus; species Cryptocephalus primarius. The sequence goes on along the minus strand of OY754949.1, from coordinate 1,816,457 downwards.
GACAGGGAAACGGGAATAACCGTTAGTGGGGATGAAAACCGAGGAGGGAAAACTTTCGGCGGGAGGCGCTAACTGCAAAGTGACTCGAGTTCATTATACGCATCGATCCTCGTTTAAACAAAAATATAAGTTGTGTGAAAATGTACAGAACTGTGCCTTGTTTGTTTCTACGCCATAATTATTTTGGTAATTAATTTCGTCAATTTTTGTTTGATTTGCAGTTGATGGAAGCGGCAGCGAAGGGCATTTTCGGGGGGCGGCCTCGGTACGTCCAATTAACCACGACTCACGCTACTAAATGGTAAGTACAGTAATGTAGTAACACTATAAGTACCTTTATGCCTTTATCCTTTATCCAGTATAAACGGTACTATAGTGGAGTTGCATGATTGTAGTATTATAGTATACATACTTTTTTCCATGCGATATTTAGGCTGGTGTTGATAAATCCGGGACTAAATTTAAAAACACGTCCATTATACGCGACGCGCAGATTTTTATTCCGTTAGCACAGCGATTTGTCTCCACTTTCGTACATATTGGGTTTTCGGGGCTGCTTAATAAAATATTTCCCAGGTGCCGTTACGCGCGCACTCACACACGTGGCGTAACATTCTTCCCCTATACACCTTCATACTTAGTTGATTTCGTTGAATGGCACAAGTGTCAATAAGGAATGGCTTCTAAGTGGTATTCCCCGCCGATGCTTTTAAAGTGCGCGTGTGTACATAATTTATTTCTTAACGTAGAGGATCCCCGAATATACAAAAGATCATTCTTGAGCCACTTTACAAGTAGATTCGAGAGAAAGATGAGAGAGACACTTCGTTGAGTTATCCGGACTCAATAGAATCGGGATGGGCGAAGGGGAGGTTACAGCCAATTTTCTCATTTAATACACTTTGGTCAATCTACTATTGTTCTGCACACTTTGCATTTATCCCGTCCGGAGTAACACCAGAAACGACATTTCTCTTCCTCTTCTCCTCTATAAATAGAACAAATTGCTATGCCGATTATTTTTCCGTCTGGAGCGAAAAATTCAATGGGAGGACGCATGTGCCGGGGAAATATTTTCCCTCGCGCCACCTGCGATACTGATTTTCCACGGCGGTCGCGCGGGAGGGGGCGCGGAGACGTAATTTTATGTATTGAAACGTCAATTTGATCAGGCCCGTACGTGCGGATTCAATACGTCGACAATAAAGCCCATTCGAACCTTATTTTTGCCGTCCCCGTACCCCTGATTTAATTTCATTCCGGCCGGCTTGGCTTGCTCCCCCGTCAACGATAACCGAAAGCTAATACGACGACGGGGGAGGAATTGACACTTCAGGTGATTTCCGTAACGTTTCGATCGCCCCCGGGATGGTTTCGTCTATAATCGGACCCGATGTGCTCCGTAGCTTTAAGGGAGTAAGGGAGTATATCCTCTAAAATCTGGCGCCCGAGCACTACGACCTGTATTCGACATATCTGAAGCGAGATGCATAGTTGCATGCTCTTAGAATTTAGCTCCCCAATACCGAATATTGATAATTCTGTATCCAAACTACCCGTAACTTTGAGGGATATAATCTTGTAAAATCTGGCGCCCGAGCGATACGACCTGTGCCCGACATATTTGCAGTGTTGCATCCCTTGGGAATTTACCTCCCCGATATAGAATATCGATAGTTCTGTGTCCAAACCATCCGTAGCTTTAAGGGAGTAAATCCTCTAAAATCTGACGCCCGAATAACCTGAATTTCCCCTTGGAATTTAGCTCCCTAATACCGAATATAGCTATTCCTAGCGTTGAGGGATTCATCCTTCTAAAATCTGGCGCCCAGGCGTTGCGACTTGCAACAGAGTTTAAAGGCCATATCAAGTGAAACTCCCTTTTAAAGTTCTCAGCCGAAAAAAACGTTGTTTTCCTTATCCCGCGGGAACGACTACGCCCCAGAAATAAATTCCCGTATATCTGCGATATTAATACGGTGCCATCCATCAGGTCCATTCTTCTCGGGAGCATTTATCCCACCTGGGCGCCCCCGGTAATCGTCGAATCCCCTCCCGCGCATCGCTCGAGAGTGGAGTAGTTTTTGTCGGCGGATCAGAGATTTTCGGGAATTTAAGTCCCGGAGGATTACACGGCGTAATGGGACAGGGTGGACATACGCGTGCGGTTAATGATATTCCAGACAGGGGCGTTATCTCGAAGCGGCAGGATACGCAGCACGATGAGGTTGAAATTATAGAAATTTCGTATGTGAACGTGCGCGATTACCGAGAGGGTCCGGAGGGGATAGGGAAAAATCTCGATCGGGGGGAGCGACGATGAGCCGCTCCCCACGGGAGATGAATTCATGAAAAGTGCCAGTAGGTTCTGATGAAGGGACTGTTTCATTTTATTAAATGTAAATAATAATTTTGTTGTCTCCCTTATTACTTGTAAATAAAAGTTACGACCAGGGTCCTGAAGGAAACCCGGGGGTGCGCTTATGGGCCGCAATTGTAAAATCCGTACCTTTAGTGCAAGAGATTTCAAAAAATCGTAAGAAGAGCTGTAGCTTTACTCCCTTTAGTTGCAATATGTAATTATCATTGATTGACCCAAGGTATCGTTTATCAATGACCATTTCTGGTCCATGTAGCCCCATACACAAGCTTAAACGTTAGATTACTAATGAGAAAAGTATTTCGGCTGAAATATGGTATTTTTAGTTACGCAAAAATTACTTTTTCACAAAAGCCGCAGTTATCCCTATTTGAGACGTCCCCGACGTTCTAAATGCGAAGGCTGTTTACCTTTAAATTTCCCATTATTTTCCGATCCCACGTGGAAAAAGTTTTATTTTTAAGCTCCTTAACGCTCCGCGAAAAGTCAAGGGAGAACCTCGCTCTTCTCTCCCTTTTTTCTCGAATTGTGATTACCGCGACCGCTCTACCGTTCGATGGCTCCGACTTTTTTCCCTGCGCCGGCGAATTTAAATTACCTCGCTTTAAATCTGGAGTATTTACCTCTGGAAGGCCGAGGGCGCTAAAAAAAAAAGAAGACAAATGTCAAGTTTTCTGGATTAATCGCGGAATGGCATTATAGAGGTACGTACAAAGTTTCGTAATAAAAGTTGTTTGGTGGGATTTGAGAAATCGCAGGTTCCCTATTGGAGCGATTGAAGTATTTCGATGATTTGAAAATCCGACCAATGGAAACAGCTCGGGCTCTGTTTGGATCCAGGATCGATGGATGCTTTGCAATTATTTGCTCAATAGTGAATTAACTTAAAATCTGTATTTAACTACCTCTTGGGTATCCACCTTTTATTTTGGTTGATTGAAGTTGATGAGCGTAATTACTTAAATGTCAGTAGTAAAGAACGCGTTCAGGTATGAACTGATGCGGCCACCATGCGTATTCACCAAAAAATGAAGCGAATGGGCCAAGCACGAACCTCTGTCATGTCCTTCTATAGCAACTCGAATGATCTACAGGATATTTTTCGTCTATTAGGCGCAGAATATAGATTATCTGACTCTCAGAATCGGAGTTACTATGGATTAAACCTCGGAGATCCCTATGATGGGTCTAACGAGGAACCTTCACCATTTCCCCTATTAGCCCCAGTCGTTTCGGGGGGGTGTAAGACTTGCCCACCAGGCGTTCCTATGGTGTGTTCTCTCCTCTGGGATTCTCAGTTCTTTTCCATTGCCATCTTTTGTGGTCTGAAGTAGTTGCTGACACCTGTTTTCTGTGGTGGAATGTACGGATTTTCTATATGGCATATCTTCTTCTCTGTCAGATTTGTTGATTTGCTTTTGTGTTAGCTCTAGGGGAGCCCTATAAAAATGCAAGCAAGAGATGTTTATGTTGGGGTTTTGTTGACCCTGTAAATGTTGTAAAACGTGGTTTTACCCCTTCTAACCGTAGTAAACAATACGGTTAAACGCTGTAACGTTGTAGAAAGAATCTAGAACGATACGCATATGGTTGAGAAAAAGAATTTTAACGACCATTTCAATAGTTTTTACAATTTTCCTAATTTAAGTAACAGTGAGCGCGTCTACATTCCCTACTTGCCCGACTCGAATTTCGAGTTTGTTCAAAACTTCGACTCGGTCCTTTAGAGAGATTAAAACAAAGTAACTTTCCTCCTTCGGTTTTCGACGACTCTTCGAATAATTACGGGTCCCCTCGTTCCCTCTTTAGCCTCTGGGCGTGTGTGTGTGTGTGTGTGTATGTTTTTCTCGCTCTCATTGTGTAAACGAGAGACAGGTCGAGCTTTTGTCGTTCGCCAAAGCGTAAAAACTAGTGCCCGGATAGCGATACGCGAAAGTTACGCTCGTCTACTTTACACAATTGGAAAGGAGAACTGAGGACATAATACCGTCCCGTGGAACTTTGCATGTGCGCGAAAACACAACGCTCGTTGCTGCTACGATGAGCCTCCATAGAGGCGAGGAGATCGTTTTACGTTATCGGGGGATGTGAAACCCATGAATATTTATTACTAACAACTACACTTGAGACTTAGGAACGGTTTACATCTGTCATCCAAAGCTAGTATATTAGTAATAGAAATTAGAGTATAATGGTTATGGGTGTTTTTCCCCTTTCGGTTAAAATACTGGCTGAAGCTCTAAAAACTTTGTTTCTGGCTGCATACGATGAATTTGTATTAACGTTCGTTTTAATCGAGCTTCGAAGTATCACCGCGATGGAGATTTGTTCCACGTTTCAATGGAATATCCTCCTAATCAGACCCACTTTATTTTCGTAATCACGACGTCGTCGGCGTCGTCGTGATTACGCCGGGAATGGATGTGATTAATGAGCAGAAAATGACAATTTCAGGGTAGCAAATGCTAAATCTGTTTAACTTGCGATGATAAATTAAGGGCGAACTAGTAGAAAATCGGGGGATAATAGGTTCGTAATATTTGACGGATCCCCCTTTGAGTACCCGTCTTTTCGACTTTCCTCGCGATCGATAGGCGGAAGATTCACTAACTTTATTAGGCGGGGCGCTGATTACGCGCTTAATTACGTTTCGAGCGGAAATTTGCTTGGGAAAAAACTAAGGAGATATTTCTCAATTTATAAAAACATTCACTGAGGGGCGAACAGCGAACATCCCCTTCGCTAAACCAGCGAGAGAGGTCGCGTGAGCGTGTACAATATGTGCGCGGTATAGCTGCGCCTTCCCTCCCATATGTTAAAGAGAATGCGCGCGTGCACCGATACTTGTATTACCTATTCGCAAGGAGCTAATACACTTTTTGCACTTTCACCCTCGATTGGACCAAAATACTGGAAATTGGGGCACTTTCAATTGAAGCAACTCTTTTATGTGAATCTATTTAAGTGATATTTTGATGAGGGGCAAAAGAATCATTTAACTAGACAGTGTGGCGAGTTTTACAAAGCACCTTCCCTCAGGATTGCATATTAATGAAATTTCTTGAAGGAACGCCTGAAAACTTTTAATTTCGCACGAACCTGAAAACCTTAAAAATCAAACATGGCGCCATAACTGTACCGATGGATCGTTTTTAGACGAGGTGAATGTCTTAACCAAAAACATCCTAATTAATTCGGGATTTAAATTACCCTTCCACTTTTTAATTACGATATCAACTGTCCCCGGCAACAGATGAGATCCCCTCGCCTCGTTTCATCGAAGGAATCCCCGTTGAGCGCCGTGGCCTCTCCTCTCCGTCTTTCGGGCGTCCAGGACGAGAGGAAAATAAAGAAAATAGGGGATGGCCCCGGGCGACCCCACCCTATGAATTATTAATTACTCTCATCTCTCGGTTCCTCCCGTCATTATCCGGCCGTGAAATCTCTCGTTTTTTCCGTCCTATAAATTTAAATAATTCCGCGTCCTCCTCGGCGATAACTCATTCTCTGGCGAAATTAGAAAGCGAGCTAATGAACGGGATCACTGGGAGTTTTAATTGTTAATAGTGCCGCTTGTCGCTTTAGTGGGAAACTAGCTAATTACAGCTGGAGGACTGGTTATTTTTGCGCTTTATTTCTGGCGACGAGATGAGAGGCCAGGCCGAGAGAGAAATGTTTAATTACGATTTACCCCTATTACTCCGTAAACTAGTAGATCTTACGACTATGGAGCATCTGTTTAATTTGAGGTTTAACGTAACATTTACAACGACCATTGGTGTTATAGAAATTCTAGAATGTATTTAAATAAGCGCATCGTCCGTACTCGTTTTAATAGAATTGCACTAAGGTAGATGCGGGCAGAACGATTTGCTGGCGCATGGCATCAAGAAAATCGTTCATTCATTGTTATTAGTCGACGAAATGCAATAATATAAGGGAAAACTGTAATATTGCCAAACTATCAAATGAAAAATGCTGCAACTTCAGTAAAATCGCGAATTTTCCGACTTCCGCAGTTAGCGATTTTGCATTTTCCGACCGCGCCGTATCCATGGGTGGTTGTTTAATGGATTCCAAGTGGCTTCTGTAAAATCGAGAATTTTCCGACTTCCGCTCGTCACAATTTTGCATTTTCCGACCGCGCCGAGTCCGTGGGGGCCTGTTCAATCGATTCCGAGAACCTCCAGTAAAATCGCGAATTTTCCGACTTCCGCAAATGATGCTTTTGCATTTTCTGACCGCACCGTATCCCTGAGTGGTTGTTTAATGGATTCCAAGTGGCTTCTGTAAAATCGAGAATTTTCCGACTTCCGCTCGTCACAATTTTGCATTTTCCGACCGCGCCGTGTCCGTGGGGCCTGTTCAATCGATTCCGAGAACCTCCAGTAAAATCGCGAATTTTCCGACTTCCGCAAATGATGCTTTTGCATTTTCTGACCGCACCGTATCCCTGAGTGGTTGTTTAATGGATTCCAAGTGGCTTCTGTAAAATCGAGAATTTTCCGACTTCCGCTCGTCACAATTTTGCATTTTCCGACCGCGCCGAGTCCGTGGGGGCCTGTTCAATCGATTCCGAGAACCTCCAGTAAAATCGCGAATTTTCCGACTTCCGCAAATGATGCTTTTGCATTTTCTGACCGCACCGTATCCCTGAGTGGTTGTTTAATGGATTCCAAGTGGCTTCTGTAAAATCGAGAATTTTCCGACTTCCGCTCGTCACAATTTTGCATTTTCCGACCGCGCCGTGTCCGTGGGGCCTGTTCAATCGATTCCGAGAACCTCCAGTAAAATCGCGAATTTTCCGACTTCCGCAAATGATGCTTTTGCATTTTCTGACCGCACCGTATCCCTGAGTGGTTGTTTAATGGATTCCAAGTGGCTTCTGTAAAATCGAGAATTTTCCGACTTCCGCTCGTCACAATTTTGCATTTTCCGACCGCGCCGTGTCCGTGGGGCCTGTTCAATCGATTCCGAGAACCTCCAGTAAAATCGCGAATTTTCCGACTTCCGCAAATGATGCTCTTGCATTTTCCGACCGCACCGTATCCGTGGAGGGCTGTTCAATCGATTCTGAGTATCTCCGGTATAATCGCGAATTTTCCGACATCCGCAATTAACGACTTTGCATTTTTCGTGGTAGATTGTTTAAACGATTCCGAATAGCTCCGGTAAAATCGTGAATTTTCCAACCTTCGCGACACGTCAATTGTCAATAATACTGTACCCTTGGATTCTTCGAAAATCACATAAATGCAAGACACTTGTAGTCGCGTTCATCCACTATGGCAGAAGAAAATTACACGTTTTAAGGCAGATCGAGAAATCTAGAATGAGCAAAATAAGGAGAAAGCGTAACGCATACGAAATGAAAACTTATCACTTCCACTCACCGTATATGGACTATATACAATTGTGTAGGACGTAGTCCAACTATTAAACGAATAAAATGCATTTAACGAACCCATATTAAACGTTCAGTTACAATAAACATAGTCGTCCCATTTTTATTAATTGGGCCAAATTAGCAACGATTATACCCGAACGACATAATCTACCCCTCTTTTATCTAAAAGGACAATTCGAATTAACGTTCCTCCCTCCCCCATTAAATACAAAAAAGGGTTGTGACAGATGTCAGCCGCAGGATTCCGACGGGAGCGAATTCTCATTATATTTCATTAATTAATCATTTATGTAAATGACAACAGAATTCAACCTCAATTCTTTTTATTACAACAGAATTCAACCTCAATTCTTTTTATTACGTCCTTACGATAATGAATGTTAAGTTAACGATTATAGCGTGGGGGGAACAATGCCAAAGGAGCGGAGTGAATCTTGAGATATTTTTAGAACCAATTAAGTTGACCACGCGCTTTAGTACCGACTATTAAGACAGTTATTACTAGCGCCATCTACTAGCCAATAGAATATATAGAAGAACCTAGAACTAGATTAAAACCGTTGTTACCAGCGCCATCTACTGGCCAACAGAATAGATAGAAGAATCTAGAACTAGATGGATGCCCTTGATGTTTCAAAGAAAGGGGCGGAGCCACGGCTCGGATGAGTGCTTACGGGGAGGGTTTGGTAAAAGAGGGTGGAGCCTGAGAGTATGAAGGTGGATCCTATGTGTTTCGGCTTCCCTTTTTTCGTCGGGGAGTGTATCGCTGTTGCCGAAAAATAATTAACGTCGGTATTGAGAAGTCCCGCCGGAGACTGAAAGGACTTTTACGACCGCATAAATCCCGAGAGGCGTTAAGCGAGTGGCTGAACGAGAGGATCCAATTTCAGAATTTACAGTTTAATAAAAACGCGCTTTATCTCCCGACTACATACACGCAAACAATTTAACGTTCGGCGTTTATAAACAAATCTTAATGTAAATTTTGGAATTTTACTCTATTCCCGTGTTGTAATAACGGCTCCGGGAGCGAGAGGGAGGGAGCGACCGCGGTCTACCGGAGCATTTAGTGCTCTGTTTATTCGCCGCCGACGCAAACATCGACGTTAACAAGCATCGAAAGTTCCCTCTTTCCCCCGCGAAATAAATTTACGTCTGGGCTGTAGTTAATATCTCTCGGGAGGGTATTAAGCCGATCGCTTAATGCGGCGATTACGCCGCTTAATTCGTCTGACGACGATGGAGAGTTGAAAAACTACGTTATAGAAAAATAACGTTGAAAACAACTTTATAGAGGAACGATCACGTTCGGAAAGGAAAAAACGAGCCGAATGGAAAAGACGATTTTACTCGTTGAAATACGTTTCAGCGGTTTCGGTCTGAATTTGCATTACAGATGTATTTACTTTTACTTGCTTTGTGATATAGCTTAGCGAGCATATTATTGAACTTTCACGTTCTACGACCTTTTATAAATATTCTCTCAGCTCGCCAAGAGGATTCATGAAAATTATTTCAGCACGCTTATTTCCTGAAAATTTCCTCAAGATTTTTAAGTGATTCTCAGAACCTTCAAACCAATTGTAAGGTGGAAATAAAGGTAAATAAATCTAAAAATCCATGACAGGACACCTGAAGGCATACAGTGATATCTTCTTCTTCTTCTTCTTCTTCTTCTTTGAGCTCTACAACCCAAGGTGGGTCTTGGCTGACTGCACTACTTGCTTCCATCTTGTACGGTCCTCCATTAAAAGCGGATCGGAAGGTATATCCATTGCTGACAGGTCCGCTTTGATGTTGTCCGTGATATCTAGCAGCCTGAAATATACCTTGGATCCCCAGCTTCAAGGCCCTAGGAATTTACATAAAAATCGTAAGACCACATGAAATATTTCTACGAAGCCTTGAAATTTTGTGATTCTCCTACAGGTCTAAGAAAACTGTCCTGAAATTCTGGAGCAATACTACAGCAATTCCTTGCATCCTGAAATGTCCATTGAATCTGTATGAAACCTTCTATATTATTTCTATGGAGCTTAAAGGCTCCTGCTATCACTCCTGCGATAGTTTTCAGGAAACCTGATGATATTCCTGCGACCTGTACTATTTAGTAGAAATCGTAAAACGACATGCAGCCTTTTTAAGAAGCCTGAAATTTTCTTCAGAAAGTCTATGAAAGCTGCGCTAGATTTTCGAAGGTATACAGGTTTTTCAGGCTGCCAGGAATTACTGTGTATTACTTGGATTTCAGCGCCATTTTTTAAGTCTTCCAGGTGATTCATAAAATGTCCAAGTTTTGTGATGTCGTACCGAGGCATTTACTGAAAAATGTACAGAGTCTCAAGGTTTTATAGGAATATTTTAAATCATATGCTATAGTAGTATTTTTCGGGAATAATTCCAGGATTCTTGAAACTGAAAGCATAGCAAAGCCATTTCAGAGTTTAATTAGTTTGAAAGTAAGCAAAACTCACTATGGAGTGGTAAAATGGCGGGTGGTCAACAAATCCTGTAACAAAATTATCAGTGAAGAAATTTGCAGGTGGAGACTTTCGTGAAACAAGGGTAGATTTTATTTCGAGGATCTTGAGACGTTTTTGCAAATAACTTTGAATCATTTAAGCTCCAAACCATTCCTTAGGCTCTAGAAAGTTCAAAATTGGTTAAAAAGCTTCTAAACATAATGGAGAAAAAACTTGTAGGGAAAAAGGACCCTCTATTACCCCCTCGATAAAACACAATAATCCAGGCTCGCCACTGCCAAAGTGATGCCATAACTTCGTGAAACCCACTATAGCAGAGTATGGTATTAATGCATCATTCCACTTTAAATGGAAGCAAATTCAAATGTTTCTTCAAACCCAAAGGCGTTTATATGGGATCATACAACCGAAAACGTTACCGTTTCTCGAATTGCTTCAGCATCTGAAATTAATCCGGCCGTTGTAATTTTTAAGTTCGTGAAATAATTACTCCTGCAGGAAATTATTCCTGCGAACAGGGCGATTATGTAAGTCTCGAAGGCACTTATACATACGTACGTATACACCTGCGATGTTCAATTCGCCTCGTAATCATTATGATAACTGGAAGCCTTATACTGCGATACGAGCAAATTGGGAGAATTTACCCCAAATGTTTACTTGCTCGGTGTAGAATTTTCGCAGATATGGCGAGGAAGGGACGGTCTTTACTTCTGAACAGACGTTACTTTGACTCTAAAACTCTATATTAATTTCGAATGTTTGAGTTGAGACGGAATTTGTGAGGGGCTCACATTCGGGATTTGAGGTTTAGGCGAATTACCACGTTTAAGTTGTAGTAGGCTTTAAACAATTTGAGGAAAAGTCGAGAGTGGATATCAAGCAACTTTTGAATTTTGTGCTATGAAGTTTAGCTCTATAAGCTACGAAGTCCAAGAGAAATTGTAATCATTAAGAATGATGAAAGTACCTTTACCCCACCTACCCAGTCAGTTTTTGGAGAAAAGTCAAACAACTTAAAATACTTCCTGAGGGATGTAGCACCCTTTGAAGATGGCATCCTCACTTCAGTTTTTCTCAAATAATTTCTCTTCCAACTTGGCATATCTAATAATGTGTGTATGACGAGTCTTTCATTTTCAGTACAATTTTTCTCTTTGATTTTGAAACATTTTTCAATATACCGTTTCGTGATTAACGTTCATTAAACATTTTTGGAATGAAACCTGTCAGTTTCGTTACCCTATATACCGCCTCGGTGTATGAGATCGAAAAGTGGATGCTGAAGCCAAGCGAACAGTGAACAACAAACGCCCCCACTCTACACCTTCACTAAGCTAGCAACGGGCGTCTGAACGTGTACAATATGTGCGCGATATAGCTGCGCCATAGTTCTCGTAGGTTAGTTATGGCTACTGATCTCGATGAATTTCCTTGTTTCCCTTGCTCACTATAATACATTTGTATTTATCGAACACGAGGAAGCTGCAGTGGTAGCCATGAAATACCGGATTAGATTTTAGATATTTAACGTTTCCTACACAAGAAAAAAGTGATGAAGAAGCACCATTCATTTATCCGTGCCGATGCCACGAACGTCCTCCATAATCTCTCGGTTTGTCGCGCATTATATTCGATCAAATAAAGTGCAGGTACTCCAATCAAGGGAGAATTTAAATCGCGGTGCTGGATATCCTACGCTCGATCTAACCCTCCTCTTTCATCCAGAAACTTGGCACAGAACGTAAGTTACAATTAAACGGGGAAGACTCAAATGCGATGGAAACATTCCTCATTATCGCGAAATCGGGACGCAGTTCCGGCGCGATTCCTCCCCGGCGAAAAAGGAGAGGCGAATCGGCCTTTTCACGAAGAGGGAGAAATTTTCTCGACGGGAAAATGGCCTGTAATCGAGGACATTTTCTGAAAGAATTGTCTTGAAAGTGTTCCGGGCTTATTATGAATTATTAAGTCGTTTGAGCGACGAGCGATTCATGACTGTTCTATGAATTTTGTCGCAGGTCTGAAATATGTTCCAGATTGCCTGGAAAACTGTAGGTAGAGGAAGAGTCCAGGAAATTAGTGCGGAGGTGCAGAGTATCAAGAGTAAATATGTTTCAGCAGGAACATTTCAAGTCATTTGACGTTTCTGTAGAGTTTTTTCGAGCTGCGTGGAACTCTGTTTCCTGAAAGCTGCTAAATGCAAAATATGCTTCAGGGTATCAAGAGTAAACACGTTTCAGCAGGACCATTTCAGGTCCTTTGACGTTTCTGTAAGGTATTTTCAAGTTGCATAGAACTCGTATGTTTCATGAAGGCTGCTGAATTCAAAATATACTTCAGGATAACAAGAGTAAACATGTTTCAGCAGGAACATTTCAGGTTGTTTGACGTTTCTGTAAAGTTTTTTCAAGCTGCATGGAACTCTGTTTCCTGAAGGCTGCTAAATGCAAAATATGCTTCAGGGTATCAAGAGTAAACCTGTTTCAGCAGGACCCTTTCAGGTTGTTTGACGTTTCTGTAAAGTATTTTCCATGGGACTTTATGTTTCCGGAAGGGTGCTGAAAGTAAAATATGCTTCAGGCTATCAGGAGTAAAAATGGTTCAGTAGGACCATTTCAGGTCATTTGACGTGTCTGAAAAAATATTTCAAGCTACTAAAAATACTTCTAAATTTCCTGAATATCGTTGTAACTTGTTTATGGAGCAAATATGATCAAAGAGTTTCCTAAGAATAAATCCAGGTTTCCTGGGCTTCCTAATCAAAAAAATTGCACATTTGAACTTCGAAAAGAGATTTGGGGTGTCCTAAGGTTGTTTTTAATCATCCAGCGGTTTCTGGGACTCTTTTTCTCTCGCCCTCTCTCGGGTTTCAGCCAAATTTTCAAACGAGTCAACACCTCCACTCGGATTACCGCGTCGACACTGATTAAAAATAGAACAACCGCCTCGATGTTAATTTTTCGAAAGCGAGGGGCTGTAAAAAAAGGGGGCGCAAAAGTAAATTAAGACCGCCGCCTCCGCTGCCGCCCATCGCCTCACACTTAACACAAATTAGCTTTCTCCTAATGGGTTCCCGCCGAGAGGATCTGGAGTGGAAAATTAGGCCGAATCTCATATTTCACCGTTACGGCTGTCTTTGCGGGAGAACGACGAATGTACCGGCTGCTTCGAGGAAACCTGTAATAAGGGGGATAATTTGATAGCGCAGGTAAACGATCTTAAAAGAACCTCGAAAGTAGACGGTGGAGTCGATTTGTCAACAAGCGAATTGCTATGCTCGTTGCGCTTATGTTAATTAGACACGTTAACAGGCATGACAATGGAAAAGTCTGAAGCTGTACTTTATAGCTACTGAAATGAGGTAGCAAGTTGATTGATATCTCTATCGATCACTATGGCGCCCTCTAGCCACAAGTTTTTGTCTTGGATTAAAATTTCTGGTGATTCTGGTGATTTCTGGTTGATCATGTTAATTAGACACGTTAACAAGCATGACAATGGAAAAGTCTGAAGCTGTACTTTATAGCTACTGAAATGAGGTAGCAAGTTGATTGATATCTCTGTCGATCACTATGGCGCCCTCTAGCCACAAGTTTTTGTCTTGGATTAAAATTTCTGGAGATTTTAGGTAACTCCATAAGAACCGTCTTCATTTATTCGAAAACTTGCGTCGAGGCCGTTCCGGCATCCCACACTGACATCTCCTCGCTCTTTTATTCGTTCCAATCGATTAAGCGATCGTTTTCCCGGGCGATTAAGGTTACCGTATCCCGACACTTACCGGCTCATAATGTTTAATTGGAATTATTATTTGCGTTAAGCGCCAAAGCAAATAAAACCCCAGACGATGGAATCAATTAACTGGGCGACAACGGAAACCCGCACGATACGTGGGGGATTGCGGCACGAGCGGCATTACCGGGAATTTTTTTACGAGTCCAGGGTGAGTGTATGGTTTTTCGCTTCGCTTCCCTTAATTGGCTGGTGGGGGTTTTGTTTGTTATGAGGAAGACGGTGGGGAAACTGATTGGTGGTATAAGCACTGGAAGACTTGTAGAATATGTTTTTGAACAGAGGTGTGTGCATCTTCGATTTTTGCAGCTTTCCATGTCTTACTAATGGTTTTGCAAGCGTGCTGTTGCATTTCCTTCTTTGCGTCATTTGTACAAAACATATGGGGATTATGACACTGATGGCGAAATTGTGAAACCTATGGTAATAACTCAGATAGTTGTTGCAGGTATTTGTAACATTTTGTAACGAAATTGGTTTGAACATTGGGAAAATTTTATGGAAATTGCATTTTCCAAAAGTTTTCTGTGGTTCATCAAACATACGCTTTTCTTCGCTGATGGCGACATTGTGAAACAGGTGGTCGTAACTCAGATAATCGTTGTTACAATCACTTGCAACTTGCAACATTTTGTAATGAAATTGGGTTGAAACATCTGGGAAAATTTCATGGAAATTGCATTTTTCTAAAGTTTTCTATGGTTCATCAAACATACCGTTTTCTTCACTGCTGGCTATGTTGTGAAACATGTGGTCATAACTCGGGTAGTCGTTGTTGCAATCACTTGCAACTTGCAACATTTTGTAACGAATGAAACTGGTTTGAAACACCTGGAAAAATTTCAGAGAAATTGAATTTTCCAAAAGTTTTCTATGGTTCATCAAACATATACTTTTCTTCGCTGATGGCGACATTGTCAAACATATGGTCATAACTCAGATAGTCGTTGTTGCAATCACTTGCAACTTGCAACATTTTGTAACGAAACTGGTTTGAAACATCTGGGAAAATTTCATGGAAATTGCATTTCCCAAAAATTTTCTGTGGTTCATCAAACATACTTTTCTTCGCTGATGGCGATATGGTGAACATGTGGTCATAACTCAGATAGTCATTGTTGCAGTCACTTGCAACTTGCAACACTTTGTAATGAAATTGGGTTGAAACATCTGGGAAAATTTCATGGAAATTGCATTTTTCTAAAGTTTTCTATGGTTCATCAAACATACGGTTTTCTTCACTGCTGGCTATGTTGTGAAACATGTGGTCATAACTCGGGTAGTCGTTGTTGCAATCACTTGCAACTTGCAACATTTTGTAACGAAACTGGTTTGAAACATCTGGGAAAATTTCATGAAAATTGAATTATCCGAAGAATTTCTATGCCTCATCAAACATACGCTTTTCTTCACTGATGGCACACTTATGTAAACATGTGGTCATAACTCAGGTAGTCATTGCTGCAACTACTTGCAACTTGCAACATTTTATAACGAGGTTGGTTTAAAACTTCTGGGAAAATTTCATGGAAATTGAATTTCCCAAAAATTTCCTAGTAAAGAAATTTTGGTAATTTTAAATAGCGTTGTCAAAGTGCCAATCATTGCTACTCACCAAATCATCGTGGAGAATTTTTTGGAGCTCAAATTGTAGTACACCGCGGACATTACCTGTGGTAAAAATGTTGAGGAACATTCGGACGCTGTATCCATGCTTACAGAAACTGTATCCCCTCGAATGGCCTTTTGGCAGCCCGTCCGAGACCCGTTCTACCCTCTTGAGATTCTTGCTTAATCTGATTTATCTCCGCTATTGATTCGCCGGCCGCGTCCACAATGGAAATGTACCAAATTTTTGACGCTCTTATCTCCGCTAAGAGAGAGGGAGGGAGAAAAACACTTCCCAGCTGATAAAGTGCCTTCCGTTGCCGTTAATCGTCAGCTCCCTGCGCGGACGAGGTCAGGGATCCTTTTTTTATATGAAAGAGGAGAAGAGCTTCTCGATTTAAATTTTTGAGATAAGGGGTGAGAGTGCGAGGAAACCGCTTACGAAGACCTTACGTTCCGGCACGAGTCCCGGACGAATCCGGAACTCTGAAGGATCGGGGAGAGTAAATGATCGGGTCAGCACTTTTTCCCCTCTGCCTGGCCGGTGGTTTTTTGTTCGGACAATTTCGGGAGGCTCCAGGAAATGTAAGTGTACACGTGTGTGTATGCAAAAGCACTCTATCGATCGAAAAGCCTGCGAGCTGATGGAATTTTAATGAATCTCTCTCGTAAATTATGTTTCATGTGTGCTGGTGCGTAGTTTTCATTGAAATAAAGCAACGCCGAAAATGGACTTTGAAACAGAAACAGTTTGGAAGTCGCGTTTACATACGAAATATTAAACTGGAATAATTTTCTACGAAGATTATTGTAAACTACATGGATTAAGACCAAAAGAACAAACCTTCACTTGTAATAAGTTAATCAGAGTCAAAAGAGATGGACCAATCATAAAATTCGTTGAAAAACCATACTGCTTAGGGCATTTCTTCGTAACTACTTATGATAATACACTTTTAACATGTATTAACATTTAGCAGCATTTTATACAGGGTGTTTCAACAAAATAAATTTACGGCGCCTTCCTGAGACGATATTTACTTACACCGAGGCGCATTTCTGCGAAGTATGTTGCGTAACGATTTTTTGGTTCGTGCGAATTTAACTCAAACGTATTTTATTTAATGTCTTATCGGTGTCAGTTAGTCGCTTTTTTGTGTGTGCCGTTAATGTAATAAATCCGTGATAATTGCTGATATATTCAATCAATTAAGTCAAATTCCAACCTTGGAGTTACTCACCTCATTAGCATTTAACATACCCGCTTATCCTTTGTAGTTACGAAATTACTTATGGTTTTTAACAAAGCGGAAATTTTACAATTCTTTTCCCTTCGCAAGCCTTGCACCTCGAAACCTGCGCTTACAACTACAACCTAACCGCCTAGCTACTTTCGATCCCTCCCCCGTCTTATTCCCGCGGGACCCCGACGTGAATCCTTCGTCCGGGGCGTTATTTTTCCACATTACGCCGCCCCGGTTCCCTCGGGAGAATAAGTGAGAATGGCTCCAGAGGAGGGACGCGTTACGATAGATTGAAATGGAGCGATCCGCGGAAAGGGAAATGGACCGGAGTAATGAGACGGGATCATACGCTCGAAAGGAGGGAAAGAGGGATACGGGGGCGAGGGGGGAGTCCTTTTTGAAATATTTTCACACTCGGACAGGGAAGAGGACCGGTGGGTCGGCCTCGTTAGGAGATGGTAAAAGGTGTGACGTCGTGTGAAGGCGAGGAGAAGCAGCCAATGGGGTCGAAACGAATGAATTTTTTTAGGGAAACGTAGGGGGCACTAATGATCAATATCGAGTCATGCGGGTTGCAGTGAATACACCACAAGTTTCCAATTATTTAAATCACACTTTAAAAGTTGTCACGCCCAAGGCCCTGAGGGAACCCACGGATGCGCTTGAGGAGTGTAGCTCATTGAGAAATGAGATTGGGTGTAATAAACGTAAATACTACATTTATTATGTGCTTGTCATACTTCACACCGACATGGAAAACGATCAAGCTGGGTAATTCAATATTTCTTCTATTATATGTTCCCATGGCGATGCTCTAAAGAACTGCTAATTTAGCATTGTAGTATGCGTTGTAATCTCCTTCTCCAATTAGACACAAACACAAGACTCAAAAATATTAAGCGAAGAATTCAACCGAAATTTTATTTTGGTTTTTTTTTGGGTTAGTGTATTGTTTAGATTCTCGGGTGTTCATTTTGGATTTTGTTGTGGAAAATTTGTCCCTTATCATCTGTTGTGTTTATACAGTATTAATTAAACATCAGACTTCCGAGGCGCGCCTGTACAGGTAAAAGCTTCCCCCCTCTCTTAATTAAAACTCCACGGACGCGGAAAAAACACAAACCTTCAAAAATACTTTATCAAAGATTTCCATTACACCCTATCCCGTCACTACATCGGGATAATTCCCACAAGGGGGAGAAATTTGCATCCGGCGCTTCCACGGCGCATATTCTCGAGGAACGAAACCCCCCCCCCCCAATCATCGGTTAACTTCCCGGATCCCGTCGTCGCGTATCTCCCTCGGGACCCCCTCGGGCTGGGCGCCTAAAGATTCCTCCCGAGTGGTCTCTTATCTGAGAACGTTGACTCTCTCCCGCCGACGGGAAGAGAGGGGATTTCTATGGACCAGGTATAGAGTCCGCTTTAAAGAAATCGCCAGTGGGGGAAGGATGGGGTTTACATATCAGAAGAGGGAGAAATTTTCAGGGTCCCACGGGTCCTTCGGTTCTCATGGTCAGGCATTTCTCGACTTTGCAACCCTCGTAAGTAATGAGAGATCAATTGGATCAAGTTACAACGAGCACTTACGGGAAACAGATAGGTTGCTTGTGAGAACTGATAACGACCAATGAAAATTGAGTTTGGATGGACACGCAACTTATCGATGGTACTCACCGAGGAATCCTGGAATGGCGCCGAGCGGCATCACGAAGAGGCTGACGAGGAGATCGGCTATCGCTAGCGAGAGGAGGAAGTAATTGGTGACGTTCTGCAGCCGCCTGTCGAGCAGCACGGCGAGGCAGACGAGGATGTTCCCGAGGCCGCCGGCGACGATGAACACGACGACGAACAGGAAGCTCCAGTCGTACCCGGCCGCGTCCTGCCACGGGCCGACGCCGACGCCGGCGCCGTTCCCGCCGCACGTCCACTCGACCGAGTCGCTCCTGTTCGCGAGGCCGCAGTGCACGACGGCCGGCGCCCTCAGGACGAAATCTCCGACGTCGAAGAGGCTGACGAGCAGCCGCGCAGTCGACGAGTTCGGCGCGCAGCCGTCGCAGAGGTACCACGACGCGTCGGGCGGCGGCGCAGGCGACGCCTCGTCCAGGTACTCGCAGTGGAAGTCGAACAGCTCGCGGTTCGGCTCCCTGCAGGTGATCGTCAGCGCGGTGACGGGCTGCGCGCAGCGCGACAGCTGCGCGGACGTGTTCTGCGCGCACCTCGTCGACCTCTCGCCGAGGCCGGACGAGTGGAGCGACAGCATCTTCAGCCTGCGGCCATCTTCGATCTGAAGAGAGAACTATCGATATAATCTACAGGGCTACGCCAAAATTAAGGAGAATGTAGATCAAAGGGTACCACGCCTGCTATGAAATAATCCCCGCTAGAAAAACACCACTGATTTCAGGATATATTGTACTTTTACTTCATTTTTTCAGTGAAATTTTGTTGATTGTTCTAATTTCTACAGAACAATCTATCGACTTATTGTGCCTATATAAAATGTGGAAAATGACACTAAATTTTGCCGGAAACATCCTCTGTCTGATTAATGTAGCATGACCGGAAAATTTTTTTTGATACACACGGATTGTATTATAAATGCAAACATATTTTGCAGCCAAATACATCAGTAAAGAAATTAAGAGCGATAGGTACTCACAATAACGGCAACGATACAGGACGCTGCATAGTACGTGAAGTATACATAAATCATCGAAATGGGCGCCTTTGCAAATAAGGTCGATAGTATTGTCACTAATAAATAATTCCTTAATACACTTTAATCGGGTTATCACTATGGTCTAATTTTAAGGGGGACGCTGAAAGCATGGATCGTAAAAGGACTCTGGAATGATATATATATCTGTATATTATTTATTGTAAGTATATAGGAAGCATTACTTGTTTCACTTGGTTAGAATTAGTTAAAAACCTTCCACAAAGCAACTAAAGGTTTGGTTGATATTGTATGTGCCATACTAACGTCTCGTTTGATATGAAAAGCGCGTTTTCTCCCCGAGAAAAAATTTATTTAGTAGAACGTTATTTTCCCGACAGTGCGCAAAACACCGAAGTGAAATTTCATCGGACCGATGCACCGCCATTCATCACGTCTAGACGAAGGGGTTGAAATTGAACACAATTTATCAATTATCTCGGAGATACGCGTTTCTCCTCTGCGAGAGACGATTTATCATTTTCGACGGAAAGTCGTCGCCATGGATGGCAATTCGACGTGAGAAAACAAACAAATGCGTTAATAACCCCCTTCGCGAGGCGACCGCGCTTCTTGGGGGAGATGGGTGCTGTTAAAACGGGCTTTGTTTTATCGGAAAGAAAGCAGAAGGCTTAACGTATTGTAATCGAGTAGAATCTTGAAATCAAGAAATCTTATACAAAAGTTTCCTACGCCCTAGATCATTAATTTTACACTTTCACCCAACTCTACGTCGCTGCACTACTTTTATCGGCAGCAAATACATTTGTTTCATAGTATGGTACAAGAAATGTTATACAAAAGTTTCTTACGTCCTAGAGCATTCATTTTCACCCAACTCTACGCCGCTGCATCACTTTTATCGGCAGCAAATTCATTTGTTTCATTGTACGGAACAAGAAATGTTATAGAAAAGTTTCTTACGTCCTAGAGCATTCATTTTCACCCAACTCTACGCCGCTACACCACTTTTATCGGCAGCAAACCCATTTGTTTCATTGTATGTCTGTTTTCTATAAAAATAATGATAGTGCTCGACCTGCAACTCGATTATTCAATGAAAAATTCAAAGATTTTTCAAAATTCACTATAAAACATCCTCTTACTGTCGCTAATACCACACGGAACACCGAATTTAAGTGCGCGACTGTATTTTCAGCTTATGGCGATTTCTCCATGGTATTTCTTTCAGCGTTACTTAATGGAAATAATATTATTCCAGCGAGACCTTTGTGAAAATAGTTCCAAATTAACTTCGCCGATCCGACGTATTTCCGTAGCAATTCCCCTCGATTCCGCCATATTTTTGTGTTTGTTATTCGAACGCGACGCTAATAACCATCGACGTCGATTAAACTTTCCGCTTTGAATCCCCGTCACGATACGATGACTATGTCGAGAATCAAAGTTGTACCAAATTCGAAAAAATATTTTCGACATTTGCGGTTAAATCCGGTTTTGTTGGCCGAGTTGTTTGATAACGCCCGGCGCGTCGTTTATTTATTTAGTGCCCATCGGGGGTGGCGGACAATTTTTCGCCAGCGGCGTTAATCGCACGTGACGTTTACCAGAAACTTTATATAGGAATTTTTATAGGTAAGCAGAATGAACAGAAAGTATTTAAGTCAATTGCATTAGTGGTGAAATCTCCTGCTTCATTTTCTTTGAAGGACGACACGCCTTTGCGCTTTTCTTCCCTTTCAAGGAACGTCCGAGTGTTTCAAAACTCTTTCGAACCTCAAATCTAAATAAGTATTACCAGATCTCCTGTTCCTTGCTTGTAGAGAGATTTTTAAATCCGTGCACTCCTCAAAAATAAATTTCTCAATTTTGAATCTACGCAATTTTTACGGTTTTTCCCCTTCCGGTTTTAACTAAGTTACATTTGAAAGACACCATTAAGGCGCGTCGCCTCACACTACCCGTAAGCAGGTGTTTCTCAAGTGAGAACATAAAGGGACCTTCTATGAACTTGTTAAACGAACTTATTCAAAGCGATAGGGTAAGGTTTCTTAGCTTTCCCATTCGACAGGGCGATCCCGAGGGTTCAAATTTTCAGAAGCGGTGTGTTATTTGGTTATCTATCTCTAGCACAAAATTGAACGAAATCGGATCAGTAGAACTGAAGTTATTTGAATTTGACTATTTACTATGATACTAAGTACCACCCACGAAGACCGTAATGATCAAACATACTGTGAACTACTTGAATAAACCAAAGTATAGTCGAAGCCGATTAGCAGATCAGGGAATTTTGTTACTCCAGCAATTTATATCGGAAGATTTGTACGCTGGAATTTAATGTGTTTGTTTTATTAGGCATTTCTATCCCGTATAATTTATGATAATATAATAGTTCACATATTTGTATTGTTTGTTATTACATTTGTCAGTTGTTATTCAGTCGCGTGTCGCTTATCAATGTACTAATAATCTGCTCGCCTTAAGTCATACCGGTGCTAATTTTGTTGTTTACCCGTTACTACTTAGTTTAGGGATTATTTTGTTCCTAATGAAACCAATTTCTCTACGGGAATGTTGAGCTACAAATTGTATTCACTAAAATATGCCAAAAAATAACGAATTTTAATGTGATATTTTAATATACCATATTGCCACAATCCCTCTAATAACAACTATGGTGTTGGCAATAGGAAGATTTCAAATCTATATTTTCAAAAAATCTTATATGAAATTCTAAAATCATTTCGAACCCACGTTCGTATTATTAAATCAGATTCTGATATGAGGCTCAAACTTGGTCAGGAGTATAATAAAAGGATACCCAATAACTTCAGTAAGTTTCATCAAAATTGTAGTTTCAGTTAAATTTTCTGTTTATGTTTATTGTTCAGAGTTTCATAAACATATTTTTGAATCATTTCAAATTTACGTTTGTATTACTAAAACGAATTCAAATATGAGGCTCAAATTTCATCAGGAATTTAATAAAAGGGTACCCAATAACTTCAGTGAGTTTCATCAAAATTGGAGTTTTGGTGAATTTTTTGTTAACGTTTATTATTATTTAGCGTTACATAAACAGATTATTGAATCATTTCAAACCTACGTTCGTATTATTAAAACTAATTCAGATATAAGTATATTCAGATAAGTACTTTAATAAAAGGGTACCCAGTAACTTCAATGAGTTTCATCACAATTGGAGTTTCGATAAATTTTCTGTTAATGTTTATCGTTCAGAGTTTCATGGATAGATTTGGAATCATTTAAAATTCACATTTTTCAACCTTATAAACGGTTCCGCTCAGCAATAGACCGAACGCCGGCATAACCTTTATTCAAATATTGTATAAGTAATATAAAGGTGATTAAGGTAACGCCGGCTCCCATGAATTCGAATAATTCCAAAATGATTGTGCGATTTTGAATTGGTATTTTGGTCGTCTCGTGGGACAATAGCCCATCAAAATCGCGGTTAGTGTAATTGCGCTTTCGCCGCTCGCCCCTCCCGATTTCCTCTCTCGATCATATCGTGTTTTTCGCCCCCCGGGGGCCCGGGAGAACTCCCCACCTAAGGACATTCCTCGCACGGAAACAGATAAATCTCGCAGCGGCAATAAATGTACGGCGGCAGTTTTCACGCGGCCGCGTCCATATTGAACTAAATAAAGAGCTTTTATACCACCCTCCAGACAGAGGATTTACGGACTTCATATTACCGGAATTACGGTCAGAGGAGATTGAATTATGTGGATCGGCAGCGAGATTAAAGGCACGTTAGTAAAAATTGTTTAAACCTCCAATGAAGATCTTACTTTTTTGCTCTCAAACAGTCAAAGGGCAATCTTCAATGCCTAAAGAAGTGTTGATGGGAGATATTTCTATCAGTACCTTAAGTAAAGCCCTCCTATGTACTAAGGTACATTCAATTGCACTCTCATGCTTTACAAGCACAAATATATTTGAAACCATTTCCCTCCTTATTTCAAACGTGAATTTCTAGGAGTGCTCCACCCTCCGGGTTTTAAAACGTTCCCATTTCCCCTTTCGTCCCCCCTTTCCCGTTTATATTTTTTCCAAACGACACACATAATTCTGTTTCCAACTCCCCAAGGAACTTTTAAAGTTGGGGAAGTTGCGACGGTCGCCGGAAGTTGTTCCTCTCTCGCGCGACTACTCAGACGTACGTACACGTAGATAAATTTATACGAGCGGGTGCGGTTAGGGTTCAACGGAGTATCGAGTAGTTTTAACGGATTTCGGAGATTATTACTTTTATGGGACGTCCGTGGGTCCGCGTTCGTGGTGGTCGTTACGGGAAGCGATTTGTCAGATTTATCGGCGTAATAAAATGCTCGGTTATAGCGTCTGGGCGTGGAAGGACGAATAAACTGATGATTGCGTTAAATGGCGCTAAGAGGGGTTTTCTATGTATACGCTAGTGGCGAAGTGCGTTCAAATCGGGAGTTTTTAACAAGAATTTTCAGATTTTTTCCCTACGCGCTTTTAGGTGCTGTTATTTTTGTTCAGGACATTTTTTTTCTCTAGGAATTAATAGAAATTTCATGTCATTGTGAGGCTGGAATGACATTTTTTAACTCGTCGCTCGTATTATATTTTATGAACTAAACATTTTTTCACACCTGCGGTTTGGGACCAATAAACACCCTTACTAACTTTGTTCATGTCTTACTTGTAAGATAAAAGCGTTGTTTGTGCTTTGTTCACATGTTATCTCTTGGGTCTTTATTCGTTTCTGTTTAAATAATTTCAATAATTCCGAATTTCTCATAAATCCAGGATATTTCTCCCGAGTTTCAACTATCCGATGGCCCTCATTCTTTAAAATACGACGCCCAAATTAAATAAAAACTACTTTATCCACCGTGAAACAATTTCTGTGTCAATTTCAACGAAGTAACAACTCTTCTGTCAAAGTAATATCCGCAGAAATTCTTTACAAGATTTTTCTACGTTCCAATTTTTGACCAATGGAGAGGTAAACATTATTTTGTTCACACTCCACTGAAAATCTGTTCTAAGTAATCTGTATTATTAGGGTAATTCCAATAGTTCCGAGTTTCTCACAAATCCAGGATATTTCTCCTGAGTTTCAACTAGCCGAGGGACATAGAGCCACACTCCTTAAAGTACGGCCTCCGAATAAAATACTTTATCGACAGTAAACTAATAACCCGTAATTCCTGTGGTAATTTCAAAAAGTAACAACTTTCGCACAAGTCCTTTACGAGATTTTTCTACGTTCCAATTTTTGACCAGTGAAGAGATAGGCACTATTTTGTCCACACTGCAGTGAAAATCTGTTCTAAATAACCTGTATTTATCTAAGTAATTCTAATAGTTCCGAATTTCTCACAAATCCAGGAAGTTTTTCCTGAGCTTCAACTATCCGAGGGACACAAAGGCCACGCTCTTTAAAACGTTTTAGTTATCCTTATCCTATTCAGTCAATTTCATCCTTTGTCCATAGATTACATTCCAGGATAGTCCATCAAGACAATATTTCCTTCATTGTTTATATTTCATTCCCCACCACAAACCGATATTTAAGCGAATACGCCAAATCTAATTAACGCCGTAATGCGGCAACCTAGGGAGGAATTAATATTACCAGCCATTCAACAAATCGGAGATTGATTTAGTAAGTCGCATAGCTTCATAACATCGATCCCGATTATCGTATTGCATTGTCAGGGGTGGGAACAATAATGCACTTATCGCGAGGGGAAGCGGCAGTTGTATCAGTCTTTCAAGGAGACGGGATTTAATTATAGATAGTATGTGCACTTGGAACGAACGGGAGGGCTAATTAATCAGGTCGACCTTTGGGGGTGCGATATATGATTGATTTGTTAATTATATGGTAGAAAATTAATTAATGTAGGTTTTATTGTCGGTATGCATTGGTCTTTTCGGTCGAAATTTGTGTGGTTTTGTCTTTTTCCAGTGGATTCACCTCTTTGAACAAAGAAATTTTAAAAAACGGAAAGGTATTGTGATCTGGTCTATTTCCAAAATTTGACATATTAGCTTTTGAGAATAATTTAGTCATTTCTTACTAAACTCCAGATCTGTACTGATACTTGAAATGCCTACAATTTTTATTTGAGATGATTGTTTCTAAACGCACCCTAAAGGGCACCTTACTCTTGAGAATTCTCAGTTTCTAATATTCTCGTAAACGGCTCTAGCGATTTATTTCATCTGTGGCAGTTCGACTTAGCTCATTAATACCTACGAATTTTATTTGAAATATTTTTTTCCAAAATCGCCCTGAAGGACACTTTACTCTTGATCAGAATTATGGGAGGATTTATTGCAAACTCACAGGGCACATTTTACCCCACTGATCGTTTTCCCAAGTTATATTTTCGAATGGAAGCATCAGAGGAGATTTTTCCTCACGAAATTCAAACGTAGATTTAATTGTCGTTTTCCTCGATCCAATCCTGTCGCGGAGAAAATGCCCCCTCGTTTCGGCTGCCCCATTCGATTTCCTCGCCGCGGTTAAGAGCCCCGGTCACCCCTCGGGCCGAGCGAAAAAACGAAACAAAAAAGAAAACAGGGGCTTTATTAGATTGCGACTTAAATGCGTCGGTGCTGCGAGCGTCAAAACTTTGGAAAAATCCGACAAGAGATAAAAACACGGAAATTTCCCGGAAAGGATTCCATTACTAAGTTAATTAATATTTTTTTCATAAATCGTACTGATCGTTATTAAAGTACACAAGGAGGATTAAAAGCGTGGGGTGTAAATTCGAATTGGACGAAAGTTTAATTAGTGGATTAATTGAAAATTGTAATTAGTATTTTCATATCTCAATCGATGAATTTCACATGTATTGAACTAATGAACTAATTAAACAGTTTGTGAATAAATGTACAATATTGCTTCAATCGCATCATTTGTGTATATAGGAAGAAAATTAAAATGAAAAGTGTCTATAAGAACTGCGCATGTATTATTACAAATTTATCCTCAACAATCTCCGCATGATTGCAACAAAAACTCTTTTCAGTGAGGTATTACTTGACCGTCATTCCCATTTGAAAAACTTTAGGGGATGACACCTAAACTGTTAGGGGGATAAATTTTGGGCTATAATCTTAACATCAAACTCGTTCCTCTAATAAACAAGCTGTCTATAGGAACTGCGCATGTATTATTACAAATTTATCCTCAACAATCTCCGCATGATTGCAACAAAAACTCTTTTCAGTGAGGTATTACTTGACCGTCATTCCCATTTGAAAAACTTTAGGGGATGACACCTAAACTGTTAGGGGGGTAAATTTTGGCATCAAAACTCGTTCCTCTATTAAACAAACTTCACGTGTTTCAGGCTTCTACGACCCGGCCCTCGAAGGGGCGACCCTTCCCTGGTGAGCGGCAGCGAGAACTTTGGCTTAAGGTAAGCGCCATTTATTTTCTCGTTAAGTTTACGTAGTGTGTGGTAATTTTTTTATTTCGTACTCAAATCTCGTTTCGGTCGCTTAATTATTCGAAGCGACCTCTCGCACCGGACAAAGACTACGCGTCCAATGAACGACGCTTATAAATAATAATTGTGTTTTAATGCACAATTTCAATTAGGACTAAATTAAGGAAATTGTTTCGTCTCGGAGGTGTACGCAAGTTTCCTTGAGCTGTCAGTTAACGGGAAATCATTAGGAGCGTATTATTTATAACTCGTCTGTGGCGTTTGGAAAATTTATAATTTTTACGGATGGCGACAGTTCTTGAGTGGGTATTTAGGCTTGCTATGCGATTTAAACGAAAACCGTCCCGTTATTTACCCCCGAGATGTGGGAAATTTATTAATCCGTAGTATTAGGAGTTTAGTATTCAGGGGAGGAAACGCGCTGGAATGAAGCACGTAACCTTGGCTGGAATATCTCCATGATTTTTAAAATAAACCGTCCCAATTGAAATTCAACGTTGGAATGGTCGAGGCTTGCATTTCCCGGGAAATGTTTACGTCCTGCGACTTTCACTCGTCGATATTTTTGCGTATTGTCCTCCTCGATTAATTCTACAGATTATATTTTGAGCGCGAGTGTACGTTAAATGACGATGATTCGTCATTGGCCGTGAAAATTCGCTGGCGCGTCTAAAAATGAGATCCGTAATGAATTATTCTAAATTTAAAATTGATGAAAACGATTATGCAAACGGCAGGAGAGGGCATTAACTGAATAAGAACAGCTGTTACGAAAATACTTAAAGGATTTTATCCGTTTGTTTGTTTATTTGGGGGGAACATGAAAATTTTATTTTATGCATTTTTTTCAATATCGGTATGACACTTTTATTTCCTTCAGTCCTCTCGGCAACCATTTAAATTTAAAACAACATTTTCAAAATTATCTAACAAATGAGAGCCGACGGAAAAATTCTTCTTGAACATCAAACGACAGAAAGTGCCTTGAATTTTCTTAATTCTAAAAATATTGCAACTTCGGCAGGGAAAAAGTTATTGCGACTTTTGTTTAAAACACCTTTTAGTTGTTTAAACGAACTGGAAAACCCAAAAAAGAAAATCGGACGATTTTCATATAATCTCCATGCGCTATAATAATAACATTATGCAATAAAATTTCGCTTTGGGCGCATACATTATCGTCCCCATTAATCCAGGTGAATTTTTTTACTGTTTACATGCGTAAGAGACGAAACTATTCGAAACGATGGAGTAAATATTTGAATTTCCATAGGATATTAATTCCCTTCGATTATGTAAATATTTTCATTTCGGTATCAGTTCATAATTGACTGTGAATAATGGCGATGTTTCGTTACATAATAACGATTTACTCACTGCTTCTTTGAAGGGTTCCCCCACTCTTCTCCCTTTCGTCTCGGAATTAATTATCTTTTTTCGGTCCTCATCAAAGAAATTATATTTACTTCGTTACAACTTTTTACTTTCACCGACGGTGGATTATAATTATATCAATTTTGTTCGGATTACATTGTTTAAAACCCCGAATGGGTTTAATAACGACTTTTTTCGGCGATCAGGCATTTACTTTTTCCCAGGGACGCGAGTTTAATTAAAAAAATTACAGAGCCGTTACATCAAAGGGCCGGCGAGGGCAATTTGAGGTAATTCAAACGTAAAAATGATACTCTCGTTATCGCCGAAGCCACGTTAATCGAACTAATAGTTTGAGTTTCAAAAATTTTTCGTTTCAATCAGGGTTTTTTTAAAAATCGCTTGGTTTAAAGGAAAGGCTCTCCTGGTTTGTCGAAAATAAAGTGAAAATGTTAGCAATTTCGTTGTTCCAAAGTGTTTTCCGCCTTAATTTGAAACAAAAAATATATTTCCCCCATGGTCTTCTGAGAATTAAAAATTTTGAAACTTTCTCAAAAATTCACTAGATTCCATTGTTACATTCTATTAGTCATTAAAGTTCAGGAAAAGGCTATGAACGTCTTCGAGGAACAGTCAAGCTGCTAGATTAAGTGTTTAAGACACTTTTGACCAGTCAGATCGTGAAAAGTCATTGGGCGCTTTTCCGAAATTTTCCGCCTTAATTTGGAAAAAAAAAACACTTTTCCCTATGGTCCCCTGAGAATTAAAAAATTTTGATACTGTTGTTACACTCTATTGGTCATTAAAGTTCAGGAAGAAGTTATGGAAGTCCTCGAGGAACAGTCAAGCCTCTAGATTAAATGTTTAAGGCACTTTTGGCCAGTCAGATCGTGAAGTCATTGGACGCTTTTCCGAAGTTTTCCGCCTTAATTTGGAAATTACAAAATTTTGACACTATTGTTACACTCTATTGGTCATTAATGTTCAGGAAGAAGTTATGGAAGTCCTCGAGGAACAGTCAAGCCTCTAGATTAAATGTTTAAGGCACTTTTGGCCAGTCAGATCGTGAAGTCATTGGACGCTTTTCCGAAGTTTTCCGCCTTCATTTGGAAATTACAAAATTTTGACACTATTGTTACACTCTATTGGTCATTAAAGTTCAGGAAGAAGTTATGGAAGTCCTCGAGGAACAGTCAAGCCTCTAGATTAAATGTTTAAGGCACTTTTGGCCAGTCAGATCGTGAAGTCATTGGACGCTTTTCCGAAGTTTTCCGCCTTCATTTGGAAATTACAAAATTTTGACACTATTGTTACACTCTATTGGTCATTAATGTTCAGGAAGAAGTTATAGAAGTCCTCGAGGAACAGTCAAGCCTCTAGATTAAATGTTTAAGGCACTTTTGGCCAGTCAGATCGTGAAGTCATTGGACGCTTTTCCGAAGTTTTCCGCCTTAATTTGGAAATTACAAAATTTTGACACTATTGTTACACTCTATTGGTCATTAATGTTCAGGAAGAAGTTATAGAAGTCCTCGAGGAACAGTCAAGCTTCTAGATTAAGTGTTAAGGCACTTTTGGCGGTTTAACGTTATAGAACTGTGTTTAACGTTAACACGGTATCCGCTTCTTTCACACACACGCAATACACTCGACCTCCTCCCCTCCCATTTTCTATTTAATTAACGGGTTAAATATTTCAGTGTAAACGTGGCGATTTTAATAACCGTCCGGATCGCAGGTTTTAATTAAATACGAGGCGGCCTGCAGAACGTTCCCGTTTTTCGCGCTTGTGTCAACGCTGGAGATATTTGGTATGTTCGTATTTAAAGCTTGCAACGGAAATAAGACTGTTGCGCACTCCTTACGCTCATGTTTGTTCCGCACATGCGCTTACATAGAATGTTAGATGTACATAGGTTAAGTAACGCTCAAACTGTAAGGAATTACATGAGATTCCATTGAGTTTAAAAATATGTATTATTTTTGTTCCGACTCAGTTTGTGTCAGAACGTCTTATATACGTTCTATGACAAGACGATTAAGACAGTTGTGTCACAAAATTATTTTTCGAATCCTGGTCGCAGTCGTCAACACGTGTTTTCTTGTAATATTTCCCTTATGAATAATTTCGTGGAATTCGATAATTCCCCCACTTTAAAAATGCGCGGTGGCCACAGGGTGTAGGAATCTCTCTGTCACGTCCATCCGTTATGGACTTCGGTTAGGGTTAACGTTTGAAGCATTTTCAAAGCAATTTTCATTCAATTACACGTACCATCTGTTTCCTCCTTTTTCCTAAATATGACGTCTCCTTTCCCGAAATTCCCGACGGGAGCTAATAAAGTAGAATAATTCCCTCGCAGGAATTCTATCACGTCCATTGATAAAAGACGGTTCCGGGAGCAATTAATCACAGGACGACGTGCGCCTCTTAAGGAACGAACGAGGATCACAAGGGGAGGAATTTAAAGTATCGACGAAATGTAAATAATCCCGTCCGGTTAAGTAGGAAGGGGATCGGGAATTCTTCCAGGTCCCACAAAAGCATGCACACTCTTTTACGGTAAGGGAAGAAGCGATCGACATATTCCAGGGAGGAAACGTAAAAATGATTCTTTTTGAGTGATTTCGGCAACTTTGGTCGCGCTCAATATGTCGCAACGGATCAATAAATTCTAATTAATGAAGTGGACGAAATTTCTCGATGATAATTGTTTTTGAAATATCTTCGGTTGTAACGATCAAATTTAATTGATCATAGA
Source organism: Cryptocephalus primarius (assembly GCA_963576515.1). NCBI lineage: Eukaryota > Metazoa > Arthropoda > Insecta > Coleoptera > Chrysomelidae > Cryptocephalus > Cryptocephalus primarius. The sequence continues at coordinate 1,785,258 of OY754949.1, read as the reverse complement.
AATGTACTCCTTATGATAGAGACAATTCACGATTTTGTAACCCTCGTAATTATTGAGATATCAATGAGGAATTTAACGAATAACTAGATTGTTTGACCGGAAATGCTAAGTGACGTTTCCACCAATGACAGAGGTCGGAAAGGAAAAATGGACTAATTTAGGTAAAATTCTGGTAAACCAGAATTGTTGCTGTCGTCACCCCTTCAGAGAATAGAGAAATTGTTACCATATTTTCGGGTATTTTTAATCAAAAAATATTCTTTATGAAGCGCCCTTCGGTTTTTTATGAACTGTCACCATATTTTTGGGTATTTTTAATCGCAAAATATTCCTTATGAAACACCCTTCGTTTCTTCATGAACTGTCACCATATTTTAGGGTATTTTTAATGAAAAAATATTCTTTATGAAACGCCCTTTGTTGTTTTATGAACTGTTACCATATTTTTTGGGTATTTTTAGTCGCAAAATATTCCTTACGAAACATTCTTTATTTTTTCAATGTCATTCAGGACAGTTGTCTTATGATACGGCGTTTTTAATTAATTCGAAGCGTTTAAGTGTCGATAAAGTTCTGCTAGAAAAAGTACTCGCCTCTCTCATTAAAAATAATTGAAAATCACTCGAATTACCGTCGATAATTGAAAAAAAAAATGTTTTAAGGCGCTCTCCCTTTTTTAATCCCGGGAATAAAGGAGCGGTAAGACGTTCTCCGTTTTATTCAGTGGAGCGACTAAACCGAGGTTTATGAATCGATTTTACAACCAAATAAAACGCTACCGTTAAAGAGGACCGTTTATACAAACTTACTTTAATGATTTTTTTTCCGGTAAACATTTCGTTTCATTTTATTAGAGAGGCGAAGCAAAAATGTAGACCGGCCGATTTCGAAATAAGGACACATCGGATAGAAATTATTTATAACGACTCCAAGGGGGTATCGACTCGATAGTTCATTACCTGTTTTGCTGAAAATTGATTTACGCGCGCGCCGCTGAAAAAATAAACGAGCGTTACGGCTCGCATTAAATCAAATAAGGAATTTTTCGAGATAATTTTGGTTTCGTTGCGCAGCGGCGGCAATTAATCGCCTGTCAATACGACAGTTAAAATCACTTTCATTACGAGCCGAACGACCGGTTGGCAAACATCGGGGAAGACTATTTTTAAAAGGCCGGAACGGTTCGTGGGGCATCGTAACGGATTCGAAATTAACGAAAATTCTCCATGCAACTCCATTAAACCGTGACGTATTTCTAACAAAGTAGCAAACGTGAGCAGGGCGATACGGGCGAGGCGGGAGCCTATTTGAGCGACTCGAAAGCCGTAAAGAGACCCGTAAAACTTCCCATTGAAAGGACGCGTGTACAAGGCGGAATGGGACGCTGGGGATTTTACACAACTTAAAGCTGTGGGTTTAACGGTAAAATGGGCATCAAGGAAGTTTTGACCTTTCAGGAATGGGAAAATTACCGAATGCCGGAGAAGTTCCTTGCAATTATTCGATTATTAGTTATTGTATTCTTCACGTAAGTGTGATGTAATGTATTGCTACTACATGACCTCGATAACTCTGTTCTAAGGGCACAGAGCCTTAGTTGAAGGGCTAAGTAAGCTCGGCAAGTCGCAGAAAATTTTCCAAAAATCGCTAAAAAAAAATATGGCGAACTAGCCCTAGGCTCCTCTATATAATAATATTAATTCAAAGCGTAGGTGAAGAGTGGTTTCAGTAAGGTCTTACGCCTTGCGGTTTTTTCAAAATGAGATTTTTGAAATTAAGAATTGTCAAAAATTCAAACTGTCTTCGTTCTTCCGTATTCTTTTGAGGACAAATTCACTGTACTGTAACATAGAAAAGTGCAATTAATAATCGACATACGTGAAAAGTTGTTTCAGTAAGGTCTTATGGCTGCCTTGTGCCTTGCGGTTTTTTCAAAATGAAATTTTTGAAATTAAGAATTGTCAAAAATTCAAAAAGTCTTCGTTCTTCCGTATTGCTTTGAGGACAAATTGACTGTACTGTAACATAGAAAAGTGCAATTAATAATCGACATACGTTACCATTTTCCTAGTTATCATTATCATCGTTTCTAGTTACCATTACTGCTATTTGCTCGCCCCATTTACATAAGGGACGAAATAAATAATCGACATACGTCCCGTGTGACTGAGACCGAGATTCCATCGCCGATACGCAATCGAACGTGCCTTTTTGTATATCGGCGAAGGTCCGATCCCCGCCATTACCATCGCTCCCGTTCCCTCCTGAGATTGTTTCGTTATTATCGTGTTTTTGGAAATTCCCCGCTAATCCCGATTCGGGAGTTAATTCAAAGGGGGAAAAGGGGGCGGTTTAATAAACACGGGAACATTAAATCCAGGGAAAATTACGCATAAATTTGACTGATGACATGAATAAGGGATTTATGTAATAGGCGCGGATTTTCGATTTCGGTATAGTCCGTTCGTTTGGGGCTGACAGCTCAAAATGTGCGCCCCAACAGTAACACGATTATAAACCATAGGCCTTACTAAAGTGTAACGTGGAAATTCAATGGTATTATGAATTATTGCACACAGATTTACCAGTAACAAGTTATGAGTATACATGTTGTGGGTACTTAGTACAGTAGGTACTTAGTTAAGGCATGCTATTGACATTTAAAATAGTAATTGAACCATGTCGGTTCACAGAAAATCGAATACCTGACTGGCCTGCTTCCATCAGTGCTTTGTGATGCTATCGTCGTGTGAGTTACTACTTGGTGGAGCAAGAAAAGTAAAAGCCGCGCCATGAAGTTCCTATTTAAACTTGTTTATTATCGGGAAATTCGTTGGACGAACAGGATATAATGAGGGTGCCGAGCCGACAGCCGCAAACGAACGGATAAAGTTACCTTGAAAACTGAGGCAAATTTGATTGCAGTAACGGCGAGCTAAGGTCTTAGTGACTTTTGAACACGAGTGTTTTCAAAATTTCGTGCTTTTATCGATTCCCTCCTTTTTTGCCAATAAAAACATAAACACGTGCGAACGTCGATGACGTGTAAACTTGGAACAAAGCGATACCCCCTCACCTCGACAGCTTTCGCGTCCCGAGCCTGAAAATTTTTCATAACTCGATTCCATGCATCATTTCACTTCATGTTGAACGACCCGCGTGAGGGAGAGGGGAAAAAGGGAAAAATTATATGTGTGTGTGTGTTTATGTCGGCAATGAAGTTTGTTTTTGTTTGTTGTGGCCCAAATTGAAACGCGAACTTTTCGTATAAATTTCACCCCAAACGAATGGTCGCGAGAGGGAGATTTCGGAATCCGCGGTTACGTAAAGCGTCAAGGAGATGGAGGTGACATTTTTGTCGTTTCCTCGGAGGGCGATTATCGATAAGATCCGGAAAATTCAAGAAAACACGCTCAAAGGACACTCATCACTCATGAATACCATATAAATTCGAAGCTTATATTGTATTAATAAGCATAAGAAAGATGTGTAAAGTGTATTTCGTTCGAATGGTGTCTTTAAGTTCTACTGTGACTAATTACTTCTAAACTTCAAAACTTAATAAATCATCCCCCTCTTTCATATACATATTTAATAGTCATCTCTCGAACGCTTCTCCATATTAATCGTGGATAAACACCCTTCTGAATTAAATTGTCCCTTTTTTCCCTTCCCGGGCTATCTACCCTTAAGGGTGTATGAGGACGACCACTTATTTATTTCGCCCTATTTGTTTTCATGCAAAATTGAATTTCCCCGGTTTTCGTGTATAGAAAATGAGAAAGGGGGGACCGGGGAGCCGTCGCTACATCCCCTTGTCTTGTTAGCTGCGCATTCACGAATTTAACGGGAATGGCTTTTTTTAAGGGGAAGAAATTCCTCTTCGACGCTATTATATTTTTTGCCCTCATGGCACTTAATTTGGATGGAAATTTAAGCGAAAATCGAGGGTATTTAGTCGTCACTCCCCACAGAAGAATTTCAGAAACGGCATATTCATTGGCCAGAAATATGGCCAATAAAAATGGCGGCTCAAGTGATCTCACTCTCCTGTTGTGACTAGATTGTTGGGCATAGGGGTAAACATTTTTTGTATATCTTAAATTAAATCTGGAGAACAATATGGAAAGTAAGGGTCCCATGGATTTCTCGAACCATGGGTTTGGAACCTTCTACCCTGCATACCCTGCTAGTTTCTTTGTGAAATTTCGAAGTACATATATACTTGTAAGGGGATATTTCCTGGACGTGACAGTTTTTCTTTCCTGTGACGTATACTTTTCGAGGTGTAGAGTTGGAAGGGAATTTTCGGTTTTTTTTTTTGAAAAAGTCTGAAAATCTCGCCTAGCGAGATGAAACTTTGATCATAGGCTAAGAGCCTTCTATTGGATCTACCCTGAAAGTTTCTTCGCGAAATTCCAAAAAGAATTTGTTGAAGGACGAAAAATGAAGGTTTTTCCCTTCAGATTTTTGCCAAAATTGGGGCCAATTCAAATTTTCGAAATTACGTTGTTAAGCAAAAGGGGATATTTTCCTGATGCCAAAAACGATCGCCTTTCTTTCCTATGACGTATATCTTTCGAGAAGTAGGGGAGAGTTGGAAGGGAATTTTTATTTCTTAATATCTCGAAAACCATTGGGCCTAGCGAGCTGAAATTTTCGCCATATGCTAAGAACCTCCTAATGGATCTACTCTGCGAGTTTCATTGCGAAATTCCAAAGGGTACATGTTGGAAGATGAAAAGTGCAAGTTAATCCTTGTGATTTTTGCCAAAAATGAGAAAAATCGTGGATTTCCAAAATTACGGTGCCAAATGAAAGACATTTCCTTGGTGCCACGAATGAAAGTTCCACTTGCCTACAACATCTACTTTTCGAGATATGGGGGAGAGTAGGAACAAAATTTTCCTTTTTAGTTCAAATTCGAATATCTCAAAAACAGCTAGTGCTAACGGCCTGAAATTTTCACCACGGGCTAAAAACCTTCTGATGCACCTTACACCTACTATCAGCTTTTCATTGCAAAATTCCAAAATTTACACATTGTGGCGCGATTTTTGGTAAAAATGGGACCATTGCAAATTTTCAAAATTCTGGAGCCAAACGAAAGGAAACATTTCCTTGGTGCTAAGACTGAATGTTTCACTTGCCCATAACGTCTACGTTTCGAGATATAGGGGAGAGTAGGAACAAAATTTTCCTTTTTAGTTCAAATTCGAATATCTCAGAAACCGCTAGTGCTAACGATCCAAAATTTTCGCCACGAGCTAAAAACCTTTCAATGCGTCTACTTTGAGCTTTTCATTGCAAAATTCCAAAGTTTACACATTGTAGTGGCACGAAAAATGAAGCGATTTTCCTAAAAATGGAGCCATTTTTGCTCTTGTAATCGACTGCTAAGTTACATCAAACATTTCCACTATTTGCTGGCCTCACTACCTAAAAATGCGCCTTGTGGGTATTTCCTATAAATTTTAAAAACACAAAAAAGCAATGTTTTATCGATTTAAAATTATTTTTTGAAAATCGAATGCGCCTCCAACTTTTTAAACGTTAAGAAAATATCGCGCGGAATATGTAGTTCGCACTTTGTATTTTTAGACATTATTACATCTTGTTTAAAAGTTATTAACGACTAAACACTAATAAAAATCTTGAATAAAGACAATAAAATCGTAAATTCCTGCGGAACCTTCGCCGTAAACCGTCCCGTTAAAGTTGCCCAAACCGCTCGAAACTCCAACTTGGAGCAGTCCCCATCGAGGACCGAAGAACTCCCAACTTCCAACAGAAACTCACCTTCCGAAACCGAAAATCCACCCGACCGACACTCAGAAAAAATCCATCTTCGAAACTCCCGCGACTTCCGGCGAGGACTCGTCTGCGAGAGGAGGCGTCGCGACGCGCGTCGTACGTTTCCCCGTCGGCGTCTCGATGCGGCGGTCGCACGTGTTCGACTGACGCGAGAGATTATTTCCGCGGACGTGCGATTTTTAGTGCGAAGCGGAGAAGAAGGAGGAGGAAAACTCCCGGAAAACTCCGGTCGTAGTGCGGCGCGTAGACGCACTAACCCCCTGTGGATAACGAGGAGAATTGTGTTCCTGGGGGTTACTGTGTACTTCCATTTCTTTGGGTGGTCTCCTCAGATGGACTAATATTAGAAAAATCAATAATACCCAGTCAAATCGATATACCGGGTCTACAGGACTTTAAGGAACCTCTTCCCGATTTTATTTAAACAATCCGACTACACCTACTTTAAATCGAGAAACTTTCCTCCCGATAGACCATTAGGATTCCGGGATGGTTCTGGAATTACCTAAATTTTTCCCGGCAGGGACCCGAGGGGGCTCGGAGGGAGACGGAGGGGGGTCTGTAAAAGCTTTCGCCGCGTCAATCCGAACAACTTCAGGAATTCGTTTTGTTTCCCACGGAAACTTTCGCTAGGAGAGCGGGGAACTTTTCCACCGACCGATTTTAAAATCGCGGGAGTCGTTCCCGGAAAAGGGCAGACGAGACGAGGGGGATCCCGAGTTTTCGGAAATTATTCAGACGCGGCGATTATAAAAGATTCACGTTCGCGAGATTGTCTCACGGGAGGTTCCCGTCGGGTCCAGAATTTTTTCCCCGTAATTCGCTTACGACCATAACGAGATAGCTCGCCGGATCTCGATTCGCAATCGATCTAATAATTCGATAATGTGGGAAGGTTATCCGTTGAACTTTGACGACGGTTCGCTTAGGACCGTTCCGGTCTACAAGTCCCTAAGGAACTGCCACGTCTCTTATCGTATGGAAATGAAACCTCCTTAAAACCCCCAAACCACGATACAACGGAATTGTTGGAATAAAATTAATCCTCTTTAACATTTGATGTCGCTAATACTATAATATTTACTATATTGTTTTCGTTGCTTTCAGGTGTTCCTGTAGGACGAGGTCATCATACATGAAACCTCCCGAGGGCGTTGACAGTTGACAGTGGCTCGCCGAAGTAACCGGCTCCTTCGAAGCAGGTAAATTCTTTTATGGTACTTACTAACCTAAACACCATTCGGACGTTTGCACAGATAGGGTACTAGATAAGGTATATTTGAACAACGCACGGGGAACGTCGCTCGCGAGATAGGATCACTATGGACCTACTAGGTTCCATTTTAATCCCATTTGGGCCTTTCGAAGTTCTAAGCATTTCTAGAGTTTTCCTGAGGATGATACGAGTTTTCCATTGTTTGACACTTTAATAGGAAAGCTTCTAGAACATATCTGAGACCATATATGGAAACTAGATTCTCCCTAGAATTTGCTAGGTTCAATTCTGAGCCCATTCGGCCCTTCCAAAGTTCTATACGACTCTAGAGATTTTCCTGAGGATGATTCGAATTTTCTATTGTTTGAAATTTTAATAGGAAAGCTAGAACATATCTGAGACCATATATGGAAACAAAATTCTCCCTAGAACCTGCTAGGTTCAATTCTGAGCCCATTCTGCGCCCTATGAGCCCATATATGGAAACTAGATTCTCCCTAGAACCTGCTAGGTTCAATTCTGAGCCCATTCTGCCCTTCCAAAGTTCTAAACGACTCTAGAGATTTTTCTGAGGATGATTCGAATTTTCCAATCTTTGAAACTTTAATAGGAAATCTTTTAGAACATATTTTAGACCATATATGGAAAACTAGATCTAAGCCCATACTGCCCTTCCAAATTTCTAAATGACTAGAGATTTTCTTAGGGATGATTCGGATTTTCCATTGTTTCAAATTTTAATAGGACATCTTCTAGAAGTTCTCTACTCACCTACCTAAATTTATGCAACAGTTACTAAATAGCAGGACCCTGGAAACTTAGTATGGTTATAGATTGGACTCTCAGATTGCTCAGAGAAATCAGAAAGAACCAATTGAGAGTTATGTACAATCGTGCATGAAAATTGGGGTCGACCTCGTATTCGTTAAGAGTATCCCGTCTCGGAAAATTCCAGAAAAGCCCAGCAGCGATCTCCACGACGACGTAATTCGAAAACAATTTTTCCCCCTGGCGTTCCCTCCTAACGTGTGCCGTTTTTTCTTCCGCACGTGCATACGCAAAAAGACACGTACCGCCGGGAGATAAGGATGAGAAAAATCCGAAACACACGAGTTACAATAAGAAATCATTTTTCATTCGGTTATCGATAGGGGAAACGGGAGCCCTGCCAAGAGCTGGCGATGAACGCGGATTGAGAGAAATACGTTCCCTATAAATAAATCGAATCCACAGGAACGAAAACGGGAACGAAACTTCTTCGTTGCTATCTTTCCTGCAATGTATAACAAGCAAATTGAAACTAGTGGTAGAATTTGATTTAATTTTTTCTTAATTATTATATGATCGTGGTAATAAATGTCGTAAAAATAAGTCCTAAGTCGATAGATAACAAAACCGCTTGGCTTCCATCGGAAACATGTCGTGCGAGACGATAACGGCCGAAGCAGTCTCGTGCTGACCACTACAAACTCTCTTAAGTCACTTCTTTAACACTGACTAAGCCCTTTGATGTATCAGAATGGCCAATAACAAAATAACTCCCTTCTCTTCTCCTCTGAGAGCTCTCGCTTAGTACCAAATTCGAAAATAAATCCCTGTACTAGGTCTAGTAACTTTCTCTTTAAACTAATGAGCATACGTTTTACCACCCTTGACTTGTTATTTTTATGGGAAACATTACAAGTATTGAAACTAATCTGGATCAAACCTCGACTCCTCGACCGAACTCCCCGGATTTTCTATATTCACGTACGAGACTTCAGGTTTGCAAATCGGAAACTTCCACGGTGTTACGTCTCTTACACTATTAACGTTATAATGCTGGCTTAACGAGAATTTTGTCGGAACTTCGTCTCCAACTAAACGCGATAAGCCCGAACTTCCATAAGGCGTACACAACTTCCGCGTTAATATAATCGAGGACGTAAACGGAGTTAGACGCCAGAGTTCTTCATGCAGGCGCGGACGTCCTATGCCAAAGAGGAAATTGCACGTATGCAACAATGGCATATTATTTAATAACTTACGTAGGGGTATCATCGCAGGTGGGTGGATTTTGTAAACGATTAGAGTGTAATAACGGCTCAATAAGGCTCGCGCCATTTATCATTTAATTTACAACTTTACCTGTGCGGCCCTTGAAGAGCCATGAAACGTATGACGTTGAATATAAAGAACATGAAAACAATTTTTCACTTTCACCCAACACCACGCCGCTGCGCCACTTTTTTCGCCAGCAACCCCATCTTTCCTTTGTATAAAACAGTCTTATCGAGGCACGGACAATAGGATCAGAGTAGTCACACTAAAACCGTCTGAATGAACAGTTGTTTCTTGTAGAAAAACGTTAAGATTACTTAAGTAACCCCGAGGGGGCTCAGTATACTTGAGGCGCCAGCAACCGCTTACGTGACGTTCTCTTGAAACATTAGAATACATTTATTTTCTAACTACAGGTTTATTTAATATTATTTAGTGCGCCGCAACTATGCGGACGATTAAGTATAGTGTGTTGCCTACTTTTGGGGGACTCATTCAACATCGTTTTTATTTATCCATTATTTCCCGTGCGTTCATTCAATATTTTCCGGGAACGCCGCCGTCCGGTGGATTATGTTTTATTAGCGCCGGGACCTCCCTCATAAATTATGTAAATTCGAACCCGAAAATATGATGAAACGGTAAATAGGAAAAAGAAACAGCCCTCGGTTATCAGATTTTCGACGCGCCCTCCTCGGGGCGTAAAATCAAGGGCGAAGACGAAGGAAATTGCCCTTCCAGCGGTTAATAAGGGTAGGAGGGGTGGGGAGGCGTACGGGGATGGGTCGAAATTTGAGAAAAAGTGATGAATGTAATAGAAAATTTGCAAACGTAACGGGGAAAGGTGGTGCTCGAGGGGTTTTCAGAGGGAACTTACTCGAAATTTATTTTTCGTTGCCATTATTTTTCGCTCTTGTCTCAGTAATGGTTTCATGATTGTAATATGTTGTTTGAATGGAATTTTATACATGTCTTGTATTTGCTCCGTTATCAAAGTATTATTAATATTTGATCCTTCAGGATCCTATTCACGTTTTTCTAACGTACGTTGAAATTGTTAATTTTTTCTGGCATTCTCCTATGTTTTTGGAATTCATTATAATCGTTTTCTCTCTGGAGCTCGTCTTTATATTTACAGTCGTTATTTTTTCCAGTTTTATTTGGCATCAAATTTCCAGTTGTTTGAAGTTTTCACATTGTTTCATCTAATGACGATAATCCTTCTTCAAGGGTAATCAGTATCTTATCAATCGAGGTGTCTCCCCTGTATTTATAGTTCCAATGTAATTTTTCGTAAAAAATACCCCCGTTAAGGTATAGGCGAAATGATCTTACTGAATTTTTTTTCTTTATGATTGCAACATTTTAAGGGTTAAAAGAAAATCTTTCGTTATGTTCCTAGCCTTTCCACCCCTCACCCACACGAGTTTTTTGCATCTTAGTTTTTCTCTCTGGACTTTAAAGATTTGACAAATTTCATAAATATCTCTAAAATGTCCAAAAATGCTCGGAAAATGTGAAAAATCGAAGAAACGATGTTTCGCGTTTTAGGAGGGGGCCCCTAGGAAAAATCCAAAGAAAAATTCAGGGAAGTATTTCTCAACTAAATCAACCAAAAGCCATGAAAATTAGCTCTGTCCAACCTTTAACAATTAAGAGAAAAATATTTTTGGCGCACAACATTTTTTTAGGCACCTTGGAGTAATCCAATAATTTTAAAACCAATCCACGTTTTTTGAGAGTCAATGAGCAGTATTGACGAATTTTTCCAGAATTATTTCGAGAAAACAATTGCAAAAAGCGCGATTTTTTGGTAATGAAGGGGGAATAGGTGGGAGCGTAAATAACATGATGACTGCTTTACCTTTAATACTTAAGATGGTGTAATTACAAAGGAAAAAATCTTGAGTCTTAACGGGGGGAGGGATGTCTCGGCATCGGTACCATTGGTAGGCGCCTTCGCCATTTCTTCTACGCCGTTTGGTGTAAGTTCTTCGGTATTCAGTTGGTAACAGAATATCGTAACTACTGTTTTAAATTTCAATACATTTACATCGTGCATTAAATCTCTAAACAAGCTTATGCTTAAACAATGATTCGGATATCCCGATCTCCCACCGACGAAGCCCTATAGAGTCGACGATAATTTAATCCCGTGTTTCTCCAATAACAAAGGATCGTCGTCGTCGTCCTCATCATCATCGCGTTATCCTTCGGGACCCGACGCATATATACCCTTAGGGCCTCCTAACTAAAATCATCGCCGACAGCCATTTATATCCCGGGTCTCGTCACCGGGACGCTCCCCCGTTCTTCCCCGTATTAGGAATGCACAAGTGGGCCGTTAGGCTCAAATTGTTTACTCAGTTAATAATTCAGCGATCTGACCCTCTTCAACGGGAATCGTACCTAACGGGGAACGGGTTCCTGGGGGATCCCGTCGTAAGGTGTCACGTGTGTATTCGTGCACCCCGGGATGACGTCGATACTTTCGTTTTGACGTAGTGATAGTTACTGATGGGGGTTGTTGAAGCTCTCGAAACGTTAGTACCAGTTTTCAGACATTTTTCAATGGTAATATCACTGATTGGTTGAGTAAACGATGTGAATGTCTATCTTCCATGGAATCCTGTGTGAATTATGGTGAATGCCGATGTTGTATTTTGATGATTGCGCCTTTAACCATTTTTGGGTAGAAAAGTGGCAGCATTATCATTGGCCGACTTGTGTGTTTTAGGTTTCAGAGCATCTAGGGAAGCTACGAAATATTTGATACGATTTTGTGAGAAATAATCCTTATCGATGCCCCGCGCTACCTTCAAACGTGCGTCTTGCACGAGACACATCGCCTCCTCTAAGCATCCGGCGAGCGATCGATCATACGTGCATATTCCCCGGGAAACATCCCCATTTGTACTCCGTTTGATATTTTTCCGATTCCACCTTGTTAAATGTACTATGAACTCACCTCCCTTCACACCCACGTAACTATGTTTCCTTATCGCACTCGTTTAGGGAATTTTCGACTGGAAAAAAAATTCGAGAGCGAAATGTGTGTGTCGGATTTTCGTGGGGGAGGGGGGGCGGTCTGAGGACGAAACGAGGACGTGCGTGGGTTACTAAAAATATAAATAAATAAAGTGTTGGCCTTTTAGCGACAAATCGTAAGGCTTTCGGTTCGAGGGCCCGTGAATTGATACTGTTTTTACAGGATTTTAATCGTACACTCTTATGGCGTAGAGAAAGTTAATCATGATTTTTTACAGCGCCTTTGGTTAATACAAATAACAATTTAGTGTCTTAATCCGCTGTGGTCGTTAAAATTTTACTATACCAAGCTATACCAATTTTAGCTTTACCAAGTGGCTATGGAAATAAAGCACTTCTCTATTTCACAGAAAATGATCCTAAAACGGATGCTCATTGGTTAAAAGAGAAAGTTACTAGACTTCTATTGGTACAGGAATTTATTTTCCAGTTTAGTACTGAGAGCTGTCAAAGAGGAGGAGAGGGGCAGGAGTTACTTCGTTATTGGCCCTCCTGATCCATAAAAAGCCTTAGTCAGCGTACAGAAAATAACTCAAGAGAGTGTGTTGATTAACACGAGACTGTGCTTCGGCCGTTATCGTCTCGCACGACACGCTTGGAAGCCAAAAAGTGTCGTTATCTAGTTGAAGCCTTGGTTATTTGAGTAAGCTTAGTTAAGACAGTTTGTCAACTGGAAGTTTATTAAACATATTTAATTCCCTCTTTTCTATGAGGGCGAGACACGCACTGATTTTTCGTCTCGTAAGATATCTATTCTACACAATTCTAATAAGACCTCCCTGTCGTTCACAAAAGATCCTACACGCTCTCAGTTCCATTTTCAATCCCCGTTGTCGCTGAAGGAACAAATCCGATAAAAGTCTTCCTTCCTGATTCTCCCTCTGTAGCTCTATCTTTATTTCCTAATATCCTCGATGTATGTATTAGAGGTACAGAAAGAGAGGGGGCGAGAGTTGAATATGGCTCGTGAACTTGGGAAATGAGAAAATTGATGAAAATCTTATCAATAAAATCGTGAAGGGATGTTCCTCGAGTTAAAAAGCTCAAGACAGGAATATGTGTGTATGTATATATGAAGTAGGGATGTAAAAAGGAAGTGTATTAGGGATAAAAAAAATTTTTCTGGGGGTGTTTCTTTGAGTGGTTATTCTTACTTCTTATGATAGCTTCATAAGCTGGGTAAAATTGTTTCTCGCGACTTCTGCAGTCTATTTTTATACCTTTAAGACGGTAAAATGTGTAGTTTTTCTCCTAAGCTCGTTCTTAGGCACATAAGGGCTTTTCGGCCATTATAAATTCATAGTTTTCCTGCAACCCCTTGCAAAGCAAGTACAAATTTAAAAGCATGACGATCATTTACACTGCTAGACACAGGTCGATATAAAAAAAGTGTTCATACCTGGTCATTGCACCTTCATCTCACTTATTCAAAGCAGTAGGAGATGCCGCTTCTTTAGGTGGTTGTCCATCCACCGCAACAGGTCTCTCCTACGGGAACACAGCTGTTAAAACTTTCTGGCGCTTCAGGCGTTCCCTGTTCTGCAAAAAAATGCGAGATCGTAAAATTCCCATTACATTTTTGAGGAGTCGAAACCTCCCCCAATCCATATCAGCTACAAGCTTTAAGTTCATTCACAAAATTTGTTCCACCCTCGGCGCTAGGGCCTAGAATCAAACTAATACACCTTCCGCTAGATCCATTATCCAAGAACGGGGGGTTGCATACAAAACGACCCCAACGCGCGAAAAACATCCAAGTATCTACTTTGGATTTTAAATGCACAACTTTCGACGATAAATCCTGCGCTCCAGGTGAGGGCGGTCCTGCCTCCTTGAGGTTAATGAAGCGGGGGGTCGGTCCCCCGTGAATGGTGAGTTCCCCGTTCTTTCTCCTTCTTTTTTTGTTTACTGCCGTAAGTAAATCTCGAATTGCGCGAGGATCGGACGTGAGGATTTTATGTAGTACGAGGCCTGAATGGGAGATGGGGGATAACGTGTGCTCAGGCGGGAACCCCCGGCACATTTAGTGGTGTGGTACGTTTTTAATCGAAACAAAAGGCCCAGAGCAAAATTTTATCTCAACATCTCCAGTAAAGCTGTTAAACTTAATACGAGAAACGTCCCTTTCCTATCCTCTATCTACCTGGCTTACTAGGCGCACGATCGCTTTACAATTTAGGAACGACGTCTGTTACTACGATTTCCCCGTTATAAAGCAAGAGGAGACCTTCAGAAATTAAACGTAATCCCCTATTCGCTTGTTCTTACGTACGCAACGGATGGGCGAGCTCATTTTACGTCCTGAAGGATAAGGAGAAAATCCATGCGATAACGTGAACGACGCAAGATTGAATCTCAATCGTAAAAGGGACAATGTAGAAAAATTAATTCCCGGGAAGGTTCTGCTCGATTCGAGATGGTGTTTTGTAAAAATGCACTTAGTTCGCTTCGGGAAGCCGATAAATCCCGGGCGTTTATTTTTGTGCCTTGTTTACCCCAACTTTTTAATCGATCCTTCGAAAGTTATTTGCCAAGTTTCAACCATGACAGTTTTATGCCATTAGTTGATTTAATTTATTAGCTCGCTTAACGGTCCTAAATTGGTCCTTTTTCCTCGACACATCTATTAACTAATTGACCAGGTGATCGGATTATTAATTTTCGTCGACAAGAATGGACAGTGCTTGAAGACAATGTGGACGCTCTGATTCGCCCCCACGACTGGTATTTTGTAAAGCGCCTTAAAGTTTATCGGTAAATAAGTCATAAACTAATCCGTCCCGCCCTCTTTTCTTACTCGGCACTAAATTTAATTTTAATACCCAGATCGGTTCGTTCTTTATGCGGTTCACTAGCTCGACCAAATTACACGTTAACACCGAAAAATAAAAGCAAAAATCACATCTTCGGGATTTGTTCGAGCAGAAATCTCTCATCTAGAATTTCCGCCGGAACAGACACGTCGCCGTACAATTGTCCAACGATAGAGCCAGAAAAGAGTGGAACGAGAGACGGGATAAGGAAACACCTGTCCCGCTTCATCTGTTCCCCTGCTGGAACTTGGCCTCCCCTAGGCGTCGCGGGGATTACCGGGACGTGAAATCGTTTGAACCGCTCCTCCGACCCACCTGTGACCAATTATCCGTGAAATATCCCGGAGCCCTCCGCGGGATACAAGGCCGCCGGCGACCGGGATAAATCATTCCGCCTAGAAATTCCCGGTCTCGGGATTAATAGTCGGCGAAACTCAAGAACGTACGTGAAAATAGGCGAAATTCCACGCCAGGACCGAGACCGCAGGTAATCCCCGCGGATAATTAATTATTCGGTATTATTGTTACTCTACGTTTGATTAATTAATTTACTCGATTAGCGTAACGTCGGAATTATTTTAGGCGGAAAATCGATGGCAAGCAAAACTGACTCACTCGATGATAATGTTGTATTGAACTGATTCAAATTTGGCGGGCGGCGCAGCGACACCTTTCGACAGTACGTGGAACCCTCTAGTCTTGTTCCTGCGTTCTGTGAAATGGCGCGTTTCATTCCTCCCTGTGATGTGCGGTCGTAATGTTCGTTTCTTAAAAGTGGAAGTTTGTGATTAGTTTAAGACAAATACCTTCATACAACTCAGGGATAACTGCGTCCTGATGGATTTCCTGGAGTATTCAGATATATCTGCCGAAATCAAGGGATGCATGGTAAGAGGAACGCTCTCACGAATTTACATAACCTCACATTCTGTTACACCAGTTCATTATAATCTTAAACGAAATATAAAGTATCATCAAGTAATTCAACGATCTGTACTGGACAGCAAACTTAACAAGTGCCATTCGTAACAAATGCAAGCTCCAAAATCCTTGTATAAAAGCTTCCCAGCGTTCCTCAGAATTCTACCGTTGTTCAAACTACTCAGGCGCTTGTGCGATATGTTTTAATATTCAGTCACAAATTCTAACAAGCAAACACTCTCTTTTAATCCCCCAAGTGTTTTTCGCACAAACACATCCCATACATTTTCCGATAACTTCTATCCAATATCAATGTTATCTTACTACATTAAGGCGATTTTGTTTTCCAGACACCCGGCAGGCTGAAGATGACGGACCAGAACATCATCTTCAAGAACAGCAAGACGGGCAAGGTCGAGCAGATCCCGTCCGGCGACATCGAAGCCGTCAACTTCCAGAACTTCGCGACCTCGTGGGGCCTGAGGGTGTTCATGAAGAATGGCGGCCTGCACAGGTACGTCGGCTTCAAGGACACCGAACGCGACAAGATCGCCAAGTTCTTCAGTAAGTCGTACAAGCTCGACATGCTCGAGAAGGAGCTGAGCGTCAAGGGTTGGAACTGGGGCACGGCCAAGTTCAACGGCTCGGTGCTCAGTTTCGACATCGGTTCCAATACCGCTTTCGAGATCCCGCTGAACTACGTGTCGCAGTGCACGTCGGGCAAGAACGAGATCACCATGGAGTTCCACCAGGTGAGGAATTTTATATCCGAAGTGCATTGTTAATTTTTCTCCAGAATTGTGCATTATTTTTCATTTAATCGCAGTTTTGATTATTTCAGAATGACGACGCGCCCGTAAGTCTAATGGAAATGCGTTTCTTCATACCTTCGAATGAGCTAGCGGGCGACGTCGATCCGGTCGAGGCATTCCAGCAACGCGTTATGGACAAAGCCAGCGTTATTAATATTTCCGGAGATGCTATCGCCATCTTCAGGGAACTTCATTGCCTAACGCCACGGTAACGTTATCAGACCATCTATGTCCTGTAGAAGTATTTTGGGTTTCATTTATTTCTAACCGTAGGAGTACAAAGAGATCATATTAACCGAATGTAACAACTGACTTCCATTACTATTGTGTACTAGGTTTGTTTCGCAGCCAGTGACACGCTTCCATTTTTGATTCTTCACATCATCAGTCACGTGGCCAAATTGCCATCTTCTCTATGGACTGAATTAGTTCAGGCGGTCATTGGAACAATTCTTGTATTAAATTTTGTTTCTAACGCAGAATTTATCATACTCGACGCCTCTTTACAATTGTTTTATGTTTTAGCGGTCGTTACGACATCAAGATCTACCAGACATTCTTCCAGGCTCACGGCAAGACCTTCGATTATAAGATTCCGATGACGACGGTGTTGAGGTTGTTCCTTTTACCACATAAGGATAACCGTCAGATGTTCTTCGTCATAAGTCTGGACCCTCCGATCAAACAAGGTCAGACTAGGTATCATTTCTTGGTGCTTCTCTTCAATAAGGAGGATGAGACGTCGCTGGAGTTGCCTTTTAGCGAGTAAGATCATTAGTATTCATAAACTAAGAGCCCCGTTCAATTATGGCATTATTATTTCAACACTTAAATCATAATAATGTTGTAATAAGCAGTGCAAAAACATGAAAAGTTCGTGGGCATCCATGTTTTCACCATCTCGTTTTTCTGGCAGGGCGGAGCTGAAGGAGAAGTACGACGGCAAGCTCCAGAAGGAGCTCTCGGGCCCGACGTACGACGTCCTCACGACCATCATGAAGACCGTGATGAGCCGCAAGATAACAGGTCCTGGCAACTTCGTCGGCCACTCGGGCACGCCGGCGATCAGCTGCTCGTTCAAGGCGGCCGCCGGCCTGCTGTACCCCCTCGAGAGGGGCTTCATGTACGTCCACAAGCCGCCGATCCACATCCGCTTCGAGGAGATCGCGTCGGTGAACTTCGCGAGGGGCGGCGGCACGACGAGGTCGTTCGACTTCGAGGTCGAGCTCAAGTCCGGCACGGTGCACACGTTCAGCAGCATCGAGAAGGAGGAGTACCCGAGGCTGTTCGATTTCATCACGTCCAAGAAGCTGAATATCAAGAACCGCGGGAAGAATGTGAGTCCCGTTTCGATTTTGCCCGGGCTTGACCAGCCGATCCATACGATGTTGTCACATATTCGAGTATTCTGTGATTCGGTCACTTCTGATCTTATAAAAATTATTTTTCTAGAGAAGCTTAGATGTTTGCCGTCTTTGTCCAATTTTGTAAATAATGCCGTACATTGCGTCCTCGGCCTCACCGTTGTCTCAATTTCGAAAGTATGTTTTAGACTATTACCTGCCATGTAGTACAGATATCCTCCTCTTTCCGGAGCATATGTTTAATAATGCCCGGTTACCCTATTACAATCCATAATAGCTGGTACGAATATGTACAATGACCGTTTACTTGTAGGATAAGACGTCGTACAAAGACGACTTTGGCGGTTCGGACGAGGACGAGCCGGACGCCTACCTGGAACGCGTCAAGGCCGAAGGCCAGGAGCGCGACGTCGACGACGGCCAGAGCGACAGCGAGAGCACGGACGAGGACTTCAACCCGGGCGAGAAGGACGAGAGCGACGTCGCCGAGGAGTTCGACAGCAATCCGAGCAGCTCTTCAGACGATGAGGAGGAAGAGGGCGGATCAGGTGAAGTGCAAATTAACTCTCGGTTCGCAATCTCCCAAACCGATCAACTAACAGTTTGTCACCACATTATCGAACTCATGGTTCGTAGGAATGAATGCAGTAAAGTAACCCAAAGTCATTAAGAACGCATAGACTTACTCTCCCTCAGTCCCACAATTAATTTCCCACGAATCTAAAAATCGTAACGTAACACAGCATCTTCTATTCGCAGGCGACGACCGGAAGGAGAAGAAGCACAAGAAACCCAAGCCGGAAAAGAGGAAAACCAAAACGATCTCCGAGGCCCCGAGGAAGCGACGGGAGAAGAAAGAGAAAGACAGCAATGCGCCGAAGCGGCCGACCACTGCGTTCATGCTTTGGCTGAACGAAAACCGCGAGAGGATAAAGAAGGAGAATAAAGGCATCACGGTAACGGAGATCGCCAAGAAGGGCGGCGAGGAGTGGAAAAACCTCAAAGACAAGTCCAAGTGGGAGGCGAAAGTGAAGAAAGACAAAGAAAGGTACGAGAGAGAGATGGCGGAGTACAGGGCGTCGGGCAAGGACAAGGAGAAGAAGAAACCATCGCCGAAGGAGAAGAAGCCGATATCCAAGAAGAGCGAGGCGAAGGTCGATGAGACGAAGATCAAGAGTAAGGAGTTCATCGAGGATTCGGACAGCAGCAGTAGCGGCGATGAGGACGAGAAGAAAAAGGAAAAGAAGAAGGGGGCGTCAGATAGCGAAGATGAGAAGAAAAAACCGAAGGAGGTGAAGAGGAAGAACGACAGCGATAACGAGAAGAGGAAGAAATCTAAAAAGGATGAATCGTCGGAGGAGGAGGAAGCTGAGGATACTCCCGGCAGTGAATCCGATGATAGCGACTGAAACTGTTTTATCACTCTCGTTATTTTTTAAGTACGCACATTCTAGTTTTGTATTATTCTTTAATTAAGTATGTGTATGACAGTTTACAGTCTTTTTCCGTCAGATTCTTAACCTCCATCGAAGTTTATTGTCGAGGCACTTCTGTATTCTAGGGGCCCTATATGAACTCTACGAAATTATATTCTCTTTTAAACGATAACTTTGATGGAGGTTAAGAATGAGTTAATACCATGTTAAATGTAAGTTATTTTAGTTTCGTTTAAGAGAATAAACCGTTCTTTGTTACTTTAGGTAAAAACTAATTTTAACTTTCCCTACCAGAAAAGGTTTAAAATCTTAGTTCACTTTGTTCCAAAAATCGCTTATACCTGTACATTAACAATTGCAGTTCGATATCATTTGATATAAATATGATGAGGCACTTGAACTTGTTCCTTTATAAACCTACATAATTCGTACGCCTGAGAATTGTGTTAACTTTCCTTCGATATTCTATACAACTTAATAGGAACTGTAGAGTCCCAGCAAAACTCTCGACTCTCTGGAACACTTTCCTCGAAAAACTCAAATTTGGCTTTCGTCGCTTTCGCTATGAACCAATTCAAAGTAATTTTGTTACGTTCAGTACAACAGAAAATAAAATCGCGAACGTCGCAGAACGAGTTCAAGTGCGTCATCGTGCTAATAAGATCGTCGAACAAGTCCGGATCATAGACCGTGTCCGTTGATATCACCACGTCTACTTTCCCTATGGATTTACAGGCGCCTTCGTCCACCTCCTCCCACGGTAACCTGGAATTCAACCCGTCTAACACCGCAAGAAATATGGCTTCATCATAACAGTTCGCAAATATGGGGCGGAAGAAATGCAAAAAGGTCAAATTATGTATGGATAATACGTTACTACTTCCGCGCTATGTTTATAACTAACCTTAACATGGTGGCGACATCTTGCGCTGAGTTCAACGCTACGTTTCCTGCCAGGCACTTCAGCACCTCGTCGTGACAGTCCGTCAGGAGGACCTTCCGTGCTGAGCATCCCTTGAGGATCACTAATCCGGCCAGTCCTGTTCCCGATCCGAGTTCCAATACGGTTTTCCCTTCGAAGAAGCGTCTGTTTACCAAGGCCCACTCTGCGAGCGCGCAGGCGGACTGCCACGTCCTCAGGCCAGTTGTACCGCACTTGATTATATGTTTAGATTCTTTTAGCGTCACCATCTTGGAATCAAAAGTGTAGTGCCTGTAATATTTTGCTTATTTAAATGAAAAGATAGACAAAATATTTGAGATGTACGAATCTCCAGGAGAATTATATGAATGCAATTGTTTTAAAGCATATTCAGTCGCTGTGATTATTGAAAAATTAATCCTGCATTAATAACAAAGTACTGGAATTTGTTGTTTAAAGGGGATATAGTAGCAAAGTGTAAAAAGTTCTTCCTAACACCAATTTTCAATCAATGACGTTGCTTACCTGTAGCAATATGAGGTTTCAGGGTGACAGTAGAAGGAACAGCACGTTTCGTAAATCGAATCCAGCACAGTGGAGCCCATCTTCTCCAAACGATCTATTATATGCTTCAGGAACGACTGCTGGTAAACCGGGTCGATTGGGAGCCTTTTGACTACCTCCGAGCCGACGGTCCTGGTGAACAGAACCGATTGGACGTCATCATTCGCACGCAACAGATCGAAGACATTCGACCAGTCGAAGAAACGCATGGGGACGGCGCACAGGAACTGCTTCGCTATGTATCTCAGTGTTTCCACTACGGGATCATCCATTTTCAATTGGACGGGGGTATACGAGCCGGCAAACCATCGAGTGGTTAAACTTGAGGGAAGGCCACTCGTGATCTGGGGCCCATCTTAAGCTGCAAGTTCCATCATGTGATTAGCTGCAAAAGAGAAAAGACTGGAATTAAAGACAAGGTACAAGGCATCGTTGAGGTTATGTGTACTAAAAGGGTCGCTGCTGTTGCTCTGAATTTAGAGCAGATCAAAGCAGACTAACGCTCATATCGAATGTGTGAATATTGTGTGAATGTGCGAAAATATTAATCGGTAACACTTAAAATACACGTAATTGCTTACTTTTTTCTCCACTCACGCCATAATCTCGTTCACACGAAACGTCTTCAAAGTACAGAGCACAAGCCGTAGTTGTGTCACAAATAGTGGTAGGAGGGATGCCCCTGGGTCTTAGGCAACTCACTTAACGCTGCCTGAGATGAGAAGAATAGACAACTAGCTAAACAAAACGTTCCATCAATAAAACAAGTGGATCATGTCTGGAAAAAAAGCAGTCATCACAAATTACACAGTTCACCAAAAATGAGGCGACTACAAGCAGGAGCACCAGGAAAAGGCAGCCACACGAATATAATAAGCAGAAACAAGGTGTTAGTCACAAAGAAAAAGTTTATGAAAATTTGCCTTATATATGAAGACAATTCGCTCTATTCTGTCAATATTTGGTTTGAAATGAAATGAGCTGAATTGCCAAAAATTTCCTTCCCGCTTCTACCAGACTTAGGACTGTCAGAATTCGTTTTCAGTTTGAAAAGCTGAAAAATTCACTGAACAAACACCTAAAAGTGTTCAGGTAAGTTGAGTTTATCGAATTCTGGTGCGGTTAAAATTTTTGCTTTCAAAGATACAATTGCCCAATTGTTTTTAATATTGTAATCGTAATTGTTTATTGCAATAAATACATAAAATATACTTAAAATAATTGTGAAATTATAACGGATATTACATACATATTAATAAATTTCTGGACCTTGTCATTCATCGAATAATCAGCGTATGGCGCCTTTATTAACGTTATTTTCCTAATTTGCGTTTGTGTTCATCGGACACCGGTTGAACTGAACCCGAATGAGTATTTTTCCGGAGATAATTTTAATATGGCACCGAAAACTGCATAAAATAATCATAAAAAACCGTAACAGAAGCATTACTATTGTCATATATAAACAGAACAGCTTGGACTACCGTAAAACGTTCCACAAACTCGTAATAAATAAGGATAATACGGGACTAGTCTCGTGTATACTCCTTCCAAAGTCTATTTAAGGTGTAAAAAAGTCGATACGACTAGCCCTATGCAGTGGTCCAACTCAGACATCCGTAAGAAGAAATATTATTTTCTCCCTTTATATCGCTCAAGGGTTGCAATGATCAACACGTAATAAACTCGTGATTTTACCAGGATTCACGAAAGGGCCCTCCACATGCCATGCATGTCAAGGGTTCGAAATTTCTACGCGTGAGCAATACAAAGGGTACCCGAAGGATGATCCACACGACCTCGAGTCCTGTCAGTATTGCACCCGACGAGCGACGCCCTCACCTTACACCTTAAATCGAGTCCGGACGGACGACACCCCCGACCTCCTACTCGAAGTTGACCATCTTCGTGACGGGCTGGAGCGGCTGCGCGACTATCTCCTTCCAGAAGGGGCTGTCGCGGTCTATCTCGATCCTGCCGAGCTCGACCTTCTTCCCGACGATGTTCTTCGACATCAGCCTGATGAGCACCTTCACCTGCTCGAGGTTGTAGTTGTTCACCGTCGCCCTCAGCGTCGAGGCGGACGGCTCGAGCTTGAGGCTGATCGTCGGCTCGAACTTGTCGCTCTTCATCTTCTGGATGAGGTCGTCGTACTCGAAGGCGGTTATCTTTATGTACAGCTGACCTGAGGGATCGATTGAATTGTTAACTTCTGATGGTCGGATTGTTATTATTATTTGATAAACGATTTTACAAGCAAGCACCCTTCGATCGAGACATTTCTCGACTCTGTCACCCTCGTAGTTAATGAGATCTCAATAAAATACCTACAGTTCTCGTGGAAAAACGTCGCAGCTCTTTGAAACCTTTTTGCTGGCAGTTATTGTGTAAATTGGACGAATTTTGAGGTAAAATCACTCATTTATATACTCAATAATTCTATATATTCGTTACCTCCTACTCGTTCGTGGTACTGCATGGTTTGCACGCTACACCTGAACTTCGTGACGGTCACCTCGACGACGTCGTTCCTGCCATCCTCGCTTACGGCATACTGCAGAGTCAATTCTATGCTGCCCTTCGTACCATCCCTCTGGAAAAGATACCACAATAGTTGCTAATTGGTATAACACTAATCTAGCATTCGCTTCATGATTCTTTGACTCTAAAGTCCTTAGCTATACAGAAAGTACCGCAACGTTCGCCATTTTGGAGCTTGGACCTCCATCTCCAGATCACACTGTAAAACCAAAGCCTCGAAATGGCGGACGTTAACGTGTAACATACTGGTTGGGTTTGGATGCCGCTGGTGATCTCCGCTATATCCCTCCATATGTCTGGGGTGCTGACGACGCCATCTTTCAGGTTTTGCGTGAAACTTTTACCGTCTAGATTGTAAGTCACCGCTCCGATGGTACGTCGGTTGCTTAGAGAGTTGGTGTAACTACTGCGCCTGGTCGAGTTGCTCTTACGGTAACCGCTGTAACAAAAATATACTGTAGATCCCTTAGGTGAAACATGAAAATGGTATAAGGGGATTTTTAGCATTTGTTTCGAGGAAAATCCGCGAACTTTCCGGCCTTCGTATTTTCAGGTCGCGCATTTTGCATACTTGTGGGGGCCTAATTGATTGATTCCGACCTTCTCCCATAAAAATGTGAATGTGGCGAGTTAGGATCGCGCATTTTCCGACCGCAACGTACTCGTGAGAGCTTAATTAGTCGATTCCAAGCGTTATGAAAATCGCGAATTTCCCGACCTTCGCGAGTTAAGATCATGAATTTTACAGGCTTACAGTACTCGTGGGATTCGCGAAATAAATCGTAGTAGTCAGATCGTAACTAGTTGCTTCAAACAAGTAGTAATAGTAATTTTACAAGTATTTGTGAAGGCTTACCTACTATACTTAGAAAATTTCTTCAAAAGAACTATTTAATGAATTTGTTCATTAGGTAATTCTACTGTGGTTTATTGCACACTATTATTTGTTATTATGAATCACCACGAATCAATATTATCATTATAATTCACCAAGGCTATTACGCACTTTCATATTACAGGCACCTACATTGTATTTCAGTTCCCTATCTGGTCGTCCATGTAAAAGAAACAACACAACCGCCACCTATTGCGAGGTAGCGCAAACACGTAACTAACATAATGTTTCCTGTAACGCGCACCGTCGATAACGTTTATTGAACTCCTGTTAGGTGGCGAGAGATACGAGTCGCCATGGGTTGTGCGTATCCCGTCGACTAGCCTGAACGGTAGGGGCCAATGAGGCGTCTTCAGTAGGGTCTTAACTGATCCACTGTAGCGAGTGATGAAGATAGGATATGATCTCATGATTATACTCCGCTTGTCGTGTAACAAAACGACGGTTACACGGCAATCGTCTGACGCTGCAAAGAAGACCTTTAAGATTTTTTGAAAAATGTAAACACAACTGAACGTTCTGAGAAGAGCGGGAAATTTGAAATTCTAAAATAGTTTCAATGGTGCGAGTTTACAAATAACCGAGAGGAAAGGTGCTCTTTGGGGTAATTTTAGGGAAAAATGGTTCAAATGAAAATTGTGGTTAACAGATAGGATATATGTAGTGTAAAGTTAAATCATTAAGGGCGTTTTGGAGAAAATTAGGAGAAACTAAAAAAATCTCTCCCTTTAGAACAATTTTAGAAAAAAACGTTGAAAAGAAATTGGGAATAACAGATAAACAAGTAATTGTCTTTAGTATGAAATACATCCCCAAGGGTGTTTTGGAGAAAATTAAGGAAAACTAAAAATAGCCAAGAGGAAGGTGCCTGTTAGGGTAATTTTTGGGGAAAATGGTTCAAATGAAAATTGTAGATGAACAGATAAGGCAAGTTTCTTAGTATAGAATAAATCGCTAAGGGCGTTTTGGAGAAAATCAAGAATAACTAAAAATTCCCTGGAGGAAAGTATCCTTTAGGGCAAAAAACGTCTCAAAAGAAAATTGTGGATAACAGAAAAATAAGATAAACAGAATACTCTTCGCACTTCCAATGTTTTCGTAATAAAGGATATTTTTAAGGGTTGAAAATTCGAGATGAAAAAACATTCGAGTTGAACGCGATAAAAACGTACCAATTTGATATAAATGAAGTATGACAAAGTCACTATAACAGGCTTTTCCGATTGTATCACAATAGGGGGTGGTTTATAAGGGGTAAAATACATCAAGTAAGGGTTGACGAATCATAAATAGTGCCTTAAAGCACCAAACAACCTTAATTAAAATCCTACAAATGGTTTTCATCCCTAAGAATAAGCCATATGGGCGAGAAGTAGAGTCTCTTACCTTCCGTGCCTGGTGACGATCTCCTCGCCGTCGCTGAACGAAAAATACCTCTTGAGCATCCCCTTCGGTTTCGTCAGCGGCTTCGGCCCTTCCTCCTCCTCCTCCTTGCCCAACACGGCGTATATCGTGAAGGAGACGAACTTCCCCTTGAGGGAGTCGTCGTGCCTCCTCCCGTTCGAGAAGAGGTGACAGGAGAACTCCTCGTTTATGGTAGGCCACGAGTCCTTCACGATCCTCGTCTCGAATTTTTCTCGTAAAGGGTAGAACGTCACCTGGAACGGCCAGAATTTAAATACGGTATTTGAACAGTCTACGTATTGAATAAATAATTTTCTTTGTTATCGCGAGGAGGAAAGTGCCAAAGTACACAAACAGGCCGTACCTCTTATCGCGTTTACAAGTACAATTCGACAATCCGAATGTATACATGGTGTGTACATACAATTCATTAATTAACGTCCTGTTATGACTCTCCACCAGTGACTAATTAGTATTAATCCGACGATTAAGATAACAGGAAAGGGAGGGCCAAAAATGTTTCAAACTAGGATCTAATGGGAGATTATTAACATATTTTGAGAAAATTTGTCATGTTAGACAGTTGTCAGATTATGTGGAAGCTTCATAGGATTGTTATATTATTACACATCTGAATAGGAAGAGAGTAGGAATCATTACATATTTGAGAAGAGAATAACGTTCTTCCGGGCGATTTTGCCGTACGAGAGGGAGAGATCTTTTCTTATTGGAGCTTTTTGTACCATTCAAAAATTCATGGATTTTGTTGAAACTTCACAAGACTGTTTGATGAAGTGTTTTTAAGTAGTACAGTAGGTTTGGCCTCATCGTAAGGAGGATTTATGAAGTTATGAACAATTTCTTGGTGGTCGTTTATAGATTATGAAAATCGAGAAAACTTTGGGAACACTGGGATAAAGTGTGATCCTTTTTAATCCCACTTTTTCCATAGATCGATACTTTTATGTCGGAAAATTTGGATTTTGGCACACAGGAAAGTGCTAGAACCTCTTCCCATAGGCCAAAATTACCTCTTAGATACCTGGATATTTCACAGGACCTCTTTTTCCAATTCAAAGACCGGGAGTAAACAATTTACTCCGACGAATGTAGGTTAAGGCACTTGTGCCAGCGGATCTTCGCCGAAACCGAGTCAAGGCGAGAGGTAAACAGAGGGCCTCGCGTCGATTTTAATCTCCCGATAGGGTTATCGCCTCGAGATAAATCGACGCGATTAGCACGTACTTAAGGACTAACCTTAACTAAGTAGCCCCTGGGTTTGCCGCTCCCGAATTCCGTCGGCAGCTGCCTCGCGCCGATCACCTTCGCCTTGAGCTGCCTCGTCGCCTCGCAGAAGGACACTTTGAATCCGAGCTGGGGCGAGAACGAGTCGGTAGGGTCGCCGTTCTGCCTCCTCTTGAAGTAGGTCTTGAGGGTGTTGACGGCGTGTTCCATATCGTCTAGCCTCATGTGGGCACTTAAGTAGCCGACGCGCTTAATGCACACATAAAAGAGCAATTTAGGCGCGGACGGGATGGGATATTACCGCGACGTGGGACTCGACTAGCGACTATCTTATCGCCGTAGGTTTAAGCGGTCGTATCTCGCTCGGGAGATGGCTCTATTAAATTTTTATTGGTCCATTAGCATCGGTTGCCGATCTACCGGGGTACGATCCGTGATTCGGCCGATCGGCTCGTTCGCGACCGAAAGTGTGCGGTATTTACCAATTATCTGACGTTGGGAACGCGTGGTTTTTACAACGAGGCGTGGAGGACGAATTAATCGGTTTATTTGGGAAATGCGTCGTTTTGTTTGCACTCGAGGGAGATCATGTGTAGACGAGGCGAAAGATTCGCGTCCGTGGCAGAATTTTCCGATTCGATTCTCTTGCAGAATACTTCTGCAGGTTCTGCAGTTATGATCTCTTGCAGGTCGTCTGGTGCGAATTCGTTTCGAAGAGTTTTAACGAACAAATTAGGAAAACCTGTTTTTTTCGTCCCTTAGGAACAAAAAAGTCTCCTGTAACTTTTCTTTAAAATTGATCGTTTTCGAGTTATAAGCGAATTAAAGCCCTTAAACGCCTCTTTCCGACGCTCACTCATATCCTCAAGTCCCTTAAAAAAAAATGAAAATGTTACCACAAGGAATTAAACAAATCCAAAATTTAACTTGGACACAATTTCTACAATTGATAAACCACCAACAAATATAAACAATGAAGAAACACAATGCCTTTTAGTCCTTCTACACACCTATAATACAGTGTATGGAATTTTTTATTTTTCGCAAATAACATTTTTTGTAAAAGTTTTTTAAAAGAATGTTTAATACAAATCTCGTAGAACGTTTCATGGTCTACGAAAAAGCCTAATAACGTTTCTGCATGAGATCGAAAACAAAAGGATTTCGAATTTCTACTAGATTCAACAAGCCGCCATTTTGTTCCTAATAGCCTGATTTGATTGGTTAACTAGCTTACGTCAGGCATTTACCGAAACTATTTTTGTACCAAGTTTCACTTCGTATAGCATAAAAGTACGCCCTCTATCGCGTTTAAAAATTTTGTTATATTTTCGGTCTGGTGCAAAAATGCACCAAGGTATGTCACCAAAAAAAGGTACATCTTTTGTATTCAACACCTTTTTAAATAAGGTACACAAAAAAGTTGTTAAAAAATTCCATATTATCATACTAAATGGTACTCAACACTTCCCTTAAATCAGGATTTTCCTGATCCTTACTTCAGATTTTCCAAAAAGTCGTCCGCCATCTTGGATTCGCCATCTTGAATTGTTGACATCTGATGCCAGATTCGTGACGAGCGACCTGGAAAATCCAAGCATACCAAATTTGGAGCGGATGGGTTGATTATCGAAAATTTCCTACTGTAAATCAAATATGGCGCACATGGCATCTGAAAATGGCCGTAACTTTTGGAAGGAACACTATGGGGTAATGCTCGAAAGCTCGTTTTGAAGGGGACGGGTAGTATTAAGCGGTGGAGTAGGTAGGAAAATTTACAAAAATTGTGTACACCTCAAATATACTCAAAATATCTAAAAATGTGTCCAAGTATTGCCTTATCATCAGATCACTAATAACTGTATGTATGACAGAGACATCGAAAAACACTCGAATTGTTTCTTTTCCATGTTACCACCACCGTTTACCTCAGCATGCTTGTACTACCCTTAGTTTAGCTTATTACTTTTTGGTTAATGTTAGTACGAAAAATACACAGGTTCTGCTTACGTATCACACACAGTTTCAGAAATGTTAGTTAGAAAGGAATGTATTAGGAGTAATTACAGGCATTGAAACGACTAAGAATACTTATTGAATTTCCCTCGTATCTCCTAAGGAAATTCCTGCTTAACTAGTCCGAGTTCTATAAACATGCATAGTATAATGACTTTATTGATTTGTATAGACTGGGTTTTTTAAGAGCTGCGCTCCCAGTAAGTATTTGCTATTTTTGGAAACGATTTTTCTTAGTAAATTGCGCGCCTTTTTATATTTAGATCTAACACCTAACATGCCTCGTACTACAGAGAAAAAAGGATGTTTTCGCTATTAAATTTAACAGCAATTCACTTGTCGTTCATGGTTTATCAAAAAAAGTCTTGTACAGTTTTAAAACTGATATTGCAGCCAAAATTTCGCTTTGGGTAATTTGTTATAAACAAAAATAACTCAAAAAGTGACATTTTTGGTTGTATCATGAAAAGTATTGAATGAATTGCGTTATTGTCAATAGGAGATTTGTAGAGAAAAAAAAACCCTCAAAATGAGGTCTTTTAAACGTTGATCCACCATTTTTAACCGAGAAAAGCTGGAAAATCATGAAACATGAGTTATTTTTTAAAAAATTCGTCGAACGCTCGACGAAAAAAATATTTTCTCAAAAATTTGTCGCAAGTGGATCGCCGTCAAACTAAACATCCCCGAAAATTACCCGGCACCTTTTTCATGCGATAACACCTCAGACAAATAATTTATTGAAGTACTACCGATATTGCTTGTTCCTAACACCACATAACCTAAGTACAAAAATAATACGACCGATGGGCCTTGGTGGGTCCCCTCTTGCTATCACATCTCGGTTCACGCTTTCTTGATCTCGCCTCCCGATCTCTTCTCGCCGGGGTCTTCTTCTTCGTCCACTTTGTCGATCTCCATCTTCTCTACGTTATCGTCGAAAATCACCGATTTCCTTCTTTCCGGATCCGTCGACGTTTCGGACGCGTCCGCCTCGTCCTCCTCCAGCTGGTTGAATTCGAAAGCGGTCGGTCGCCTCGTCTCCACCGGGGTCGGACCCCTGGGGAATAAATCGAAAGGTAAAAATTTCGAGGTTCTCGCGCCATCTTCGTCGGATCTCACCTGCCGTGTTTCTTCTTTTTCTCGATGCCGGCGAACCTGACCTTCCACAGGTCCTCGTCCACGTCGGTGTAGTCTTTCCTCCTGAAACGTCGAGGGGAATGTATTATGGAGATGGGGCAATGGTGATGGGTCTACCTTAGTTTCAAAAAGTAGAAAGCGATGGCGGCGGCCAAGAGCAACGCAAGGAGTGCTGCCATAACTGCGATCGCCACTATCCAGGGGGTTTTGTTGAAACTGTTACTATCGTCATCGTCGTTACCGTTACTTCCGTCGCCTTCTGCAAAAGTTGAAAATGAAAATTAAAGATTCTGGTTTCCACTGAGGTTTACGAAGACCCCAAGGTTGCTCGTTATGATCACTGATATCAAGAAGTTGGAAGCGTTACAAATGACTAATCAGTAGGTTTCTAAAGGGACTCTGTAGCTCCATGGTTACTACAAACCATAATCTAAATGGGTTCTTATGATCTCTAGTACCATTTGGAAGACTTAAGTACTGACAAAAAAAATCATGGTGGCTTAAACCGAAATGGGTCGTTAAATTCTTTGACCTTTCATTGGAAGTGTTACAAATGACAAATCAGCACCACACAAGTTTCCCAAAATCAATGGTACGTAGAACCCAATGGTCCAAGTGGACTGTTATGGTGGCCGACATCAAATTTTCTCTACGACAGCGACAGATAGACTATCTCTAAACTAAACCTTTTTGGTGATCCAAACAGATACTTGTGGTCTTTGGTAGCAAAAATTCGTGGTCCTTTGGAGGTGTTTCCAGTATAAAATCAAGTAAAACAAAGTTTCCTGGGTGAGTGAAGGTGGTAACCACAGTTGCAAACCTCTTACCGATTTTCACATTCAGTACTGCTGACGCGTACGTCCTTTCACGACTGTCTCCAGCTACGACAGCGGTAAGCGTCAGCGCTATGAAACTGTACTTCAAAGCTTCATCTGGTAGACCATCAGGAAGCGTGACAGTAAACTGGTTATCGGAATAAGACGACTTGAAGTATCTACTGAATCCGTTACCGTCTGAAAATCACGATTACTTCCACATGAGATCTCCTGGTCACGTTGCCTTACCATCGGTGATGCTGGTGGAAATGTCGCCATTCTCCTCGCTGGTCTGGACCGTGATGGCGTCTTCGATCTCGAACTTTCCCTTACCGTCGCTGATTTTGTACTCGGCCGTGTGTAGGATTTTATCGAAACTGATGGTGCTGACGTTTTGCACGTCGTCTGTAAAAGTTAAACGTGACTTCCATGCAATTCGAGCCTTTCACCTCGCTTACGTATGACTTCCAAGCTGACGACCGTCTGGGCTTTATACGAGGTGTCTTTGACGCTCGCCTCGATGGTCAACAGCACCGAGGTTAAAGCGGAGAGACTCTCCGTCGGTATCGGCGCCGAGGGCGTTACGGTCACTAGGTGATCGGCGTAGCCCAAGTTGAAGTTGTCGGCGAAGTCACCGTCGGCGATTCTCACGTCGACGTTCCCGTCTTCCTGGTCGGTGCTCAACGGGATCGCCTCGAGTTCCAGCTCGACCGCTTCGTCGGTCACGCGGTAGGTCCCGGTGTTGATGATGGTCGGGAAGTTCACGTAAGCGACGGTCGAGTTTCCGTCGGATTTAACTTAAAAGTTTCGACTATTACAACCCGAGGGTAATCGCCCGATCTACAACTTACTTATTCTAATATTAACGATGGTCCTGGCGGACGACGCTCCTACCGAAGCTGTTATAACCAGAGGTACGAAAGAGTAACTCTCGACAAGGGCAGAGGGAAGGGAAGACTCCGACAGAGACAAACGTAAGATCTTCTCAGCGGTTACGGTGTAGGTGAAATATTCTGCGTTTTCGTCATCTGGAAATGGAGGAGATGAAAACGGTAAAGAATAAACAGAGGGAGTTCAAGGAGTCCATGGCTGGCAAAATTAATAGTAGGCGACAATGGTTATTATCAAGAGAAGCAGATGCTAAAAGAATGGTGCATTTTGACTGTTTTGCACGGTAGATTGGACTAGAATCCCGTACACGAAGGTTAATGTTACGATGACACCTACTTCCATAGTTGGTTTAAAATTTGCAGGTAAATGTGGCTAGATCTGATTGAATTGCAAGGTTGATTGAAACAGTTGGTGAAAATCCGACAAGGTTAACCCCCAACTGAAATCCTTCAGTAAGCTTAAGCGATTCCTCCAACTTACCGTTGTCAATGTTTATTTCTATTGTATCGGTGGAGTCGGTCACTATCTGAATATCTTCAACTTTCAGCGTGGAATCTATTTCTGAATATTCTCCGCTGTACAGAGGCTTTTCGATGGAGATGACTTCGTTGTCGCTATTATTTCCTGAAATTTCAGAATTGAATCCCTTCTGAATGTTAGAAACCTCTTAGGCTTACCTATGACTTTCAAGTTGATGACGGTTTCAGAAGAAACAGCGCCATCTGTCGTAGATGCTGTAAGTGTGAAAACTATCGAAGTTAGACCGGCCAAATTAGCTGCAGGTATCACTTCGTTTGTGCTGATGGTCACTTTGCCGTCTTCGTAATCCGCAGTGAAGTAAGTGTTGTAATCTATAAAAGGCAATCAGAAACTTAAAGAAGACCTACTGGGGAAAATTCTCGGTGGAAATGCAGGACAAGGAAAGATATCCACTGACCAATCAAATCTGATGTACAGTGACACTTATAGAACTTAAGTAACAAACGTGGTTCGATTTATAACATAAAGACGCAGGCACTGGATGAATCACTTGAATAGAATGGGCAAAAATGGCAAAAGTAGACAAACACCAGATGAGTACCTAAAAGATGGCACAAAAATTGGACGTAGACATCATAGGAGGCTGAATAGAACAGACGTAATAAAATGAAGAGGGAGAATAGGAAGGATAAACCCGAAGATGTACCCTGCTCAAGTGGAAATTGTTGTTTTACAACATAACTACGGTGTATCTTTCATATGATGACACGAATTGGTTTACTGTCAATATTTTTGTCACAGAAGAAGCTTATTGAGAATTTCTTTTCGTTTCTTCCTTCGATTATCCGGCAGTGGACAATCGTGGCTTTTGCAACACGAAAGGAAAAGCAACAATCATTATTCCATGGGATTGCTTTCTTCTCAGTTTTTGTTTCAGCCTTATGCGTCTACTCTACACCCTAACAAAACCCCCTTACCATCATCGATTTTCAGATCGATGTCCTCTTTGGATTGGTCCGTTTCGAGAGGAATACCCTCCAAAGTCAGTACCGCCTCGTTGTCGACTACCTCGTACTCTCCGTTGGTGATGACGTTAGGGAAATTCAACTTGGTGCTTGCAACATCCGTTTGTACTGGAAAATATAATTTCATCGAGAAAATTCTAATTGTCTACACGTTAGCTTACCAATTTTGATGTTGAACACTGTGGTAGCGCTCAAGGTGGTGTCGACTATACTGGCAGTGACGATCAATGATAGAAAAGCGTCATTTGTGACATCCTCTGGTAAGGGAGTTCCATCTTTTAGCTTCAAGGTGATAACTTTGTCGTCGGTTTCATCGTAATCGAAATTTTCATTGTCTGGAAAAGGATAAAAGTGCTGAAAACGTACTCATTATGCTGATTTCAAACCTGTTACTTATAGAAACGTTTATGTCCTCCATATTCCTTTCTGAAACGATTTGGATCGGATCCACGATCAAAGTGGCATTTTCTACGATGTACTCGCCGTTGTACAGAGGCTTTTCCATGGAAATGACTTCGTCGTCGCTACTACTTCCTAAAATTTCAGAATTTAATCCCTACTGAAAGTTAGAAAAATTTTGGGCTTACCTATGATTTTCAAGTTAATGACGGTTTTAGAGGAAACAGCACCATCTGTCGTAGATGCTGTAAGTGTGAAAACTATCGAAGTTAGACCGGCTAAATTAGGTGGAGGTATCACTTCGTTTGTGCTGATGGTCACTTTGCCGTCTTCGTAATCCGCAGTGAAGTAAGTGCTGTAAGCTACAAAAGCGTTGCGGTATAAACCATTCAAATTCCAACGAAGTAAAAGAAATATGCACTCCTTCCAATACAACAATACAAAACAACAACAGGAGAACGTAAAGCTGACAAAACGATAATAAACTGGCTAAACGAGGCAATCAGAAACTTAAAGAAGACTTCCTGGGGAAAATTCTCGGTCGAAATGCAGGACAAATAAAGGTACCCACTGACCGATCAAATCAGATGTACAGTGATACGAATTGAACTTAAAATAACAAACGTAGTTGGATTTATGGGATAAAGACGCAGGCACTGGATGAATCATGTGAATTGGATGGGCAAAAGTGGCAAAAGGAAAAAACTAAAACACCAGAAGGGTTCCTGGGCGATCACCTAAAAGATGTCACAAAAGCTAGACGTCTACATCATAAGAAGTTGAATAGAAAAGATGTGGTATAAAATAAGGAGAAAGAAGACGAAGGATAAGCCCAACGATGTACCCTGCTCAAGTGGTAATTGTTGTTTTACAACATAACTACGAGGAATCTTTCATATGATGACACTAGTTGCTTTACTGTCAATATTCTTGACACACAAGAAACTTATTGAGAATTTCTCTTCGTTTCTTCCTATCGTTTTCTATCAATAGGCAACCGTGGCTTTTGTAAGACGAAAGGAAAAGCGACAATCATTATTTCACGCGATTGCTTTCTTTTCAGTCATCGCCTTAGCCTTACAAATCTACTCTTTACAATACTCCCTTACCATCGTCGATTGTCAGATCGATGTCTTCTTTCGACTGGTCCGTTTCAAGAGGAATACCCTCTAAAGTCAGTACGGCCTCGTTGTCGACCACCTCGTACTCCCCATTGCTGATGACGTTAGGGAAATTCAACTTGGCGCTTGCAACATCCGTTTGTACTGGAAAATATAATTCCATCAAGAAAATTCTAATCGTCTATACGTCAGCTTACCAATTTTAATATTGAACACTGTGGTAGCGCTCAAGGTGGTGTCGACTATACTGGCAGTGACGATCAATGATAGAAAAGCGTCATTTGTGACATCTTCTGGTAAGGAATTTCCATCTTTCAGCTTCAAGGTGATAACTTTATCCTCGGTTTCATCGTAATCGAAGTTTTCATTGTCTGGAAAAGGATAAAAGTGCTGAAAACGTACTCATTGTGCTGATTTCAAACCTGTTACCTATGGAAACGTTTATGTCCTCCATACTCCTTTCTGAAACGATCTGGATCGAATCCACGATCAAAGTAGCATTTTCTACGATGTACTCCCCGCTGTAAAGAGGCTTTTCGATGGAAAACTCTTCATCCGAGCTATCATCTCCTGTAATTAAATTGGGTTAACACATGAGATGTACTCTGCTACTCGGCTTGCTTACTGGCTATCTCGACGTTCAGCACAGCACTTGATTGGTCGGAGGTGTCTGTCGCCTTGGCGATGAGAGCCAATGGTATGAAGTTGACGTTCAAATTTGGTAATTCATCGTCGGTAAGACCGACAATTACTTTCTTATCGGAGTGGCTCACGGTGAAATAACTTTTGTAGGCGGAATCTGGAAAAGAGATGGTGAGATTGGTTCTGTAGAAAACAGTAAATATCATATTCGGTGTTAAGAAATAACACGACAAGCAATGGGATATACTAATGAACACACAGTTTTCCTGTAGAGTTGTTGATTCCTTGTATCTCTCAGACAAGGCATTGGGCGCCTTTATGCTCTTCGAACGATGACAGAAATCTCAGTGTACTGAGCACCTTTAAAAAGTTGCATGTTGTCCTATTCCAAAACACAATATTTACAAATCGACCCTCGTACAACAGTGAGTGCACAAGATCAAGAAACCGCAGTCGCACACCAGTATCAACAGACCACCAGTCGTGGTCATTAAAATTTTACGACAGCAAAAAAAAAGGCGTAAGCAAGCATCTTCCCCTTCTCTTAGTAATCCATTGGTGTCGTACTATTTCTGTGATGTTTTGACGTTACGTCGCAATAATTTGTATCACTGTTTTAACTGAAAGAGCGAGTGAAGCCGCGAGGTATAACGGCCAGTAAAATACATAAACCTAAATCACGTGCCACATTTGCACAGAATATAGAGCCGTTTGTACACAATAAATTTTCCCCTCTACTGTCCCTATTACCATCCTTACCTTCCTCTATGTCCACGGTGTACTCTTCGTCCCCTAGATCAGTTTCGATCAAAATATCATCGTTCACAGTAAACGTGGCGTTCCCATCCTCCTCCTTGTAAGTCGCGCTGTAAAGTACGTTGGAGAACTTTATCAAATCGACCGTTGAAGTGGCCGGCAGGTGTACCACGAGAGTGGCACGCGCTTCCCTGTCATCTGACGTCGCCGTTATGACGTAGACCAGGGACTTCTGGTCCCTAAGGACGTCTTCGGGTATCTCCTGGTCTACGTGGACGGTGTAACCGGAGTCGGTCGGTTGTAGCGAAAAGTAGTCTTGAGCTGGAAATGGGAAATAAAACGGTCAGAAGGTAAAAGTTTTGTCATGAGAATAGTAAAGCAGGGATACCAAGGGACTTCGGTCACGTGCCCTCGTTACAATAGTCAATGACACGTTTAAGAAATTTACTTAAGAAACACCTAAGAAAATTTCTTTGATATGTTTCGTAAAACTATACCAGCATTACTCAATATTATTAATTATTTGAGTCCAGTCAAGTGAGCTGACCAAGTGGGGTGAAATCGTAATGCGTCGCCTCTTTCTACTGTGGTGTATCACGGTGAATATTGGATAAACGAGTTGCAGAAGAGACGCAAAACTCCTTTACACTTACGCTCCATCTCCATGAGTAAATTCAAGGCGCTGTTCGAGCTGACAGTGATAGTTTCAGCCAGCGTCACTACAGGTTTTTCCACTGTTGTGTCATACTCGGCATCGTAATACACCTCGTCGAACGCCAATGCGTCCACGTCCGTCGAGGGTAAATACACAATAAGCGTCGCCTCGCCGACGTTAACGTTCCCCTCTTCCCTAGCGGTTATAGTCAACACCAGTTCGCTGTTATTACCGAGGATATCGTCCGGAAGAGGCGTTGCAACCTGAATACTCCACTGCTGGGTACTGTCGTCGAGAACGAACGAGAAATTAGGGTCGTAACCTGAAACCCAGTCGGTTAGCTCGCCGCGCCATCTACACTCGCGGAACCTTACTGTCTAACTCGAGGCGCAACGTGGAGGCGTCCTTATTGGTGACCTCGATGGGTTCCGAGGTCACGTTGTCCCCGCCCCTGTACACGGCGAAGTAGTGGGGTCGAGAGAAAATCGGCGCTTGGTTATTTTCCTCGGACAGTACGTTGAAGATCAGGGTCGCCTCCCCGTGGGCATCGCTGGAAGTTTCGGTCGCCTTCAGCGTTAGGACGAGCGGGTATTCCGCCGCCTCCGGCAAGGAATCCACCTCGAAATCCCAAGAGGAAGTCGAAGGGTTAGGGGTTAGTTTGAAATTCGTCTCGTAGTCTGGAAAATATGACGTGAGACGAGCACAGCGAGCGAGTAGTGCTGAAACTTACTGCTTTCCTCTAAGACGATGGTAACGGTACTTAACTCCTTATTGGTGATGTTAATGGGGAAATCTACCCTCAGGTCCGTTTCGTTGATGTAAGTTATTTTATAGGAAGGTTGGGAGAATTCTGGGACTTCGTACTGGGGTAGTTGCAGTACCAACGTAGCACTAGCTGATCCGTACTGATCGATCGCATTGAGACTAACGATTAGCTCCTTGCTAGCCGTGATGGTATCTTCGTTTACGTTTTGGGTGACTTCGATAGTACACGTAGAGCTAGCGGCGTCGAAATTGACTTTAAAATTACCGTCGAAATCTAAAATACGACTAATTTTAATCCAGAACCAGGCGGACAACCCGTGGCTTACTATCTGAGACGACTTGCACGTCGTCAGGGTCTTGAGTAGTCAACTCGATGTCGTAATCCAATGTGACCGTGTCTCCATCTGTCGCACGTAAGTATTGACCGGTGTAGTACGTCCTGGAGAAGGCCGGCGGGTCCTTCGGGGAGGCCGAGAGGAATCGTACCACCAGGACGGCCTCTCCGTACTTCTCGTTGTCGTCTGCGGTGGCCTTCAGAGTAAAAACGAAGAGCGAGTCGTCGCTCTCCGGCCGAGAGAGGATTTCGAGTTTCCAAGCGTCTCCGTCACGGACCAGACCGAAGTTCGTCGAGTACTCTAAAAAGGGGAATTCAGGCGCGCCGTAGGGGTGTCGTTAGCCGAAGGTTTAGGCCCCTTTACTACCGTTTCAGTTGTACACTCGAGCCTTATTTAACCGGTAAAAATTATGCAGAGCTATACCAATGTTGACTAAACCCGATGGGTGGTGTTCGAATTTTTGGTGAACACTTACCAATTCCGCCATTTCATTACTCCATCGGTTCGTGAATCCTACTATAGCAGAGTGAAAGAATTGACTACCTTGCTGTTATAAATTTAGTCCTATTTCTCATATAAATCATGCTATTTCTATCTATCTATAATCTCCTAATCTACCTAAATAAGTAAGGTCCTTCCTATAAGAGTTGGTCCAGTTAAAAAACAAAAAATTTCTCGACTTTATACCGAGTGCATTCAAAAAACACGTTTTTACCCTATACAAAAGCAGAGTATTCATGTGACGTACCGTTTAACCTTCCTCCGTATATTTGGTGTGGAGAAATGTTAGCCCCTACAATACATGTCTATATATGAAATGCCTATTAGTATCGAGAATTAGACAGGTCCACTACAACCATTAAATTTGTCACGTGCTCTTTTTCAGTCGTCATTAGCGTTCAGTGGTGTGTGCACGAAAGTCGCAATTACTATTTTAAAATGGCTTTTTGGTGACCTTTCGACATGGACGAAATTAATAATGGCAATGATATAGACATTATACACAATACGAAGGATGCTACAGAAACAAATGAGGCAAAAATTTGGCGTTCGTCATAAAATTTCGTTGACAAAGTGAGTAACAATCGTCTACATTTCTTCAAACATGGTTTCTCGGTCTTTGGGTGTCGGTACCGTGGCTATTAAATGTTATTGCTTTTTTTATCAACTGGACCAATTCAGACTGGAAGGACCATATGCAATATTCCATATTTTTTACCTAAGGCGTTTAAAAGACATTTGAAAAATTCCCTTCTTCCCTAAGCACATTCGTATAAGACGATTTCGGTTAAATCGGCATAAAATCACCTGAAACGGTCTCCTCACGGGGGCCTAAACTCCACGAGCGTCCCCTTACCGTCCTCTTCTAACGCGACATCAACCGAGCTCGCCTCGTCCCTATTGGTTATCGTTATGGGCTGGTCGTAGCTGATGGCGCCGGTTTCGTTATCGTAAGTCGCTACGTAATGCATTTGGGAGAACTTCGGAGCGACTTTCTTAACCACGGTCAACACGAGTGTCGAACTCGCCGAGCCGACGGAATCGGTCGCGGTGAGGCCGATTGTGACCTCGTCGTCCGTTAAGTTTTCTAACTGGTTTAACACCGTCAGGTTGTACATGTGGGAGCCGTTGGGCTCAAGAGAGAAATTGTCCGAAAAACCTACGAGAAAATCATGACGTTCCAGAATCCGGGCGATTAAGCTACTCACGGTCTTCCACCGCGACGTCGACGATTTCATCGACACTATCGACGACGATCGTATCGTCTAAACTGACTTCGCCGTCTTGATAAGTTCCAGTGTAGTATATTCGAGAGAACTTCGGTTCTGGTAAAGTCGGGAGGTCTACGACTAACACAGTAGTGCCGTTGTTACCATTCTGGTCCTCGGCCACGATCGCCATTACCAATTCGTTGTTGGCTCGGATGACCGAATGCTCCAAAGCGGATTTCACGACTAGTTGCCATCCATTTTCCTCCTTCTCCGCCGAGAAATTATCATCGTAATCTGTAAAACGGTAAAATTGCTTTCGGTAAAGTTGCGCCAGGTTCTAAACCAGCTACCTCCCGAGATGGAGACAGAAACCGAATCGACGTCGGTGTTCTCGAACGCGATGCTCGGTTGGAAGTACATGACGTCAGTGGTTTCGTTGTATTGCACCCGATAGTAAGGATCGGAGAACACCAAAGTTTCCCTCGTCTCGTCCGGGAGTTTTAGGACCAAGACGGACTTGCCGGCGTTCACGGCGCCAGATTTCCTAGCGGACATGGTTATCACTAACGATTTCTCCGTAACGTTCAACGGTTTCAAGATCCTCACTCGCCATTTATCTTCGTAAAACACTTGCAAGTTATCTCCGTAGCCTACAAAGAGAACAATTAATCCACGGTGTAGCGTGTGTGGAGCGTGTGTAGGTACTTGGAAATTGTGTACTGAGTGTGGTGTGTGTGTACTTCGTGTCGGCGTGTGTTCTGCCTTACCAACTCCTCTCTGACTTACTATCGAGGTCTACGGTAATCGCAGTCGCGTCGTCTTCGTTCTGAAACTTCAACTCCCCGTCGAAGTCGAAACTCCCTTCTCCGCTGTCCGGGTAAGTCGCGGTGTACAAACTACCATCGAACTTCGGGCCCTGCGGTATGGACACCGTCAGGACCGTCTCCGCGGAGTTACCGTAACCGTCCTGCGCTTTAATAGCGAGCGTGAGCTCGGTCTGAGCGTCCAAGATAGTTTGCGGTAACGCCATCTTCCCGTCGATAGCGCAAGTCTCTTCCGAGGTATCGCAGGTTAAATTGAGGTATCCCGAAAGGGCTGGAAAAAGTCGAGGAGGTGGATTGAGTTGAACGGCGTGACAGCGAACGGCGCGACTTACAATCGTCTTCTACGGTGGCCGTGACTTCGCCTAACTCGTCCGTGAATTGTATTGGCGAGTCAAGGACGACGGTGTCGTCGTCTGGTGAGTAGTAGGCCGAGTATCGCGGTTGAAGGAACCTGAACCTCTCGACGGTGGAGTAGAGGAGCAGGTAGGCCTCGTCAGCCTCGCCGTCGATCGTAGCCGTCATTTTTACACCGAGGGGTAATTGCCGTAACTCGTCCCCGGTCAGCTCGGCCTTTACGCCGACGCGGTACGTGTTGTCGCCCTCAGGGGTCAGTTCGAAATTTTCCGCGAAATCTGCGCAGGCGTCGTTGAGGGAATTCTCAATGTGTATTACTCTAAGACTTACCTTCGGAGAACTCTACCGTGGGATCTCCGCTAAGCCCGACGGCCTCGATGACGATCTCCTCGTCGTCCAAGGATACTTCTTTAGTATCGGCGTCGTAGGTGCCGGTGTAGATATGCTTGGCGAAGAGGAGGCTGACCTGTGGTAGGTTAATTAAGATGTTGGTCACGGCCGGATTGTCCGTTTCGACGGTTAAAGTCAGAGCGATAATGGACGAGGAGGAAGTCAAAGCCTTGTTCAGCGTCAGATCGATGACTCCGGTCGTTTCGTCAACTGTCGGTGTGTTGAAGGAGTCCGCCGATTCTGCAAAGGATATTCGATTAACATGCAGCAAAAATGACACGCAACCCATTAAATAACCGAGAATCGAGGTTGAGGAGACTGTCCAAAACACCTCCAAAGTATCGGGTTTGTAAAATGAAGTACTTTAGTTGATTATAAAAGGTAGTAGAGGGCAGCAGCGGTAAACAGCCTAAAAAATGGAGCGGGGAATTGAAATGGACCAATTAGTTAACGGTAAAAACATGCGAAGTAAGAGCTCCCCTCTTAGATGAGCCGGCATAGAAAAATAAGAAATTTTTTTTAAGGGAACGATAGCTGGTCCAGGATCCGTGGAATTACTGTGGATCTTCCGGGAGTCCGGGAATCAATTCGTTGTTCCGGGAGTCCGGGGGCGTTAGGTCATTCCTCTGGGAGTTCGGAGGAATTAAGTTGTTCTGGGAGTCCGGGAATTAATCACGTTATGGTACTGGGAAGGCAGGAGAACTAAGTTCGTGCAGGGTGCGTGGAATTACGGTCGCTCTCTCGCGAGTTCGGGAATCAAGCGGTTGTTCCGGGAGTCCGGAGGCATTAGGTCATTCTTCCGGGAGTTCAGAGGAAATAACTTGTTCCAGGAGTCTGGGGAATTACGGTCGTTGTTCAGGGAGCCCGGGAATCAAGTACGAGAGTCAAATACGAGAGTCGGGGGCATTAGGTCGTTGCTCCGGGGATCCAGAGAAATTAAGTTGTCCCGGGAATCCGGGAAATTATGGTCGGGAGTCCGGGGATTAATTAAGCTTTATAACAGTAATTTTGGGTACTACGATGCCGATCTCAATAATATCATTGTGTTATTTCAACGCATGCGCGGAGTGTAAGTCTTTGTTGTCGTATTTCTAGGAATATTTTGCTTAACAAATAAAATAATTTTATCAAATTCCGATTCCTGTGTTTAATTTCACGGGCGCACGGGAATCGAGTGCAAACTTTCCAGGATCTATTACATAAAGTACACTACTCAAATCTGGCGCCCGAGTATTCAGCACTTTGATCATACATTCACACTTTCCAAA
This sequence comes from Cryptocephalus primarius, assembly GCA_963576515.1. NCBI lineage: Eukaryota > Metazoa > Arthropoda > Insecta > Coleoptera > Chrysomelidae > Cryptocephalus > Cryptocephalus primarius. The sequence goes on along the minus strand of OY754949.1, from coordinate 1,742,635 downwards.
AGGGAACAACCTGATACTAAAACACTGCATCAAATGCAGAGTGAAAATACTACATTTCCAGTCGTTTTTACCTCCAGTGATGGTCAATTTCGGCGATTCGCTCAGCCTATTGGACCGCAAGGTGATTCTGTCCCCTAGAGGAGTCAGGACTGGCTGGTCTTCGACGACTGTGTAGTTAAACGAGTAGGAAGAGCTGGAGAAGGTCGGTTTGTCGAGGCTCAGCGAGGCGCTCGGAGTCAGAGTGACTTCCACCGATGAGCTACGGGACGGATTGCCGCTATCCTAGAAAATGTTTGGGTATTAATGTTGTAAACGTTCAAAGTTAGTCAATTAGATTCCAGATTGTTTTGAAGTACAGAAGAATCTCGAATCATGGATGAGTTTTGGTAAAAAGAACTGCAGACTGTCATCTAGAAGATGTTCCCTCTTGATCAATAGAGAATTTTACTCTTCATACCATTTGAGACAACATAAACAATAACATAAAACAATCAAATTACATGATATAATGTCGAAGCCATAAGATTGGGTTTCTAGAGCTCATTGGTGCTACCATTTGGTTCTCACATTCAATAGCTTCTAGCCAATTTACAAATCTATCAAAAACTTGAGAAGTAGCGGCCATGAGGTCTCACCACATTCTGTTAGGTAAGTTTTAAGAACGTATTTAGCATTTTCGAGATTAGGCCTACTTACAGTGGCTGTCAGAGTATAAACGGTGGCCTCCGTGAGCTGTATGATGTTCCTGGCGCTGAAGATCGCCGTGTAGTTTTTGGAAGTGCTCGTGGTCTCAGTAGCTATGGAGAAATCGTCCGGTTCTATGGCGAACGTGACATCCTGATTGGAGAAATCCCAATCGATCACCATCACGGCCGAGCCGTACACCGAGAAGTCCATCGGCGGCATGAGCGGGGAAGCTACCTCGAAAACGTAGGATTCCTCCAGGAACTCCGGGTCGTAATCGTTCACGTCTACGATCTCCAGGACCAGCACCTGGAAACGCAAAGTCCCGTCATCGAACAGCAATTTTCGCCATTCCCGACGCTCCTACCAAAGTGCTGACGCCTTCGTCGCATTCCAGTTTCACGGTCAGCTGGGATCTGATGCTGTTCGGGGTTTTGTCCATCTCCTTGTCGAAGTCCTCCATTCTCTGTGTCGTCGCTATGCTGAAGTAGGTGTCGTTGCTGGTCACAGTGAAGAACTCGCTCACATCGGGGCCGCTCGTGCCCGACGCGTGCTCGTAGGACACCACGGCTGGAAATTCCAATGGTAAAGTATGAATTTCGATTGCCTACAATTGATTCGTAAAAGGAAGTTGCCAAGAAAAGACAATTGCCTGTCTTACAATACATTGTAAGTTCATTTCTTTAAGAATGATCAAGAAACGTCACGAGGTGGGTGTACGAAGCATGGGTACGACCTACGCGCACGTGACAGGACTACGAGGTATGTGTACGAGCTATATTTACAGGGTGTGCGTACATGTGCGAGGTATGTGTACGATATATACGTAGAGATAAGTGTACAAAGTTGGTGTGCTTAGACCCGTGTACGAGGAATACGTGTAAGAAATCGGTACGAGGTATCCTTATACGTATATGTATACGAGATGTATCTACGAGGCATTAACACGAAGTATACAATCGAGGTATGTGTACTTTTGAATACGAGAGTTGGAAACCGAGGAGCGAAAGAAAACCAGGAACCTTCGGGACCAGGAAACGAGGTATTTTCTTTCCTGGGCAATTTTCTGTTCGATTAACTGATGTTCAGGTAATTTTCCATTCGCGGATGTCCTATTTTAGCAACTGACTTGGCAGTAAATTGCATTTAAGGATTGCATTTTCCTTTGGGAAATTGTTGGGCAGGTTTACCCTTGAAGCGATCCCAAATATTCAAGACCAGATGCATAATATCATTATCCTACTGGATCCAGATACTGTCGCCTTCATTACGAGCTATGGCAAGATACATGGACTGCATAGACTGAGCAATTATGTCAACTAGACTCGTGGTGTATCCGCAGTACTTGAGGGAATTTAGATTTGTTCCCAGGTTATGGCTGGATCATTCACCAGTTGCCTACGTTAGCGCTTTGATTCTTGCATGCCTTATAGAGGAGCGTTCTATGATATGAACCATGGAACATAGTCTTTACACCATGGAACGACATTATTCCTTTGCTGTATTTAATGCTTGTTTGATAATGGAAGTTATAATGCAGGAGCAATTTTTGGTTTACGTAACCTTAAACGTGGGTAAGGAGAAAAATTATTTTGGGCTTTAATTCAACACAAAATGACGGCGGACGTTTTTGATAGGCAACAGAACCTTCTTAACAATGGCAATTACGACTTACATAACGATCCTGTGTAGGTACCGGAGAAAATTTCTTCATCTATTTGATTGTCTTTCGCCTGTAAGCTGAACAAACTCCAAGACGACTCGGAAATGCCTTCGATCTGACATCCTCCGTCTGAAAAGTAAATTCGATATATTATTGCACATCGAAATAATTTAATTTCCAATTTCATCAACTTTTTTTCATTGTTCGCTTGGTATCAAGATAACGTAACGTTAAATTTTTATTGATTCACATATCCGATGCGGAGAGAAATCAATCTCCCGTCAATTCCGATAAATTAGATAAAAGAGTAGGGATTCGAAAGGTTTTTGGACGTGTCTTATGAAACGTAGTCGGCCAGAAATAGATTATTACTTGCATCGATGCTTTATCAAAGGGAATCATAACTTACTGACGATAATCTAATCAGGCATGTTTTCATGTAACTACGAGAAAAGTTTCCTACCGAAATTAGTCAAGTTGAAATCAATCCAAATTTATCGATACAATTTTTGCAAAAGTAACCACTTCTACGCTCTCATTACCCTTATAATACCACAGTGAAGTGTTAGACTTACCGTTTTGTCCGAAGGTGTATCCGAAAAACAAGGCGTTGTACACTAAAATCACTAAAACCTTCAAGTCCATTTTCTCGCCTTGTGGTAAATCCTCTCCGGTCACCCTCCTACGCTGTTTTGACGAGGTTCATCAAATCTCAATGATTAATACATTTATCTAATCTGCAGATCATCGAACAATGTTTGTCAGAATAGGTAGTCACTCGAACACCCTTCTATCGGTATTTATCGGTTTATGGAGAGCGATTAAGTCGATATCTCAGATAACGATTGATATATCGGTTTTATTTTCGGCACTTGTATCACAGGTGAAGGGGATAAAATGGATTGTTCGGCGAAATTTAGATTTTTCGATTGTTAGAGATATCGTGGAATTTCAAGGGACGTACCTCATTGTTATTACAACGTTTTCGATCAGTCGAAATAATACTTGTAATCGCTTTGTTTACCACGCTCGCATGCTCGGATAATAAACAAAATCGGCACGTAAAATGCTAGATCGCTATATACATGATTAACCAACGACATTAAATCCACTAATAAACACTTAGGGGAACCCTAATTACTATAATTCATCGTCATGTTCTTGATGATCTCCAGCTCCTCGTTCAGCTTGTTCTTGATCGGTATCCGAGGGGATAGATTTAACATGCTCGCCCACTGTCCCTCGCAGAGCTTATCGAAAGTCATGTCCTTCAGGAGAGAACCTCCCAGATCCCCGGGACCCCTGCACGACGGCTGCGAGTCCCACAGCTTGTTCTTGTTCGTGTCCACCCAACTGAAACCGAAAACAACAACTGGATGAAACTGGGAGAAGAAGACAAAAGGTTGGGGGTAGATTGCGCGAGTACAGGGAAGAAACGGGATGAAGTAAGGAGAGGGATGGATGGTACATGTATAAGGTGGAACTGGGAAATGATATATTGAATGGAACTAATAGGAGCGTATGGAACAGGAAATAGGGTATATCTGGTGTGAAAAATTCGAGAGTGCAGGGAGAAGTTTGGATGGAACAAGGAAAACGCTATGCAGCGAAAGAGGATTGGTACAGGGAAAGATACTGGGGTTGAATGCTACAAGGAATCAGTTGGGGCGTCTGGTGCAGAAAAGCTAGAAGGCATAGGGAACCAACCGCTTGGGGCTGGGGCAAGATTGGATGAAAAAGGAAAGAGGTAACATGGCGACATAAGACTGAAAAAGAGATTAGACAGCAGTACAGAAAACTGAGCAGAATGAAGGAAATAGTGAGAACAAGAAAACTTAGAGAGGTTGGTGCAGGAAAAAAGCTACGTTAAATCGAAAAGAATCTGAGAGTGGAACAGAAAAAGGCTGGAAGAGACAGAGAAAGCGAGTGACTGTTAGTAAAAAAGGTGGAGAAGCATTAGAAGAAATCAGTGGTACAGGCAGAATGCAGGAAACAGGAAAATGGAGCATGCATCCAATAGCAACATGAATGAACAAAAAAGGCTGTATAGACGCAGGAATGAAAACATGGAACAAAAAATATATTGGAAACTATAAGGAAGAGGTTGGTGTGAGCTCAGAAAAATGGTTGAACAGTACAAAAACAATCTGGCAACGCAAAAAGACAGGGGGACCAAACCGACTGGACGATAGAGGAACAAGCCTGGACGAAGTAGGAACATTCCTGGACTAAACCGGTTGTCCCATCATAAAATCACTGTACACAATCCCTTCTTACACGGCCAGGTAGAGTATGTTGCAGTCGCAGTGCCACGGATTCTTCGCGAGTTTTATAGAAACGAGCTGCGTCAGGAAGTCGAGCGACTTAGACGGTATGAAGTGAAACTTGTTGCTGTCGAGGTGCCTGAAAATCAGCAAACGTCCTAAACCGCCGATCATCTCTAAAAATCCCCTTACAGTTTCTGCAGGCTCGGCGTGTAGGAGAATACCTTGGGATGGATGTCTTTGAGGATGTTATTGTTGATGAGCAGCGACGTGAGTGCGATCAGTCCGTTGAAGGCTTTCTCCTTGAGCTCCTCCAGGTTGTTGGAGAACAGGAAGAGTTTCTCCAAGTTTCTGTTCTCGACGAAGGCGTTCTCCGGCAGCTCGCCGATGAAATTCTGGCCCAAGTGTAGCTCGATTATGTTGGAGAGTTTCCTGAAATCGTTCGGGCCGATCTGGAAACGGAATTAATCATTAATGGGTCGCAGAGTGGACAAGATGGATACGTTACTTGTGCTATTTTGTTATTGGTCAATTGTAAAACCTTCAAGTTGTGAAGCTTATCGAAGATATTTGCCGGTAGATGACTTATCTGGTTCTTCCTTAAGTGTAGGCTTTCCAGGCTGACTAGTTTGTCGAAAACCCCGGTTGGCAGTAACGTGATGTTATTGTCGGACAGGTACAGCCGCCTCAGCGCCTTCAAATCGTTAAAGGCGAACTTCGGGACGGTCTCCAAGTGGTTGTTGCTCAGGTCCAGATCCTCTAACTGCTCCATGCCGTACAGCAAGGCTTCCGGAATGCTCCGGATTTTGTTCCTGGACAGGTGAAGCAGGAGCAGGTTCGGGCTGCCCTTGAACAAACTAGTGGGAAGGCTCTTGATTATGTTATCGGAAAGGTCGAAGGTTTGGAGGTTGGTGAGCTGGGCGAGAAGGTCGGGGGGGAGGTCTTCCAGTTTGTTCTTGTGCAAGCGACTGCAAGGGAAGAGTATGAGTTACTCGAAAGTTCCAAAGAGGCTCGTTTACTCACAGGTATTTCAGGTTCTCGAGTTGGGAGAAAATATTTCCGGGCAGGTAGTCGATTTCGTTATCGAACAGGTCGAGCTCGGATAGGAGCGATAACGTCCTGAACGCGTTCTTGTTCAGAGTTGTCAGTTTGTTGATGCCCAAATCTCTGGAAAAGGAAGATGAAAGCAAATTTGTATTCGAAGTTAGTGCATTCTTACATCGATCTCACGTCGTGCGGTAGTATCTGGTCCGAAGGTAGGGCGGAGAGGCCCTTCTGCCAACAGTTGAGGCTTTTTGTCTCCGGGATACACTTGCAGGGACCTCTGCTGCACTCGGTCCATTTCTCGTTTGCTTTGGAGATCTCCCAGACTGTAATTAAAGGAAGAATGTTGTCAGAAAGAACGTTTCAAGTAAATTGCTGCACGTTAATCATCCAATTGAAATCGAAAGTGGATTTCCAGCACAAATTGGGATGGGGCATGAAATCAGAATCGGAGCTGAATTAAGGATTGGTGTTGGAACCCATTGGCTGCACTAAAAATAGGTGTACATGGGTACCACACCTGAAGGTGTCAGTGGTAAGCTAATAACCCCAAATGTATGACCATGACATGGGATTAGGGTTGGAGTTCAAATTACGATTCAATCGAAACCCGGATTCAACTCTCATTAAGAGAAAATTCACACTTCACAGATTCAAAAAACAACCACGAATTCGCACTAAACCTCCATCTGAACCCTACGCTATTATCGACCTGGTTGCTCCAACGACCTGAGCCTCCTCTCCAGCTTGACCAGATAACCGTTGGTGTTGTTCTCCTCCAGCTTGTCGGCGAACTCCCTCAGGTTCATCTGGCTCATCTCGAGTGCCCCGCAGGCCGTCATCTCGCACGTCTCGCCCTCTCCCCTAGCCGAGACGAGGAGGCAGACCAGGACGTACAGGGAAGGTCTGTGTACCATTTTTCAAAAATTATTTTGACCGGAGGCTTCTAAGTGTGCTAATGTAACTGACATTGTAACACTTCTCATGTGCGTAGTAGCATAATTCGGTTGGCGTTGAAATTTTATTGGATAATTCGCCCGTGAAATTTATTTGCTATCGTTAGATGAGTTAGGGACAGGGCACAGGGGCGACTTGGGGGAATTTTAGGAGAGCGCTTGGATTGTTCTGGCGACTTAACTAGTGCCAGTGTCTTTATTCTATTTCAACTAAAAAGCTTAATCGATTCCACTTCGACGGAAGGAGAAGGTATTAACCAATTATTAAAATAATGAATAAAAAGAGGCTATACCTTTTCCTCCCTACAACGTGGAGGTGAATCTAAAAGTGACAAGTATCCTTTACCATTAGGAACATGGAAGGATCCTTACTATCACTTATTATTTTTCTCCCTCCTCCTTTCTCTTTTCTCATCATACATTTGTATACTTCCGCAACCTAATGTAAGTAACGTCAATAGCAATAAGGAATACTCTTAAGTCGTCTCACTTGTTAGAACGTCTGCCCCTCAATACTCAAAAAGTATCATTTTTAGAAGTAGATAATTTTTAAAAATATTTCTTCACTCACTTTGTATCATTTTCGAACAAACAGTTTCGTGCAGTAGTCTACTGAAATATTTTTCATCGGTTCAATTTAAAATTGATCGTCGTTACTTCAGTAATTTACTTAAATAATTAACACTACTTATCTCTAAACTCGATTGTTTGGACTTCCCGATCTCGGTCAACGATTCCTCAAGATAAAACGTCTAATCTCGCCCAAAGGGGCGACTTTTGAGTAAGTTTTTCTACAAATTTTTACAAGTGAAGTAAATAAATATCATTTCCCTTTATTTCTACTCTATGGCTAAGAAGGAGGCTACCTAGTTAGTTAAGAAAATGTTCAAGCTCAATCATTGATGATTTTTTTTTGAGAACATGTGAATTCTAAAAAAAATCAGATGATAAGTTGGGCATAACATTTTCCAACGATCATTAAAAACAATTTTGACTTTCACCCGACTCTACGCCGCTGCGTCACTTTTACCGCCAGCAAACCCATCTGATCCTTTGTATAATGCATCTTCAGTGACCCAGGAACGATAGGATCAGAGTGGACACACTAAAATTGCCCGAATAATTGTATGTTTCTTGTGGAAAAACGTCGCAGTTGTTTTAAACTTTTTTGAACCACCCCTCATATTTCGAGGTGCGATTTGCAATGAAACGTCAACAATACATGGAGGCAGTGAGCATGGGACATTTAGTACTATTAGTTAAGACAAAATTTTGTTCCCTTTTCAGACAGACAAATTCGACTTGACGTGTCAAAATTGACATCCATTTCTTTGGGCAGCTCAGAAAACTCCCATTTCAAGATGTTCAACCAGGAACTCCGCATGGGGGTACCGATGCCCTCGTCGACGACCCGCAACGTCGGTCCAACGACTTACATAATATGCGACAGGGAGGCCAAGGGTCAGAATTTCCCATCGACTCGTTCCCTCATTGAAATCCCGTCATATTTTCCAGAATATCCCTGCTACCGCGCCCCGTTTTGCAGCACGGCTCAGAGGCAAACCAGCTCGTTCAGCAAACCGATATGCGACAGGTACTACGATATAGAGACGTGCCGAAAAATAACGGTGAGAAGTCGAAGGTCTGACGGGTTGCTGGATTTAATTCAGTGCGTTTGTGTAGGGCGGTTCCAGTCCCCAAAATAAATCCCCGAGGGGTGCCGAGATGGTAGACTGTAGCCCTGGACCAGGTAAATTTGGAATCGGGTAACTGCGCAGGTTTTTACACATCACCCGCACCAAAAACTGTCTGTATTGTGTATGGTGTAAAAAAATCTGTATGGTGAGTTGATCACGAGATTGGAAAAATAATATTCTCTACGCTCCCTGGTTCAAACTGCAGCACGGCTTTTGTACAGGGTCGACAAAAACCCAACATAAACTCCCCTTGAGTTCATCTCGCCTATATGCGCTTTTAGATGACAAATTTTAGAATTATAACTTCTTTCCAGGAGATTACGAGCTAGACGATACGAAGGAAAGGCCTAGGAAATGCGGCAAGGGGAGACTGTACGTCTGTAGCGTCCCTCTGTCGTTACGAGGCGCGGGTCCCTCAATTCCATCCAGAATCAACGAGAACGGTTACACCCTGGATAAAGACGGGAATCCAGTCCGAAACCCGCCGAACGATTACGACACGACTTTGGGACCGGCCTTTTATGAAGTCAACGTAGGGTGTAGGCTTGAAATATTAAGGCATTTCCAGTGGAATTTTTGGCGAAATCGCGGCGCACTCACCATTTCTTGCGTTGTTCCAGGCGCCATCTTTCGGAGAGCAGTACAGGGGATGCAAGTGGTCGCGCAGGACCTCGAAACGTTCCTATTACCAAACCGCCTGCTCGCCCGGACCTGCGGATTATTGGCCGCAGATGGCGACGTGCGTTTGCTACGAGGACGAAAGGGCGCGCAAGGCGACGTGCGCGCCGAGGTACCTGGAGGCGCAAATGGTCAAGTGCATACGGGAGGTAACGTTAGGAAATTTGAAATTCCTGATCGTAGTCGGGAGAATATAATTAAATTTCCATTTCGATCACGATTACTCGTATACGTGGTAATTAAAATCACGCCTAATTAGTCGTTTGAAACCGAAGCTGGATCCACCCCCCTCCTCCTCTCTATCACATACACTTTCCGTTCGAGTTCCCAGACTCCCGCTTTGCTAATTATAAAGTCGGACATCAACACTGCGACTAATTAGACCGCGTCCTCATAATTAATAATCACACGTGTCTGCGGATACTGAAGTATACGCACGTACATTTCTCGGTCTTCGTGCCTCCTAATTGATGTTACTTATGATTAATGTGTCTAATTATGCGTAAACTCTTCGATAATTTCCCTGGCGGTCTCGTTACCAGAACCTGCCCGGGCCCGCGCACTACGGCGCGCCGAACAGGGACTTGTGCAAGAGGTGCGAAGGGATCCACCCGGCGCCCTTCGTCGTCGGGAGCCGAAGGTTCAAGGAGTCCCTCGAGGACGGACCGTCCCCTACGAGCTACGAGACCGATAAGGAATACAGGTACCCTGTGTCGAAGATAGAACATAGGTTCGGCGTCAGGGCCGCAAGGTTCCCCCGTAGGGCCGTAGCGGCGGCACCCGGTGAGTAGAAACTTCAATCTAGAACCTTGAGACGTTCTGACCGAGTCATAAACCTGGAAAATTTGAGACGACTTGTGTCCCAGGTCCCGCCGATTATAACATCCCGAGCGCTTTGATGGAGAAAGTGCGGCGTAACGAATTCGCCCTGTGTTCCGCCCCGTTCGGGAAAACCTCCAAGAGGAAAACTGTGGAAATACCGGAGGACGCCGCGTGCACACCATCGCCGGCGGAATACGTTTTGCGCGATGGGAGGAGGTGCAAGATTTCAGTCACCAGCGTTTTCAGGTCGGGAACGCCCAGATTTCCTGCGGTAAGTAAAATAATTCTCTTAGATTAGTGGATGACTGACTTCGAGGACACCGAAAACTGAAAGGAATAGCATCACCTTCAATACTCTTCATGTATTTAAATACGTAGATAATAACACAAGCTTCACTTGTATTTATTGTGCCCTTAAATTCCCTTAATAACAATTGTTTCTTGAAACATCTTTGGTTGTTATGATCGGATTCTGTCAAGAGACCACGACACCTTTCTACTGGGCCATTTCTCGATTCTGTAACCCTCGTAATTATTAAGATCTCCATTAGAATTCAAAGGCTGCAAGGCCCGTTGTACGTGCAAGCATAAGCGATTACAATGGCGGACTGAAGATACGATGTCACGTTTCGACCAATGAAAAGTCATGTCTAGAATCTGGACAGGAAGGTATTTGTATGAAAGTAGAGCGCAGACGGGAGTCGATTACGAGCTCCCATATTGCTGGGGGTTTCGCTTCGTATCGCTCTTGAGCTGTTCCCGTTTATCGTCCCGTTATCCTGGATATAACTCCTGTAGACCTATCTGGGATTTGCCTTCGCCTCCGCAGAATGTGCCAGCGAGGAGGAACCTGCGTTGGAATTTCGGTGTGCGTAAATTGAGTGCGCCGGTCGGCATTAAAGGAACCTTCTACTTTTTGCCCTGAATGTAAAGATCTCGTTTTTTGTCACAGATTAGGTATTTGTAGTTAGTAGAATGGCTTCGTCTGCTCCTCATTAATTATGAGGTATATGAATTACTAAGTTAGGTGTATTGTTGGTTGCCTGCATTGTCCCCGAATAGTTCCATGCGACGCGGGGATTGTTTATCTTACAAATTGTTTAATATCCTCCATGTGATATCATTCCATGGAGTACCACACGAGTAAAGGATCTTATATCGAAAACACATATTATTTAGCACATGTAACACCTTTTTATGAGCTTAAACATTTAACGCAATTTTCACCGATTACTCAAATTAATTTGAACATTTGCACACGTTTTAAGGCCCAATGAGCGTATAATAATTTAATAACTTTGTCCTAATATTCCCGCCAGGAAGGTCAGAATAAGAAGACTAATACCATTAGTAGGCACCTTCGCCATTATATATCGATAGGTATAATAAAGCTTGGCCCTTGTGCCGGACCCGAATTTCAGTAAATTTAATGTAAGTAGTAGCGTCTGAGTCACGTACATCCCTGGGAATTACGTACGTTCCCTCCCAAAATCGCGTCCAAACGGTCCCCCGTCGACATTCCAGGAGGACCTCGTCGCGTCCCGTCCTCCCCTTTCCCGTTTCGCGTAGAAAACTTTCTCATTTAGCTTCCGTCGACGGTGAGAGGCATTTCCTGCTGTTAAATGACAACGTTTCTGCCCAATAACAAACTGATTAAGATGAATAGGAGTCCGTTTAGCAACGAGACAAGATTGATGTAAATTAGGTAATGAACGGAAAATTGCCGCGGATTAAATCGACGCCCTGTAATTATAACAGATTACAGTTTCGTCCTACGGGAAGAAATAAATTTTCTCCCGATTAAATTAGGAAAAAAAGGGGGAGGGACGTCCCGCCATCCCCTATCCCTTCTTCCCTCTCGTTCCACCATTGTTGCACGGATAACTCGAAGGAATACTCAACTCAACCGCGAATGTAAATACGCCGGCGAGACCTGTTTGCACAAGCTGTCGGAGTCATGCACACGTCAGTTTTTCCCACGTTCCATGGGGGTTGATCAGAAACGTAGGCGGATATTTACCCGAAGGAAATAAGGGCGGGAGTTTTTATTTTTTCGCTTACGCTCGCGTTATACTTTTCTCCCCCACGCGGTCGATTCGGATCTGACGGTACATTCGAACCGGAAATTAGAGACAATTGTGAATGCATGTATGAGGTCCGTCCAGTAAGAGTTGGTCCGGTTAAAAAAAGAAGAAAGAAATACTGACTAAAGAAGAAATACGTTTGTACCATATACCGTTTAACTTTCCACCGTATATTTGGCATGGAGAAACATTCAATACATGCCTATATATGAAATGCCTATAAGTATCGAGAGTTAGACAGGTCCACTATTGCCATTAAATTTGCCACGTGCTCTTTTTCAGTCGTCATTGGAGTTCAGTGGTGGGTGCACGAAAGTCGCAATTATTATTTTAAAATGGCCTTTTGGAAACCTTTCGACGTGGACGAAACTAATAATGGCAATGATATATACGTTACACACAATACAAATAATGCTACAGAAAGAAATGAGGCACAAATTTGGGATTTCATCATAAAACGACAAAGTGAGTAACACCTATTTATATTTCTTTAAACATGGCGCGGCTATGGTGCGGTTTTTGGTCTTTGTGTGTCATGGCCACTAACTTTTATTGCTTTTTTTTTCAACTGGACCAATTCAGACTGGATGGACCTTACATGGTCTGAAAAGCCATTTGCAATAGTACGAAATTCCTCGCAAACTTTATTTCTGCGCTCGCCATGTATGAGCATAGAGTTCATTAACTGTACACGTGCAACATCGGTCTGTCTCATGTCGATATGGCGCTGACAGGCCGTCATATTCGGTTAACTTTAATAAACGCATACGTGTACACCTCGGATGTGACGCGTGCACGTATGGTAAACATCATATTATATTTTCGGCCAGGGGTTAATAAAACGGGCAGTGTTCAGTTTCAGGGGCTAATAAAAATTAATTCACTTATTTAATAACGCAATAATAATAGCAACTCGGTAATTAAAAAAATGCGCTACGTCAGAGTTTATCTAATCTAATTGAAAGGAATTTTGTGCTAAGTTTATTTATTTCGCCGCCATAAATGATTCTATAAACGCGATTCGCTTAAATTTTCTGCTAACTGTGTACGTAAAATTCGCTCCAGACGTCTCCCCCTCCTCCCCGGAAACCTTAATCCTCTTAACATCCCGAAGAACACTTCGGAATATTGTCGTATAACACACATACACACACGAAGTCCCTTTCCATCCCCTTTTTCCCTCCCGTCACACGACGGGAGGGACGTTAATATTCGGGAAAGCGGCCGAAGTGACAGCTTTTGGCTTAACGCCCGGTAATTGAAATTTATAACAAGGCGCTGATTGTTTTGATCAAACTACATGACGTTCTCTCTCTCTCTCTCTCTCTATCCCGGCACTTCACGCTGATTCATTGTTACGGCTTTCGATTTGCCTAGGGGAAGCCTTTCCGGGAATTTGTCGCCGCAAACTATAACATTCGGGGATGAAAAACACCCCAAACAGTCGGAAAGGCGTAGGGTTTGTAACTGTTCGTTTAAATCGCATACAGGCCTTTATAGGGTTACTACGACATAAATTCAGGAAGCAAATAATAAATCGTAGATGAAAACGTCCCTTATTCCCTGAACCCTCGCCCTTTAAACCAGAGCATCAAAAAGTACCTTCGTTTCGTTTCAGTACAAGGCAAACGCAGGAGACTACGACGTCTTCGAGTCCTTCAGGAAAACCAGGGATCGAAAATCCTTCAACGCCTCCGACGTTCCGACGGGCGGACGTTCCCTGAGGAAGACTTTCACCGATACCGTAAATCTGGACAATCCTGGTAAGTGCCTCGTGTAGTGCGTTCTGCGGTCACGCCGTCAAAGTGAAGCACGAGGAGAGGGTCAACAAAAATACAACATAAACATCTGCAGCTCTGCGTACTGCGGTGAGCAATCGATTACGCTAAATGAACATGTCGGGAACAGTAAAATTCGTGACTATAGGAAAAATCTTAATTGTAAGTCTTATAGCTTTATGTCCTCATAATGCTCTTATGGTGTACTTATATTCGTTTGTCCTGATATCTTCGTGTCATTACTTGCTATGATGTTCAAATGTCCTTATAGTGCCCTTATTTCGTTATGTCCTTATTTGGCTCCGATTTTATGTCATATGTGACGGTAAATGCCATATTAAATCATCAGTTTCCCTGTTTTCCCTGAAAAATTTTGAATTTATGATGTACTTATGTCCTTAGGTACGTTTGTCACTTTGATGTACATGTGTGCTTCCAAGTTATGGGATGCAGCACAGTGCTTAGTGCTGGAGCCATCTACTAAAACCTCCTGTCAGGAAAATTCGACGTGGGAAATTTAAAGGAAATTTTCACATTTTTACCCCTGGACCTCCTTAAACATTCTTATTATTATTATTTTATTATTTTCAGCTCCGGGCGAATACGAAGCCACCGTCGCCCCCGGGAGCTGCGGCATCTCCTGCAGGGGGCCGATGACGACCTCGGCGAGGTTCCCGACGGAGACGCCCACGTGTCCCGGTCCCGGTTCGTACGAGGTGGGCGCATTGATCTCCATTACCTTTCCCCGTATAATTTTTCCAGGATAGGCGAAATTATATTCTCCCCCGTACATAAAACCGCGTCCGGGACGTCTGGACGGGACGCCGATCTGATATATACGTCGGAGTGGAACTGACGTTTCATAATATATATGTTGTGTGTGTGTGTGGGGGGGGGGATGGGGGTGGGGGCAGGAGATGAGTCAGAGATAGAGGAAAAACGCGTGCGGGGAGGGGGAAGTTTGCGGAACGGGGCGTAAAAATTTTAAGCAGAGCGGTGGTTGATAAAAGTGGGGGAGACGCGGTAAAGTTTTAACGTACCGTCGCAATTACCGCGTGTTGTTAATTTCATCGGTATTAACGGCGTCGATCGTTTATTTGATGAGCCCGATGGGATGAATCGGCGATCGGTTTATATGGAAACTTTATACTTAACGGATTGGACGTAAAACTGGATTAAGCCGTCGACGACATTGTCGCGTCGGAATAATTGTTTATTTATCGATTACAGGGGACCCTTGCAAGTGCGCAGAAAAATCACGCGTGTCTACTGCTCATCAAAAAAATTAAGGCGTCTATAGATGCGCATACAAGGCTTGACGCTTGATTCACACAACAAATGAGGAAGGAGCGTATTTCCTACCATAACGACACGTTAACCATAACGTTAATGAATTGAAAAATTCCTATTGATTATATTAAAAACGACGTAGGGCCAATTTACCTCCGTTAACATTGACCAACAATGTTATGTAAAGTACCTAAAATTAGTCCTTGTGTGCATTAAGACGGACCAATTGAAATATTTACTGAAACGGTTTATTCTTAAGCCCAAATATAACAAAATTCAAATGGTGCTAAACATGCTTCGTAAATTTATTTCGTCAGTTTATTGCAAACAACGAAATGGGCGATATTTCATTTCAACAATGAATACTTTAATGTGACACAAGTTAGTCAAGATTCTTAGGCATTTATTTTAAACTTTGGGTCGATAATCATGTATGTTGCATTGATTGATTCTTAAAGCAGGTAGAAAAAGGCATTTAAATCGCGCTAAACCCGCTTGATTTCTTGACTATATCGAAAATGGCCAAGGAGCAATATAAACACAACGTGGCAAAAAATCGCAAAAAATATCCTTGGGGTCTGACTATGTTTACCGTGTTTTTTGGGTCGCTGAATCCGAATCCGGGGTCCTTTTAACCCAATAACGTCAAGATTGTTTATAATCTCTCAACATACATTCAAAAACCCAATAAATCCTCTGTAATTCCCGACACAATAAACCCTGAGACCTCTCATCCCTTAACCCCTCAACCGCATAACAGGGAAATCCCATAACCACAAAACCCTTAACGCGGTTAAGGGTTTATGGTATCGGGGATTAAAGGGCTATGGGTTTATAAGGGTTGAAATGTCGATGGGCAGAGGGTTTATCGGGTTTTTGTACCTATTTTGAGTTTATGAAAAATCCAGACGTTACGGGGTTAAATGGACCCCAGATTCGGATTCAGGGACCCAAAAAGACGTGGTAAATCTAGTCAGATCCCAGGGGTAATAGTTTGGGGTTTTCTTGGTAGAGCTGTGTTATGCTTTGCCTTAATTTCCATCAGATTTTTGCAACATGATCAATTTTTACGAATTCAACACCGCTATTAAAACCATCATTGATCAAAAGGTACAACGACGAATCCCCGCTTGTTTTCCGCATCGCACATTAATCATCATTGAAAAAATCTCCTCCTCCCTTCGTTCTTTTTTTGTCTAACGACAAAACTTGTATGTGTGTTTGTGTGTGTGTGCGCGCGCGCTAACATTAGCGGTTCGGCGTGTCCCTCCCGAACGTTTTTGACTGTCGAAATTTATCGCCTCCCATTAACATAACTCCCGGTTTTGAAAAGAACAATGCCCGCGGCAGAGCCCTCCAACGTGCAGGGGCGAGTCGCCCCCGAAAGAAAAACTCCGATAACTCATAGATGCGTCGTCAAACATTTTGACAAATGCGAATGCCGATAGCAGAACTCTACGCCGAAAGTGTGTGTTTGTGTGAAAGCGAGATTTGAATTCGGAGTGTCTTACGGTGTTCCTGGTTAAAACCCCTCGGTAATTACTCAAGGGAAATGAGCTCGTAGCCGGGAAAAAATCTGGATGTAACTTGCAACGGATCCGACGTCATAAAAGTATACTTCACTGATTGTTCCCAATTATTTTCGCTTCGCTCGAAGTTCCAAACGTCCGCAATCAACTTTATTACGTCGATAACGGCGCTAGTTATCGTCCGATACGATAAGTAAGTGCGCCCGGCCGTGATTATGTGCGGAGTTTCGATCGATTCGCGCTTTTGGTCTTATTAGACAAGCTCGGATAACACGACTATAAAACTGAAGTAAACGAATCAAATTTAAACGAAACTTTCGACAAATTTTCGACTTTAGTTCTCCCCTCGTCCATAAAGAAAACCCTTAATAACTCTGATTCCACTGATCAGATTCTAGTCAAATTTCTATAGCAGTTAGATACTAAATCAATAAACAAATCTGGAAAGTTTTAACTAGGAGCGATTAAGGAGTGAAGCGTAACAGCGATGAGGGATTTTCGGCAAGACGCGGTCGCATGTTGAAGCCTTAATAACGGTCAACACGACGAGAAATACTCGGTGAGAGATGACCTCATGGCGAGCCAGAGGGGGTGAGGAAAGGCGAACGTCGTCGCGTCGACAGCAAATGCGAGAAATGAAAATTCGCGATGTGCCTCAAGAGAGATAGTCAACTTAAGCCAAACAGTTAGATCAAAATTTGAAAGGGGAGTAAAAATCGAGAGCAAGAAAGGTATTAAGGTCCTAAAATTTGAGAGGAGACCTTTTGCTATGCTTATGCTGCGTGTACGTTCCCTGGAGGATCAGAGAGCTGAGGCAGAGCCACCAGTCGCCCGGGTAATGCGAACGCCCTGTGTGATACGTGACTTAGTGGCGGTCAATGTGGACTTATTGCGTCTATGAAATTTTGTGTTTCCTTCTCCTGTGGGATAGCACAGCTAAGTGGAATAAAACACACTGGCCTGAAATCCAGCGTTAGTTACCAGGAGGGAAATAATTTCGCGTCCATAAAACCGGGACTGGCTATCACACACACACAAAACCGTTCCTTCAAATTTTCGCCTCGCTTAAATTTCCGCGAACAACTTACGCCAACTTAAAAATCTCCCGTCCATAAATCCCGGCAGAGGAAACCGGGAGTATATACCCCACTCCGGGCAGGTCACGTCTTGGAGGAGTTTCTCGCTCTCCCTCTCCCTACAATTTAATTAGTTAGCAAACCGACACTTGTTCCCGTTACGGGTAACCGGGATCCCTTAACGTTAGGAACGTACACACCGCTCCTGCTTTACGGTCGTTAGGCCGGGATAGTTTCCCGGCACCTTTCCGCGTGGACTAATGAGGGACGAACGGGGGGACCGGGGAGAGATGTTCAGGAGCACTTTTAGGCGTATTGTATTAAATCCTTCAGGGGCGCCATCTAGCGGCAGCCGGCGTTGAGCGTAGGTAAATACAACTATTAGAACCGACGAAGTAGATTCAGAAATTAAACATTACTTGACATACACTTCTGGTCTGCCATTGGTTAAGCCAGAAGAAGTACAAACAAATCAATGAACACCTGATTTCCTAAAAATTTCGACGGTTTTGTCAGGTTAGGCTAGGTTGCATGGTTAGAGTGATTTTTAAACCATCATAACAATTGGTGCTTTGCTTATTCCCGTTTAATTAATTAAGTAAGCTTTTGTAGGCCAATTGCGCCTAGACAGTTAAAAATTAATTACAGGTTTGTACATAATATAGTTTCCTGAAATTCCTGCTAATATCCTGTGCTAATATTAAGTAGAACTAATCGAAGCACTAGCTAGACTTAAGCGAGATTTTTATTATTAGTTCCTTCTCGGCTGCACTAGATGGCGCCACCTCCGCCGCGCGAAAACCTACTTCGAGTTTTCTCCACGATTTCCGCCCGTTTAAAACGTCCAACATCGCCGATATTTCCCGCTTAATCGGCCGAAATTACGTTCGTAGGAACGTTCATCAATCCTCTCTCGTCTTTTTAATTCGTCCCTCATTATCCCTCGAGTAATTGAAATGTTAATGGGGAGACTTTTAGCCGGTACTTTGTCGATTTTATTTGGACCGTTTGCGCTGGATTGGTCGCCTCAATAAAGGATTTAGGGGTGGGATAAGGGGCGGGGGTGAGGGAGCGGAGAGTGTGTAATGAAGGAAACCGAATTAGGAGATCGAAGAGGGAATAAAGTGAGCCCGGCGAAGGCTGTGGAACGCACGGCGGCCCGATTAGTCTACTCGCTCTTCAGTACGATTTATTTTCTATCGATCACATCGATCGAACGTACGGTATACTACGCGATATTGAATTTAATCCAGGTAAAAGGATCTTGTTGTTATTTGATAAATTAACGAGCTCGTTAAGGAATCCACCAGATGTAATTTCCCGATCGTGGCTATCCCGAAGGAAGGGGGAGGAATACCGTCCAGGGACCAAAATCTAATAGGCATCGACCCGAACTCTTCCCGGAGAATAAATATGTTTCCCGGTGTCATGCGATTTTTCCGGGTCAGCGGCGAACAACCCCGGAATAACTAATGTATGTAAGGGCCTATCTCTCTCCCGGTCTTCCCGTCACTCTTACGTGCCCTTTCCCCTGTCCGCTCCGCGGAGTCCGGGACGCCTGCGGACGAAGGCGGCCAAATTGAGAAGAATCGGGCAGAGGGAAGATTCGTTCCTCCCGGCGACAAATCGCGGGATTATATCGGGAAGATATTTTAGTTGCGGGATAAGTTGCTCCCATTCGTCCCTTTGATTTTTAAATTTTGAGTATTGAGTTAAGGAAAACTTTTCATATAACGGTTTCTGTTTAGAATTTACGCTTTTCCTGTGTAAAGTTTCATTCCTTAGAAAGGATGGTATCCACCCCAGGGCAAAAGGGCACTATTATATAACTTTCGTTCCTGGAGACGTTCCTTAAGTATTGTCTAAATTTCGCGGCCCATTTCAAATTAGGATAGGAAACCATTACAGGGTCGACAAAAACCTAACATAATCATCTCTTGCTTAGGTTCTAACAGGAATTTCAAATTAGGGCGGGAAACCATTACAGGGTCGACAAAAACCTAACATAATCATCTCTTGCTTAGGTTCTAACAGGAATACCCTGGTGAAAACAAGGACGCAGTGAATCATGCAAGTTTTTCGGAGAATAATTAGAGGATACTGGACCTCCAAAAACCTAAACAGCCTCCTTTGATATCAACAAGGACATGACTATAAAAAGATTATAAAAATGCATGTCTGTTCTAGATAAAATCAGTGTCTTGAATCAAAATTGCCACGTCGACAGTTTCGAGTTTGTCTCCCCAGGGAATATATCCTGTTGACTCCAAACTAGCTTAGTAACAATAGGAACAAAGCTAAGATTATTGTGGCTATGATACTATTTGAACGTAACTGATTTGTGCCCCGTTATAGTCATATCTCTCAAATATGTACTTTAGATCATCGTAAAGCAAGAAAGTAATAATTCAGATTGTTTTGAAAGAGGACCTCTCGCGAGTAATAAAAGATTTACTGCGAGGAGAGCCTAAAAAATTTTATTACCGAAGCTCCGCCAATAATACCGACATATAAATCAGATAAAAGCGATATAAAATATCCCCTCTACGGCGTCGAAAACAAGGAGCATCTGAGGGTCGAAAACGTCTGAAGACGCGAAAATTCTCCCCTCGTCCCCCGCGGCGATTTGTTTCGGCCGATGAACATACCGTTTTCGGGAAGTTGGCGAGGAAAAGGGGGAACGTCCCCCGTAGGATTAGCGGGGGTCCTTATTGTTGTATTTATATGACGGGAAGGAGGAGGAGACTTTTTGCTCGGAATCGTAAAACTTGGTAGTGGCGAGAACAAAGGGGAAGCATGACTCACTGACTCGAAACGTAGTTTTCCAGTTGATTTAGAGATAAGTTTCAACTTTCTGATGGATAACCGAAAGGCTACTTTTAAACCTTAAAAACAATAAGATTATGTCAAATTTAGTTTGGGCTCCTCGTGTCAAAAAGACATATAGGATATCGCCACAAATTCCGGCTATCGACCACGGCCCGTAACAGGTAACGGTTGCATTCTTTTATGGTGCTGACTTACCAAAATATTCTATAGGATTTCGATAATTTGTCGATAAATAAGTCTAGATTGTGCATAGAGCTGTGCTTGGTCATAAATTTCATTAGTGGTATTATAAATGAATTATTTTCTTCTGTTCTCAAAGCGTTAATTCCCGTTTTAATCCAGTTTTCTAGCTACAATTGCCATTTTTCCCTCGATACCTCTTCTGTTATAGTCTATACATATTAGTATACAGAGCGTTTACGAGTGAGCTGCGCTAGATGCCTCTATTTCAGCCAACCGTCTTACTTCCCCCCTTTTTTAGGTACACGTTTCTTATATAAACGTTTCTTTTGGTTTGAGAAAAATCCTCGGCCGCCCCCGGGAACGGATGCACACATACACGTCTTGTTAAACGAAAGAAGGAAAAAAGGCGGCGTGCTGAATATTTAAAGTCACAATTTCGGCATACTTCCCAGCTACGAATATACGTATACATCTAATAACGCCTATCTCTTCGTGTGCCAATGGAAGCGTACCCTTATCATTAATTCAAGGATCTAATTCGGCCTTAGCTCGACTCTAGCACTATAAATATACTTATATATACCCGTCTCATCAACATTTAAACGGGCAGATTCCTGATGGGAAAGTGCCTCGAAAGCAGTTACCTTTCCATATTTTCGGGGTTCATAACCGGAATGTATGTCCGAGCTCTACGTGGAATATTTGATAACTTAAGTGCGGCGTGTGTCTTATTTTGTTATCGCGTTGTCTTATTCATTCTTAGTTAAGCGATGTGACAATGCGCAAAAAAATCAAACAAATTCCCAAAAGTCGACTTTCCATTGTCCAATTATCACTAATAACCTCCCCATTAGTAATGGCTCTTAAATAAATTTACTACCTCTAAGTAATTTTTGACTTCAACTAGCGTAAAGCATTCGTACCACTGGTAGTGCTTGTGGAGTCCGTAATAGGTCCACTGGTACCAATAGTAGAGCCGCCAAAAAAATATTTTGTCCATACAAGATTTTTCTGCCAAGATCTTGATCACCAAGGTCAAGTTTTGTATCCACTTCTACTTTCCTCGCTTTCTGATCCCTCCAAAACCTATGTACATTTTCAGGTTTCGCACTGGATTTCTGCTTTATCCTCTTGCACCAATTTCCTCGACTTCTCTTTTACCAGTAGTTCCATTGCTATTGAATCTTCGTTCATTCCTGTGGTGTTGCTCCCTATCCCAATATAAGAAACTTCCTGGGTGACATTTTGGGCATTCTAGCTTCCCTCATTCGTTTCTACATCGTCTTCCTTCGAAAAGTTTGACGTTTGGGTCCTTCCCAGGCGAAAACCTCCTAGGGCACGTTTGGACATTCTAAATTTCCTCTACTTTTTCAGGCGCGGTTCAGCGACTCCGCGATGTACAAGGCGTACAAGACCGGCAACATTCGAATCATGGAGAGCGTCCTGGGCAGGAAACTGAGGAGGCACCCGAGGGAGACCTGGGCGGAGTGGGCGAGTGGGTTGAAGGGGAAGAAAAACCTGCGGTGCTTCTACGACGAAATCGCTGGTTTCATGCATTGTTAAGGCGCGTCGCGAGAAAATACACACATTTAGGAAGAGGAATTTTGATATATAGGCGCACTAGTAGCATTTTTCGTTGGCTACAATTTGGCGACGGTTGGAAATTTATTGGGGAAATTGGTAGGTGTTATTACACACTTTTTCACACAAAAGTTTCCTTATTTCTCAACTGTTGGGGAAAACTATGGAAATTCTATAGATACTAGGGCGATGGTAGGAAATTTTAAGGGTCCAAGTGCCAAATCCATCAGTAGTCTAATTAAAACAGATTGAGCGGCCCATCTGTATGCCACCACAAAATGCTACTAGGATTTTCGAATGTATTCGTTAAATGTTGCCTTATTTTTTAAAAACAAGACTATAATAATCGTTAAGACCATAGAGACTTGCCGAAAATCTCCAAGGAACGAATAAAGACAAATTCCCAAACGATTATGGTAATCCATTAACCCATCAACGTCAAAACGGCTCTAATTAAATGGTAGCACGTTGTTTCACTGAGTCAAAAAGGCACTGCTTACATTGCTTTACAAAAATCACTAAGTACAACTAATCCTACTGTATGACAGGAGAAACGGAGCAGAGGAACAGCGTACAAAATCGGGACGGGCGGCAACATTGCTGTCACAAATTACAGGGGCGTAACCGAAATTTTTTATATAGGAGATAAAAGTTTTGAACATGAAGTAAAATATTTAAGTGTTACTTACTGGGCGACTCGCCTTAATAGGTGGTACTTGAAATCTTTACTCTTGTATTTCTCATCAGAAACGACAATTTCGTTAATACGTGCTTGTTAAATTTTCCTACCCTTTCTTTTTCCGCCTGTGTGTTTGATGAAATGTAATAGTTGAGGTTACTTATTTAGGCTCGTTTATCGAAATTGCCCCTCTTGTATATTTCATGTTGTAAACAACTACACTTTTATTAATATGTACCTCTAACTTTTTTCGACAATACCCCCGATATAGCCCTTAACTTCAGTCGTCGCGTCTGAATAATTAACATGCTTTTGCCTCATTCGTCCCATAATGAATACTTGGCGAAGAAAAGTTATTACCGAACTCCTCGCCTATTTAATAACGCCTATTTTTCCCTTTCCGTGACGGGCTGAAAAATAGGAAAACTCCATCCCCTGTGAACCGACATGCCGCGCTTCGTGAATAAACCATCACGGTAATAAGTTGATTAAGGACTTGTAGATGTTTAATAATAATTTACATATACGGGGAACTAACCGGACTATTAATTAAGGAGACAATGGAACCCTTTGAGGCTGGAGGGGAATCGAAAGCGATTATGTAAAAAGATGGGGGACGTCGGGGAGTTCAACACGTCATCCGATCCTTCTCTTTGCTTTTCGCTCAATTGAACGTTCAAGATGTAGAAGCCGACCGGTCTCTCTCTCTCTCTTTCCCTCCATGGCTTTCGTCCTTTCTACATCGAATGGCCATTGTGATGCAAAGCGCCCCTTATGGAGGTATCGAGAATTTTGAATAAACGGGCACCGTTCCCCATTAAATCACACTATCGGGGATTATTAGGGTGTTAGGGGGTATTATTAAAAGAGGATTTCGGCTTGTCGCACCTGTTACGGTTCCGACTCGAGGGTACGCATAATGGAATCCTCTCGACTTGTTTCCCCTAACGATGAAAACGATCCGTAGTCGTACTCACATATGACGTGCTAATGTCGTTTAAATAAATTAAGTTTTCGTTAAACGTTTAAGGGTTTCATAAGGAAAATGCTGAATTGATTAGCTACAAAGTGTCACTCTAATTCGACGAGTGCAATCTCTATTTACATTTGGCGACGTCGCGAATATCGATAAGTGTAGGTCCATAAAGCACCATGTTAATTTCGAAAAAACCATGAATTTTGTTTTTCTTAGATTGTATACAGTACCCATTAATAATTGAGGGTCCAAAAGCTTATAATAATGAGATATTCCCGGGCGTAGTAACTGAAATTCATTACTTGGTATTTTTTGTATATAATAAGAGAAGCAAATGTAGTGCATAACGCTGTATTACTCATCAGCGTAATACCCAATTAAATTTCGATTGTTCGACGGTACGTATTGAAGGCTGATAATTGGCGCTCTCGGATTTTCGATCTACAAATTATCTAGCGTTGCCGGCATCAGACGACATTCGCGCCCGCCCATGCGAAAAGAAATTCGCTTATCACCCCAACTTTGACTCTCTCTGTAATAAAATAATCTCGTCGTATACACTCGCATACATTTAATATAAGGTTGCCCACGAAAGGAGGACTTTTCCGAAACCCTAGCACGTTTTAAAATTTTCATGTAAACGATTGCCTCTTTAAAAATTTCCTCTAAGGGAATAATCGTCGTATTCGCTTGTTTTTGAGAATCTTATAGCGACTAGGGGAGAAAACATGAAAATATCTTACGGGTATCAAATTACTCGTCAAATAAAACCCAAGTGATCATCTTTTTTGTTTTTGGAAAATTTTCAGAAATCTCCCCTATTTAGGGGAAAAAAATCCTCAAAATCCGAATAAATTATGACAAATCGATCAATATGAAAACAATCTTTGCCGTATTCCTTCAATCAAATACAAAAATCATGAACCTTCTTGATAGCTAAGAATTGAATAGGGCTGAAAATGCACGCTCAAACCCTCTGAAGGGGAAGTTTGAAACAAAAATCATTTTAAAACATTTTGAGAAAAAATATTAAAACGTTTTAAGTCATGAGAAGTTTCAAACAATTTTTTTTGATAGCTTTGAAAAGAATATCACCCCTATGAAGGGCAAAGTCACCCTCAATCAAAGGAAGATAATGAAGTCATAAGAGTAAAGAAAAATAACTGACCTGTTCTTATCATTTTTTTTAATACAAGAACTGAGAAAATTATTATTAAACTCTCAGTGGAACAAACGACTCCCAAAACATTAAGAAAAGTAAAATTCTGAAAAAATACCTTTCAATGCTTTGCCATGATTCAGTTTTGATTTACTGCAACCACCTACACGCCTTTTGATTCCGTTAACGTAGAAGTTTGGCAATATACGACGCGTATGAAAACTTATAAAAGAAAATGCGGGAAATTTCCATTGTACCTTTGTACCCAAAAACCCGAAAAATGATTAAAGAGTTTCCACGAGGAAAAGGTCGGTAACACTCGAAAGCTGGAGGTACGTCCGGTACACTAATAATGTATTATATCTATAGGGTAAGGACCATCATGTTTTACACGGTTCTAATTAAATGATTTTACATGGGAAATGGTATGTCGTGGATAGGCAACCAGTTGAACTGTCAGAAACCAAAAACTTTATACTGTCTTCCTATCGGAGGAAAAGTCGAGTCGCCTAGGCTAGCAATTTTTGAACGTTCGACGACCTCAGATATATTTGATATGAAGAAAGATACAGCGAAAATTGTTGTCATGCAGTATGATATAGTTTATTAGACCTTTGAGAATTTCAGGGTTCAGATACTTTCGCCTCTTAGAACGAATTCGGATTGTTGGTTACACCCTGTAAAACGCTAGTGAAAGAATTCGATTGTGCCACGCATCATCCCTTAGTAAATGTAGCTCCTAACAAGACACGTGACTGGCGGCTGTCAAATGGACGCCACCCCCCCGTACACACACACTGTATAGTATGTACAGAAGTTGAAAGAGACACACAAGTAATAGCGATAATTGGCTCAATTTTATTAAAACATGTGCAACTGGAAAAGCTTGCAATTATCACTAGCAATCGTCGTTGTTTTTTTTTGCATTTAGTACTGGAACTGTTTCGATAGATTAATTCGAGTTTTGTTAAGGCTTCATTGTTTTCTCCCACCTTTTAATTTTAATTTAATTAATCGATCATCCGGATCGGCTTCGGCAGTCGTCGATCGTCTGTCCGATAAGGGGCTTCTTTCAGTTCCAAAGACGATTTCCTCGGCGAGACCGAAATTCGGTCTGATTAATTTCTGATTGTGAACGTGGATTCTTTGAAGGTGTAATTTCTCGCCATTGTCTCGTTTGTAATTGAACTATGATGAGAAAATTCAATTACCTCCACTCCGCCCCACCTTCCTCCCCCCTCGTTCCGTCTTTGTGTCTTTCCATTTCTTAATTATGTTGAGGAATCTCAGAAACCCCGTTTTTCAATATAAATTAATTTAGAATGTTGTAATAAAAGTATAGGGGAGGTTTCCTGTTGCGCGAAGACTGATGGCTTATAGATTTAATCTCTTTTCGCCTTAAGACGCGAATTAAATATAACGAATTTAATAAGTTCCCCGTAAACTCCGTCTAATTTCCATACGACTAAAAGATCCCTCAAAATCCCTCGAGTATTGTTCTCAACGCCTCAATAGAAACTCCCTTAAAAATATTCCCGAAACCCTCAAATTTGTTCTCATTCTCAATACTACGAGTTTTCCTATAACCTGGAACCTTTTCAAATACATTCCATTTTCTCTCCGGTACATACATTCCATTATTTGCGGGATTACTTCGTGAAACTGTTAGAAACACACTTTCGACAACGGAACGACGTGACAATCACATGTGCCCGAGGAAAAAATTGCTCAATCTGCCAATCTCGGCGCGGGACACGCTCCTGAAGGAAATTGCGAGCGTTCGAGTGTGGAAAAAGGGGGACGGCCGAAAAAGGGAGAAAATTAAATTAAAAATTTGATCGGACGCAGGGGGAAATTGTTAGAATTGCCCGGTTTTATCTACAAATACAATGGATCGACGTAGTTTCGGTAAAGGGTAGTGACACGTGACAAAGGAACTTTCGGACTTTCGTCAGGGCCAATTTGATACCGTTTACATGTAATTGTAGAGTTTCTAGAAATCTCCTCACAAATTTCCATTACTACGTCATTGACAGGTTTCCACGATTTTCTGTTCTTCTGATTCCTTTATATTCTAAAATATTTGACATTTGTTAGAATTCCTAAATTGCCCTTATGGGTATTCATCCCTACGTCAGAGTCATAGCCATTATATCTTCACCGGCTTTTCTAGATTCTATAGAATCAGACAGAATAGAGTTCTTATACTGGGTATACATAATAAAATGGCGCAATTTACAAATTTAGTTTCAACTGCGTTGAGCGCGAACTTGTAAGCATAGAGCCAATAAAAGATTGACTAATTCATCTGTTCCATCCACAACTTCTATCCAAGTATTACCTTTATTTAATAATGTCGTATCAACAGCAGAAGATACGAACTTGTCAGAGATTAATAGTAGATTACTTATATAGATAATAAATAGTAGAGGGTCGAGTATAGACCCTTAGGGTATTCTGGCTATATTGATTAATTTATCACTAATTGTGTTGTTTGCATTCTATTTAAGCATCCTTAATGCTTAAGTTTTGCAATATCGTCCATACAACTCAAGCTTTTACGAAATCCATAGCTTCATGAATCCCATTAAACTATGTTCGTCATAAAATTGCCTTATAAATGCTTGTCATAATCGACCAAAGTTCATATAAAATATAAATTTCAGAAATGATGCAAGTGCTAAAATTTCTCAAAACGGTTGTCCTTCTATCGTTCAGAAAAATGAAACGATCCATCAAAAAATTTAAGAACACTAACCTTTACAAGGCAATTCCTTTTGCCTCTGATCCAGTAAGTAGTCAGAAGATTTAAGAACACCAATTATGACAGATGGCAGCTTCTGCTCGTCTGCTGCTTATGATTCTGGAACCTGAAAAGAGAAAACGTATATTAACAACACTGATCCATAATCAGGTAGAAACAGAAAGATGTGTTCAAAACAATTCTAAAGAATACCAACCACTTCAAGGCATTTTGCCTTTGACCCATTAAGTAGTAGGAAGTTTTAAGAAGACTAACCATGAAAAATGGCTGCTTCTGCTCGTGTGCAGATTATGATTCTGGAACCTGAAAGAAGAAAATATATATATTAACGACACTGGTCCATAATCAGGTAGAAAGAAAGGGAAGGATGCCTTTAAAACATTTTAAAAGAATACTAACCGTTCTCAGGCCTTTTGCCCTTGATCCATTAAGTAATCAGAAAGTTTAAGAGGACTAATCATGACAGATGGCAGCTTCTGCTGGTCTTCTGATTATGATTCTGAAAGCTGAAAAGAGAAAACATATATATTAACAACATTGATCCATAATCAGGTAGAAAGAAACAGAAGGATGCCTTTAAAACAATTTAAAAGAATAGTAAAAGTTCTAAGGTCTTTTGCCTTTAATCTATTAAGTAGTCAGAAGGTTTAAGAACACTAACCATGACAAATGGCTGCTTTGGCTCGTCTGCTGATTATGAAGTAGAAAGAAAGAGAAGCATGCTCCTAAAGCAATTTAAAAGAATATTAACCATTCCAAGGCCCTTTGCCTTTGATTCATTAAGTAGGAGGAAGTTTGAAGAAGATTAACTGTGACAAATGGCTGCTTCTGCTCGTCTGCTGATTATGAATCTGGAACCTGAAAGAAGAAAATATGTATATTAACAACACTGATCCATAATCAAGTAGAAAGAAAGTGAAGGATGCTCCTAAAACAATTTAAAAGAATACTAACCATTTCAAAGCCTTTTGCCTTTGATTCATTAAGCAGTAGGAAGGTTTAAGAAGACTAACCATGACAAATAGCTGCTGCTGCTTGTCTGCTGATTACTATTCTGTCATTCTAACCAATCCTATGGCCATTCTGCCCTTATAAGAAGATCACCGACGTTACTGCTGAAAACCTTACCTGAAAGATTAAGGACAATATTAGCACCTTCAAGTATGATGATTTAAAAGGAAATTAAAAAACCTACCTTGCAAATCGCTGCTAGTCTCTTAAATCTCCGCCCTTATCTGAAGTTCTGTGCCACTGTCGTCGATAATACTCACCTAAGAAGGAAATAGTATCTAATGAATTATATGAAATCAGAAAAACACAGAGGGGAAAGCAAAATTCTTAAAAATAATTAAAAAAACAAACCTTTTGACAATGACACGAAGACACGAAACCCACTGCTACTGCTCCTTTATCACCACTGTCACAAAATGTCCACCACTGCTGAAACAATTATAACAAAAGCATTAGTACTGAACCACAGGTAATTTGAAAACATTACTTTAGCTTCTCCTCGTTTTCTTCACAGGTTTTATGTAATGAAGCTATGAATAATACATGGTATTGAGTGATTTAGTATTATTTGTGATAACTACCTTAAATTTGTTATTAGAAATTCGGTAGTACATTTAACTTTATTGGAGCGTAGAGTTTAAATCATAGACGTTGTCCACGCAACCAACAATACACGTTCACTGATTGCTCCGATTTTTATCGGCGAGAACGAGAGAGAGGTGATGAGATTCATTATTAATTACAAGTTTTTAGCATAAACCCACAACAAACGATCGTTATTGGTTAAAATCTACGATTTGAAAAGTAATGGAGGTGAATGATAAACGTGGCAACATACGAAAGTGTTCGGAAAGTGTTGGCAACGATGTAAACGGCCTGTCAATTCTCGAGCCGGCGTCGTAAGTGACCGCGGGTGAAGTGACGCTTTTGAAATGGAAATATCGGTTAAAGTGTGGATTAGCGCCGGGAAGGAAATAGGTAAGCATGATAAGCACCCCCCGTAGTCCATGTTAATCGATGTTACGACGGCGAGAAGCTAAAGTAAAAACAAGTGTAAAGCATACCTTCATCAAACGTTAGCGGCGTGCACCCACCAGACGTCGCGGCGCGATCGACACGGCGATCGAAAACCCGATCAAATCCAAACGCGGCGACGAAATCACTTCACAACACCCCCGACGCGAACGTAATGAGCAACCGAGTACAATCGACCAATATTTTTCAGAAAATATCCAGTCGATTTCGAGGCACGACGCCGGAGTTCAAAACGACCACCTAACAGCGCCACGAACGAATCTGCCGAAGCTTCTGGTCGGACATGCGTGTTCGACTGCTTCGACAAGCTTCGACAAGTTTCGACGTCGAAAAAACTCAAAACGCTGTGAAACGAGGTCGAGAAGAGACGAAAAAGGTGTAATCTGCCTAGCAACTAGAAAATCGTTTAGAAGTAAGTGCTTTTAACATACGTGCGTAGTGTTAGCGACACTGGGAGATTCCGTTCTAGTAAGTGGGAGAATAAAATTAATAGAATTCTGCCAAGATTTGTTGAAGTGGAATAAAATACACGGTCGCTTTGTAATTTATGAGGGTTGCTATGAAGTTGGCACTCGAAGTATCGAAAAATTGAAAACTGTTTAGTTATGGCAAGATTTCGAATGGTTCTTGCTCGGTGATGGGCGTGGGGAAATTTCGGTAGACATTTTGGAAAACGATTTTAGGGGCCAACTTCACGAACCCCCTCATGAAAAAAACTTGTGTTGTAATATTTCACTTCTTGATGAAGAGTTATAGAGTTCTCAGTGGGTGAACAATTGTTTTTTCAACAATTTTATCCATATTTCCATAATATTGAAACATTCTATAACTCTTTCTGATAATACTATGGTAGGTGAACAAAAAATGCCCACAAGGCAGTTTTGTAAAGTCAATACCTATAATGTTATTTATATAATAACTTCGAAGGGATGATAATTTTACTTTCAGGTGGTCTGAGTAGTTCCCTAAGAGTTCCTAAACAAAATCTCAGTATAACTTTTCTGAACTCTTGAGGGGTGCTACTCAGAACCCTCAACAAAACTCCTGAAAACCTTTTCTTTATGAATCTATTAGTGTTAATGAAATTTAGGGCCTCATTGTTGCTCATATCTTCTTTAATTTTGGTCGAACAGAGGCAGAAAGTTTTGACTATGATGTCTGATTTATTTAGAAATTTATAGATAACAAATTGAATTGACAAACTTTATTAATAACCACTCTTTTCTACCACTCGCTGAAGCAAATTGGGGAATTGTTTTCTGCAATAGTAATTAATTTGCACCTGAATAATAAAGGGGCTATGTTGAATAGAATTTTTAGTAACTAATTTAAACTTTCATCAGGCATATTTAAAGACATGGAATTGCTTGTAAAGGCGGTAGCCATTTTAAAAAGGGGAGAAACTGTAGGTCCATCAGAATGTTTGTTCAGTTGAAATAAAATTGCTTAAACAAGTTTAGGGTGAAGAATTGTTTGTCCTCTCAGTTGTTCTGGCTGAAACATTAAGCAATCTTAAAAGGCGGAATAGTGCAGGTGCTTTCAGAATTTTTGCAATTATCCTGGAAATAACAGCTTTTATAGTGTGGCAAAAAGAAAGATTCTTTTACAACTTCTACAGGTATTCTTGAAATAATCGGTTATTTATTAGGGCATTTTTAGAAAGTTACTGAACGTTTGGAGGCTATTAAGAATTTCTGTTCTAAAGGGAGAAAACTGCAGGTT
The DNA here is from genome assembly GCA_963576515.1 of Cryptocephalus primarius. Classification (NCBI taxonomy): domain Eukaryota; kingdom Metazoa; phylum Arthropoda; class Insecta; order Coleoptera; family Chrysomelidae; genus Cryptocephalus; species Cryptocephalus primarius. The sequence goes on along the minus strand of OY754949.1, from coordinate 1,711,131 downwards.
CGACCAGAATATTTTCAGTCATCCTGAAAAAAATTAGGCATTTTTGAAATTATTTGGAATCATTTAGGAGAAGGAAAATTAATCGAGGATCATGTAGGGGTCTAGATTTTCTTTAAGGGTCTCCAGTAGAATCTTGAAGGTTTCTAGTTTCAATTTAAGCACTATAACGTCGGAAGTCCTATAATAATTTTTAACCCATTTCTCTAACTATTTGAAATTCTGATGGGGGATTTATATATATCCGAAACATTCATTTCGTACAAATTTCCTAATAATCTGCCCAGAACGGACTTTCATAAAACCGTAATTACTAGCACTCCTTCCTCCATTCCTGTCGGAAAAACCAACCCTTAACGTTCACTCCCTCCTCATGTTTGCCCTGTTTATCCTCCTTGGGTGTCCTTCTGGTGTTGTTGACAGCTCGTTCACGGCGAAGGTGCGAGATTTTCGGAGAAATAAACGCACGTCTTTCTTTCACCTTTTCCACCTTCTTCTCCCGCCCTCTCGCCATTAGACCTGTCAAACTCGCTATAAACGTTTGACGTTTTCATTAAGTTTCTCACGACAACGGCCCTGTGGTCAAACGAAAGCCGATAAATTGCCTTCTCTCCGTTGAAGGTTATCAAGTGATATCAAGAGTGTGAAGTTACAATTGATTTGAGGTGGGGTTGAAGGGATTTCAGCTCGAATGAAAACGTAATATCGTTTTGTGTCTTTACATTTAAGATGCGAATCAATAATAACATAAAGCACAAAGGTGTAAAATTAGTAAATAATCAGGAAACTAAAGGGAGGTAGGCTTACATATGGATCCAGTTCCATTAACTTAGTTAAAAACTCCAAAACGTCTTCAAACGTTCATTATCTTTCTAAAAATGTCCTAATAATAAATAAACGTTTATTTCAAATATACCTGAATGTCTGTATACCTGAATACCTGTAGAAGTTGTAGAAGAATCTTTCCTATAGAGCCTTTTGAAAACAATAACATTCTGAAACGCTCCTAGGATTTGCCATACTATAAAAGCTGTTATTTCCAGGATAATTGCAAAAATTCTGGAAGCACCTGCACTATTCCCCCTTTTAGGATTGCTTCATTAGAGATGCTTCCTGTTTCCTGACATTTACAAGACTGCAAGATTTTTATTTATAAGGAGAAATTATATTTCATAAATAATTGAAGAGATTCTGAAAGAACCTACAGTTTTCATCCCGTTTTAGAAATTTTTTGAGCCTAGGTTCTTCAAAAATATGGCATATTAAAATATTCCTAAAGATTGGAAAACTGTCAAAGGCACTTTTTGATCAGTTGCTGAAGAAATTCCGAAAAGGTGCACAGTTTTTCTCCCTATCGAATTTCACAGTCTCCACCAACAGTTGTAGAGAATTTCAAACATGCAGTAATTTTCAATTAATAATTTTATGAAAGTTTCATATTAATTGCAATTTTACTAAAAACGTTCTTTTTGTTCCTCTCTTCTTTCTGTTCATTTTAGAATTTCCTGGGGCCTTTACAAACAATTGAACAGTGTTTCAAGTTCTAAATGACTTTAATAACATTTCCAGCTAATTCAAAAACTTAAAAATACCTGGAGAAATTCTAAAATATCTCCTTTTTTCCCTTGTCGAATTTTTTAGTATTCCAAAAAGTTTGCCAAAACTACTGAACATTTTTTTCTGTAGCTGTCGCAGAAATTTTGAACATACCTGTTATTAATCCTGCTCTTAAATTCTTAGAGCCATTAAAAAAAGTCTGAATTTGAAATATTGAATACCGTTACTTATGGTCTCTAATCCAAAATTTTAATTTCTAATGAATTGAAGAAATTCTAAATTAATCTATAGCTTTTTTCTGCTTAGAATTTTGTACAGCCTATACGGTATTTCAAATATTAAATAACTTTCTAATTTGTTCCTAACAACTATAGAATTTCAAAAAACAAATTCAAAAATTATTGTAGAAATCTGAAGGTGTTGAGATTTCCTAGGGCTTCTGCAAATTGTTCTGCAGATTTCAATGATTCAATAAATTTATTCAAAAAGTTCCTATTACTTCCAAAACAACTCACTATTTATATTTTAAGGATAATAGGGAAATTTGAATAGACCTGATTTTTTCACACTTTACAACTTCCTAGAGCCTATGCAGTCGATGATTGTGAATTTGGCTGCTCTACAATAAATCATTAAGCTTTTAAAAGATTCCTAACAATACCAACAGTACAAGAAATTTTTATTTCCAGGATAGCTCAAGAAATTTTAGTGTTCCTAGTGTCCCCCTTTAAGAATTTCCTAAACTTACTTCAAACCTGTAGGATATGAATAATTCAACAACCCATAGTTATAAATGTTCCAAAAACCCTTGAATGAAAAATGAAGAAATGCTGAAAGTACTCGGGTTTTTCTCTTTTACAATTAGCTATAACATTTACTGGCAATTCTGCAAGATATCAAAGAATCAATAATATTCTAAACAGTTCCTGATAATTCCACAATTATCAAACATTTTATTTCAAGGATAATCCCAGAACAACCGAAAGGACTTTCAGTTCTTCCCCCTATAACTTGTTTAAGCAATTTTATTTAGCGCCTTTTCAAGCAATATCATAATATATCAGATACAGCAGCTTCTTAGAAAGTCCCTGATAATTCCGAAGTTAGCAACAATTTTATTTCAACAACATATTCCAATTCTACAAGATATTAAAGATACTTACGCCACGGTTTCATTTAAATTATAACTCCGACGAAAACATTTTACTATTCCCCTTCAAATTTATTTTAAAATCGCACCGATTTTCGCCTCTCGGCGCACGTTATCTCTGTTACTCAGCGGTAGTACAGTTTTTGTGAGACTTTTTCACGTACGTTTCGTACAAAAAACCTACCGAATACGTTTCGCTCGTTAGGAAATTTATTCCTGTCGTAACCGGTAAGAGGACGGTTCAGTTTTCATTACCGAAGGTGTCCTATTGGTAATTTCTTTAAATTTTCACGGGTTTTTCGAAAAATGTGTCGGTTCTTTGAGTGCTCGCGTCGGGAGAAATTTTCTAGGCGACGTTATCGGTAATTATTTAATTTTTTCGATTGATAACTACTTGACTAACCTAATTGCGCAATATATATGGAACTATCATTTTTTCCACATTTATTTTTGACTGACAATTTTTTAAACCTCTTATGATTGATTGTTGTCATTGTTTCAGGTGGTGTGTGGTGAACATTTTAGTGTCAGTGGCGTGTACTTTGAGTGAGGCGTTGTAGCTGAGGGTTTCATGCCTAAATGTCATTGTCAAACGGTTAGTTTCTCTTTAATTAGATCCCAACAAATGTCTTATGTTAGTATCTATTTACTTATAATTATTACCCCCTTCAGGTGAGTATTCTCTAGACAATGGCATAGAACTTCATATAAGGGCAGTACGCCAGATGTAGCAGTTTATAAGGTTAGTTTCGTTTAAATTGAGCTTTGATTTTTTTCTACTTTTATTGCTACTAATGCCCCCTTTTATCACCATTTAGGTAAGTCTTTGGTGATGGGAGTTGTAAATTTTTCGTCGAGAGGCAAAAAGGCAAAATTGGTTGCCTTTGAATGGTGCAGTGGCGTACACTTCGAGGGAGAACAGAGAGGCAAAATAAATTTTCTTATAATGGTTAGTATTTTTCTGTTTCGTTTGAAATTTTATTTCTTTTGTGTTACTATGAGGGTTCGGAAAATGTGCGACATCCATATTTTGATATTTTACAAATTTAGGCAATTTTGCACATGCATTATTGAATATTTCAGTTTTTCCCTTATAGATGTATGAAGTTTAAGAAGTAATTGAAATTTTGAAGGTAATTTTAGCAATTATTACAGTTAAGAACTTCCTAAGAAAATTATAACAGTTTTGACGGATCGATGGCATTTTTAAAAAGATTGGCAAGTATTTTAGGTAAAATTTGACGTTTTAAGTTTAATTTTTAACATTTTCCAAGAAGTTTTGATTCTCTCAAAGAAGTAGGAAATATTGTGACGTTTAAAATGTAATTATTGAAAATTTTAAACGTCTCCGTGCAGCATAACACATGATTGCTCTAATAAAACTTGTCAGGTAGTGTCTTACACGAATTTCTAGTTTTAATCGCAGTGTTGTAAACCTACAGCTTGAACATTTACAGCTCATTTGGTAAAATAAAATTTATTTTCATATTTTCAAAAATATGGTAAAATATTGTATTGTTTTACGAAGCAAACATACTGTGTTTTCACCTACAAATTAGCTAAAAACTATTAGTTTCATTTTTAGGCAGATATAATTTATTTCTGCCAAGATGTGTGTCCAAACATGCATATGGAAGCAAATAAATGCATATGTACGTGCATATTTTCATATCACGTTGCCTGCATATATTTTAGTGCATATTTTCTGAACCCTACTTATTTTAATTAAATATGGGTAGTGCATTTATCAATATTATTTTCAGGTGGTGTAGTCATGGGACCAGCAATGCTGGATAACTTCAATGAAGAGCAAAAAGTGCAAATACAGTAGGTTAGTATTTATTCCTAGGGAATTTCGAACATTCAACATCCCCTAATTCTTTCTTCAAAATCCCCTAATATTTTTATCCTGTTTTAGAGAGATTGCAGCCATATTACCGGCCATGGCGGACATTTTGACAGGCCAGGCGCTCATCATTCAAGGTTAGTGTTTTTGACTAATATTCGAAAGACTGTTTTATTCTTCGAATATGACCGAATAGTATCTACCTGTTGAAGTTTAAAATGTCACCACAAAGTAGTGACAGGACAAAAATATTTCAAATTCGTTTTGCGGACCAGTGAAATTATAGGTTTATAAATTTCTTCAGTGGCCCTGTACTTACAAATCATCGAAGCTCGTAGATCGTTGCTCATTGGTATCACTATTATGTTAGAAATTTTGTAGGAGATTTTAGAGAAAGTTTCATGAAACGCCCCTTTGCGCCGCCCATGCTTGTCCTGCGACAAGTCGTGGAAAGTTTCAAATCCGCGAGAACTATATATCTGAGAAATATTTACCCTAAATACCTTTTGCTGCCTTTTGAGGCAATTGTATAATGATTAAGAACCGCCTTTGTCCAAAACAATATGAATTGAGGGAGAAGGCAATGTTGTGCCCTTAGAAGGACATTACATACTGATTATTCCGTATTGGAGATCATCAACTGCTAATAACTGTATTAATAATTTCCCCTAACTGTAAAGTTCTTTAGTGTTCTAATTCAGATCTTGTTTAATTTATTAATTATTCACTATTAAATCATGGTATCGCCACGAGACAAAGTTTGTTACAATTAGCGACCCATACGAGCACTTACAGTACAAATTTAAAATTGATTGCTTCATTCACGGCGTGTAAATTCGAAAATTTCCAGTTTCCAGATTAATTAAAAAAGCTTTCCGAAAATTGGCCCGATGTTAATTAAAAAATAACGAACTCTGCCCGTTTCTGCCGATGGAACGAGTCACGACAAAGCCAGTAAAGAATAAACTAATTTAAATTGGTTCCTCGAAGTGCGCGGGAGGGCGAAGGGGGGAAGGGAATTTTCATACATTTTATCATCGAACTGTGGAGCGAGGGAGGAGAGAGAAGTGGGGGGATGACTCATTTCCGTAGCGAGCGACGTCTTTAATCGTCTCATTATTGTTCGTAATGGCCGCCTCTCGTAATTTATGGGTACAGGTGTAAAATATGACGTTCTAATAGCGACTAGTACACGATGTTAAGGTGGATGTAACGAGAACCGTAAGTCGTTCTAATGTACCGTTCGACGCGGCGCACTTCGATATTTTCAAAAATTTTAATGTTTCCAAAAGGGAAAGAGCGAAATTGTTTTCGAAAATCCGTTAAGGGCAAAGGGCTCTTTACTGGCATTTTCGTCCACGGTTGAATTCAATCCGATTGTCATCCGACTGGTCCTCTGAGGGGCCCTTTGCCTTTTGTTTTCAATTTTTCAGGTTTTCCCCAAAACGACTTTACCTTTTCTTACTGAATTTAAATGCTTGTTCGTAATGCACTTGAATGCTAGTTTTTTTATTTCAAACATTTTTCAAAAACAGTCCTAAAAGGGACTTTACTTAATTATTTTCAAAATGGCTTTAATGCTTTACCGCAAACTTTGTAACGTGACTTGCCTATTTAATACTAATAGGATTTATTAAAACCATTTTTTTCTGAAACTCCCCCAAAGGGCGCTTTTCTCTTGAGAATGCTTAGTTGTCTTAAGTTACCTCAAAAAATTTTTGGTGATTTCTTTAACTTCTATAACTTGACTTATCTGCTACTTTTATTTAACACAATTTTATTAAAATTCGCCCTAAGGTATTTAATAAACAACCAAAAGAATATTTATTTTAGTTCACTAAAGAGCTTGTAAACTTGCACTTAAATATTTTTTTATCACATTTTTATCACAAGAAACGTGGTGTAACTTGTACTTTTTTGCATACTACACAGGGGCCTACCCCTGAATTTTGAATATCACCATTTGCATCACCGATACCAGAGACGTGTTGACGTATGATCGAATCCACCATGTTCCAGGAATTTTATGTGATCGAATTCGTGAATATTCCTGTTGTTACTTATGAATATCGTCCCGATACCCCGGGTGATGGTTTTCAGTGGTGGTTTCGTCCACTTCCACGGGCGTTGAGGGAATTCCGTTCCCAATTATTTTCCATTAAATGCCGTCACTCTCGCGGAAAATGTACCAAGTTTTGGCTTTCCCTAATTCGTCGGAAAGTGAAATCGTTAATCTCCAGTCCCGGCCACAGGATCCCTTCCTCGGCGGGACGTAAAATAAATACCGACGCACCATCAGCATTTTATGTTTTCGGGAACGTCTTCCCTACCGGTGGAACGTTTATCGCTTCATCATGTCGGGGAATCGATATGGTGTAAGGATTTAATCCGGGAAGGGTTCCTGGCGGTTTTTCGGGTTATCGGCGGTCGCTTTGTATTCGACATGAAGTAATCTCATTCTCATGTATGAAAAGAATAGGAACAATAATCTTCTGCCATTTTTTCTGCTGGTTCATTTTTTCGAAAAGAGCTGATTGGGTTTATCTTTACGTTTCCTTGAATTATATTCGTATGTTAAGAGGTATACGAGATAGAATGAGGTACCACTTGAGCTGCACCCTCATTTGAGAAATTTTTGGGGGATGACACCCCCGTTCATGAGGGCGAAGTGTGTTATACTTTTCGCATCAAACGCTGGCCTCCTCGACGTGTTTCGGTCCCGGTACGTTTTCGATGGCCCACCCTGTATAACTAAATTAGGGTTTACAAACTTATGGAGCAATAAAATGGCGAAATATCCGCACTTTCGCTAAAGTTTCGAATATCATACATACGCGCCGAGGAGTGATTGAATACAAAAGCGTCACGAGACGAGACGGAAATGAATTTAACATCTATGTTCTCTCTCTCGTTTCTTTCTCCCTCTTTCTCTTATGTAAGACCAGGCGGGCCAAGGACACGGTGCTGTCCTCTGATGCCCGGTTCTCTTTTTGCTCTATCTTTTCTTTAAATTTCCCAAGCAGCCGACATTGTCCCTGATTTGTTCACACGTGTATGGCTTGTGTAATAATAATTTTCTTCAAATTTTGACCATAAAATTGTGGCCAAAGTATGGAAGGAATGAGGCAACATATTTCTGTGATATGACCTTTTTGTATCTATCAGGTGGGGCAGTTATGTGTATGCAAATTGTTTATAGCATCTTAAATTCGCTTATTAATGTGTTATTATATGTAGAATGTATCTCGTTCTCATATGTGAAAGGAATAGAGGCAATAATCTTCTTCCATTTTTTCTGCTGGTTTATTTTTTGGAAAAGGAGATGCAATTATAAATGTGATTTTATTTTCATCAACTTCGGACTTTATTTCCACCGTATTTTCAACATTATTGCAACTTTTCATTGTATCTACTGTGATGTAGCACGTTTTCCCCGTATTCGTTTTCTTCGTCTTCTTCTACTGTCATTTCTTCTTCAATTTTATCTGTCATTTCATTTTCACCATCTTCTACACCATTTTCAACATTGCGTTGAATGTGAATCATTTTGCTATTATCTTTTCTGTCCGTGAGAAGTCAACATGAGGAGCTTCGCTTTAAAGATAAATAGAAATTAAGAGGACAAATTGGGTATGTGAATGTACGTAATATAACCTCAAAGTCTAATTCCGATTGTCTTAAGGTTTTAAGGTGCTATTCGTGTTCCGGACAAAAGGCCGATGTCTCGGTGTCCCCTATTGCATTAATAACAACGTAATTACTTAAAATCTTGCTTAGACCAGCGAAACGAATATAATTCGGTTAAATAATGAAAGAAGGCATCGCGTGCCTCTCCCGTGTACATCGTACCGGAGGCGCATTTATTATTCCATTATTGTTGATATTATCGCTTGTGATCGGGATCCATATCGTAACGCATGTAAGTGAAATAAACACGACGGATAATGTCGTGTACGAGGCGACGGCGACTACGACTCCATACGCGATCGGAATCGCAGTCGGGATCGACGCGTTACTCAGAGCGCCGAGAGGCAGGCGGAATATTCCCAAAATTACGATCGCCTCGGGGGCGAGAAAAATAATCTCTGGATCGAGCGTCGACAAAACGCAGACACGGTGGTCTCACTCCCTCTCTCTATCTGTCGGCCCGCGAAAGCCGAAACTACTAAAAGCATTTTTAAGTAACCCAAACACTTTTAGAGATATATCCGCAGTCGTAGTCGTCGAGTGTGTTACATTTTGAAACATGTGGTCGCACCTAAAACGCGATCGAACTCTAATAAATCAGACGAGAGGAAAGAGAGAGACGGAGAGGGAATTTAAAATGTTCCTACGAGCGTTCTCGGGACCGTCCGTTTAATGTTTTCCGTTATCCGAACGAAATAACGCGAATGATAAATGCACCTCCTCGACGATAATTAAACGGGACGATGACGATTCCTAAAAGGAACATGCTCGACGAGCAGCTAACTTAATTAAAGTAACCGAGATGGATGCATCAGATAACCGATTTCAAAACGATGCACCTAGTTAGTTTAAAAGGTTAAAATTAAACTACGAGCGAGAGGGTTTATCCATCATTTCTGAAAGGCGAGATAAAAATTACTATTACCTCTCGACTCGAGGGATATCTTCACCGTTGCCACATGACGAAAACGATTTCTAAACAGCGATCGTACACGTTTTTGGATATACAAGGTGGGCCGGAACGAGTGTACCGTTAAACGAAAACATATCTTCGTTCTTTTATACCGACGGAACTTGTGCTTCTTTAATGGCATGGCAATTGTCTTGTACTTAAGCCGTTGTGCATTGCAACTTGGCCCAGCACCTTCTACAGGTTCACTTGATACCGAATTTTCACCCCTCCCCATTTTATTTTGAACACAACCAGTGTTTCAAAATTTCGCACCAATTCTGCAGCTATCTTCCTACAGTTACTCTTTTTTTAAATAAATTCCATCGTTTGAAATCATTAATTTCAATCATTAACTTTAAATTTTAAGTTACTTAAACGCACCATTCCCAAGACACTAATCGAGCAACCCTTGAGGATGTCTTAAAGAAATTCACAAATAAAACAATCGACAAGCCAAAAACAGCTGCAAATCAACAAAAACAAAAGAAAACAGCTCATTGGTCGTAAGGATTTAATTTCAACATTTACTACCGAAAACCACAGCGTTGTATAGGAAGTGAAAAGCCCTTTTTAATGAGGTGTCACTTGACCTGCATCCTCGTTTGAGAAATTTTTAAGGGATGACTCCCCCGTTCATGAGGGTAAAGTTTGTTATAGTTTTCATATCAAACGTTGTCTTCCTCGACATGTTTCGTTCCCGGTACGTTTTCGATGGCCCACCCTGTATAACCAAACTAGGATTTACAAACGTATGAGCAATAAAATGGCGAATTGTTCGCACATTCGCCAAAGTTTCGAGTATCGTACATGCGGCTATGGTAGGTTACGCGCCGAGGAGTAATTCGATAAAAAAAGCGTCACGAGACGAGACGGAAGTGATTTTAATCTCTGTTCTGTTTCTCGTTTCTTTCTCTTATGTGAGAACAGGCGGGCCAAGGACACGGCGCTCTCATCTGACGCCCGTTTCTCTTTCCATCTTTTCCTTAAAACTCCCAAGCAGGCGACGTTGTCCATGATTTGCTCACACGTGTGAGGCTCGTGTAATAATAATTCTCTTGAAATATTAACCATAATATTGTGGCCAAAGTATGGAAGGAATGAAGCAACATATTTCTCTTATATTGTCTATTAAAGTATACCATCTAATAATTTATTAACGAGAGAAAACTGGGTCTAGGGATTAAATTGGGAAAAATATATTTTTAAATCAACGCACTTGTAAGGGTCAGCATTAAAATTTTCTCGTGATAGCTTTCAAAAAGATATCGAGTAAATAAACATCCATACTCAACTTTTTGGAATTTCTACCCCTGGTTATGTTAATACCATTCCAGTGGTATTGCTAGCAGTTGCCAGCGAGTCGAATGTAAGTTAAATAAATTAGTGGAAGCAGGAGCTAGGGTAAAGTAAAACCCAATGCAAACACCGCCCTTTACTCGATACACTCATCCCTATCAGTTCTCTCGATTGCTGGATATGTAATTTGCGGTTAAAACATTACACGCAGGATCTCAATCAGTTCGGTAAACTTCGGGGAAACAATTACAACCACCCCCATCGGTCTGTTACACCGAATTGGAACAGACGAGTTCGATTGAACCTTCAAACAAGCGCACGCCTGCTGCACTCATGAATAAGGGTGAAAGGGCTACGTTATCGAAATTTTGCTTCTATTTCGATATAATTTTAGTCATCTTTTATATCCGTATTGTGACTCATGCTATCTTATAAATTAATCATATTGTTTAGTAATTACTTGTAATATGTACTATCTATTCTAATCGAGGAAAGCTACCCTTAGATACAAATGGAAATATTAACCGTTAAAAAATAATCTGACTTTATAAACAGGTCAATGTGTCGCCTCGATTGACTCGAAAGGTACTCGATAAGCATGGGCGGCGCAAAGCGGAATTTAAGTTGCGAAGAAAATTAAAACGTTTGAAGCGTTCCCAAGTGAAAATTGCTGAGTTTCTTACGACAGTTGTAATGAACTGAAGACATTTTGAAAAATAAGAAGTTCTGGGTATTTAAGGAAGTCGAGGATTATTTTGCCATTTGTTGCAGTTGTAGTAATACCGTGACATTTTTAAACCCGTGGTGGTTTCCTTAGGGAACATGTTAAGGTTTATTTTTAAAAGGTTTTGACCTTTTAATGTTGTATGATGGTATTTTTTAAAGGCACTTCAACTTATTGAAGTGGAGATATTTTTTGGATGATTGAAATGTTTGTTTGGCGCAACATGTAATTTATTAACACCCTTAGAGCCGTTAGTGCTCATTTATCGTTGAATATACTTATAGAAATAGGAATGTCGGTGTAAACTTTTCTTCGATAAATCACCGTGTCCCGCAGGAAGGCTCGATATCGTTATTGTAATTCCGGGCTCGCCGGTGTTTATCTGCCAACCATACGTCATTACCCCTACGAAACGACCCCTAAGCCCTAAGCTGTAGCACGTCGATCCATTTTCATTTGCGCCACAGTAACCTCGTCCCAAGATGAATACTCGAGCGTCAGATCGGAGTCGACAGGAGTAAATGGAAGAAATCGAGCGCACCATATCCATTTAGCATCTCTAATTAAGAGAAAGGGGGAGTCTTGGGGGAAATGTACCCCTGCTCGGGTCATGAGAAAATTTCTAAGTGTGAAGTAATTTCTAATGTGGGGATTGGGGAAAATCGAAGCACCATGCAGAAACAAGGGCGGAAAAATTAATTACAGGGGAGGATTAGCGGGATAATAACAGTTTTTCCATCTCTCCTCCTGTTTACCTCGTAACGAACCGATTCGCCCTGGATTTGTCCCAACAAAGCGAACACCCCACGACAAAACGTAAAACGATCCTCGCTCCTTTGCGACGAGCATTTTTCATGGCTGTGGTCACCTCTCGCTCGCAAAATATAGACGGGAGAGACTAAACAAAATCCAAACACGAGATAAATCACTGGCGGAGATGAGGAACGGCACGACGAAAGATGAAAGCGCCCGGGCGAAATGGGAAAATTTTAATTTGACAAAGAGAGGAAAACGACGTCGGAGAGTCTCGCTGGATTGCGGCCAGAGGGAGATTGACAAATGGACATCGCGCGCACCCGAATAGTTTCTGCCCGAATTAAAAGCGCGACGACAAACGCGGGTGATTTATCCGATATGCAGGAAACTGGTAAATTACCGTGCTAAGGTCCACCTCGCTGTAACAATGCTTTTTAAAATTAATTTTTATACACGTTTTAAAGCGTGCCTCACCCCCTGCTGCGCGCAGAGATGCGGCGAGGTCAGGATCGTGTTGATCGATAGTATTCGTTTAATTTAAAGTACGAATGTATGCCGAGGCGCAATTTATATGAACAATTACGATTTTCCGATCGTATGGAGCGTCTTTTGTCTTTGTCCCGCGGGAGTTTAGGAGATGTGGTGATCCGTGAAAATATGCGCAAATGTCAGCGAGGCATTTGACTTGCCCGTGTTTCCTACGGGCTAATTTTTTACGAAACTCTAAGAGTTTACCGTGAAAAATCGTTTAGTGTCCTAATTTAACAGGTAATGCACTCTGTCAGATCAACGTCACATCAAATAAACTGATTCTTCTCCCTTGCGGTAAAGCCGCGTATCCTCGTGTCCATTCGGCATTATAGTTATTAGGTATTTGTGTTCTTTGACGCCTCTATCTACGATTTAATGAGCGAGGCGTGCAGAAATTGACGTATTTATCTTCATTTCATGCAAATCGCTATTCATGAATACTTCACGAAGCGGGCTTTTTCGTTACGTGCAGGTTCTATGGATCCTTGAAGTTCATGAAAACTTCGTTGCCTTCATTAACTAGTTCCCAAATTTCCCGGACCACTTCGGTAGTTCCGCTGATCATCCTACAACGTCCAGAACTTTCTTCGAAATCCCATAGGGCGCCTCTCCAGGAAATTTCGGGAGCCGTGAACATTTTTCCAAGCTTTCTGGAACGTTTGGAGCTTTCAAAATTCTCCCGAAACTTTTGAAGCTCTTGAAAATCTTCGTTACTCATTAAGAAGTCTATAAATTTGAGCAGATTTTGGAAAACAAGTGATCTTTCTACGTGGGCCAAATTTTTCTGGAGCATTTGGGCCCTTCAGGAAGTTCCCAAGTTTCTTGAAAAGTCTGCAGATTCCTAGAGCTCTGTATATTTCGCTAGTGGACCTTCGAAGTTTTTCATGAAATTTTTGAGCTTGTTGGAAATCTATGTATCTCTAGAAAATTCCAAAATTGGGGAAGATTTTTATAATTTGTGGAAAACCCAATTCCTTCTTGGAAGTTCTTTGAAATTTTCTGAAGGGTCTTTTACTCCACTGTCAAAACTCATAATTTTTTAGATTTTTGAAGTTTTCTTGAAGTCTCGAAAGCATTTTCAGGTTATCTCTGAAATTTGATTGGTCAGAAATTTTTGGGCCCCCTTTTTCATTCATTAAGAAGTCTCATTTTCTGGAAAATCTTTGATTTTACTACGAGGTTTTTGAGGGATGTTCTACTCGCTTACAATTCATCTAAACTTCATCAACTTCAGTAAATGGCTTACTAATTCGCATAGATTTAACTTGGGAACTATTTTTGAAATTCCATAGGGTGCTTCCAGAATTCTCTAAAAACTTTTGAAACTTAAAATTCCTTGTAATTCCTTAGAAAATTTCATAAGCCACAGTTTCTGAAGACCTTAATATTCCTCCAGGCTAGTTAAGGCATAATTAAAACTCTCAATTAATTGCTCTATTGAAACATTTAAAGCTTTCAAGAAGTCCCCAAGCATCCTGGGATCTTCAGAAGTTCTCCAGAAATTTTTGAGGCTCCTGCTAATCTTCAGGAAGTCTTCAATATTTGAATATGTAGAGATTCTGGACAGCAAATAATATTTTCCTTGAGAGATGTTTTGAAATCTGTAATTTCACATGAAATTTGTCAACTCCATTAAACATCTCCAAAACTTTTCTGGGGCATTTGGGTTCACTGGGAATGCTTCATTAAGTCACAGTTTCTGAAAACCCTAATAGTCCTCCAGGATAATTAAGGGATATCTCTCAATTAATTGCTCTATTGAAATATTTGAAGTTTTCAATAAGTGCCCCAAGCATCCTAGAGTAGGTCTCCTTGGAAGTTGTTGCTTGGAGCTTCAGAAATTCTCCAGAAAATTTTGAGGCTCCTGGTAATCTTAAGGCAGTCTTCAAAATCCGATTATTTAGAGATTCTGGAAAACAAATAATATTTCTAGATGGTCCTTGAGAGATGTTTTCAAATTTGTATTTTCACATGAAATTTTTCACTCCATCAAAGTACCTCATAAATTTTTCTGGAGCATTTAGGTTTACTCAGGAAGTTCCCACGTACTTTGAAACTTGTGCATGTCCTTAGAGATCCTTGTAATTTGCTAGGACATCTCTGAAGTTTTCCCTAAGCCATTAACACTGTAAGAAGTTTGTGAGTGGAATTTGTGACAGAAATTTCCCAAATTTTCTGAATCTTTCCGAGTTTTCAAGAAGTCTCCAATTCATTCTGGAGTTATCTCTGGAATTTCTTCAAATAGTTTTTTAAATCGCTAAAATTTTAGGACTGCTGGACCATGTGGAGCTTTCCCTGGAATTCCCATGTTCTCCAGGAACTTAGCCCTGTTGAAATTACGTCACCGTTTAGGGAGCATGTACTAAAGTTCGTAGTTGTTTAAAAAGCCTTACGTACACGTAGTACAAGCGAACGTTTCGTACGTCTCCGCTATCCTACCTAAATCAAAAGAGGTTCTCCCCTCGAAGACAGTTCCCATGGAGCTTTTACTCACGCCGCAATTACAATTTATTTTCTATTATGTCTCGACGTTATACTAAATCTCATTTAAAAAGAACCGATGGCCTTTTCAATTATGACCGTAAACGTATATACGTTTTAACACGAATCGCGAATTATTCCATCATTATTATATTATAAATTTGCTACGGTACTTGTAAACACGTTATTCATATGATAGAGTTATACTCGGCGGAGGATTGTACATTTCCAGGGGAATAAATGTAGATTTATTTAAATCGAAACGAGGTGTCTTGTTTAACATTTACAGGCGGACTTGTCGCCTAAAAGGAAACTTTAGTTATGGACGGTGCGGGATTAACATGTTCGAGGTGTAAAATGGCGGTTTGGGTGCGAAATTTATACGGGGCGTAGCGGAATCGATATTTCAAACTTGGAACGGTGATTTTCGGTAACAAATTTTCTAAATAACCTCGTCGAAAAGTGTTAACCGTTGGGAATCCTCCGAGGAACGATTGATTTAAATGTTTGATGGCGGCTATTGATAGAAGGTCTCGCCTCTTTTGTGACATTCCGCGAGCGCGGGAGGGAGAAAACGCGACGAAATCGAATCCGGGAGCGCTTTACCCGACGAAGAAAAGCGAATTCGACAGGCCGGCCAGCCTATCGCACTTCAGTTATTATCCGCGATAAATGCGTCTGCGAAATTCCCAAAAATTCCTTTGAAATTTCGGCGCGCCGACGTTTATAAACTATTAAAAGCTTTCTCTCGTCCTCTCTCGAGTACGTCTGGCGGTGTATGGCTTAATTAAAAGGTCCGCAGGACGGAACGGATAATGATGCACTGGCTCTATATTAAGCTGCAGAGAAAAGGAGGAGGTGTACAGGTGCATATGAAGAACGATTTTAAAATAGTCCCAGGCCAGATTTGTAACTTCATCACAGGGAAATTGCGGCACGGCTTTTCGAGCGACACGAAAATGTCGTACATAAGGGTAGTTACATAGCGAAAAACAATGAATATTTGACATAACTAGAGACCGTTAACTGATTCAATTTATCATTTTTCGATTTATTAACACAAGGGGTAGTTTTCACTTCTTAAATAAAGAAGCGCAACTTGCGAGTAAGTCACTTTTGAAATGAATGGTAAGAGAGCTTAAGTCAAAATTTTCAGAAAATTTGATGTAGTTTTAACGATTTTTACGTTCAATGATTGGACAGTTGGTTTCCCGCCTGCACATTAGTGCATACTACTTAAAAAATATTTGAATGTTATTGCTATTAGCTTCTAGGTGTTTAGGACCAAACAGATTTATGATGAATTTAGCCCAGTTTATAGGGTTTTTTTTGAAGGTGAAATTTAACAGCAGACGAACCAAAAAACTTTGTTTAAAATGGATCAAAGGTGATAAAAACCCGAGATCTAGACAAATTTGAGCCTTTTCGTTTATTTTAAACGATAAAAATTTGAAAAAATTGGTCGTTTTTTCGTTTTTCCACCATACCGTGAAAGTTATTGACGGAAATGCAATGTGTTGTAGAGACGATTTATAAAGAATTAAAACACTTTCCAAGTGAGCGTTTCTGAAAAGTGATCGGAACATTTTTCACCGAGAAAATTAGAAAAAAACCGTTAAAATGGACCTTTTCTTCAAAAATTCACAGCTTCGCCCAGTTTATTGCTATACGTTTGAAGAAAAGTGCGGAAAATAGCATCGAGCATTGATTTTGCATTTCGAGCTGAGTGATGGGCGCAAGTATACTGTTTTATGTTGCTTGAAGCAATGTTCGAGGCTATTTTTCGCACTTTTCTCCAAACTTATATGAATCCAAGATAGCCAAGTTGTAGGTTTGATGTCCTCTTTCAAAAAACCGTTTAAAAAATTAAAATATCTCGGTTAATACGCTCAATTTTCCAAGATTTCAGTCAATTTTAACGGTTTTTCCAATTTTTCTCGGTGCAAAATGCACCGATAACCTTTTAGAAAGGCTCATTTTAAAGGTCTTTTAATTCCCTACAAATCATCTCTACAACATATTGCAGTTCCGTCAATAATTTTCACGCTATGGCGACAAACGGAAAAACGACCTATTTTTTTAAATTTTTATCGTGTACTTTCCTTTACGTTTCGTCAAAAAACAAACCTGAACGGTCATCTCTGTTCGAACGTCCAAGGGCGCAATTCACGTCCCGGGAGGATCTCGTACGTTCCCCAATTAACGCCGACGCGTAATTATTTTAATGACACGTCATCCCGGTAACGAACGGCCTGTTGATTAAACAAAGTTTCGAATTCTGGTTAGGTGCCCTTCGAAAATTATAAGCCCTCGCAAACGACCGCCCTTTGTCTCCGGAATCAGAGGAGCGAAAATTGTCGCAGTCACATACACACGAGTTGTAATTACGGGGTATTTGGACGGAAGGGAAAAAGAGAGAGGAGACCAATCGGATAGCTATCTTGTCATTATGACGTATTGTCGGGAAGAGGTCTTGTTCCCGGTGCAGGGTTGGACTCTGCAGGGAACAGGGATTTTCCCACGTAAATACTCCACAAGAATTGTTATTATAGAAGAGATCTGAGTTGATAAAATACCAAAGCGATTTACCTACATTTTTACATTTAAATCAGCGATTTCACTATTTTCACTATTGCGAAAAGTGGCGCTGATTTACAAAATTAGCTAGATAAGCAGCATATCCTAAGCATTGCTTCATTACCATTTACTTAAATCAGGCATTTAAACCGACACAAAGCGTTAACATTTTCCAATTTTCAAAATCCCAATTATGGTTCAAGATCCCCAAGACATGTGTCAATTGATGAGTCCATCAGGCAATTATTTCCTAAGTAAGATTGAATAAACGCGGACAACACGGGCTCAAACGTTACGACTTTATTTTTAGAAAGCGCGACTGACGGATGATCGGTTTCGGATGATCAGTTGACACCTACTTTTGTTTTCTTCCAACGACAGCGGTGGGCACAATGGTAGCTTCTATGGGACCATGGTGAACCTGCCTAAGTTATATATGAGTTCCATAAAAGAGAAAATTCTAAAAGGTAAGAGTATTGAAGCTGTGCTTACATGTCATCTAGGTAGGATTAATTAGAAATCCGCTACTGCTTCAATCCTTGAAATACTATTTTTACCACGAGGAGATGCACTGCTTTAATTTGACCATGTCGCTGACTAGCTTAACCAATTCGTTCACTTATTAAATACCCCTGGACTTTACCTAGAGTCACCTTTTCACCTTTCAAAGTCATTATAAACCGGCCCTGAGACCAGGTTTGTCGTCCTTCAACAGGTACGACCCCCTTCGGCGAAAATCGAAAAAAGACGAATCGAAGGGTTGGTCACAACGTCTCCCGATCTCCCGACAAACCCCAATTTGAATACTTGATTGGATTCGTCTCTGGAATCGAGACCGCAATCAGGCGCCGTTTCGAGCCTCGATTTTTCGCGATGACTCTCCATTCATCAGTCCCTTTTCGTTTGAAGTCGAGGGAACGGAGGGGAACGGGGACGCTGATGATAATGAGAGGGAGAAAAAGGGAGGGTAGGGACACCGACGACAATTATGTCTGGATCGTTAGATAGAGAATTTGGTCATCCGAAGGACGGCTTCTTCGTATCTCCGGAAGGGTGCACGGAGAGTCTCTTTTGTCCAAAGGGGAAGACGCCGTGAGTGGTGCCGTTCCCGGAGGATGTAGCGCCGGCACGAAAAAGATCGGGGAAATATTACAGACAAGTCTGAAACCCGGGATAATATTTCACCCATACATTTCTTATATTCGCGAAATATCGAACGTTAAAAAATTACATACTCACCCCATATTCTTCCATCGCTACTGCAACCCCTATTTCGAAAGATATTTCGCCCTACCCGGATCGCGACGGGATTCCTCCACGGAGCGTCCCTATTCCGCTTGATTTCGAGGGGTGAAGTCCCTCTCCTTATTCCTTCTTTTTTCTCTCTGCTGCGATCCCGCAAGGATAAGCTGACAGCTAATATCGCGGAGTGGTCGCGGGTACCCGCACAAGGACGAGTCTGGAAGACTTCGAAAGGGGAATCGCGATCGCCGGAAACGCTCCCTTTCATCCCTCTCATTATCGGTTACGGAAACATCGCAGCAAACCGGTCTCATCGGTTTTCGGCTCATGGGAAAGTGGATTTTGGAAAATTTAAAAATTGGCTTAGTGGGGGAATGGAGAAAGGTTTTTTGGGGGTGAAGCATGGGTAATTCTCTCTAAATCGGTGTTATTACTTACACCCTAATTTAACCTACAGTTGCGCTTACCAGCTGAATATTAAAGAACTGACCACGACTTAGACTAAATGGCGAAGGCGCCTACTAATAGCCTTAACCTTTTTTCTCCTGGTCTTCCCGGTCGGGAGATAAGGATGAAGTTATTAAACTTTTGTATTGATCGACATGCCTTTGGATTTACAAAAATTGCAGCGCCCTCCTGCTGATCACATGGAGCAAAACTATCCAAAACATCTCCAAGTGAGAAAAAGTTGAAACCTTGACCCGGGTTCGAAGTCCTCCCGAGCAATTTCCAATAACGCCCGCCATTATTCACCGACATCTCTTCCCTTTTCGCAGTAAGTGGCTCCGGCTAAGTCGGAGGACAAACTTAATAAAGGGCTCT
This sequence comes from Cryptocephalus primarius, assembly GCA_963576515.1. Lineage (NCBI taxonomy): Eukaryota > Metazoa > Arthropoda > Insecta > Coleoptera > Chrysomelidae > Cryptocephalus > Cryptocephalus primarius. The sequence goes on along the minus strand of OY754949.1, from coordinate 1,691,513 downwards.
CCTCTGGAGCGTTACCGAGGGATTCAATTGCGGAAAACGGGAGCTTAAAAACTTAAACAATGTAGGGATTATTTCATATTAAACCGACGGTTTTTGCGTGGGATTTGAATAATATTCGCTTGCGTATTATTAAACACAGGCCATCAGGCTTTATATGGTATAAAAGAATTCTGTTACAAGTCGTGCTGTATCTATCGATTGATACAAATAGAGAAATTATAAAGTCGATAACATTTACTCTGAGCTGTTTCTTTCAACAGGTTCTCTTACCATTTTTGATGGCATTTAGTAGAAACAGTATGTAAGTAGTTTTTAAAACTAAGGCTATATGTAACCTATTTACTTAAATTGGTGAATTTGAGTTTATGAATGAAGTTTAGTATGAATGCATGAAGTATAAAGTAGTTTAGTATTAAAAATTGTTACCTCAAAAATTACGAGGGTTACAAAGTCGAACAATGTCTCAATCGAAAGGGATACCATTCCACAGTTACTGAATGGAAGTAAAAAGTGTTTTAGGAAAAGTAGATCTTCAAGCTAATAAGCAGAATCACGTGTTACCGTTTCTTGGAGTTCGGACGGCTAAGTCATGATTTGTTCTCTTGTAAGAGTTCTGTTTTCTAATGCTGGTCGCAGTCGTAAACACCTTTTTCCTTATAGATGAAGCTTTTTGTTAATATATTTATTAGGGTAATTTTGAAGAGTTGTGGAAAAATCTACATGATTCCACTAGTAGGGGAGTATTGACACTTTTTCCTTCATATTACTTGGCACAGTTGAAATGTTTATGTATTCAATGAGTATTTTTCTCGCCGTTTGGTTATTGAAGTGGCTTACTTGTAAAGTATCACAAGGAGAAGCTTGCAAATCGAGAAACAGTGAGGGTATTGCAGTTCTACCAGTGTGGTACACATTGAGTTCATTTTTTTGTTGTTGTTGTTGTTTCCTTGGGCACATTTCAAGCGTATAATGTGACGAGTTAATTTTTTTCGGGTTAACATGTGCTCGCCTTCGCCTCCCTAAGGATTCCAAATCTCCCGTATCCCATTAAAATGGCACGGATCGGCGACTGTCGCGAATCGATCCCCGGTCCCCCGTTCCCCTGGAACGTCAACAGGAAACGGTCTTTTTACGAGTAACAAGCGATCCGAGTCCCGAAACTTTCTGTCCCGAATTTATTTTTAATCACCGGGAATAGTGGAGGGAAGTTTCCCGATTTATGGCCTGGCCGCTATTAAACCACGACGTTAAATAGCCGCCGTTGTCAAAAAACAGGACGCGGGCCACAAATCTTACCCGTTCTACTCTTTCCCTTTTCGGTTCGCTCTCTCTCCCTCTCTACGTTTTTCCCGTCAGTGGTAGCGGATAAAAACAAACGCAACTGGAAAACGAACATGCATCAAAGAATGCGATGCGATTGTTGGCTAAGGTTGTAACCTATAAATCTGGTCGCTCGGAGGATTTGTTTACATTCTATTGTTCCTACGTATGGGAAAGATCTCTCTCTCTCTCTCTTTTTCTCTCCCTCTTGTTCTCCCGTAGTCTCTCGGGCTTAATTGTTTTTAGGGAGAACGTTACGTTCGCCTTATTTGGGGTTTTACCACTGCAGTGATTAACCATTAATTACTCCACGAGCCCGTTATGGGAAGTCGAAGGTCTTCGGTGGAATTTTTTTAGTAGGAACAGGATTTGGTGAAAAACGAGGATTTGTATTCGAATTGGATTTACCGAGACAGTTAAGGTTGATTAATTTTCGAAACCCGGTGATTTGTGAAATAAAATCAACGAAAAGGCATGAGGTTAGGTGTAATTCTATGATCCAGTTCTCATCGATAATTATGATATTAGCGGTTCGTTGTTCGATGAGCCCGTTCACAGAAGCACAAATGCGCAAATAAAAATTCACAATAGGTCTGCGCAGATCGAAACACCTTGGATTTTCCTAGTAAATTTCCCTTAATTTCTAGCTCTCTCTCCCCTTTTCGACTTCGAACCTTTACCCCACCCCCTAACGTGCATCTCCCAATCTCCCCTCCGGTCTCTTTTCTTTTGTTCGGTTTTTGGCACGGGGAAAAAACCCGCGAGAAGCGAACGATCTGTTGATCCTAATTGGTACAGCGAATGCTCGCATTGTCCCCGAGGGAAGTACAACGGATAAATGCTGGAAAATTGAAAAGTATCAGAAGGGGGTGCATATGTTTAATTCGTGCGATTTATTCCCGGAGACGGTCCAGATGTCGGGACGTGGAGAAGGTGAAGTCGTAAAGGCCTACGACTCCATCTCGCGCCTGTGTGAAATGTAGTTGTTGTTAAGAGACGTTAATTGTTACCGTAAATCACTGGTAATAACCGCGTGCGGTTATTTCTAGATTATATTGTTTCCTTTATTACGATCGAGGGAATAACCGTATTTCTACACGTGTTTTAGGCGGGATGGAGACGTCGATCCTCGGGCCGTTTCACAAGGCACAGAGTTGGCATTACGCGTAAAACTGAGGAACGCAAAGATTGGTCAGATTGGCGGTCGGAAAATATGTAATCGAGGAACGCCGAAGTAGGGAAATTCGTGGATTTATCCGGTGACACATGGAATCGGTTATTAGGCCTCAAGAGTACGGTACGGTCGGAAAATGAGCACGAATGTGGAATGGTTCCCGGATTTTCCGACGTAGAATCGGGCCGGTATCACTCTACAGGATATGGTGCGCCCGGAAAATGTACAATCGAAAATCTCCAGGATCGGAAAATTCACAAATTTTCCGTTGACATGTGAAATCGGTTGGATAGACTCCCACGAATACGATACGGTCGGAAAATGCACGATATGAAACCGGAAAGGTCGGAAAATTCCCAAACTCTCTGAGGCCGCTTGGAGTCAGCAGGTACAGGATATCTGAAAAATCTCCAGAATACGGAATGGTCGGAAAATGTGTAATCAAGAACCGCAAAAGTAGGGAAACTCATGGATTTTCTTGTGACAGAATCAGTTATTATCCCCCACGAATACGGTACGGTCGGAAAATGCGCAATATGAAACCGCGAAGGTCGGAAAATCCTAACTCCTCCGGCGCCTCTTGTAATCAGCAGGTACAGAATATCTTCAGAATCTCCAGAAGTCGGAAAATATGTAATCGGAAACCCCGAAAGTTGGAAAATTCGCGGATTTTCCGATGGCAAAACAAATCGGTTGATCGAGCCTACGGTCGGAAAATGCGCGATATAAGAGCGTAAAGGTCGGAAAATTCGCGCTTTTTCGAGGAGGCTGATATACTGATCTTCTTAGCGTATCTTTTGATTTTCTTACGTTCGATGCCATTCCTTCCACGGCACGAAAAAATCTCACGTTTATTTGTACAACTCATAAACGACCTATTCCACGCGATATCGATCAGTGGAATTAATCAAAATTACACCCTTCCACACGTTCTCTCTCTCTCTCTCTCTCTCTCTCTCTCTCTTTCTCTCCCGGCCTTCCCTAGCGTTCGATAAATAAAATTATTAATGAAACCTGCGGAACACGAAACGATCCGCTCGTAATAATCCTTAAACACATGTTACCAACCGCAGATAGTTTAATAATGACGGCGCGCCCGAAGGAATCGTTTTCGAGCCACGAATACCCCTGGGGGCGTACTTACGTACCTATTCTCGGGACTATCGGACGGGAAGTTCAGGGGTGGATGCTAACGGGGTAGCGGATGATTGTTTTGGGCTTAAAGGTCCTGGGTAACTTGCCAAGATTTGTCTGTCTGTCAGTATATGCTTGTTACATATTGCGTTTGTTAGGGAGGAGCAATTTTTCGAGCTACTTAAAAATATGGATTGCCTTAAGGGCCCGTTTATAAAAGAATTATTACAAACACTAAACTTGAAAACGTTTCGTTCTCGTTTCCTCTTGATTTCTGCTCTCTTTGATGCTGCACCAACGATTATTTCCCTCAAATATTTTCTAAATATTATATGATTCCGGTGTGAAAAGTTTCTCGCCCACGTGTACCCATACACTCTCCTTCCACCTTTATTTTTCTCTTCGTTCCTTTTTATAACCTATTGTGTAGTGACTGCAGTGGCTTTAGTGCTCATTGTTTCCATAATCGTGTAATCAATTGTAATCCGATATTTTCTCCTCTCTTTAAAATCTATTCGAGGTTTACGACCGTCCCGGGGCAGTTAAAACGCTTATATTGACAGGGAATATCCTACGTATGTATATTGAAAGTCGAGATTTTATTTCGAATGGGCTTTTAGGGGGATCGGCGCAAACAAAACTTACACCCCGGTAACGCTATAGGCAGATGACGTCTAAGGACTACACGTGAAAGCATTCAGTAATTCGAATTTGAGGAACACCCGGCGCACCGGCGCCTATTTTTAGTACCCGGATTGACAGTTTTAACCGCGTACGAATTACGCTCGTCGAGGTTAACGACGGGAGAAAATTCGAGGATTCCCGTTCAAGTAGCGAGCCGAAAGGGCGCGAGGAATGCCTTTGTAATGCCATACCGTTTCGGCCTTACGGCGCGCAAGTATGCCAGGACATAAGGCGGGCGCATATATGAAGGAATCTTGATGGAAAGGAGGAGAAGGTCGAATGAGCTCGAAATGTTTGATGGGGGAGTTGGATAATTTTTGGTGAAGTTAATAGGACGAGAGAAAAAAAGCAAGCAAAATGGCAATGAATTTAGAAGAAATAGATTTAGAATGAAGATTTTATGCAACAAAGGCATCTAAACTATTTTTTTCCAAAATAAAATTACGATATTTGCATGGGCACACCGATAGGTCCGCCAAAAGTGAATCTAGAAAGTTTTTGAAATGTCTACTTTTTCGTTTCAATTTTGAATTTTAAAAAATTAAAAGAATACAGGGTGAAACATTTAAAAGTTCTTCTGAAGCCTCAAACGACAATAATTGCCTCAAAATCAAATCGAAAACGTGTCTGTGGAGGGGTAAAATCGTAACGCGTCGTCTCTTTCTACTGTAACACTGAATAATAAAAATTTAAATACAGGACCACTCATTTTATGCTTAGTTTCCCATTACACGTTATGGTGGTGGGGAAACGATGTGAAAGCTACGATAAGTATTTATAATTATGTCTTTTTTGGCGAATTTGGGTCAATATTAATAAGTCACACGCTTCTACTGTATTTATTTTATAAGTTAGAAGGTATTTCTCAAGGATCAAGTTCAAGAAGTATCGAGAGGAGATTATTTTGAAAGTTTTTGAAAAATGCCAAAAATGGTAGGCTTCAAGGAAGATGAATATTGCAAATTTTTTAAATGGATCCTTGTTTGTAATAAATATGCTTGAATTGCCAGATAACCTGCGACAAAACGATCCTCGACTTCATATTTGACTGTTCCTCGTTCAAGAAAGTAAATAAACCTAATTGGATCATAACAAAGTAGTCGTCGACAAATTTTTTTAAAGGGAAAATGATTCATGAACGAACAAAAGGGACTTCCTGCCGCCCTTATCCGTTCCGGTTCATTAGCCTGCGCGATGGGGGCGCAAAAAACTCTCCTCTCCCGAAACCCGATGCCGACCGATCCCTCCGCCCTCTCCTCGCCTTATCGGGACACCCGATACGTCCTGCGGTGTACCTTTTGTTGTCCTGGAAACCCTTTCTGTTCCCGCGTCGTGGGAACTCGCGATCTAACGTCTTACGGTCGCCTTAAGCCGTCTTGACAGATGGCATCGAGCCTCCGACGCTCCTACCGAAATTCAAACACGCCATGACTCTACTTCCTCTCGAGTTTAAGTTAGAGCTGTCCCAACGGATCGACGCGGCCATTTCTCTTCTTTAATTCAAAACACTTTTAGACGCGCCGAGTTGTAATGACTGCACATGTGCGAGTGCGTGCGGGTGTGTGTGTGTGGGAGCTCCGTTGGATTTAGACCAAATTGGAGGCAGGTGATGGGAAATGATGGAAATTCACGTCAGATGTGTTTAATAATTCGCGTATCTCGCAACGTTATTGGAGGCGGGACACATATCCGTCGCTCTATCCTATATGAACGTCTAAATTTTGCCTACGTACTCGTGTGGCTAATGTAGGGACAATTTTCGCCTGCCAGGGCAGTGACACGCAGAGGGAAATCGCGAGATATTTATTACCAGAACGTTTGAAAATCCAATAATTATTGGTTTATTGAGTTTTGAAGGTTTTTTAAATCATGTACATATTATCCACCCTGCGCCTATTGCCCCTACATGCCATGGAATATTTTGAGCTATTTTGATCTTAAATGCAAAGATTCCATGAGGTTAACTGGGAAATATTGTCTCATTGAGAATGAATATAAAATGGCTTCATGTAATTTTCAAATTATTTTCTATTTTATTTATAACAAAGTATCGTCATAACGAAATTATAAGCATTCTGCTTTAACAAACGTGAGGTAAACATCTTATAAAATTCGACCATTTCCTATTTGAATTTTCCCGCCAAAATTTCTACTCCAAATATGGCGGACGTTGTATATATCTAGTGACTGTAGTTGGTACATATGTTATTTTATGACGACGGCGCAGCTTCTTAATGGTGCTCGCGCCATTTTATATTCCACGGCTTCGTACCCGATAGGTTTCAAAATTTTCTCGACTTTCCTCTGATAGAAACCATCTCCGATCCCCCGTTTCTCCGACAAATTACCCCCTTTTGTTCCCGCCGTCGCACTTAACGTGCATCCGTACGTCTTTTACGTGTTTTCAATTAACCGTACCTACTCATTTCCGTCCCGTAAATCCCCCCTGCGTTCGTCCACGCTCCCAGAAAGGATACTTATACTCTTTTTACCGTATTGTTACATGTAATTTACAGCCTCGTAAAATCTTCATAAAAACCCTTCGGTAAATATCTCGCGCTTTATGGAAAAATAAAAATCGCGAATCTCTGTCTCTCCTTCGAAAAGGACGGAGATGAGAGTTTCTGCGGGTACACGCGGTGTAATGAAAACAGAAATAATACCCAGTTGAAAGATATTTTGTGACTGAGGTCGTGTGTTATGTTGGAAAATCTCCAAAGTCGTATTGTTCCACGTTAGTTCGTAATATCGGAACTGTTTTGACCGTCGAGGGGAAATAATGCGGACCATAAAAGTGTTTTGGAATGGTTTATTAGGAAACATACAAAACCGGAGAAACGTCGCGATTATTATGGGAAAAGGGGTCGACGTCAATGCGATTCGAACAAATGGCGAAACACCTCCTTCGTACGTTCATAGAAGTTGGCCGGAAAAATGGTTCAGAGGTCAACGGGTCCACCCCCACAGCCTCCCAGACGTTAGTAGGAGTGTTTTTTTACGTCTGCGACTCCTTGTGACGTGTCCGCGACGCGATGGAAAACCGATACCTGATTCGATATCGGGAACGGTAATGCGTGGCAGGCGCACGTCGCGGACACAAATATTACAAGTTTAACGATCCCGAATCGGGAATATTAAGTGCGGCCGGAAAGAAACCAGAGATCGTGGGCTCTTTGTCTAATTTACGAGATAAGCGAATGAGGAACCAGGAACTTCGTTCTTCGCGCGAGTGTTGATAAGATAACGGCGGGATAGTCTGGAGAGTGTCGGGGGATATGGAAAGACGAATCTGAAGTCGATGCGCGGGAACAAACGAGGTACCGTTAGGTAATGCTCGCTTGATTTAGAAAATTTGGGAAAACATTTAAAATGCACCCTTTTTCAAGGATACACAGCTTTGCCCAGTTTAAATTTTGCCAAAAATGTTAGGTCATTATGTCTACTTTAAGCATACAAAAGTCGGATGAACAGTTTTTACACAATTACGCTATTAACAATATACACCGAAATTTTGCAAAATTCGGCGTATTCATTGAGATGGGCCGATTTTAATTTTTCAAACTGTTTTTGAAAGAGGACATCAAAATTTACAACTTGGCTATCTTGGAATTTCATATATGTTTGGAGAAAAGTACGAAAAATCGCCTCGGTTGCATACTGGTTATGCTGCTTGAAGCCCTCACCGCTCAGCTCGAAATGCGAAATCGCGCAATTTCCCAGGCCATTTTTCGCACATTTTTCCAAACGTATATGAAAATCCAAGATAGCCAAGTTGTAGGTTTTGCTGTCATCTTTCAAAAACCGTTTGAAAAATTAAAATCGGCCCATCCCAGTTCATACGCCGAATTTTGCAAAATTTCGATGTACATTGTTAATAACGTAATTGTGCAAAAACTATTCATCCAACAGCATCAAACTTTTGCATGCTTAAAGTAGACATAATAACCTAACATTTCACGCAAAATTGGCTCTTCAGCTTGAAATTGGATGAAGCTGTGAATTTCTGGAAAAGAGTCCATTTTAACAGTTTTTCCAAGTTTTCTCGGTGAAAAATGCTTCGATCACTTTTTAGAAACGCCCATTTAAAGGCCTATTAATTCTCAAAAAATCATCTGTACGACGTATTGCATTTCTATCAATAATTTTCGCGCTATTGTGAAAACACCTAAAAATTACCTATTTTTTAAAATTTTTATTGTTTAAAAACGAGCAATGGCTCAGATTTGTCTAGATTTTGGGTTTTTGTCATCTTTGATCTATTTTAAATAAAGTTTTCTGGGCCACCTGGTGTTAAATTTTATCTGCCAAAAAATACTCTATAAGGAGAGCTATCAGCTCAAGAATTAAACAATTAGAAAATCCAAAATCATCGACAAAAACAATTTAACTTTCAAATAATGTATAATTGAATAAAATAACAATCACCGCTTATGGAGCACTAAAATTCAGGGAGATTTTCCAAGGACTTTGATTTCCTACGGTCAATATTAATCTTTCCAGTATATTAGAGGTATCATGAGAGCAATTTCTACCCTTTTTAAGGTTGAAGTATTGGAGTTATTTTTCTAGATTAGTGTAGGACATTTTCAAGAGGTTTTCACCTTTGTAATGATCGAGTGTTTTCATAATCGTATGATTAGGGGCGGTTTACCTACGCCTCTTCCTCTTGTTATACCCGATCGGGCGGGACTCTCAGCCCCGAATCCGGGACATTCACGACACGTCAGAGCCACAATCTGTTCGATTTCCATCTCCCGATTCCTAAACATTGTTACTTACGGATCCAATTCCCTATTAGCCGTGTATTATACCCTCGACGTAATTCAATTTCCGCGCGCAGGCGATTGAATGGCCGTTGTTAGACCGTCGAATATCTTATTAACGTCGAGGGTCCTAAATTTTAATTGAATCAAAGTAAACACGGCGACAAATCATCGGACAAAGGTGCGTTTCCGCAGACAGAGAAAATCGCCGAATAATCTTCGCCGCCGAACAATCGAACAATGGCGGCGACGTCGACCAAATGAAATTCCGCAATGAAAACACTGTAAAATATAACCGGGCAATTTCATTAAGGGCCTAATTTTACCCCCCTAACCACCTTTAACGTTGTAGGCCTATTGTCATCGGGGAAGGGTCGGCAGATTTTTGTTTTAGCTCCGCTCCCTCCCTCGATTGCCTGTAGGGATCGAATACGGTGAGGAGCAAATTAAATAAATTCGGTTTACTTTTAGATATCTACGGCAATTAAAGCACTTGATTACCTCTTAGTATTGAGTAGAGTCGCTGAATCGAGGTGAAACGCTATTATTTCGTCCCTTATGAGCGATTTTCCAACTGTCATTACCACAGAATCGCGATCATTTGATTGGTGACTCCAGATATTCTAGATGGTTCAAAAGTGGCTTGAACATTTGATATTACAAAATGCCTTCAAAGATGTTTTCTGATATTTGCACGAATCATATATTTACTCTTTCCTCCGCAACAAAAGAGTAGTATCGATTGGTCCGCTGTAATGAGCAGCTGTAGACGCGGCTGCTTTGGTCTTATATATTTTTTTGGGCGTGAAATGTTTTAGTGTCCCCTTATGGTATTGATGGAAGTGAAATTTAAGAACATGGAAGATGTATCCGTTAATTGCTCGCTTGATTGTAACATTTGTCGCCCGATCTCTCCGTATTCCCGAGGGAGATCTCCTCTTGGGTTCACAATAGGAAATTACCCCGCGATTCACGATCCGGGATTTCTGTGACCCGGAAGAGTTGAAGAGAGACGGGCGAAAAAATAAAGGATAGAATATTTGCGGGCGTTAACTACAAATCTGCATTTCAAATAGAAATTTATTCCGATCCCCGTTTTCCGGTTTTATCTCCCCGCGTGCCGCCCTCTTTTTTTTTCCCATATTATTCGCGACGATTTTATTCCACACGTGAACAATTACGAGTAATCAGGATTTCCGCCTTGCGAGAGACACGGGCACGGTCTCCTTGTATAATTTGGGATTAAATGCATTAAAATTACGCACGGGAGTCTAATCCGACGCTCGTTGTGTCTGAGGAAAAATAATTCTCGGCCAGTTTCGATTGGTTTAAGAGGAAAACTCTGGATAGGATTCGAAATGAAGGATCCGTTGCCAAGGAAATCCCCAAATGTTTCCATAATAACTCCGAAAATCAGTTTTACTCAATAACTGCATCAAACTTAAGCCCAACAGTACGTACGTTCTGTCTCCCTCTCTCTCATTTCGGGTAATCGGCCGTTAATTTCCCTCCAGGATTTTGATACTTAGCAGGTTGCCGACGTTTAATCTGATCGGGGTCCGTTATTTCTCTCGTCACGTGGGGATCGATGCGACGTATATAATTGGACTTTTGTCCTCGGGATAATCACTTTGTCACTTTCGCTTCCTTGGTCGGTGACGAATCCCGGGTTTTAATTAGAACTGGGACGTTAAAATTATTCGGACCATCGTTCGTCATGGAATTAATGCCTGTGTATACTCGATTTACAGTCGCGGACTCAATTTAAGGTTGCTTGCATTTTGCAAAGTTATTTTTTGCCATTGTACTATACGGTATTTCGCTTCAACGCGATGTAACCTAAGGTATCCGTCACAAGAGGGTGTTTTTCGTGTACCGAGAGGAAAAAATTTCACAGTTAACGTAAGCGGTCCCTGCATTTTCAACGGTTTTGCAATAATTACATAGCGGCCGCCCTGTATAGCGGTGTCAGAAGAAACTCGGCACTTACGCTGTGGGATATGGGTTTTCGATAGAAAGATCGAAGTAATGCATAATGTCCTGCCCCTGCACCGTCACCGGAGTTCTCGGTAATCGGTAACCTCCTTGTATGAATAGTCGCGCGCCTCTGAGTTTGACGGGCACTTCGTTAATATTACTTTGCCTAGAAGCGAAACGTAGTATAAAAGGAGTTTCATCATAATAAGTATCATAAAAATGATCCTTGATCAATTACCAATCCAACTACGTATTACTATTGAAATGACACTAGGGATGCTTGGAAAATAACCTAGAAAATCTATTTTAAACATACAGGGAACATGTATTCAATATGCTCCCTCTCTTATTAAAGGGGATGCTGAAAACATTTGTTCAATGTCCATACTTTACGATGGAAAAATAATTTGGGGAATTCAGAGAACCGTAGAATATTATTAGACCGATAAAATAAATAACAAAAATAGGACACGTGGAGATATACACATATATAAGGACACTCTTCTTTATGTATTAAATTTATATGTTTCCTTCATGCATAAGCTTCACGTGGAACTTCTTTTAACCAAGTACCACATTTTATCATCAATACTTTTACTGTGCAATCCGAGTATCACAAAAATTTCAATTTTTTGCGTTTAAAGTCTTGTTTAATCCCAGAGCGTAACGGTAATTATCCCCCGATTAAACGTTTGCCGTCCCCGTCGAAAAATCCATCAATATTTACCTTACGCGTCTGTTTATCCGTATAATCTCCTGTCACCCGAAATTGTATCTGATTCGAAAACCTTAAAGGACGTCCGATATTACAAATCCCCCGGTTCAGATCGGCGATAAGGCCACGTTCTAATATTTCACGGATGAGAGATTCCTCATAAAGGGACGTGGAATTATGAGCGAGAGAGGGCGACGTTGTCGAATTTAAAAAGGGTTTAGGTCGCAATTAAACCGAAAAATGTTTCAAATCTGGAGCTAATGCGAAATTGTGCAATAGTCGCAGTAATAGTCCAGATTTGGGAGGTTTTCCACGGTATTCACAGTGGAATATTCGATAACAGATTGTTAAGTTTGTTAGGTAACAACCGTAACGATTAAATTGATTTTAATGATTCATATCCTATCTGTATCAGTTTAATAAGGCAGTAGGGGAGTGGAAATTAATTGACTGTTGCGAGCATCCAAGAGTGGACGACAGAGGGTTGGCAAAGCAGAAGAAGAGGACGTAAAAGAAGGATATAAAAGAGTGTATAGGGTTGATATAAAGAAATATCAAGAGATTCGTAAGAGTACAGAAGGATATGGAGTGATTTTGTGCTCTTGCTTTTGTCTTCGAAAAAATATCCTCAATCATCGATGATTGATCGAGGCAAAAATTACATCCAGATTAATACCTTCAGATATCTTATTGACTCGCTCTGTATATACAGGTGGGGGAAAGAGGCAGCCAATAAGCACGCCGCGCGAGATGTTACACGACGAAATAAGGTTGGCGGGCGGGTGAAAATGCGCCTTATGGAAGAACGAGTGATGGAGGAAGGTTATTTCTGTCGATCTCACCGAATTCAGCATTTGGACTTCATTCGGTTTTTCGCCTGGTTCAAGCCTGCTTCCCTCGAGGTTCCGGCAACGTGGCGAAGTTTCCTTCGTTTTGAAGTTTTGATAAATTTTCATTAAAAACGGATCACAGATCCTCGATCAGGTCGTGAGGTCGACACGCGATGATTTATTGAAAACCTCGTCCTCGACACGTCCCTCCTCTCGCGTTTTAAGTAAGTAGTATTTTGCCGCGAAAGGCTTAGATTAGTCGGACGGCAAAAAGCCCCCGCACGTAAATTATATTTATACCCTCGGATAATGTGACAAAAAGTCCATTAGTGCGTCACGTTCCTTCGATAGTAGTTAAAATGGTGGTGGGCGCTTCTTACATAAACGTTACCGACCCGATAACCATAAATTATTATAAGGTTATCCGTGGAATAAACACACGTGGATAATACGTCTCGGGTCGAAAGATAAATTGCGACATTTCCTCGTTTCCCGAAACATCCTTTTATTTATTCATTCTTCTTTCTATCCATTCTTCACCGAAGTCTACTGTCGCTCGCTTCTAAATAATCCCGTCGCCCGAACGCTAATGGCTGCATTTAAATATTATGAATTTTTATTTCGAGAAGGAACCTCCTTTAAATAAATCACGCCGCCGCGTCATAAATTAATAAACGTCCGTTTAAACTTTTTTTACCTCGTCTAGTTTGAAAGGAAGCGGTGTAAAACATCTTTAAGTCTACTTAAATCGAGGGGTTAATCCGAGATTTTTTTGAAAAGATTTGTTCGTCGCCTCGGCTAAAGTGTCGCGTCTTCGATGTATCGACGGTGTTTATTTTCGTAAATAATCGAGTTATCAAACCGCTGGAGCTTCTTTCCCGAAAAAGCGCAATTGTAAACACTCCCAACGACAACAAACTATTATCTCTCCCTCTGGGATGCGCGCAGGAAATGGGTTAATTAAATCGACTTTCTCTAGTCGAAAAGCGTCGACACATAACACATATTTCAAAGGATATCAGTCGCACCCAATTCCGAACGTCAAGAAAAATATGCTAATCACATTCGTTACTTCATTAAACTACACATAAATAAACAGAGTTTACGAGCCCGAGCTGTCGACAATGGTCGACGTTATAAAATAAAATACGCCAGTTTTTCATTAAAGCCCGTCGAAATGTGTAAATCCGTTTGGATGTTTTTCGGGGAGGTGTTGACACCTCCTCTACAACTAATAAAACCGTTTGCTTCCACACTTTCGCTCTCCGGCGCACTCGATTTACGGTGTATTTGTGTTCCGATTTATTAGCCAACGAGGAATAGTAACAGGTTTAAAGGGACTGCTCGTTTCGACGGGAAATTTATTAATCAGTAACGATATAAACGAAACTCATGCACAGGAACGGTTCGCACGTAGCGACACGAGTCGCGGATTCGCTCATTGCGGTGCTGCGTCATGTGGCTTCATGAAACCTAGTACAGCAGGTTTCCATTTCAGATTCCACAAGCCGGTGGAAGACCTATTAAAACGGGGAGGAAGAGTAGGAGCCATAGGGCGTAAGAGGAAGAGCCAAAGGGATAGGTGATGACAGATCCAGGAAAATGATGGGGTAAGAGGAGAATTCGTTAAATGAAAGCAATTCAAAACTACTTAGTTGGTTCGAATGGAACATGTGCACGAAATAGTCGTTCGCCTTAAGATATTTCGAAGAAAAGTATGTCGATAATGTGATTTTCCAACCGCGGAAAGTCGTGTAGTATTTCCCCAGGAAAATATTATTTCATCACATCGAAAAGACGTCGGAACTGGAGGCGTCAGTTTCCAGCTGAAACATAACGAACCGTTTCAGTTAAATAAATTAACTGGAAAGTGTTGGTATTCGTACCGTTTGTATCTTCGGTCGAATGTCGGATTATCCATACCCGAGCGCACGTAAATTTTTAATGCGGCCCGCTTAGGCGCTCTCTCTCTCTCTTCCCGTTTTAATTTTATTTCTGGGCACATTTTCCCCGAAAATTACCATAAAAATACCGAACTTTCGGACGGATCCGGAAAAGCCGCGACCTCGAGAGCGCCCCGTCCGCGTGTACGGTACGTACGTTGTATGTGTAGGGTCGGAGTAATCCCTAAAGTGGATTCAAATCCGACGACCGAGTAATGCCTCATCCAGGCTCTCCCCTCTCTCCTTTGTCCTGTTCCTCGGAAAATGCTCGGCAGTCGACGTTTTCGAGCGCAGAACAAATACCTTAGTACAGAGAGAGAGAAAAGGTGGAAGGGAAGCGAGGAATCCAAGCAAGGGCGGGGGGAATAACACACAAAAACCGCCACACTAAAAAATAAGCTGATGTGAAAGACCGAAATGCGGTGGATGTGGACATACACCGATAGGCTCTGGTGGATGTTGGGAAACGTGCGTGTATTACCATTTATGAACATGAAAGAGATACATTATAACAAATCAGGGAGTAAATTCATAAGTTATTTATAAAATTAACCTAATTCAACCTATTCAATTTCAAGCATTTTTTATAGCAACGAAGACAATTTGACCGTTTACAACCGTTTTAATATGACAACAAACAATATAATGGGTCGTTAAGGCATTAAATTGTTCAAAAATGATTTACAAATTTCGGTCCGGGTATGACGCGGTCGGAAAATGCGCGATCTGAAAAGGCGAACGTCGGAAAATTGCCATATCCTCGGTCATCAGGAATTAATGAAATTAATAAGGCCATTTCTAATTGCAATTAATTACAATTAAGTAATTCTGTTATGCGCCAATTTGATTATAGAATTTGCTTGTTAATATATCGATATGAGGTTTAAAAAAGTAGTAATAGACGAAGAGAAAATCTCTCATTCGCGGGAAAAAATTTCCATTCGATTTTTTCACAGAATCTCGTTCGTTAGATGCCCTTTAACAAGAATTAATTAGGTAAACAAAGTCGGTGTACGTTCCGAACTTTTGGCGTCTCACAGTACTGCCATGTCATTTTATGCCACGCATAGGTTATAAATCTCAGTCATATTATTTTGGTCATATTTTGATTGAACTTTATATAACTAGTGTATAATATAGAAAAGATGCAAGGTATTGGACAATCCTAGCTGAAGCTATAAGTTTGGAGAATTCAGCTTCTTCAACTGTTTTTCTGTTGAGAACAAACTCTGAGCTTAAATATTTGTGAACTTCCATTAGAACTGTCCCTATAATCTACAAAGGGGCCATCTCTCCTACGCCATTGGTCTAGTGAAAGAGAGAAAGCGAGTTTTCCGAAGGTATTAAACGTACAATTGATGCCTAAGCCGATTTCTTACGGTATGAAGTGCATTCCAGCGAATACACTTTGAAACTCCAGCTCTGGATACTTTCAAAAGTTAATCTCTCCTCCTCCGCTACTCCCGGAGAGTTAGAGGGAAAAAAGAACGGAAGTAACTGTACGCCTCGCGCGTTCTCCTCCTCTTTGCTCTCCTTTTTCGGGAAAAACCAGGAAAGTTTATTGTCGGATAACAATGGAGGATGATGATGAAGACGACGACGACGGCGACTTTTTATTCCCCGGCGATTAATCTCTTTTGAGGGGATTATTCTGCATAGGGAGAAACGTCGCGCATCTCGATAGCGGATCGATGAAAGGAGCGGACGTTAACTAACTAACCAACCGCCGAAATTTAAAATTAACGACGTTCGTTTTCGATCTTAACGCGAGGAAAATAACGAGGACAAGTAAACTCGTTAAAAAACTACCGTTCGAAGATTTATCGACGGACGTGGGCGTCGGGGAAAAAAAGAGAGGAATTGTGGAATTTACGATTCCTCAGTAGCGTTTTTGGTTTACGATGGGGACCGACAAACGATGGAGTTTCCGCATAAGCAAAAATTGAAATCAGCACTCCTGATCGTAAGTGTCTTATCCATTAAGTATTGGATCGGCGGATTGAATGTTTTTAAGGTGGAATCTCTCTGTAATTTCTGCTCCATTTGAGCTCCAAAGGAGACGATACTTGAGAGACAGAAACCGGCCCACCTGGTGCCGTTAATCCTCCCTTTGTCATCCAAAACATGCCTCTTTCACGAAAAAAGAAAGAGCAGTAAGTGCGCAATAACTTACATCCAAGGTGTAACACTACCACCACTGCCACTAGAAGAGGAGGAGACACTCTCGTATAATACTCGCCTGTGCCTTGTTGTATCGGATTAAAGGTAATAACGGACGAATTTGTTCGGCCATTATTCCCATGTAAAGAGAAAGAGGTTCCAATTCAATTCCGAAACAGGGTCTCCGGTAATACTATACCTTTCCTTGTACGATCTCGTATCTTGAGACTTTGTGTTTGTATTCGGTAACGCGACACATGGGCGCTCGTCGATGTCTCTCTTTCTTCGGGCTCTTATTAAAACGTATAAATTTTAACGGCATCGGAAAGTCGAGCTGTAGCTTAACGTTACGTTTTAGGTACTTTATATGCCGAGAAACGGGCGAATTCCGGCGGAGAAAAATTTAAATTTCTTCTCGAAACGGTCGAATACGAATAATATTGCTAGATTTTTGTTGCTTAAACGTATACGGTGTCGACGTTGCCACCGCTCAGCTGTGTCGATCTGGCCAATCACAGGTCGAATATTCATCCCTCTTTTGGGAATAAAATTGTTAGAAAATGTAGTCTCGTGGAGACGGATCGGTAGGAAATAAATGCTTTTTTACACTTGGGAGTAAGGGGCGAAGACATTTGAAATAAGGGTAGGTACATCATTACCATCCTAAGTGGGATCGAAAGGGAAACTTATTTATAGCTCCAGAGCGTCCCAAAAGATATATTTCCTGAATCAGGCTACTTAAGCATTAGTGCTGAAAGTGTCTAATGCATGCTTATTGGTGCAAAACATGAACATGAACTGCTCATGCATTAACATTAAAAATACCTATAACATGCCCCGGTATTCATTTTGGATTATACGTACTCTTCCCTCGAAAATAATAAGAATAGCAACCTCAAAACCGAGGATGCTCCGTCAATTATTCTTCAACGATATCGAGTGTCCTATGTAAACAATATTCCGTCGGGAGTAAAATTTAATGACGGGTCTATCCTTACGAGTCGATTTATTAACAAAGTGAAATTAAGAGGGAAACGAGATTCATTGCATAAACTCTATTATTTTAGGGAATCCGATCCGATCTGATCAGAAACTTCGAAACAAATACATGCGCGCTTTACGACTCGAGTTGTTTTAAGAACGCACTTATTCCTCCCCCGATAAAGAAAAAACGAAGAGGACAAGTCACTCCAAGTGGCTTTTAGTCGATATCGGTGGAAAAAAAGACGACCGACGCGTATACGACACGACAACACACTTAGAATATTGCTTAGAGTGAAAACAACAGATTTCTCGTGAAATTCTCTTCTTTTTTTTGAAATTTTTGGTCAAGATTAAAACATGAAAATGACGCTTAAGAGGTTCATCGTACGAGACAGGATGCGCAGTTAAAATGATTAACGTTACGACTCCTTAAAAGTTCAGACGGACACGTACGTGCGTTGTGGCGAAATGCTGCCGGGTAAAGTGGGTTTTATGCGCGTTTGATTGTGCGAAATGTGCTGTACTATTAACTTTATTTCGTAAATATTTGTAAATAATTCTTTAAATTGGGAGAAATTGGCGGAAAATGTAGGTTTTCAAGGAAAATTGGCCATTTGCGAAAATTGGATGAAGGAAATCCTGTGGAGATTTCCTTAGAAGCAACTTTTATCACCGTATTTTTGTTGTAAAGTCAAGAAAATGCGAAGCTACACAGGGAAATTTTAAAAAACACCGAACATTTTACGTCTGTTTGTTTATAAACAACAGAGTACACTTTCCATGGTCTCTACATAGCAACATTTCTATTCTTTACAGTGTCAAGGTTCTATTAACTTCATTTCGTATACATTAATGAATAATTTTCTGTGGAAAATTTCAATTCTAAAAAAATTGCCGGAAAATGTCACTTTTCGAGGAAAATCGGTCATAGACGAAAATTGCACAAAGGTCATCTTGTGAAGATGTCCTTAGAAGCAACTTTTATCACCGTATTTTTGTTCTACAGTCAAGAAAATACGAAGCTACAGAGGGAAATTGGGAAAAACATCGAATATTTTATGTCTGTCTGTTTATAAACAACAGAGCACACTTTCCAAGATCTTTGCATAGCAACGTTTCTATCCTTTACAGTGTCAAGGTTCTATTAACTTCATTTTGTATATATTAATGAAAAATTTTGGGTGGAAAATTTTAATTCGAAAAAAATTGCCGGAAAATGTCACTTTTCGAGGAAAATCGGTCATAGACGAAAATTGGACAAAGGTCATCTTGTGAAGATGTCCTTAGAAGCAACTTTTATCACCGTATTTTTGTTCTACAGTCAAGAAAATACGAAGCTATAGAGGGAACTTGGGAAAAACACCGAATATTTTATATCTGTCTGTTTATAAACAACAGAGCACACTTTCCATGATCTCTACATAGCAACGTTTCTATTCTTTACAGTGTCAAGGTTCTATTAACTTCATTTCGTATACATTAATGAATAATTGTCTGAGGAAAATTTCAATTCGAAAAAAATTGCCGGAAAATGTCACTTTTCGAGGAAAATCGTTCATAGACGAATATTGGACAAAGGAAATCTTATGAAGATTTCCTTAAAAGCAGCTTTTATCACAGTGTCTTTGCTCTACAGAGGAAAATTGGGGAAAAATTATTCTTTACGATATCAAGTCTTTTTGTTATAATATATCTAGGGTGTAATTTTCTCAAAAATTGCCCGTTTTTTCGATAATTTGCCCTGACTATTGATATTAGTCAAATAACGCCCAGTTTTTGGCCACATTTTTATATTAAGAAACTACTACTAAGAAGATAATAGTAGCGGGATAAAAACAAAGTGTCCGTACTAGGGAGGTGTTTTGAGGCATTACGTAAAAACTAATCGTAATTTTTCAATAAACGTCGTCTAGTAATAAATTGCAAATTTCGACATTTACGGCCTCTCCCTGAACGGGCGGTTACTTGATATTTATCCCACAGAGGAGATAAATGGAAAATGTCCGTAACACTGTAGTATCGCCGTATCATTTCCTCCCCCTACCCCTGTGTTTGTGCGGGCATTCGATTTACTCAACACCTTCAAAGGACATAAACACATTTTCTCCTCGACAAAAGATCGCCGAAACGTCGAAAAATAAACTCGAGGGGACGTTGTTCTTTTACGCTACCCAGAATGAAAGATAAACACGTTTTCCTCGGGACTGACACACGATCTATCGAATAGAGGGAAAATTTCGATGTTTAACAATGACTCGGGTCGCGTATGAAATTCGTACTTTCGATACGAGAATTAATTTTCTACGCGGCGTTATATAAAGTTTAATTAACCGGATTAGTTCTTTTCTTCTAGCGTCGGAGGGGGGAGGGAAGGGGGGGGGGTTTCGCGCTCGCATGTCACCGTCACAATGCGTCCGGTTAATTAAAATTTCCCTATTGTTTCCGTTTAGCGGCGCGATCAAAATTTCGACTAGAATAGATTAAATGGTAACAATATTGACACGGGGATCGATCCCGGGACTCTCGGGGGTACAAAGCGGGAAAGCTGGATAATTGAAATACTTTTCGGGAAATAACGTTTGAAGTGCGAGGGATCGAAACGATTTTCGAGGCTTTTTTTGGTTTTGGCGAATGCGCATAGGGAATTCGCCGTGCTAATAGCGCGAGTTAAAAGTTTTACGTGCGTGAGAGTATTGATCGATAATCGGTGGAGGTGAAGGTGTTTTCGATTGACATTTCCCTGAACGTCTGGATTTTAATGTTTTCGTTCGCCTCGTTTCGGAAAATTTCGGCTCCCTGTGTGGCCCACGTTTTTTCTCTCTTCCCCGGGACCATTCATCATCGTCCCCCTGGCGTGTATCAACTGGGAGATAAAAAAATACATCGACACTTACATGCAATCCGGAACAAATTGAAATTCTTCTGATACGTAGCCGGGAGTGTTTTATATTCAATATGTTGCGCATGAAAATTTTAACAAGTTCGAGAGGAGAGGAAAAAAGGCCAGCGTGACAGGTTATTTACTGCCTGTAACTTTAGATGGTTCTAAATTGAGTCTGGAGCCTGGATGACATCTCCCTTTTTTCGTCTCGCTTCTCCTCTCCTCTCTACGCGTAATTATACATGTAAATTTTATACGGAATAGTACGGCCGTTTGTTTATTTGTCGGGATATCGTGTTCACCGTTCGAATCTAACTTTTGATTTGTTAAATAAATGGAGATCCAATGCGGACCTCCGTCATAGGAAAAGATGACGTGATTCGATTCGGAGTAGGGTTAAGTTCTGTCCGTTTTAACTGAAGCGTATTACGGAATTCTGATGAATATACATGTAATACTGTTGTGATTTAGGTGGGGGGAGGTGAACGATGGGTATTTTCCAAATTTGAGAACGGTTCATTAAAAGAAAAGTTATTTGAATGGATCACAAATGATAAAAACCCCAAATCTAGACACATTTGAGCTTTTGCTCTTTTTTTAACCATATAAATTTAAAAAATAGGTCGTTTTTCCGTTTTTTCGCCATAGCGTGAAAATTATTGAAGGAAATGCAATATGTTTTGTAGAGGATTAAAAGCCCTTCAAAATGAGCGTTTCTAAAAAGCGATCGGAGCATTTTTCACCGAGAAAACTTTTAAAAAGGACCCCTTTTTCAAAAATTCACAGTTTTACCCAGTTTAAAGCTAAAGCTCTAATTTTGAGTGAAATGTTAGGCTACCATGTACATTTTAAGTATGCAAAATTTGCAAGCTGCATGAGAAAGTATACTTGCGCCCATTACTCAGCTCGAAATGTGAAATCGTGCGTTTCGCGCAATTTTCGAGGCCATTTTCCGCACTTTTCTCAAAATGTATATGTAAATCGAAGATGGCCAAGTTGTAGGTTTTGCTGTCACCTTTCAAAAACTGCTTGAAAAATTAAAATCGGCCCATCTCAGTTAATACGCCGAATTTTGCAAGATTTTGGTGTATTTTGTTAATAACGTAATTGTGCAAAAACTGTTCATCCCACGGCATCCAACTTTTGCATGCTTAAAGCAGACATAATAGATTAACACTTCACTCAAAATAAGGGCTTCAGTTTTAAACTGGGCGAAGCTGTGAATTTTTGAAAAAAGGTCAATTTGAACGGTTTTTCCTAATTTTCTCGATGAAAAATGCCCCGATCACCTTCTAGAAACGCTCATTTTGAAGGTCTTTTAATTTTCTACAAGACGTCTGTACCATGTATTGTATTTCCGTCAATAATTTTCACCCTGTGGTGAAAAAACGGAAAAACTACCTATTGTTTTAATATTTCTTGTTTGAAAAAAAAACGCAAAAGCTCAGATTTGTCTAGATTTTGGGTTTTTATCATCTGTGATCCATTTTAAACAAAGTTTTTTGGTCAGTCTGCTGTTAAGTTTTAACTACCAAAAAAAAACCTCTATATACTGGCCTATTATTGGTTCAGTGGAATTGTTTTGTCATATAATGCTTTATTAGAAAAATTGTACCTTTTCAAACGTTCGATAAGAAACAACACCTTTTTCGAATAGTAGTTTATACAAAAAACTGTCGTTTCGAAGAATTTTATTGGTGGTGGTCGAATTGTTATTGGTTCTTCACTTGAAGGAACTTATAGAATTATTAGAATAAATATTAATTTATGCGAAAAATGCTTGATTCAAAGAATTATATTGGATGAATTGTCCCTGAATTGCAGTTAATTGATAGACATGCCTATTCAGAAGAATTATTTTAGAAGGCTCGTTATCCAAATATTATTTTAATGGATATTTCCAATTGTTTTTATAGCATGTTATTGAATGAATTCATTGGTCCTTTTTCTGAAGAATTGTCTCAAAATGTTTGTTTCAATTATGAAAACAAGTGCAAAGGTGAAATTCGAAAGCTATTTTTATTACATTGAATACCTTACTATTTCTACGTATTCCATTCTCATTGCGATTTTATTGGAAAAATACTGGTTTTTGCGCAAATAGCAGATCGCGTAACATCGAATCGATCCGCTTTTACATTAACAAACATAGAATTACCGGTATAGGCTCCATGGCAGATGTCAATTCCTACATAAGTTATTCATAAAGGCAAACAAAGCGAGCTCGCTTGGGAGTGAGAGAGGGAGAGGGAGTATTTTCCGTGCCTAATTCCGGGACCGCCATTTCCATTCCGAATTAGAAAACGCACATATACATACGCACACACACATACACACATACACGAAAATCCTATCTGCGGTTCCATATCGGAGTATTATGGAACGGGGCGCCCTTTTACATTATTGATACAGTCCTTTTGAAATCATATTGTAATATAGGATTACTTGTGAAATAAAAATTAACCGCCAGCGTTGGTACAAAGGGAGAAACCCTAGGAGGGGGTTTCACTTATTCATAAGGTCAACGCTGTGCGGGTTTATTAAAAAAATACAAACAATGAATGCATTTATGGTCGAAATTGACTCCGATTTGACTTCGACTTTACTTAAAGTTTGCCTTAAAGTTAACTTGTGTAACCAGCTTAATTTTTGGATTTTGTCCACATCTCAATCGTCACCCATTCTACCCAGCGTGTCATCAAATCAACGCTCCTCTCCGAATTCAAAAAAGTTGTTCGCTGACGTAAATCGCATATGAAACAAATACTTTAAAAAAAAGTTGAGTTCAAAGCTGGCTTAATAATAATAATCCAAAAGGAAACGTCTTGGATATATTTACACACACGCAGACTTTACACGCAGGATGGAATGTGATACGCTTATTCGCTTCTACGAAGTAGGCAGTAAATGTTATTGTTGTATTAATACTAATTGTTATGTGCGGTTATTTATGTCCGGCGATTAAAATATGAGACGTTGCTCGGAATCGACTTGCGTTGCAAATAAAAGGGGGTTCTACAATTTATTTCGTCTCGTAGGAGCTTAACATTTAAATTCTCGACTGGAAATAATTGGAAAATGTAGATAAATTGGAAAAAAGTTGAATTTATTATTTCGTGATGAACAAAGCCGAGGGAAACGTTTCAATCGCTAAAATAGAATATGAAGACGGCAGCACCAGTGCTTTCAATACGTGTGGTATGGATCAAATCAATTTTTTTAAATTTCTCTTTTGGAAAAGATGGTCATTTTGTTAAGTAGGATCTAAATATGATTTTCTGGGACCTTTGGAATCGACCATCGAGAAGTCTCAGAAGGATTTACCTATTATTTAGGAGCACAAAATAGTTCTGTACTTTAAGTGGATCTATATTTCCCACACTGAAACATATATTATAAAATTAGGCCTTAGAAATACTAGCAAAATGAATCACTAAACTCGTTCAAATTTCGATTTCAAAAGTTGTACAATGGAACTAGCCTAAAGACTACAACTGTGTGCTCCGTGTTTCTTGGACAGTTCAGAAGTATGAGACAATTTCCGAAGTCCAAAGTCGAGTGATTGTATGAAGGGACGCTTTGAAGTCATGAAGTTATGACTTTTCTAGAATACCTGTTTATTTATTTAGGCTCACAAGGGCACGTACGGGGTCAACCCGTTGAGATATCCACGATTCTAGCTATATCATTGTTATTAAATTATAATAACTACAGTTATGTATAACTAACTATACACTATACAGGGGGTTTAACAAATGAGATCGTCAACTCATCAATCACCGTGTCCGAACATTTTCCAACACATTATGTAATTCCCGATTTTTTTTTTCTAATATCGTATCTGCGTGCGACTCTTCTGCGCGCATTTCCCTCGCCCCCCTCCACTTTTCCCCTCTCTTTCTCGCGCCAGTTTCGCCCGTACGATTTGTGTTGCTTTTCCCTTCCAGTTCGCATTTGACCGTCGCAGAAGGAGGGGCGTTTCGCTTTTCTTCTGCCAGATCGCGCGCGTGTTCGGCGCGTATTTTATGACAGATTTTTGTACCGTGCGCGTGTGCCCAGGGTGTAATTTTTTGCTCCGTTTTTTTGTTGTTGTTGTTGCGAGCCTGTGCGAGTTTTTTCGCAGTCGAAGGTTTTGGAATAACAGCGCCGTGTGTTCAGGTAACAATTGTTGTTAAGATTGTTACATGGAAACTTTTATGATTTATTTTTTAAATATGATTTGTTATATTTGGAGGTAAAAGTGGTATTTGTTGTTATTCGAGTGTCGAAATGGGTGGTTTTGTGTTAAAAAGTTTGTTATGTCAGTTTTATGATAGTTATAGGCTTTGCCTTGATTTCAGTTAAAGTGAAGGTAAAGCCACAATAACGATCATTAACTTGTGCTATAAAACTTTGTTGCTAAACGAAAAATTTATCCTAATGTTCTTTTGAAAAACATTTGTTCGTAGGCAATTTTTCATTTTTTATAAAGAAAATTTTTAAAAAATCGTAAGAAAATTTTCTTTCTCAAAGTAAATTTAATAGGGGTTCAAAAATGTAATTCTCTTCAGTTCAGAGTGAAAAATTGCCTTGGGATGCGCTTTTCATAAATAAAAAAAATGGCATATTTCAGGGTTTTTTTCATTGTATTTTTGCCATTTTAATTTTAAACGTTAAAAAACCAGGGAATGAATGCCAAAATTTTCCTCAAAAAAAAACTAGAAGATGTAAAGACCCTGTAAATAGTTCCATCTTCAAAAAGTCGAGAACAAAAATCCTTGGCTCTTCTAGAACGTTAAATCAACATAAGTGTAACATCACACACTGAGGATTTAAGGAAATTTCGAAATCTCCCATTTTTCGACCATGAAAAAAATTAGATTTTCCTAAGTGTTCTCGAGTAGAACCTAGAAGAGCTTCGGAATTGCTCGAGCTTAGAATTTCGAAAAGCGAAATTACTTTGCAATTGATTCTAGAAGATTTACACAAGGCGCAAAGAAGCGTTTTCCTTTTGATTTCAAACGTTAGAATTTCAAATCGTACCATAGAGATTTTACAATTTTTGGAGGTTACATTGGCTTTAAAATTGGATCAAGTTCCAAAAAAGTTATTTTGGAAATATGACATTCCTTAGAAAATTCAGCGATTTTATTTTTATTCTGTAGATTAGTATGGAATTCAGGAATTCAAGGGACTGTTCTGGAACCTCAAGAAAAATGCTTTAGAATTTAGAAGTGTTATGGTAGTTTCAATTTTTTGATTCTTGGAGGACTATGGGGACTTACTATAGAAAAATTAATAATTTACTGGACTTTATGGGCCAAGGACGGATAGATACGCCACTGTGAGCAACTCTACATTAAAATAGTCTTATCAATAATAGAAATGATTACTATTACTTCCCTGAAATCAAATAACACCTCCAAACGATCACTGATTATTTTATTTTCGTCTTTTATGACCGACATGACTTCTTTTATCTTTGAAACGTTCTTAGAATTATAACAGAAATGTTAAATCGAAACAAACAAGACATAATCTTGTTACTTATGATATTTTTCGCGCCTTAGCATAGATTACCATGGAGTCCTTATCTTCCTCCCGTAATCCCGTTTCTTTAATTCTGGAAATCTTCAGTAATTACACTTCCTTCATTCAGGGGATATCACATTTTTGCCGCTTTGACGCGACTGATCAGCTCACATTATGCTAATTAACACTCCCTTTCGCTTAATTAACTTAAAAACGTGCTTGGTTAATTCTCCTTGCAGGAGTATCGGGAGATTTCATTCGTAAACTCTTAAACGTGTTCGATTGAATTGAGGGAAAAATCGAAGGAATTATTAGCGCGATTACTCTAACAATGGCCTTTTGTGGTACCGCAACGGCCCCGGATCTAATTAAATAGACGTAGTGTTGTTTGTTTACTTTTCCCGACTCGGGTTTTTCCTGTTCGCGTAAAACTCGCGAGCTCTCGTTGAATTTTCACACACGAAGTCGTTCATGGATAGTGGAATCGACGGGAAAATCGGGAAATCGTGAAAAGCGCTGGAAGTTGTCGAGTAGGGGCTAATTGTAGGAGAAATGGCGGGTGATTTACCGTGCAATTTGGGTATTTTCAATAACGCCCTGGGACTATCATTACAAACGATGTTGTAAAATAGGGAACGGGAAATTTGTGGAAAATGTCGGAATTTTGAACCAATTCCGGGCTTCTAGAATTCTCAAGGAACCTCTAAAGTATTATTTTTGTTTGAAGTTATGACAAGAATACCTCTAGAATCTATCATTGAGAAAATTCTATCTTTATTCCGTGGTCCTCGGAGAAATTAATAGTTATAAACCCACTAGAATCGATTTTTAGGCAATTTCAGTAATTTAGCTTTCTCAATTTTTTATTCAAATGTTTTCTAACATTTAAAATTGAAACGAAATTGTTTGATATTCTGTAAAGCTCTCAATTTCAAAGCAATATTAGCTTTCAAGAAATATAATTGGAACTCCACACTTTCAAGCACTTGGAATCAAAACCAGAGCGCTTCTAGATTCTAGTTGGTATCTTTTAGGAAATTCTAGATGTTTCCTGTGGTCCTGAAAGGATCAAAAACTGAAATTTCTTCGATCTTCTAATGGCTTCACTATTTCCAAAGCACTTCCACCTGAGATCGTTTAAGAAAATCTAGATATTTCCTGTAGTCCTAAAGGAATCGAAAATTTGGAATTTCTTGGCACTTGGCGGTATAACATTCTAGAAATTTCATGAAAGATTAGGTTTGATTTTGAGGGAATTTTCGTGGTTTAAGATTCCAGTAGAACTTTTATGAGCTTCGTTCTATACATTTGAGGCCTTCTAATTGGGGCCAGGAATTGAGAACATTACTTATGCTTTTCTCCATTGTTTACATAGGCTCATGAGTCGCCTCAAAATATTTTTGAGGTTACTGAAGGAATTCTATGTTTTCCGGTTTCTTGTAATTGGTGCGATTTAACTACAATAGAAATTTCCATTATTTGAGGTAGACAGTGAAAAAATCCCAATCATCTTAGTTATTTAAAAAGGTTATCTTAAGTTATTTTAGAGTTTTGTTAAAGAAGGTTTCACGAACAAAAATCTAAATTTCCACTTACTTAACCACGTTTGATTGATTGTTCGTGCCTCTAAACAGTTTCAGATTTTACAGTTGATATCCAAAACAATTTGAATACAATGGAAGTGATGAAAACTGGTGCAACGAAATTTTCTCGGATTTCTCCTGTATGATGTAGTTTTGTATTGTTCCATACAACACCAGAAAGAGTATAAATAAAAATATCAGAAAATTTGCCTCGGTTTCCGCCGTAATGGAAGGCATACCTAAGTTACTTTTCCTCGAAGAAACATCCACTTAACAACTCAGATGAAATTGCAAAAAGTGGCGAACATCAACAACAACAATGTAAGAAAGAAAGACATGACGATGACATTTAAACGCCTAAAGGTCCTCGGGCGAAGTGAAACTAGAATTTTTCCGGTTTCCTCCTTCCAATTTTCCGGGAAAAAACGGGTCAAAGTCGATGTAAGAAGAAACTGGAAGGAAGAGAGTCGTCGCCGTCTTAAGAATAGATTCATCATTGTCTCGTGAAACGTAGAAGCTCAACTAGACCGTGATAGACAGGTGATTGATTGGAGCTGCCATAAAAGGGGAGCCATGAATGCGAAGCCGACGCGCTCTTTACGGCCGACGGAAAATCCTTTTTTCCCTGTCTGGAGGAGGCGAAAATCGAGCAAAGCCGAAAACTTGCCCGAAAAGATATCAGTTATCAACGTCTTCAGATAATAGTCCAGGCAACAGAGTTATTGTAACCAATATAAGCTCTCCTAAGTGAAAATAAAATAGGCTATCGACAATGGCTTATAATGGGTGAGAAGCCCGTTCGAACCAGATGAATTCTTTTACGCTACTTACTTATCTGAACATCCTTACGGATATGTGCATGTCATTGCATGTTTCGTAAGATAAGGTAGATGTTGCACTGATTTCGTGTTTTATAAAGGCGAGGAAAGGAAAAGAGAATCCTTAACTAAGCATGGGCTGCCTTTCTGTTAATGTTGAGAAATTAGGAAAGTGCCTTTTTGCGCCGCTCATGCTTAATTCGAAGCTCGGAGGAACAGTGGAAACTTCGGCAACTCTCCCTCACGTACTCTTCTCTCTTTCTCCGATATTACAACTACTGTTAATTTCTTTTCGGTGGACGTCGGAGAACCAATCGGTATAAATCGGCCATTTAATTACGTTCGAGCGACTTCAAAACATTTACAGAAGCCGTAACGGACGATTATGAGTGAGGCTCGGTCGTAAATCGGAGCTCGGCCGTTCCTTTTGTGCATAACTCAAGATGAAATATCATTCGGCCGCCAACGGATTGATCTATAAATCCACCACGTAGGATGCAAATCTACTCTTACACACACACGGCCGCTCTACTAGAAGCGCACTTACTATTTACTTGATTAAGTACGCCCGAAGGGGGGCGAGAAAGAGAGGAAAAACGCGCTTCGTTTATGTGTTGGTACTTATTCGAAAGTTTTCGATTTATGTGTGGTGCGTGCCTAGTCGCTAACTTTCGACGAGATTATCGTGCGGATGATGGAGAGCTACCGATGAAATGCACAGAAAAGGTCCGTTTGAAGATTGGACTTTGGGCTAATTCTGACAGAACTTTTCGTTTATGGGATATGTTAGCGACGACGTCCATAAAACGCCTTAAGAGGTATGTTTATTAGGGAATCGGTCGGAAACCCCCCAGATAATTATCATATAACATTACAACTAAACAACCTTAAATTAACATTATCAATTTTCTTCTTAATAATTTGACTTGGCAGTTACCAAATTGGACCGCACTTTTATTATTATTTTAAAGAAATTCCCAAATTTTTTCCCTTCAATCCATTTTGGTTATTTTCAAATTTTTGTCCTGTCCCCTTTATTTAATGGTATCATCGTCATGTTTTCCTAGAAACTTTTCTGAATTATCTTTTATTTTTTCTAATGTTGGAATTTTTATGACTTTTTTCATGACCCCAAGCACCTCAAATCCCTATACCCATAGAAACCTTGATCAGTAGTCTTCGAGGCCCCAAGGTGTCAAGATACTGATACCCCTAGATCCCATACTCAATGGACTTTTTAAATTTCATGCCTCTAATATCCCAGGATTTCAAGACTACTAAATCAGTAGAGCCATAAATCTGTTTTTTAGCTCGATTCTATTATAAAATTGTCGAATTTGCCTTAGTTTTCTTCTTTTGCCTGTTTTTTTATTTTATGGCCTTAAAAAAAAACTTTTTCTCTTATTTATAGGTTCGTCATATGATACTTTGCTTGTGATACCATTTATTACATAATTATTACACGAAGAAAACACTGATTACTTTGTGGAAAACGCTTTTATTGTTGTTAATTTTTTCTCGCCCTTATTAACGTTCCAATGAGGTTATAAAATGACATAATCAAACACGAAACCTAAGGAAATGCCAAAATTACACCAAAATTACATTTAAAAAAATTCTGTTTTGCTAACTTTTTCATTTTTGATCCTCGAAATACTGACATTCCGACGGCCTAAAAGCATGTTTCGACTTACGCATACGCCTCAATACGTATGGTGTCCATTTGCCAGGCAGACGTGACCGTTATGGTAATCGAATCCGAGGCGCCACTTGTTCCTATCCGAAAATAAATAGTCCCTCGGAATTTTTAGTTCAAACAAACGGGCCTCATGTGGTCAGCACTAATTTGCGCTTTTTTCGCACCGACGGAATATCCGCGGTATTCCTGGCGTAAACATACCGAAACGCATAAATTACGCCTCTGCGGCTTAATGAGAAAAAAATAAATTTCGCCCGTAAGGTAACGATAATATTTATCGACGGACTATCCGCGTGCAGACGTTTTCGACCGTTTGAAACTTTAATTTTTCATTCAAAATCGTGTCAAAACCGGGTTTGATTGGGTAGAAGGGTGTTATTGCAATCGTGCCCCTGCGCGCCGCTCATGGATATATGATCACGACTCGCGCCCGAACGGGGAATCACTGAGTTGTAACTTTTTGAGTGAATTATAATAAACGTACAACTGGATCACCCCCTTAAATATTTCCTTGTTCCCTGGCGTGTCCCGTCCTTCCCTGTCCCCTTCCTGTCCGGATGAATAAATCTCCGAGTTCGTCGCTATCGGATGGGATAAACGAGGCGGTGGCAAGGAAGCGTCATCAAATAATTTATAAAATCTTTTTTTGTGTGTGCGGGGCATTTCGAAGAGGTGAAAATTCCCCCGTTCCTCCCCTCAGCTTTATTAAATTATATCCGATAAGAGGGCCTCTAACCGCTCAAAAAGCACTTATCTTTCTGCCAGAACGGCTCTTCTCGCCGGAAAAAAAGAGGGAGCCAATCGTTGGTTTTCACTTGTTAGCCATCCGTCATGGTAGGGGGCGAGGGCGCCTATTCTCTCTGTTTAAAAACTACCTGGCTTCTACTCCCCCCTCCCCTGTTCTTATCTTATTATCTTTAAGGACCACCCCCCCGGGGAGATCGAGGAATTAGTCGAGGGATGGTGGTTTCTTTCTCATATTCGATCGGGAACGTGGAAGATGAATCGCACGGTCGTGGCCGACAATGACGAGCTCTAATTGGCAGGTTGAAATCCCTCTCATAAATTATAAAGGGGGAGGACACACGGGGTTGATGGTTAACGTTATTATTATTTTACAGAAACAAGTGGGTGTCTTTGGAAGATGCCCGGTTCCTTTCATAAGAATTTAAGACAGAATTACCAAATTGAAAGAGGTACTTTTTGACATGCCATAGTTTAGTGAGCGACCAATA
Source organism: Cryptocephalus primarius (assembly GCA_963576515.1). Classification (NCBI taxonomy): domain Eukaryota; kingdom Metazoa; phylum Arthropoda; class Insecta; order Coleoptera; family Chrysomelidae; genus Cryptocephalus; species Cryptocephalus primarius. The sequence goes on along the minus strand of OY754949.1, from coordinate 1,660,102 downwards.
AACGTATTAACTTTAAGACTTTATAAACTTTCAGAAGTGATAACGTTAAGTTTGTCAAAAACTGTAAATTCCTGGTTACTATTAGTGGATCCTTCCAGAGGGGAACCTCCAACGTCCTTATTAGAAAAGGAAAATCCAGGGGTGGAGTTTTAGTAAAAAAAATCTATATCACAAATTCATTAACGTAATTTTATACCGTTTGAAGTGATCAAAAATCAACATTCCGTTTTAAGTACGGCCCACCGCAGGTAGTTATTTATCGCTTGTTGGAATTTTTTCGAATTAAACCCCTAAATACTGCTGCTTAAAAGTCGTTTTAATTAAAAGATTGCAACTAAAATCGACGCAAATTAATGGCGATGAGTCAACTTTTACACTATGGCTTCTATCGAATTAAGACGATTTTAAGTAGAAATTTTCGTCATATTTTTGAAGTGACTTAAGTCCAAATTATCCAGCTCAAAAATATTTCAATACACAGGGTGTTTTTTTTTAAAAACCACCCCTTTATAGCTGAGGTCGTAGCTTGTACCAGTCACCTCGTGGAACCGTCTGGAACCGCTTGGGATATCGACTTTTTTGACGTTGTCGCTTTTGAAACCGTCAGTAGGTTCATACCACTACTTTATTGGTTTGATATTTTCTGTATATGGTAGCCGTAGCTAATCCAACGTCCACCTCATTCGCCGTTCTTTTACGACTGCGATGTTTACGATTGCGTCCAAGTTATTTCACGGTTGTTTCTCACCAATTATAAGTGCAATTTATAGAAAATGCTTCCCAGTAAAGTCGTCGTGGCGTAATCGATAACAGCGGGAGGGGACTTTCAGGCTCGATACCTTTCAGATTCTTCCATCATTTATACCTGTTAATGCTCTTAGAACAATCCCATGCGCAACTATCTCTATGCGTGTAGGCTTTCTTCCCGATGAAACATTCAGGAGCGGTTTTACCCTCGCTTCCCTTAAGGAGTCCGGGGTGGTTCTTTTGTCGAGTTTCTCCTCATCGCGGGGGGCAGAGAGAAAAGAAGACCGATGACAAGTATCCGAGTTCAATCTAAGGCGAGTTCGATTGCGTGGAGGGAGAGAGTGAGAGAGAGAAAGAGGGAAGGAAATGGTCCCATCGGGTGATAAATTAGGGCTTCGGGTGCATTGTTTCGCGTCTACGGGGCGTCCTGACAGGGATATATACACGACGATTTCCCCGCTCCTTTCTGGGGGATGAAAACCGCCTAGATGGGGGGAGGGGGCGCTCGGGAGGGAGGAGAGGTGTCTTATCGCGTAGAGGTTGGAGTGAATCAAAATTTTTTTGAGTAAATTCTTAAGGAACTTGTTGGTCAGATGCTAATTTTGGCGGGTTAAGTGCAGAGGGATAAAAGACTTTCTTATTTACGTTTCTATGAGAGTACAGGACGCTGGGGATTTTCTGAAGGCACGCTTGGAGAAAGTTTGATTTTCCTACAGTTCCCAGCAATGATCAAAATTGCAAGAGCTTAATTTCGCCCATGTAACTGGACTAAGTTTTCTGAAAGAAAATATGCTTACAAAAATTTGATCTTTGTTACACCTTCCATTAACTTTTTTGTTTTTGTTTAAAAAAATGTTTTTTAAATGATTTCTAATTTCATACAAGTCACTGGAATTTTAGAACCTTATTTTCTATAAACTGATTTCTTCCCATATCATTTTAACAATTTGAATTATGAATCATCAATTATTTTAAAGTTTTAAACACATTACTTTTTAAACACTTTACTTTTTAAGTCTCCTACAAGAATTGTAATTTTCATCAAGTTATTTCCTTATAAAGCATTCCTTTTCTAATTTTATTAAAATGTCAGTTTTCACTTTCTTAAAATTTCTTTATTTCTTGAAAACTGAAACTTTCATGAAATTTTGACAGCTTGATAATTCCATATTTAGCCAATTTCATTGAAATTAAACACCCTAAAACCTTCAATATTCTTAAAAATTTCTTTAGTTTTAAGTCCTGAAGTTTTAATCGTCCTGAAGGTTTTCTTGTTCGTTTCATTTAGCAGTTAAAAAGCTTCAACTTTATTAAATTTGTTTTATCAAAAATTTTGATGTTTATTAAGCAAATTGTAGAGTTTTTTATAGTTTCTTAATTTAAAACTAAGTCAAATAAAGCTGTCAAACTTAAAAAACTTTAATTCCATGCGTTTTTCATGAAATTTTTTAAGCAATTTTTACTGTTAATTGCAGTACGAATTTTAAAAATTTAATTCACTTTTTTTCATTTTCTCATCATAGGAACAATTTTCAAAAACATTCTAAAATTTCTACGGTATTCCTAAGTTTGAGGTTCAGAAACTTTAATCCTCCTGAAGCTTTCATAAATTTTTAAAAACTTAATTTTCAGTTTTCTAAAAACTTCTTTTCAAACTTTTCTGAAGTTTATAGGAACTGTTTTCAAAAACATACTTTTCAAGTTGAAGTGTTATTTTCAGAACCATCGATTTTTTATTCTGCAACTTTAATTGATAAAGTTAAAGGCTTTTATTTCTTTCAAGTTTTTTGATTAATTTTTGTACGGATTCGTAAGATGCTTAAGACCGGAATTTTCTTAAAGTTTATATTTTCAAACTTAGGAATTATCTGAAGTTTGATAAGTCTATAACGTTCCAAACTTCTATTTTCATTAAGAAAACCTTCAATTTTTCTCAAGTTTTGGTTTTGTAAAGGCTAATAAATGTAATAGAACTTTCTAAAACTTAAATACTTAAGTTTACTAGTTCCATGCCTATTTTGCTTGTTGCATTGCGGGGCAATTATAAACATCCAATTTTCTTAAAGTAATTGAAACTATTTTTAATTTACACTAAGTGTGCTTGAATTTTAGAATTTTTTTCCTATTTTTACTCATCAAATTTTTAATGGCAGACCCGTTCTCGTATCCTAACGGGAGTTTTAAATTTTTAATAGGGACCTGGCATATAAAATGTGGCTCTAACATCAAAAAATTATTACCTCCCCTCGTTATCAAATCGCTCGGGCCGTTTCATAAACTACGTTTCGTCTCAGATATCAAAGCTCATCTTCCGGAAATCCAGGATGGACGACCGTCGACGGGACCGGCTTCAAAAGGGATATTTTTCTTCCCCGTTAATAATATCCGAACGTTTACGAGCCCCACATAATTGTGCATGAAATATTTTTAGTTTTTAATGGACCGCCTCGTAAATTCCGCGTGTTAAAATTAAACCTGACCCGAGATACTTTGTGTGTACGACGTATGTCTGTTTAAGGGTGGAAAAGGAGGGTGGAACGCGAAATGGAAACGCTCGACATGGCTTTTTGTCAACATTCGTTATTAATGTTGGTGTTTACGCTTACGCCGCCGCAGGTTTCATGAAAAACGAAATTCTATTAATTAGAAAATTGCAGGAGTGAGACGTTGTGAAGTCGTCGGACCCGGTTTTGCTCTGTTGCTTTCGATTTTGGTAAAAAGTAAATTTCTGAAGTAACAAGGTGGTGGATAGTCAACCGCGCAAGACTGTGTTATATAATATCACTAACTTATACCACGAGTACTGAATATGATTTATTGCTGCGACAGGTCGATTTTCCTTATTACAAATCAACAGGGAGAAATCGGCCCTAGCGGAAAAGCGTCGAGGAAAGTAGCAGGATCCTCTAGTGTTGCCAGTAGCATGAAATTTCCTTATTTACCGTGTTTTTTCAAAAATCATTTTGACTTTTTTCCCAAGGGAATAGTGACACAGCTCCATTTTTTAACTGCGTATTTTAATGAAAGAGGAGACTTGTATTTTTTGGCGGGAAATTCAAATTTTTATAACGTTCGAAAATACGCATAAAATGAAAAGTACGGTCGGTCTCTGATTGGCGCGAACTGAAAATTCTGCAAGCATCTCACCAGTGGCGTCTCAACGAAAAGTTGCAATGCGATCATTAATAACTTATATCATTTCCTTAAGATGACATTGTAGGCCCCGAAGAATTTAATTAATTATGAAATTTAAAAAAAAATGGTACAGTTATTCTGGCAGCTTGTGGCCTTAATGAGGTTTTCAGGATAATTAAATTTCAATTAATTGGTAATAAAACGTGCAACAAAAATCATTAAGCGTTATACTTATGCTGGAGCAGCCATTATTGGGTAATAAGATAAGAGTTAATTTAGAATCTTAACGTTGGTAAAGGTTATTGGAACTTTATGCTCACGCTGTACGAAATCTTTTATTAAAAAAAAATCAGGAGTGTCTAAAAGTGTCTTAAGTTAGTTTTATCAGAGTTATGAAGAAAAGGTGATGTTTTCCCTTTGATCACCCCTTCTGAAACCAAACATTATTTTCTTCCTGGCTTCTTTCGCTTACAGATTTCCAAATTTTCCCTCCTCCTTTGGTGAATTACGTGTTGTTTCGATGTTTCCCAAATCGACAGGAGGCGCACATTTGCATGCCGTCATCGCTCCCCCCCTGCCGAATTAAATTCCCTCGACCCCCGTTATTTTTTCCTCCTCGCGCCTTCCCTAAGAACGTTTTATCGCCCGGAAGGGTTGAAAACCGTGGGGGAGATCGAACCGACATCGATTGTAATAACAACGGAACGAATTATCATTAGAGGGTTTTTGCATTTCACATAACGTCGGGCGCTATTAGCGTTTACCTTATTTTGACAGGTACGCATGCGCATTAAGCAGTAACGCTATTGAAAATGCTTAATGCGCATGTGTTCCTGTCAAAATAAGGTAAACGCTAATAGCGTCCAACGTTATGTGAAATGCAAAAACTCTCTATTACCGTCATCATCGGCGGAACGTCTCGGTTACGTCCATTGAATACTCGATATGCGCCTACAGGAAGTCCATCTACTGACGCTTAAGTCGCGATTCGATGACGAAGTGCAACGAATCCGGGAGCGTTACACGTGCGAGGAAAAAATCGCGCGGTTGTAAGCGTTTAAATGAGATTAGCAGAGCCGCTTAGAGACACGTCTTACCGTTTGGATTACTCGAGTTACAGAGTGTAAACATTTTAAAGAATTTGCAACGAGGGCGTTCTGGAAACGTCTTGAGAGTTACAGGAAGTTGCTCAGCGATTAAAATTAATTTGAGCCCCTAATTACGTCGATTCAAATCCGTTTTTATCGGAGTGTGTACTTAATTTGGGCCCTCCTCGAGATTCTTCATCTAAGGTTTGATTACACTCGGTAGCTTCGTTGCTGTCCTAGTATTAAAGTGGGAACTCCCATGTACCCATTGCCCCATAGGATTAGTTTCTTTTTAAGCCAGGGCACGTGTGCGTCCAATCTTTCCCAGCTAAGCTGTGTTACATTTTCAAAATTTTAATCCATGGGTGGTGCCGTTACTGCTGAACTAATGAAGTGGCTGCCAGGGTTTGTTAAGACATATTCCACTCGTGAGAGATAGAAATACTCTATTTTTGCTTCTCAGGGAATTTTCCAACCACCTGGAAGCATTAAACTTTTCCAAATAGTTCGTATGTTATACTTAATTTTTGAGTCATCGCGGTTTTTGGGGGTTTCAAGGTGCCATAAGACCCCAATGTAAAGTCAAAAAAATATTTCTGCTGTCTGACTATGTCTGTTGTCCGAATTTGAGGTCCATTTAACTCCACCACTTCATTTTTTATTTACTCAAAGGATACGTCCAAGAACCCAGTGAATCCTGTGGCCATTGGCCTTTCGACCGTCATGACCCCTTAATTTCTGACACTACAAACTCTTCACCCCCTAATTCCTACGTATTCCAGCCTATTTTCCCCTGATTTTCCAAAAACCCCTTGATTTCGTAACACCTTAATGATTTTGGACTGTTCAAGCTGTAGCAGTAGTCAACCATCATGGTCTCACCCTATGTTCCCTTCTCCAAATCTTTCTTCATGTCTTCATGGCATCCGCCCCCCTGTTCTTTGTGCAGACACTGTGTAAATCTGGGCATGCGCATTTTTTGGCTATATTTTCTTAGCAAACTGACCGCGTCATTAGAGGGAACAGGTCAAAAGTCTTTTTGCTTGCTTGATATAGCCGAGAAGCTCCTGATTTCCAATTAGGTTAGTAAGGATTTTTTTGAGAATAATTTGTTAATTACATGTTTACAACGAAAACCTGTGAAAATCATTACAGAGTTGCCTGCGGTATAAATCGACTCTTAAGAGTTTCTTTGAAGTCTGTCTCCTTTCGAACTCCAAAATACCTCCAGAGTCGCTGGAAGTGTTCCCCTGCATTTAATTAAAACACAAACGTCGCCGGTAACAAGCTAAACGTCCCTAATTAAAATAATTGGATCCACATGTATTGTACATCTATCTACGTATACCTCGTCTGTCTCTCTCTCTCTCTCTCTCTCTCTCTCTCTCTCTCTCTCTCTCTCTCTCTCTCTCTCTCTCTCTCTCTCTCTCTCTATCTCTTTCTCTATCTCTCTTTTCTCGTTCGCTTATGACGGCAATAACTAAGATCCAGCTCGAGTCTAAGAAAAAGCAAGGACGCATAAATACTCCTTTGACGTGTACACTTACTATGACTCGCTAATTTGAAATTTTTTTACGTAACTAGAAGAACCGTCGGAATGTCTGTTATTAATACGTAACGATTCGACCGTTGGAAGTGCTGATGATCTCGAGGTATTTCGAATGTGGACGTGGATGCCAGCTTGGCGGTTAATTCGTAAGTGATCCAATATTTATCGGAGAGGCACTCCGTGCGCTAATTAAACGCGACATAATATTCCTGCGAGGGCAGAGAGAAAAGGGACGCTCTGAAAGGACCCTCAAGAACGTAATTAGGCTGCGGGGACTCCCTAAGTGGGTCAGACGAGAAAAGACGAAGGAAACGTCAACAGGGAGAGGGAAGTGACCGGAGACGTCTTTCGCTGGACGTCCGGCGACCCTTTCGCCTTTTCCGGGCGGAAAGGCGGAAGGGCTCCCCGATGGTGGTTACAGGTAGATTCAAAGGGGGATTTTTGTAAAGGGGATGCCTGGAAACTCAGCTGTTCTCTTATATACTCGAAAATATATTACTGGTATTACCCTAGAGACATTTTTATGCTTGTTATGCTTGTACCGATTGATATATAACAATGACAGTTGAAGTGTTTAACTCCTACTAGAGGGAGCGTTCATTATTCACGCAAGTGAGACATAGGGAACTGTGTTTTTCGCTTGAAGCGCGCGCAGGCCAATCACGTTCGGAGAGATAGCGGTAGCACGCAACAACTATAACAATTTGCCTTTACAATCCGGTTATAATAACAAGCAATACCCAATTTGCCAAGGCAACTTAACTTCTATCGATGTTCGTTTTGTACCGCCAATTAAAGCCGATTAATCGGTAAATTAAAATCGTCGTTATGGTAATTAATCCGGGACGGACCTTTCGTCTCTCACGAGACGCCTTAAAAGAGTCTTTTGTTGTGAATTTTCCGGATAACAATGGCGCACACTTCTTCATTTTAAGATGATATCTGACGATTGTTTTGTGGACATGACGTGACATCATGCGGGCGCCCTAACGAGCAGTCATAGACTTTTGTAGCAGATAAATTAATTTATTAAGCTCGAGGTGACGCGAGGGATTGAAAAATGTTATTTCGCCAGAACTGGACGGTTAAAATTTGACGACAGTAATGAGTATCGGCAAAAAGGTCATGTGACATTATGGGGGAGAGGGAGGTTTCAAGCAAAAGTCACAGTATGTCCCCATGGGGGGAGGGGGGTGGTACCTAGAGCCACGTGGTTTATGAAAATCCTTTTACTAGTAGCATTTTTCAGTGGCATGCAGTTGAGCTATTGAATCGATTTTAGTTCAGCAAGGGTTATTTTTAAGGATGGGCCATAGTATAATTTTCTACCGTTACCCAATTGCCATAAACGAAGCCCCATATACCATCCTGTCTCGTTGGCCCCTCTCGAAGTCCCCGGTGTCCCATTCCTCCAGGTCCACGCAACCGGCCTTATATATGTCACGTTCTCCTACTAGATACCTCGATTGCTGAGGGAGATAATTCTAGCAGGTTACACCAGTCACAATACTTTTTTATTGCAGTATTTTAAATATCTAACCGCCGAAAATTCCTCCTGTGTTGATCCCGTAATCACAATACGTCCATCATCCATGATTCCATGGATGTTTTCGGGAGAATTTTAATTCGAGGTTACAAGTCGGTCTCGGGTATTCAATTAAGGCCTCCTGAATCATAAACCCGTCGAGTCAAAGATTTATTAAAAACCCTCGCGTCTCAAATAATTCCCCTGTATTTACTACCCATAAATACCTTTTAAAAAAAATCTTACTCCTCCTTCCTCCCCTCGATTATTATTTATCGCAGGCAAAACCGTGTAATTTAGCTCATTATTATTCCTCTCCCTTCCCATAAATCTCGTCGGGTCGAACGATAAAATACGAAATTCCCTATAATAGAAATACTCATAGCCTGGCAATTATACTATTATATTCGGCCATCTGAGCGCTTAGACAGCCATGGGAACGAAAACAGCCCCCCTAGACTACATAGGGCATAGACGACGGTAATGATGATAACAACGAAGTCAAAAGGGTGGTATTTTTAGTCACCAGCCATGAAATTATTTCAATATGACGATATTTTAGTTTTCGTTCTAATTAAACGAACTACTTATCTCTTATCGAAAGTTTATCCGACGAACACATGTCCTCTAATTACGCTTATGTCATCTCGCTCTCTCTCTCCCTCTCCCTCTCTTCCTCTCTCTCGCTCTGTCGGAGGATATTAACCGTAATTCCAATTGAAAATAACTTATGTCGCGTGGATTTATGGGGAATTAAAATTGATAGGAGGTACGTGCCGAAAATTCGGGGGAGGGAACTTTGGCGTGTCTGGATGATATTCCTGCAGGAGCTAATTCCTGGATGTGATTTCCTCGTTCACCCCTCGACGTCAGGTTTCGGAGGGGGGAGCAGATCGCAGGTCACGCGTTCGAAAACGTGGAAATCGAAGGGGTATTCTGGAAATGCCGGGAATGATTCCGGGGGACCCGAATGGGAATTTAAATTTGCTCGAATCGAGTGGGAGTAGTGATTGTCGATAAAAATTATGCAGAGGTATAAAAGTTTTGAAACTTATTCAAAAAAGTGCAATGAACACGACGGGTTTGTCGAGGGGTAAAGTACTATTATTGTTACAGGGAGGTGTTCATTAACGGTATTCATTTAAGCATCCACCTTGATCATTTATTTTGTTATTTTTACTAATGATATTAGTGTGGTAATTAAGTAGCACACTTAGTCAATTAGTCAAAGACAATTAGTCACCCTAATAATTGCATTCCCTTCTCTCTGTCTATATATAGATATAAACGATATAAACTTTTATAAACCCGCTGACAATCAAGGCGAGGAATGTTTAGATAAATGGCGTGCCTTATACCACCAAGCGCGAAGAACACCAAACAAAATATAAATAGAAAGGGCAAAGGTAAAACGGGAGAGATTGGACGGTACCGCCCCGAAGATGCTCTCTGACCCGCCGCGCACTGCCGAAATCCGAAGGTCTGGACAACAGCCATCTAATGTGTAAGTCACGTCCCTCGCCTCTCATTCTCCAGCCCTTAGGATTCTAAAATCTCTTTTCCTCTTTTTGTATTTTTCAGTACCTCTGACCTGTATGTTCTCCGCTCCAGGCGAGAATAAAACCTTTTCTTCTTGTAACACTAGTAATGTTTGGTGGATATAGTACATGTCTGTGTAAGTTCTTTCACCCGGCTTCTCGATATCACCCGTCGTGCTTATTGCACTTTCCTCGATACTTTTATAGCTCTGCATAATTTTTATCAGTTAAATACGGCTGTCCTTCGGATTTCGCGCCATGTTTGTGTTAAAGGTATACCAGGCAGCGACGTTGGGTCTGTTCCAATATATTTCGTGAGGTGTCTAATCCAATCTTATCCAATCTAATCCCACGTAAATTAGATCAGTACCTTATTTATTTTGTTATTATTAGCGCTTTTAGCGCTGGCAAAGGAGGATTTTTCCCTCGGTCGCCACTCCTAATTCCGTCTTCTATTATTAAATTAAACCAATTAAGTGTTTCAATAAAAAACCCCCTCCGTGCCGGCCGGCAATAATAATAAAATAATTACGCCGGCTCAATTGGTTAATTGAGGGCGCAACTCTTGTTTTTTTCCTCTTTTCGCTGTCGTTCGAGTCACGTTACCGAAAACCACCGCAGTCGTTATGATCAACAATTAAATCTGAAGGTAATTAAGTAATTAGATTTCGGGCGAGGGGGTGGGGGCAATTTTCGGCGGTGTTGTGGAGATAAGGCGCTTTCATTAAACTTTCCGGCGCGCGCTGAAAACTTAAATTATCTCTGTCGCTGTATATCTGTCACTATTTTATTATTTTTTTTTTTTTTTTCGGTAATCGCCGAACGCGGACGAACAAACTTCCCCATTAAAGTTTTCATTAAAATCCTCGTTAAGAGAAAGAGATAGGGGAGGGGGTGGGGACGTAATTAAAAATTTTTGTGTTTTACGAGCGCCGCTTTTCCGTCTCCCCGGGAAACTTTTTACGATGCGCCGCATCATCTGGAGTCACTTTGTCGACGACGTTTTCCGATGGCTTAGAAAGTTCCCCGCTAATAAAATCAAATATTCATTATTTTTAGACGGTCTTTGAAGGAGTTCCAACGGCAAATTGGAATATATTAAGGAGACGGGAGCGCGATGTAAAATAGCGCGTGGAAATCTTTTCGTAACTCGCCTGAAAAGCGAAACGTTACCTCCCAGGCGGTTTTACAGTAAACACCTAACCGAGAACTTTTCATAAACGGTCATCTGCGACGTGAATCCGTGATCAACAGACGCGATCCCGCGGCTAGTGGCGCCTTTTCATAAAGATTTTATATAAACTCTAACGCTATTCCGACGCGGGGTTTATGGCCGTCGTAATGTGACGACGCGAGGCGTAAAAGTCGACGTGTAAACAGTCACGGATCGACGGGAAGCCGAAAACGGAGAGAGAGTTTATACTCGGTTGGTATTTGTATTAATTTGGTATTCGCTAAACGCGAGAATTCCTTATTGAAGGCTTCTTTTGTACATACTTTTTAATGTTTGCCTTTGAATAGTTGAGACACGAGACGTGCGATAAACACGACGGGTGATATCGAGCAACTTAACATATTTCACATAATGTAAACTACAATCGTCCATTTTCCTATTTCTCCTCTAACCCCTCCAATCAAATCATAATTATGCCACCTAATTACTGACACCATTTGTAAAAATAACAAAAGAAATGGTCAGTGTGAATGCTACGATTAATATCATTATTAAGTGCCTCCCTGTAACAGTGATAGTCTTTTATCCCTCGACACCACCCGTCGTGTCGATGCCGTCGCGCCTGATTGTATGCAAACCGCGAACACTTGGCTTTTGCGCATTCAGCCCTGTTTATGAGCATTTTGTGGCATATTTAGATTAATTTTATTAAAGATTTAAGATTGGCAAATTGTTACTTACGATTTGTGGTTTCAGAATTCCTTTAGATAATTAAATACGTTAATTATAGTTGATAGAATTCATTTCGCAAGATATTGACTGAATTTATTTATAATGTATTTATTCCGAAACTGTTTATGCGATTAATTTCATCCTGCGCCTGATCGAAATTCATATACCAATCTTTCATTTCCCATAATATTGTTTCTTAATATTAATAACTGTTATAGTTATGAATTTTTTTGAGAAAAGTGATTTTTTACAGTTTTTCGGTCTTTTTTCGGCAAGAAAATGTTCCAGTCACAGTTTTCAGTACGCCATTTTAAAGGCATTTCAATTCTCTACAAATGTCCCATTGACAATAACGCGATTAATTAAATACTTTCCATGATACAAGCAAAAAAAAAACAAAAAAGTCACTTTTGCCGCGTTTTTTGTTTATAACAAATAAACTATTTTGCCTGGCATTTGGGTTTAATCATCTACAGGATGTTTAAAAAAAAGGTGCGCTAATCTTTGGTATGCAGTTTAATTACACGAAAATTCTACATTGCCCTTGACTAGCGATTCATTAGCCATCCATTGTTCATTGCTTAATAATAAACACCGGTTAAAATTGACGGGTTGTATCTCGGATATTTCTCAAAAAGTGCGTCTTTCCAAGTACTTTTGGTATAATTTTTTTGAAAATGTGTTTATTAAAAATTAACAGAGATGTTGACATTGTTTACAAGCAAAAACTCTGTTAACATTTTTTAAAAAATTCCCTAGGCCGTTCAAATTGACCGATTTGAATTTTTCAAAATGGGTTCGAAAGTTTGAACGCTCTTCTATTCGTAAAAAAATCAGCAACTATCACAGAGCTTTAGTTTCTTCTCAATGAAATTTTCCAATTTCCCTCTATTTTAATCAAAAGCTGGATTGCAAAATTATTGCACAAAAATTATCCAACCAATTTGGATGAAATTTGGTGTGGTGTCGGATTATCATAAAAAGATTTTCGAGGCACGATATGAAAGCCGTATAATAAACTTGAATGATCGAAAATAAACTTTAGTATTGCCCAATTTTTCCCTATTATTTTTTTTTAATTTCACCGTTAACTTCACAACAATAATAATGATTTTTTAAATTTCAACTTGGCATTTCTGATGTAAAATTTGATTACGAAACTTTTTCTTCTTGTATTTTCCCCGAATATGTATATCTAATCAGCTATAAGTGAAAAAAGATGAAGAAAATTGTCTTTCCTTTAGATTTTTTTACAAGTTGTTTAATAATAAATTTAGTGCAACTTTCCAAGCTGGCGCATGTTAGTGTTGTTATTTCTAATATTATTCGGGGAACATTTAAGCAAAAATTAGCGAGGCTATATGAAATACTAAAAGCAAAACAGATCCCGCCTGGACTATTCAGGCTGCATGTAAAATGCTTACATTTTTGTTAAATTTCACCTCACACTGAGCAATTCTACTCGCTCACTTCGATCTGCGAAATTATTTGCATATTTTCTAATAAAAATCCACCCCCTCCCCCGTTTCTCCTCAACTCCTAACAAAGAACTCCATTGAAATCCACCCTACGCCCCCCTCTTCCTACCCTCCCCCCAGATTTATTACACAATTTCCTATGGTAGTAGTACGGGTCGTTTTTCATTAGAACTTTCAGTACCTTTAGTGTGTTGATAAATCACCGCGGGTGCAATCGCGATTTCCATCTAGCGCGCCAACGTAATTACGACAAGGAAACACGTCACGTCGACCATTAATCCAAAAACTGTATCTCTGTCGATTCGTTGGCTTGTAAGCCGCACGCACTTCCCGAGGGAAAGAGGGGGAAGCACACAAAAGCTGGAAAATGCACGAGGATGAAGGCATCGTCGTGTGGAAAAGAGGGAAAGGAATCTAAAGTTTTTCTGCAGCATCTGTAGAATATATTTATGTTTTGGGCTATCCTCCTTCCTGGGTAACTTTATCAAAAACGCGCCTCGAACCAGAAAGTTTGAATCTTCATCGTCGAATTCCATGATAATCGCCGTTTAAATACTTCATGAATAATGAATCGAGCAGAGCTCATTATGCCATTACGAATGAGCGGCCAAGAAGAACTGCTGAGGTAGCTTAAGATAGTTCTTATCCGTAAGTGCTTACGTGGCGTTCGTATTGGAAGAATAAAAAATGAAGATACGCAGAGAGACAGAGAGAGGAACGGACGCATGTAGTTTCGCATTTCGCAGCGCAACAGATTATGTTGTTAACATTACCATGACAGGGCATGCAAAACATCGACGGGCGATCCAAACTTACGGCCTCTTTCGTTCTTAAATCTGATTTACCTCGACTGGTCTCGACCACGTCGGCGGTCGCCCCAGCGGCGGCTCGTCTAGAGGCTTTACTGATGGATTTTTCGATTCCTCAATAACGTCGACGCTTCCTCCCCCGGTCACGCGCGAAGAAATACGAGCGCCGGGCACGCCACCCGGCGGTCGGTCTCGGAGATGTTATCTTCTCCCCGTTTACAACTATTATTCGAGGCTTAGTGCAACGCGTGCCCCAAGAGGAGAGGATACGCCGACTATTACCTCGAGCACCCACTGACTTTTAATTGGTTTATAAATCAAACAGAAGGTGTACGTACGTGGAGGAGGAAGGACGAGAAGTACGGAAGAAACGAGATTTTTTAAAATCGGCATCGTTTTTACAACCCGTAAACGTTTAGAGTTACTTTCGGACGTGAAACCTTTTTTCATACTCTAAATGCATTTTTACGCGAATTTCAAAATAGTTTTCTTTTTAAAAAATTCACAGCTAAACTTAATTAGCAGCATCCAAAGTATATTCCGATATAAATTTTGAAAAAGTCGGCACTGTCACGGGATCGTCGGCATAACTTCAAAAAATGATGACTATTCGGAGTGACTGGAGGGAAAATTCAAACCCGCTTGTTCAGACAATGGAAAATCATCATGAAACTTACATACATGTAATTTCCACGAGGTGCTGTGAGTTAAATTACTCATCGTTAAGTATTTAAATTAAATTCGAATACAGTTTGTTAACTTACTTAAAATCGATATAATTACTGTACGTGCTTTTGACCGAGCGGGGATACTTAGCATGTCGCCCATTACAATTCCATATTGTTATAGTAATCCGTTTTACACGTTTCCCTCCAATTTTTCTAATTACATTTCCTTTGCTCCAGGTAAATATTGGTAGAACTGAACATCTCTTACCTAACCACAGCGGTTAATACGTGAGTAACTGTTTCTTATGTTATATCGTCTATAACTGGTCATAATAATGTATTTCAAGTGTAGCGGCTGTTTAATCTTCAAATTGATTTCGAAGCGGTAAATCATGCCGCGTATAATTTATAGCTCGGAGGTTTAATAGCAAAACCATTGCGACTACCGTCCGTAGGATATAAAACAAAGGCGCGATGTTTAGATTCTTGTTGCACGCTTGTCACGCCACCTATGAATATATTTTGAATAAAATTTAGGAGACGATGAATCTCCATTGGGGATTCATCCACAGTTGGGATTTTCTGAAAGGTATTTGGAATTAAAGGGAATATAATGTGAGTCAAGAGTGGATTTGACACCTCGGGGTACGTGGGGTAAGGAGAAACCTTTATCGTTTCTTTTCTGGACTTGGAGCCCAAAGGTACCAGGAACGCACATCAGCATCAATGGAGGTCATATTTCAGACGTGAAAGTCCACGGGTCATCGTATTTTAAAAGTATACTACAGCCTCTCCATTGGTACACTACATTCTCCAGGCATGTTCATCATTTTGCCAAATATATTTTTAATTTCCTTCGAGTGTGGAGGCAATAAGATGCAATAAGAACGCTTTTCTCTGCGCATGAGAGGCCCAAACTACCCAACCGAAAACCCAAAAGGGACACACAGCCAAAATTCTTCTCTTTACTGAACGTGTAGAGCCCAATGCAGCCAAAAGTTGTAATCATACTAAAGTGAGTGCTATACATATTGAACCAATTAAGCACATGGAAAACTAATATTATTTTCCTGTGATATGGAACCCAAAGAGCCCTTTGTTATATGGACTTATAGAGCCCAAATGATTCAATAGGTTTTCCTTTGTAAAGAGTTGTTTCCTGAGCATGGAACCCAGAGGAAAACGATGAACCTATTCTATACGGTTGAGCGTTACTTTCTAGACATGTGAAATCCAAAAGATCCAAGCAGAGAACCACGTGGAAATTTGATCTTTTTTTGTAGACAGTTAAATATATCCTAAAGTCATGTGAAGTCAAATGGAATAACTTGGTAACTAACTTTTTAGGTTTCTGGACTAATAGTGTCTGTGGGAAGCAAAGGTTGAACATCTACATTATGTTTTGGGCCTGGAGGGCCCAAAATATCCAAAATGAGATCGTGATCCAATAGATGACGTGAAATATGTGGCTTTAGTTTTCTGGGAACGTAGGGCCTAAAGGATACTCCAACATTCATGTAAAACCGAGAAATATTTAAAAGCGAACGCATCAGTATAGGAATCTTATGTCTTTGGGCATATCGAGTTCTAATGTTCCAAAATGGGAACAGTCTTCTCTTTTCAGGAAGTGTAGAGAGCCACAGAGTAAATCCTGCTTACACCGTCTAGACCCAAAGGAACGAATACCTCCAAAAGTCAGTCTTATGCTTTGGTCACGGAGCGCCCAAAGCATCCAAGGAGTCCAGCAGGGAAATGAATTTCCTGGGTTAAAACAAAGTAAAAAGTTGTACTCAATTGAATCCTATTCTCTTAGTAGCCGGAACAAAATCACCTCAAATGGTGTACTCCTTGGTGGATGGAGTAATGGACGAAAGGGCGACTGGAGGTAATGTTCAATGGGGGACCTTAGTAGATTCCAAAGAATAAGTTACAAGGTAAATGTATCTTATTTCATAAGCACGTGGAATCGATGTTTGACTCGAAGAGCCGAAGAGGAGCAAAGACTCGAATCAAGTTTTCTAGACAAAAGAACCAATGAGTTGACCACGTAGAAAGTACACTAATGGACCCTAAGGAAGAACACGTTCTGTTATTCATATCTTCTGCTGCATCATTTAAAATAATTCCCTCCCGGACTACCTGCACGTCTTCTCCGGGCGATATAATTCAAATTAAACGATGTAGGTGGACCTAAATTTAGTGCATTAGTACATGGCAAATTACAGGCCTCCGTCCTTATTATACATTTTCCACGTCGCTAATTCGACGATAATTCCCGATACGTTTGCGGCTCTTAACGCGCCCGAGTCCGACTGGTCATTATTTTAATTACAAACCTACGCTCTTTGTAATGCGGACGCGTACCCATCGGAACTGGTTCCGTCCGCCGGGGATTCTTTTACCTCTTCTCCTCCGTGCCTTTTCCTACGGGTCGCCTGCCACCACCGCGACTCGACTCCATACGAATAAAAATATTAATTTATCGCCGATATAAAATCGTCCGAGACGGGGTTCCGTTTATGACAGTTCATAAAATTGAGCCGTTAACAAGTTTGAGTTAACGGACAATTATAATCGTAAAAAATTTTAAAGGTTTTATTACGGGTGTACAAAGTATGTGGACGAGGTACGAGAGACACACATGATATCGTTTTGGATGTCTTTTTGGTATGTGATACGTCTGATAGGTTCAAAATACCATCTGACTCGTCTTTAGATGATATTTTAATAATATACTAAGTTTATGATACTTTTCTTAGGCGTAGCGACGCCTTTACAAAGCTTTATTTAAACTTCTTTTTACTACAATACTTTGCCAATAAATCCAGTCTCGTGCTTCGAAAATAATCTGATTTAGGGAAAATCCAGCAGGTCCTCGTGTAACCTGAAAGTCTCAGTTTTCAAATTTGAAGCACTGAAAATATTTCAGCTACATATTAGACTGAAAATTTTCATGAAAATCCGTAACTTTGGACACATTTTCATTTCGAAACCACTCGGAAAATTGAAGATTCAGCGTTTAATAATAATCTTATTTAGGAAGAATCCTTGTGTAGCCTGAACGTCTCGATTTTCAAATCTGAAGTCCTGAAATTATTTCAGCTTCATACCAGACTGAAAATTTTCATCGAAATTCTTAACTTCGCACACATTTTCATTTCGAAAGGAAAATTAAAACTTCAGCTTTTTTGTGCCTGAAACAATTAGAAAACAACTCCAGATTTTCACTGAGTTTCACTGAAAGTTTTACTGCAATACTTTGCCAATAAATCTAGTTTCGTGTTTTGGAAATAATCTGATTTAGAGAAATTCCAGTGGGTCCTTGTGTAGCCTGAACGTCTCGATTTTCAAATTTGATGTTCTGAAAGTATTTCAGCTTCATATTAGATTGAAACTTTCCATGGAAATCCGCAAATTTAGACACATTTTCATTTCGAAACCACCAAGAAAATCTAAGATTCAACACTTATGCCTGAAACAATTAAAAACAACTCCAGTATTTCAATGAGTTTCATTGAAAGTTTTACTGCAATACTTTGCCAATAAATCCAATCTCGTGCTTTGAAAATGATCTGATTTAGAGAAAATTCAGCGGTTCCTTGTGTAGCCTGAACGTCTTGATTTTCAAATTTGAAGTCCTGAAAGTATTTCAGCTTCATATTAGACTGAAAATTTTCATGGAAATCCGCAACTTTGGGCACATTTTCATCTCGAAACCATCCAGAAGGAGCTTGAAAATGTTCCCTTCGGGGAATTCCCGCGACGCTAATTGAAAATTCTAAATTTTTCCGCGGCATTTCGTAAAACGTCCACGTTTCCCACGTTACGAAACTAATCTAGCCAATGAAGGCAATAAAGCACTTTACCGTTCGCCAGAGCCTTAGAAGGAGAGTCGGTCCTCGTGTAAGATTCAAATTTCGACCCGGTCGAAATTTACAAAAAAGGAATTCCTACGACGAACAATATGATTTATATCTCCCAGCCACTAGTGACCTGTGACCCATAAACCCCGTTAGAAACGGAAAAATCCTCCCTTATCTACACTGGGAAAACGCCAGTAAATCAATCCTATCGCATACTGAAAGACGTAAGGTTATCACTGGATTATTGTTATTAATACTACAAACTTTATGGTGGTCGTAAAACAAAGTGCAGCCGATTTTTCAGACTTCGAAAGAGTCGAGGAACGAAACACCCTGTCCTACCCTACGCTATTCGTGCCGTCCCTTCTCCCTAATTATCACATGTTAAAAGCGTTTAGGTAATAAGAAACGGGTCCGTTTCCAAAAACGCGTCCGACATGTGTTTCGGAAACTATCCCAAAGTGATATATTTTTAAGGTTTTCGAAGTGAACTGGAAACCTTTTAGACGCTCGTAGTTGTTAAGTGCTTTTTAATGTATCCGAAGGTTCTCCCTTCTTTTTCCCTCCGCTACAGATAAACACGCTGTTACTCTTCGGACAGGTAGAACGAAGGGTCGCTAATAAAGATTGTGATGAATAGAGGGGCAGGTGCCTTTGTACTACTTTTATCTAAGAGTGTTGAGTACTTACACAAACGTCCATGGGTTTTGAGAAATGGCGTCTCATCTCGTATCTCGTTTTAACGACCGGTGGGATAGGAGATAAATTTCCAACGCCGGATGAAGTTTCTCAGAGAAAAGTCCCACAAGAGAAGGTTTCAAAATTTCAATTTCAAGTTTCTGCAGAAAACCAGAGGAAATTGGGACTGGTTCATTGGATATTCTGCTCTCAACATTATAATTTGTAAGATTTGAGAATCGTCTTTTAGTGTGACATGTCAAAATCGACTGTAGAAAAATCTGGTTCCTCCATAAGGCACAAGTGAGGCATCTAAGCTAAAGCCCTCAATACAGCCATTATTGATCAGTTATTGCTACCGAACTGTTTTTAAATTTAAAAAGCATTTATTGCTTCAATAGAAGTTCAGCTGCTCTGTGATAAAGCCCCAAGATTGCTCAAAGAATAAATAGCTTAGAAAAGCTGGAAGAAGCTGAAGCTCTGAGCTGAAACTTGACGAGCCTCGAATTTTTAATCGACAGAGATTTTATAAAATTTCGTCAAGGGTTTTCAGACGTTCTAGCTGATCAGTAGAGTCAGTTTCAATGGTTGAAATTTGAATTTGCGAAAAATGTGTCGAATCAAAGCGCTTGGGGATTTTTCGGGCCATTTTTGAGACTAGCGAGCTTAAGTATTAATACTACACATACGTTATAGACGTGGCAATTGCGTTTGATAAATTGGGCATTAGAAAATAGATTAGTAGTTAGTCAGTTGGTCTTCAAAATTCTGCAATATCTGATGAAGTAGAAACTACCCAAAAGCATGTCAGAAATTGGTATTTTTTCATGGCAATATCAAATTTGAAATTTCCAAAATTTCTCCTTACGAGATGGATATGCAAGTCGAGTTCTGATTTCATAGTATTTTTCGAAACACAAGAACTTAAAATATCCAAATTTTAGCTTCTAAATGAAGTGGCAGGATTTTTTGGAGTTTGATTAATTTTTAACCCTTCGAAACAGTCGCAAAATTTTGATTTTCTCAAGACTAAAAAAAGTTTAAATGATTGTTTACTTAAAATTACTGTCATTGCGAGAAATTGCCACTTTCAACTGAAACCATAGACGATCACAAATTACATTCTTCAGAAAAATCCCTCTCTGTTTATTGTAATTAAGTTAAACAACTTTTGGTTCGATTAAACGAGCATTCCACTTTATTTTCTAACCAGCAAGGGAATTGAACCGCGTGAAAGTTCATTAATAAACACCATATTCCATTAAAAGCAATTACTTCAAATTGTTTACATCATTAATATTTATCGCCTCCGATAGCCGTTTTATTTCTTGTAAATGCAAATTTGCTCTTGGCTACCGTCCGACCCGTATCGCCTCTGTTTACGTCCCGAGATTGATAAGAGAAAAATAATTTTTTCCTTGCTTCTAACCTCTTCCCCTCTGTCTGAAATCGTTGGAAAAAATATATTTGACATGGTAATACAGTAGTATTATATTATAATTATATATTATTAAATTCAAATTTCTGGGCGGATCCCCCTTGTGTTGTATAATCTTTAATATAATAATAACGGTGTGTTATATATGATATATAATATGGATATAGGGTGTGTAAATCACTACAAAAATAACCTGTGAATTATTTCAATTTATGAACGTCTTTAAAGACTTAGATTTTACAATTCTTTTAAATGAGATTTTCGAAAATAATCAGTGAATAATCAGGTGAAAAAGGGACACCAACAGAAATTAAATTGCAAAATTTCCAAGCCATCAAAAAATCTTTTTCTCGTTCCCTCCTTCTGGTAGAAGTCCTCGTCGCACCTGCTTCCCATTATTCGCCCCATTAAACGTAAACGTGACTTTTCAAAAGCGTCGCTAAGATCCGTAACAGACAACTTCCAATTAAGTTTTGCATTGATTAAGTACAAAATTATAATAAAGCCAAGAAGATGTAAAAGAAGGGAAATGAGAGGGGAACAAGAGCTCCGCCAGTGCATTTCACTCAACCAAAACATAACACCATAACGGCTCGTATAGGGTCGAAAAAAGGCCTGTGATAAAGATCCCTTGCTTGTATAAGAATTGAATAAGAATCCTTGAAGAGGCTATATAGTTTGTAATTTCACTAACTTTGACGTTTTGAATTTTAACTTTGAAAAAATATTGTCGAAAATATCAAGAGTTTTAACTATATCGACATTTTATTTCTATAATAGTGAATAAGCTTATGGGAACTATGTTGTCAATAGGACCTAACGCGACCTGGTTCAAATTGGAGCAGAGCAACTTGTATAGGGTCGAAAAATGATCTGTGATAAACATCCCTTGCTTATACTTTCATAAGAATCTACTTATGGAAACAATATAATTTGAAATTTCATTAATTTTGCTACGATCTAATCAATTACAGCCAAAACCACAATCAACGCAAAATTCCCATAATTAATAGACAAATTTTAGAGAGTATAAATTTAAATAAATCAGGTGGAACCGCCCCACTTTCAAGCAAGTTATTCTACGATACATTTTTTTAGATATATCATTAGGTTTTTTTTCTCACGTGGGAGTTGTGAATTGTTTATTGTAAATTTTTGTTAATGTAATCCGTAAGAGAACTGGTTTATAAGGAACAATACTTCAAAGTTGATTTATTCGTCCTTTTTTTGTTAAAAGAACAATATGTAATTTACAATTCCATTCCGTATTTTTATATGCAAATCCGATATTAATAATGTGTCCGGCCGTACACACTCACTCACACTCACTACGTATGCATTTTCATCGAATCTATCATTATTTTTTTATCGACGAAAGGAAACAATGGAGTGATTAATACGTATTAATTCATCTACGGAGTCGAATTCTCCATAAGCGGTCGTATGGGTTTCTTTCCCGTAAGGGGCATAAATAACTCTTACTTATACGTCTCTTTCAATTATCTTTTAGAGCTTCCTACAATAAACTTTTACGTACCAATTAAGTCTAATTACGTTATGCGTGTGCGTGTGTGTGTACGTGTGATTTACGAGCGGTTGCGAGAGGACAAATATCGTCCCGTTGTTGTTTATCGTACGTTTATTTGTCGTTGGGTTTCGTTTAGTGCAAATGCATAATAACCGTTTTGTCCGATTTACGAGAGCCGTAACGCTAACGACCATCGAGGAATAAAAATTGTAACCTTTTGTCGAAGGTTTCTCTTTGTGAATTATTCATTGTTATGTAAGTCGATCTTGATAATAATAAGGAGTGAAGCATGGCCAGACTGGTTAAATCAAATCATTGTACTGCTAATCTAATCGGCGGTAATTTAAGAATCGCAACGACGAAAAAGACTAACGTTGATATGCTTGATTCGAATTGTACTGGGTGTCTCGTACGTAAGGAAATTAAGAAACCACTCACGCTTGGGCTATAAGAGAGCAAACGTCGTACGAAATTTTCAGCGTTTTCTCTGAAACTCTCTCTCCAATTTCCCTGATAACTATGCTATTCCAGAATTCCATAGCGACTTTTCTTAAATCACTAGCGTATTTCCAAACCAACTGTACATTTTTCTGGAATCCATACCCGTTTAGTCAGACTGCGTAGTAATTTTCTTTGGGGCACTTGTGTTTACCCTGAATTTCCTAGTGATTTTCCGTTGTCAACCCTCCCAGGATCTTTCGTAAATCATTGGTGATCTCCCATGATTTTCGAAAGATATCCCCGAAGGTTCTTTCAACTCTTAAAATTTTACCAATCGAACCCAGTTTTTTCCCTTTGAATGACCACTTAGGCGTTACGTTTTTAATTAGGCCTCAAGGAATTTTTTCCTCATTTTTCTCGTAATCAGAGGGGTCAATAAAACTACGAAAGTGCCCTTCAAAATTCAATTAGACGAAGTTTTGAAAAATCGAACTTCCAAAATCCACCTATTTCTCGGTTTGAAAGGTCATAGCAGGAATATGGCTAGGCGCAGCCTTCCCGCGCATATACCATTAGAAAGAGCACAAAATTTTCTATCACTCGTAGAATTTTCAGGAACTTCTGGCTCCATCGAAAATTCGATCAAATTTCCATATATACCCCTGTCGATTTTTGCGAAAAAATGAACTTGCTCATAACGAACTGAAAATCAGTACAGGGGGAGTTTTGAATGTGCTGAATGCATATCTGAAGTCAGTTTTTCTCCAAAGTGATTAATTTAGAAGTTACAGCTGATGATCTGAGATAAAGTCCGAAATTCAGGAAGCTATTTTTTTAATTAGGCCTCGGAGAATTTTTTCCTTATTTTTCTCGTAATTAGAGGGGTCGATAAAACTACGAAAGTGCCCTTCAAAGTTGAATTAGAGGAAGTTTTGAAAAATCGATCTTCCGAAATCCACGTTGTCTCGATTTCAAATACATTGGCGGTATTTTTTTAATTAGGCCTCATGGAATTTTTTCCTTATTTTTCTCGTAATTAGAGGGGTCGATAAAACTACGAAAGTGTCCTTCAAAGTTCAATTAGAGGAAGTTTTGAAAAATCAATTTTTCGAAATCCACCTAGTCTCGATTTCAAATACATAGGCGGTATTTTTTTAATTAGGCCTCATGGAATTTTTTCCTTATTTTTCTAGTAATTAGAGGGGTCGATAAAACTACGAAAGTGCCCTTCAAAGTTGAATTAGAGGAAGTTTTGAAAAATCGATTTTTCGAAATCCACCAGGTCTCGATTTCAAATACATAGGCGGTATTTTTTTAATTAGGCCTCATGGAATTTTGTCCTTATTTTTCTCGTAATTAGAGGGGTCGATAAAACTACGAAAGTGCCTTTCAAAGTTGAATTAGAGGAAGTTTTGAAAAATCGATTTTTCGAAATTCACCTAGTCTCGATTTCAAATACATAGACGGTATTTTTTTAATTAGGCCTCATGGAATTTTTTCCTTATTTTTCTCGTAATTAGAGGGGTCGATAAAACTACGAAAGTGCCCTTCAAAGTTCAATTAGAGGAAGTTTTGAAAAATCGATTTTTCGAAATCCATCTAGTCTCGATTTCAAATACATAGGCGGTATTTTTTTAATTAGGCCTCATGGAATTTTTTCCTTATTTTTCTCGTAATTAGAGGGGTCGATAAAACTACGAAAGTGCCCTTCAAAGTTGAATTAGAGGAAGTTTTGAAAAATCGATTTTTCGAAATCCACCAGGTCTCGATTTCAAATACATAGGCGGTATTTTTTTAATTAGGCCTCATGGAATTTTTTCCTTATTTTTCTCGTAATTAGAGGGGTCGATAAAACTACGAAAGTGCCTTTCAAAGTTGAATTAGAGGAAGTTTTGAAAAATCGATCTTCCGAAATCCACGTAGTATCGATTTCAAATACATAGTCGGTATTTTTTTAATTAGGCCTCATGGAATTTTTTCCTTATTTTTCTCGTAATTAGAGGGGTCGATAAAACTACGAAAGTGCCCTTCAAAGTTGAATTAGAGGAAGTTTTGAAAAATCGATTTTTCGAAATCCACGTAGTCGCGATTTCAAATATTTAGGCGGTATTTTTTTAATTAGGCCTCATGGAATTTTTTCCTTATTTTTCTCGTTATTAGAGGGGTCGATAATACTACGAAAGTGCCCTTCAAAGTTGAATTAGAGGAAGTTTTGAAAAATCGATCTTCCGAAATCCACCTAGTCTCGATTTCAAATACATAGGCGGTATTTTTTTAATCAGGCCTCATGGAATTTTTTCCTTATTTTTCTCGTAATTAGAGGGGTCGATAAAACTACGAAAGTGCCTTTCAAAGTTCAATTAGAGGAAGTTTTGAAAAATCGATTTTTCGAAATCCACCTAGTCTCGATTTCAAATATATAGCCGGTATTTTTTTAATTATACCTCATGGAATTTTTTCCTTATTTTTCTCGTAATTAGAGGGGTCGAAAAAACTACGAAAGTGCCCTTCAAAGTTGAATTAGAGGAAGTTTTGAAAAATCGATCTTCCGAAATCCACCTATTTCTCGGTTTAAAAAGTCATATTAAGTCTAGGATCCCTTGTAGGATAGTTTAGATCCGGATAGGGAGTTCACTAATGATTTAGCGAAGGGAAGATCACTAGAGAAATCCATAGTTATCAACGGAAATTTGTTAGGAAATTTAGGACAACAAGGGAACTCTGGACAGTCCCTACTATCACCAAGAATGTTTAAGTCTATAGAAATTTTTGCAATACCAATATGTAATTTGAGGAAACTTATTTAGGGGATTTGTAGGAAAACCACTAATGATTCATGGAAGGAAATTTAGGGAAAATCACTATTAAATGCTTCTCTAAAGTATTCGGTGGAAGTATACTAGTGGAAGTATACTCAGGTAGTTTATGTCCTTCGAAAATTTTACTAGAAAGTTCATAAAATGATAAATATATTCTACGAAGAAAACTGACACTTCAACCTTACGGTCCAGGGACGCTATCCCTTTTCATCCCCCGCGATGGGAATTAAAAAGTTCCTCCCCGAAATCTCCTCCCGGAGGATAAATCCGTCCTAAGAGCGCGGATATAGAAAATTCCCGAACGTCGCCGTATAAATATGTTGTTCGAATGATTGATGGCGGCATTTTTTGTTTCCTTGAATAAATCGTAAACCCCAGAGAAGATCTTCGACACCATGTGGCCGCAAAGTCAACATCTGGCGTGAAATATTCTTAGGATTTGTGAGGAGAGAAAGAGAGGGATTTTGAAATTTCAACAAATTAAGGAAGTTTCACGCGGCCATAAGCGGTCATCCCTTAATAATTGGCGGTTTTGATGGAAAGGGGATATTCTTAAAAAAAACGTGCCCCTGCGCGCTGCCTATGAGTTTCTACATAGGTGTTTCGATCGCCGGAGATTCCAAAAAGTCATTATTACGTTTTTTCCTATTCTGAATAACGGCGTCCACCAAGTCCGTAATACAGAGGTTCCCGTGTACCCACGCCCATTTTATAATATTTCAAATAAGAAATTCGTCGCTCGTTGAGATTGGTTTCGTGTTTGGTTTGACACTTAAATATTATCTCTTCGCGGTTTGAACTTTCGGTCCGTGCAAACATTCTCTTATTAAAGAAACAAAAGAGGCTTTCAAATATTTACCAGTTTCGGTATCGGCGAACAAATATTTTGTAAGCACATACTCGTTCTTTAAGTGCCGCGAAAAATTCCTGTTTTTCGCGTAAAGTCAAGCTTTTAACTCCGGTTAAATCGCTGTTGACTTTAACGCTTGTTTATTTGTCGACGTTATTTTTTGATTATTAAATCTGGACAAGGATGTTTAGCGCGGCTCGTTAATAACTCATTAATAATTTAACAAACGTTAAGACGAGCGTCGACGACGGACGGTAATTCATTTAACTTTCACCGAAGAATTGTTCACATCTGATGTAAATGTTTTAATAAACGTGTCAACGGGGAGTTCAACGGACCTAATCGTCATTAATTACTGATGGTGGAGATATTTAATTCGAATGTAATGGAAATTTTCGAGAAATTCATAAATTCGACCATGGAAAACGAGTTAATTTACATGTCAACAGTAATGGCAGACGCCGAATCCAAAATATCAAGCTTCTCTCCCTAGCAAAAAAATTATAAAAGGATAATTCGTCTTAAGCGAAGATCTTCATTCCTCCACATTGTTACGAATGAGAAAATTCAAATTTCATGCTAATTTAATGCTTTAATTAGATTTGCGCAGGAAACTTTCGCAATGTAAGACGGAACTTCTGTTGTTCGAGCACATAATTAAACAAGAATATCTCGGGAGGGAAACGGGAATAGCTGACTTGTTGAAACGTTCGGCAAAAGGATTTTTCCTTCGGGAACGATTACAGAAAAAGAAAATATTAGAAAACTTTAAGCCAACCGAGAGGAACGAAAGGCTTGACGCTAATGCAAACAAAAATTAAATAAAAGTGGTCAAAGGGTTTTTGAGAAATTGTAAAAGGCGAACTCGGGCTGATAACAAGGGTGAGATCACGGGATATTGTTGGGAAATCGAATGGAAGAGTTGGAGTAAAATCACTAGAGCTTGAAAAGCAGATCTGCAGTGACATCACTAGGGAGCCCTGTGAAATTCTTACCAAGGCAAGGTAGCATACTTGTACCAATTTAGGAAGTGTTGATAAATAATTCAGAGAGATGATCAGAAGATCACTAGTGGCTTATGAACGATCACTGGGAAAAATCACTATATAGGGAAAATTGCAGGGAGGTAAGCGAAATAGGAGATACCAAAGCTCAGGCAAAGAATATATAGGGAAAAAAAGGATAGTTTATATCACTAGAGAGTTCACTAAGGTTTACCGCAGCATGTTGAAGAGTTAAGGGAAGATAACAGGAGAGACCATGTTGGACTATCACGTTGATACACGTTAATTGAAATATTTTCATCCCAAGACGTCTTCTGAGGTATTTGAACTTGTAGGAACGTTCGTTTTTATTTTAACCCGATGAGATATTTGTGCCCCGGAATCCGGCGTCGATTTATCATACGCGTTGCCTTCATTAGAATGAACAGTAATTTTTATGACGTTTCAAAACGTCGTGGCGCCGGCCAACTTTCCCTGCCTTGATTTATAAACTCCAGACAAGCCACTCGCTCTCTCAACCTAAGAGATAACGCGCCAATAAATTCTAAGAGCGTTCCCGACTCCGTATCATGGAAATGTAAAACAATATCCATTGATGATAAGAGCGGAGCGATCCCATTTCGACGTGGGCGCCCTCTATACGCTCACTTTTATCTGACGGAGGAAATTTTTTCCCTTCCCCTCTGATATATATTTGTTCCTGTTTAAGGAAGGAGCAGAAGAAGAAGGAGACAGTTGTAATAACGGTCGTCCGTTATCGGACGATGTAAATCAGGTCATGAAGTCTGTTTACAAGGAAGTAACAGACTGAGTGGTATTACAGGTGATCCTAATCTGAGATATGGTAGTGGTTTGTTGGATAAAGTGGGCTTGTTAAGATGGGAAGTCGGATGTCTACCCCGAGGGGAAATGGAAAAGAGGATCGCAATCGCTCTTGACGGTTCGGAATCGTTGTTGATGGCGTTCGAAATGCGAAAAGTCGACGTGGTAGAATTGATTTTAGTCGGATATGGGAAATCATTGGGGAATTTAATGTGAAGTCGAGGTTTTCCGATATATTATCGTTACGTGGTTTTATTCATCAACGAGATAAAGAAACAGGAAACATTTTAAAATAACTCTTGCCCCCCTAAGGCGGCAAACAACAATATACTGTCCTTAACCGACAAGGATTTACCCTACGAGTCACTAGAAGTTCTGAAAACTGCTCACAACCCTTATATACTCTGGGTATTGATATAAATCAATAAAAGAAGAGGGCGACTTGCATAGTACTATTTAACGTGGAGAAGGTATTCGACAGGATATGGCACAACGGACTGATTGCGAAGATGGGCGGGCTAGGATTCGAGACGGCGACGACCCAGATGATGCAGGACTACATAAGAGAGAGGAACTTCAGGATCAAGGACAAAGGGACCACATCGAGCAGCACGAGGATGGAAGCAGGAGCACTCCAAGGATCGATATCGGCACCGGTCCTGTACAACATCTACACCAGCGACATACCAATAGGACGAGGAAAGAGCAACACCAGGACTTACTTCTACGTGGACGACACGGCGAAGGCAGCGACATCGATGCAACCAGACAAGGCGGCGGAGTAAGCTGAAACTGGAGACGAAGAGGAGGATCTACCTGGCAGGAATTCGACCGACCATGACGTACGGGACAGCAGCATGGGGACAAGCAGCGAGGACACACATGGGGAGACTAGAAAGGGTACAAAACCATGCGATGAGGAGGATGACGGACGCACCATGGTACATGAGGAACGAACAACCACGACGGGATCTGCGAATTGAACAGCTGAAGAGGACCATCAAGGAGAGGACGAGGAGCACGATCACCAAGGCGATGGAGCACAGGAACCCACTCATTAGGAAGGCTATGGATTACGACGAGGACGCACCATCAAGGCGGAAGAGACCCAAGACGGCGATGACGGAGGACTAGGCACCTAGGAAGGACCAAGGAGGACGATACCACGAAGAGGAAACCAGAAGCAGGACCACCTGGACGAGAGGAAAAGAAAAGCATAACAAGGATCGCGGAGGAGATTTAAACCTAGAGGGGGAAGTAGGGAGCTATATAGCTCAACTTTGTAAAATTCTGGACAATAGACGGTAAATCAATGAAAGTGACTTTAATACCGGCGTGCGCACTCAGATTACGCACGCCATTGGTTCAACGCACTTTCTTCCTGGCAGGAATGTCCTGGAACTCATGGTACTCCAAAAATTAACAGAAGACGCTTTCCGCTCTTCTTTCCCCCGTACAACCTAGTTACGTTTCTAATTGGTATCTCAGTAATTACGAGGGTTACAGGGTTACAATTAGGCAATTCCCTTAATAATAATGAATTATTACTTAAAACACTAATGCATGTAAATGCTTTGTATACGGACGGCGATGCTCTCCCCCGTCTGATTTCTCCCCCGATTCGTCTCTAACCCCCCCCCCTTCTCTCTTGTTGCAGGGGACGATGTGACAGTTTGACAGGCCGCCCTGTCACACGAAGACGCGATGCGCCCCCCGTTATTGTAACTCGGAAGGACGCCACGGCGACGTTGACACATACGACGACCGCCATGACGACGACGGCCCCCTCCGTGGTGTCACTCCTCGCGGTGACGACGCTCATCGTCAGTGGCGTCGCGACGGCCAACCAAGGTAAAGTAACGAGAAATAATTTATAGGCCCCATCCTATTGGTAGAAATTTTAGAAATTTACATTGCGCATAATAACGGCTTATCCGAAAGCAGCCTTTGGTATAGATGTAAAGGTGAGCTCGGTGGTAGTTAAGATGGGGACGTCGTTCTTAGCTCCATGAATACATTAACGACGCGTTGTTTAATTTAATAAATGTTACCGTTTCTTCACATTTTGAGCAACCGGTAATGGTTTTAATTACGACATGTCCCCTAAGTGTCACCATCCCACGTCCTCCTACGGAACTTGCGCCGAGCGCTCCCACTCTTGAGAAAAAATTCATAACGGGCAAGGACCTGGGGGAAAATGTAGTGAGGGTTATCAACAAAGAGGGAAAACAAAAATTAATGACATCAATAATAATCGACATCCAAACGGTTCTAGGTGTCTAAATCATTTTTCATCATAGTAGATACCCGAGTCCTTCCGCGGCTACATAATTTTAATACCAGAATTTCCTTTTTAGGTTCAAATAAATTATTCAAGAAAGATTATTCGAGAAAATTATTAGTAAAATTGTGCGATTTGAGTACCTTCCCTCTAAACGATCTGGATCGATATCGGTCCGAGTGGCGAGATACGCGAGCGTTTTACCGTCTAATTTGTTTGCCAGAGCCACTCAAGACCATTACTTATCTCGATAATAAAAGATGTGTGTCTGTGTGCAGTAAAAAGCTCGTGGAGGAGTCTCTCTCTTTCCCGTGCATCCGCACGCGGTGTACTTACTTACACGGCAGACGGGGAAAAAATCTCTAAAAGCCACTTTCGTTAACGAAAGTTTAACGCTCGTGGTGTGTGTGCGTGGGGGACTTTTAAGTTAAATTGAAATTGATGCAGAGAAAGGTCTCTCGAAAATACTTAAGACGGTTGAGTTGGTTTTAACGTCAAGCGCTCACTTCCTGAAAAATTCCAGGACGTACGTCTCGGAT
Source organism: Cryptocephalus primarius (assembly GCA_963576515.1). Classification (NCBI taxonomy): domain Eukaryota; kingdom Metazoa; phylum Arthropoda; class Insecta; order Coleoptera; family Chrysomelidae; genus Cryptocephalus; species Cryptocephalus primarius. Next base: position 1,629,396 of record OY754949.1, on the reverse strand, counting down.
CATACTAGCGCCTCACAAGTTATTATGGAAATGAAAAATAACGTAACTCTCCTTACTGCCTCACATATGGGAGGATTATTCCCGGCCAATCAAAAGCGTATATTGTATTAATTTTAACTTAAATTTAATATACTCAACGTAAGATATGTTACGTTACGATTTTTAGGTTCGTGCGAAATTAAAAATCTATTATTTAATGCCTTTTCGGCGTCATCTTTGCGTACGCCGCTAAAAGATTGAGAATAGCTTCACTTGGGATAAAACTTTTTAAGGGTAGTTCGACGCTCGCGGACATTTATCTGTCCGGTTTAAATCCGAAACGCCCCCGAGGTGGTGGCGATTTTACCGTCCGGCGTGTAAATCAGGACCGTTCCCGCGAATATTTTGTTCTCCCACGGGATGGCCTATCGCTGCTCCTGCTCCTCCTCTCCGTCTCGTTCCAGAAGTGACAGATCACTCCCGACGGGCTCGACAGGCGATTGTTTACAGTGAAACACCATTAGGGAAATTTCAATTAGGCCGCGCCGGGATTTATACCGTGTCCACGTTGATAACGACGAGAGGGGGATTCTGATGCTTTGACTTTGCTGGTAATCAATACGAAAAAGGTGATTTCTCGTCATTTATTTATTCACTAGCTCATTTTTGGTGGAGGTGTGTCGGTTGTACACCCTGTATATGGTGAGTTGATGTGGAAATTTTCGCTCATTGCAAAATGGAACCAAAACTTTTGGGAATTCCCAAAAGATTCAAAGTTTAGAAAAAATCTTGGAGCAAATTTTGAAAAAACGACCCCTAATGAAGCCAATTTTAATGAAACTCGAAGGCAGTTAACCATTACCGTCTTCCGGTCACACCTTCCCTAAAGCCAGCGGTATTTTTCCCTAGGAACACATTCAAAAAAATTTTTTCCCACGGGAATCCCTTCATCCCGCCGATCACATTAATTCCGGGAAACTCGATTGAGTTCGCAGACCAATCACGAGCCGAAATCGCGAAATACACCGCGTTAATACGACCGAAAAGAGGGCCCCTTGTTAAAGGACAGAAATAAAACCCGCCGGCCTAATTAACAATCACAATTAACAATCACAAAAGCTCCCTTATTTGTTGATGAAAAATTCAGATTAACCCCCGGGAGGGAGAGAGTGGAAGCGCCGGGAAACTCGAACAGATCGGTCCCTTTTGTGGAGAGAAAGAAAAACAGCTTTTCCGGCCCTTTTTCCCCCGAACGTCATTCAGAACTGAATTAATTCAACGACTGAACGAATAATAATAATAACACAAGAAAGATATTCGCGTCTTGGGTTGATATACAGGGGGCAGTAATTAAAAGGAAAAAAAGATTACCGCAAGTGTTACAAAAAAAACGGAAAAAAATTATTATACGTTTGCAGATGGTAATTAAATAATATAGAAAGTTTTATGAACGTGGATAATTAAAAATTCTCATTATACTAGTATTCATAATTTCTGTTGCGAGATTAGAAATGTGAAAAAGCACATTATATTCCCATCTTCAACGCTTGTAAAAGAAAAATTACGTTACTAATTATTAGAGGGTATCGGGGCTAGTCCGCCATACAACCTGCTCTGCTTTTTTTCTGCAACGTCATGTAGCTTAGTCAACTAAGACACTGAACGTGTCTTAAGTAAAGAAAAGTTACCCCGCACATGGGGCGAGTTCCTCAACCACGTACGCCTGCGAGATTACAGAATCACGCCCGCAGTGCATAAATCCTCGTGGAGTACACGCCGATGATAACAATATTGCGGCCGATTGTTCATTACACCGTAAAGTATATTCTGTGCTGTCTGGTCTAGACGGGGGCGATCGGAGGTTGATCGATACGATTCGCTGTGTGGTCTGTCTAACTACTTTGAATAAAATGAGAACGCACTCGAGCGTTCTCGTAACTTTCGCCTTTTTAGCGTTCCGTGTCGAATCGCTCCGATCTCCCCTACCACGGTATGTACTTTTGCAATATGTATTCGTTTTAAAGAAACGAATCGTTAAAAATGCCTCAACGAGGTTTTTGACAACCTCTGGCTGTTTTACAAAGATTTTTTTAATATTTTCACATTTGAAGTTTTTTGTACAACGTATTAACTATCACCTTATTAACCCTGAGAAGGCTGTATGAAAAACTTGTTAAGTACTCTCTTTCACAGTCGGTCAGATGGGGCACAAGAAGTAGAAATTGCGTTTGCTGTATCGAGTGTTACCATGGGAACACTGCGTCATTACATTTTTACTGCGATAATGTGAAATTGGCGGTATTAATCGAGAACGCATTTCCCGCCTCATTACCACACATTTTATATGCATGAGAGGTGATACGCAGTCCATATTTCGATCGTAATGCAGAATGCAGATCGAACTTCGATATCAATCGTACTTTTTTCGCGCAGACGCGTTCGCAGCCTCGGAATAGAGACATAATTTGGTTTCGTTTTCATTTGGATACGTGGCACCTAATTTCTGCGGTTTTCGCCCGGCCCCGGTTAAGCGAATAACCGACGGATTTCCCATTCCGGGTGGTACTTGTTAATTTAAGGGGCGCCACCATGTGGCGCGATATTAAAAAATCCGATGAACGATAAAAAACGCGACCGAACGCATATGTACTCGTATCCCGAGCGATCGGTGTATAAACACAATAAAATCGTAATAAATGTCTTCGGTTATGGGCCTGGCTACTCCATATTTCGACCCCACTACGGGAGAGCGGATTAAGTGATCTGAGTGCCATGAACGAATTAGCGCGGGGCGGAATGAAATTTGAGGCTTCGACGAGCCGCATGTGCTTCGTACACTTAATAATTAGCGTTCGTTAACTGTTGAGAGCTCATAGTTAGGCGAATGTAAATAAATTATTTTCTCTCTTTGACCTCAGAGGGTGTTACGCGCGTTCACCGTGTACAGCCCACGTCGTGTCTTTAGTTTTCTTATTATCTTGTTCTATTTTTGCCAAACGTTTCTCTCGATTCCTATTCGTGTCCCTTTCTTCCCCTTTCCCATTCTTAGCGAAGAAGAAAATTGCCTTATACCAAAATGCTTCCTAATGGCATCCCTTCTTATTTCCTTTGTTTTTCAAATATGTATCTTCTACACGACACATTATTGCTGCGCACTATAAGTGGAGAAAAATCAAAAATGGAATTTTAGAGATATGAAGTTTCAAAATTTAACGTGTTCAGAAAATATTTAAAAAATAATAACACCATCTTCCCTGTCTTCAAAGTGCCACCACTACCTCCAGTACTTGTACCTTTTAATCTGTACACTTTTTGGACACCTTGTATATTACTACATCTCTGAGGTACCAGTGACAGACTTAAGTTTCTTGAATTCACAGAATGTTCTGGAAATCGGTCCTCTAGATTTTCATAAACTATCAGAGTACCTAACTCTCCAGTTAAGTAGGATGCTTCTTCCCATTTTCTCAATGAAAAACTGGACTACTTGGCCCTTTAAAATTTATAATATTTCCAGCACGTCCTTAATTTTTCTTCTAAATGTTCTAAAAGGTTTAGAAAATTTGTAGGCTGTTCTAATCTGTCCTATCAGGAGTCTTAAACCTTCTGGAGTTTGGATGGTTGCCAGAATTTTAGTTATGGGTGTAATAATACAAAAATTTGTTGCCTATCAATTATTAGCTTATTGTTTGTCATGTGACGACTTTTAGTCTAGAACGTTTCCAAGGGTATTTAAGCGTTGTCGTCGAATGATGACTTAATTAAAGCAACCTGACTTAATTCTTGATATGTAGTCCTCTGCCGGAGCAATAAACGGTGTGTACCATTCCGGAAGCGCAAATTGACCTGTCACAACATAATCCGACCTGATCAATGCCTTTTACGGTCCGATAATTGCTCTCCACGTAAAAAACCTTCGATGATCGACAGCATGAAAATGCCCCGTTTCTCTGTCTCACGCGTCTCGTGTTTTACGGAAGCCGGGAAAAAACCATTGGAATAATCAGTTGGGATAATTTATTACAACAAAGGGAGTGCGCGAGAGAGAGAGAGAGAGAGAAAAAGAATGGAGAGTTGTGGTTCGGTGAACAGGATCGGTTTACAGATAATTGTCCCGTCACGAGACCGAGAGCGCTCGGTAATTAAAAGATCCTTCATTTATCTTCCGACCGGTAATAATTTGTTATGAGGCGACGCCGCCGCCCTAACGACGACGACGAGCTAATGAAAAGTTGTGTTATTAATGGACGTCCCGCAGGAGAGGCGTTCGCACCTGCACAAAATGCACACGAAAGTGTGTTTTATGAATAAAAACTAGGGAAGATCAAAACATTTTCTTATATTTCTTATATAAATGAGGATGAACTACCCTTGAAATCTGCTTATTAGTCCTATAGTGTCTATATATTGTTGATAAGGAAATTATGGGTTTAATAATTGGGATTTGCACTTGAAAAATACGAATTATAGCTTCCCGCGTAAATTTTCCGGCCCCCTCGGGAAATCCTGACTTTTCGGAATCCCTTATTGGCATGAAAATTCCTGACACCAGCGGTCACTGTATTGGAGCCCACGTTTAAAACTCTTCTTAGAGGTTTTTAGCTCATAACTCATTCAAAAAGTACCGTTTTATGTCAAAATTTGGCAGTAAGTAGAGGATGGCTCAAGGAATTAAAGTTATATTGTAACATTAGCTATGAGCTGGGGGTGGAAAACTCCCCTATTCCGAGGTGGGAATTGTCGAATTCAAAATAATCGTCAAAATCGGTAAATGACTGAATTCTAAGCAAAAATCCTTCTATAAACATTTTTTTATAAAATGTGGACTTTTTGAAGGAAAGAATTTTTGTAATTATAGTAGGAGGGGTGGTTCTTGATATTTGAAATTTTTAGAAAGTGTTAAATAACCCTACAACTACTAAAAATATTTGTCACTTCTTCTTAAAACAATTTTAGCGGTTAGAAATATTTTTCATTAGATTTTATCATAATTTTTAAGTGTTGAAAAGCATTATAAATTACATTTCGTAACATTTTGCATATATAAACTATTTCAACCTATAAAACACTAGGATATACAATTTTCACGATGTGAGAGTAGTGGGGGGTGATTTTAAGGATTTCAGTTATTTGATGAATCATTTTCAGGTACCTGAATTGCTAGTAATCCCTTTCCAAAAATTCCTCTTTTCACGCCCATCGCGCATATAATTTCGGGCCTGGAAGATGCGATATTATTAGTGTAATATTTCATTCAGCGGCACGAACCTTCTCCGAGTACTTGTACGACACATGCAGAACATAACCTGTACACCGCAATAAAGTGTGAAAATATTTACGTGGAAACGTTTATATACATACACGCAGTCACTCACGTAACGCACCTACGTGTAATATCCGGGGCTTTCGTGAATTATGTCCGATTCGGATGCGTATATTTTCCAAACAGCCAGGTTTTATGATAACCAGTGATAATGTACGTAATGTATTCCACACGCGAAATAACAAATTTACACCACACACACGGTGTGTGTGTGCTTGGAAAAATCGTAAAACGTTACATATTTGGGAGGTTCGGAGGCGGTTTTGTGTTAGGTGATAATTGGATTTAAGTTATGCGAAGGTTTTATAATCCCATGCGATAGCCTAAGTCGCATGACGACCCCAGAATTCAGTCAAATCGATCAATTAATGAAGCATATAAAAATTGCCCTAGTAATGGATCGTACACGTGTGGCCTTATTTTGGACACATATCAATCGGTCTAGTTCGTCAGTTCATCACATCATACTTGATATAAACTAGTGTTTAGTAAACGTAACCGCATCTTTAGGAACTAATCTTGTGGAAGGTTCAAAGCTAAATCATTCATCACACAGGGTGTTCGACATTCTAAGGGCGCAGCTCAGCGATTCCTTAGGGAACGTGTCAGCGGCACAGGCGCAACAAAAGGTCTCCTCTCAAATTTTAGGGTACGAGAACTCGTTTCTCCACGCGATCCCCTTGCCTACAACCTATTCATCTCTCCCCCTAGCGAGCGAGTGCTCCGATATGTTTACGGTAATTAAAATGCCATAAGTTCCTTCATCGCGATCGATCCTTAATCGCTCCTAGTTGAAACTTGCCAGGATTATTTACTAATTTAGTGTCTAACTGCTGTACAAATTTGACTGGAATCAGATCAGTGGGACCAGAGTTATTAAGGATTTTCGTTGGGTAAATTTGGAATTCCATCCACGAAAACGCTTCCCATGGAATATTTTTCATCTTCTTTCCAGCATTTATGTAAATATTGTCGAAATAAAACGAAATGTCGCGGGTTGGCCGTTTTCATATCCCGCAACTTCACTGAGAAATTGTTATTACTTCCTCGAAGAAAGGAGGCGTCGTGCATAAATCCAGGGGGCGTTATTAGTTTCATCAAGGGATGAATTCGTTTCACTCGTCACGCTTCGAAAATCTGAAAAGCATTAAAGTAAATATTTGTAGCATTAAACTCCTCGTACCTCATTTTTGCCCGGTTTATATTACATGAAACGGCCCCTCGGAAGATTATTGCGGCTCTCGACCGGATTTTTATGGCGATTCTTTTAACGTAACAATCGTTAACTGCCGACGTAAATCTTTTGTTTGTTCTGTCGTTTCTCTTCCAATAAAAATTTCCTCCGGGAATGGGAACGAATGCAGCGCGCCGGAGAATTTCTAATCCCGAAACATAAACTCCCCTTTCATAGCTCGTAAAATCGGCCGAAGACGGATTCACTAATACACGAAACAGACGAAAATATCCGAACGTGTTTGTAACATCCGATGAATAAGGGTTCCCTTCAGGAATTCAATGGGCGGACCACACAGGCATGGAGGTTCTAATTTCTTGCGTTTTTGCTAATTATGTGTTTCGCATTAACTTTGCTGCTAACGTTATTAAAGCTGCTTTCGTTGGTTTTTAGTAACAAAAGGCCTCTAAGTTTGTACAGTATTCGTTTGTCTTGTGTAGTTCTGTATTCTATATTATCTGGTATACCTCCAGAAAAAGTTTGTGATTTGGTGACTCCCCAAGTTAATGTTACATCGGGCCCAAAAAATCCTGTTATTTAATACACGGCAGCGACGAATCCCGTCGTGCCTCCTCGCGTTTAATAATTAACAACTCGATCCCCCGGCGCCCTCGACTCTTCGAGAGTTATTCATCTGCGCCCTCATTATTCTTCGATGGGGCGCATTAGCCAACTAACCAAAAGCCGTTATTATTAGAAGCCGAAAATAATTACGTTAGTCCCCGGGAGCAAATAGGCACGGCGGAGAGTCCCCGACGACTTGGGAATCATCGGTTTCCGCCGCCGTGAGCAAATGTTTGCGTTTCATTTTCGGGAACAAAGTTCCTAGCGGGGAAATTGAATTTTAAATTATGTACCTCTCGGACCGATGATGACGTGCCGAGATTCCGTCGGTGTATGTGACGATATGCCAAATTTATTTAATTGTCGGCTTGAAGGCGGTGTAGGTGTCGACCGTTGGACGATTTTCCTATGAATTTTGCATCAAAACTGCTTAAAGCTCGAGTAAATCGAATCTGAAACTTCAACGCCGGTCCTGCGTAAAAATGTTCACAAGAAAATCGCTTATACAGGACAATTTTAGTTAATAAACTTACATCTCTTTACTAAAAACCAATAAGTGCTGTCTTGAATGTTCGTGATGACGTCATTGTATGGGTTTTTAACTGAACTCTGCCATTTTTTCCTTAATTTAAATTTATCAACGAATTTTTGCATGAGCATTAATACACACTTCTTATCCCCCTTTAAACTACACAACATATTCCCAAAGTTTCATTGTCAGACTCCCCAGATCCCCGTTATTTAAAGATAAGTCATATATTGTGAAGATCTATCTTCAGCCCTTCTCTAAATTTCATGATTATGCTCTTTCCCTATGTTTTAAAGATATCCACTTCAAGCATAAGTCCGCATTTATTATACTCCCATATTTTATTAAGCAAACCATGGTTTTGTTGCTCCACCCCTTGGCGAGAAAAGAGGGATAATCTTACTTAAGAGTTCAGCCACATCTTCGTATCTCCGTAACCTTACGAATACATGCGCCGGACGTCATATTTTATTACTAAATTATTGCAGACGACAGGGGCTAATGGTGGATTCGTAAAACTACCCCTTCAACCCTTACCTTCAAAAAAATGTTTCCCTGTGTACAGTTTGGGCTGTTTGTTGCTATTTGATTGCTCAACTTTTAAGCAGAGTACGATTTTATTGCTCCACCCCTTTAGCGAGTAAGAGGGGATAATATGATTTAAGACAACACTTAGAAAATGTAGAGCTTCCCCTTGCAAAGCAGGGTGATTGCAGTAGTAATAGTGATATTATAATCTTGGATTTGTACATCTTCCTTCTTCTATGAAACTTGTGGGATACCGTTACTAGTCCCTATCGTCAGCAATGAAATAGTGTTAAGTCACATTATCCTTTTTTCTCGCTAAGGGTTGGAGCAATAAAATCTTACTTTGCTTCAAATTTGAGCAATTAAATAGCAATAAATCGCCCAGGCTGTAGTTAGGAAAAAAATGTGTTTTAATATAGTGTATACTTGCTAAATTTGAGCTCAAACTGTAGAAAATTTACTCCACCGTAACTTTGAAAATAGGGGTTTTCAGGAAACCCAAGAAACCCAGGGAAAGACAGGAAAACAGGGGGGGAAGCAGGGTTTTTAGACTAGCTGTTTAGAAAATTTTTGGAAATAGGACTAAAAAATAATTAAAAATACTAAAAAACAAACGTTCTCAATTTTTTCGCAGCAAACCCAGATTTAGGGCATTGCATTTTAATTTTTACCGATCGGTTTTTAAGTTTCCTGAACTGCGTGTAGAGTTTTTTTTTTGTACTGGAAAATCGTAAATTATCCTCTTCCTCCTTTCCCCAAGAGGGCCCTTCTTCATTTACATTTTTATTACCGAACAAGAGACTTCTGTGCATTAAACAAAGGACTGTGTGTGTGTCTACTGCGGGACAAAAGAAAAACACAACATTAGCGGACTTGAATTTTAATTTCGAAAAATAAAAAATGTCGCCCGACGACTACGACGACGAGTATTTAGTGAATGCAACCGCAACCTTTTTATATTTGTCCCCCGTTTTATTTTACTTTTTTCTTTCTTATTCTCCTTTTGTGTCGTTTTATTTCGTTCAACTACGCGCCCCGTTCGGTTTTCGTTACAACCGCCGCATTAAAAACCGCGTGGGAAACATTAACGAATCAAAACAATGGGAATTAACTTAAACGCTAATGAAATGTCCGATTTAATATTCATCTTTCTCTTTTTTTCCCCGTGCGGCAGGCGAGCTCGTCGACGAGGGGTTACCAGAGTTTTTACACGGGGATTAACAATGTACGTTTTGTTCTTCGGACGTTTACATCATCTAAACGTCCAGATTAAAAAATAAATGAATTGTGTTACAACGACCGCGAACAGATTACGTTCTGCGATTGTACTAAACAATAATTACATTACAGGTTTTCGTTGCTACTCTCGGTTGAACGCCCTGTACACAATTTTGTTAATATACCATGCAAAATGGATGTTAACGCTGGAAACCCAACAGCTTAATATACCTGGACACTCATTATTACCATTTTGTTTTATGGTAGGACAAGTAAAATCAACCCCTGTACCCCCATATTTCACCCCAAAATACAAACACCCTGATTTTTCCCCTAGTGTTCAATAATCAGAAAACACCTCATACGCTTCTGTACAAATCAGGGTAGTTAGTGACAACATATTCCTGCCGCTGCCGCTCGGGTCGTAAATTGCAATTATTGTTTGGTCAGGTATACGACGACATTAAAAAAACACAGGGTACTAAACAATATGGCAAAGTACCAGGGGGACTTACATGGATAGTAAGAGAAGGAGCATGTGTCGGACACCCTGTACATACTTTTATTAATAAATCAAGTTTTGTGTAACGTTCCAAACGTACATACTTGTATTACGTCGTACACCTTTCTACCTCTCACATTTTTGTCTTTGGATGCGTGACCACACGTGTCACAGTCATTATCCATTATTTATAAGCGTTTACCGTAGTAAACAATATGAATTATCCCTATCCTATGAAATATGCCAAAAGGCTTTTACGTTTCGACATTCTTGAAATTTCTCACGGCCAGGAGAAAGTTTGGGAGCTCGAAATTTATTCCTCCGGTCGATCTATGCATTATTAATAATTCAGAATTTAAGCAAACAAATGTATATGCGTCGACGAGGAGTTAAATATTAATTAATGTATTATTGTACCATAAACGAACTCTCCTTTCATCTTTTCTTTCGTTTTGACACGTGTGAATGATTTGTTTTTGTGCGTGGAGAAACGAGAGAGAATGGTCGCCATGTGAGGAATTTGCTTTTAATAAACATGCTTTTTATTGACAATCGGCGCATTGTATTTGGTTTAATGCGCTGCATCGAGCTTAATTAAACAAAAAAGTAATCATGGGTAACACCTTTTGAACCTTAACGCTTCAATCGATGAAGCTATCCTGAATTGAGCATACTGCGATCTTTCAATCAGATCAACTTTAGGAGGGCAGTTTTGCTACGCTTTAATTTGTAAACTCGCTTTGAACGTCCCGACATGATCCCCTTAATTGCATTAATTTATGTCGAGAGATCACCGGTAAGAGATAGCGGAGACCAACAACTCCTGGGATCCGCGACCATAAATCTCGACTCTTTTACTCTTTCTTTGCGAGCGTTCGATTTGTTCGTTATCGACTCAAGACGAGAATAAAAAAATCTGAGAGGGGTTTTGGAGTAGTTTTGAATTTGAAACGAATCGTCATTTTGATCTGCTCGATAACCAGAAATATCCGTCGTCGTCGATAAATCAGTCCAAAGACAATAAATCCGGCGATTCGCCATATCGCGGTTTGTTATTCTTAAGGCCCGAAACGTCTCGGCTGTTTATTTTGTTCCACCGTAATTGAGCAGCTATTCGCGGACATGTCCCCGAGGACTTTACGTAAATATTTACCATCGATCCATGACGTTCGGGTGAATTAGCCTATTAAACATGGTAGTCACTTCTAAAATGGCTCCCTTTCTTCTATTTCTCGGTCTGTGTTGTCTCTTTTTTCTTCATATTAGTTTGGCGTATACTAGTGCTCTTTGAGCTTGGTCTTTGTTTTACGATGGGTACGCTGATGACTTAATGCAGTCCTCCTCTACCTGGAGGACTTGAATTTTCTGTAGAGGTATATTCCCTTAGCCAAAATGTATTTACTAGTCTGTCATTTCTGTCTGCTACATAACGATTGACGTGCAATTTTGAACGTGGGGAGGAGTGCCTGAAGATCGTGCCGAAGTGTGCTTTTCTGGGGGTGGTTCCCACCCCTTCCCGGGTGGGGTGAAAATTTTTATACTCAAAATAACCACAAAAATCGATAGAGGAGTCAGTTTTGAGCAATAAATTCAAAAAATTTATCAATAGAAATTTGGTATGAGTAGACGTCGAATTACATCCTTGAATGCTTCATCGATACGACAATTTTCGACGCGAATAAATCGTGAAAAGCGAAATTCGATATGCCAATGCCATTTAACTGTAGGAAGGACTAGGATTTAACTGTAATCAACTTAAAATAACAGGCGTTGCGAACTGACCGTGGATAGACCATGCGTGCGTTGTAGTCATGTTAACTGCTGAAACGCCTTAGAAACCTGCTAAATTTGATTTTGCGATTTAAGCTTAGACCGTTTAAACAGTTCGAATTGACTTTAAATTTTACTCCAGAAAATGAAAATAAGTGAATTAAAGAGCAAACACAAAGTTCCATTTCGTTTCAAATCCCTCCCTTGAATCTCAAACTTGTAATTGGTAGAATTGCTCGAAACAATTCCCGTAAACGGATTATACCGCAGACGCTCGTAGGATATTTTATTAACCCCGTATCATATTTAACAAACACTCGAAATAATTAATCTACACATGCAACGTATTTACGTCGGGGCGTCGCGCTCGTCGGGCATAATTCGGTTTTAGTGAATTTATTTCTGGTTATATATATGTTTACATTTAATTTCCAGTTTTAAAATCGAATTTGTTATTTGTATGAACTACAACGGACGATGCGCGATTTACGGCGGAGATAAACTGCGCGACGCGCTTTTGAAATCAATTAGCGATCAGAATTTATGACAGTTTCCGATCAAATTGGAAATATTAATGGATCGAAAAGCGTTCACGTTACACCATACATGCAAATTTGATTGAATTTACACAGACGTAATTGGATTAACGTATACAATACAGGTACAGGGTGTTTTGCAAAAAAACGGGGATGATGTGAAGTAATCTATCGGTGTTACAGATTTTTTTTGATCTTACGTTATACATGTTCACAGTTTGTACTTTTTTTAGGTGAAACTTACTTAGCGCACGCGCAGAGAGGGAGGGAAACTGACAATAAATGTTGCGCGCGCACACCGGGACGAGGAACAGTAGAATCCTTTTAATAATCGACATGACAACTGTATCATTAAAATGTGAACATGTCAACTGTATAACGCGCAATAGTAAAGTATTTATTACGTAATACATATATTAAGTAATACATAATTACTTGGGATTGATAAGAGATGAAATAATTGGAGGAGAGAAGTGTTTCGTGTACGTCGAACTGGGGAGTTCTCTTTTACTTACTACGTATATTGCCGATTCGTTCCTTCTCTCCTTCCACCTCTCCTTCCTTTTTTAATCTTTTAAAGTAACACATCTACGGAAGGCGCACACATAAATACCAATCGCCCGGTATTTTATTACGTTTTTATTTCCAGCGTTTCGAGTTAAGACATTAATTGGTCGGGATTTATACGAATTCCTTTAATCGAATCTCCTTCCCCTTCCACCTCCTCCTTGTTCGATCGCCTCGCAATATATTTTAATGGGCGCAATTGTGATACACAAATTGAATTATCGTAACGGACTAACCACCCCCCCACCCCCTTCTCTCTTTCACTCCTTTGTTCCGATCGAAATTTACGATTGCACACGATCGAGGATTAAAGGTCCACTTTTATTGGACGGTTATCGTACGTCGTGCAGGCGTATTTTCGTGAAGATTTGGGGGAGGGCCCGTTCGGCCCCGTTTCGCCGATCCGGACGACGATCGATTCTCGGTGGCGGAACGGCCTCGTTAATCCGAACACCGGACACGTTATTTAGAGACGTATCCCGCCGGTCAATATTTAATCTCGGACATATTTAATTAGAGTTTGACGCGAAAATCGCCTCTATCTCACGAAATCCGGGCGATATTTCACAATTAACCGGTCAAACCTTGTAGCGCTGCGACGCGCCGACCTTTTCCAATCGATAAATAAATCGATGACGTCGTTCGGTAATTACCAATTTATCTATCGATTATTGAAAGTAATAACTCACCGATAAATCGGAGACCTCCTTAATACGGCCACCTCCGTATTACGGGCACTCCCGTAGGTAATAACTTCGATCGAACGCCGTAAATATGCCTCGAAATGTAATTACTTTTAACACGACGATTATATTTCGTAATGACCGGTTTTGATATTCCACGAGACCCCCATATTACGGACGATATCTGCCACGTCGATCACTAAATATTTTTCGAACAAACCGACAATAAAAGGGAATATTTAAGACCGTTCGATCCTCAAAAAAAAGGCAATAAGTGTGTTGACATTCCTCGTATTCCTTCAGAACCTTTTAAGAGTTCCGCGGAAGCTAAACGCTCCTATCTGTAATAATAACGATGAGTAAATATTTGGCCGAAAGTGCGCGATTAAATTATCCATTAACCCACATTCTCAGTCAGCGCTCGCCCGAATAAATAAATCTGACATTAAATTCATTGACAATCAAAAAGGAGAGGGAAAAAGGCTTCCGAGAGTGTTCCCACAGCAAATAAATACGCCCGTTCCCCTGCCAAAAGGGCAATAATGAAAGAATTGAAATACATACATTGAAATACCGACGTCGGTTATAAAGCATGTTATACACTCGTTGTAATAACTACTATTACGCATAGAACATGTGTATAACTCTTTTCCCCTGATTAACTACTGTAGTATGAACGTACGTTCTCGTGTAAAGCTTCAGCGGGTCGTGTTTCGAAATTTCGCTCTGAACGCACCCCCGGAGACCCTTCAGGCCTCTCGGGATGCGACAATACTATTTTTATTTACATCACAACTATTTCGTATATTTCAATGTCATTTTACTAAAATTTCTATGACGCTTTAGTAGGAGCCGTTAAATTGCAGATTTGCCCTGCGCGCCGCCTAGGGGTCTCATTGTGAGGGACTCCAAAACCATCCCGACGAACGATTTTAACATTTTCTGGAACTGTGGCGACCACTGTAATACATCCCGACGAATAGGGAAAAGTGTCGCCTCTTTCTAACGCGTCTATAGACTCTCTAGTATTCAAGCCTATTGAGTATCGAGTTATAATTTAGTTTGATTAATGTGAATTAATGGCAGTGTAAATATCATCTACAATTGCTTTGCAGAAGGTGGAAACATTGCAAATTCTCCTCTTTGACGTACTAAGAGGTGTCAGTCATTATCTGGCTAATGTATGGTAGAATGTATGAGGCTTACCCCTCTTAAATTAGGATAATTTAATTTAGCTACGCAGCAGCTGCGATGTGAGCCAAACGACGATTTAATTAGAAGCGATTTTCCGAGACAAAATATTTTAATTAATTCGATGGATCGCAGGAACGCGATCCCTTTAAATAGATCCGTTCGATTCAGCGCGAAAGAATATTTTTAGACTGTTATTGAGAAGTCTCATTAAGATTGTTTACTACTACTACTACTACTACGTCGGGCGACGTGGAAAGTCCACATCAACCCCCTCGTCCCTCGGATCGTCTCGATTTCCAATACACCTGCCGTTGATAAAACTTTAAGCAAACTTCCGGGCGCCAATAAAAAAAGCTCTCCCTCCCGTGAAATGATTTGCATGTCGCGTCTGATTTCGACAAGCGGCTGAAAGCAAACACGGCTTCGCACTCGGTGCGCCTATTCCCCCCCGTGAGGGGTCGAAATGTTTTCTTTGGATGTGCCCCTCTCCCCAATTTCCTAACGTGGAGTTCGCAGCGGCTAATCAAAGGGGGGCGGGAGTCGCGGAATGACATATACAACTGCTCGAGTTGGATATGGCGGAAGAATTTTGTAGGAAATGGTAGAAATAACAAAGTGAGCAAGGGATGTTTATGTTAGGTGTTTTTTTGACCCTTTTCAGGTCAGGCTTCAATTGAAATTGGGTCGCTCGGACAATATCGGAGCCCAAAAATTTTCCTGTTGGAAATGTTTGTGTGTTCTAAATGGCCCAAATAGCTACACACTTTTGTATTATAATTTGCGCTTACAGCGATTTTGAATTTCGGAAAATTCAATTTCCTCATGACGCGTCGTATACGTTTTAGTGGTCGATTTGTAGTTACGAATTCCCCAAAAATAAATGTTTTCCGCATCGAACATTCAATTACGATCGTCGATGCATAATTCACGAATTACAATCGGACAGATCGCGGACTCGATTTTATGAGTACGGCCGTCGGGTGGGGGAAAATAAGGCGATAAATCAGACGGAAATTCGTCGATAAATAAATTATCCGTCCGGACGAAATATGCAAAATTCCCGCCGTGTAGAGTAAATGGAGTTATGCGCGTGTATGTGTGTTTCGATACGGCGTGGTATGGGTTTTTTGTCATTTTCGATAGACCCGTTTTCTGGAATATTCATGGGGAGAATGATGGAGTTGTTCTGGCGCCGAAAGCGCTGGAATGCGTGTTCCACCGTCTGCTAAATCGATTTTGATTTCGTTTCGTTGAATTCTGAATGGTCGGGATCCGAGGCGACGTCGCCGTTCCTCTCGATTTTCGCGTACCCCAACGGTAAATCATGCGGGAATTCGAATTTCCGAATTGAACAGCGAATCAGCCTCGGGCTGGACAAGCCTCGGACCGAGGCAGGCTCGACAAGCGTTGGAGTGCATCACGGAAACTTGGCAACAACCGCTCGCGAGCTTCAATCTCCCTCAACACTGCTTCACAACCGTCTCATTTTTGTTCCGTAACCTGGGGTGGACCAATCAAATTCGTTCTTGTTTTCCTTCTTCCTGGAGCTAGTATGGTTCAGGCGACAGTTCCAGGAATTCATAGCCGATCCGATTTTGAGGATTTTTGGTATTATTACGTGTTAGTTTGAATTCCAACTGAGATCTCAATAATTACGAGGGTTACAAAGTTGAGGGTTACTCGAACCGTAGAGGGCATCACACTTAGGCCGTATGAGTGCGTTGACAGTATGTAGCACCCCGTTAATCCCGTATCCCTTTCTTCCAGACATCGGCGGCGGCGCCATAATCGACGACCCCTCGACGGCGCGCCCGACACCCGATCCGGACGAGTCGCTGATCCTCAACACGGACCTGCCGATCTTCCTGTTGGAGCCCCAGAGCGGGTACGTGGTGAAGAGCCGCCCGGCCGCCCTGCACTGCCGGGCGGCGCACGCGCTGAACGTGTTCTTCAAGTGTAACGGGGTGAAGAACGTCGACACCGTCGAGAACATGTTCGTCGACCCGCAGACGGGCGTCCGGATCGTCGAGGCGGACCTGAACGTCACCAGGGACATGGTCGAGGAGTTCTTCGGCAAGGACAGGTTCAAGTGCGAGTGCTACGCCTGGAGCGGCAGGGGGAACATCAAGAGCCAGCCCGCCACCGTGGAGGTCGCATGTGAGTAGTTTTTGAGCGTGTTCGGGCAGGCAAAATGGTTGGTTTTACTGCGACCGATGTTGGTATTACGTTTTTAGGGACTTTCATACTAGATTTCTGGATTTCGCCGGGCGCCATCTTTCCAGACACGAGGGGAGTATGGCGCTCAGTCGACCTTACCTATTTAATCCTGCATTTGAATTCATTTGACCCCCTGGAAAATGTATTTGCCAATGTATTTTGAATCGGAAGGAATAGGTATAGTTACGAGAGGGTGAAAGCTAAAGATAGAAGGTGGTGGGTAATAAGTATAGCAATTGCTCACAAAGTAAAATATGGCGAATGGAAGGTGGCCACTTTACCAGTGGGATTTTCTCCTGTTTTTTTTTTTGTAGCAGAATTACCCTACCAAAATTGAAATTTAAACCATTTTGAATCTACCATCAGTTAGTCATTAGGGGAAATCTTCCCTTGGATTATGGATTTTTTCCAACATTTTAAATTTTCTTATCGTTACACTTATAGCGGTCATTTGGTCATCCTTTGATGAAAAATCGCCTCTTCCCGCGCAATGTCCTTGGCGCACCCTGCAAGTTTCTCTCCGAAGATTCATCCCCCTCCCCCAAATAGAGACTAATCAATTATTGGCTACTGTTCTGACGTTTCAATTACCCCCATGTAAAAATCGAAAACATCTGCCTAATGCTGATATATCTGCCTATAATTCATAATTAAGCCGGCGATGCGCACATATAGTATGTAAATGAAACTGGCCGGTTAATGAATCGAACAATAACTCAATCCCCCGGACCTTCTATAAAAATTATAAATATATTATAACGCACATATCAAAATTTCCGGTTCGTTAGCGCCTCTATATCAATTAATCCTCTCGACTCCCCGAAGGCATGGGAACCGAAACTTGTAATTTCCCTCCTATTTTTTCCCCGGCGAGCGTTAAAATATTCATCACTCGTTAGATGCTATCGAGAGATTAACGTTTCAATTAAATATGTATACACCTCGAAATTATCGTTATAAAGATATATTCCGTGGATTAAAACTAGATGGTAATCTAAATAATCGCCTTTTCGATAAAACTAATGAGCGGCCGCGAGATTACGGCGACCATGCGTTGGAATAATTAAATCGTATCAATAACATCCATACGCGATTTTACACTGCGATCTTGCCAAAATCCGAAGGATATAACGCGTATAATCTTATTTACGTTACGGTAATGGAGCGCCCCTTTATGCTAAAACGCTCCTTTTTAACATTTCGCTTCTACAAAGAAGTGCTGCCCACCAGAGATGTCCACCTTCTGGTCGTTTAAACGCGAAGGAAAATAAATGGAGTAATGGACAAAAACATGATCGAGAGTGACACGAGAGATAAAGCACGCTTTGCATTAATTTACATACATATTTATAACTCTAAAGGTTTCATGTCTATTAACACAGCTGTTGATAGTGAATGGCTTTAACGCTATCTTCAGTACATTTTATGCTGGAAGAATAAAAAAGTTACTTAAGTCAGTTGGATTTCCAGTGACAGTCGGAAGGTTATCGAAGATACAACACTCAACTCGAGTAGTGGATCTTGACTTTGATGGCATAGAGAAGAACAGGAGCAGACACAAGGAAATTCATAGCCTGATTAAGAGGAAAATTGTTGATGCAAGGAATCATGGCTCAATGAAAAGCGTGAGGAGATAATGAGGGTGGAGGAAATTACGGGCACTAATAAAACAAGCACGTGTAACCCACTTGAACACGAAGGAGGAAAACAGGTGGTAGATACCCAGGGAAAGCTTAAGGGATATTCAACAGCTTTTCGATGGTGTTAAAACGATGTAGGAAAGGTTATAACAACGCAATGAGTCAAGTATGCGCGGATCCTCTATTGAAGGAAGACAAGTTACCCCAAGAAGATTTAAAGGTATAAACTTCATGAGCCATGCACTTATGAGTTTACTAAGCAAATTTTTGACCAAAAATGAAGTTATGTCAATCTAATGTTTCTAGTCACTATTTGAGCCCATCAGCTCTAATAGTTTCCAGATATTTGCGTTTTTTGTTTTGGGAACAAACTAAATATTTTCTCTCCAGATTAGTTTGATTTGTCTCGCTCTTAAATAAGATCGTCACCGTCAGTTTTGTATCGTCTCATTAGCAGAACGTACGAGTCGAGTCATCGGGTTCATCGAGGCTATTAAGGCAGCGTTTCCTGATTAATCTCCTTTTGCTTAATAAGCAACACTGTTTGATGGCAGTGGCGATGATGGCTTCATTACCTCTCCGCTTCACAAAAGGAAGGGAGAGGAGGAGGGGGAGATGTCCATGTATGTGTATGGCAGTCTTAATTGTATGATGGATATCTGAGATAATGGTCCGCACTCCAAATGTAATTACATAAATTACGGTTTTAATCCGGCATGTGCGAGAGGAGTTCGTGTATACGGGACGTTGGGGCCATTTTTCATGCTGGTCGTTTGATTTTTTTAATTTTCCTCTTCGAATTATCGGCTCGTCTTTAGAGTTAAAATTAATTATCGGTTTGATGCGCCTCACCTGATATTAAACTCGAAACGTAATTACTAGGAGGGCATAGAGATGTTAGGATAAACAAATATTTAAAATACAGAATTGTAACATATAAATGTACTTGTCAGATTAGTGACTAAGAGTTAACATCAGAGCAACTACTAGTTTGTCGTTGGGCGTGACAGTACCTGTAATAGAAAAACGAGTCTGAGCAATCTACTCATCTCCTACGGCTTTCAAGCTTAACGTGAGCACTTGGCGCCTCACGTATACCGATAATTGTATGACGTCGTAAATGGCAACTTTTCATTCCCTTATGAAGACGATGAATTGTTTAAAATGGGCAAGAGGTGGTTGTTTTCAACTATTGTGAGTATCTTACTTGAATGTCTTTAGAAACAAGTGCTGAAGTTCATGACGGCGGATAAAATTGCGATTCCGAGTCATCCGGGAGTCCGAAAACTAATCTCCTATAAGTTTCATTATTGATTTAAGAACGCTTTCAAATGGGGGTATGTATAATAATTAAATATGTTGAAACAACAAATGCTTTTCTAACATAAAAAGTACAACCAACAACTCCGATTTTTGGCTATCGCATCCCTTGTATTCGGCCTAATAAGATCCTACGTAGTTCATTATTTAATTCTTGCTTTTCCTTCTCGTCCTCTAAGGGAATTCGTGGCCATTGGTTTTCACACCATACATGTACCTATTTGAGCTGCGATCCTCAAGCGCACCCAGGGATCCCTTCAGGCACCTGGGCGTACAGTTATACTCATTTCACGATAGGGAGCATTGCTGGAGAACGCTGTTTGTAATTGTTTTTTTCAATGAAAGCACTTTATATCTAGTAGATAAATTAACGAAAGATTATATAAATTGTTTTCAGTAATTTAGACCACGAGTCGTATCAGATGTTTCAATAAACTTGCTGAAAACGTCGATCCGCTATCAGCAAAGTCGTTTATATGTTGGTCATTTTTACAATGTAGAACAACTTGTAATCACGTTTCGACGAACCTAACCATTACCCCTCCCCCTATAATAAGGGGTCGCGTAATAGACGCCAACGCCATGTTTAATCATTTAGTTTGTGTGCCATTACACCAGATTGTGATCTGTTAGCGATAAAGTCGGCCGACATTTTAATTATCAGATAAGGCCGCGTCTGTATGGGAAGTTCTCACGTTTGACACGAGCTCTGTGTAAAATTAAATTTGTGAGGAAAGAGTGGAAAAAGTATAATTGATGATTCTCGTGCGCTCAAGACACAATGCCCCTTTGTGTCCTTATAATTCATAAAAGAAATCCAAGCACAAAACACTCGAAAGAGACGATACAGGAAATAATACTCCGCTCTACTTTTTATAAATGACGGAAAACACGCCATCACACGGGAATATCCATTCATCCCTCGGCGAATTTTCCGAGCAGCCATCCATCCATCCATCGTCTTATGGTGCTTCATTTTTTTGTCTTCCTTTCTTCCCCGCGCTCCGGATAAAGAAATTTAATGAAAACTTGTCTCGAAGATTAATTACGCGCTCGTTTATTTCTTACCTAAAACGATTAACCCCGAAAACGAAGGCTTTCATTAAAACGTTGCACGAGCATTTGTATCTTTATGTGTGTAAGGCATTAAAACGCGGAGTTGCTGAAGGTAATCGCTCGCGTTTATTTCCGCGATGTTTACTTGATGGATGGTAAGCATCGCGGACCTCGAAGAGGTCGTGGATTAATTGTTTAAAGCGATACAAATGGAGAAGCTGAAAAATTAAGATATTTTAAGTGTAATGTGAAGTGTAAAGATTCTCGCTGTCAGAGACTCATAAGCGGCGCGCAGGGGCTTGTTCGTAAGTCCGTCAAACGATGCAGTAATATCTGCGATGCCTCACGCCATGTTATCAAAGTTCGCCAGTGATGTTACCCGTTATTTGGTCCATTGAATCTTCGAATTTACTTTCAGATTTACCGGCGTCGCTTGGAATCGGTCGATTCGGCTCCCACGAATGCGGTGCGGTCGGAAAATGCGCGATCAGATACCGCGAAGGTCGGAAAATTCGCGTTTTTCCCGGTAAAACTTGGAATCTGCAGATCGGGTTCTCATGAGCGCTGTTTTTCCGGGGACCCTCGGAATCTGCTCCTCTCAAAGGTAGAGGGAGGTCGGAAAATTTGCTTTCGGACATCGTGATGGTCGGAAAATTCGCGATTTTTCCAAGTGCAATTGAAACCTATCATTCGAGCTCCCATAGGTACGGTGCGGTAAACGAATGCACAAAGGAAAACCGGCCAATAAGGGGCCATATGACAGTATCACATTCGCCGACGAATCCCCACATTTTCCGACCTTCGCGGTTTCTGATTGCGCATTTTCCGACCGCGCCGTACCTGTGGAAGCTTTATTAATAGTTTTTAGTTTCTGATAGGTGTTCATAATTCGTTTTGTATCCGCACAAGGTCCATGACATTCAGGGATCTCTGCTATCACGTAATGAAAGTATCATTTTTGCGAACTAGAACTTTTGCTTTAATTTTTAGTAGTAAAGTAATTTTCATCATTATTAGGTAGGGACATTATAACAAACATTTTAACACAACCTACAAGTAGAACCTAACAATATTTCTAATTGTTAGGAACTAGAAACAGTCGAGACCACTCTCTCATTCCTCATTTATTCCCTGGAAGTTAGTCAATGCGGTCCTTTCTTCCGCCCTTAGTCCCTTTTAATTCTTACCGCCCACGCGTGACATCTCGAGTGGACCCTTAACGGCTCTCAGAGAAGTAAAAAAGAAGAACAAAAATAAGTGAAGGGCACAGTCGAGATTTCTCGAGGGCGGACCGACTAATAGTCGGAGTGGTCCTCGAAGGGTCCCCCCCGCAAGTACAATTTGGTTAATGCAGGGAAAAATTTACTAAGTCATGTATCGACGGGTAATAGACGAGGAAGGGATAGGGAGCGATTATTCATCGAGGTAGCATCAATCTTTATTTTCGCGGCGGTGGCCGGGGGGGGGTCGTTTATCATAGGAACTATCGTTTTTGTTTTACGCTCGTTTTCGCCGTGCGTTGAAGCCTCAAGGGGCGTCTTACGATGTTTTTAAATCGAAGGGGAGATACGATTCAACCGGCAAACTAATTATAATTTTTGGAACTCGGCTGACTGATTCATAATCAGCCTAAATTATGATAGCTAAAGATACCACGACATTTCTTTATTTTATTTACACGACTTTTATCACATAAACTTAAGCAAAGTTGGCTTTACTTTGGCTAAAAAAGTACTTAAAACTAAAGCTAGGTTTACAACGTTTACACGTCGTTTGAAAATACTTGCAGGCATAAATCTACGCAGCAAACACGCGTTTCCTATATCCAACGTTTGATTGGCCCATAATTCCTAATAGTGACTTTAATTACAAAAGGCTCGTTTTTGTTAATTGTCCAATTTGTTTCGCCGATTTTACAAAACCCGATCCACCCCCATCGCGTTTTTCCCTCTGTCCGCCGATAGGAATAAAGCGAGAGCGTATAAACCTCCGCGCTGCTCGTAAATTCGTATTTATGGAACCCACCTATAGAGACCGGTTCTTTTATTTTTAATAATCGATACAATAAAAAGAAAAAAGAAAGCCAAATATCAACTCTCCGGGAAAGGTTATTATTATTTACTGCCCCCCATCGAATTAATGAATTTATCGTGTCCGTAAACTTCGGATAGAGAAGAGGCCCGGGATTTTACGGTCTTGTTTACTCACTGAGGGAGTTTTGGGATTTTCGCTGACCGTGCGAGAAATCGAATCTATAAAAGTCCTCGCTTTACGACCGGCGGAAGGGATTATGAATTAATGGAGGGGGTTACTGTTGCCACTTTGTATTTCCGCGGAGGATCGACAAATAATATCCAACAGGCGTAACTCATGTAGGAAATAAACAGTTTATGTACATAGTATGGAATACATTTGGTTTATTCCATTAAAGATTTTTGTCTTCTGCTCCCTCACTCCATTGGCTCTGAACGCGCAGCCACACCGCGCACATGTACACACACGCGCAGCCTCTCGAGCCGTGGTTCTCTCCTCGATCCCCCCCTCTCTGTATCTAGTATAGCGAAGGTGTGGAGTGGGGGTGTTCGCTGTTCGCGTTCGCTTGGTTTCGCTCTTCGCTTCTCGAACTCGTATACCACTTTCAGTTTTTGCTCCAAAAGTGGAGAGTCCCTCTCGTGGCCGTAACTTGCGTGATAGTCAAAATAACGTCCAGCGCTGTATTACACTTATGAATTTAATTTGCCTATCGAGTTTCATGTACGTGCATGTGTAGTTAACTTCGTCGGGGGCGTAAAACTGTTCGAGGTTGCTCGGCGCCGTCATACTTTAATTCTCAACTGATTTTAACTTTAATTATCGTTCGTGAAACTGCCCGAACAAATTAAAACATCCATTTCAGCGGAAGGGACACCGACAATACTAGCTGTTTATTATAGCTGCGCTCTTAGCTACAGCGAGGCTATAAACCCGGGTACTATTAAAAGTTTGTGCATTACGAGCATGCTGATGTTTGTTTGAAAGCGGGGCAGTAAACTTATTAGTCGTTCTTTTCTTGTTCGTCTCGTGTTAAGTTTTTGCTTGTGCTCCTCTTCCTTGTTTTAAACAGCTCATGGATCCGACTTTCAAGAATATCCCACCAATTAACTGTTTATTCCCTGGCTGGTAGCGAAACTAAAACAAGAGACTCGGTAAATATTTTTACCTCTCCCTGTCCCTCTCTCCTTTTTAATTGATATCACATGTGCGCGTTTCTAGTGTGTGTGTATTCGTTATGGTGTGTTGACTTTCTCGTTTGTTATATTATCCGCTTCCTACTAATGGAAAAAGATAGATAAACGTTGAAATTACGACAGATTAAGAGGGACGCGTCGCGTAATTTCTCCTGAAACATAGTAATTAGATTTATCTTTGACAACGGGCCTTGTCTGGAGTAGCGTTAATCGCGTACGTATGGTACATGCGGCGTGCTAATTTGAGATCCATCCAGAATGTTTTAGGTAATATGCCAAGAGTACGTACGTTCCAGCGATATCTCGACTTGCCTTTTTGGATTCTCCGTACCTTCGTTTCGATCAAATGTTTAAATTTTGACGTCGTTACCGAATATTCCGCTCCACCGAGCCGAGTTTCGCTCGTATAATTTCGCAAACTCGAACGAACGTTATTTCGATTATTATCCCGCTTTTGCCTTTGTGGCGCTCGGCCCTCTTTCCCCCGCCGGAAGAATATTCCCGAGGGAATTAGGATCCGTCGAGCGCGAAGATCCGCATTCTTGCGACTATTCCGTACCTTTTTTCCCGTGGAACTCGAGCGGGTCATAACTCACCAGTCGTCCTGTCCGGGACCGGGACACCTATCCCGAAATTCCCATTGTCTCCGACGGGACAAAGGGTCGCTTTTACGCATAAATTTGCAGTCGTAATTAATCGTTTTGTGGCTAATTGTTTTCGGTATTAATTAGCCCTGTTTTGGATTTACATCGCGACCAGCTTTGTAATTGGATCGAGGTGATAAATGGTCGGGAGCCAAGAAATGCTATTGTGATCGTTGGAGATTTGAAATTGTGGGTTTCTTATAGAAAAGAACCCATCGGCCACGAGTGCCAGGGAAATTTTCTTTTTGAGTCAATGTGGGATTCCATAGGGAATACAGCTCCCTTAAATTTCTCTGGACACTTTTTTCTGGGAAATTTTCTTTATAAATCAATGAGGGATTCCATAGGGAATACAGTGCCCTTAATGTCATCTGGAAGTTTTTTGTCTGGAAAAATTGTCGATTGACATTTATAAGTTTCTCATTGAAAACAATCCTTCGGCCACGAGTGCCAGGAAAATTTTCTTTCTGAGTCGGTGTGGGAATACAGCGCCCTTAATTTCATCTGGAGAGTTTTTGTCACAATGGTCAAAAAAATTGAAAACCGAAAAATTGTCGATTGACAATTGTAAGTTTCTCATAGAAAACAACCCTTCGGTCACGAGGGCCAGGAAAATTTTCTTCTTGAGTCAATGCGGGATTCCATAGGGAATACAGCGCCCTTAATTTCATCTGGAGTGTTTTTGTCACAATGGTCAAAAAAAATTGAAAACCGAAAAATTGTCGATTGACAATTTAAGTTTCTCATGGAAAACCACTCTTGGGCCACTAGTGCGAGGGAAATTTTCTTTCTGAACCAATGGGAAATTCCATAGGAAATACAATGCCCTTAATTTCACCTGGAGAACTTTTGTCCCAATGGTCGAAAAAAAATTAAAAACCGAAAAATTGTTAATTGACATTTTTCTCATTTAATTGACAAGTTTCTCTTTGAAAACAACCCTTCGGCCAGGAGTGCCAGGACAATTTTCTTTCTGAGTCAGTGTGGGATTCCATAGGGAATACAGTGCCCTTAATTTCGTCTGAAGGTGGGAGATGGGGCAAATCAGAAAAGATTAGTTTTACAAATTTTAAACGACTTCTAGATTTTTGGTCCAAATGTACCCGTACGTCCCTCTATGGTTTTAAGGACGTTTCACGTCAAAAAGAACCGTGTAAGTAAATACGATAGTGACGAAAGTAACAACTCATTTCAATATCGACCAATGCGAGAACCTCCAGTAATGGCAACACAACTCTCCTGGAAAAATCCCTTTTAAATTTTAAAATAAAATCTAAGAGTCGAAATCGATGGATCATTAGGGATTTGGCGTATAGCGAAGACTGTCCTCCCGGTAAACAATTAATTTCCATTCGGAGGCGACGCGACGTAATAAAAATCAAACACTACGAGTCGATTCGCATTGTTTCGTTTCGCTCTCATTATTTATACAGAGCGCTACGGAATTAATTTGTTTTTATTTGCGGCGCGTTTCCAATTTCGCCCTTTCAGGCACGTTTCCTCGGGACCGCCGTCTCCTCTAATGGCGTACGTATAGAAAACACGATCATCTGCAACGAGTTGACAAAAATTCGAGATAGAGTTAAGTTATACAAATTTTCTTTCCAGTGTGAAGTTTCGACTCCTCCTGATAAATATTCTCCTTTCTTTTGTCGGCCAAGTGTCATTTGCAGGAGGAAAAAGCGGCGAAATGGAAAAAGTTTCCATGGGAGGGTTGTGTTTTTTTTTTGTTTTTACTCCCAGGTAGGTGGGGGAGAAGAAGTGGCGGCGTTTTAAGCAAAAAGCATGTGGGGACGTAAAAGTGACAAATGCATCGTTCTGTATATAGGTATAAATGTGAAAGTCGTAAAGGGGCCGATTTATAACGTGGAGACGCAAAACCCACACGTATGGGATAATAAGTCATACCGGGCTGAGTTTTCCAGAGGATTTTAAATAAAAAGGAGAAATCGGAGAAGAGGAGTAAAGGGGGAATGTAATTATACAGAAGTTATTGCCTTGGAGCCGAAAAACCTCAAAGAGGGAAATAATTTCCTTCCTGCGAGCACATTCAGGATAGGTGAAACACCTACCTCCATTCGTAATTCCGATCGAACATGTAATTTATGTGTTTATTTTAAATTCCTCTTGCACAACTGTGGGGAAAGACGTTTCGGACGTGTTTCGAAAATCGATCGTACTTATCGAGCTTTTATCACGATAACGATATTTACAATTCCGCGGGTACCAGAAATTTTATTTTCATTTTTCCTTCTGAAAGGTTGATCGATGGGCCCAATCCGTTTCTCGATACGAAGATACCAAAGACGCAAAGTAAATATTTTCGAACGTGGTAAACTTCGATCTGTCCTAAAACACAAGATCCAATCCCTTCCGCAATTTTTTCCGTCCTCATAAACTTTCCCCTCGATGAATATTTAGGAGGCTCGAGGGGGCCGATGACGAATTCAAAACGTCTTATTCAAAATCAACAAAGCCGATTAAGAGAGAGACTTTTTAAGTCCGAAGTTTTTGTTTAAACTCGGACGGATTTCGACGGCGCAAAAACGCGAAATCCGCTTATTTCCGCGGCTTCGGGGGCGCGGGCTCCTTGTTTTGTGTGAAAACACGGTTCGCGTGAACTTCGCGCCCGACGAGGGAAATATTTTTAGTCCAAATATTGCAGTAACTGCCCGAGTTTCCAACGTAGTTAGTGTAAATTTGGTTTAAACGTACTGTTTACAATAATGACGTAGCCTGTATCTTAAGAGTAATTTTTTCCAGCTTGCCATTGCGTAGCTTTTAATTTCGCTCAGTTATACGGCGCATGCGTTAATAATCTAGTCAGCAGACTATCGTAGTTAAGACCGGTCATGCCTAGAGGATCAAAGTCGAGAAAATTGCTTGTGTTCTTCGGTTTTTAGGTCTAGATCCTGTAGAGGCAACCCGATACAAATCGGACAACAATCCATATACGTCAAGTGTTCCTGTCTTCACCTATACTACGTTTGCTACAGATACGACGGTTAAATCTGTCCAGGAAGGAATCAAAACAACGAAAATGTTTGTTTGGTACGGCAAAATCGCCCGGAAGAACGTCGTATTTGACTGCTCTAACGGAGGCGATGGAATGATGATTTTTCTATAGAAAGTTGCCATAGAGCCAAGAAGACGCTCATTCCTTCGGCCACGTTTACATTTTTGATCGTATTACATTACGTCCCGGACGACATATAAGCATATTATAAATATTTCATGAGCCTCGGGTAATTATCGAAACGATAACGCTTTTTCCCCGGTTCCTGTTATCCTAATCGACAAACAAGTGCACGGATTACTATTCCTCTTTCGCGTACGCGGTAATTACCGGGCGATTAGAGAATGACAAATGGCCGTCCGTTAAAATTGACGTTTTACATCTCGATAAGCCGTTTTGAGGTAATTACAACGTGTGGTCGAATGAAAAAATGAACGAGAGCAGAAGGAGACAAACGAGGAGCGGAACCCGTTCCCTGCGAGCCTGCGAGGGTTTCGTGTTACGAATATATTTTAATTACGACGTCAAAATGGCGACCGTGGCCGAGGAAGAAACGAATCGACGATGTTGTCGGTTCCGGATTTTCACTAATCATCGCTGGAATTTATGGACGTTTTGATGGATCGACATCGGCTTCCGATAATAGAAGGTGATAAGGTTTAACTGAAAAAAAAAGACGAATCGATCCACTTTTACCCGTAGAAAATCGTAGTTAATATACTAATGCCCTACCTAAATAATCGGCAATACGCTTAAAATAATCTTTCTTAACAAAATCCCCATGAGGTGGGGAGAAGATAGTTATTGTGACATCAAAATGCAGGTTTTCTCGGCGGTTTTAGTTAGTTTTCATGATAGTGACCAAAATGCCTACAAACTCTCATTTTTCAAATTGTTATAAACCACGTTTCAAAATTGAAATTTACTTTAGATTTCCCTTAAACCCAAATTGAAAACGTCTTTACTCCTCTCCTCTCAGTTCGACTCTTCTCCTCTCAATGCGGGCCCATCTGGTGACGAAAAATAAATTCCCTGTTCTGCAGATTTTTCGCCACCCATGAAGGCGCGTCGCTGCACACGACCCGTAAGCAGGTGTCATTGCAACCTGTTAAAAAGCGATTTAGATAAGATTTCTTAGCCAAAGGGTGTCACCACTAGATGGCGACACGTCCATGGTAAACACAAGATACCATGTACGTCGGCTGGGTTTGGCGCGTCTGTCATTTCTACTTTTAATTATTTTTTACGCGCCGTATCGTTAATTAGCCGGTCTCTTCGTCTCGCTTTTCCGCTTCTTGTGGTAAATAAACTGCGAAATATCCAGAAATAAAAATGGCGATTCTTATCTTCTCTATAACGTATTTAAATGTTTAACGAATCGCGGACTTTAAGCTTCTGGTTTTACGATATTCCATAAAGCTGTCTCTCTCTCCCGGGAATAAATAATTTAAACGTGAAGCTTTCGTTCGTAATTAGGCCGTTCCTCGTAAACATCCTAATTCCCCCAATTAAGACAATTCGAAGTTAATTAGTCCTCGGATCGAGGTGCGATTAATAAAAGTTGAAAGTCGCGGAGACAAAGTTTTTCGCCGTAATTAATGCTGCGACGTCGCCCGATCAGAAAAGTCGGTATTAAAATCTGGGAATTTTCGATCCTCCCGTCGCTTAAATCTCTTATTAAGCCGACGTCGACTTTGTCGGGGAGTTTCGGCTTAATACCGTCTAATGACGTGTTAATATGTTACAGCTTTCGTTTACTTTTCCACTCGGATTTATGGTGTTTTAAAATTCGGATGGGGGACCGTAAAACCGCCATTTTTGTTCATTAAACAGTCTTAACAAACAACATTACGCGTGTATACACACACACATACACACTGAGTGGAAGAGGTGTTGAAAACGGCGCGAAAAATTATACAAACGGATCGTTTTTCAGTAAACTAAGGCATACAAATAAATAAGGGAATGGACGTTTTAGCTCAGGAGCGCCACTTACTGAAGAAGAGTTACGGGAAATCCTGGGCATCCTGGACGCATGTGATGACAGTTGGGAAACTGTACGAAGGCATAGTAGTATCCTGCGACTACTTAATGAAATCTGGGAAGATATGCGAAGGCCTGAATACATCTGGACCTGCCTGATAAAATTTGGTGCAGAAACTCAGGAACGTCCTGAGTCTACCTAAAACTGGGGATGAAAACTGTGAAGATATAAGAAAACCTGGAAGCATCCTGCGTTTACCTATGACACCTTGGCAAGTCTACGAAGACAGGATACATCGTAGGTAAGCCTGATAGAACTCGAGAAAATCTGAACTTTCCTGGAGATAACCTGTCTCCCTAATCAACCTGAAGAAGCCTGCAAAAACCTAAAGGCATCCTGAGCTTAATGCTGAAAGCTGAGAGAGGAAGGGACAGTAGCATCTTGCGTCTACTTAATGAAACCTGGGAAGATCTGCAAAGTCCTAAATATACCGTAGGCTGGCTGATCAAAATCTGCAGAAACCTGGATGCATCCTGAGTCTACCTAGCGAAAGCAGTTAGAATCTATAAAACCCTGGAGGCATCTTGAATCTGCCTGATAAAACTGAGAAGATATAGGAAGACCTGATGACTTGCGGAATACACCTGAGACATCACAGAGACCTGGAAGCATCCTGCGTCTACCTAATGAAACCTGGACAAATCTATGAAAAAAAGGTACATCGTGGGCAGCCTAATAGAACTTGGGACAATCTGAACATTCCTAGAGGTGTCATAAGTGATTCCAATCAATCTGGGAAAGCCTGTGAAGACCTGTTAGCGTCGTGTGCCTACCTAGCTAAACCTGGATACGTGTGAGACATCCTGGAGGCATCTTGAGCTTAATGCTGGAAGCTGAGAAGGGGAATCGAAGGCATACTGGATATATGTGATGACAGCTTGGAGACTGTACGAAGGGTTGGTAGCATCTAAGACTTGGGAAAAGTCTGGTGTAATAGAAAAGCTAAGCAGGATGTACTTGAAAGTGTCCAGCGTGTAGTAACCTTTTGAATACGGCAAAATTTAAGTTTTTAGAGGACAATTAGTCATTGGCCGACTTTGATACCTTTCTTATACACGTAGTACGAAAACAAAGTACTGGTGTCAAGTTTGCGAAATCATTCCCCACGCTAATTCAATCAAAGACGTACGTCGCGGCTCACATCATGAATAAATAACCGGAATCTCCATCCAACTCCACGGTTCTCCCTGTGCATTACTCGAACTTCGTTTCAAGTCATCGTCGTCGGAAGTCGATTCTTACTCCACGTAATATATACAAAGTTTGTTGTTTACCCGAAAATATTACGCCATGAAAACTTCCCGACTGTCGAGGGAGCGAGAGGGTACGGGAATCGCAACCCTGAATATTTTAAACTTCCCCGCTTACTTTTCCCTGAATACTTGGGAGTTTTGAGGAGAAGTCGTGTTCGTGGGTGGTGAATTAGACGAAATCGACGGATTTTTCGGAGATACATCGATCAATTATGAAATTTCGGGAATGCCGGGAGTACGGAGTTCGTGAAGTTGGGGGTTTCGTTCCTTTCACCCTTTCGCGTGCGCGGGTATTGTGTATAAATTAATTTCGTCGCAGTTTCACAAGAGTGAAAATGTTGCCGTATCCGGGGAGGGATTCGGCGGAGTTAACGTGCAGCGGAACTATTTGAACGGAGTTCGTAGAGAGGAAAAGTTTACTGGAGTTAATCACGTTTCGTTGCCTGGATGTTTAACTACATAAGCGGTAAATCCCATTTTGTGAGTTAGCGACGGCTTTTAGCTCATTGCCAGGTAGTTTGAGGCCCCGGTAGAGTTCTAAACGTATTTTCTACGAGAAAAATTAGATTCAGTGTTTCATGTATCAGATTGGAAATGCTTCCAGTTAGGTTCAGTAAACGAATCTTTTTATTAAATTAAAATCAGGAGAAAATTTAAATTTTTATGGAAAATGCACTGCTGTCGTTTTTATTACTCTGTTCACATACACTTTTTTCCTAACTGAATTTTCCATACTATTAACTTTCTTCACTGATTAACTTTATAGTTTCCTTTGATGAGTTCGACTTACGTTTGCCTTTATCGAGTATCTGATCTTTGAATTCATTCATTTTCCCGCCATTTTTGCTGTCATTTAAAATAAAATCACGAGCATCGCGAAATTTTTCAATTTATGCGCACCTACGTGGTTCGAAACGCATTTGGACGCGCGATAAACCTTCTTATCTCCTCGCCGCGTTTGTTTATTCAAATACACGGGGGTGGAAAAAGTGAAAGATGATAATTCCGAAATTCAGACGTAATGGTACGTAAATCCAATTTATATTTTGAACGGGGTTAATGAAATGCGCCATGGAGGTACACACGTGATATACGAGGATTAGATAAGGGGGCGGATGAAATATTACCGGCGCGGAATTAAAATTTTCATGGAGTCGTACAGATCGAAACTTTCCCAATAAGTCTGAATAGATCGTTGCGATCCGCAGATTTTCCCAGGAATCAAACGTTTCATAGTAATTTTCAATTGTATTTGTGAGCGAAAATATTTCACACTTGCCCATAAATTTGGAAAAGCACTAATGGGGGAAATAAAATTTCACGCTCCACTCAGGGCGCGCGTTTTCCTCTATTTTCAACGATTTCCCCTCCGATTACCTCCTCTCATCTCTTGCCAATGTTTCCCACGAAAAATCCTCAAAACGCGGCCTCAAAGGATGTGATTTATAGCGGGAGGCGTGCGCTCCGCCATTAGAGGCCCCGCTTCATTTTTTATGCATTAATTTTCAACCGTCGTAAATCTTATTTATAATCGAACGCTAAGAGGACATTAAAAGTATCGGATTGCCGCGAAATTTGTCCGCCATTAGGGGCCGGTAATTACGACCCTGGTCGTCGGTAATTGCTGTTATTAAAGTTTTTTCCCTGCAATTTGTTTAACGTAATTACCAAAAAAAAGTAAACGGTCCGGTCAGATATGGAAGATCTTTTGGAAAACTGGTACTGGTGGAAATTAATCTTTTACTGATGCAAATAAATATAGGCTATACAAATAATTTTCCGCCGTTTTCAAGAGATGGCTCCACCGACAAGATTACTTTGAAATCATCAGATGTAAGATGCCATATAGAAAGTTTAAACACCTGGCAACAACATAACCTTAAAATACTATCATCTTTGTACTGGTAGTATACATTTTTTTTGTTCGAAAATGTCGAGTTTTGTACCAGGTAAGCGTCATTTGCGGGAAGTTTTGATTCACTTGTTTCATTTAGAGAAATCTGCTGCTGAGGAGCATCGTTCTCTTGTAGAAGTTTACGGTGATGCTGCTTTAAGTGAATGAAATTATCGTGAATCGTTTCAAAAGTTTAAAAACTGCAAGTTTGACGAGGATAATTTTTGAAGCAAGTCTACTGTTTGTTAAGTAAAAGTGAATGTAATTGGGCAGGCTTTAACGATATTCCAAACCAATCAGATGGTTTTTGTGGATTTATCTCTTGTCGTATCTCAAATACCAATCGCAGTACGGCATCTGTGCAAGGTCACTTGTGTAATAACTGCGCAGACTCCGCCTCGCGCCATTTTGACTCATACTTACTGCGCGATTAACCTAAATCGAACCTCAAGTCGGCAATAACAACAACAACAACAACAAAAACGAAGAGTGATTAATTACCATATCGAACATCAATTATCTACAATCAAAACGTCACATTTTTAATTAGTACATTCGTAATTCGACTTGTCGAGACGTCCCGTTCCGTGTTTTTCCCATCAGGCCGCGATTAATCTTCCCGAGGAGCGTCGGCAGGGTTTATCGTACTCTCCGTTTCACCAATTAATAAATTTTAATGTAGGATCTCAAGGCGGCGGCGGCGGCCGAAATGGAAACTATCGCGTATTCCGTACGCGCGCAATAAACAATTTTTGGTCGTTGAACTGATCTCCTAAAGTAGTAGTAGTAGTAGCGAGGGGTCGAAATGTATTAAAAATAATTTATTGGCGGCGCGTCGCGCGGACCTATTTGAATTTTTAATTAATACGTTAATTGAGAGCGATATAACCGGACGGAGATGGCGCATGGCGCTTTTGATTAATATTTAATAGCCTATCGCGTGGATATTTCGATAGTAAAGCGACACTTATCCGCTCGTCTTTAATGAACCGTCCAGGAAATACAACGATAAAATAATAATTCGAATGGTTTTCCTCGCGATTAACGATTTGTACGTTCCATTTTCGAAGTGAGAATCTTCATGTTCGATTTAAAGGGATTCGAGTAATTGGATTCCCTCGATTGAATTACGGTAAACTCCGATGACCCCACTCCGTGAAAAAAAGACACAAGTCATTACTCTCACTTAGAAAGAAATAATTACTATGGCCGATTATGCCGTTTAACATCCTCTCCTGTAATAAATTAACAATGGTAGAGCCGTCATAAAATCGACGGAGGTAATAAATATTACAGGAACTGAAATTTCCACGTATGGTAATGCATAACGTCTTCTTTCGAGGGACAATTAACAATGGACGTTATGGTAATTAATTTTCGAGTTAAGAGCAAGAGAGCAATTTCATCCGCGGCGACGGCTCGAAGCGCTCATAAATATTCAAAAACAGCGTAAGAAGTATTGTAAATTTCTTCTTTACCACACGTGGTCGGTTTGAAACGCTCAAATTATTCACAATTTTAGAGGAAATCAGGTAAACCATGCAAATCGATTGTTTATTTTCTGGAAGAAATTGTTCTTAAATTTTACACAGTTGCATATCAAAGAAATACGCCATAATTAATATCCTAGCCCGCTGATTGGTCCGTACTTAACGAATTTAAACTGCTTTCGTAATATCGAATTTCCAATAGACTCAAAAAAGAAATTCCACTGGCACGAGGCTAATTGGAGAGGCTCATTTCAGCTTACATTTTTGCAACCAATCAAAAATATTTTTCCACATTATTACCGTGGAATTCATTGATTTAAGACTGATTTTAGATGATAAGTCTTGTTTTCCTGAAATTAATTGATATAAAACTTGTAATAATTTGGAGGAATTAACATACAAAGTGTCAATTGCCCCCAAACTATTTACCTGTGAAATTTTGCTGTTGAACGCTGTAGTTGATTGTTGTATATGTACTGTGTACTGCCTACGGCATTTTCTCCGCCTCATACTCACGGTTCTTCCCTCATTCCAATCCAGCACCCCTGAAATTTCACCTGAAACGCTATTATACATAGTTTGGCGGATTTCCCTACGACGGCTCATCCCTTATGAATGAAATTTTTTCCGCGGCTCCTCTAATACGCGAAGTCCCGCTTCCCCGTCTCCGTTATCATAAGCCTCTTCCTCCCTCCCGCCGCGGCGTTTTATATTTATCTTAATCCCATCTTTTGTTCCCTTGCTTTCGTAGAATAAATATCTAATTCCGTCGACGATCCCAATTTCTCCCTCTCTCCGTTTCTCTCGAAGTTATTCCGGTTGTTTTAATACGGGATGCAACAATAACAACAGTAGCAACAACGGCGACTGGATCCAGCGCGTATAATTTTCCAAGGGAATGATCCCAACACAAACAGCCGAGCTCCATGTCTCGTGTTATATTTCCAGTAGGATAATCCCGTCCTTTTATGTGAAATCCTTCCGGGATGGAACGGGAATTCCGCCAAGATCGGTCATTCGAAGACAGGAATAGGCATTAAATATATTAGTAATTTATTTGGAATTCTCCTGCATGCCGCATCATTCTGTCAGTGATTGTTTTGCTAAGAGGGACTTATTCGTAATTGCCTTCAATACCATCGTTGCCATATTGGCGGCTTTAAAGTGATCACTGCCATAAAATGTCAACACCGCCATGTCAGGCGTCATAATGGCGTCGCCGACGAGGCTTCCCGCCAAAATGCCGCCATTACATTTCGACGCCTGTCGACGCCGTTTCACCTGCAAATTTTTTTTGTATCGTGGATAATCCACCGCAG
Organism: Cryptocephalus primarius; assembly: GCA_963576515.1. Taxonomy (NCBI): domain Eukaryota; kingdom Metazoa; phylum Arthropoda; class Insecta; order Coleoptera; family Chrysomelidae; genus Cryptocephalus; species Cryptocephalus primarius. The sequence continues at coordinate 1,593,649 of OY754949.1, read as the reverse complement.
CTCTAGCAAATTCCTCCGGATCCGGGGCCGACGGGAATTGCGCCGTCTCCCGCTTTTTGTGCGGGAATAATAGCAATAACTCGTCTCCCGTGGGATTAATCCCGATTTCTTGCCGCCCGCGGCCTGGAAAGGGGAAAGGTCACCTCCGTAATTGTTTTGGGCGATATCTCATCCCCCATGCCGCCCCTCGCGCCCTTTACCAAGGTAAAACAATCTCTGCAGTTGATGAAGTCACGCACATGAGATTCGTTTTTGTTTACTCCGAAGGTTGCTTTAAACTCCTTTTTTAAGGGAAATCCCTCGATATTAGGATCTAATAGTAAGCCTGTTTTAGCAAATTGATGCTAGAAATGTCGATCAAGCAACCGTCATAACTGGACGTTATGGAATTGACATAAATTAAACCACCTTCATCTTCGGGACGACTCTCTGGATTCCCTGGAGGCTGGCTGTGCCCTGGAGAAAAACGGGTCTGCCGATTCCCCGGTATCCCTGAAGGCTTGTTGGGTCCTCGGAGAAGGCGAGCCTAGCGACTCTCCGGATTCCCGGGAGCCTGGTTGTGTCCTAAGGGAAAACTGGTCTAGCCATTTTCTGGATTCCATGGGGGCTTGTTGAGTGCTCGGGAAGGCAGGTCTGGCGACCCTCCGGATTCCCTGGAAGCTAATGGGGTCCTCAGGGAAGACGTACCTGACGATTATACGACTACTAAGTTATTGAAAGGAGGAAGGAAGAATATTGATCTTATGGTTCTAATCCTAAGTCCTGATAGAGATTTTTTCTTTTAAAAGATTTTTCAAAACAAGCACAGATCGTCTCCCTATTTTATTCCTTGCTCTTCGTGCCATTCATGAGTTTTTCGGGATCTTTCCCCTCTCCAGAACTTCGCGTTTAAAATACTTTTCTTGGGAACTTTCCGGAACAGCCCTGGGACACTTCGTATAAAACAAACTTCGGGTACATACGTTCCGACCTGTGCGGGCATGCATCGGGTTAACCGAGGGAGCTACACGTCTCCTCCCTCCCGTAGATTAATAGCGGCGATAAAATCCCCGGGATTCCTCTCGCCCTCGCCCCTATTCTCCTCCCTTGTATAGATATTTGTGTATAAGCAAAAAGTAACAAGTTACAAGGGTTGAAACGTGTCGTACCGGTTAAGCGGACGCGGCTCTGGCGTCATTTTTGACGTTGAGGGATGACGAAAGCACAATGTACACGTGTTGAGGGACGGGAAAGCGTCAGATCTGGTTTAAGGGTGGAAAGCGGTCTCGCCTTGACTCTCACCGGGGTTGAAATATTCGATTTAAGTGCAAATTGGGGACGGCTTAGCTTGATTGGTGTAAGCAAAAATTACGTTGTAAAGAAATTACATATCAGACCCATGAAAGAATTCTTTCAGGAATTTTTATGCTTCTTGTAAGATCTTTTAGGATCCTAGTAACTTTTAGGAAAAAATTTGAGAACCTTGGTGTCTTTAAGCATTTTATAGGTTTTGAAGGAGAATTGCTTAATGCATTTTAATTTTTCCTTGGCCTGTTCTACGCTGCTGAAGTTCTGGAAATGTCCTTAAGGACTTCTTTTTAAATTTTCTAAGTTTGTCAGATATTTTCAAGCTGAATTACTAATCCTCTCAGAAATAATTTGGTAATTAAAAATCCAGAAAACAGATTTTCAGGATTTTTTCAGAAATCCTTCAGGAAATCCCTCATTCTTCTGCTAGAATTTTGGAATTGATGACTGAGCCTTCATGAGAAGTTTTCGTTTAATGAAACTCCTTGAGGCCCTTTTGGAGTGTTTTGAATTTTGTTTTGCAACCCTTTGAACACATTTTTTGGTTTTTCTAGTCATTTTCAAGAGAATTTTGGAAGAGTTTGTTCAAGATTTTCAGGCGTTTCATCGAGAATACTCGCTAAATCCAGTGTTGCATGCTCTAGAAGAACTTTTGAAGCCTTGATCGATTTTGATCGAACCTCCAGCAACAAAAACCACGTTAGAGGATTGTCATCTGCCAAAAATTTCTTCTACGACATTCTATTGAAGAGAATAATACTAGAGACGATCTGAACCGATCTCCGCCGGGTTTGTCTTGAATTCAGTTTTTAATTAACGCGAATTTCTGTCATGCATTATTCATGCTTAATAAAATCGAGGCGAGTGTGAATTTTTCTTCTAATCCGCCACCCTTAATGAAGCGGAATTATTTAATATTCAAAATGTAAGAGGACCATAAACACGAAGTGGTCGCTCCTTAATGATCGCGATCCCTCTCTCATTCCCATCATCCTGTTCTTTATTATAACTTTTCCCGGTTATTAATTGAAAAACCCTCCCCATAATGTTCCATATCTATTTCCAGGAGACGGAGAGAGAGAGAGAGAGAGAGAGAGAGAGAGAGGGTGTGCAAGAGAGTGCCTGTTTAACATATTGTATTCGATTAGCGCAGCAGAATGGAGGAGTAGATCAAAGGCTGGGAACAATAAGATGTTTAAGTACTCCTAACGTACTAGGGATATATATATCGTAGAGTGTACGTGTAACGTGTGTGGGAGTTTAAAACGAGAAAGGGAGTAAGTATGGCATTTACATACGCGAGTGGTGATTTGTTATGCGGAGGGTTAATTTGTGGGAGCATTGTTCCTGAACGCTGAACGTATTAAGTCTGCCAAAAAGCAGGAAAAATTACGTAAAAGTTCCAGGAACGATCGCTGAGAGGGTGAATTAATGGCATTAATATTGAAGAGGTAGACGACGTGTCATTCGTAATGCTTGGTCACTTGAGTAGTTTCTCAAAAGTAAATTTGTTTTTCGGAGCCATCCAAGAGTCCATTTCTATAAATTGTCGTTCTAAAGCGCCATCTTTTGGCCAGCTGTTATTGGTTGGTAAGACGGCGTCCTCGAGCGTCACAGTTAAGTTTCTCGGTGTTAATTCGGTTAGGACTAAACTCCCCTAGACAGGCGGAATTTCTGGAGGACGCAACCGCGCGTCAATTTCGCCTCGTAATATCCCTCCCGAAAGTAATGACAGTGTCTTAAGGAAGGTATTCGAGTTGCGGGAGTGAGGGTAGCGCTAAAATTTTAATAATCCCGGAGTCCTCCAGATGGTCTGGAAGCGTACGGCGATGCATCATTCAGGAAACCATTATAAAACTTAAGCACTGATGAAGCCTCCGGGGGCGGCTCCCATTTTCCCTCGAATAACCTATAAATTATGGAGGACGCGTGGCGATGCCGGGAAACATCTCGGAACGATGGGGAAATAGGAAAATGCATTTTTAACCGTCTTACGCACAGATATATGCGAGATTGAACCGATCTGAATGAGGCGAAGTATGTGCACAATCGGAACGTGGAGGAGAGGAAGAGATATGGAAAGAATAGGGGTGGAGGGGCCGTGCTCCATGTGAGAAAATATGCAAAGAGCTCCCTGTATACGCCCCCATTCAGCGCTTTGTCGAGAGCTCCCCGTGAAAGGAGCCGAAAGGAGAGATCTCTTTAGTAGTCCGGGGGAATTAGCGAAATACGGGAAAAAATAACACCCGGAACGGGGATTTTGCTTAAACTGCTCTTTTCCTTTCAAAAGAGAAAAAAGAGAGTATTTGTAACTCGTAGGATCGCCTGGGGGCGCGTTGTCTGATTATTTCAGCAAAAAGCTGCCTGAAATCAATGGAATTCTATTAAAAGTTGGAACTTTGAAGAGATCTAAAGGAAGCTTTAATCCGAAGGTCCTCAACACAAGGAGCGACCAACTGAAGTGAATTCCGACACAAAATTTCGAAAGTTTACCACTACTGAATTTTGATGAATTTGAAGTAGCCCGTGTTTTATGAAACTTTAATAATTTTTTCACAAGGAGCAGTACAAATTTTCCTCGAAAAGGAGTTCTAATTTATTTTTCTGGTTAGCGGCACTGCTTGTCGTAATACGCTGAGACCCAACTAACATATAAATCCACCCGGTAGTTTACTCCTTAATCTGATCAGTTGTAAAAATTCATACCTGGCCAGAATTTACACTAAGCGTCACTGCTCATTTAGTTTTAAAGTAATTTATCTCATTAAAAGTTTATATACTGCAGTTTTCGTATTTTTTCCTATACTATGTGTTCACCAAGCTACACAGTATAAAATGGAGTGACACCACCTCCGTCAAAAATTCGATATATATTCGGACTTTGCTTACTTAATTCCAGTGACGTTTCATACATTTTTTTCAATTGTATTATCGTATAATGAAGGTACTTAATGCAAAGGGACAATTTAAACGTTAACATGAGTGGCAAGTCCTTTACTATATCGCCGCGTGGAGGGGATACAGCTGGGGGCAAGTTTTCGTATGCCTTATTCTCTCTTTTTGCGAGATAATTGATTTTAAAGGCTTTATTTCATTGGGTTAACGGTATTCAGCACTTTCCGACAAAATTAACGCATATTATAGAAATTCAACACGTATAGAGTTTTCAAATTTTTGGTGAATGAATATAATTTCGCCATTTCGTCTCTCCATAGCTTCGTGGATCCCTGTATAGGCTTTCAAGATATTTGTGGACAATATTTGGACTAAACTGTAGGTCCTTTTGGCTTCAGAAGCGCTAATCCCTTCACACCATTTTCAAACTTACAAAACTGCCTGGGTTACGTAATTTTTTTTGGCACAGTGCCTCAAGGAAGTTAAAATCCCAGAAGAGGCCACCACGCCAAAACGACATTCGCATTTTGGAAATTTTATGGCGTATTCTGAATTGGTTCCCCCATTCATTTACGATGTTCGCCATACAAATTTTGTGGCGTCGTTCCCTTTTTCGCGTCCCTTTTTCCTTGTAAATCAAAGCCGGTAAACTTAGCTTATCCGGGAAACCTAATCAAGGGCTAAAGAATCCGTTTCCTTAAGGGTTATCGACAGATATACGAGATGGCCTTCGATTACACGTCTGAGAGAAGCCTCAATGACCGGATTAGGGTTACTATAAGATATATATCTATAGGTATATGTACGTGGTGCGTCTAACATAATTGGATATCCGACGTCTTATTCTTTAGCCGCTATCCGATATCACTCGTGATATTAGTTTCCTTTATACGTAATACCTTATTAACGCTCATAATCAACTTATATGACTTTGGGGTTTTTATTTGTTTCGAAGGTACTTTTTCTTGCTTCTCCTTACGCTTCGAAGGATTAGGCGCACGGATTAGTCGAAGACTTAGAAAATGGCTTAATAACCTCTTCTTGCATTACAAGAAATAATTGAAATTCCCTTTCGCCACCATCATTTGTCATTTACAGGGCAGCGCAACAGATATCTTGTACATTTGATATGATAATACTCGTACGTATGGTAATCCGGTTGTTTTAGGCTCCAGGTGCATAATTAATGGCATGACGATGATACGCAAACACCCGGGATGCAAATCACGGGGGTTGTTTACTAGTGATGTATGGGCTCAGTTTGACATGAATCCACAAAGTTACGGTTTCTCTTCTCCTCTTTAATTTCCCGACGTTTCGCCTAATTCCCCCTCAGGAGAAGAGGAGAAATGAAATTATTTCCCCGATCCTCTCGGCGGAAAAGTAATTCCGGGGCATATACATTTCGAGGTCCTTTTCATGGGAATCAATCGGCTTTAGTGTGGACGTGAAAGAGCGAAAGAGAGCCTCTCCCTTTATTCCTCCTTTTTTTTTTTCGGAGCCCGATTTTTAATTTCGAAAAATGTACGTACGGGGCGCTAAACAATGACAGAGGGAAATTGAAATGGTCGGGAGGGAAATTTCCCTGGCTAGAGGAGGGAACTTTGTACGTCTCGAAAAGTGGTCGTTTCAGAAATTCGTGCAGGAAGAAATTAGTAGTGGCCTGTCCTAGTAGTCCTGACTTATCCAGTAATTTCCATGCAGGTTCCAGCTCATTGTGGATGTCGTCGTATCTCCTGCGTAGTCTTTGTCCTGTGCCCAAAGTATTCCTCTGTATTGCGCCCTCCTTCGTGTATTTCCTGTCTCCCTCTTTTCTGTCCTTTTATGTCAAGTGTTCACTGCCACAAGACACATCTGCGTATTTCTGTATATCGTGTTCTATGCTTTCTAGCATATGTCTTGTGCTTCTTGCCCCATTTTCTCTGCCTTATGTCACGTAGAACAGTAAAGTTATTACTTAGATACATTGAGTGATTTACGTATGTTGAACTTAATAGAAAGACAAGTCTAAACATACCACGGCAGGGTTAAGCTTGAAGACTAGACATCGATCTTAAATCTTTTAGTTGCTCCCTTCAGCAATCCATTCGTTTGTAGAGAAAACTCAGGGACTTCAAGGAAGCAGCACATAATATTCCTAACTCCAAAACTACACCCCCCACCCTTAATCGCAATTCGAATGCATCGTTCCAGAATTATTTCTTCCGCTCCGGAGCTCCCCAGATTAATTCGTAACCATCCCGGTCGACCCTCAGGACCATAAATCCCCCCTCTGCCGCCCCCTCTGTCGGGAAAAAATCCGTTTTCCGGGTCCGGGAACTTCCGCGTCCACGTCCATGTACGTACACCATGTATGACTATACATACGCGTATGTACATCTCGATGTGTGTGCATTATACATGTTAGCTAGATAAAGGGAGTAGTAACATCAGGGAGTAGACTGCTATACGCGAAAACGCTCCGCTAACTTCGTCATAGGATGAGAGAGGGAGAGAGAGAGACGAGCATATATGTTAAATGGTTTATGCAACAGTAAACTCCATCGGATCCACGGATCTGTATGTATGTGAGTTAGTTTATACGAGGGGAGAGTTTCCCAACTTTTGGTAAAACACCGGGCGTATCTGAGATACGAATTTTATACGCTAGGATTGGAAATTGATGGTTCACGTGGATCATCTTTTGGAGCGCACTTCGGATCCGAATCACCACCATTAGGACTAAATCGTCAGAAATTTGAGAAGGGAATCTCGCTAGGAAAATATTTATCCTCTTGGGTAGACAGGTAGGATGGTCGCCCATTGAGAAAAAGCTTAAATTAACACGAAATTTATTATAGAAATACATTTAAAACTTCATATCGTGATAGATAGTCACATCTTTAAACTCCCATTCGCACTACATGCGACCACTTCGATAAGTCGCGCCATCTATTAAAAACATATTAAACTATTTCGACCGGCCATCTTGAGCGGCTGTCACCTCCTTGCGCCGTGTCTAATGCGCACCGAGGCCGTAAACACGGTACCGGATTGGAGTCGAGCACCCTATATTACTCACTATTCACTGGCTGGTCATGTTAGAGAGGTACAATGAAATTCTTTATTTCTCAAATAATTTTCCCTCCCGGCCAATTTATCATTTGCCGGCGATAGGCCTGATATATTTATGTCGTTCTGAATTGTCTGGAGCGAAGTGCGTATATGTGGTGGCCACCCGAAAAAGGAGAAAACTATTAATCGCAGTTTTCCTCCGCCGTTTGACTCTCCTAATGTTCGAAATTGGCCGTTGAGAGGTTTTCCCTTCGTTTCCCGGCGACGCGCTTCGTTTAGTCGGAGATATATGAGAGACATATACAGGGAGAGGGAGAAAAGAACGTCGGGATGGTTTATGAGGGATTTCCCTTTTGAATCGGAGAAAAATACCGAAAGACGTATTCGGATAGTGGGAAATTCGGGCTATTAAAGGCGATTGATGTAAAGGCGGATTTTCCAAGTTCAAATGACAGACAGAGCAGATATGGTCGCCCTTGGTAAGGGCTACGGTTATACATGGTGATTGAATCTTTGATTTTTCGTCAACAACATGAATTTGTTTTCAAATGTCCCAGTTTTATGACCACAAAGATTGGTAGTAACTGCAAAATTTCATCCTGATGGCCAAAATGTAGGAATATACGCAAATTTCTCTCGTCTGATTGGTCCTTTAGTGACATATGCTTGAATTTGTGTTCAAGTTTTGATCGAGTCTGCGGTATTTTTTGGAGTAATAACAGTTCTGTGTGTTCGTCTCAAATTTGAGGTTCTAAACTGCAGGAATCAGTCCTGATTGGGTAAAAATGTTCACATTTGGCCAGTTCCGCTCTTTTGATTGGTCCTTTTGCTTTTCGTCGTGAATTTGAATGTGTGCTCAAAGTTTCATTGGTTCTTTGGTATTTTCTGGAGTAATAACGGCTCAGTACTTTTCGAATTTTTGCTTTTACGACAGTCGTTTCAATTATGGGGTGCCTAGCTGCAGGATTTGATCCTGATTGGCTAGAATGTTCAAGTATGCCCACAGATTGGTCCTTTGTGCTTGGAATATTTTGTTATTCTTTGAAATATCTCGATTATGAGTCTATAACGATTAGTTGCAAGTACGGAAATTAATCCTGATTGGGTAAAAATGGTCAAATTTGACCAATTTCACTTGGTTGATAGTTTGGCTAGCTGTAAATGAGTCTAACTGTTCAAATCGTTCCTGCACTGGTCACAATTATTTTCCGCCCAATAAAACCCCTTGTAAGATAAATAAATCGATCTCCTTAAACCGCCTTTCACGACCAGGCTAAAGCCATACGTAGTTTCGGTTTCCACTTCGTACCCTTCAGTACTTTCTGGACGGTTAAATTTTAAACACGCACTTAGTCACGATTTTTCCCGCTTCCCCCATCAACACGTTGCAACGCGATCCCCGCTTTCGTGAAAACTCCTCCCTCGCACGCTTTCGAGTCTCAGATTTGGCAATTTCCCTTCTTTTCCCGAGACGGTGTAATATTTCAGGAGAGCTTCTTGTATTTCGGCGCTGACGAGCGGCCCTAATTCGGGACCCCCGGAGGGGACGCGCAACAAGAAATTCAAATCTTTATTAAAATTCTGGAGGTGCCTATGGAAAAAGTGGCGATGTATTTAAATAGCAGTGTGAGAGTGGATGGATTCCAAAATGTCTAAGGGGACAAAAGGTCCTTCGTGGCGAAATAAATATCATTTACTTATTTTGTAAGAAAGAACATTGTAATTATCTAATTACCCTGTTAAAGTAATTACCATGCGATTCCCATGTTTTCACGGTACAGAAGACTCCACCGCACGTCCCCTCCTTGGACTAATCGAATTTCCCTTTGACGAGTCTCGAGACTTCGTCGCCTCGTCATAATTGAAAAGAATACGCCATTCAAAACATATCCGCGCCATTTCCCTCGTCCCCCGAGACATTAATTCCGCCGGAATCGATATCCTTCCCCCCTTCTTTCGCAGAATAAACTTTGAGTCATATCGAAATGTCATCTTAAGAAAAACAAATCTGCGTGTATGTGCACGAAACTTAGAGAGGGGTGGTGCATGTGCCATTATCATTTTCGCTTTATATCGTCCAGGATTGGATCGAGGCACGAAGGGTAAACTAGTAAAAATGCAAAGGGAGGAGTAATTTCACTCGATTTACCTACAACTGATGACGATGAAATTTACGACTCTAACTGTCCGACCGTAATAAAATGTTAATAAAGTATATGTTAAGTACAACGGCCATGAGTCTCGGTCGACGGTTCCTCAAGAGAAAACATCTAGCCTAGTCCATAGGGGCGGTCTTTAAGTAAGTTGTTACATTGTCTTATGAGTTATTGCAAGGGAAATTAATACCCTTTATTTCCACCCTATGGTCACAAACTATTACATGCTACCGTAATAAAATTTTAATAAGGTATGTGTTAAGTACAATGGCCATGAGTTTCGGTCAACGGTTCCTCAAGAGAAAATATCTAACCTAGTCCATAGGGACGACCTTTAAGTAAGTTGTTACATTGTGTTATGAGTTATTGCAAGGGAAATTAATACCCTTTATTTCCACCCTATGGCCTTTAATAAGGTGTGTGTTAAGTACAATGGCCATGAGTCTCGGTCAACGGTTCCTGAAGAGAAAATATCTAACCTAGTCCATAGGGGCGGTCTTTAAGTAAGTTGTTACATTATGTTATGAGTTATTGCAAGGGAAATTAATACCCTTTATTTCCACCCTATGGCCTTTAATAAGGTGTGTGTTAAGTACAATGGCCACGAGTCTCTCGGTCAACGGTTCCTCAAGAGAAAATATCTAACCTAGTCCATAGGGGCGACCTATAAGTAAGTTATTACATTGTATTAGGAATTATTACAAGGAAAATGAATAGCCTTTGTTCCTACTCCATGCCCAAAAATTATTAGATGCTACTGAGTAAGTTAAGAAGGTATTTATCTGGCCACACTTTGTATTATTAGTTTAAGGGGTTTTGAGTGAATTAGGCCCAATTTAATTGTTAGTTACTGGTAAGATTCACTAGATGGCACTGCTACGTTCAAAATTCAATTCGTTCCCAAACAACCCCCTAGCGCTCATAGTTCGTTAATAGTTTTCTTCGATCGTTTCCTTTGGTTTTCGTGGAAACAAAGGGCCCCAACCCCCCCGGCACCAGGTATGACTAATAGCGAACTTAATAGGTAATGCCGTATAGGTAATTTCACGTTAGGGGGAAGTGTATTAGGTTGGGGTTGCGGTTGAATCATACCGAAAGGCAATTAAAGTTATTACCTCGACTCCGCGCCGTTAAAATTTAAATGGCTCGGGGGCGCAGATCGAAAGGAAAGGGTGGAAATAAAAAAGTAGATTAGTTAATTAATTACCGTTAAGTGATTGGTGAATAGGAAACGATTAAATTATAGGTATATCAGGTATGGCGAAATGATCGCATCGCCGATCCACTCCTGTTTATAATCGAGGAGATAAGCTTGTTGAATTTTTTTTTCGACGCGGATTTATAATAATAATAATCTTATGAGAGAATTTTGTGGATGTTTACACGAAGGCGTTTCGAGCGGAGTAATTTCCATTCGTTTAATTACCGTTATCGGGTATCGGCCCGTACGTAAATCGAATACGTCCCGGTTATTACTACGCGGTAGATACATTATAATCGGTAGATCGAGGCGTAGAGTACACAAGCGCGCGCACCTGCGGCTTTAATTAGAAACCGTTTAACCACAGTGATTTAAAATTGATACATACAATTACATTCTTTCGACCATCGAATAGTTCGTCGTGAATCGGACTTGATAATTGACAAATCCACTATCCATTAGCGGCGGCGGGCAATTATACATAACAATTGACCTCTTGCCAAAACCGCGAATTATCAATTACATCGGACATCATTGACGTTCGAATTTTAATTATTAATTAACCACTGGCGGGGAAAATGAAAACAACAGTCGCAGCCAAATTAGCGGGTCGGGGGCGGTCAGGCCTCGATCGATTTACGTTCATTCGTTTCCGATTTAAAATGGAATATTCGATATCATCGAAAAATAATTAGCGAAGTGTGTGTTTGCAAACTTGCTCCCCCCCCTCCTACAGGGTGTAGTAATCGAGTCGTTTTCGGAAGGCGAAGCTGCAGACGGTTTCTGGAATGTTCCCTCTCTGTTTAAGCAGCCTGTCAAAATTGATACTAAAGATATGATTAGGAAGAAAGAGGGCGTGTCGACGCACGAGAAATAAACATATTTACTCGCAGTAGTTATAGAGGCGAATTAAATGATTTGATGAGAATTTTTGAGTGAAATCTATCTAAAAATGATTAAACAATTACAATAATCCACTTAAAACTCACCGTATCTTCTTTGTATAAGCAACTTAATCATGAGAAATACCCCTTAGTGTCTCCTACGTACCCCTAGACGTTATTGTTAGGGGTATTAATACAAGTTCCTTAGCTACAAGTGGGACATAATACAGGTCTCCGGATCCCCGTGAGGTAATACTGTAATAAACATTTCTCCGTTTATTTTTTATTTCTAGTTCTGTGCTTTAACTACTTTGCTTATATTTTCCGTACGTAATTGCACGTTACTCTCATAGGTCGCTATATTTAACTTTCATGTAACTTAGCTTCACATTCTTTCTACTTTAAAGCAAAGTAGATTATTAAGCCGTAGTGTAGTCCACTCTCTTGCTACACTCATCAAAGTGTAACGGTTTTAGTATCCGCTGTAAATACTTAAATGAGCAATTTACTAATCGCATTCAATTTCACTCCGAACGTCTGTCGTAGACTGTGTAAATAATTCAGAGTTTCTGTATTTATTCCTCCCGAATTCGCGACGTCTCTCGTGAGTCTAAACTAGCCGATGGAGCACAAGCGACCACACTAATGCTCTTTCCTTAAAATTATGGCATCTCTAAGTGTCTTTGAGCAATAATTATTAAACAATGTACTAGCTGAGCTAGGTGAGCATTGCTTTTGTGCCGATAGCACTTCTATAGGCACTTCTGCGCCGATTCGTAAGGTTGACGTCGTGGTTTTTTTTTCAGAATCACTCGCAGTACTTTCACTCCTTTCTTGCGGACTTGGGTGTGGATCGAATTATTTTTTAATTTAAGAATGTTAATTTTTTTCGCACAGTCACATTTCAGTTCCCCCCTTTCCCGATAACGCGAAAGAGGCGTCGCGGTTCCACGCCTCCCGAAAAAGTAAACACGAACCTCGAGATTTCAATTTTCGATAAAACAATTAATCCGCCTCGTTTTTAACAATCTCATTAATGGCCGATTAATAAATCTTCCGATGGGACGAAGTGAAAAATTATTAAAACCACGCGAGCTAATGAACCTAATAAATACGTCGAGGTACGTGGTAGGTAATATTTCACTTACGTGTCGTTACGGTGTAAGTTAATTACGCGCATGTGCCGGAGGTGTAAAAACTACCAGAACAAAAGCGATTAAAGATTGATTGTTATGAACGGTTTAGGCTCGGAAAGTGGTTCAAATATCGAAAAATCGTCATTATGCGACGTGGGATGTGATATATAGGGCGTTTGATTTTTAGGTACGTCATTGTTGTAGCGCTCTGTAGGCACCTCGTACCGCGCCCATTCTTTCGCAACGAGCGGTTCCGATCAAAGGCCCCCGAGGTTTTTTCGTTGTATTTCCAAAGGAAAAAATAATTATCTTCAATTCGAGTAATACAATCATCATCCTAAAATGTGCTACAGACGCCTTCGTATATTGTAGTTGATATTTTATAGTTATCTTCAACCGTTTTGCCCCGTCCGCCCCCCCCCCCCCCCCACCTTTTTGCTCGTTTACAGCTTTCACTTAGTACTAGCTTCGAAAATAAATTCCCGTACCAACATCAGTCTAAGACCTGGGTACGATCGTAAAAATCTCATTATATTCTCGTAGATTCAGAACCTCCCCCGGTCACTTCCAGCTTTACCCCTTGTCCCTTGGGCTTCAAATTTTCTGGAATGACAGATCCTACTTCGATCTACCCTTGACTCAAATTTGGCTCTGATTGATCGAATCGATCGGAAGTTATTACAAATTTACCGACGTTATGACTTAGTTAAAACTTCAGCTAAGAGACCGTCCGTTGATCTAATCTCCACTCGCCCCCCGAACATTGACCGAGAATCAATTAGCCGGCCGTCCCGCCTAATCCTGCCCATCGATCCTCCGGGAGTTTTCTAGTGGGTAGAATAAAACGGCGCGGATTAGTCGATCGTTAAGAGATTTGGAAAATCGCCTCGGTAAACGCCGAAGGATCAGCCCGGACATGTCCGAAGGATTTCGCTCGCCCTCTCCCTTAAGGATAATAGGGAACAAATGACGGGAGGCCATCACTGTTTAATGAGGAAAGTTCCCGATGGCGAAAGTTTTGTATGTGGGAAGTTTCTTCGTTTTTTTTTTTTGTTTCCAATGGGACAGATGCACCCGGCGATCGATCCCATTATCCCTAAAACGTCGTCGATGGGAGAGGGGGGGAAATCTGACAGTTGTATAAACACACGCGAGCGTTATCAGCGATTCCAGCTAATCGCCACCTATTAATTTACTGTCACGTATTGTCAACGGTACGCGGTACGTATACATTGTCCTTTACGCTTGATGTATCGGTTACGTTGATAAAACCGGATTGATAACAAGCGTCAATCGATAATTAATAAAAATTGCCTTCGATATCTCGAATTTAATTAACTTTCGCACTTTTAATAAAATCGCGATGCGCCGCTCGAACCCTATCACATTCCCCCCAAGATTCCTCCACTTCTCCAGCCCCTTCATTATTTATCCTAGTCGGTTTATTTAAATGTTTAATGAGGCACTCCATTAACGTCGATCTCCAGGCTGCCGGGATAGATAATACAAGAACGTTTGAAGCGAGGCGGGACGCGTTATTATCACTGGAACGATTTTCCCACCCCCACCCCTTCTCTAGCGTTCTATTGTGCACCAGCACTACTCTATTCAGAATACTAATAGTTCGCTTTAATTGATTCTTTATGTCGTACTTAGGGATATCACAATGCGATATGCGCCTCGTCCAATTAGAATCCGAAAAGTGTAAGGAGTACGTGATGTGCGCAAGACTCTTTTTACTAATTTTCAGGGAATAAAGGGAAGAAATCTACAGCAGACGTTTCCTGCCATTATTTCCCCCGTACAAGCTCGTTATACCTCTAACTGGCATCTCAATAATTACGAGGGTTACAGAGTGGAAAAATGTCCCGATCAATAGGGGTTAATGTATAAAATAATCAAGTGAATGTGCTCAAGACTGTTTTTACTAATTTTCGCTCAATGTCACGACGTTACCACGCCGGGAATAGGAGGAATAAGAGGAAAAAATTTACGGCATTTACAAATTCCGTGAAAATATATTAGCAGCAACCGTTTCCTGTCCTTATTGCCCCCTGTACAAGCTCGTTATACCTCTAATTGGTATCTCAGTAATTTCGAGGGTTACAGAGTTGAGAAATGCCTCGATCGAAAGGGGTTAATGTAGAAAATAATCAAATAATCGACTGAATGCTTCAATAGAATTGACTTTTTGAATAATAATTAGAAATATATATATCATATATTTGATATTACATATTTGAATACGTTCGAAAACAAATTTTTATTTGTGTGTTTTCGGTAGAGAGTTGATTTCACATCCCCGAGTTTAAATAAGAAACCGTACTTTGGAGCGTTTGACTTATGAACGGCCGTCCTCGCCTTCAACGACTTCCCATTCAACGCGTTCCTGGGTGAATTATTTTCTCGCGCCCTCTCCCATGAATATGTAGGGCGTTTTGTCTAAATAATGCACGGGCACTTATTCAAAATTTACATACAACTGCGAGCGGGTCCGGATTTATGTTAGGCGTTAGGTAACTGCAACTTTTTCCCTCGGGCGACGTTTTACAGTTCCTCGTTCCTTGAATACTGTAGCGCGCCTGCATGTGTCTTGCTTCGTGGGGAATTTGAAATTAACTGCGTACATATTTAAAAACGTTGTTTTTAGTGAAAAAAAAAACCGAAACGAGGGAGTTTCGGATGTTTGCCTTCGAGCTGAATTGGTTTTCAATTAATTCCAGATGTAGGTCAACAGGGGGAAGGGAAAACGGGAACGGTTTGGATGACTTCTTTTTAATATTCCCCATATTCCCGACACTCACACGAGTAACCAAACCCGTAACAAAGCTGCGTTAGTCTCCATGACATGCAATTCCAGCGGAACTCCCGACAGCAGTTAGGAATCCTAAAATTACGACATTTCCCACTTACGTTCCCATTTTGTTCCCAATCTAAGAAAATAAAATTATTTTTTTTTGCCCTCGCATCACACTTGACAAGCCAATTACTCAGACGTACGCGTTTCCTGCCTCCGAACTTCACCGTAACAATTATTTCCAACGTCTCTCTTTCAAGTCGCTCTCGATGTATTGTTTTTTTTTTCCCGGAGCTCACGCGCGCGCGTGTGTTCCAGAAATAATACCTTTCAAAGGGGTTACGTCCAGGAAAGCGTGAAGGCGCGTCGGGATGCTAATCCGGGATGTTTTTCGTCGTCCTGCATTAACCGGCGATGATAAAAGGAACTGGTATAGGTTGAAGTTTAGAGACGAATCCCTCATCCCTCCTCTTCGATTCAATCAAATCAGAAGTGTCGTCTTTTGTCGTTTCTTTGGAATCTTGAAAATACGAAACCGACCGATTTTTGGGAAAATCCAATAAGGACGCTTCTTTTCTTTGTTTCAAAAATGTGAATTTTCAGGGTAACTCCACGAGGTAACTCTAAACGCCGTGTATACTGGAAGGTTCTTATGAAATCGAGATTCTTCCAGACAGGAATATCGTCATTCTTTTGATGGTCATATCTCAAAAAGTAGCTGTCGTAGGAATGAAAGGTTTTCATTTCTGAACTCAGAAAAGTGTCCTCTTTGATTTTCTCTTCAGAATTTTCAAAATATGGAATCGACCTATTTTTGTGAAAATTCGATAAGGAAAATTTTCCTTTCCTTTGGTCCTAAAATGTGAATTATCGAATTTCACCTTGAAAGTAATAGGATAAGTCCACGAGGTAATTCTAAACGCCGTGTTATAAATTGCATTTTGTTATACTAAAAGAATCTTATGGGATCGGGATTTTTCCAGACAGGAAAATCGTCACTCTTTTAACGTTCATATCTCAAAAAAATATCTGTCATAGGAAAGAGAGGTTTTAATTTCTGGAATCAGAAAAGTGTCCCCTTTCATTCTTCCTTTAGAATTTTGAAAATACGAAATCCCCCGTTTTTTGGGAAAATTCAATAATCCACTTTCCCTCCCTTTAACCTTAAAATGTGAATTTTCGAATTTCGCCTTGAAAATCGTAGGGTAACTCCACGAGATAATTCTAAACGCCATGGTATAAATCGCAGCTTGTTATACTTAAAAGTATTCATGAAATCGGGATTTTTCCAGACAGGAAAATCGTCATTCTTTTAACGTTCATATCTCAAAAAATATCTGTCATATGAAAGAGAGGTTTTCATTTCTGGAATCAGAAAAGTGTCCCCTTTCATTTCCTCTTCAGAATTTTGAAAATACGAAATCGACCACTTTTTGGGAAAATTTTATAAGGGCACATTCCCTTTCTTTGACCCAAAAATGTGAATTTTCTAATTCCGCCTTGAAAATCGCAGGATAAATCCATGAGACAATTCCAAACGTCGTATTGTAAATTGCAGCTTGTTATACCGGAAGGTTCTTATGAAATCAGGATTTTTCCAGACAAGAAAATCGTCAGTTTTTTAACAGTCATATCTCAAAGAGTAGCTGTCGTAGTAAAGGAAGGTTTTGATCTCTGGAATGAGAAAATTGTCCCCTTTTATTTTTTGGACCGCTTTTTGGGAAAATTCGATAAGGACGCTTTTCCCTGCTCTGGCCCTAATATGTAAACAGCAGTATAACATTGGTATTTTAGTTAAGTTTCAAGTCATTTCTTATTTCGCCTCGTATATTATGTCCTCTTATACATAAGTATGTAGCATAGCCCATATTTTCGTTCAAATTTACCCTTTAAACCAGAATTTTTGCGTCGACTTCAGCCTCGCGATTTTCACGCTTTCCCCTTTTTGCGACCGCCGCCGAGTTACGATGTTAAACGTATGTAAAACGTGACCCGAGGGTGTGGTTTCAGACAAAACCCTTAAATTTATCCAAGAGCGAGCTTACGGCCATGGAGGGACGTGTCGCTGAATGTGAAATTTCAACCGGCGACGGACGCGGACGCGCAAGCCGGAAAACGGGGAGAGAAACGGTCGGTTTGTCGCGCAACTCACTCTTCGAAAGT
Organism: Cryptocephalus primarius; assembly: GCA_963576515.1. Taxonomy (NCBI): domain Eukaryota; kingdom Metazoa; phylum Arthropoda; class Insecta; order Coleoptera; family Chrysomelidae; genus Cryptocephalus; species Cryptocephalus primarius. The sequence goes on along the minus strand of OY754949.1, from coordinate 1,576,076 downwards.
ATACAAGAGCCTCGTTAATCCGTACTTTATTAGGAAAAGAAACGAACTCCCATAACGAACAACGACCGTAATCTCGACCGATTTATCTGGAATCGCCCTTAAAACGCTATATACCGCGCGTACGACTGCTAACGCTAAAGTATAGCTCGAACTCTATTTGCAGAGGTATTTAAGATAAGGTTACCGTTTGCTTAGTGACTAACGTGGGGGCGATCCGCCCGATGTATTAAAACAGATGCACACGCGCACCCCCTCGCCACCCTTTCCAGAGAGCGCCCCTCGACACCTACGACAAGGGAAGTGAATTAGGAGATCTTATCGCGCTCCTCTGCCTCGAGAGGTTCGCCGAGGATTTATTTTCGCCCTGTGAATCTGTGAATCGACTACGCGATATTTTTCAAAATTTTAAGAATAGGATAGACTAGGCGCAATAAGCGCACTATTTGTAAGTACGAGGCACTAAAAAGTTTTACGACTAGGGTGAACCTAACAGCACCGTTGATGAACAGTTTCGTCTTAGTCGAATGATTCCTATAACTTTTTAGTACCTCGTAGAAATATTCTTATAGGTATTAACTTCAATATATGTATACATTTACATTCTGATCTGTAAATGTAAAATGATACATTCCTATCTGTGCCATAACATGCATAACAGTATGTAAGAATGGTAATGTAAGTAATAATGATGTTTAGTAATGAGAGCTGTTACTCACTGACGTTAATGTGATAACTATTCCTATTTCAAAAACATTTTTGTTGTTTCGTAGTTGCATGCAACTGTCGCCCATTAATAAAGTACCCTAGAAAACTTGCCAAAAATTGGGAAATACTATTTCATTCATTACTCACTAGTGATATTAAGTTCAGTATCTTACGAGCTATTAATCACTACGTTGCTTTACTCACGTATTAGATCATTTTGGAATTCTTTTAATGTCCTCTTTTTATCCTCTTTCACGGGTCATATTAGTTTCTAAAACTCTATAAATCAATTACGAAATCATATACGTCATGTAGAAATGATCTATTAACGATGTATCACGACATGTGTACAATAAGTAATAAATAACAATAATGATCGTCATTACTCGCCGATCAGATAATTTGGTGTGTTCCATGAGGCTGTTTTCGGAAGTTCAAATATGATCGATGTTACGGTTGAGTAATGGCCACTATTATTCACTTTGGGAATTTTTTACAAATCCATTGCCGTTATTTTACTAATTATTCGTAAGTAAACTTCAGTTATATGTTTTATACAGTTGTGTCCGGATAACGTTGTTGTTTAGTAATGACAGCCATTACTCACCGGTGAGATTCCATAGAAAATTTGTCAAAAATCCTAAGATTCCTTTTTATTCATTGCCCGCCGGTGGTATTAATTCCAAGTTTGATTTTTGCGATTGATATTTATTTCGGTGTTAGTATTTAATGGCGAATTTGGCACTTTTGATGTCTTTCCCGGGGAATATTCCCTCAGATAACCCGTTTTCGCGTCCACCTTCCCGACTTTATTATTTCCTTTGTATTCCTCCCATTCGCCCTTTCCCATACCGTATGTATACCTCGTCGTGAGGGTCTAACACTGTATATAAATATTTTACGGTAATCTTAGGTTAAGGGAAAGTGTGAATAAAAGATTATCCCATGTTTACGGGGATAAGGGTCAGGAGATGTGTATTTTTTTACGTGACAGGTCAAATGGAGGGAAATGGCGTTTTATTTTCACTACTTGGAATTTCGAAAGTGGTTTTCCTTTCTCGAAGACGGCATGAATCGTGGTCGAGTGCCGTTCGGGTTGTTTATGGGGGAGAATTGAAATGCGTTAGCTGTCATATTTGTTCTCGCCATTTTTCCCCTATTCTGCGATTTTCGTCCCGCCCGCTGCGTTCCCCATTAAGATTGTAAACCACCACCACCAACACCCCGCGGGCCCCGGCGAACAAAAACCAATTTAGATCATATCGGCGTCGCGGCCCATTCGAGCCGAGTCGAATTAATCATCGTCCGTATCGATTCCGATGCATTAAATAAATAATTAGTATTACGCTGGGGCCCGTGGGACGAGATTTCTTCCTCGTTTTCTGCAAACGAAGGAAGGACGAGGCAATTTAAAAGTTAAATTCCTTCTTCGAGTAGCTGGAAGGTTTGAGGGGGTGCGTATGAAAGTCCAATGAGGCAGTTCCTTAGTATATGACACGGTCGGTAGTCCACATTTTGAACCATGACCCGACCAAAATTTTTACTCGACGAACCCAACTGGCTGCACCAAAAAGACCTTCTTTACTCATTCGGTCTCGTTTTCCTTTCCCCTTCCAGACCTGAAGAAGCAGTTCGAGGTCGTCCCCGAGCCTCGCCACATGGTCGAGATCGGCCGCCAGGTCGACCTGCGCTGCGTCGCGCCCGTCGGCATGCCGCCGCCGAGCGTCTACTGGCTGCGCAACGGGCAGCTCCTCCAGCCGAACACCGACGTGATCGTCACGAGCGAGGGCCACCTGCTCATAGGGCAGGCGAGGCCGCAGGACACGGGGAACTACACGTGCGTCGCCGAGAACTTGGCGGCGAAGAGGATGGCGCCACCGTCGCAGATCGTCGTCTACGGTAAGGGTTTGACTGATCACTAATTTAATGGAATTTATGCGGTTCCGTTCTGGAAAAGAGAAGTAGATAAGCAATGCGGGTTCTGGGCCAAAATATAGAAGTCCGATTTGGGACAAAATGGACCACACATCCGACTATTTTAGCATTTATAGGCTTAACCTCCACGTAAAGTTTAATGCAAGATTTGAACTCGGTACAAAGTGGATCACAAAATGGCCGTCCGAGATAGCAATTGGTACACATATATAATTAAGTGCATACTTAATAGGATTACGTTCAAATTATCTAGATTAATTGAGCTTAGCTACAGCCGTGGGCGGTCAAAATTCGATTAAGCTATACTAAGTGGTTCGAGAGTTATATTAAGTTTATTAATTCGACAAAGGGACGCCAATAAAAAAAACCAGCCAAACTGGCGTCGATGGAGGAACTAATGCAACTCCCCTATTTTTCAATAAAATCTGAATTATTTGGATTTAATGTCAATAACAAAATTCAAGACACTAAAAAACGGGAAATACAAATGAGGGTGCAAATTGAAAAAAAAATTAGATGCTTATATCGCATTGTCAGGAATTAAAACGTTTAACTCTCCATCATCCCCTCACGAAGACACCCCTTTACACGTCTCCTGAACACCGATCCTTCGGGAACAATCGAACTCTCCCCGGGCGTCCTCTCCTCCCCCCTCCCCCCCCTCCCCCCAGGTTTCGTGTTTAATCGCAAACGACTCTTATTCGGACCTCTCCGAAGTCACGTGTTCGTCGTCGTCGGTCAAACGTCGGGGAAAAACGGGAGAGAAACGGGAGAAACCTCAGGAAAAGCGCTAATTGAAACGAATCTGGTTTGGAGTCGGGGAGCGAGGAGAGATTACCTAAACTAATTAGAGGGGGGACTCGAGAGGGATACGTGGGAGGGGGATGCGAGTTTTAACGATTGCCCCTCGGATTTCGGTTTGATGGAATCAAGAAGTTTTCGTGTTAATAGCGGTGAATTCGCGTGGCGGAGGTTTTATACAGGGTTTTTCGTATGATACACAGTTTTAATCCCAAAAAAGTCCTTTTTTTTTGGGAAATTTTCGTGTGTGCAGTTACCCTTCAGGACATTTTTTTTTCTACGCCCGTCCGGGCTTTCTGATCACAGGTTTTAATAAATTTCGTTGTTAAGTAAAAATCCAATTACGGTATATTCCACACGTTGCTGCTGTGTAGTAACAATTACTCACTAAATAATTAAATTACTAATTGTCAGTACATCCCAGAGGGAGTCCAAAAAAAAAACGAATTCGTTTATCATACCGTTTATTGTTTCGGTAATAAATTGAATCGTAATAATAGTATTTATCGGCCGGTTTCAATGCAATAACAATTTTAATCCCGCGAATGCAAGTAAAATAAAAATAAAGCAAGAGTGGACCAATGGTGATCCAAAAAAATTTTTAGGGGACGGGAATTCGGTTTTAAATTAGGATCGAATCGTGCATGTGTCCACGTTTCATGCTGTTAATATTAGGCACCGTGTCGTTACTCAGATTCTAAATGTAGTTATTTTCGTCGTTCACGAAATGTGCAAGTGATTAAGGAAAAATCTCACCCTTAGCAGTGGAAACAGACACGGACCGACGACGAGTGTTTTAACAGAAACGGTGGTTTTTTCCTCCTCTCGAGTAACCTAAAAATAACACTTTCGTTTTTAATAAACAGACACACGAAACGGCATCAAACTGTGAAATGGCGGAGTTTTCTCGCTCCCGGAAGAAATTTTCATTACGACATCTTTTCCGAGTCAAAAGACGAAAATTTCACCTGTCTACTAAAGGGCAGGTGCGTCGCTCTCTGCGCCGTCAAGAGCCGTTTATTTTAATAAATGATCCCTGCGTCCCTTTCGCGATATTAAAAAGACGAAACAGGCAGATGCTCCCGGATTTTCATATATAAGCCTATAGTGTGTATAAGAAAGGAGAAGTGTAGAAGAGTGTTGTACAATATTAATGTGAAGTAAACATGTAGTTGGGATTTTCTTAACACCGTCATTGAATTTGTAATGTTTATGTGGTCTTCATAATAACTTCAGTCCTGTCCTTTCTACACATTTTAATGTGATTGATGCGATAATCTAAGTGGTGTTAGTTTCTGGAAAAGAGAAGTAGATCAGCAATGAGTTCTTGGCCAAAATATGTAAATCCGATTTGGGACAAAATGGACTATTTTAGCATTTCTAGAGCAAACCCCCATATAATTTTAAGCGGAAGATTTGTACCCGGTATCAAGTGTACCACAAAATGGCCGCCAGAGAGTCCATGTTCAGTGAATATATATTTTTTACATTTTTGTTTTCAAAAAGTGTCACTCCCATCGGCTGCTTTTCTTACATACAGCTTGTTAAAGTTTGCCTAGTATAAATAGAAAAATATTTGTGGGAAAATTCCTTAAAACAAACAAAAAAGCCTTTCATAAGTCATTTCACTTTTGGCTTTCGGGGAAACTCTATAAGTTCCATCTACGTCCCCTAATTTTTCCTATGGAAGTCATTTTCGATTTCGAAACATCAAATTTATCGTTGTGAATCCTCCTTTACACCTCATCGGTCTTCATATCGTAAGTCCCAGTGTGTGTGTGTGTGTGTGTCCCTAACTCCTTGCTCGCTAACTTTTTTCATTAGACATTTTTCAGGAGTCATAAATCATTCCATTTATTGGAGACACTTCTTCCTTTCCCTGTTTCCCCGTTTCGTTCATGCTTAGGTCCTTTATCAATCCTTTTCTTTAAAGCGGCGAGACGTCTTTATAAAAACTCGACCTTTTAGGCTTTTGTTCGATCGTTATCGAGGAAATTCTTATTTTCCGGCGTCGGGACGAAATTTACGGTCCTGCCGAACAAAGTTTTTCGAGCCTCGGTAGCGGAAATATTTTTCTTCTTCGGAATGGGTCGATTTGGATGTTTTTACTCGCTAAATTAGGCGTCCTTAAAGTTTTTCACCGAAATGTGTTTTTTCAAACCACCTCTTACGCATTTCGATTCCTGCAACGATTAGTTTTTAGTATTTCCTTTTGGTCGAAGTCCTGTTTCCAGTTCGTCAACAAATTTCCATTATTTCGGGTTGTAAATGTGTGCGTGTGTGTAATGCATGTTTTGTATGTACTTTGAGATTGAGTTTGCACTACAGGTAAATATTTACTCTGGGTTATTGGTTTCCAGGTCGTAATACCCTCGCGCGCTTGTTGACGCTTTCCTCTTAAGACTACAATTTACGTACATTTTAGAAACGAGTTTTTTAAAAGTTATTACCGAGATCGTTTTGATTCAGCTTTTGTTGCTTAGATAGTAAAGATATCGTCTCGCCTACAAGTAAGATATCGATAAAGGAAAAAATATTTTAGCTCTATTCGAACATTCCCCGCATGAGACCTTATTGACAATACAACATACGACTTGAGATTGCCTACCAGGTTATTTTCGATAAAAATTTGTTTTTTGTCATTTCGGTTTTAGTAACGCCACCTAGCGAGCGGTAGTGAGTCTCGCAGTTCGATCACACCGTCGATTTTTTTTCACATCGGTTCACGTTTATGATACGTCAAGCATGGATACCGAGGAAACACGTAAAATGCAGACTTTAGGTTAATCTCATTGAACAACTTTTGCCATTATTAGGAATAAGTGGTGTTAGATTTGTTTCGAATCTGTTAAAGGAGGTTTCAGAGTTATTAAGTGTGTTTTCCTAACGGTTTAATACATCGCGATACTCTCTAATTTTCTCTGGGTCCCCTACTGCTCTTTTTAAAGTGTCAAGGGCCCACATGTGGATATCAAGCGCAATTCTACACCAGGTATCGAACAGTCTTGAGGAAAACAGGTTAATGAATTGGGATCTTGTACTATAATGACATTTTAACGAGAAAACCGAAACAAAACGCCTAACGTTCAGTTACAACCGGCCCGTTTTGTATTTGTACTATCATCCTTCAGTTTATAATCGTGAGTAATGGTCGCGTCGTCAGTACTTCTCCTTCTTCAAGGGCGGCACGAGGTGCGCGGGCAGCTCGACGGGTATGTCGTTGCCCTTGAGCTTGACGTTGATCAGGTGCATGGCTAGGGCGAACTCGTCCTTGTCGAGGTAGCCGTCCCTGTCGACGTCGGCGAGCTTCCAGATCTTGGCGAGCACCGCGTTGGGCAGCTTCGACTTGACGAGCTCCTCCTTGACGGTCGCGCCCGACAGCTTGCCGCCCACCGGCCCGAGCGCCTCGAAGGTCTCGTCGTAGCCGCCCCTCTCCTTGTTGACGATCCACTCGGGCTCGCCGATGCCCGCGTTGCAGCCCTCGCCGCTCTTGTAGCCGAACGGCGTCGCCCTGTCCTCGACGTTGCTGAAGACGCCGCCGACGACGAGCTCGGCGGGCGTCGTCGCCGCGCTCTCGTGCGGGATCATCGACATCAGCTGCGAGATGTCCTTCGAGAGCATCTCGTCGACGACCTCCAGCAGCTTCGGCTTCAGCGAGTGCAGCTTGCTGCAGTCGCACTGCTCGAGGTGGTGCTGCATCTTCGTCAGCTCCGGGAAGTCCCCTAGGAAATCGGGTTCTCAGTGAAATAATCCCCTCTACTAGCCACCCTTGGTACGTCATCGGTAAGGAATAAACTGCTACAAGGTTTGGCGAAGCATGACTCTACCTATTCCCTGCCCCAAGGAAAGCGAGATGATATATGGATCAGAGACTCCTACCAAAAGAACATTTACTAGGATTACAGTATGGTCAGGAGGAGGAGGAGGAGGAAGAGAGCAATCATGTGATGGGGAAGAACTCTTTGGGCTGGTCCTCCCATGGAAGCTTATCTAATTTGGATACGGAATACCCTTCCCACTCACCTATGGAGATAACTACAAGGTTTGGCAAATCATGGGACGCAACCGTGATAATTGGGCAGGAGGAGGAGGAGGAGAGCAATCATGTGGTGAAGCAAAACTTTTTGGGTTGGTCCTGCCATGGAAGCTTATGTAATCTGAATAAGAAATACCCTTCCCACTCACCTATAGAGATATTATGCTCCTTCTGTATCTTATCGTACACTTGCTTGAGGTTCTTCACGACTTCCTTCTTCTTGCTGTCCTTCCCGAACATCGGCATCTCCTTCTTGACCTCGGATATGATGTAGGCGTGCACCTTGGCGAGTCGCGCCCTCTTTATGAGATCGTTGAGTTTCCTCAGGGCCGAGTTCTTCGGCAGGCTCTGGAGGTCCCTGAAGAGGTCCTGCGTCTCGTCCTCGAACAGCTTCCTGTTCACGTCGAACCTCAGCGGCTCGTCCCAGAAGGAGCCGATGTAGACCCTGACCACCTCCGGGCTCTGGAGGACCTTGCCCAGCGACCACATCAAGGCGCCGTATACCTAAGGTAGAAGCATTAGCGTGGGGGGATGAAGGGTTACTTCCTTAGGGATGTACGGGACGTACCCTCATGAGTTGCTGGTGGTCGATCATGTCCGCCTTGTTGAGGACTATCCTGATCTTGTCGTCGTGGCCGCGTAACGCCTCGATCGACCTGCGGAACTCGTCGGATATGTCGAGCTTGTGCGCGTCGAACAGCAGGATGATCCTGTCCACCCTCTCGGCGAACCACTCCAGGACGCCGGTGAAGTCGTAGCCGCGGTCTATCCTCTGTTTTTCGCCTGGAAGAGAAAATGGATTTTTCTCCGGGATCTCGGGAATTTCAACGTACGTCAGTAGGAGCTTTCAATCTTTTTTCATCTTAAACAGGACCTTAATCCAGGTCCTTTCATTCGCGAAGGTCTTATAGTTACTTCTGGAGCGAAGTACAGTAGTTCGTTTGGGGAAAAGTGTGGAAATCTGTCGAATACAGCTCTTCTACGCGTGTCTATGGTATTAATAGGAAATTTTAATTCCGGCACGATTATTCAGAAACCAATTCTGTTTCTGTTTTCCCGCGCAGTTTTTCATTTTTCTCCTCCGCTTCTGCCTCCCCCCCCCCCCCTCGCCGTACGGTCTGGTTAACATACACAGTGCAGGTAAGATTACAAAAATGAAATATATAGGCAGCGTCGCCTGATTTATGCCCGGCCATCGTCTTGATGTATAGGGCGAGATTTATTTAAAATATGGGTCGTCCTTTTAACTAATAACGCTGAAAAATGCGCCGACATCTTTCCATATTATTTAGGCCTAATTTGGTCGAGCGGTAATAAAAAATACAAAATAGGGAACAGAGGGAAAGTGAAAGGTGGAGAGGTTTCGCTTACCGGATAATATACCGGGCGTGTCGATTATCGACATGCCCTTCAGCACCGAAGATCTCACCATAGAACACTGGAATCTGTTGAGGAACGCGTTCCCGAAGTACGAGAGCGGTCGGAATTGCTTCTTCGGGTCCACCACGAGCGCGTTCCCGGGGATCACTCCTTCCCTGTCGCCGTACATCACGGCTATGAACCTGGAATCGAAATTATCTTTCACCCGATCCGTTATACTCTTTCCAGAGTCCATGAAAAGGCTACCAAAATGGTCCTAGTCACGGGATCAACGTTGAAGTAGAGGGTGACTAGAACCTGAATCCGAATTTTCGTGAAAATCTGTGATACTATCGATTAAAGCCCTAAATTTCACCTGTCAGTCGTCGGCTCCGGCCCGATCCTCATCCCGGGGAAGTCCCTCTCGAGCAGGTACTTGATGAAGGTCGTCTTCCCCGTCGAGTACTGCCCGACGAGCAGGATCATCGGCTTCGCCTCGAAGTCGGCGTCGTTGAGGGGCGGCGAGTGGAACTCGTGGAACAGGTAGTGCTGCTCCAGCGGGAACATCTTGTTCTTGTAGATGCTCTTCAGGCCCTCGACGACGTTCTCGTAGACTTCGGGCCGCACCTCGGGCCCCCGGCTGAGCCAGCTGAACATCTTGCTGCGGCAGATCGATTCACTGGATTATCGCGTGTACGGATTGGCGAGGGGACGGGAGTTTGACGTTTCGTTTGTCAGGTCCGGTGTCAAAAGTGTCCAGGGAGGGGAACGTACGAGGGAGGGTAGGAAAGGGGTGCAAAGGAACGTAGAGGTAGGGTAGTGGTCTACTGGGATCTTAGAAAATGATGTACGAGGTGTTGCAGAAAAATGCTCAGCAAGTTGAGGAAAAATTCAGAAAATGTGGAGAACTAGCCCCGGTCACCTCTAGCATAGTGACGAAAATGGTGCTCTATGCGAGAATTAAAGGCATGATTCCACGTCTTACCCGGCACCGTTCTCGTCGTTCTCGGCAACTTTCCCATTGACCGCGGGGGATTTTATTTTCTTAGATTTGGTCCTCTTGGGCTTGACGACGGGCGCTCCTCCGTCGCTCCCGTTGGCTTTCCCGGGATCTTCCGTCGCTCGTCCGTTTCCCGCTTCGTCGCCGCCCTTGTCGCCTTCCATACTTCGCTCGACTGAAACCGCAGCATTTCTGCTTCACTAGCGAATGGAACGCTCACACAATAATAAAATTATACAAGGCCATCGGAAAATATCCGCTGCCGTCCGAACCTAATTGTCCATAATATGGGATGATTAATTGTTACGTGGTCATGCAAATTTGTATACCACATCCCAATTTAGTTCAATTGCTTTCGATCCAATTCAGAGCGCGGTAATGCTTTAAGCGTACGTGGGACGAGATTGCACTTTTGACGACTTGAATTTCTGTTAAGGTCTCCAAAAAGCTTCCAATCGGGTTTCCAAAATATTCTAACGACTTCCCTAATGAGGCAACGAGAGATCCTCGAACAAAAAAAGACAAACGTTTGTATAACAGTAAAACAATAAAGCCAAAACAAAACATTTGTTCGGTAAACATGTATGCATGGAAACTCAGGTAGCTAACAACTAACGACGATAAGAACTAATCTCGAGATCAAAAAACCAACAAGAGAGCTCCTCTCTCATGAATATGTAGATAAGGCTTCGAAGATATTTTCTAAACTACGTCCGTTTCGTATCGGAGGTATGCCGGAATTAATTAGGAATCGTAATCGATTTTAATTTACTCGATCATGAGAATCTTTCGGTCAGAAAAGTCGCTATCGAAACGTGGAATAATCACCGATTAGGATTCGAGTTAATCGAAGGACGCGCATGCGTTTCTCAAGTCGCTCGTGCAAGATCGAGATAAAACCAAGGGAAAGCGGCGATAACTCCGGGCAAATTAAAAACTTTTCCTCCTCCGTCCTGCTGAATCGCGCAGAACTTTATTTTTTAAAGGAAGGGCCTTAAAGTTTTCCCATTGCGGATCGTTTCATTCACTCCGGCCGAGGATTCGATTATGTGTATCCCGTTTCGTGAATCGCGCAAACAGAAGGAAGTTTTAAATCTTTCGAAACCGCAGGTACGAAGGGATTAAGTTTCCGATTTGTCCTTTCCCTCCGCGTTTAGTTGTTCACTGGGTGATCCGGGGTTCGTCAAAGAAATTGCATGGGGGAAACAGTTTTGAGAACAACTTGCTGAACATCTTTGATCACTTGACTTGACTAAACTAAACATTTCTATATCTTATAATGAAACTTATGTGAAATGCCCAATAGTATTTTTTTTTAAATTGAAGTTTCGCTTAAAAGTTTATGTATTTAATAATAAAACTTGCGTCAAACTTCCAGCAATATTTTTTTGAAATTGCAGTTTCGAAAATTTTTCTATGACCCTTAAAACACGTGCTGGTGCTTTAGTGATGGTGTTCTGGTCAGACTAGAGCTCATAACTCAAAAAATTCTTGACGTAATCACAGGAAAAATTCTATGTCCGATAATGAAACTTTTATCATACATCCAATAGACTTTTAGGGAAATTTAAGTTTCCAAAACTTTTCTATGACCGTTGAAACACGTGGTGGTGCTTTAGTGATGGTGTTCTGGTCAGACTAGAGCTCATAACTTAACAAATTCTTGACGTAATCACTGGAAAATTTCTATGCCTCATAATGAAACTCTTGTCAAACATCCAACGGACTTTTACTGAAATTTAGGTTTCCAAAACTTTTCTATGACCGTTGAAACACGTGGTGGTGCTTTAGTGATGGTGTTCTGGTCAGACTAGAGTTCATAACTCAAAAAATTCTTGACGTAATCACAGGAGAATTTCTATGTCCGATAATGAAACTTTTATCATACATCCAATAGACTTTTAGGGAAATTTAAGGTTCCAAAACTTTTCTACGACCCTTGAAACACGTGCTGGTGCTTTAGCGATGGTGTTCTGGTCAGACTAGAGCTCATAACTCAACAAATTCTTGACGTAATCACAGGAAAATTTCTATGTCCGATAATGAAACTGTTATCAAACATCCAATAGACTTTTAGGGAAATTTAAGGTTCCAAAACTTTTCTACGATCTTTGAAACATGTGCTTATGCTTTAGTGATGGTGCTCTGGTCAGACTAGAGCTCATAACTCAAAAACTTATTGGCGTAATCGCTGGAAAATATCTATGCATTATAACGTATTCAAAATTTTTAATGATGTCGATAGGCTCTCGCTCCTCGGACCGTTTCGCTTGACGGCCGATCCCTTACTGTCCGTCACAACTTTCGCCAGAGGTCGTAAATTCAGATCGGTTTTAGAGCGCCCGTCATAACATCCTTCGCTCCTTCCCGAACAAAGAAATCTTTTTTTTCCACCAAACCCAACAGCGGGACGCCGCATTCGGTCCATTGTCTTACAATCCCCGTAACCGGTGTAAAATTCCGTAATACGGTCCTAATGTATGCAGAGGACGAGGTTTTACCGGCCGAGTAGGTGGCATGAAAGATCGAGAGAGAAAGGGAGAGAACGAGACGAGAGGAGGAGGAGAAACAAAAAACAAGTCCGTATGTGTCTACGTATGATAGTTTGAAAAATGATGGAGAGGAAGAGGAAAAAAGTCACGACGTTGATATTAGCATAAAACATTTTTCTGGAGGGTAGATAGGAGATCTGAGCAACGTTTAAGATAAGAGACGGAGAAAATTACACATACAATAATCTAAGTAAGAATTAGAACACCGTGCCAATGAACTAGTGAGGCTTAGAAGACGTAGAAAAATTTTTACGAACCTTTTGAACTAAGTGTCATATCGAATCTTAGAAACTTTCGATTTAACCAGATGGTATCAATGAAGAAAAGCAACTTCTACGAGTAATAGAAAATGCTCTAAAAATTCAATTTCGAAAGAATTATACGAAACGTTTGATACAAGCTTCGTTGTAAAATGTAGAACCTTCGCAAGGCATAGAAAGCTTATTCAAAGCTAAATTCTGATGAACTGATCTGTTGGATGGTCTGACGAAAGTTTCATTATGAGGCATAGAAATTTTCCAGTGATTACGTCAAGAATTTTTTTGTGTTATGGGCTCTAGCCTGATCAGAACACCATCTCTAAAACACCAGCACGTGTTTCAAGGATCATAGAAAAGTTTTGGATACTTAAATTTCGCTAAAAGTCCGTTGGATGTTGGACAAAAGTTTCATTATGAGGCAGAGAAATTTTCCAGTGATTACATCGAAAATTATTTGAGTTATGTGCTCTTGTTTGACCAGAGCACCATCACTGAACTACCAGCACGTGTTTCAAGGGTCATATAAAAGTTTTGGAAACTTAAATTTCACTAAAAGTCCGTTGGATATTTGACAAAAGTTTCATGATGAGCCGTAGAAATTATCTGGTGATTACGTCAATAATTTTTTGAGTTATGAGCTCTAGTTTGACCAGTGCACCATCACTGAAGCACCAGCACGTGTTTCAAGTATGGTAGAAATTTTTCTGCGACAATTCATGCATGGAGCACAAATCTAAATCAAGATGTTAACACATTTCTGTTCAGTTGACGTAGAGACGTTACAGAATATAGTTTCGTTTGATATTATTGTTTAGTACGTTAACAGTTCGCTTCCACCATCCTTTCTTTGATCAGATTCTTATTTTTGTCATAAGTGGATTTCGTGGTCGTTCGTTACGTGTGAAAGAATACCACTTTTCGTTTCTTAAATTTGATTCTAATCTCCCCAATAGATTTCTACGGTTTTCCTTAAACGTCCATTGTGGTTAATCTCGCATTGTACCGCCTCTGCCGAGCGGTAAATCCGTCCTGTCACCTTATTTCCCGACCTTATTAGTAAAATTTATCGCCTCTCAAGTACACCGAATACCGACAACGTTCGAATAAATTACTCCCGAACATTCGTAGGCAGTATTCCAATTTCCTACGCCTATTTAACCTCTAAATCTAGCTTCGACCTTTTTCGATAGGTGGCGCTTTCAGGGGGCAAGAGAGTATAACGGTCCCGCTCCGTGGGAATAAACGAGATCGGAACGTCATTAAGACGAGTCGAAAATGCGTTTTAGAATACGAAATTCGACGGTTTTATTTTAGGACCGCTCGATTGTAAAAGTGTCTCGTATATAACGTTTAAGAGCCGTTACCGGTTGTTTCTACCTTGATTTTATTCGTCCGGAATTATCATCGTAAAACGTAAAAAGTTGCTCCACTTTACGAGCCAATAAACGTCCCGGGACGTAATGAAGATAGCGGGGATTCCGGATTTAATAGGGAAAGTTTTCGATACCGCGACGATCAATTTCCTTGTGAACAACAAAGATGTGACGACGGCCCGTTTTCCCCGTCGGTTCCACCACACAGGAGGTGGACGCTAGTGGGACGCTTTTTAATTTTTCCACAAAACTCGTAGTCGAAGTCCTCAAATTCGAATCTATGCCGAAAACGGCGAGGAAGCCGCATCTCCTCTAATTCATAAATGACAGTACAATGGCAACCTTTCAACGTGTACAGACTCCTTCCTCAATTAACCTGTCGCGAGCCGAGAAGAAGAAGATGAAAGAGTTGAAGATCCTTTCCTGCATTCTTCCCCTCCCCTCATCTCCTCTCCTATCCTCTTCGAGTCACGAGAACCGTCGAAAATAAATTGATTCTCGTTCGCGGGGAATTAATTCCGTTTTTACACCAGTCATGTTTAACTCCTTTGGAAACACAGACGGAATTAATCGTCGGGGATTTAATGAATTATTTATGGAAACAAAAAGTAACGGACGGACGAGGAGGTAGTTTTATTACGTTCAGGGCGGAAGGATAAAAATGACTCAATGAAGGTTCAAGAACGCGACCAAAACAATGGTTGACTAACCCATAAAGAGGCATGAAAGTGGTAGGGACCTATTGGACCTACCTACTTACATACCTATCCAAGCTACCTACTTACCCACCTATCTATCTACCGTCCATCTAACTACCTACCAATCTACCTAACTACTTACCTACCTACGTACCAACCTACCTACCTACTACCTACTTACCTACCTACCTACTCACTTTCTTACTTTCTAACCTGACTCACTTTCTAAATTCCTGATTAATTCTACATCCAAGAGCCTAATATTTCTATAAATTCCTTCTCTTGAGCAGCTAGATCAGTTGATTTAATGGAGACTCATTTAATGGAGTTGCTGCTAGAACAAAACTTCAATAACTCCGTTCAGACTTGGCACACTTTGGCCATTAAAGGTTCAAGACAGTAGAGTATCAATTGATTAAATAGCGCGTGCAAAGATGATTCAATATGCTGCAAGAATCAACCTCCTCGAGGGTCAAGACTCACCGATTGATTATTTTCTTATTTCGTTTCCAGTGAACGGCGGTTGGTCCCCCTGGTCCCCTTGGACCGAATGCAGGTGCCCGGGCGCGGCCCTCTCGGCGGGGAAAATGAGTACCAGGACCTGCACCAACCCGCCCCCTAGTAACGGCGGGCAGCACTGCCAGGGATCGAGCGTCAGGAGGACCAAGGACTGCGTGCCTTGTCCGCAAGGTAAAATAACGGACAGAATTATTAAAAAAAAACGAACAATTAAAGGGAAGCTTTAAGCTTATATAACGCATAAATTGTATGTAGTAAGGGCGATGATGGATACAGAGCGTGGAATTAACTGTTACTGGGTCGATTCATAGTCGTTAGTTCCACGTTGCGTGTCTTTTTGTAAGAGTACTTAATGTTAGTCAAATTTAAAGTACTTTTGTGTTTAATTTTGACTAACCTCGCTTCGTAATCCTTTGATACACGCTTCCGTAGAAGAGCTGGTGCTGGATACCGCTTACGACGATGACACTAACGATTACGCATACGGTAAGGAGAACGCTACATGTAGCACACGCTATGTAATAGTAATGATCAATTCGATGTACCTGTACAACAGTTCTGTAGTCATAAACCTGTTACAAACTGTAGCCACAGGATAATCGACGTTTAACTTTGACATACCTCGTCTTCATGCCGTTCATCCCATCTTCAATTCCTTTCTATAGTCGAACCGGCTAGATGGTCAGCGTGGTCCGATTGGTCGGAATGCAACCAAGAGTGCACCAAAGTGAGGAAACGTCAGTGTATCCCAGGCGCCGGAGGAGGGAAGAAGACGTGCCCGGGGAAGGACGTGCAGAGCCTCCAATGCACCTCGGATCAGTGCAAATCCATGGAGATGACCAGAGTGCGAGAAGGTGAGCAGAAAGCTGATTTCCCTCGGAATGTTTTTAATTCCTTAATCCCGGTTTTCGGACCGACTCCCTTAAATCAAAGCCTGCCTTTGTGCCTTCGCGTAAAACTATTTAAACATCGCAAAGCCGTATAAAAGGGGTTTTACACAGAGGGCAGTCTACCCTCGCCGATTATTAGATGAAATCGGGTCAAAGGGCATTCGTGATGGAATAGTTCGGGAACGGGCGCGGTTGCGGCGGAGGAATTTTCTCAAAGGGGCCTCCGCATATTTCCGCTCTCGGAAAATTTTCAAGAAAAATTTAAAATTTTGTAACACTTTTTACATACAAAGAGGTTTTACTCTTCCAAAATTATAGCAGTTTTACACTCAAAGAAATTTTGCTCTACACTGATGTCAATATTAACATTTACAATCACATAAACGACTATTGTTTTTATATAAACAGCAACCTATACGGGGCGTTCGTTACAATATCATACTTGTACAAGTAATGTATGAGTACGTGTAATTTTTGTGGCGTATTTTTTAAATCTCCGTTTTCCATGCAGCAAATATGCCTACATAAAATATGCATCTATTTCGGAAAATTACCAAAAATGAGCGTTTCATTTTTAGGAATTTCAAGTCGCATGACCGAACGTCCATCCTTACCTTTCCCTACTTTACTTCACCATTTTATCGCCTCCATAATTAGCCGCGAGGAAACGTTTACGCTCCCCACGTAGGTGGCATCAATTGACGCCGCGTGATCCGATTAATCCGTCTAAAATTCACGCGATTGTGACCTAATCCCTCAAAGCGACGAGCGCTTTAGGGGCGCCGGCAGATCGGCAGGTTATTGGCGTAATTCACTCTAAGCTATCTGCCAATTTGAAACGTACCAGTCAGAAAATTGACGGGATGAAATGTGGGATAAGCACCATTTTCAGTTCCTCACTAGGTACGAACGTGAGGGGTACCTGTAGATGACGGTGCTACATACGTGTGCAGTGCCTCCAATTTATCTTTCTAACTGAGGAGATGGCATCTCTTGTCTCCCCCTCTCACAAGCAAATTTCGATCTTCGGTGTATGTCGACACTCACCGGTTTAAGGCCGAAGTAATAGTTTCGGAATGTTCGCCTCTTTCCGTACGCTTGCTTCCCTTGGACGTTCTATTTTCAAAATGTGTTCACATTTGGTTTCCTCGTGGTATCTGCGCCTCAAAACCGATAGATCGATAATGAAACTACGTTAACCTCTCAACGTCTCCGCTTCGAATTAAGATCTAACTTGTGAAATTCTTCTGCTTGAACATTTTTTCCGATTTCCAGGGTGGTCTCGAGGAATCTTCACGTCGATCGGTCGGCACGCACCGACGATGGCATTTTAATGCGCGCTTTTCCTCCTTTTTCTTTCCTCCTCCTCCTCTTCGCCTTTATCGTTAGGCTTTTTTAGATGGTATCGACTCGGCGCCAGGATATGCGTTTAAAAGCGTTTTACCGGCCAAAGCCGAGAGAGAGAGAGAGAGAGAGAGAGAGGGAACGATTTTATCGGTCCGTAATTGAATATTTTTAAAAAACACTGTCGCGGAGACACCCTGTATGGGTGTTTCCCGAAGTCGGGTTTTCTTCGACAGATTTTCCGCACGGTCCGATGGAGACCTCCTCTCGAGCTAATAAAGCAAATAGCGCGGTCTGGGCTACAAGCGAAATCCATTACCGCATTTCATCACGGGAAAGGGTTAAACCTAAAAGGACTCTCAGCGAGAGGGATGGAGAAAGAGAGATTGGCTCAGTTAATTATTATGTTTTAGCGTTTTAATTACCGAAAGTGTTCAGTTTTATTCCGTTCGAGACAATTCGACCCTAAGTAATCGCGATTGCCGACAGCGACATCTGGTTTCTCTCTTAGTATTTACTGAAGTTCTCAGATATTTTTCAATTTGCCGCGGTTTAGTTGTTCACGATGCAAGCGCACGAGTACCTTTCGGTTACGTAACACCTTCTAATCACATCGTTCGGTAATTATCCGCCGGTACGGCCCATTAGACTGGACACAATGGCGGGAAAGCCCATAACGGTTATGTTTCAATCGTCCGCGTTTATGTGTGTTTGTAATGAGTTAATTTCGTTGAATCGAAACGCCGACGCATCAAAACGCTCCGTCGGCAATTTCCTCGGATTAAATTCCGAGTTCTCTCTCTCTCTCTCTCTGTCTGTTTAGGAATTCAAGTTTCTTTTTGCCTTTTCCGCCTGAAATTGATGAGTTCGGGCATTAAGCGTCTCGCGATTTTTCGAATGAAGTTAATGGCTTTTGCCTCGTCTCGATCGAGGGGCTTTACGTCGAGGAGTAAACAAAAGTGGAAATATTAACTTTTTATTTGAGTATGGAAATTGGATTAGTTCCAAAATTAAAACAAAAAAGGGAAAAATCTAATGATCCTCTGACTAAGTAGGTATCGTCCGATAATTATTCCAATTTTTTAGGGAAAAATGGCTAAAATTATTTAAAGTTACAGGAAAATAATTTCCCACATTTCCCGTGTCATTTTGACCAGCCGATAGTACGACATCGAATATATTTCCAATATTCCAAGTGTCTAAAAGACGGCTTTTATCTTCAAGTGACAGTCAAACTACCAAAATTTTGACACTTTGCGAAGTTGATTTCCTATCGATTTCTAAATGAAAACATGTCGATAGTTGAGAATGAAAAAAATTTGGTAAGTTTCACTATCGATTATTCCACCGTCATAATGACGATATGTCTTCAAGTCGATAGTTCAAAACTATGGAAAGTGTCGTTAGGTTCATTGTCGAGTTTTGAGCTGTCAAACTGCCAAAATTTGCCAGTTTTTGAGTGTAATTCGCCACTTTGTGAAATTACGTTCCTATCGATTTTTAAATGCAAATAGTCGATAGTTCGGACTGACACAAATTTAGGTTAATTTCATTATCGATCTTTCCAATGTCATAATGGCAATGTGTAAGTGTTACTTCAAGTCGATAGTTCAAACCTACAATGGCGTTAGGTTCATTGTCGATTTTTTAACTGTCAAACTGCCAAAATGTGGCAGATTTTGAGTGTATTTCGCCACTTTGCGAAGTTGCGTTCATATCAATTTTTAAGTGGAAAAAAGTCGATTGTTTAGCATGAAAAAAACTTAGGTTAGTTTCAATATCGATTTTTCCACTGTCATATTGACGATTTGTAAGTGTCATTTCAAGTCGATAGTTTATATGCAAAGCGGCGTTAAGTTCATTGCCAATTTTTTAACTGTCAAACTGCAAAAATATGACAGTTTTTGAGTGGAATTCGCCACTTTGCGAAGTTGAGTTCCTATCGATTTTTAATGGAAAAAAGTCGATAGTTCAGATTGACACAAAATGATATTAGTTTCATTATCGATCTTTCCACTGTCATGACGTTTTGTAAGTGTCATTTCAAGTCGATTGCTTTAGACTTTAAGTAGCTGAAACGCCCTTTTTGACTCGATTACAAACCATCTCTTTATTCATATTTTTTAATTGGCTAAAACTTGAATTATTTAAGGGAGGAGAGGGCCGCGTTTTTTTTAAACGTGCCTGACGGTTTTCCGACTAAACGAGCGTTATTATTTCCCAGTCCTTCACAAGAGGCATTTATTACGTTCTAATCCAGGGAAAATAATTAATTGTGCTTTTTTGAAGACTTGCAAAATTTTCCAGCGCGTTTTAAACGACTCCTTCCCTCCTTCCGAGCCTGACTTCATCCCATAAATCATCTTCGGGGAAGGGAAAATAGTCGACGTTTACATTTCTCACACGTAAATATTATATACACACAGGCACACACATACACATAGATATTCGGAGTTGTGCCGAAAGGCAAATATTTTGACGGCAATCCAACACGTGTCACTTCTGTGGAAGTAAACGAGAACGTCTAGTGAAAGAGGGAAAGTGAAAATGCGATTTCCTTGGAAACAATACGGGAGTGGGAAACGGTAAGGAAAATTGACACTTGCCATTAGGAGGTTTCGTAAATTTGTTTTGAATTTCCAAGAACGCATCGAGCTTTCCCTATAGCGATCATATTTCGTAATTAATTTCCTGCCGTAGGAATTTTTCATTTTTCCGTGTTAATTTCGCTCAAAGAATCAATCTCCCTCAGCAGCCGAACGGATATTGCGTATGTGTGTCCGCCTGTGTGACAAAAAGGAACGAAAATTTAATATCGAGCCTTTGGCTCTATTGTCACGGGCCCTTTTGTCCGTATTAACGAAATTAGGATATCGAATGAAAAAATCCGTTCGACAGATTGGAAGAGTTTCCTATTTTTATTTTTGATCCTACTAGGAAGTTTAGGTGTCAAAAAACTCGTCGAATAAAATTCCGTTACTTTTTAATAACTAAAATAAATAAGTGGAAATATTCGTTACTAAATTAAATAAACGTCGGCTGGAGTTTTTAGCCATTTAATTTGATGAGATTTTATGATCGTCCGCCAGGTATTAAATTTTACCAAAGAGGTCAAGGACAAACGAGGTTTCTATCTCTAAATGAGTGTATCATGGCCGAATTTTGAAAATTGAGGTAAAGACATTTGGAGACCTTTTTTTTACCTTATAAGGTATTTAAAGACAACTTAGATACTTAACTTGAAGACTTAAGAAAGAACTTAAGAGACCTTTTAAGATCCCTTAAGTCCGAAAAAGGCACTCATATGGGAATGTATTGTATTATGGCCGAATTTTGGAATTTGAGCTATTGGTTTTTGGAGACCTTATAAGGTCTCTTGAGTCTGAAAAAGGTACTTATAAGAGAAAGTATTGTATTGTTGTTAATTTTTGGAATTTGAGATATTTAATTTTCTAGTCCTTTTAAGGTCGCCGGAGTCCGAAAAAAGACTTATAAGGGAATTTGAGATATATTGCCTTTTCTAGACCTTTTAGCTCCCTTGAGTTCGAAAAAGGTACTCATACGCACGTTACCTTTGGAAATTTTCAGTTTTTCTTAATTTTCGTAAAAACAGCTTTAGTGATTTACTGAAGACCTTGTAATTTGTTTTGCCCGTTTAACACTAACTTCATTTAAGATATTTTTTCTAAAATCGACCCAAAAGGCACTTTACTCTTGGGAGTTTTTAATTTCTCCTAATTTTTCCCTAAGTGGCATTTTACTCTTAAGAACCTTTTAAGCTTATATACAGCGCATGCCTCATATGACAAAGTTGTACCATGTATGACCCTCTGAACTCTAAAATAAATTTCTTCAAACTCGGTTTAGACAATAGTCAAACTTTTTTACGATTGTAAAGCTTCCTACTGTTATATCATTGAATAGTCATTTGGTACAAAATTTAATTGTTTTCATTGGAAAATATCACAGTTTTTGAGATGTGAAACTCTGGTAAAACGTAGTTTATAAACTCAGTTTAGCCTCAAACGTAAGTTTCTGAAGGAGGTTCGTCTCAGCTTCTACAAAATGCACGTCAAAAATCAAATCATGTACGATTTTAAAAATTCCCTTCTTTTGTAATGGAGGAAAACATGTCTTGTAATACTTCTTATGACGCATTCTAGTGACATGGTGATTTAAGTTGTCCCTTCGAATATGTTAAATAACTATCTGTCAATATCCCCTTGCCCCATTTCCCTTCACGACTTTCCGGATGGAATACTTTAAAAACTCGTTAAGTTCCCCCTTCGCCGTCCTCGTCCTCTTCCTCCTTCCTCTTCTTCTTCATTAATTTTCGCATTTTCCTCAGAGTAAAAGTTAATGATGTGAGAAAGGAGATGTGCGCGCGTGCGTTCGCACCTTCTCTATAAATACGGGACCGGATAAATATATCAAGTTCGTTTTATTCGGGAACACGCCGAACTGTCACCCCGTAAATTCCGCCCGTCACAACGGGACACGCTAAATGTTTATTCGAACGGCGACGACGGGATCGTCCGCGAATTTCTTCCCCATCGCCTGATTAAGGGAACAAAGCCGGTTCGAAATAGCGCGCATCTTCGGATCGCCCCGTATGATAATCTCCAAACAATGCGGCGGTCGTTAATAATCGTATATTTTTGTCTTACCGTGAGCGTCGAACGTAAATCTTCCAGTCGAGAGCGGAATATTCCCATTTTATTGTTCGTCGTTCGGAATCCAAACTATGGACGGGCATTAGTAATAATGGCTACTATTAACTTTTCTCAAAATTTCATTTCTCCACGTCCTCAAGAACATGTTGATACCTAATGGAAATTCCGATGTACTTACGATTATTCCAGGCCTCAACCTCGGTTAATCCAAGACCCACCCCTATCCCGTATTATCTTACTTCCAACCCTCGAGTGACCGTCGGGGAAGCATAAAACCTCCCTTAACAGCGTCTATCTAGGCGTGTAAAAAACCATTGTATCGCCCCCGTAATAATCAAAGACTCGTTTCGCTGACAGATTTTCAAGTGGCGGATGAATCACTAAACGTGGATCGGTGATGGGCGGAAAGCTGATCGAAATTAATTTTTCCACCTAATCCGGGGCGCAGGGGGTGGTTTCGAGTACGACCGACGGATTTATAAGGATTTTTTTGTTTGAAACCGTCACCGCAGAAATTTGTTAAAACTCGCCTTAACTTAAGCTTGGTTTACACAACTAAGTTACTCATACCTTTAGCTTCGTTTGTTGGTTCCAAAATTTGGTTTTTCTTCGCGTTAATTTTACATATTGGTGATACATATAAAGTTCCGCCGTTTTTTATAAAAAGTTATCAATTGATTTTGGTGTTTAAACTTGATTGATTTCAAAGTAATCTCGTCAGTGGAACCATCTCTTGAGAACGGCGGAAACTTATTTGTATACCCGATAAATTCAAATAGCCGTTAGTGAACCGGCCCTTTGTGCTCCTTCGCGCCCGTCTATCCCTTTCGGGATATTATTACTATTATTATACGGAACGAGATCCTAAATCATCACCGCAAAATTAAGCGTTCTGTGCAAATCACACACGTACCCTCCCTCAGCAACGGAATCCTACTAATAACTATAAATTTGTAAGTAAATAGACTGAAGATTAGAGCGAGGGAACCTCAAAGGAGGATTCCGCTCGAAGCTTACACAAGAGGATTTGGATATACTCGAAAAAATGTTTCGAAAAATGACGGTTTACTGGAACGTGCTTAAGTAAGTTTCGTAACGACTTGAGATTTGAAGATAAGTTTGTCGGCACGGTTTAGCGAGTGTTTACAATTGAAGGCCGGTAATTTAGGAATTTTGTGTCATTTGTCCCCATCGAAACGACCCCTCGACGGCTAAGATGGAAGAGTTGCGCTCTTATTTTGGGTTGTCCATTGGAAAAGTATTGGAATAAATTAGACACTAATGGAAAGTAAAGAAAAATCCATGACCAAACATCAGGCCCTTTACAATTCCCATTCTATTTTTTTCACGAAAATTTCTCTCACCATTTATCCCACAGGAGCGCCTCCTAGGAGGGCGGGAATGCTAAAGAGCGCTCCGTTTCACACACTGACGAGAAATTGATTGACTAACTCACGTTATTACACAATGATTGACTTATCGGTATTTATTAGATCTGTAGAGGGGTGCGTGTCGAGAATACTCCAAGGTATTTTCGAGACCCGGGATTTAAATAATGCCTCCGCCATCCCCCTTCGTCGATAGGGACCCATGGTCGTAGCCAAGGGACGCGAAAAGGGCGCCCTTAATATAATTATGAGACGGTGGAAGGCAGACGAAGTTACCGGAGTTTAATTCGGGATCGAATTCCGGGAGCGTTATAATTTCAAAGCTTGAACAGTTGCTGAAAGTTCGATATTTTCAAAATTTGATGGTTCCTAAAGGAAATGGTTTTGAATTTGTTTAAATGTCTTCGCATGATCCAAGCATGAAAAATTGAAAAATCCAATTGATTTATAATTTTAGGAAGACGGGCACTGGCATTACAAAAGTGAGGTTATGGACAGAACTCTTGGACTGAATCCGCTTAGTACAACTACTTCCCTTAAGAAGGCAGCAGAATTAATAATTGGATATTTTTGAGAACATAAAGAAGCAGTCTTTTTACAGTCATATCGAAGCTTCCCCTAATTGCCCTCTTCATAACCTAAAACAGGTATAAAATTTTGAATTTGTGCTCCTGTTAAATCCCCAATGTGACATATTTACCCATTTAATTTTTTCGTCTGGACGAGTGTTACGCCAATGTCCCTACAGGCTAGTGGGGGAAATAAAGCTTTTTGTGTTAGAAGAGAAGGGTCCCCGCATGCATTTCCATATGCGACAAGGGTGAATACCCATGGAATACCATCAAATACTTATTGAAAAAAAAGCGGTGGCAACGGCAGCGAATTCCTTTGATATGAAAGGATTCGCAGCTGTAAAATGATAATAAGTGTCGCGCGCTTTGAAGTTGTGTTATCGCACGTATTTACGGGGAAATATTTCATTTTCAGCCGGGCCCGAAAATCCAGGCATTTTTTAATCTCATAACTCAATATTCCTCGGGACGGGAAAATGGAAAAAATTCCGCCGGGCGCCCAATTTCCCACCTAATAACTCGGCACCACCGGAACCCTTTTTCCCACTCGCCGTCTTAATAAACACTCCTGAAGGAGACACCGAGGCAGGGATATGTAAATTTCATTATTTTTTTGGGTAGAGGGAGCTTCGTCTATTACGACTCCTAATTCCGCTGTAGGGTATTAAAGTGACGCGAAAGGGATTTATAGGAATCCCAGAGGTGATTATGTGGGTTTTGTGCTGATTAGGATTATTTAAAAAATATTACCCTATTTCGTTTTGGAGGTTTAACTTCATTTTTCGCGTTAGTAATTCGTGGGGAAATTCCGTAACAGTTTTACGGATGGGAGAAGGTCGGAGAACTCGCGATCTTAACCCGCAAGATTAGGGCAGGTTAGCTTCCCTAATAGGCGCATGTGCTGAAACAGTGGGTCACAAATCTTTAACGTTTCATTATTATGAAAAGTGATTTGACTAATCTTGTGTAGCGTTAAAAACCCATTATTAAATCAGCCCATTCGAACTGGAGTGACTCGACTTTCTCATTGTAACTGTAATCTCGTAAGGTAGAACCGTTTTCCGTTACAAAACAAATCCAATCAACTCCCCCCTATTAAAAATCAGCATAAACACTCGAAACGTCGTCCCAGAACGGAAATCGCACCTTAAAAGAGAGCGTCCCTCTGCGCCCTTCCATCTTAATTCGGTTTCGCCGGAAGAATATTTCAAATTTTCGAAACGGCGAGCACTCCATCCCCTACAATCGCTCCTCTTTAAGACAATTACGAGAAAGCAGTACTTAGAAGTGGGAGAGGGAGGTGGAAAATAGGTACAGAGGAGGGGTGAATTTATAATTCCCAGGACTCCGGAGTGCCTATACGCCGCGAGACTCCGCAACACTCAACTCACGGGTTTAAATCAAAAGGATATTTGCATTATCCTTCGACTGTTCCGATAGACAATGCGAGACAATTTGCTGACGGTATCTACTTCCGTCGAAATCTAACTAGTAGCTCAATGGGGGGAGTTGGGGGAGAATACGCGTATTCTAGTCGCTTGGGAAATCCACCCCGCCTGTCACCCCCGTATCCGTCGAACGATTAGGGACGCGCCTCGTCCGAAATAAATCCGATAGGAGACGCTACAATTTCTATACTTTTTCGGCGCGACTCGTTACCGGAATTCGCGTCCGCGTGTTGTTGTTTTTGGAGATTCCGCGGCGGCGGCGGCTTAATCCCGTCGATTAGTGCAACTTACCACCCCCTATCCAGCGCGCCAACGCACCCCCAAATATTTACACTTCGCCCCCTTCGCCGCCCCGCCGTTTTCCAGATCCGGATTCCGGTCAACACCGCACAGGCAATAACTCCGGATTATCTCGGCTGGTTACGGTTATGACGCCTAGAAATGTTGATATTTGCCGATAGGGGGCGGGGAGATGGAATACCGAGCGAGATCCGCGGGGGTGATTTTTACTAAATCTGATGGATAAGCTAGGGATTGCATTTTTGAGATTTCGGGGGGCGAAAGTCCATCGCAGAGCTGTTTCAGTTGACGAGGGTGGAGTTGAAATTTAAAAAAATTGCTCGACCATGTATATGTATATCATAAAATATAAAAATGGATGTTGGTTTGGTTTCAAATTAATAGGCTTCAGCATTATTTGATCAAATACCATGAACTTCTATGTTTCCATAGGAGAAGGTTTTTATGCTGATTCGCCACCAGATGCCGCTGCGATTTATCAACTTTGATTGGTACAAATCGTTGGTTACAATATTGCACGGTTTCACATCCAAAGTTTTGCGTATCTTATTTGAACTTAAGCAAGGTACTTTCCGCACTTAAGAAAAAGCTCCCTTCCTCTACATGTTTTTTAAAATATATCAGTCGTTATAATAACAATTATTTTTTGAATGCCAAAAAATTTAAAAATTCCCATCTTAGCAAAACATCTTTTTGCGCGTGCATTTAATTATCGTTAACGTAAATATTCCCTTAAAGACCCCCGAGTTTTCTCTGCAGCGAACCGAGCACATTCCACTCTTTTATTGCGAAATTGCAAGTGCGGACGTCATGATAATCATCACATTAACCGATTTAGTGTATTTATCCATTTAAATTTTATGTTCTATTTTTTGGTGAATGCGCATAGGGCGTTTCCCATGTAAATATCGCAAAACGATTATAATTCATTACAACGTTAAAATTCACTCCAACTTCATCGAAATGAATGTATTCTACAGTAATGCAATAGCATTTGGTTTAAAATAATATTATACTTACATTTTCGCCATGTTACAGCGATTACATATTTTCTTATCAATTTTGACTGCCGTCAGCATCCCCGTCAAGTCTGCTTACTTCCCTAACTAAGCGTGAACTCGCAACAAAGTTATCGAAACGCCTCTCTTCGCTTTCCTCTTCCAATATTCCACGGCTTCTGGATTTTTTCCACTGCGGGCTATTGTTTCGCGGCAGAGGAAATACATGAAACTTCCCTCGATGCGATATTTTTTCTCGGCGCCACGGGAAAAATATTATTCTGTTTTTTCCTTTTCGATGAGCAAACGAAGTGAACTTTCACAAAGGGAGGAGAGGACGGGTAATTTCGGTTCGGTGAGGGAAAAGTTTGTGTCGTAGATGAAGTGGGGGCGATAAAAATCTCTCAATTGTCGGAGATCGTGAAGTTTGGTAATTTTGATGATTGTTTTGGGGAAGTTTCCTAATTGCGTTTCTTAGTCACGCGGGCTATAAAATGGTTCTATTCTACACGTTGATTTATTATTAAAAAGCGTATCTCACC
This sequence comes from Cryptocephalus primarius, assembly GCA_963576515.1. NCBI lineage: Eukaryota > Metazoa > Arthropoda > Insecta > Coleoptera > Chrysomelidae > Cryptocephalus > Cryptocephalus primarius. Next base: position 1,548,683 of record OY754949.1, on the reverse strand, counting down.
ATGGGCTCATTAGGCGACTCGCTTGGTCCGGCTCCTCGGTCCTGAAAAGCGAAAGAAAATTCCTCAACTTTCAAACATCGAACGGAACTTCAAAGCGCATTAGAGGTGTTAACTTGTGACGATTTTTTTTCCAGAAAAGTGGAAACCAGACGGTTTCCTTACGTTTTTCCTTTTGTTTTTTCCCTTTATTAAACCTAACAAGGTATTTCTTTTATCCGGGAACTTCAAAGGAGTTCCCGGGGGAATTTGCCTGCCCGCGCAGTGGGAAATAGGGACGGATCATCTCGACAGGAGATTAGGGGAATTTTATAATTTCGTAAATTAGGAATTCGACGACACGAGTAAACGAGGCGATTTGTTGTTGAAATTTGTATAAAATAAATTAATTGGGGAACGGTAGAAAATTCGCTGTGAGCAAATAAACGTTTGGCTTGTAATTGGTGGGTAGTTTTGCATTAATCGGGCTGTCATAAATTAACGGAGCCGTTAAATTACCTTCCAGTGTCTTTCCTACAGTATTCACAACAGTATTTTTTGTATACTGGTTATATTGTAATCGATATGTTAGATCATTACTCATTAGTCCGTAGGTAGGTGTTGATTCATCTGGTGATTATAATTTAACGGATCCATTAAATTATCACCCCTTAGTCATCAAGGATTAAAAATTTGTGCGTTAGGAACTATTGCACACTAATAATAATCACAATTTTGTTGGTATTCCAGTAATTGAGCCGTTTAAATTGTGACCGCCACGTTATTATTCATTATTTGATGGAAAATTTGCATTAGTCGGGAGGATATGTTAAATTAACTACACATTAATCACGTATTTCCTTCTATCGCCATTACGTGTCGGAGTATGTGTATATCGAGCCGTTATAATTTAACTGCTCTCTCTGCTAAATTATTACCTATTAATTCATTGATGGTTAATTAATGAGGCTACTGTAGTCTAACAGATCATGTCATTAAGTGATCCTTAAGTTTTATATCACGTTTTTACCGCCCATACAGGCACTATGATAAATTAATGTTCAGTAATTGGCTGTTATAATTTAACGGATTCGTCAAGTGATCATATTTCTATCTAAAGTATTTTCTACATTTCTGTTATTTTTTAATCGGCCGGTTATATCGTAGTAATCTTCATTTGTTCACAGATTTCCAACATTTAGGGTTTTTGGATCGTCATTTTATACACGCAATATGTCGCATGGAATATTTTTCAAAAATCCTTCGCGACAAACACATACAAAGCGTCGCATTTAAGTCCGAAAGTGGGCATTTCGTATTCCGACAAGTTGCGAGGCGTAAAACTCTCCCTTCGCCCTTTTCGGTCACGTAATGAACGTTCCCCCGGAAAATTTCCCGCATTCGATGGCGGATTTTCCACTTTTCTCAAAAAAAAATCTGTATTACTACACGCCTTTTCCGTATTTCAAAAGATTATTTGATCGAACGGAATCTAAAACTATTATTAAACGAGCGATCCTCCATGGGGGACTTTACAAATTGATATGTATTCGAGTAATAAAAAATAAAAGGAGGAAATAAACGGCTCGCATGCTCAACGGGATAATTTACGGCCGTATTATTGAATATTGTGCGAGATAATTGAGAGTTATTAGCGTTATGGGTACGTGTGGGATGTTTTTAATTACGAATATACATACAGTTCGTGCTTACATACATTTTTCGATAAGGTTATTACATGCTTAAAAACTGTGTATGATGAACGATTATTGTTGCGCGGTGCGTTTGATTTACGATTTTCTTTAGAACTGTAACAAACTATTTCTTAAGGAGCAGAGGTGAATTTTTGAACTGTACGAAAATCGTAACTCACGTGGAGCCGTCAATTTCTCAAAAGTTACCTTTGACGCGTCGCACGCAACAGGAGGACAAACCTTTTGTTTCTAAAATTAAAATCGAAAGCTTCTCGCGCCATTTGCCGTTCGCGTTTCAGGCCTCATTTGTTCTTCGGGTTCCCTTTCGCTTACGTGTTATTTTCTCTTTCTTCTCCTGTTTCTCCTCTCCGGTTACCCGGCTATTTTTCTCGTTTTCGATGGAGACAAATACCACTACTCGCCCGCTAATAGGGAAGTTGTTACTTTTTCATTGTATTGAAGTGGAAACTTTGCGATGAACTACAAGAGCAAGGGAGAATTTTTTGTCATTTCCTGCCTGTTGGTATATATTTTACCAGAATCGTGTGTAGTAATTACAATTAGTCAACGTTCATTAGCTCCGTCGTGCAATAACTGTCAAAACTTATCTAAGTTAATGAATTGCCGTGGCTATGGAATATGCATATAGATAACTGAAGTTTCCGTCTATCTTGGCAATAACTTTCCGGTCGAGGGGCGATTGCGTCAAAAGCTGACTAATGTTGTTTCGCGTAGGGGAAGTTCGTTTTTCAAAACTCCCTTCCATGAAGAAACGAAAACATTTTCGGAAATTTTTAACGGTGCGTTCTAGGGGTCAATCTAATGCTAAAATAGAATTTTCGTCGCATTAGAGGGTTAGGTCAACTTTTAGGGGATGATGCTAAAACAACCCCTACGCTTTTGCTGCCGTGAGACTTTTGACTCCCAAGGATCGTAGCCGCATTAAACAAAATGTCGATATATTGAATGCACTGTTAAATAAATAAGGGTGCATTTTTCCCGAAATGGCAACAAAGCGCCCCATTAACCTATCAGCAGAAATGAAGCTGAGAGTTGAAGCTACAGGAAAGTTTTCCTGGAATTCATTTTTTGAAAACGTAGAAAATACTTACCTTTCCATTTCGTAGCTTTAAACTGGCGTTAAATACACCATTTGAATTTAAAAAAATCTATACTTCCAATATTTTTCAAGGATGAAGAATTTTTGAAGGAAAATTGTGCTGCAACTTATGATTTGACTTTAAAATCTTGCGAGTTATTTCGAAAAAAAAAACAATTTTACCCAAATTTGCCCCCTCTTCCACCCCCTAACCCTTCAACAGAAACCCCTTCTACCCTTGGGGGAAAAAGTTCCACTGCAAGGAAAGCGTAGGGGTTACGTTTTAGCACCGATCCACGCATCATCCCCTAAAGTGTCAAAAACTCAGTTTTAACATCAGAATGACCCATGGACTGACACTGCTGTCAAAAATTGATCTTATACGACCAATAAGGCCGATCGTATTTACTGTACGCCAACAGAGTCTAATGAAACGTGATTGTGTGGCACGCTACTTATCAACGACATCTGATCCAACTTTTCTTTCGCCTTTGAAAGCGACGACAGCTCCATTGTGGCCCGAGAAACAGAATGGGAGATAAAATTAGCGATGCATTTGACGATATGTGGGAGCGTAAATAATCGTCTAATGAAATATAACGGATTTGTCATGGCGGGACTTGGAATTTTTAAAAATAAAACGGGCGACATTGACAAACTCCCCGTTGACGTTATAAAGGGATTTAATGAGCATGACGACTTGATAAATGAAATATTACTATTATTTTTAATGAAGGATTCTATGGAAAGTGTGATGGAATTTTCGATAGAGAAAAAGGTTATATTTGTTTATAAGTGGCGTACGTTATTTTTTCGGTTTCTCTCCCTCGCATTACGACACCCGGTTAGCACCTGGCACTGCATGCAAATTAAGCACGCAGCGGCGGTCGCCATTTTTGGCCCGATGATTCTGACCATCTGGACCACGTCCAAGGGGAAATCTCCCTTCGCTCCTTCATCCCTCGAAAAAAAATCGCGTGCTGAAGTTTTACTATTATTTTTAAGCACCCTTAGGAAACTTAAAATATTTTCTCCCATTTTCTTTTCTACGTTTAAAAACGCTCAGATTTCTTTCAGGAGGTATTTTACCATTTTCGGACGCGCAAATGGGTGCATGGGTGTAATTCTATACCGGTTAGCTCGTAAGTGCGAGATCCCATGACTTTCATTAATGGCCCGGCTCCTCGAAGCCTACGCTTCGTCTCTTCGCAATTAGCAATAGTCAACAGAAGGACAACGTGAGATCCACGAGTTTTCAAAACGGCGCGTATTTTAGCGGGATACCGAGAAAATATCTTCGAGCGCAACATCAACATACTTAAGAGGCTCGGGGAGAAAGTAACGCGCCGTTAAAAAATAACCGGCACACAGCGGTAGACGTTATTATTACCCACAGGGAGATGTTTAAAAGTTCCCTCGGTGATCAACCCAATTTTGACAAGATATTTCTGGGACATCCTGTATACTAGATGCAAATACCGAAACCTCTCAGTACTTTCCTCATCGAGCGAGAAAAATCGGCCCGACACTACACTTATCGATATATTTTACCTTCCGTGTTGGGCAGCGTGCGTTATGGCCGTTTCTCACGGCTCCGGCGGCGCAGTTTTAACGCCCCGCGGCGCATCCCGCCGGCGACCCCTGACCCGGAGATGCATAATGCACCCTTTCTTTCGTTCCGTGCGAATAATAAAGGAGGGAAAAAGGAGGAATGCGTTTGTGCGAGGAAGAGGAGGCAGATTTACGCGAGTATCGAACCGTATTTCGCTGTTAGAACGTGTCTGAATAAATTTCGTGGAGGCGCACACACGAGCCATTTTAACGCCGAGGGAATCAAAGTAGGAAACAATCGCGCCGGAAATTATTCAGAAAGTGTTAAGGTTCGGAAACTGTCTGTGTACGTTTAGAGGTTCGTGAAAATTATTCTAAGCGTCGTGGGGGTCCCAACGAAGACTCGTTAAAATGTCCTGAGGGGCTCTAGCGGGGTGCTGGCACGGTGAATTAGCAAATTGACCACACAGTCGTAAAATAAAGTAATCTCCGTCATTAAAAGCTGACTAAAATCGGTTTCAAATTCCTACTCAACACACCAAAGGCCCTTAAGTAATATTAGCTTCTTGCGCGACAAAATAATCATGAAATTGCTAACAAATTCGTCAAAGAGTCATGGAATTTTCACTTGCTGAAGTATCCCAAGAAGGTCGAGTAGCTCCAAGCCTATAAGAGACCTCCCGTGGCGTTTGGGTTGCACCATCCCATCTCTTCGCGGATAAAAATATTATTTAAAACTGATTTAATCCAATAATGCGCAAATATTTACTACTTATGATTTTGATTGATGTGAATATACTTCGTATTTCCTGGAAGGGATTTTTGCATGGGAAGAGACAGTGTGGTGTAACCCAAACGGCAAACCTGTTGTGGCTTGGTGCAGTTCGAGCCCGAACTAATTTTAGACCCAAAAATATCGTAGAAAACTAATTATAACTGTAATAAAACAATGAATCTAACTTGTCATTTAGAAACTTAACCACTTATCGACAGTTTCAATTAACAGTATACCTATCTCCCCCTCCATTTTGTTAAAATTCTCTATCTCTCTATCTGTTAAAATTGTAGATTCGATTAATGCCCGATAAATCCACTGTTTTGGACGTTTCGAAGGGGGCACGGGGGTGGGGCAAAGTGATGCATAGGCTCCCTAAAAACGCGCCCCGTCGTTTGGGGAGAAATTCGAAAAAAAGTCAGGTGGACGCAAAAAGGGCGGGGCGCATTCGACAGGGAAAGGGACGGGAACGTATCGACCTTTAGGACACGTTTAAATATTTATGTAATTAAGGGGCGATATTTCTGGCAATAAAAAGAGCATTAACGAGACTATAAGCGAAAGTGCCTTTGCGTAGGTTTGTTTAATTTTTCGGAAAAGGGATTGTAGAAAGTATTAAAGGAACGAGTCATTCAAACGTAAAAACCTCGATTCACATAAACCGCCTCTGAAAAATTAATAACGTCGCCGCCATTCCTAATTCGAATTTTATTCTAAATCCTCCACGCATAATAACTAATCCCCACGTTACGTAGGCTCGGAATGCTTTAAGGACATTCCATATACACCGGGCCCAGTAAACCTTTTTAATGAGATAGTTTAACTAATTTAGCCGTCTCGCTGTGATTTTAATTGAAAACAGAAAATCCAGCCGTTAATATTTTTTCCTTGTGCCTTCGATGGAGTTCAACACACTCGAAAGGAGGTAATTTCGGCTGCCAAAATATTGAAATGAGGTCTGATGTAATAATAATTACAAGGCGGAACGTTGCATTGCGACGTTTGTGTTGATATCTCGGAATCCCTATAGCCCAGTTTATAGAGCAAAAAAGCTGTTTTGGTAGATAAAATTTAATAGCGGACGGACCAAAAAACTTTGTTTAAAATGGAGCAAAAATGATAAAAATCCAAAAAAAAATTAAAAAAGGGCCGTTTTTCCGTTTTTTCAGTATATCGTGGTAATTATTGACGGAAATGCAATACGTTACACAGACTATTCGTAGAGAATTAAAAGACCTTTAAAATGAGCGTGTCTAAAAGGTGATCGGAGCATTTTTCACCGAGAAAACTTGGAAAAACCGTTAAGATGGACCCTTTTTCAAAAATTCACAGCTTTGCCCAGCTTAAAGCTGAAGCGCTAATTTTCCCTGAAATGTTAGGTTATTAAGTCTACTTTGAGCATGCAAAAGTTGAATGCTATCAGATGAATAATTTTAACTTTTCAGCTTTAAACTGGGCAAAGCTGTGAATTTTTGAAAAAGGGTCAATTTTAACGGTTTTTCCAAAGTTTCTTGGTGTAAAATGCTCCGATCATCTTTTGGAAACGCTCATTTTGAAGGTCTTTCAATTCTCTACAAATATGGTGAAAAAACCGAAAATCGACATTTTTATTTAAAAAAAAAAACACAAAAGTCGGATTTGTCTAGAATTTGGATTTCCATCATCTTTGGTCAATTTTAAACAAAGTTTTTTGATCCACCTGCTGTTCAAGTTTATCTACCAAGAAAAACTCTCTAAACTGGACTATTATGCGATATCGAGATGGAATTTACGAGGAGTTTTGACAAAAGACAATGTCAACGCTGGCTCGAAAATTAGGCCCGTTCGGTTGATCGTTTTATCGTCGTGAATAATTTTTTAATCCGCAAACGAGCGACACGTTAATAACCTTAGTTTACAAACCGGGAAAACTCCCCTCCCCCCTCCCCGTCCGCGTTTCCCGTACCAGAGGGAAATATAACTCGATTCCAGTTTCCTTCTAAGCGATCTAATTGGGAAACAAAGTTGATGGGGATGAATCCAATTTAGACAATTTAAACTTGAGACGAGCGAGAGCGAGAGAGGAAGAGAAAAAGACACGCAATTTCACTAACTCCTCTCGAAATTTCATCACGCCGCTCGACTGAGCGGATGACGAAGTTGACGTCCTGGCGATTTGTTGTGTTTCCATTTTTATTTTTGACTTTTTTTCTTCATTTGTTTCGTTCTTCTTTCGCAGCGAACATGCAGAACACCCAGAACGACATCCTGCTGTACATCGGACTGACCGTCGCCATCTTCCTGATCTGTTTTTTATCCTTCTTTGTCATCAGGATCTACAGGAAGAAGGGGCAACACCAGAGCCTGTATAACATGGCTTCTAACGGTAAGAATTCACCAAAACTTTAGATAGATTCCCACAGATTTAATTTCTCCTGGGTAGAATAATTGAGCATGAGTTACTCCATCCCACATTAGACCGTGGTAGGAGAAAGTATTTCCCTCCCCTTCACGAGTATTTCTCGTCGCGTTGACTGCAATTAAGGCATTAGCGTGTGACCGTGTCATGCCGAAAATCCTTCATCGCGACTACGCTTCAACCCTTTATCGCTCCTAGTTCAAACTTTCCAGAATTATTTATTGATATAGTCTTTAACTGTTGTACAAATTTGACTGGAATGAGATCAGTGGAACCAGATTTATTAAAGGTGTTCTTTAGTTAGTAATAACTTAAGCTTTTGAAGCGCAGACCGAGATGGAATTTTTATGGTTATGATATGTGAACGTAATAATTTAAACAGAAATTTTATGGTTTCATCGTTCTCAAAATCCATGGAAACATTTAGTTTCAATACATGTTTAGCAAATATTTGAAGCTATAAAAAATGGATGAAGAATGGCTAATGCCACTCAAGGCATTGAAGTATACCGAAACATTCCTATTTAAAGTTCTCACCTTTAACCATATAGTGAAATATCATAAGGAAATTCCTAAGGGAAGAGGTGTTTACGATTACGATTATCGTTTTAGTAGCTGCGGTTACTTTCTCCTCTAGTAATTCTCCTCCTGTCGTACGCAGTTGACGTGTGGCGGTCTTATTCGTGACTGTCGGTCGGAAAAACGGTGTATTTAATTCGCGACGGTCGGAAAATGCGCGAAACCACCAGCGACCTACGGTGGGAGAAGCGACTCTCACTGATTACTTGCGACCACCAGATTATTTCGACATACGACCATCTATCTATTTGCTTCTAATGACGTAACTGGGAAGAACGCGTCGCGACCACGTGTTTTCAATTTGGCCCCTTCGTATCCCTCGTAAACTCCTCGAGGAGTATCCCCATAATTGACCGGCGACGTTTATAAGTCATATTTAAAGTTTTTTCCATCGCCATGTGCCCTGTCAAAAATTTATGCTTTACATACGCAACAGAGTGATTAAATCATTTACACGGGTTCAACGATTATTTATAGAGGTATTCGGGTGCAACGGGGCAGATGTTTCATGTAAATTTCGACCATAAAGTACCAGTTTTTTTCTTCTCCCCACGGGCCCGGTTTATCTATGGGCACGGGTTTGATTTAGAGGGAAAGGCGATTGTCAAATTTCAAACATTTTATTAACGACTTGGGATAAACGCGCAAGTTATTTCGGTTAGAAACGCGCGTGTAAGTTTCCTAAGGAAAACGCCGATGTTAATTATAATCGTTATGGACTGCTTATGATTTAATGAGAGATATCACGTGCAGTTAATTAAAAAAACAAGCGACAGTAGTGGTTTTTTAAATAACAGCATATCCAGGTGGTCAACATGGGGAAAAAGTAGGAATTTTCGAAAAGCAGTGATTGTGTCGGTTTTTCGAAAAATTTTTGGGGAGAAATGGAAACTCCTAGTCTTTCCAAACGTCGCTAAAGCCCTGTTTAAATTTTAACACCAACTTGATATTCCAAATTTAAGTGTGCTTCATCTCGATATAGTGTTACAAAAGACACTTCCATTTCTTCACTCCCTGAAAAATCCCGAAGCGTTATTTTTAAACGGGCCCGTCCCTCTCTCGCTTCTCGTAAACATTATCATTAACTCTTGATAATTCCGGAACGTACAATATCCATTAACCGAATATTTCGGCCGCTTAAAACGTTCGCCCCCTTTTAAATAGACGTTTCCATTTCCTTTTCTTTCAAGAGAAGATAGTGACAGGACGCTCTCTCCGAGAAATATTCCAAATCCATTTATTATCGCGTCCTAAGATGTTTTCATGCCGGGATTGCTAACGAGGGTGTGCATTATCCAGCACTAATTGTGGATCTTTATTTATTATCCTCTATTTTATATTCCCCCATGAAAAATGCATGCCGAGACCTTAAGAGATGTTTATGGTGCGAGCGCTGGTGAATTATTGATTTTTGAGCGGGCCCAAAAAACGCTCCTCAAAATTGTCAGAACGTTCGAATGTTGCAGGTAAATGTTTTAATTGACGATCTCTTTCGTGCTTTACAGGGGAAAATTTATTCAAATTAAAAAAGTCTGGGCACTGAACAAGATACAAATGTGAAAAGAGAAAGGAGATCTCTGGCGCAGCGAATCCTAAGGGCTGTAGCGAGGGTGGCGACTTACATAATAAAGGGCTGTTGCCTGGACCTTCCAGTTTTTACGGTGCGAAACGGGTCGGAGAGCATCTTCGGACGGTAGGTTTTCTCGGTCTTCTCGCCGCCATAGTGTCGTCTCTGTGGCCGCACCCCGTCTCTCCTCTTTCTATTTATATTCGTATTTGTTTTGTGTTATCCTCGTTTGTTGAAATAAGGCGTGTCGGTTACCAAATCATTTCGCACCTTGGTAGTCAGCGCGTTTTTACATAACCTCACCTCAGTCGAGCCTTGATTCCGTTTCTCTTTTTGTTGAGAATTGTGGAAATCTCGTGGTCGTGAAAATATGTTATCATCGGAATTGCGATTTTTCCAGTGCAATCAAACCTCGCTGATTTCTTCACGATTTCCCATTTCGGCCGAAATTCCCGTGGCTCCAGATCGATCAGGTAAACATCACGGCTTATCTTATTTGTTTCCCCTTTTCTTTCCCGATTCGATTTTCATTTCCCGTCCCGGGAACGTATGCGGGACGAACTGGAGGGGGAAGGAGAGGCGAATTCGAGCCTAGATTCGATTTCATACGTGACCTACAGAGCGGAAAACCTAAGGGCATGTGTTACGCGTAACGGGGATTTATCGCGGGGATGTGATTTGGATTATCGTCAAAATTGGACCGAGAGGACAAGTGAAAAGTCTTGAAAGAATATTCCGCTCGCGGTCCACAAGAAAAGTAAGTTCATCTCGATGACAAAAACGTTTAAAATGGGGGCTCACATGCTTAAGAATTAATTAAAAACGTTCCCTACTCCACAATAAGATCCATCAAATCCTTTTAAAAGCTAATCCCGTTCGAAAACCAATCCCGTCGCGGTTTCCTGCGTTAAGATAAACGATGTTTTGAAATTCACGTGCTCTATGCCCTCTGAGAACGTCTCGGGCTTATTGAAAACACTGGCTGATATATGTCTCTATAAATAGTGCAATAGAAGGGAAAGGGAGAGAGGAAGTTCGTTCTTACACGTTCCCTCGGGATCTCCCGGGAGATTTATGTGAAGACAAACGGGAATGCAGGGATACAGCTACAATTACATGCTATAACTTTTACATAAATTCTGTGGGACAGAAATGAGAAGTAATCATATCAGTTCATTAAAAAACCCGTTACCGGTCAGATGATCGTCGTATCAGTGCATCGGAAACCTCCAGTGAACGGTCAATCACTTTTCATCAGTGATCAAGTGTTGGTTTTACACAGGCATTCTACATCTCCCTCTGCATGCCAAATGGCCAACCTCCCGTTAACGGTCGCTGTTTTTTAAATTTTAAAAACGCACTGACCATATTTCCTTAGTTAATAATATAGTTTTAATAGTTATTAATAGGATACGTTACGACTCCACTAATTATAACCTTCCATTAACGGTCAAATTCCCCATAACTATTAAATCAGATATATTAGAAACGTCTCCTGAACCACTAGACGTGCATTATACAACTCAATGACCGTTGTTGGGAGGTTCTGTGTAATATGTCCATTAATATGCTTTATATAACAGATATCTACTGCTAGGTCCTGGGTGGCCGTTATAGAGAAGGGTATTGCCTATCTACTATTAACCATTGAATGTTTTGTACTAAGAACTATTAAGAATCTCTGACGATCAGGGTTGAGCAATTTTTATTGGTAAATTCCGCGAGCAGGAATTAATCGATAGTCTCGTTTACGGGCGTTAATAAAATTTTTATTGATCCCCTGGCAAATAAAACGCACGTCACGATTAATATGGCGAGTTACTTTGTAATCTTTAATACGTCGTTTTATTGAGCAGTAAACGTCGACACCTCTTCTGGAAAAATATTCAGTTTTAGTCAATCAAGAAGGATAATACTTCGTATTGTCGATCCACGGCCATTCTTCGGCGTGAAGAAAGAAGTTGAAAGTGCCGTAACACCTCCGAAGTGGGTATCTTGAATGAATTTAAATATTTTCCCAGGATTTGTGTTTTCCTAAAGTAGAGCGATTCTTATTCCGGGTGTGTGATGTGATATCCACCTACGTAAGGTTCATATAGGAGAGCGTTTTTCCCACATTCGCTTTAAATTCAAATTTCGGAATGTCCCATTTCGGTCGAGAGAGGGAAAAATATACCCAAAGGGAATTCGAAATGCGCGAAGGGGGTTTCAATTAACCACGTTATTCGATGTAAAAGTGTTTCTGTGCTTTTTCCACCCCTTAAAACTGATACAGTAAATACACTGGAAAACGTGAAACAGGACGCACCATTAACGATATCATCCATCTGACTTTTCCATCAATTTTTTCCAGATTACCACCCGGAGTTCTTCCCCACCGACCCGGACAAGAAGTCCCTGTCGCTCCAGCCGGACGTGACGCAGACCGTACCGCCTTGCTACGAGTACCCCTACACGACACCGGCGACATCTGTCACCAGGTCCGTGTCCGAGCACCACTACGACGTCCCCCACTTGGCCTCCGGCAGCGACATACAGATGTCGCCTGCGACGAGCTCGACGCTGGAGTCCTCTAGCGGCAAACGCAGCCAGATGAGCGGGTTCACTAATAACTGTTAGTATACCATCTCCGCGCTTATTGCAGTCTCAGGGTACTTAGCACGTAGGCCTAGTCGGCCAAACGAGCATAATACTTAATATCTTCGCGACGTAGTGACGTTAGAGTGACGCTTTGTAGCTAGTCAATTCAGCAACTCGCTGTAAAACATCTGCGCCATCTACCCCGCCACACCGAAACCGTCCCCTCCGTCTAACCATTGATTTTTTCCCCCCCAGCCGACTCCACCTACGAAGTGGCTACCGAATCGGTCACGCTCCCGCTACCGACGGCGTACGCGGTCACCCCGACCACCGGCGGCAACTACACCAGCGCCACCCTCACGCCCGCCGGCGGCTTCCTGAACCTCTGCGACTCCGGCGTCGGGCTGCTCGTGCCCGACGGCGCCCTCTCTCGTTCCCGCAAGCAGGAGCTGTTCCTATCGATCCTGAACGAGGACTGCTTCAGACCGAAGCTGGCAGAGGGCCTGACTCAGCTGAGCCCCGTCGTCTCGTGCGGCCCGAACGTCTCGCTCAATAAGTCCGTCGTGCTGAGGGTGCCGCATTGCGCAGAGGTCGGCTCGAGGACGAACTGGTCGATATCGGTCCTGCAGAGCGACTGCAGCGACTCGCAGTGGCAGAACGCGGTGACGTTGGGCCAGGAGACTATCAACACGGCTGTCTTTTGCCAGCTGGACAAGAACGTTTGCTACCTGGTGACCGAGTGCCTCGCCAGATTCGTAATAGTGGGAAGGTCCGCTAGTAACCACCACGCGGTCAAGAGACTGAAGCTCGCCATATTCGGGCCGAGGTTGTGTTTCCAGTCGTCGGTCGATTATAGCATGAGGGTCTACCTGCTGGAGGACACCGAGAGCTCCATGGAGACCGTCTTCGGTCAGGAGAAAAGACTAGGGGGGTACCTTCTGGACGAACCTCGTACGATCACCTTCCAGGACGGCGGGAATAACCTTTGCTTGTCGCTGGAGAACATCAGCGACGGTTGGAAGGCCAAACCGGCGTCGAACTACCAAGAGATACCCTTCAGGCACCTATGGCAAGCCAACAGTAACAGCCTGCACTGCTCCTTCACTCTGGAATCGTTGGGGATCTCCAAGAGCCTCAGCTTCAAACTCAAAGTGAACCAGAAGGGCTTCGACTACGTCCAAGTGTTCGACATCAACACCAAAGACGAGGACGTGGTGAACAAGTTCAACCACAGCGAATTCGTGCCAAAAACCACCGCCTCCACCGCCGTCGCCACTGAGACGAGCAGATCCAACGACTCGAAAAAATCCGTGGAGTACGCCAAGAGTGCCAAAAACTTCCCCAAGAACCTCATCGTGACCGACAGAGGCGTCTCGACCTGCGACGACTTCAACTTCAGGCTGACGAAGCAGCTGCGCAAGCAGCTGTGCCAATGCCTGGACCCGCCGACGCAGAGGGGCAACGACTGGCGGATGCTCGCGCACGCGCTCGCCGTCGATAGGTACATCAATTTCTTCGCGACGAAATCGTCGCCGACGGACTGCATCCTCGATCTGTGGGAGGCGAGGAACAGGGATAGCAACGCTCTGACGCAGCTGAAGCAGATCTTCTCGGACATGGACAGATACGACGCCGTGAGTGTTCTCGATAACTGCCTCGGGCCTAATTGGTTGTAGTTTTAGGTTCGAACTGTTGGAAGGTTTCTGGGAGGTCTGTTGCGTATAAGTTTGCGTAGAGGGAAAACGAATCTTATGTATGCTTTGACCATTAACGGAATTTTCTGAGTAATACCCGGGAAAGTTATATTTTAAAGATGGCTCCCTATGGAGGCGTCCGGGTTTACCTGGACAATAGACTTTTCTCATGAAGGGATAGAGGTGTATCTACGAATCTTGGATTTGAAAATCCAACCCCCAAAATCCAAAGTTTACACTGTTCCAAACACAGTCCGAAATTGCACTGTTGCCGATATACGGAATTATTCCACCACCTTTTCAAACTCAAAGTTTGGAGCGTTGCCCTCTATCCATTCATGGAGAAAACCACAGCATAGGTCAGCAAAGGAGGACAAACGCCACATATTTCGGAAGCGTGTATTTTACCGTTTTGTTTATTGTATGTATATAATTTATAGTATTACTCACAACCCCTTAGTGTTTTGAAATCTCGATAACTCTGAAGATTTCGAGGCAAGACCGCTTTATACTTAACGAATTTATATTTATGTACTTGTACATTATGAGAATATAATTTTATTATTATTATTATTGATATTGTAAAATTGTTACGTATATTAATTATTATAGCGATATGTCTTTGGACGAAAAACTATATACACCCACACATTTCGTGCAATTTGTTTAACGAATTTTTTTTGGGAACAACGACGGTTGCGAAACCAAAAATTCGAAAATCCCATGAAATACTTAAAAAATACTGTTTTCCATCTCTTTTTCCGTTGTAGTTTCGAACGTATAATTTATCAAATTAGAATAAATGATATTTTATGAATATTTTCGCTGTTAAAATATTCATTTCACTTGTTATATTCGGCACCAGATAATCTCTCGAGTGAGAGAACTTTAGCCTAATAAATGTAAGTGTACTCACTAACACGCATACACAATACGAAACAGGAACTCCAAACGAATATTTACGTAAAATTATTAAAAAAAGTAACTATATATTGTGTAGAGTTTTATACAAATAAATAAAAAGCATTGTATGAATCAAAAGTAGTTTTCTAGATATTTTAGAAATGTTTTGTACAAAAATCTGAGACGTTCAATGTAAGTAGATGCAGGTTCTACGTTGTATTATGTATTTTAGATTATATATTACAAACTGTGTATATATGGTCAATATATTGCCGATTTTTTTAAAGAAAACTAGTGTCACTTCACCTTCTCGACGAATGATTTTACAACGGTGAAAGCACTTTCCGAGTTCCTTTTATGAATAGTTATTTTTATATCAGACGCCAAGAAACGAAACACATGGCGACCGTTAGTGAAACAGTCCTCCTTTCATATTCGAGTGGCGCCATCTCTCAACAACAACGAAAAGTTTCGAGCTTGTAGGTTACCTGTCACTTCATGTCGCCTATAATCCCCCTATCGGCCACGATAGTAAGCTTATAGGTAGGTACCAAACACCATAGCAATAAATTTATAAGAACGTTTTGTGTAAATCAATACTTGGTGATATATAGCGAACGAGTTGACAACTCTGACAATAAAAATCAAAACATTTACCGCCCATTCCGGCAGAAACCTGCAAATTCAAATCTCTTTGCTTTACTAGATGACGCCACTCGATTATTGCACGTACTTCCCTCTATTAGGGAGCCATCTAAACGCAATTCCTTCCAGCGAACCAAACCGATCTCACCCTTATGTTACACCAACCGCGGTTATAGGCGTTAACGATTTTTCATCACTCGTTGAAACAAGTTTCTTTTTTTTTCAGCACCTGCCGGAGAAAAGCCGAACTTCGTGACGACTTGTTCGTGCGCATCTCTCGGCCGTAGCGTCCACCTAGGAGGCAGTAGCACATGCAACTCCACCATAGATGTAGCACCCGCTTTCTCAACTACCAAGTAAGTTATTGGTAGGAAACTTTACTAAATTTTCGATCAACTTGGGCAACTGGCTTCTAGATGGCGCAATAGGGTTTTAACTACATTCGGACAGTGCCCAAGCGTGATTGTAGAAATAGAGAAAAAATCTTTAGTACTGTTTTGATACCCTGTAGTTATTTAGTGCATGGCGTTTGCGATTATAAATGTGATCAATTGATATATGGTTTATTGTTAGCGATTGGAAACTTCCAATTTTCCATGTATCGTCACATTTTAATTAAATCTAAATACTTGGATAGTATTATTGGTAGGAAACTTTACTAAAATATTCGATCAACTTGGGCAACTGGCTTCTAGATAGCGCAATAGGGTTTTAACTACAAGCCAAGTGTGACCATAAAAATGGAGAAAACAATTTTAGTATTGTTTTAACACCTTGGGGTTATTTAGTGCATGACGTTTGTGATTATAAATGATATCAATTGATACATGGTTAATTGTTAATGATTGGAATCACATCTTAATTGAGTACTTAGATAGTATTACTTACTCAGTCTTAAATTTTTCTGCCTTTGGGTATCAGAGTGTGAGATGACAGTAACGGGGAAGGAGATGCGCAGATCCTTCACGTCCTGAACCTAGTGAAAAAATCTAAAATTAATGGTGAAAGATAATAACACTTAAGCCTGTATTAATAACATTTCCTAAATTTTAAGCGAGAACTGTCGTTGCAACGATTATTTAACTTAAGTAGTTTTTAAACTCTCCTTATAACTTTTTTGGCTGGCTAGATCCAACCGTTTCCGAGATACGTAGAAAATTAAGTTTCCCGACTTCGCAATTGGCTAACGCTTTACCGCTCGAACTATCTCGCCTCTTCCATCGTCTCCAGACGCTCCCGCGTCTCCCCGACGTATCCATCACTTCTGGATTATCGGAAAGAGCCTGCTCAAATGAAAAATTTGCCCCCTCACTAAAAATAGAGCGGAGAAGAGCGAGAAAGGGACAAAATTACATCCACCCCGTGCGACAATAATATAATCTAAGTAAGAGACTACATCGAAGCGATATAACATCAAGATAGATGTTCTTATAGCCCGGAGAGAGAGAAAGAGGGCCCGGAGCCAAGTCCGCCAATATGACAGCTCATAAAATAAGTGAGTGTCCATCCATGGAGTGGCCTAATAGAATCTGGGGACCTTTCCTTCCGGAACTGGAGGCGGGGAAGGGGGAGGAGGGGTGTCCCGTGGGATGGGAGGGGATGTTCCAGAAGATGTTGCGACGATGCCTCGAATAGAGATTAGGCGGGCTATAATGGGAGGAAAGGTTTTATGGACGTGTTTTCATCGTCGGTAAATTGGAGGGAAAGAATAAATATACTCCCTTAAAACAAAAGGAATGCGTTGAAAAGTAAAAATTTCACCACTGAGTGATTAGAGGTGATGCCTCATCGAGCTTCGTATTGCTGATGTAAATGGATCTCTCCCTAACCGCAAGTACTCAAAAATTTCGCAAGAATGGTCATCGTCCTCATAAGCGCATCCCATACGTACTATGTATTCCAAAATTATTTTATTTAGTATTAATATTACGTATATACTTAACAATGATAGGCGCAACTTCTTTCAGTACAAGCAAATTATTTATTTAACGTAAAATATTGGAGGAAAAATGTATGATTACACAGGATATTTTTCTTCCCCACTCCATACTATAGCATAACATAAGCATAGCACTTTACAAATTGTGTTTTCATCTTTAGTATTTTTTGAGGTATTTTAGAGTTTGAGTCAATGGGGTTTTTTACCATATCTGTATATTAAACTCAACACCCTTTCGAGGTGCTAATTTTTGGTGTTACAGGAAATATTTTTAATTTTCCTTGTTTTCTGATATTGATTCGTAGTCCCAATGATCCCCTAAACAATGCTTGCAGATCTTCCCGGTCTTCTGCATGATTATATTGTACCTGATGTTTGTGATTTCCTTCCAATTGTTTGATCGTCTGATTTATAGATTAAACCCCTTCGATTCAGGCAATTCTCAACTCGGTAACCCTCGTAATTATTGAGATCTCGGTTAGAAATATGTACGGGTGGGAAGAAGGGCGGAAAGCGCCCTGAATTTCTTCCCTTTTCGATTCCAATGAGTAAAATCGTCATTACAAGGGTAGATATGCCGGAACTGTATGGTGTATAACACGTTTTTGGATATGCTCCAAACGTGCCCCTAAAATATGTGGGTCGATCAAATTCCGAACACAAAGCCACAAAACCCACACTCACACGACCGCTCCTACCAAAAGAATAAAGCAAGAACGATAAACAATATAAAAAAACCGATAAAAAATAAAGGAAGGAGAGGAATAAAGTAATTCTCGCGTTCCCTCCTCCTCATCCTCCCCCGCCGCTCCTCTCATAGCGTATAAAATATATGATTTCCATCCATACGGATACAGTCCATATAATAATTTCGGGAATCAAATAAAAATAACCGTAAATCAGAAACATTAGCATAAAACGTCGCGTTATGCAAATGCGGTGACGTCTCGCGAAAGGAGACGCCATCTTGCCCCGTGACTTATGGCGGACCGACGACGCTCTTCTTTCCACATCGGGAAAAAGGGGTGGTAAACGGGAATCCACTGAAAACGGTCGAAACGAACCCAATGGAAAAGTTATAAATACTACCATAGCGTCGTCTTTAAGAGGCGTTAAAGAAACCCAAGTTACTCACTCAAAATATCTCCAAAAAGTATTATTTTCCACTGAGGATTTCCAAGTTTTCATTATCTCTTATTTACTTTGTGTTACGAACACTTCCAATCGAATTCCGATCCGATTCCCGATTTTCCACCCTCGGACTTTAAAACAATATAAAATTTCCCGGGGCGCGCAGAAAAAATACGAGTAGGTAACTCCATTATAAAATTGAATGAGTGGAGATGGCGAGGGAGAGAGAGGACAGATACATTTCCCGAGGTAAAACGAGATTATCATCGGCACTTGACAAAAACAAAATGAGATTTATTTTTTCTACAGGAGATAGAAATTGGGAAAAATCTGATTAAAGGTGGCGGACCTTTTCAAAGAATAAAACAGTTTATAGGTTCTCAAGTGGAATTAGCAGTTATTTCAGCAGTTTCCTTGTATGACGTTCATGCTAGTATATAATCAAGAATTTCAACCGTTGTCTAAGAAGATGATGCCTAAAGCCCCTATACTTTCCTCGAAACCTAAATCCGCCTTGACAAAATGGCGTTATCGGAACGGTTTGCGAGAAGAAAACGAGGACAACACACTAATTCGTAATAATGACGAAAGTTGTACAGTGGAACTAGCCTAAAGTCATCTTCTGTGAGACTCACTATCATAGACTAAAGGTGCACAGTCTTCTTTCACTTTTGAGGCGTCGTTCGAGGCCAAACCTTCCAAAAAGATTTCCGCATTCAGTCGAGGACTCCGTATAACGAGGACGAGCCGAGCTTATTCCTTACGTTGCGGTCCGACTTCCGAGTAATTTACGAGGGGTGTGGGGGTCGTAATCAGCGAATGGCAAAAAAGATAACCAGACAATCGGATTCCGTTCCCGAACGCCTTGCCTCGGCTCGTTTTCAGTATGCTCTTCTCTCCTATCGCTACATCACCAGAAGAGAGCGCTCCTCAAATATATACTGTAATAGATATGAAACACTTTTCTCTCCTACGGTAACCCTCCTAGGGATTTGGGGGGGCAAAGGGCCTTAGGCTCGCTGCCAATGAGGGTTCGACGATTTATATCGAACGAGTTGTAAAACTGAATCGATTCTATTGTAATAAAAAGAGCAGGAGGGAAGTTGTGGGAGAAATGATGTTAAAAGCTCCTTAGGTGATGTTGTACCGAAAATTTCGGATTGTGAGAAGCTTCGTACCAGTTTCCCAAGAACAAATTCAAAGAGCAGAATGAAATGTATGTGATAAGATTGAAATAATTTGAAATTACTTGACTAATGCACTTGTATGCTGATTCAAGGAGGTATATAGTCTCATGATGGTCTACAACTGATGTGCAGATTTATACCCTGTGGATTTAGGTGTATTAACCTGTAGGCATTTGTACTACATAGAGCAATGAATACTTAATCACCTATGTTCGTTAAGAGATCAGAAGGAATAAACGAATATCATTGGTTAATGCTATTAAAAGAGACAAAAAGAAATTGTTACTTAGGTCCATCCCTGAAATTTATCATTTTCCTTATCACCTATGCTAGTTAAGAGAGCAGATTGAATCAAAGAATATCATTGGTAATCCTCCTGTTAGGGGCGGTGAAAAATATATTTTTATAGCGTATGATCATCGCTGAAATTTATCATTTTCTTTATCACCTATGCTCGTTAAGAGAGCAGATTGAATTAATGAATATCATTGGAAAACCTTTTTAGTAGAAGCGAAGAAAATATATTTTTATAGCGTATGATAATCGCTGAAATTTATCATTTTCTTTATCACCTATGCTCGTTAAGAGAGCAGATTGAATCGATGAATATCATTGGTAATCCTCTTATTAGAGGCGAGGAAAATATATTTTTATAGCGTATGATCATTTACTTTATCACCTATGCTCGTTAAGAGAGCGGTTTGAATAAAAGAATATCATGGGTGATCCCGTTATCAGGGGCGGGGAACACCCGAATTTGCCATCGCTTCTACGTGCTCCCGAAAAATTTTTGTTAGCAGGTATATAATGAAAAGGGGGAATTTTGAAGTTGGCAGGTTACCAACCCCTGTTTTTAGTAAAATTGAGCGGCCAGATTTATTTTCATTGGGTCTCATCGACGCCCGGGACAGCATTTTCCGGGGACGTTTCTGGATGCAATCCAGATTTTCGTCCTCCGCGTACACTCGCACATACCCCCTTATTAATCCCCTCGTTAATATTCCGCATTAGTCCATAATTGGGAGCTCCGCGGCGAAGACTCATGAATGCGGATCGTCGCATTACATATTCATAACTTATTTATCTCGCGTGTATCTGCGAACGCTTCGGAATTAAATCCTTTACGAGCAAAACAGGTAGAAGCGATCGTTCAGTCGTAACTTCTTAAAAAGGAGAGACTTCTGGAAGAACGGACGACGGCGCGATAATATCCAGAGATTTGTCGACACTTGTCCCCCTTCTCCCGTTTTTTTTCCCGGGCGTGCCGCAGCACAAACTTAATTTTCCGGGTAGTGAACTGAGCTGTGAACCGTCGGAACAAACAATATCAGATTAGGCGAAAAGCGGAGAAGGGGAGAGACAGAGGGGGCAAGATAGAGTGCGAGAGAGTTGAAAAAATAAAATATTAGCCCGGAATCTGTCGCAGGGGACAACTTCCAACGGGAATCGGACACTTGTCGCAGATTAGTCCGGACGGGGATTGGGATTTTTTCCTCGTGTCTTTTATTTTTTTGATTTACGATCGTGCGGCGTTATTATGGTGATATTACGTGGGGGTACTCACCGTTATCGCATCTTCGGCTCGAAAATGGGAAGGGCTGTCCTGGAAAAAAAGGAAATTTCGTTTAGTCACTATTTCCAAAAAAAAAACCCAACAATTCAATCATAATGTGATTATATTTTATTAGTATTTTACTGCCACATTTAATGGTGAAAATTTAATTTTGTTCATTCTAAGATCCAAGGATTACTTTCCTTGCTGACTGAAGGAAACATTTTAGAACAAAATAGTCTTCCACAAAGAATACGAATATCCGAAATATCAAGAAAGCGCTCTATATTAACAAGCTGTGAATCAATCAATCAGTCATTCAATTTTATCTATCAATTACTGAAATCAATCTAGGTTTAGAGTTGACAAGATTGGAAACAATCAAATCAATGATTTTGGACCGGTCGATCGCTGTCAATTGGGCCAATTTTGCGTCGTGTAAATCATAAAAATAATTGAATTCAGGTCAATCAAACCCATCACGTTAGCCATTTTGAATCGGTAAAGTCATTAAAATAATCAAGCCTGGAAACGAAAGGTGACAATCATTGAATCAATCAACTATTCAAATTGGAAAGTATTGAATCTTTCAAATATAATCGAAATTTAATTCTATTAATTTCTTCAGTTTGTCATCGATTAAGCTATTGGAATTCAAAAATTTCCCCAAGATCAATAGAGCGGCGCTCGAATTCCCCATTTTCGAACGAAACTTCAACTTTCCCGCGAACTCCAACCGAGGACTACATAAATCCCAATTAAAGAAACAGTTATCAAGAGCGAGAAATTAATTACGACCGAGACAAGCCGAGAGGATAAATCATCCCCCGGGGGAGATAAAACGCGAACGTCTCTGCCGTCTCTTTTATTCCCGACGCTTGATATAAGGCCATCTCCTTCTTCTCCTTCTCCTCCTCCTCCTCCTCATCCTCCACGTCCTCTCCTACTTCTGAAAGGGTTCTCTCTCCCTAATTAACTTAATGGTCTCGAAACAAGATTGCGTTCGGTTAGCAGTTCAACTGTTCCGCTGATAAAATTGTTCCTTTATCGGGACCAAAGTGGTGAATAATAGTTTAGTGGGGAAAGGCGTCGGATTTAATGTTCTTAAATGAGATTAGCGCCTTCTTTCTTCCGAAGGAGCAGAGCAGAGCAGAGCAGGAGAGGAGAGGCGAGGCGCGTTTTATTTTCTCTCTCGTCCTGGATGGGGAAGTTTTTCTTAAGGCGACTTAAAAAATTGATTTATCTAAAGGGAAACAGGACTGAAATGTAAGCAGTTCATAACAACAGAATTGTTGATTGGGGTTAATCATGGGTAACAACCCTTATTTAGTGGCGCAGGGGAAGTTTTTCTTAAGGCGACTTAAAAAATTGATTTATCTAAAGGGAAACAGGACTGAAATGTAAGCAGTTCATAACAACAGAATTGTTGATTGGGGTTAATCATGGGTAACAACCCTTATTTAGTGGCGCAGGAACTACCTTATTCACTAATGCGACGCTTGGTAGAAACTAGGACTATTTCAAGAAGTGAACTGGGGTAGATTCCAAAATATCCCAGGGGAAAGATCTGGAGTCTAGTAGGTAACTAGAATATACTTTACTTGGACTAAAATGCACTATAATTAAATCCATGTTATTCCATAGCACACCAATAGAAATCTCTAGGCACTAGTTAGTGACCAGAGAGTACTAGATGACATGTGCTAGAGGTTCAGGAACGGAAAAAGACAGTGTTGAAGCGAGAAAAGGGCAGCCAAGTACAAGCATTGGAAGAGACTTCGGGTGACGTTCTCCCGGGCGATTTTGCCGTACGACGGAGTTTTCTTGTTACTTCCATGGAATTACATAGCGCCTTAAAACTGCTAGAAAAGCGGATGATAAAGTTGTTCTTGTATTAAAGAAATGGCGGACGCGATTTCAGATCAGTAGTTGAACTAAGTAACCAATATCACAAGAGTAAAACGGCTCAATGTTGAGTTTAAACTTTGAACTGTTGTGTTGCTGCGATAGATTTAGCCTAAGTTCGTTTTCGCCCTGTATAATAATCCGGTTATTGCCATACCCTCGACCGAATCCACCCTTAAGGAACCCCTGCCCGCGCCCCCTCTAGTGGGTATTATTATCATTATTATCACGGTCGGCGCGCGGCTGTTTTCGAAAAGTAAAAAGAATATCCGCCAAAGAATAAAAAATAAAATCGGCCATAAATCGTCCGCCCGTGGCGCTGCGTAGATAAATCGGAAATTAACGCCTCATATTGGACGCCATTAATCACCGACGCCTGATCCGCTTTGCGGGGGCGAAAGGGGGATTATTGTTATTATATTATTATTATTATTATTATCGTTTAAGTGTTGCAAGATGACGAGAGGGAGGGAAATGTCGAAGTCCTGACCACCTTGCGGATTCTCACAGTTCTAATTTAGACAGACGTGGCGTGAAATTACACAACAAAAAATCGATGACGCACATGATAACAAAAAAATCAAGATGATTGGATTAACAAGGGGAGGTTTTGTATATTAAAAAATATTTTTAGGGTATTTTGTGACTCGATCGCCATTAGAACTCAAGCCAAGTGCAACTCAAACATTTTTGGGACTTAATTTGAAAGACTATCTTCGAAATTAAAGCCTTAAATGGGATTTTGACTTTGTAAACTTTGTAAAGCAGAACTCACCTACTTAGCCCGTAAGGGCGGTGCGACTAAATATAAAACCCTGGTCAGGTATGAATTATTCCCCAAAGAGAGATCTCGTGGCTCTAGCTAGTCAAGGTTGGTAATATTTAAAGAAACTTTCCCAACAGTTTTTCATGGCAAAAGTAGGAACAATTTCAAATAACGTGAACACTTATTTGTATAATTTTTCAGGCAATTTTTAAACGTCGCCGTCCACCTGATGCGCGCGCAGTCCAGGTGTCGTGGTGATGACAATTCCATTGAGTGAAAAAAACCTAATGTCTGCGTTCGGCTGTAAAGGCTTAACGTTCCCTTCAGATTTTCCTCTTCCTACCCTTAAAAGACGGCACTCCCGGACTGCTGTCGCACGCTGAATCACTATCGGGAGAAAATAAAATAGAAAATTCGACGACACATTCGCGGTTAAGTCGAGTGGATCAGGACAGATAGGGATAGATCTCCTCTTTCCCTCATTCGCTCCAGACCGGGACCGGAATACTGATGTAATCAGATAAGGGCGTATGGAAGTTGTTTCGGACTCCGGCGGAGAGGTGTTAATCGTTCCCGGGGACGTGACGGGAATCTCTGGGATAATCCGGGAATAAGTTTAAATAAACCTACATTCAATCACGGGAGAAGGAGAGATGGAGACGGGCTTAGTTGCGGTTAACATTTTTTCTTGGGATAATTGTCCGGAAATAAGAAAATTTATGAGTAAAAAGGTGCTTACGACTACGACAAGGATTCGAAACAGGAACTCTCTGAATATACATAAGATGTAAGTAAAATAATGGCGGTTAATACTCAGAAGGGAACAAATCATAACATAGTCAAATTTCAACCGCGAATAGTTTGATATACAGTCCGTCATTCCTGAAAATTTCAAACCTAAGGGATAAAAGGAAAAGCTGAAATTGACCGGGGGAGGTTCTAACTCCACGATAATGTAATGGGATTTTTACGACCGTACCTTCACCGTACCGACAGGTGCTGTTTGAGTGAAAATGGACCAGGGAATTGACCTCCCTTTCGGGATTAGCTTGGGATGGGTCAGGTTGATAAGTCTGGAATTCTAAATAATAACGCTATTAGAAAATTAATTCGTGGCCTGGTTAAGTCGCAAGAGTTCCGGCGTATGAGTTCAGAGAAAAAACAAGCTGATTCCTCTTCGTCCTCCCGACTACATTCAGATCCCCCTCCCCTCGCCCCCCTACCCGACACTTATGAATATAACATGCTCGTTCCACCCTCAAAGTGTTACGTATCAATAATAATTTCGGCGGCGATCTCAATGTGTCGGAAACGGAAATATAGAGCGAATAAAAGGAGAGGAGAGGAGAGGGAGAGAAGGACGGGAAGGTCCTTTGAAGAAAATATGATTCGTTTCGGCCCCGAGAGAAAAATCATCATTCACAATCGGAATACGCCGTGCTGAACCTTTTGACCAATAATATATGTTGATGGTATGCCGAGGGGGGAGGGGGGCGTCGCGATGTTGTAACGCCGAAGTCGGGGATGTGGGGTGGAAATCGCGAATTCAATTAGCGTCAAGTTATTTAGATATATATTTACGGGGTAAAGTGTGAAGCTTCCTGTGGGCATTAAACCCCTTAGTTCTTAGGGAGCTTTCTAGAAATTCACAAAGATAACGCTCAAATTTTCTTTAAAACACCCCATTTAGCATCAAACCGGCGATCGCGACGTCATCACACTGTAATACAGTGTGTTTCTTTTTGGTTTAAGTATTCCACAAGTCCTGACTGCTCCATCCTCCCCACTATTCACCCAAGTAAAGTGCTGTGCCGGTTAACAGGGTGGTGTTTAGCAAAAGCACTTGTCGGACCGCGCACAATATCGTCTAATGACTTTTTGGCGTATATGCCCATCTGTTCAAATGTTCGCGGCCAGGGCCAACATATGGTACGTATGGGGACTCGATACTCGTACAGGGCATACTTGCAAATAGACAGTGGTGTCCGGGGAGGAACGAAAAAATTTTATACGATACCTCGTATATTGTTTGTGCCTGAAATAATTTGAAATATTCTCCTTAATGCTGAACATATGAAATAATGTATTTAAGTTCATTTTTAGTAATGGAATCAAGGTTTGGGCTCAAATTTAGAGCAGGAACGAAGTGGATATACCCAATTAGAATTGAGTCAACATGCCATGGAAAATGGATGATGAATTACTACAAGTGTTAATGAAAATTGAGCCAAAATTGAGTCAGCAGAGGAACAAAATGTGGAAGAAGTACAGGGAATAAAACAACATACCTAAGCTTATTAAGAACTTGCTCAAATGTTGTTCTCAACATTGAGCATTGAGAACTACATATAAAATAGTGTATAAGTTCATTTGTAGTAATGGAATCAAAGTTTGGGCCCAAATTTAGAGCAGGAATGAAGTGGATATACCCAATCAGAACTGAGCCAACATACCATGGAAAATGGATGAGGAATTACTACAGCTCGTAATGAAAACTGAGCCAAAATTGAGTCAACAAAGGAACAATATTGTACCTAACTTATATTAGTTAAATTTTGAGTATATCCTACTTAATTTTTATTCAAGTCCGGCTTAAACATTGAGTCAGTACCATGAAACTTTATTTGCGTTTACTAACGTTCTCCATGGCATATTGACTCAATTTTGATTAATTTTTTCCAACTCAGGCTCAAACAAAAATACACATCATTTTAATTCCTTACTTTATTTTAATTTTGAATCAATTTTTCTTACTTTCCTCCCTCGGGTGACAATATTCTTCATCCCCTCCGCCAATGGCGGATCTGATTTTCCACCCCCTTATTAAAACTAGTAGATGAAATGAATAAATACTCGAGGCTTTGGCGGAATTAGCCGCCCTTAGTACCTGGTAGTAAGTATAGAGTCGAGGGCCGGACTTAATAGAAAAAAGTATATGTACCAGTCGCCCGAAACTACTTTCCCCCTTTTGCATTACATGCGAACATATGTGCAGGTTATACGATTCTTATTGAAATCTATTCGACGGGATTAGAGAGAAAGAGAATAAAGAGAGTGAGAGAGAGAGAGAGTTTAGTATGGTGGCCTTTGTGTTAGACAACATGGAAATGGGGATAAACAGGGAGGAAAGTAAATAAGGATTGTGGTGGTGTTTTCGCTTTAGCCAGGCAAAGCTGCTGATATTTTGGGATCATTATTGTAATCACTGCTTATTAATACGTGGAGATCAGAAATCCTTTGACCCATTTTCATTAAGTTTGGCTCCAAAAAATCACCCAAAACAGTAATGGATGTTGCTCGACTTGTATTTTTTCTATAAAAACTGTAGGACAGAATTCTGGATAAATTACTTTTAAGAAAATTTCATCACGTATCCGTCCGAAAGTTCGTTTCAATAAGCATTTCCCCAGATTCCCTCAGCGACGTTTGGATCGCAGTTCCCATCGAATCCAATTCGGGAGATCTCTGATTTCGAAACTCCTCCATGGAATTTCCCCTAAGGAATTGTCCCCGAAAGCGTTAATCGAAAGAGAAACAGTTACAAACGACTCTGTCAACTAACTGTAAGTAATCGACGCAACACCTTAGGAATCGAGGAAAACTCTCAGGAGCCTAAAAGGCAATTATAAGCACATGCGACCGCAGAGGATACGATCAATCATCCCGACTTGCTCCTCTTTAGTTTCGCTCACTCTTTAATACGGGAAGCTGAAAATTCCTCAAAAATAATAGAATAGAATTAGGGGTACGTACGTACGTACGTACGGGTCGACATATGGACAAGTGGTATTATGTACGACCCCGGAGACCTGTCAAAACCTATTTAGAGGAGAACGTGTATAGAACGCTCTTTCTCTCCACCCTCCACCCTTTTGTCCTGAGCGTATTTCCCCTGCGGTGACTAACGAGGGAACAATTCTTTTGCTACAGATGAAGAGGATTTAAAATCGTATTAAACGGTGCTTCGGTCCATTTTTGGCTTAAACCTTACAAAACAGTTGAGAAATTAAATTTGAAATAATAAATACAATTACACATAACTTGTTACAACAAAAATTTAAAAGTAGTTGCAATTTTAGTTTTTTACAAATTTTGGATTTTCCAAATTCCGGTGTCAAATGAAAGGGGTCTCTTCTCTGATATCGCGCGTGGAACATTTTCTTCCCTACGACGTATATTTTTTTAGATAAGGACGGTAGAATGGAGGGGAGTATTTTTTTTTGAAAAAATCGCGATATTTCGAAAACGGTTAGGCCCATCGACTTGAAATTAACGCCATAGGGCTTAGAATCTTCTATTTGACCCACTCTATGAATTTCATCTGGAAATTCCAAGGTTCACATTTTTGGCCCGAAAAAACGGAAGGTTAACCCCTTGCGATTTTCTCCAAAAACGGCTGAACATTAGATTTTCGAAATTGGGGTGCCAATCGAAAGGGGACACTTCCCTGATACCGGGGGAGAAGGTTTTTCTTTCCTACAACCCTTATTTTCCGAGATATGGGCGGTAGAAGGAAGGGGATTTTCTTTTTTGGAAAAATCGCGATATTTTAAAAACGGTTGGGCCTATCGACTTGAAATTAACGCCATTGTGCTTAGAATCGTCTATTTGACCTACCCTGTGAATTTCTTTTGGAAATTTCAAAGTTCACTTTTTTGACCCGAAAAAACGGAAGATAAACCCCTTGCGATTTTCTCCAAAAACGATTGAAAATTATATTTTCGAAATTGGGGTGCCAATCGAAAGGGGACACTTCCCTGATATCGCGCATGAAAGATTTTCTTCCTAACGATGTATAGTCTTCGAGATATACGGGAGCGAAAAAAGGAAATATTTATTTTTGAAAAAATCTGGATATTTTGAAAACCGTTTGGTCTATTTTGCTCAAATTCACATCACAGTCTTAAAACCTACCGAGGACACTCTCCTGTAACTTTCGTAGCGAAATTCCAAAGTTCGCATTTTGGGCTTCAAAAAAAGGAAGGTTAACCCCTCGCAATTTTTTCCAAAAAACTCGATTTTTGGATACTCGAAATTCCGGTGCCAAACATAAGGGAACACTTCCCTGATATCGCGCATGAAAGATTTTCTTCCTCCATGTATCCAGTAGGGGTGAAAATCGATATTACCCAAAAGAAGGTAATACCCTATTTTTAATATTCGGATCGTTACGTTCGGATGTAGAATACAATTATAATGATATAAACCCTTATAAAAGCATTTTGGGTCACTTTAGCCTTAACGCTTTTGCATCTATATCAAAAATCTTCTTGAACTCTTGAGAATCTATAAGATCTTTAAAGTAAATTCTTAAATCTAGTGTAATCCCTCTGCAATTGAGTTTGTAGATTAAGACACTAGGACGTTCGAAATTATTCTGGAATTCCTCCGAGGCGGTCCCGAGAGACCACCAGAACTCCCGTAAAATAAATCCTGGAAGAAACCCACCGCGTCCCGTCCAACAAGACGTCTCGCACAAAAGGAAAATAATATGGAGATGATTTTTTTTGTGGAAGGGAAGAAAGAGAGGCGAGGAGCGCAAACGACGGGAAACAGGAAGCGAGTATACTCTTAACGAAGATTTTTATAGGGCTGCTTTACATTTTTAACTCCGTTTGAATGGTCCCCGCCGGCTAATATGGCGGTAATTCAAGTTGCGATGAAATAAATGTGTTTGAAAATTTTTATTGTTCCATCCGTCGTGCGTTCGTGCGCGTTCCATTGTCGTCCGTTCCGGATCCGGAATATGTGCGCCGCGATTTATTTTTCGAACACGCGGATCGTAAATTTCGACGATCAATATTTTCGTTACGGGCCAACGGAAGTGAAATCTTTAAATCATTAGTATTTATGCAACACATCCTCGTTAATTACCGCGATGCTAATTTGCTACCCGCGAACAATTCGCAAAATAATTTAACATCAAAAATTTGGAAAACATGGATAAAAATTATTCGAATTGAAATTATAGTGATAATTACAATATTTTCCATTGAAACTGAAATACATTAAATAATAATTTTATATTGAGAAAAAAAGGACGTTAATTGCAAATTCAAAAGCACATATCTAACAGTTTTGAAATCCTGTGATAATAAGCTGCGACGTACGTCTCGCTTTGGTGAAAAACGCAATAACCTATTGCCAACTCAATCAGAAAAACTCCATCAGACTTCAGATATAAAGATTCCAAACAACTTCTACGATTCTAAGGTTTAAATAACCAAAAATTACTCAGAAAATGTTTTATTGTGTTTAAAGTATCATAGCCCATTCCTTCTATATGTTGAAGTACATAATCCCCATTTCTGGAACGTCGCAAGGAACCTATAAAGCCTTTAGGAAAGAAATCCTTTAAACACGAAAACGTTTTAAAATCTTAGAGTCTTAGGTTCAAACATTATAGTCTATAATGACTCAAACTGCTTTAAGAATATTCTATTGATTAATGTATTTAAACTACACTTCCATTAGTACCACCATACTTCAGGCACATATAAATTCTAGTTTTCACTCTAATTTAGGTACCAACCCTAGTCTAGGGTTAGTCTTCTAGGGCATTCCAGAATAACAAGATCTAATAAGTTCCATATCTGATAGATACTTTGAGCCTAGGCCAGATCCTAATACGTCCTAATTACTAATTAGATTCCAGATCCGTTCCAGGCCGTAGCACCGTTAGTAGATACACTAGCTCGCTTTAGCAACAAAATTTTACACATAACCTCACTTTTGCAAGCCGGCGTAAAGTGAGTTTATCGGGCACTGGAGCCATATCGTGTGGGTGGTGTAGGTGCAAGTGTGTAGTGTGACAGAAAATTATTTTAATCCAGGGAAACCGTCGGAGAAACGTGAAGGAAGAAAACAGAAATCGAGATGATTAAAACTGTTTCGTTCCTCGCCGCCGATTGCGATAACCATGACCACCCATCACTTATGTAAAGCATACAATCAATCCCAATTAATGCGAATTTTAATAATTAATACTTTTAGCGATTTCGACGATTCATCCCTCTTAAGACCGTCCGCCCGCTCGATTTACCATCGGGTCCCTACATCAATCCTGCATTGTGTGTACGCCCTTCGGGTTCGAGGGATGATTGATGGTCCTCGGGCCACTATATGCTTCCAGAACTGACACCATAAGTTAATCGACCAAAAGAATTTCAAAAGGAAGACAATGGCCGAACGCGCGCGGCCGTTTACGGTCCTTTGTTTCACTCCAAGAGGATCTCATTAGCGAATGTTCATCAAGTGGGCTCGGGGGGGACATTCAAAGGGTAGATAAGGCTCGCTAAGTGACCAAAGGTAGGAGGCGTGCATTACTCATTTAACTCCAACAACTTTAATAACAATTGTTCAGCAAACTTAAGCTAGCGCTGAAATCGTTACGAGCATTTAGTTAATAGCAGCAAGTAGTGAAGAGATCCTCGTAACTAATTCCCGACGTTCCTGGCCTTAAGAAAAAATTTTCTGGCCATATTGCCTTGTCCGCACTAAATACTTTACAATATGCTATCATTTTTTCCTCGTTCCGTCACCACGGGGGTCGCTATTGATGCTGGCCCGTACCATATGCGCTCGAAACCGCATCGCAGGTGTTTACTTTCTAACCCCCCCGAAACTTTCAACCCCCTCGTATAGTTGCCTCGATCGTACAATAGAGGTCCTCGTTTTGTTTAGCATATTAAGTGGATTATCTGTTTTTTTATTTCGCGGGACAGATTGGAGGGTATTGTCGATGTGGAGAGAAGGGAAGGGGGAGGAGCGGGAGGAGATTGATATCTTGGAATTGGTCGAATCTGTTGTGATTGGGATTGAAATATGAATCATTCCGGCAAGAGCCGAGGGCCGATACGTAACGTGAAGTCCATGGCAGAACTCGTATACACTGGCGATCACGCCATCTATCGATATAAGCTTTGCCATTTAAAATTTTTCAAAATTGATTAGGTTAGGTTCTGATTATGCAGCACCAAGGCAATCTTGATGGAATTGATGCCAAGCATGAGGTCATCTACATAGAAGTCTTCTAATATGACCATCGATGCTATAGGGTCGTTATTTTGCTGGTTTTCCCCATTTTCCGAATGGTTTTCACTGCTACTATGCCATGTTACACTTACAACTCCATACTATATTGAGCGTCACCAACGCCATTGCATGGCTGATCTTAGTTACAATTTTCGAAAAGGCATCAAGTACTACTCGTGGTTATGTAGTAGTGCTGTCTGCTTTGATGATGGCTTTTTCGCTAAAACCAATGGTTTTCGTGTTATTTGTTAAAAACTGTCCGAAAACGAGCATTTTTCAGGTCAAAAATCAACATTTTCAATTGCGATTTACTCTGAAAGTATTTGATTTATCAACAAAACTTCATATAGCATTTATTGCATAAAATTGACTCCTCTATCGATTTTTGTGGTTGTCTTGAGTAAACAATATTCACCCAAGAAAAGGGGTGGAAACTACCCCCAAGACAAAAGCACATTCGGCACTATACAACTTTTGTTTCTTGAGGCATTCTCCACGTCAAAATTTCACGTCAATCGGTTCAATTATGGGAAATTAAGAGGCAAAAACTTTGAATAATTGGACTAATACCATCAGAGACGATTTCAGCACCATACTTGAAAATTTTGAAAATTCCAAAAAAATCTTCAAAAATCATTGAAACTGATCCGTCGATACGTGTGTAACCAATGATTTTATCTCGAAATTTACGACAACGAGCATCCCGCTTCCTATCGACTCGAGCATCAAAACTGAAAATTAAAATTTTGATTTTTTTTCCTGTAAAACCACCCCCGTCCATAATCGCGCATTAAAACCCCGTATTTCGCCAATCTGTCCGTATCGTCACGGAACACAAACACCCGACGAAGACGACACTACCACCCCACCCAGGACCGAGAGCGTGACAACCCCGATCTCACCCCCCGCCCGAAACATTGAAAACCGTATTGGTAGACCGTATTTCGAGGCCCCTCCCCCAGGACCCGCCCGATTGGTCGCCTCACCTCCTCGACTCCTATAGGAATCGCAGGGTAGGTTTTCCACCCCGACTTTCCCGAGACGGGACCGTATGTCCTGTCCCCCTTTTTTCCCGAACGGGGGGAGGGAGAGGCGCAGAAGGAGGAGACGGGACAATATTCCGAGCGGCCTCGACGCCGTCGCCGCATTATGCTCCGCGTCCCGACGCCGGCGGACGCGTCGAGGAGAGCCATGGAGGTGCACAACGCGAGGAAGGCAGAAAGTGCGGTCGAGAGTGCCGTCAAGTCCACCGTCAAGCGACCCTTCGACGTGGCGTTCCTGATGCTGCCGGACGAGAAGCTCAAGCAGAAAAAACTGCCGAAGAAGGAGCTCCAGGAGGTCTGCTACGGCGAGGAGGACGTGGAGATCGAGATCGAGGACTCCCCGCCACGTGAGTACAAACAAAAGTTCCCCGCGTCGACGACGCTGCGCCAGCAGATCTTCGACGATCCGAACATCACGATCAAGACTAAACAGCCCAGGGCGATCTCCAACGATCAACGGAGCGCCTTCACCAAGGTGAACCTAAAGGACCACACCACCACCACCACCACCGCCGCTACAAGACTCTCTCCGCTCTCCTCCACGTCGGACTTGAGCTATCAGAACTCGCTCTCCCCGAGCCCGCCGACGGTCAACACCAGGAGCTACCTGCTCTCGCAGGGACAGATCTTTAAGAACCACCAGGCGGGCTACCACGGCCACCACCAATTCCTCCCGGAGAACTTCCAACCGGAGAACTTCTTCAAGTCCCAGCCGGAGCTCCACCACCACCACCACCACGTGCACCAACAGCAAACCTTCAAGACGAGACCGATCTACCGACCAGAGCTGGCCTACAACTATCAAACCTTCCCGGCGAGCGAGGTCCTGAAAATAGCCCAACCGGAGGTGAAATTCCCGCAGGACATCCGCGCCACTCCCGCGGCGATCCTGACCTCGCTGCTACCTCCGTCGTTGGCTGCGCTGTCGCTACCGGCCCAAAACGTTTGCGCCAAGTGTAACGTCTCCTTCAGGATGACCTCGGACCTCGTGTACCACATGAGGTCCCACCACAAGAACGAAGCCTGCGACGTGAACAAGAGGCGGAGGGAGGAGAAGCTCAAATGCCCGGTCTGCCAGGAGTCCTTCAGGGAACGGCACCACTTGACCAGGCACATGACCGCGCACCAGGACAAGGACGACGACGAGAAGGACGAGAAGAAGTTCAACTGAGGGCCATGTTTCTAGTCGATGTGTATGGTTGTTTTGTAAATAAGTGTGTACCATAGGTATGTTTCGGTTCCAGTAACGTACGATCAAAAGACCACGCAAATCGAGTAGAAGGACGTGGGGTACTGCACGGACCATCGAGGGAGACTCGTAAGCGACATAAGCTACTAAATAGATTTAGACGACTTGGACTACCGAACGGACGTCGAATTATGAACGAATTGAACAGTCTAAAGAACGTGGCGCTGTGAACAATTTGAACTACGAAACAGTAGTGGAAAGGTAGTGTCGATTTTCTGATCGTACCGTACGTTAATTTGTTATCTATGTGCAATATCATGGAAATGGACATTCAATAAATTATTATCAGTTACATAATGTTTTCAATTTACATCATCGCAGTGTACCTCCTTTTGTTGATTCAATAAATGTAAAAATGTCATCACATTCTTTAAAATAAATTTGTTATTAATTTAGATATTTTTAACGCAAAAGAACATTGTAATTTACAACTTTTCTCCGAACAAACTATCATGATAGGCGATAAGTTTGTTTGAATAAAAATCCAGAATTATTTAGTTTTATTAACAGATTTGCTGTGACCAGTCGCGGCTTCGCTCGCTCACTTATTAGAATGCCACGGTGGTAATTTTATTCTTTTCGCCTTTGACTGTACTTGGCCAATATGTTTCCCTTTTTTTGAAACGCGATAAACAAAGAATAAGTGAAATCATACAGGGTGGAGTATTTTAGGCAATTTGACCTAGTAAATGGACGTATGTAATGGACGTGGATTTGTAATATATTTGAATATAGGATTGAAATGTAATATAGGATTTAAAATTAAAATTTTTCTAGTAGTATGTATGTGACTTACACATGTGGAAATAAAAGGTTCACTATCAAAAATAATTGAAAACAAGTAACTAGTATGGTTTTAGAGAGTAAAAGGTGCTTCCCGAAACTCCCCCTGATGAAACTTCGTACAATTATTCAATGACATGTCTTTAGGAAGTTCTACAAGTTTCAACTCGATTCACGAAAGAGTTTCGGAGTTTCGACCACTCTTCTACCCTCCTGACATCGTCTACAAGTGATCACTCACCTTACTGACAATTTCAAAAATCTTTCATTTTGACAAAACTCGGTAAGATTGCTCAGTAAAGTGTATTTAGGAAGTTCGATAAGTTTTAGCTCTTTTCATGAAGGAATTTCGGAGTTGCGACCACTTTTCTAAATTTCAAAGTTCATTACAAATAATAAAGACACTTATATTTTGATCAAACTTGAGATTATTCAGAAAAATGTCCTTGGGAAGTTCCATAAAACTATTAAGGAAACACGAATATACACTCTATTATTTAATTATAACACAAATATGTGCTTTAATAAACAAAGGAGAATCATATGTACTTTTAACGATAGGCAATAATTTGTGTTATAAAAAATAATTCCTTGCGGAAAATTGCAAAAGGTTTCGAAAATAAATATTTGCGTTAGAATTGTTTACACATTACATGTAAATTATTTTTAAATTTACGTGGCGAGCACTCATTGCGACCAAAAGTATTTAAAATAGTTCACTTCAAACATATCGCATATCAAACAAACCCATAACATGCAATTTTC
Source organism: Cryptocephalus primarius (assembly GCA_963576515.1). Lineage (NCBI taxonomy): Eukaryota > Metazoa > Arthropoda > Insecta > Coleoptera > Chrysomelidae > Cryptocephalus > Cryptocephalus primarius. The sequence goes on along the minus strand of OY754949.1, from coordinate 1,512,868 downwards.
ATTAATTAATCTAACGCTTGTTCAATTTGATGATTAAAGCATATAGATACACATTACTTACAAATCATTTTTATTATGAGCCCAGTTACATAAATTACCCCATTTGCATCCAAAGGCACTCAACGATACTGTTTCATCCACATATCAAACATTAAATTTCTACTAAATTTAACGCTTGCTGTTCAATTATTGTTAATTAAACACTTACACCACTTACGAGACGACGAGAAACCTCCCCCTCCTCCTTAAATACCACCACTTTCCCTCCATCCCAACTAATTAATTTAATAATTAAAACACTCTTAGCAAATGAAACCTTTTAAACCAAATTTTTAAACACGCGCACATGTAGCGACACGAATCTAAAAACGAGTTCGAATCGTCTGAACGCATGCCAACATGCGGTTTATTCTAGTAGGCTGCGATTAGTCAGAGAGAGAGAGACAAAAAAAGAGCCATTTTTAAAAAAAAATGGAAGGGAGGAAGCGAACTTACGATAGGTCGTATATGACTTAAGTAAACGAGATAAGAGCAAGTAGCAAATATAATTTAATTTTGTAAAACAGTCCTTCGGAGTTTTTTGGTATTTTACCTGTTAGATTATTCATCGATTTATTCTCTAAGTAAGGTGTTGAGTAGGATAACCGGTCAGTAAGTGATTAGTAGACGTTTATTCACATCTTTCCAATAATCCATAAAAATTATATCAACTTCGATTTAACTGAAACTTCACGAGCTGGGTTACTTTAGGGATTCTGGAAGTTTCATGTTCCTAACTTCGGAAGTTTTTAAGTTATGACTGAGTATGGGGTAACATGACGCAATTTCCACCAATAACAGATTTCGAAAAAATGTTAAATAGCTATTACAGCTCCAATTTCGTTGAAATTTCGTACGATAATTAATAATAACGTACTCGAAGAGTTACAATAATTTCAACTCCCTAACTTATTATACTAACTCCTATATCTCCAAAAATCCATAAAAAAGTTCTAATTTTAATTTAATTACAACACAAAAGATTGCTCAAAAGTGTTTTTAGAAAGTTGGACAAGTTTCAACTCTTTTCACGAAGGAGTTTCAGAGTTTTCTAACGACCTAACATCGTCTCCAGTGACCACTCGTCTTAACAATTTGAAAAATCTTAAAAAGAGTAATGAAACTTTTATTTCGATAAAATTCGGTAAGATTGCTCAGTAAAGTATCTTTAGAAAGTTGGTGAAGTTTCAGCTCTTTTCACGAAGAAGTTTCGGAGTTGCGACTACTTTTCTAACGACCTGACATGGTCTTCAGTGACCACTCGCCTTAATATTGATTTCAAAAATCGTTAAAAATAGTAATGAAACTTTTATTTTGATAAAATTCAGTAAGATTGCCAAGTAGAGTGTCTTTAGAAAGTTGGACAAGTTTCAACTCTTTTTACAAAGGAGTTTCGGAGTTGCGACTGCTCTTCTAACAACCTTACATGGTCTTAAGTCACCACTCGCCTTAATGGCGATTTCAAAAATTGTTAAAAATAGTAATGAAACTTTTATTTTGATAAACTTCAGTAAGATTGCTCAGTAAAGTGTCTTTAGAAAGTTGGACAAGTTTCAACTCTTTTTACGAAGGAATTTCGGAGTTGCGACTATTTTTCTAACGACCTGACATGGTCTTCAGTGACCACTCGCCTCAATGATGATTTCAAAAATCGTTAAAAATAGTAACGAAACTTTTATTTTGATAAAATTCGGTAAAATTGCTCAGTAAAGTGTCTTTAGAAAGTTGTATAAGTTTTAACTCTTTTTACGGAGTTTCGGAGTTACGATCTTCTAACTACCTACAACAAGAACAGGTTATGTTATACTATAGTATTGTTATGCGTTAAGAACTTGGCTTCGTGATTAAATATAAAACATGACTTTTCCTTGTTGTTTAAACAGTGAGTAATTTCTGCGATTGAAATTCAAACTTCCACGCCGCCATCAGAACACAATTCATAATTCGATTTCCGCTGGCCGTACATCAGAGCCATCGCCGATGGCCGCTATATTTCAAAAATTCAATCTTTTAACTCATCACCTAACCGTCAGCGCAAAAATTTACGGCACCTGACAAATTTCGGATCGGGACCGAACAAAGGCGCTCTTCCAATTTCCCCCTCCTCCGCCCTATGACGCGTCGATGCAGATAACGGGAATGAAAAATAAAATAAATAGTAAAATGTTAAAACTGTGATTTCTATCTTTTATTTATTAGCCGAATGTTCGGTTAAGATAACCGCCACCATCAGCTTTTCTATTACTCCACATGTGAGAAACGCGTCACCAGCGGTCGTCAAACGACGACTTGACGCGGAAGTTAAATTCCCTCCACGGGGGAAATGTTTAAATCCGGCTGGTTATATTAATGATCGACGCCGTTATTGTTCTTACGTTTGGTTACCGCTGGTCTAATTGATACTTATCAAACGACAAAACATTATAACCGCGACTTTGTTCGCCTGTGACAAATCAATTTGAAGATATACATATGTATGCGACCCCCTACTTCTAGGGAAAAGTAAATGTATGCACCCCGTCGATGCTTACGAAAACATCCCTTAAATGTAGCGCGGCTTTAGGGAGCGGTTATTCTTATACTTTACACTCTAACCTAATTGGGAGGGGACCCGAGATTATCGCTAATACAGTAACAAAAATTTTTTGATACATGAAAAATACCAATTTAGTATCCTTGATTACGTGGACTGAAATCGTCATATTGAAACCGCCATAAACTTTATTAAACTCCAAAAAGGTACGTTAACTCCATTGGTACGGTTTCACTAATTTAAAGTTAACTAAAGTTAACTGTGTTTATGATTTAAACGTCAACAGTGCGCGGTGGTTTCTATCATCGTCCCTCCTTATGCTTCCTTAGCAAAGCGAAACTCCTCCGGCCTGAACTTTCCGTTAATGTGACAATCTGGGAAATGCTTTCCTGGCGAGAACGGGCATTTTCGCGAGAGAAAAGCGAAGCCAAGTTAGGTAACGACAAATGCGAGTCTCGTCTGGAATACCGGGTTTCTTTTCCCCCAATGGATTTGAAAATTTTGGAAAATTCTTCATTTTCATTTGCCGCACGAAACCGAACTCTGGTATAACTGAATTACTTTTCGCGATTCTCACTAGATAATCTATAAAATGTACACTAATTTATTTCGCCTCGAGCTTAAATTATATCGCGTGTCGCATAGTTAATATCAAACTTTCGTCGATGTGAAGTTGAATTTGAGTCAACTAAGCTCAACCTCAGCTAATCGAGCTTAATGGGTCTCCGTTCGCGGAACCCTCCGCCGCGGACGATTCGGCCTCTGCGCGTCCCGCATAAATTTCGCGCGTCCCGCAAAATCCCGGGGGCGCTCGCCGAAATTTCCGGTAAGCGTGCCGGAAGCGCCCCCATTGTCCGCGACGTCGTAATTAACGAACAAAACTTAACATGTGCTTTCCTGCCGCCATTGTACTCTTTCGGGATTGATGACGACCGGTTTCCTTTCCGATCCGCACTCGCGGATATTTATAACACAATGTATATTTCTGCGGCCGTATACGCAAGTGACCCGTGGCGCAAAATTTAACCGAATGGAGGACGCATTACGGCACCAGACGCATTTTTCGGCCTGTCATCAGTGGCCTGTGGCCATCAGTCCTGTGGCGAGCGACATCTATCGATTAGACCCCCAAGTGTCGAGTTCTAGGTTATGTCTCTCCATATCCATCAGGTTTTGAATCGTCTTACGGTTGAAATGTGGCTAGGGACGATTTTAAAGGAATTTTGACACTGTCAAGCAAGTAGAGGAATTTCTAGAGACCTTCTGACAACTGCAACTAACTAGTGACATTTTCAAAGGAGATTATAGAGAGTTTTTGCATTTCACGTAACGTCGACCTCTATCAGCGTTTACCAGGAACGCATGCGCATTAAGCGATAGCGCTACTGAAAATTATGTGAAATGCGGAAACTCACTATTGTAATGGTGGTATTTAACTTATTATAATTATGTTGTAAAACACGTGGAACATGAAAAACACCGGAAACTCAATCTAATTATCTCTCGGAATTCCTACAGTAGTTTCGCAATTTTCCGTAAGAGTCTCCGCTGTCGAGGTATACTACTACTGCGGTTGCGCCCATAATACATTTGATTTTCACTTATAATATAAACGTTCTGCGCTGTAAAGAGGTATTCGAGACTAAGTAGTCGATTTAGCAACATGATGGTTTCATCTTCCCATTGTTTTCCACGAGAAATAAATAAAAAGCGGAATCCTCGCGACCGCCCGGAGTTATCTCCTATCCCAATATGCTAATGCTCGTCCTGATGTGGAATTGAGGTTATGAAAACGATGACGTATGCGTCAAGCAATATGGCGCGGGGTATGGAGATGTGTGCGGTCTGCGTCCATTTGCGAGATTAAATTTGTGATTCATCGTAGCGGAATGGAGAGTTGTCACATATGTCGACGGCTAAGTGGATAGTTACGCTCTCTCTTTCTCTCTATGCCAGAGTGTGTGTGTGTGTGTGTCTCTGGAAAATATTTTAAAGAACAAAAAGCGCAAACGTTGCTCTTGCGCCTGATTTACGACCACTCGGCGGTCACGGGGCGCAGGGAAAAAATGTATGGCGGTCGCGAAACGTAGATAGTGCGAATTGGGGAAGTTTTAGGATTACAACTTTGGGTATTTGTGAAATATACCTTTGTTTGCAAGTTTACAGGCGTCTAGGGGGATGTACCGAGGGTCCATTCGAATTCAAAATGGTTAACTCAAAAGGTACCCACACTTCACCCGAAATTCAAATTTTATCCATATTTTACATTGATTTAGGTTTATAATTTCCATTTTCTCTTTCCACTGCAATAATTTTATGATAAGTGTCTTTCGTATCTTCGTATTGCTCTTATTTCCTTCAGTATTCCATTTCTATTCTCAATTATTCCTCTATCCTCTTAATAGCTTCATATAATCTATTGGCAAATATGCAAATATCTTCTTTATTTCTTCCATGTCTTCCATGTTGCTGCAGATATGTCTCACATGGTCCATATTAAAAATTGTTGTTGGTTGCCTACTCTCTTCTATGTATTGCCACAGCTGCCCAACGCGATCTAATTTAAAATGGCGCATTCATGTGTTAAAGGGTCGAAAGAGGCCCGACATAAACATCCCTTGTTGAAAATCAAACAAATATACCTGCGATCCTCAAGGCAGAGAATATAAATACACGTTTAGTCAAAAGAGTGTCTAGTGACGTCTTGAGTCGACAACGCTGCTCATATTCACATAGTGATTTCAGTTAAAGAACTTTCCTCAGAATCGAGAACGGACTTGTTCTTTGAAGTTTTTAATTTTTTCCCTTAAAAAAGCCTGGCTAGAAATTAATAAATAAGGCAGCTTTAAACGAATAAGTACCTTCACACTGATGACTGATTACTGGGCACATTTGACCATTAAGAGACCTTATCAAAAATACATTTGAAACCCCCTCCACCCTCCCTCATGAAATCATTACCAGAATCGACATATTCCCGTTCTAATCAAATCATCCAATAGACTCGTTTATAAATCTGATTTATCCTAACTGCTCCGTCTATAAACGTATCAATCGAATTGAAAAAACTACAAATCGGCCATTAGGTATCTTTTAAAAATGATTACCTCGCATAACCGACAAGATGATTTAATAAATCTTGTAAATGACGTTATATCATAATATATGACCCGGCCATATTTCCGGGACGCCTCTCCCTCCCGCCATTCCAGACCTTACGTCCCGTATAAAATAAGGTCTAAACTTATAAAGAGAAAGAGAGAGGAAGACCGTATCTTATCGAAATGGATGGAGTGTTGAGTTATTGGCAATGCCCGGAATGGTCTATTAGATTGATTAAAGTTACGTCTGAGAGTGTAGATGCAATGAATAAGGGTTAGGGTTTTAGTGGCCCCGATATTTCGTTCCAGAGTTAAGTGCGACTGGATATTAAATTTAAATTAAGAACGTCGGGCTGTATCTGCGGCCGGCCCCTTGAGACTACACCAGAAATATTTGTATCTGGTATAGTAAAGAAGGAGAATACCCAAATAAATTAAAAATTGTTATTTCAAGCTACATTAAAAACATCTCATGTTTTCAGGACCCGAATACTTCGTGATTCCGTCTAATAAAACCTGGAAGAGTCCACGAAGGCGTGAAAGTGCCCTAAACCTTCCTGATAGAGCCTTGGAAGTTGTGCAAAAACCTGGCTAATGGTTATGGATGTAGGATGGAGAAACCTATGTTTAGGAACGTCTGAAGGATCCTAGCGACACCTCGAGCCTGCCTGATAGAACCTGAGAAAGTATCCTCATTGCGCCTGATGAAACCTAGAACAGATTCCATAAATCTGAAGCTGTCCAGAGCCTGCCTGAGATCTTTCTGCGAAAATGCATAAGCAATAAGGCAGTTACTATGAGCTTGTGAGGAAAAGGTACATTGTAACCTAACTGTAACCTACAGCTACAAGTTATAACCCATTTTTAACTCAACACAAATTGCCTGGACCTCCAGGAGGTCCTCAACACTAACCAAAAGCCCACAAATTCTTTTAACTACACATAAGCCATTTTCATCTGTCTCTCTCTTTCTCTCTCCTGCTTGGAGTTAAGTGCCTGCGCCCTCATTGAGATGCAAAGTTTAACCGTAGTCGTCGGAGTTTCCTTATTGGAGTTTCCGTTCCGTGGATAATTGAATTAGCGGTGTTTGGAACAATGTTGTTAAACAAGTTGGATTAAGGGAAACAGTATTTTAATTGTACATTAAAAGTCTGCGCGATACGCGAGAGAGGTCCGTTAGGAAGGCGACATGGGCGCGCACTCAAACACGTCTCAAAAATAAAATTTAACCGACAAAGAGGCGATAGATGGATACATAACCTCATTTTATACTCGCTTTCCGTTTTGAGTATGGAATCAATGCGTTGGAGTGATAGGTTTTAGTTCAAATTTTGAATGCATTTTCGCCATATCCACCATTCTCCCTCCCTTCGCGTCCTGCCAATGTCGCGCCCCCGTCCCATCTCCCGTAAGCGAGTTAGGCACGTGTCAGGGGTTGGTGTGTATTTTGCGGTTAAGTCAGAGTGAGTGTGAGAGAGAGAGAGAAGAGAGGGGGTGCATCATCTACCGTTTTGCCCTCGGGACACTTTAAATAGCTTCCATTTCAACCCAATAAACATGTAAAACACCTTATTATTACCGCCGACGGCTATGTGCGAATACTGTGCCACGGCTAATTGCATTCACTTGAAAACAGGTCGTGTGAGGATTTTTCGGCGGGAAATAATTTCCTTCGAATGGATTTTTCTTGCATAATCACGATTTTGTATAATGAATGCTGTCGCTAACGACACCATTAGTGTAATTTTTATTTAACAGACGAGATAAACGTACTAGATTACAAGGATCATTGCATTATCACAAGATATCAATACATACGTATTAGACCCTCAATTCAAAGGTCAGAGTACCACAGCAACAACACCTTCGGTGTACGCAAAAGGGCATAAAGAAATGTAGTGAATTTACTCCTTTATTTTATATGTGATAAAATGGGCGATGTGAGTAATATTGACATTGACGAAATCTGCCTATTGGCTGACCAGTTAAGTGAGGAAAATTTGTTATGCCTAGGACATGTTTTTCATTACTTTTTAAAGTAAAATAATTCTCTTATACGCTAAGTCGTTCAGAAAATATGGTTTTTGAAGTTTCACTTCTGACAGCCATCCCATGACTCTTCGAGGAATAATTCCGAGCTAGTGATACAAATTAGACGAAATCAGTGAACCTAAGTACCAGTCAACAGTGAACATATTTAGATAAGTTTATTTCAAAGTGAATTAAACGAAATGCGCCGAAATTTCAATTTAATTTTATCTCGATCATCCCTCAGGCTTTCTGGTGTATTTAAAATTTCAGAAAAATAAAGAGGATCGAAACCGTCGAGCGCGCCGGTATTTTGACTAATTGCCCGAGATTTCCATATGAATGAGATTATGAAATATGGTAACATTAATATGGATATATGCTGGAAAGCGAATTGTAAGCAGTGACCTACGTTTCGGCCGCTTTTCCTCCATAAACCGACACAAATCACTTCCCAGTGGTGGAGAAAGAGAGAGACGGGGGGAGAAAGAGGGAGGGAAAGATCCCCATTAGCACCCTCGTAAATAATATCGTTCGGCAATAATAGGAGAAGGACCCGATAAATCCGTTTTGTTTGAATGAAGGTACGACAACAGGAAGGGAAAATATATGAGGGTTGTTACCAGGAATTTCAAAAAATGTTATGCATACCTAATGGTATTTAAGGGAAAAGGAACCAAATGAGCTTAAAAAATCTGATGGGTCAGTTGCTTCAAATTGTAATTTTCCGATCCAATTGCAAATATTTTTTAATTTTCAGGAATCTCACGTTTCCTCCCTTCTGGTATCCAGGCGCCTATGAGATTCCCTCTGGAGACCCACCAATCTCTATGTATGAGATTTTCGTTAATTTGCATAAAATGTGTCTCAGTGATTCATATATCTTATTGCACTTGATATATGACTCCGGTTTCGTTCTGTTTAAATTTCAATTTCTAGGCGAGAAATGTGCGCCTTCTGTACGGTGCTTATGAATATGTTGACGTCATTAGAAACGGCACAACGCTACGAAAACATAAAGGAGGTTAGGTAAAAAGCGACATATTTCGTTTAGTGTAAATTTTAGTGTACCTAAAATAATATTCGTCGCTAAGACGTTGGGGTGAATAGGTAGCATAAAAGAATTTTCCTGCTTCGAACGGCCGCAGGTAGTGTGAGGACTTGCTAGACCCCTAACGGTCATTGTCGATACAACTGATTATCGATCAAATCAATTCCTTAATTTCACTAAGTACCTTTTCTTTGATTGCGTAATTAATGATGGTGCTAACGGTATTAAAAGAAGATTGCACCAATGATCACAAATAATGTCGCGTATTTATTGTTCAAAGGTGGCCATGTTAATTTAACTTTTTTGATCTGAGGGTAAGTGGAGCCTCAGGCAATAACGGCACTTACAATTAATATTTCCATTATTAATCTCGTCGCACTATCTCCCCGCCATCTTCGTATCAAATTAAAACCAAACCCGTGCATAGTCAAAACCTTCCTCCGCGCTCCCGAACATCTTCCTCTCGGTACTTTAGACACGTAGGGCCCGAAACGTCGCCTCCACCATCAGGACGTGAAGCGAAGCGGCGGCAATTAGCATGTTAATTATCCTAGTTACATGAGCAATCGCCGGTTGGATGAGACAAGCTTGGAATATTCAAAAGGAGAACCGTTTTCCGAAGGCGGCTCCTTCAGCTCGTCTCACGTCTAAACCGTTAAGATAACGCCGGTGGGAGGGAGGATTCCGCTCCCGGATTGGTGCGCGTGGGGGAGGTTCTTTGTTCTGGGAATTGCGCGAAAAAACTTTCATCGAAAATTCCTCAAAAATGTTTTTACTGAATTTATAGTGGCCGGGGATATTATTACTCTTGCGAGCTTGAAGATACGTATGGCGCGTCCCGCGCACTCAAGTCTCCATCTGCTTCCTATCTACCTTGCTACCCTACCTTTCATTATTGCTTCACACCGTCATGTGATAAATGGTTTGGTAGTTTTCATCTTCTCTTTCCTTTTTGGATTCCGGCGATATTTATTGTAGCTTTAATTTGTTCCTGTACAGTTTACAGTTTCTGCCCCTTCCTATCCATTCTTGATTCATACCAGAACTACGTCTTCAGAAGTCAATCTATATTATTGTGCCGTAATTTGTGTTAAAAAATATCCCCCCTTTTTTTATCGGAGCATATTGCCGAGATGCAACCTTAGCACATCGCCTAACGAATCCCCCCCATCCCCACCGCCCTTCCCATTAGGGTGAGACGTACGTCGTAACTCATCGCAGCGTCCCGGCCGCCTCATTCAATTATTTAACCCTCTCTTAAACAATAGGTGGCTCTGCTGTGAAATGAAGTGATCATTTTATAATGTTTGAATCCGCGATTCGGAATTAATGGCGTGCGAATGCCGTGATAAGCGGGCCGCAGAGTTGCAGTCGACGCGATATTTACCCCCCGGAGCCCCCCGCCCCGCGCCCCAAACGGGGGGTGAGGGGGGCGGCGAGGACGACTGCGATTTTGTACCGTAAACATTCGGCTGGTGCATTTTTATCCGAATGGCCGATAAGCCGGTTTTTGGTTAAGCTGGCGTTTTTGTTTTTTCCCTTCTGCCCCTCCCCCCCCCCCATTCTCTCACTCTCTCTCACACGTTTTAAATACGCGCGATTTAACCGTTAAATACCCACAAGAATCGTCGTTATCCTCCTCATCCCGACGCTGTAGGTGGAGGGGGGTCGCATTCCCAATTCCCAAGATTCCCAGATATCAATCACCATTCCTCTTTTTTTTCGACGGGAATAATCCGGTAAATGATCGCGCGTCCCGAATGATTTAAGGGACACTCTCGCCTTATATACAAAACGAACGCTAGAAACGTGTTGTTTTGGTCGCTGGAGAAAATCCATAGGAAACGTCAATAAGAATAAAAATCTCTTTGATGAAAAATCAAGCAAGTTGATAAATCCTCGATAGTTTAAAAACGAGTTAACGTTTTCAGCCGTTTGAGGTGTCCTTTTGGTCTTTTACGCGCTTTTCTGCTACTCCATGGTCTTATAAATATCCTCAGATCATTTTGGACACTGTGAATTCACCAAATGCATCCAGATACCTTCGGCTGCTTCAAGTCCTCTTGGACATCTTTTCCATACTTCTCAAGTCAATATTAGGCTATTCCGGGCTCTTCTAGACACCTAGGAGATATCCCAGCCCTCCTCAGGATTTTCAAGACTAATACATTCAGATATATCCAGATGATTTTTGGCTCCTCCAGACTCCTCTAGAAAATTCCAAAGCGCCTTTGGTTCTTGCTCTCTCTAGGCTGCACATATTTGTCTTCAGTCTTCAGACTACTTCAGCATTCACTCGGTCATCTTCAGGAGAGTCCAGGTTTCCATAAACTCTTCCAAGTATTTCCAGAGGGTGCTCTGGTACCAACCAGATATTTTCAGGCCATTGGTTCTTCCTGGTGCTACTAAGCAGCCAGTACCTTTACGAAGGGCCAATAATGAATTACTCGTTTACGATGTCGTGAAGTAAAGGGCGTCACACTCGATTTTCCCGTTCCCTGAGGAAGCCTTCAGTACTGTGAAGTCCTTAGAACATCTGTAGTCAACCACCATCAGTAAAAGTCAACGAAAAGCGATTCCGGTTTCCCTGTATTCAAATAATCGTGGAGAGAGAAGGGTACAGAGAGAGGGAGGGGGGGGAGATTCAAATCCGCAAATTGAATCCGAACGAAAATCCAGATGAGCGCGCCCGAACAAGAAGATTAGATAAAGTGTAATTACTGATTTATTAGAGCGAGACGTGAAGAGAGGGATATCTCGCTAATCGTAGAAACCCACCCCTGTTCGGGGGTTTTAAAACTCGTAATAAAAATGAGAGGGAAAGAGGAAGAGGAAGAGAGAAAGACCAAAAGTCGTCATTAGAAACAATATCCGGGATCGAGCGAGGTAAATCACGCTAATGGGACAGAAGTCATATTATTTTTGCTCGCCACCTTACGGGGGAGGTGAGAACCGCTTGAAAAATGAAGGCCCCAGGCCCCAGCTAATAACCTCGTTCGTTTTTACGGTTCCGGGTCGACGGGCGGTAAAAATACGATTCGTTCCTTTTCCCCCTTATATTCTTATCTTACGACATTTTTTCGCCTCAACAAAAGCCCCACAAAACGTTAGCAAGCTCGCCGAATGGTAAATTAAAAACCTGATTTCGAATAAGAAACGCCCCAAATCTAATCCCTCTTCAGCTTAAAGTAACTCATTTCCTCACCCTTACCCCTTTCAAATCAGTCCAAAAAACAAAATTCTAACACTTTTACCCCTCAAGAAAACTACCCCGCTTGATTAAAACGTCACGAAAATCGATCATTTCTAACACATTACCCGATTCGTGTCCCCGAATTTTTGGCGCGTGCGCGGGTCCCCGTTTAACGTCACGTGCCGCGGCGTGACCAATTCGGACGCTCCCTGCTCCGAATCGGATCGGTTCGTCTCGCCTCGTCCGTCCACGACGACGTACCGTGACACCGGATTACATGGGAGAAGAGAATCGTATGAGGGACGGGGAGAACGAGTAGTCGTGACGTAATGCGCGGAACGTGTGCAACGATGATGATGATGTCGTTAGCAATATGATCCTGTGGGAATGTTTGGTTTGGAGAGGAATGGGGGAGTAGGTCGGGACTCGAGTCTCGGAGGGACGGAGTATCGAAATATGTTTAAAAATCCGCGTTAGATTAGTCGAAAAGTTGTGATATGGATGTGCGCAGTGCTTAACTGCGCAGGTTATGCCACCTCCAGATCGTAGGGGGCGTTGATCGGCAAGAAATGAATGTTCCTTGAAAGGTACGAATACCAAATACGCGTACTTGGATTTTAAAAGATTTTTGTTAAGCATTTAGACTTATTCGTTCCATTACGTGCTTCCCAATTTTCCCAGAAAAATATCGAACTAAATTTAGCAGACAGGAATATGACGCGTTTTTTGTACCTTAGCTAACAGAAATAGAAATAACTCATGCGAATGTCCTTAAGGATATTTGGATAAGTAAGTGCCATAAAAGAGTGTACCTGTTTTGAACGGGGCAGCCTGTTAACATGATCGATAGCCGGGATATATTTTGCAACTAAAACTAAATCAATTTAATTATAAACTCTATCTTAGCGTTAGTCATGGCTTGAGTGAAATATTATATGGGCTTGACTATCCCTTCGACTTTACTTCAAGCACGTTAAGGGGTCTCGTAACTTTTACCCGGAGAAATATAAGTTTTGCTCGCAAATAAGGCTCGCGGAAATTTTTTTGTTTACCCGTATCGGCCCCCATCCTCCCTTCCTCCTAGGGTCGGAAACAACCCTAATTTCCATATATTTCGTCGAGCGGCAATTCGGCCTTTACCGTCGCCGGAAAAATTTTATTCGAAAATCAGTTCCGCAGCGGCAATCACCGATGACAGATTTATGAAAATATTTGTTGGGAACGGCGGTTATTTTAAATATTCGCCGGCGTCATTCGATTATGCAGATGTATACGTTTCGGGTGGAAAACAACACGACGACGACGACGACCCGCGGGATTTATTTGTACTTCTCCGCGAACAGATTCAAACCGAAAATCTCGGACGATCGAAATTCCCGGAAAATCCCCCAGAAAATCCCCAAATAATCGGATCTCGCCGGCCAATACATCCCACTCGAAGGGTTTCGAGAAAATTTACTCTGGAGTGGACTACAACAACTTAGTAACCAACGATGACGGGATCAATCCCTTTGGGAAAACAAAGGGAAAAGGAAGGGAGGAAAACCCCACGTCGACTTTCCGCGTTATCATAGCCTAAACGATTTTTAATTGTTTACCGCTCAAAGTGCAGGAATTAATATCATCACTAGGGTCCGGGTTGCATGAATTTTTCCGGTACATTATCCCTGTTTCCAGTATCGGAAAAGACTTTAACTATTATACTATTAAATTAAGTGCACATACCTGTATTTATACAGAAGAGACTTGAAGATCTGCCTCTGTGCAGCCTGCCCTCACTCTGTTGATGTTGCTAATGTCTTCCATGGTTTAAGGAATGAAGCTCATCTGTTAGTAAAAAGTTAGAAAATTACTGGATATTAAAAATAACGAGATACAGGCAGTTAAAGATTTTAAAAAAGTTCCAATGCTCCCCCCTTGGAACTTTTTCAAAAAATATCAAAGTCAGAAAACGTGACTTTCGTCGGTGTATCTTTATAGATTTGAGGTCGCTGATTACAATGCGCTTATTTTCGGGACGATCTGACACGTATTAACGGAGGCACAGGCAGTTAAAGATTTTGAAAAAGTTCCAATGAAACAGTTTTAAGCGTACCCCTAAGCGCTAACACCAAAATTACTCCTACCCTTTACAATAAGCTACTTCGAGAGAACGAAGGAGTTACATCGTCAGCAGAATTTAACAAAACAAAGTCGAAACTAACTGTTGGAGTCGAAAGCAAACCGCTTTGTACGTAATGTCTCGAGCCTTCCCCCAAAAAATAAAACAATCAAACTTAACCCCCAAAGATAACCCTTTCATTAGCCATCCACGACGCCCGAAAGATAAGACCTTCGGGGGGGGGGGCAAGGAAAGGAAGAAAAAATGCAAATCGGTCTCGTAAAAGCCGAAAAACCTAAACAAACCCGTAAAGAACCTCTTCGTGTCGTAAATCTGAGGTTATTCTGAATAAATCAGCGCCGACGGCAAGAAGTTAAAAGTTCCCAGGGGAGGGAGAGGGAAATGCATACGGGGAAAATGGAAAAGCGTTTTGAATATTGCGTCCGACGGATGCTTGGTCAGGAGCCAATATGTGCGAGCGGTAATGGCCTTCCCTTGGAAATATGGCTCCGGGAAGATTTTCAGACGCCCATATTGGCCGAGGAGGAGGAGGAGGAGAAAAATGAGGGAAAAATATGGGGGATCGATACCGATCGTGTCAGATGCGAATTAACTTTTCGATTTAAAACAAATTTCTTGTACTATAAACACGCAAATGGGAAAAGAAGGGAAAAAGGTTTCTTTACAGTACTTTTTTCAACACTCACAAGGAATTACACATGTGCCTAACTTGTTAAATTAAATAAAAGAAATTATTTTCTTATCTGTTATTCAAACGAGTTTTAAGCAACTGTTTAAAACAAACAGACAGTGTTAGTGTAACCACTATGAATCTATTGTATGTGCCTCTATAAGGGTGCCTGATACAAAGGAACACGTGGGTTTACTACCGTTAAAAGTGGTGCAGCGGCGTAGAGTTTGGTGAAAGTGCAAAACTGTTTTAATAATGATAGTGCTGATATAGTAACTCCATTCCTTTGCCTACCTTGATAGCTTAAAAACAATTTTTATCTGTCTTTCTATGAAAAGACAAGCTTGACCAAGCGATCCAACGCAACCTGGCAATACCAATACAAAGCACAAAACAGCAAAAGTATTTAGTACTTAAATACACTGTTTTTCATTGCAAAGTTATATGACTGCGATTTTTGTGGTATAAAATTGAGTATTGTAACCAAAACCTCCTATCGCATAAATTCACAACTTCACGTTCCAGATCTCTGGAACAAAAAAGGATCGTTCAAGCTTTTGAGTGTAAAAACATTTTTCCCAATAATAATTTTCTCCGGTGCAGTCTTCGGAATCAATGAACTTTTCA
This sequence comes from Cryptocephalus primarius, assembly GCA_963576515.1. Lineage (NCBI taxonomy): Eukaryota > Metazoa > Arthropoda > Insecta > Coleoptera > Chrysomelidae > Cryptocephalus > Cryptocephalus primarius. The sequence continues at coordinate 1,497,504 of OY754949.1, read as the reverse complement.
GCGGAGATAATAACTGTCGGTTTTATGCGCCTCGAACGGAATGGTTTTACAGCCATCCTCCTCCCCTGGGAGGAATATCGTTCAAAACTGGGACCGGTCGCCATATTGAGCCATAAAGCGATAACAATTAGCCATAAAACGTTTATGGATTAACAAGCTTATGAGGGAACATCTTCGATTTTTGCTGGGACAAAGCGAGAGAAAGAAATTGTGAATCTGCCGATAGTTGAAGCACAAATAGTGTTATTTAGAGACTTAATGTTGCCAACATTTTGGCAGACAGAGGAAAACAGAAGACGAGAAATGAAGTTTCTACGAAGAATAAAAGTTGTATAGAAGTTGATGAAATAAGAAATTACACAAGTATTACACACCTTCTGATAAAAAACAATACTTAACGTCATTGGTCCGAATAGTGATGCCATCGTCAATTTTTCTAAATAGAACAGAGCATCACAATCGTTGAGAAAAATATCTTTTACCTCTAAAGTATAAGGGATATGACTTACCATTTGCTTAAATCTTATTGTTTTGTAATTACTCGTTCAGTTTACCTGTCTATCCTACTTCATTCATTGGTTGTGGAAATTATGGCCGTGGAAAAGGCCGATCAAGGGTAGAAATTAATGGGAATGTCCTTCGGATGAGGTTAAATATTTTATCTTGAGGAACCTTTGACAGTAACCCAACTCATGGCCATTATAGCTTCTTAGAGTTTTATTACTGTATTACACATTATCTTGATACCCTAATACCAATCAAGGCTAATGATGTGTTAACATTTTCGCCACCCCGTAGGTATATAGATTTCGTTTCTTAATAATTCTTATTAAATTTTACTATTATTTATTGACTACGAGAAGGGTGTACAAAATCCCTTCTTCCCTCTGGGAAATTTCCAAATTCCCTTGGACTTCTGCAAGGATTTTCCAAACAAACTTCATGCCCTTTCGAGTTACAAAATTTTTCCCCTCCATTTCCCCCCTGCTGAAATTAAAACGTCTTACATAAGAAGCCCGTAAAATAACCGTCGGGAAGGGGTAAAGGCACGTTGATCTCCGCGTGTATATAAGAGCAATTAAGCATCTCATCCTAATTAGAGACAAAATGGCGCAGTTAATGCCAAGTCGTCTTGGTATATCACTTAGGAAGTGGGACGAGATAACATCTCCACTCGGTATATACTTTACGGGAGGTTCGCCGCATTGAATTCAAAATTAAGAAGTTAATTCTTGTGTGAGGGGAGAAGAGGGAATTTAGTGGAGTGTACGAGCGATTATTTATAATGGAAATGCGGCGGCGGCGGCTGCAGGAGTTTGTGTCTAATGCCTCGACCGATTAAAAAAATTTCATCAATCGCGCGTCTCTACATAACACTTCTCCCTATTGCGAAGGGGAAATAACATTATTTTCGCAATCAAACTTTCATACTTGAGAATTATTTGATGGCCGGACGTAAAACTTTAACAACTCCGTCGAACATAACAGCTTGAGGCGAAGGAGTTCGCATAAATGGGAAACTATCGCGGACGGAAGCGTTACTAGATTAATTTTCGTCGCGCGATAAACAAGGGGCGGTTAAAATTTAACCGTTTATTGCGTTAGTGAAATTACCCATTTCAAACTGAGGATTTCATTGCACGTACTAGATTAAAAATTGAAAATACTTGCGAGTAGGAAAGTCTCTTCTTTGACAAACTTTAACCCTCAGTGACATCTAGGGAGAAAACTATCACTTACACCCCTACACTACAGCGCACTGTAAACCTTGTCCTGAATTCCTGTAGATTCCTGTTACTAACTCAAATGAAACTCCCATGGTACAGCTACCTGTTATACGTACACCTACTTATCTAATGTAAATAGTACATTCATCATGTCCTATTGATCCTATCCCGGTCATCCTATTGATTTCATTTGAAGAAGAAAAATTATTCAGCCTCATTTGGCCTTTCAAAAATCAATGCGCACTTCGAAACAAATATTTTAATTAGGACGCTTAAAATTGGAATAAATTAAAAACACATACACATACTCCTCCGAAATCATTCGGTTTTGGCTTTTTGTTCGTTCCTCCACTTGCGGACCAATTTTAAGGACATGAACACTGGAATCATTATCGGTAAGAACAATGGGATGTACACTGCGTACCTGCAACAACAGAAAATCCAATTGAACAAATCTTGTTTATAGTTACCCTTCACTAAAGCACTTTGTTGAAGTTTCATTCTTTGAAGCAACATTCTGAAATTATGTTTCAGTTAAATTATATGTTATGTTAAAGCATTATAATGTTATGACACGTCAAAGGATTAGCAACCATCGTTACCCTAGTGATTCATAAAATATAATAACAAATCTTCGCTCTACCCATGACCATTCGAGGCACATATATTCTTTTAAGGTACTTACCTACCCAAACAACTTTAAGGACTTTTGCATGTCATTTCCCTATTTCTCTGGATAAAGTATACATTGCCTATGAACCATTTTTACTTCCAGCATCAACCCATATCTTCCGATTCGATAAATGTGATCATTCGGATCCCCGGCGTCTCAAACAGCAAACGCCCACGACATTACAAAAACAAAACTCTACTCACTTCTGGTCCTCCGGGAAGTACAGAAGCGCCAGGAGCGACGGGTCACTGAAAGCTGCCTCGGCATTAAAAAACGCCGCCTTCGCGTGCTTCAGAGCAGCCTTGATCTCGTTCCTGTCCAAGTACTTCTCGACCATGTCTGCGTTCTCCACGGCCAGGCTTATCTTCCGGCCGACCTCGTCGCTTATTACGATGCTGCTGATCTCCGACAGGAGCTGCGAGAGCGACTTCAGCGTCCGCCTCGTCGAGTCCAACATCTCCACCGCTCTCCTCGCCTTGAACTGCCTGATATCGCCCGGATCGGTAACGTTTGTCACCTTAAAGAGTTTCTTCAGTTGAGTAGTGAAGACGGAGATTATCTTGTTGATGTCAGGTGTGAAGCGCCTCGCCTTGCACGACTCCTCGTCGGGATTGAGTATGTAGATCCCGCCCCAGCGTGGGCTGAGGAACGCGTTACTCTCCACCCTACGATTGTCGTTGGTGTGGATGTGCAACGAGTTATTACAGCGTGGGAAGTACACCACGAGGTTCAAAGTGGGCCTCGGCGATATATTTGACCACAACTTAGTCTCCAATGGAGTTATGACGTGCGGCAGCTGATTCTCGAACAGGACATAATCCCCATCGACTCGCTGCGGTACCGCGCCGAGCTCCGTAAGGTAAATCCACTGGGACTTAACGACGAAATCGGCGATGGAACCGATTCTGCCGAGCAATGGAGCCAGCGCATCGTCTAAATCTTCGCCGTCCAGATCGATCGTCAGTCCAGCAGGGTCGGGATGAACGAGGGATATCAACACGTCGTACTCCAGGCTGAGTGGTACGCCGAACTCCTTGTCTGGATTTCGACGAAAGAACTCCAGGGCCTCCATCCGTTCATAGGGCAGGGCGGCGCGGTACACTCTGGTCGTGTACCACCAGATTGGAAGACCGAGCAGGACGAGGACAGAGAAGAAGGATAGGATGCTGTAGATCTTGTAAAGAGCCTCCCTGTCATCTAAGAGGTAAAAGTAGTTTGAATTGTAAACTTGTCAGAAATGTAGGAAGAGACAAGTGCTGAATTTGAGGTAAAGTTGTGTTTCAACGTAAATTTACTCAATGTGCATGAAAGTACCTTCGTCTTTAGGGATCCTGTCGCCTTCGCTTTTGTTTTCTTGCTTTGAAATGCACATTTTCACTGTTTTATTTGCAGCACCCAACGCCCCCAACGCCTTCGAGGTTACAAGCGCCGCTGACACGGAACAATACTGCATAGGCAACACTGTTTACAATGGATCTATACCCTGGACCAGTTACACACTGTCAGAGTTAAAATAGTTTATTGCTACTATTTTAAGAGGTAATTTCACAGGCCTGCACATTTATTTAAGTTTAACATTAACTAGTTTACGTGAAAATGGCAACTGTTCTATTTCATGTCCTGTGTTCTATCAAGAGTGAATATTCAGGGTGTGAGGTAATGACCAATCAAATTCACTGGGTTTTTAACCGTTCGTACCAAAATCTAATGCATGATTTTGAGGATCACATTTAAGTCATAGTTGAACACGTCGCTCTCTACTACCGACTGTATCCATTTGAATTTAGCGCCGACGTCCTATGACGTTTCACGTTCCAAGCCTATTCGGTTGCCACCATAAACCTTCAGAGGGCGTCATTTCCATCCTTCCACGACAGTCAAAAAAGTTGGTGCGGCGGCAGCCATTTTCATCTGGTCTCTTTCTTTCCGGTTCGTGGCGCATCAGGGATCGAAAGACGGCGGAACCACGTTTGCGACTCAGTTTTTCAATTGCGTCGTGATGAATAATTAAGAGTGCCTAGAATTTCGAGGTTTCAGCAGTCGTCTGTGGCGGATGATATATTCAGCATTGACAACCAGAAGTCACACCCTATTTGGTAAGTCGAGGGGGAGTTTGTCGCATGCAACTTTACGGGATTGATCGGTGGTGATGTGGAACTTAGAAGTTGGAAGTTGTGCGGTTCAGTTTTAGGATGGATGTGAAATGTGATGTAGACGAGGTTTTATGCACTAATTACTGTAGCAGAGGAATAATTGCATGAGAAAATTACTTTTTAAGAGTAATCTGCGTGTAAACTCCACCATATTTCCCCTGCTTCCAATCGATTCCACTGGATACCATTAGTCATCAAAATTTTGGGACTGGTTTCTATAAATAATCAATGTCTATAGATTTTCATCCTTTCACTCCACTAATACTGATTAATAGCACAAGACTGTAATTATCCTCCTATGACTCACCAAAGGGTCGACCAATTTTTGTTAGCCATGTCAATTCCCTCTCGACATTTTCGATGTCTCATCCTAACAACTTTTCATCAGTTTTCAGTGAAGTCTAGGTATAACAACCCCCGACATCGCCATGCAGTTCAGCAACAACATGTTCCAACATAACGGAGGGAATAACAATGGGTAAATCACGAGCCTTAATGATAATTGAATCGTTTAACTTCACGCTTCATATTTTGACAGATTCCGCAACAGTAATAAATGGAACGATCCCCATCGTCACTTCTTCCTTGCGCCGATTCAGGATTTCGGTGGTCCCAACCGTAACCATCATCAGTACAACAATAGGAACAAGCATAACGGCAATGCGGCCAACTCACAAGGTAATTACTTTAAACTTTATCTTGGCGTATTACATTGATCGTATCTAAGTGTACTTCATATGTTTCTTTGGATCATATCCTGTAATTTATAATTAATGTACCTTTTAGGGCATTTGGAGCAATACAAGGGGCATAATCACGATGTCCTATTATTTGTTTTGACCTTCATTGCCCCATTTTTCTTTATATTATTGAAGTTGGTTCATATAACAACATAGTGATTCAACCCATAGTATTATGTTATAGTGATCCCTCTGATCAACTTGGTCGACTATAGACTTAACTTTTTTATATTAAACAAATTCCAAAAAGAATATAACAACAAAATTTTAGACAACAATTGTTGTGGTTGTTATATATCAATCGTAACAAAACACAACTTCATATTTGAACTCTATAAGGAATAGCCACCGTTATATGGATGTACTGTAATATTTTTTTTTTATTAACAGGTAACGATGATGGAACATCTGTAGAAAATAATGGCGAGTTGCAGCCATTCAGGAAGAACTTTTATGTGCCACATGCGAACCTGGATAGAAGGAGTCCAAGAGAAGTGGAGGATTATAGGTAATATTTGAATACCTTTAAAATAGCTGTAAAATAGTTATTGTTATATTGCTATTTTTACAGAAGTTGTAGTACTTAACTCGATTATAAGTAATATGATTGCCAGGATTACAATATATTCTGTTATATCATAGCTTGGAAAACAAATAGAATAGTGTTTATTTATAACAAGCCATTACTTTAATAAGCACAGTTAAAAAATAACTGACGGTGTAAGCAGATGCCATGAATTTTCGAGATCAAATAATTTATATACTGAAAATTTCCAGACAAATCCGCAACATAATTGTTAGAGGAACCGACATCCCGCAACCAAACTTTTGTTTCGAAGAAGGAAGTTTCCCCGATCATGTAATGCAAGTCCTAGCAAAGCAGGGTTATGAAGAACCTACAGCGATTCAGTCGCAAGGTATATAACATTTCATCTTCAAATTTAAGCATTATAGTCCTTATCAAAGTATGAAAAATCCACTCTCGACCTTTTCCCATTTCCAGGCTGGCCGATCGTCCTGTCGGGTCGCGATCTCGTGGGCATCGCCCAGACCGGTTCCGGGAAGACGCTCGCATATGTCGTCCCGGCGACGGTCCACGTCGCCCATCAGAACCGCGCGCAACGCGGCGATGGTCCCATAGCGCTCGTCCTCGCGCCGACGAGGGAACTCGCGCAGCAGATCAGGCGGGTCGCCGAGCAGTTTGGCGCAGCGACGGCCATCAGGGCCGGCTGCGTGCACGGCGGCGCCCCGAAGGCCCCACAGGCGAGGGAGCTCGAGAGGGGGGTAGAGATAGTAATCGCGACGCCTGGCAGGCTGATCGATTTCTTGGAGAAAGGTGAATACTGATGAAACTACCTACAGCTTTTCTTTGAATCGAAGCTAACAGGCCTAATTATGATAGTCTAGTCATATCAGTACGTACAGGTATGCTCACCCTGGCGCAGAAATTAATCAATTGTGCTGTACAAATGCAAATAGAAAGCTCACTCCATTATTTGCTCTTCTCATGATTTGATTTTTTTTCAGGTACTACGAACCTGCAACGTTGCACTTACCTCGTGTTAGATGAGGCCGATCGTATGCTCGACATGGGTTTCGAGCCACAAATCAGGAGAATCATCGCCGAGATCAGACCCGACAGGCAAGTGCTGATGTGGTCAGCTACGTGGCCGAAACAAGTCCAGGCTCTGGCCGAGGAGTTCCTCGTCGATTACATACAAGTAAGTGAAATAGGAATGGAACCTTAGATTGCCTTGTCTGAAGTTATTAAAATAGTATGAACCAAGTCTGTAATATCTATTTCTCCTCAAAAAAAAGTGAGACGACACAGCCAATTATCCTTTTCTACAAGTGTTCGTGGTACTTATTGATTGTTGATCGTACTATCAGTTTTCAGATGTTTTTAGAAGGCCGAAGAGGTTTTCCATTTGCTATCATCGATTGTCATATTCTTATATCTCAAGACTTTTCACGGAATTCAATTTCCGTAAGTTTTGTGCGGTGTCTTCTTATCATGTTTAACATTGCTCTCCATCTCGCTTCTAAGGTAATTTTTTTCTGTTTCGTAGGTGAACGTGGGGGGCCTGCACCTCTCCGCGAACCACAACATCAACCAGCACATAGACGTCCTCGACGACAATTCGAAGCTGCCGCGGCTCCTAAGGCTGTTGCGCGATGCGTCCTCGAAGGTGATGGTGTTCGTCGAGACGAAACGTCGTGTCGATGAGGTCGCTCGCTCTCTCAGGGGAGCCGGTTACGCTGCGACGTCCATACACGGCGACAAGTCCCAGGCGGAACGTGATAGAGTCCTCGACGAATTCAGGTAATTGGTTTTGTCAGGTAAATAGCGCTGTTGAAATGTAGTACCATGGACAAAATAATAACTAAATACTTGATCGTCATTAGGTCTGGAGTGGCAACCATATTGGTGGCGACGGACGTGGCGGCGCGCGGCCTCGACGTCGAGGACGTCGCCTGCGTCGTGAACTACGATTTCCCGACGTCGAGCGTCGAGGACTACGTCCACAGGATCGGCAGGACGGGCAGGTGCGGCGGCGGCAATTCGTCGGCGACGACGGGTATCGGGACGGCCTACGCGTTCTTCACGAGGTCAGACAAGAGACACGCCGAGGGCCTGGTCGCGCTCCTCGAGGAGGCCGGCCAGGAGGTCGGCGAGGACCTGCGCGAGCTCGCGAGGGAGGCGCGCAGCAGCGGCGGGAGCGGCGGCGGCCACAACACCAGGCACCACGTCAGGAAGAGTAAAGACTCCACGTCACCAATCTCTTCGCAGAGGTCGAACGAGGACGCCAAGTACCAGCAGCGCTCGAACAATAAAGGGTTCGTCTTCAATTCGCAGAACGACGGATCGATGGCCGGTAACGGGTACTTTCAACGTGGTGGTAGGAATAACGGTTTCATGAAGAATGGCGGAGTCGGTAACGGCATGGGCTACCAGTCTCGAGGGTTCCAGTACCAAGGATACCAGCAGTACCAGCAGGGCGGGATGAGCAATGGGAACCATTTTACTTCAAGAGGTTATGGTGAGCACAAACCAACTTCTATCCGTTTCATTTTGGTCAGCAGGTCGATATAAAAGTTGAAATGCAGCTCATATTAATTTTATTTTACTTCAACCAACTAATGCCTAAAACAGTGGTGTAATTATTTTCATCATGTGACTATTCCAGGTGGTAACCAACAGCAGCAGCAACAGCAGCGTACGTTCACCCCGACGCCGACGAATTCCCACCAGCAACGGTACCAGCGTTACAACCCGCAGACCGCGCAGGCAGTGAACAACCCCTCGTTGTATGCCCCGCCCCAGATGCAGTACCACCATCCGGTGTACAACCAGAACGGGCACGAGGCTGCGATGCAGTCGATCATGGATCACAAGTTCTTCCGCCCGTATCAGGGGCAGCAGGGCTCCGCGCAGGTAGGTCAAGGGGGTCAGGGTACCCCCTACCCTGGTATGCAGTACGCCGCGTATCAATTTACGCAGGCCGTGCAGCAGTAAATATCAATTTTTCGTTTCGAATCCCCCACCCCACCCCCCTTAAGTATTCGATAAATAGATTTATTATTATTGTATGTTTTAAGTTTGAAAAAAATTAAGGGACAGTAGAGAGGACGCTTTTATTTTCTATTTCGTCTTTTAATAGACAGTTATTAGAGGAGTTCCACTCGTATCGATTTTAGATTTTACTCTCCTCCGCAGCGGATGTGACAGTGCTAAAAGAACTAATTTGGTCCGACAGTCGGACGGGGTTTTCAGTCGAAACTTTGGCCGCTTGTAAGCTTGGAGCGTCTCGACTCCAGTTACCGAAATTAACCCCATGTTGAAACGTTAATTTCAGAACTTTAAACCTTTCTGTCGAAATTCCAGGGGTTTCTCGATAATCCTAAAAGCTTCTATCCAAGTAACAATCAACTAATTATTGTTTCTTAATACCAGTTCTCTTTAATTTAGATAGTAAGTCTCACCCAATATTTCCTCTCTGGTAATCAGTCCCTGGGTCTTCATTACAAACGCTTTGTCTTAGGGGCTGGTTTAGTATTAAGTGTAGGTGTTTAAGGGTTGAATTTAACTAATTATTTCATGTTTGATAATTCGTGATATCATAAACACAAAAATTGCATATTTATCCTAACGTGCAAAATTAATTTATTCTTATGGGAAGACAATTTAGATGTATTTTTCAAAAACCGATGGTTTTCAAGATGATAACACAGTCACAAAGGGAATCTCGTATCTTTCGTACAATTTTATAATATCACGAGGATTAGCGGTAAATAATGATCATAGTTGTTAAGTATATTCAAAAAATGTAGTGTGTGTAGTAATAATTCCGTATATACATATATTTATACCTGTATGACGTTGAAATGCACGAAACGTATAGAAGGGGAGAGTAAAAAAAAAGTTAAAAAAGCTTTAATAAAGAATAATTTTTTTGATTATCTCACGGTTAAGAGAAACGATAGTCATAACTCACAAGTGTGTGGACTGGTTCAGGAGGATTTTCTGATCTGCGGTGTATCGAATGGGTGCTGAGTGAAGTGTCGAAACGATAACCCGTATAACTTCCATAGATTCATAGCAATTTTAAATGTGTGTAGTAATGACATTTCTAACTCACTCGCGATCTGGAAATAGTTTCTTTGGAGAAGTTGTAACGAAAACCAAGTAGATGAAATAGCTTTCATGATGTGGATGTCGTTTGTAAATCTGTAAAATGAATGCTAGTTATATGGGCGAGTGTGAAAGTGCGTGTAAATGTGAGAGTATTGAAAACTATTAGTTAATATCATCCTTCGGTGAGTAATGAATCCGATGATCCCATAGTTTTCGAGTCGAGCGTTACCAAATATCGTAAATTAAAGTATTTCAGTGAGTAACTTAAAAGGATATCTCTTACCCATGAAGTAATAAGCTTTCAACATGATAAATTTTAATATATATGTAGAGAGAGTGATTAATATGGATGACTCGTGGTTAATATGTATTATTACCCTATAAGATGAACGCGTGCCGATTATACACTTTCTTTTCTACAAGTGAATAATGATCACACACGAATGATGTGTACCGTAACGTTCTAGTGTTTAGTAACGATACCTATAACTCACGACAATGTCGTTATCGCCTGTGATATATAATACGTCTTATACCCGTGGAGTAATAAGATTATTATTAACTTTTCCGACGAAGAGAATTAATAATAACGATTATTAATTATTATCATTATCGTTAATTGATTGATAATAACTAGAGAGAAAAAAGAAGATAATAACATGTGATATTTATTATTATTATTGATTAAGACTGAGAGAATATTATAAATAAATAAATGAAAATATTTTGTTTATAATAATATATTTATTATTATTATTACACCATTTTGCAAATTTTTTTTTATTATTAAAAACAATAAAAAGCGAATTCTCTTTAATAAAATCGGAAAAAGTTATTAGAAATGAAAACGAATATGGCGCCACTAACGACAGTTATTTATTATTAATTATTATTATCAGATAATCCTGGCAAACTAGTTAGTTATATGCGTAACTCACTTCTGTAAGTTTCCATGTAAGTGCATTTCTTGTATGTAATACAGTATTGGATAAATATTATTATAATTCTATGGAAATATCTTCAGTTTTCGTTCTTTTCGATGATCGTTCGGAATTTTTTTATGTAACGATAATTCATATGGTAATACAAATAAAGAGATTGTACCCGCATTTGCCTATTAGTTAATAACAGGTTTGATTTTAGGTTGGAGTAAAACTCTGTCACTGTTAAAAGTTTTATTGATAATGGTTTGATTATACTTTTTAACTTTTATTGTAAAGTTCACAATGGCGGTAATATATTGCTGCTTAATTCTTTGTCAGCTTGAGATAGTCGAGATTCCAAACGTGGATTTGTTCGTAAACTTTGATCGATCGATCGCAGGTAAGTTATTAATTAATATGAAGATTGCTTTTAATTGCCAGTGCTTTATCACAGGACTAGATTATTTTTCTTGGATTCGAGTGTGGATATAAGTTTAATTTTGTTCCTGGTCTATTATATTTTCAGATCTGATTGTTGTATGTTAAATAAACAAACCCACCATCCTAACAGTCAAGTTATGTGTTTGTTTTGATTTCTCAAGCTCATCTCTATTGTTAGCGAACAATTCTATTATAAAACATTTATATTGCTATAAGTAACAATATGCTTAGCGTATAAATAAATATTCTTAGTAAAAATTAAAAAAAAAAAGACTTAAATATTACTATACGATAAAAAGCCAGCCAGATCCTTAAAAGTAATAACATTTAAATAAAACAAACAAAAAATATTCGATTTATACTGGCTATTTATCGCTTTATCACATAATGCGAGTATCATTATAAATAACATTAAACTTTTTTTTAATATACATATATAATTTTTAAATATATTTTGTTTAGGGACGAAGAATATTCTTACATCGAAACTTTAGCAAGTCAGAGGATATAACGTTTACGTACAGTAAGGAAATGTAATTTTTAAATTAACCTAACGCCCCCTCCCTTAACGAGAAACATTCATTTCACGGGAGAAATAATACCCACGAGCTCAAATCCAAAAGGTATGGTTAGATATGTAATCACAGCCTCTCAATCAAGAGAACAAAAATCTCAACGAAACGCACAATTTTCCATTCTAACAAATTTCGTCCACTTTGATGTTTATTGCCACATCGACAATAATCAAAAAGTTAAAAGTACTGTACGTTACAAACGTCATTTCCTCTGATCCCTTAAATACTGTTAATATATTAGTCTGAGTATTTACATCTTTTATTATAATGCGACGATTCTTTGGTATGATTTCTTGTAATTACTGTCCGTGTTTCCTCGTTCAGGCCCTCTTCTTCCTCGCCACTCTGAACACATCTGCAAGGGAAAGGTGCCATGGTAAGAATATTTCCGTTAACTCTTTATGCAGCATTTAACCAGTACTTTCACTTATGGATCAGGTTGTCTCTCGCATGTGGATAATGGAGTAGTGTGAAATTACTGGTTCTTTGTACTGCGTTTTTAATGTGTAGAATGTATTCTTTTGAATGGGGCTTACCCTCTTGTCTAGTCAAGTGATTTTTTTGTTTACTGACGACCTAAAATATTAAACAGTGTTAGGAGTGTTACGGTACGAAAGAGAATGGTGGTACTTCTACTGTGAACGGCGTAGAGGTATCACTAGGATTTCGTTAAGGTGGAAAGTGGTGTAAACACAAAAATTAGCCTCGACTAGGGTAAAGTACTACTTTTTCGAATCGTATGTTAAATCAACGGTTACCGAAAGGGAATAAAATTACTCTACTGCTATGTTATGATACTACGAAGGCATGCAAGATTCGTTTCGTTTTAGTACAATACATCTAAAACTCACAACTCAAATCTAAATAGGGCGGCGTTTAATACGAGATTAGTAAGTTATTACAAAGATGTTAATATAAGAAACAGGCAGAAAACCTTCCATTTCGATTACATACCTATTACATCATCAAAATATCCTTTGCAGTACCCCCACCCGCGGTCCCCACCAATAACACAACAAACTGATTCTTTTTCTGTGGTTTATTAATAAATTTTACAAGTGTTTTTAGAGGTTTCATTATAAATATTTCAGATTTTTGTTGTGAGTATAGAGATGTAACGTAATAAATAAATATATCTACAAGACTTTATACAAAACTATGTAAAAGTATAGGTCCCTGACTGGTTCATATTTAAAACATACGAAGTTCTTTTCACCGGAATTTGTTGGCTCGAATTTCACTAATTATATACATAGTATACATATAAATTTGTAAATTATTAATACAAAACATTTTGTAATGTTTTGAGAACTGCACATTTTACGTATCATCTGATGAAAGCTTTCAGCTACCGTATTGCAAAAATGGGCTTCGATTAACATACGCAATTACGTGCCACTAATGATCCCTGTTTTATCCCTGACTAAATAGGAATGCTCTCTGGGGAATACCCGCCTCTTAATTCAGGTGAAAAGCTATCAGCGATTAGAAAAAATATATTAAACAAGAGACGACTGCATCGGCATCAAGAAAATTTCGACAGTCTTATATAGTGAATAGTTTACAAAATATACAATGGGATCACCTATAACAGGAAGGCAACGTACTATGTACACGTCGGTAACAATTTACAAATTGATTTTGATCCGTTTGAACGAACCTCAAGCAAAGGAAAGAGACACGTTATAAAGATTCGGATGTATCAGTTTGTGGTTCAACAATAGATTTTTGTCGAGAGGCCTACTTTACAAGTATATATAGCTGGCTGTGGATACATACTGGTGTCGGTTAGGTCCTTTTTCTCGCACTGTTTGCCGCTAAAATCCGGGGGGCATCTGAAGAACAAGAACGACGACATGGTTAACACAAGTCGAACCCTCATCGACAGATCAGAAGTTACTTCCTGATAGCCGAGTAAGTACTTACATGCAATATAGTTCACCCATCGTGTTCTCTACCTGGCATGTGCCTCCATTATAACAATAATTTTTTATGTTATCATCACATTCTTTTCCTAAAACATAACGGAGAAAAGTGATTAACTGATTTATTCGATTCATGTTTCAAAAGTGGTGGGCCTTGTTTTTGATTTTTAGTCTAATTTAGGTGTGAGCGGTCTCCTTCGTAACGAATGAATGCATTGGAGATTCGAAGCCTGTATTCGTACATTAACCGAGTTATAAATGCATTAGGTTTCTAAAAGACTCTCCAAAATATTTCATTGCCAACGTTCCAAAGCTTTTGGGCTAAATATTGAGCCAATTGAAGATAATTCTGAGACGAAATGTCTCCAGAGACAACTTAAAGGCAGTTGAGAACAACTTTGAGTCAGCTGCAGAAAACGCCTCTTCTTTTTTGAAGCAAGTAAAGGCAACTTTGAGAAAATTCATAGCAGAGATAGATGAGAAGCATAGCTTCATTTTCGTAGCCGAGATCAGCTATGAAACAGTTTGTTGTCTCTAGTAACAACTTTGAGGCAGCTAAGGACAGCATCGAGACAATTTTGAGGCAGCTGCAAAAAACTCGCCTCTCTTTTGAGGCAGGTGAAGGCATTTTTGAGACGATTCGTTGTCTCTACAAACAACTTTGAGACAGCTAAGGACTGAGACAGTTATAGACAATGTGTCTTCTAAGAAAACTGAGGCAGCTGAGCTATGAAACAATTTGCTGTCTCTAGTAACAAACTTTGAGGCAGCTAAGGACTGCATTGAGACAATTGTAGAAACCGCCTCTCATTTGAGGCAAGTGAAGACATTTTTGAGACAACTTGTTGTCTATAAAGACACCTTTGAGACAGCTAAGGACTAATGCAGTGATAAGCAACGCATCTTCTAAGGAAACTGAGGCAGATGAAGAACATTCTGAGGCAATAGGCAGCTAAAACCAGCTGTGAAACAATTTGTTGTCTCTAATAACAACTTTGAGGCAGCTGTAGAAAATCGGCCTCTCTTTTGAGGCAGGTGAAGATGTTTTTGAGGCAAATTTAAGAGTAGAGGAAAGATAGAGTAGAGAACAATTAAATTAATTAATAAAAACAAGGCCTATCACTTCATAAATAGATAACGTCAAATCCTAGATAATTAAAATATTATTCGGCATTTAGAAAACCAAACTTTTTTGAAAATAATCAAGGAAAATATTAATAAATCTGATTTACGTGATCGATCTATTATTAATCAGATACACCTGTCGGTATTAACGACTGACAGCTTTTCCACATGTTTTTAACTGTTGCATAATAATAATTATCTGTCCATATTTAACTAAACGACTTTGGCAGGGCCGGGACGATAAATTACAAATTTTAAGTTTCCTCTGCTGTCATTGTGCCAATGCGTTACGCAACGTCGGCGCCTGCCTTGGTCAAGGAAAATTTAGGAAAAAGTAAATAAACTCGACTTGTTGATAAGCTGTAGTCGTGTCAGTAACGACAGATCTTCGCGCCGCGAGTAATTACGGCCGTAATACAAGATAACAAACGTGTTAAGTACCGCTGAAAAGTTTCGTTATCGTAGCGTTCCTCGTGGCTATCGTAACGTTCTTCGAAGCTATCCTACCGTCGACTCCTTCTGCTACACATTCATACTCTCCTACGCTCTCTGCATCTACTTTCTTTATGGTCAACCTGCTCTCCTTCCTGAAAATTAAGTCGAATTTAACGAATAGACTGCAAAGGGTGTAGTTCGCTAAAATTACTCCAGGGGACGTTGGGAAATAATGGGGTTATGTTCGAACCTAACCTCGAAATAACTACGACGCGAAGAGTAGTTTTTTGGCGGCAAAGAAAAAGTTTTTCAGGTGAATTTCAAATTTTGTTTATTGGAATTTAGGAAAATATCGAAAATATTCAGCGAAAAAGTCTTTTTTGGTGCTCTTAACCTCTTCAAAAAAATATGGAAAAATTTAGGGCAACGCAGAATATTTCCCGACATCACTTGGAGTACCTTTGACCATCTTATGGCCTTTGGTATACCTTTTATGGCGAAAAATGAAGTGACCTACGCATATACCCTTAAAGATGTTCGGGTAAGTAAGTGGCATAAACGAATTTACCTTCTTGGACTACTATCTTTTGGCCTGAGAAGTCATTTCATTTTTCGCTATAGAAGGTACGTATATCCTGCATCTGTTCGTAGCAGGAATTCCAAATGCATCTCTCTCCAGGTTCCCAGTAGGGATCCCAAATGGATTTGGAATCTGCTATTAGATGTTCGAAAGTAGACTCACCCGTCCTCTTCCCTGAGCGCCAAAGTCAAGGGGATTACGTCATTAGATAAGGGGATTTTAACGGGGAATTTTGTCTCTCTCACCTTTTGTACTGGACTCGAAAATGTCGATTTTGACGCAGCAACTTCCCATTCCGCTTCCAGAAAATCTTCGGGATCGGAAATCCTCGCACTCTGCAACGGAGGATTCGTTTGTCGCTTTGGTTTCGATGAATCTCCGATGTTAATTCGACTATTTTCGGTGGTTTAGGAACTGAAACGATGAAACGAGAGTCAGATTCGGTTTTTGTTATTCGTCGATTCGAGTTTTTTTTCGGCACAGGTAGAATGTAACGTGCGTCGAAAAATAGGGTAAGGCCTGTTATAAATAGGCTCTCAAGGATTCAGGTGTTTTTCTGTGAGTACGTTCGGAAAATTCGGGAGGAGAGAGAAAATCTACCGGCGGTCACAATTTTACCGAGGGACGGAAATTCTCCTAAGGTTTAAAATCCTACCACCTCTGCATAATTGCTAAATTTTTACGTTTCTCATGGGCTGAAGACCTTTTCAAGCCCTAATGAAAGTTTCATTTATACGTCAGAATGGCATTTAGAGTTTCTAATGTATGCGAACCTGATTTGAGGTAAAAATTTCAAATTCTCTCCTTTTATCACTCTTTTTTGAGTGAAATTTTCGTTACGTTCCTTTTCAAGCAGTTAATTTGAGTCATAATTTCCCTTTTCATCTACCGCTGATTAATAATTTATCCATAATTGCAATTGTTTAAATAGTTGTTACGATCGAAAATAATACGTTCTATTTTCATGCACATTCACTTACTTCTAGCAAATTCCGTTTTTTCTTCCCCCTTTATCAGTCCTGAGTGAGTGAGTAACAAACAATTTTTTGTAGCCTTAAACGCTGCTCGAATATTCCATATTAGGAATTTTATTTATGCAGGAACATGCGTTAAAGGTGATTCAATTTTAATCATCGGAGATAACGGATCGGTCATTTCTTTTAAATTTTCCGTTGGAGGAGGGACGAGTGATCCGGTGATTTTCTCGCTTTAAGAACGTCATTTTGACCGCAGAAGGGTCGACGGTAGCGGATCGTGAAGGTGATTTTCACATTTCTCACAATCAGAATTTATTATTTTTTCAGGTGGTGGTGGTGATACATTCTGGTGGCAGTAGGAAATTCCCTTGGAGGACCGGAAATTGACCCTTTTGCCACCGTCAAAATGGTATGTACTTTTTCAATTATTTTAAAACGACTGTTTAATTTTATGTTCTCATAAGAGGTGATTTTCGGATTTTGAGATATTAGCTCTTCTGGACATCAGAGTTCTGGCCGATTATGTAATGAAGTGTCATTTTCTTACGAACTTGTGGCTTCAAATTTGGAATTTTTTAAAAACACTAATGGAAGTTCAATATTTACAAAACTTCCCAGGATTGTTTATTGCCATGTTTTTTAAATGTATAGCAAGTTTCACTATGTTGACTAAAGGCGTTTAGAAATTCTGGCCAATTATTCCCATAAGTGTCAATTTTCTTACGAAGATGTAGCTAGAAATTTGGAATTTTTTAAAAATATTTCTGAGAGTTCAGTATTTACAAAACTTCTCAATATTGTTTATTGCTATGTTTTCTAAACGTATACAAAGTTTCATTATGTTGATTAATGGCGTTTAGGAGTTCTGGCCATTTTTGTCATCAAATGTCAATTTTCTTACGAAATTGTTTTGGCTTTAAATTAGGGATTTTTTAAAAATACTAATGAGAATTCAATACTTACAAAACTTCTCAGGATTGTTTATTGCTATGTTTTTTAAACGTATAGGAAGTTTCACTATGTTGACTAAAGGCGTTTAGAAGTTTTGGCCAATTATGCCCTTAAGTTTCAATTTTCTTACGAAATTGTTTTAGCTTTAAATTTGGGATTTTTTAAAAATACTAATGAGAGTTCAATATTGACAAAACTTCTCAGGATTGTTTATTGCTATGTTTGTAAAACGTATAGAAAGTCTTACTATGTTCACTAATAGCGTTTAGGAGTTCAGGCCAATTTCGTCATCAAGTGTCAATTTTCTTAGGAAATTGTTGTAGCTTCAAATTTGGAATTTTTTTAAAAATACCAGTAGGAGTTCAATACTTTCAAAACTCCTCGGGATTGTTTATTGTTATGTTTTTTAAATGTACAGAAAGTTTCACTATGTTGACTAAAGTCGTTTAGGAGTTTTGACGAATTATATCATCAAGTGTCAATTTCAATTAATTATTAAATTATTATTATTTACCCATAATTACAATTGTTAAAATAATTTGGATACCATCAAAAATAATACGTTTTATTGCCATGTAAATTCACCTGGTATTTTAACCAGCCTTTCTGGTAGCAAATTTAGCATTTTCTCGTCTCTTTATCAGTCGTGACAGTAACAAACAATTTTTTGTAGCGCTCCGTCCGTCGCAGCGTTGAGCACTACTCGAAATATTCGTCGTTAAGAATTTTATTTGTGCGAGAACACACGTTGAAGGCGATACATTTTTAATTACGGCAGGTGTCTTATTGGTAAGTTCTTTAAATTTTCCTTAGAAAATGGGTCGAGGGTAATTTTTTTGAAATAATATTTGAATGGGAAATTATCTTGAGGTAATGTGTTAATTATATTTTTATTATTTCTTTAGGTAGTGGTAATAACAGTGATGCATTCTGGCTGCAGCAGGTGCGCACACGGGAGGACCTGGGCCTTATGTCATCGTCAAAAAGGTAAGTACTTTTTTAGTTATTTTGAAACGACAGTTTTATTTATTGGCTCTTTTGGACGATTTAAGGGCCTCTCCGTCCGCAAAACATGTTTTTCGAAAAAATCTCTATGTATGTATATGGGCGAAATTTTCTCAGGAATCTTAGGTTAGGTGAAAACCTGAAACTTTGCACAAGGGCGCTTTTTAATTTTTGTGATATCTTGAAAACTATATATTTTATCTACCGTTTAGTCCATACGTACTACCATAATCATTATTATGACTTATCTGCTGTTGTTTTCGACTGCTGCTGCAGATGCAACATACTGACTAAAATGACTAAAGAATTTTCTAGTGACAGCTTCGTTTTTACATAAAAATTCATTTTACTGAAAAGTAACAAGAGAATATATTGCACCGATTTCATTTTATAGTGAATCTTTATTTTTAGCTTAACAGTTTCGTTTTATCCCAAATTTCTTCTGCTTACCAAAAGAGATTTCACTATAGTGACACTCTTTTCTACTGAATGCTTCATTTATACTTTGCATCAGCATTTCAGGTGACTGAAAAGATCTCTTTTCACTGCTTTCAGTTTCTAGTGAATGGTTTCTAACTTCTAGATCGATTTTCTAGTGACTGTTTTGTCCATCCCCACATTCTAGTAAAAGCATTATTTCCTACTCCTGTTTTTGGGGTTTAACGTGCCTGAAGGGGCTTTTAATCCTAATTCTTTGATTTCGCCCTCATTTTTGGTGTTTTAAGTTGGCGTTGAGGCAATTCCAATCGAGCGTATCTTCAGTAACGTTCGGCGATTCCGACTGGAACCTCCTGGCGTTACGCAGATCAAATCTAATCCCCGAAAAGTGTCGTACGTCTCTCGCATGTCTTTCGTCCCTCGGACGGTCTTTGAGGGGCCGATGGCAGCGCCTCGAGATTTTTGAGATTCCACCGAGATAACTGTAAATCGTCTGGCCTTGCGTCTAGTTCGCGAATCCGAACGTGATCTTCATAAATAAGTCATGAAACGACGACAAAGATTCTCTAAATATTTTCAACCATCGACTCTCCTCCTCTTTCTCTTTCTCCCGTCCTTTCGATCAGAATCCGTCACACGGGGACGCTTTTACCTCTCCTCTTACATTCATATCGGGAATACCTTCGCTTGTTTAACTCGCGGTAATCGTACTAAGTGAGTCGTCAGGGATTAAATCATTTTACACGATGTATTACTATTTAAACTCGCTTATTTTCGGTACGAAAATACACGGTGTTGCGTTAAAACTAAAGTTTTCCTCATGTACAACGAGGAATTATCGGGCGGCAACAAAATAAATGGAATTATATTTAAAGCGCCTCGGAAAACAAACGGTTCTTTTGGAGCGCTCGCTCTATCAAAGATTAACATGCGAGTATATTATAAAAATGCCCCAACGATAATAAACATAATGTAGAATCGACCCATATGATCTTATTTAGTGCATTAACATGTGTGTTTATTTGTCGATTTGGTGAGTTGTTTTAGTTACGCCGTTAAAACATTAGGAGGCATTGTGATGTGGTGCGATTAGGAAAAGGATTCGACCCGATACACCTTCACAAGTCTGCAGATGGTTAATTTCCAACTTATTTTTGAGTTTAAACGATAGGAAAAGTCTTTAGGAGGTTATTTTGAACGTAAAGTTACCGAAAGTGCCTTAAAATCGATCCATGCGAGTTTCACAAGAGAAATTCTGGTTTTGCCTGAGGTTTTCTTGACCTTTCACAAGGCCAAAATGGGTATAAAGTTGATTGTGGGTTTGAGGAAGTTTCAGACGTTTTGATTTTTTTTTTAACAAAAAAATGGGGGTTTTTTTCGTCATTTAGTTGAAAAGTAAATTGCCGCTGTACAAAATCAGTGGTCCTTTAATATCCTAGCCAATCGGATGCCTTATTTTTTGATAAAAATGATTTCTGTCATCGCTCGTTAGTCCTTCAAGGGCGCAGCACATTTGGCGCATCCGCCATTTCATCTTAACTTTCCACCAAAAAATCCCCCAAAACACTCAATATTTTACGCCCTTTCCTTACAAGGCGTTGAAGTAGCGAGCGTTTATTTCCATGCCCATTTTACCCATGCGCCGAGCTCGAGTTACACGAGGGACTTTCTTTTAAAAAAAGCTTTTTAGAGGGGTGGCGATTTCCTCGCCGTGGAAATGGGCACGAACCGAGCCAGGGCGACGTGTTCCCGCCGGTTTCACGCGAATCACACGGTTCCATACGTGCCGCCTCGCGAATCGGCCCGATCGGAAAAGGTCCAGGCGTAAAACTCCAAACGGGTATCACCTTCGGTTACGTGCATCTGCTGCGCCTATTTTCGCTCGATGTCTCATAGAAATTCCGTCGCACCGAGGCGAGATCGCAAAGGGTGATTGAAGAGAAGGGAAAAACTTCCTTCAGAGAATATACATCTCGATTTTTCATTGGAAAATGGCACGCCTCGAACACAATCTTCATCACTGCATCTAACCGCTTCGGCGTGTTTCAAAAATTTTCTCTCATTAACTTTGTTTCTCAAAAAGTACTGGGCCAGATTCAAAAATGTACCACGGTCCTAAAGTAAAATTTGGCGCTTTAAAATGTTCTTAACCCACCCCTGATCGAAGTGCGACTTCCCCCTTTGAATCTAAAATTGGCGGATGAAACGTCGATACCTTTAACACCCTGTATATCGTTGATGTATGAATGGTCGCCCTTAAAGTTTCACATTTCATTTTACGTCCTATTGTATGTAATGGTGTTATATTTTTCTCTCAACTTTCTTAGCTTAAGTTAGGTCAGTTTTTGCAAAACCACTAGCCAAAAACAAAAAAGGTGACATTAACGTAACAGGTGAAAATGGAGAAAATTTTCATTAAATGTACTGTAGCACCTGTTATCGACTACTTTAAATGCACCTGGGGATGGACGCACTAATGATAGTGAAATGTATATACATGTGATATAACGAAATTTGTAGGCACGATAGAGGGCGCAGTTTTCAACTAATCCAACTGAAACTGGATACAAAAGTAGTTTTGGTGACTGACAAGTAGGCCTAGTAAAAACAAAATGGCGGCATGTCGGATTAAATAACGATTAGTAATTCTTTTGTTATCTAGGAATTAATGAGTTTTGTTAAGAAAAATTAATTTTCAGATTAATTAGTTCGTTACGGGTATTAAATGATGCTGGCGTTTTATGTTAATTTCGCATCTCGTTGACAATTATTATTTGATGTAAACTTTAAAAAGGTATTTTTGGTGCGTCTCTTGTGTTTTTCCCATTCCAATTAAGTTCGCGTTTTTTTCCTGGAATAGGTGCATTTCAATATCCCCATTTTCGCGAAGTTAAGCGCCCCGCCCGCGGAATACCAAGTGGCCCCCACTTAAAAAGGTCGGTCCATCGACCATACGCGTATACATATATATTTGGCGGCGGCGATGCCGCCCGAAAATATTCCGGCCCCGAACTATTAGCGGATTCCTCGGCATTGTTTGAGATTTTAATATTCCGCGCGCGCGCGCGCCGAAAGGGCCGCCCGAAAGAGGAATCTTTCAAATTTCCAGAAAGCGGGCATCGACAACACAATAACAAATAAATCGCGCTAAATGACAACCCGCCCGAAGGCGATCCTCTCTCGCTCCTCTTCCCCGGTTTCTCCCTTCCTTTTTATTAATGACGGAACCGCGGAATCCCGAATCGTATTCTAATTGGACGTATTTTTTACCGAAATGTGAGGTTTCCTCGAATTTCGGATTTATTTTCGTCCAAGTGACGTGCACGACCGGATTTTTATTTTATCGAAAGCACGCGCAACACTCTGGAAGATGACAGAATATTCTTAGCCCTGCAACCTGCCTGAGGGGTTTTAACGCTAAATAAGCAGCTTAACTCTAAGTAAACAGCGCATACCTCGAGTTCTAACTGTCGCGTTTTTCGAACGCTTACTAATCAGGAAGGGTCGCTCTTCCAAGGGCCGAAGCGAAGTTGGGTTGTTCACCACATCATTACTCAAGGAGTCACTTTTGATTCCACTTCCCTTGATTTTGAATACTGAAATCTTCCCTTAAAGCCCATTGGGAAATTTCTTTTCCTCTTTCGTGCATTCACGCTGTTATTGCTGCTCCTCGTATACAAGTAGCCAGTTTATATGGTTTTTTTTGTTTTTGGTAGTTAAAATTTAAGAGAAAAAGCTTTGTTTAAAATGGATCGAAAATGGTAAAAACCCAAGATCTAGAAAAATCTAAGGTGGCGTTTTTTTTAAACAGTAAAAATTTTAAAAAACGGGTCGTTTTTCAGTTTTTCCACCATAGCGTGAAAATTATAGAGGGAAGTGCAATACGTTGTACATACGATTTGTAGAGAATTAAAAGAGCTTCGAAATGAGCGTTTCCAAAAGATGATCGGAGCATTTTTAACCGAGAAAATTTAGAAAATATCATTAAAATGGACCCTGTTTCAAAAATTCACGGTTTCGCCCAGTTTTAAGCTAAAGCGCTAATTTTGCGTGAAATGTTAGATTATTATGTCTACTTTAAGCCTGCAAAAGTTGGATGCTGTAGGATGAATAGTTTTTGCATAATTACGTTATTAACAATATACACCGAAATCTTGCAAAATTCGGCATATTAACTGAGATGGGCCGATTTCAATTTTTCAAGCAGTTTTTGAAAGAGGATACCTAAGCTTACAACTTGGCTATCTTCGATTTTCACGTGTTTTGAAAAAGTGCAAAAAATGGCTTGTGTTGTATACTGTTTTATGCTGCTTGAAGCCCCCACCGCTCAGCTCGAAATGCGAAATGGCGCGTTTCGCGCAATGTTCAAGGCGATTCAAGGCTATACGAAACTCCAAGATAGCCAAGTTGTAGGTTTAGCTGTCCCCTTTCAAATTATTTTTCCCCAAAAAATTATTTTCAACGAGCAGCAGAAACGCAGCTTACTATAATTTATTAATAAATATAGTCGAGTAATTATAAATGGGCAACGGTTTGTGGTGCTTCCTCTCAACGAAGCTGAAACAAAATTCGTCCAACCATCTTCCCTACACCTACTTTTCGAGATACAGAGTGTTGAATATTTTCGGAAAATACCACCAATTCTTTTGTGGTTATCTCGAGGTTTGTTGCCATGAGCCAATCATGTCCCATTAAATATGACACTGCCACTCACCGATTTTGGAGTGTTCTTATCGCAAACGAACGTAAGACAATAGTCGAAATGTTCAAGATAGTAAAATCGTGTATGTGCATTGAAGTGTATATAGTGCTTGACCCACATCATTCACGACGCCGGCAGTAAAGTTAAAATTATTTCACGTTTACTGCCTCGCGAAATCTAAGCGTTTTCTGGATGGATCGAAAGTAGTACGTACGCGAGTGCATCGCGTATTAGCCGGTAAAAAATAAATCACCGTAAATGAGGTTCGGGCCGGCGGCTTTTCAAATTACATAATTAGTTTCCTATTTTAAGTTCGTAAATGTAGCAGCCGCGGTCTCGTGCTTGATACCCACACACACACGCTCACTATATGAGTCTATAGTACGTACGAGTCGCGAGGCGATGCGATGAATCGTTTATTGTCGATTCCGAATGTTATTAACCGACAGGAGATGTGCCAAAAATACGAAAAATTCGAAAATACCTGCACTCGACTTTCACGTATATTTTAGGAATAGCTTCATAATCGATCCCTTTTATAGGTTAACAGAAGAGAAATTAATTACGATTCAGGTTCAATCTACGCACGGTTCCAGCCCAACTGGACTTGCACTTCCGCTTACCAGAAATACGGAAGGCTTAACCTAAATAGAGCTTAGATACACCGCCATATATGCAGCGCGCATTCGCCATATCATACAGAACGCTCACCCACGTTGCTGATATAATTTTTTAGTATTTCTAATGTATGCAAATATTACATATGATGCGCTGAATCGACACACCTCACGTGAAACACCATGCGCACCTGCAGAAACCCCTCAATCAGTCAAGCTTTAGAAATTTTAAAACGGTTTAAACGTAAAGGAACTTTGTCCTTTGGCTCGGTTGATGGAGCAACAGAAAAGCTGTTTTGGTAGATAAAATTTAACATCAGAGATGATAGAAGATAGAGATCAGATCAAAGATCAAATCTGAGCTTTTGCTTGTTTTTGGTAACGATAAATATTTAAAAAAATATAGGTCGTTTTCCAGTTTTTCACCATAGTGTGACAATTTTTGACGAAAATGCAATACGTTGTAGAGACGACTTGTAGAAAATTAAAAGACCTTCAGAATGAGCGTTTCCAGAAGGTGATCGGAGCATTTTTCTCCGAGAAAATTTGGAAAATATCATTAAAGTGGGACCTTTTTCAAAAATTCGCAGCTTTCTGAAAGAGGACATCAAAACCTACAACTTGGCTATCTTCGATTTTCATATATCTTTGAAGAAAAGTGCGAAAATTGGCCTCGAACATTGCAGGAAACGCGCGATTACACTTGAGCCTACCGCTCAGCTCGAGATGCGAAATCGCGATTCGCGCAAGTTTCGAGGCCAATTTTCGCACTTTTCTCAAAAACTATATGGAAATGGAAGATAGCTAAGTTGTAGCTTTTGGTGTCCTCTTCCAAAAACCGTTTGAAAAATTAAAATCGGCCCATCTCAGTTAATACGCCGAATTTTAAAAGATTTCGGTGTATTTTGTTAATAACGGAATTGTGCGAAAAATATTCATCCGACAGAATCCAACTTTTGCATACTTAAAGTAGACATGGTAGTCTAAAATTTCACGCAAAATTAGCGTTTCAGTTTTAAACTGGGCGAAACTGTGAATTTTTGAAAAAGGGTCAATTTTAACGGTTTTTCCGAGTTTTCTCGGTGAAAAATGCTCCGATCACCTTTCAGAGACGCTCATTTTGAAGGTCTTTTAATTTTCTACAATTCGTCTGTACAACGCATTGCATTTCCGTCATGAAAAAACGTCTTTGGGTTTTTATCATCTTTGATCCAATTTGAACAAAGTTCTTTGGTCCGTCTGCTGTTAAATTATAAATATAAAACTATAAACCGGGCTAACAGAGATAGGGTCAATTGAAACACCTTCAGTTTCCTTTAATACGTACTTACATACCCTAGTAGTAAGATTTTTAAAGAAATTCACACCGTCGTGGTAGTAAGAACCCCTTTTCCTTTAAAAACTAATGGTAATGCGCATCAGTGTTTCGATGTAAATACCGCCTCGATCTAAGCCCCATATGGCGGAATGGCGGATTCTGCGTGTTTATTTACATGGGTGAGTTGAAGGAACCGAAGCGAAAATGACCTCAAGATTTATCAATTAAGTACAATTTCGAAAACATAAAAGTAATTTAACAGTACATTAATTAATTGGAAAGATGCGCCGGTGTCGGCCAGCTCGTCGACCGGAACCGATCTATTTTTAAAAGCCGTGCGATGTTTCATTTGGTCCACACTTTGCCACACTCTCCAGATGGTTTCGGGAAAAAGATAAAGATTAAAGAGGAGTAGGAGGAGGAGGAGGAGGAGGAGAAGGGGCGAAATTTTTAAACAAGTGTGTTCGTCTCGTCTACTTCGGGACTTCGAGTGGTTGATATCTCGTATCAGGTGTCGAAATGCCTGCTTCTTCTCTTTTTTGGGTTTACTAATGGCCTTCCTAATTTTGACGGGTTTTTTTTCGGTCGAATAAGATTTATTACGGCAAAAAATTTAGAGACGTCAGGCTTTTATCTCTCAAGCTCGTTAGAAATAGGGAAACAAGGCCGATTTTCTAACACGTGACTAGACAATCCCTTAATACATGTGTATATGTATCAAAAACTTGTAAGCACAAACCTGAGAAATAAGTTCCTAATGAGATCTCTATAGTTTGGTGTTGGCAAGTGCGTTTTAGCTGTAACTGGAAGGTAAATGCTTAATATTGTGTTTCGATGGTCCTTATACACAATGTACTCGCCGAAAATATGACTCTACACCTTTTCATAATGACAGTTACTCGGGAAAACTTTACACACCTGAAATTTCACAAGGGCGGCCTAAGAGAAAGACTTCCAAGCAATTTTAACTGGTCTAGAGCTAGGGTGTCCACTAGTATTGAGATTTTGAGAAGTGAACCCATCATAAACGGGCCCTAATGAGCTGATGGTCGGAATATTAATATGCATGCCGTTTTCGTACATCACGCAAAGGGTTGGACTCAGAACGCGAGTTGAACTTTTGCCGAGGAGAAGCTATGAAAAGCAATTACCTAATACTTGTATAATTGTAAATAGGTACTAATTTACAGATTTTGTAAATACTAAAATGATTGCCATATTAACTAGTAATTCTAGCGTCTTTTATATATGAATGATTAATGAAAAGTATACGTAAAGTTATGTTTCAAAATAAATTTTTGGTAAAACATTTTTGGTATGCTCGTATATGTTTCATATATGAAATAATAAAATTTTAATATCTCAAACACGTGTAACTAAAATCATATTAAATCAACCCTGGATTTCCTGACTGAAAATGCCCCAAAAGACAGGCGGTAATAGCTTTATGGGTGCCATAAATTACCGGTATCACTGATAAAGCGTTTGCTCCCGGGAGCTCGGGAAACACCATTAGTGGACACCCCTGGTCTAGAGGAAGCGTGATATACGCATAAAGGCAGAAGAAATATTAAAGAGATGGAACTACAATGCATAAAGCATATGCCTAGTGTAAAATGGCGAAATTCCTTGACTGAAGTTATATAGTAGTGAAGTTATTAGATGAAATTAGACTACTGTTGTTATTTTAGTGGCCGTGGGTTATAATTGTGTTTTCAAGCACGCAAAACAAAGTTTCCCTCCCTCGGCACCCGCGAATCCTATCCTTCCCTCAAGGATAGCTTCAGATTTCCCAACAACCTTTCCGCTTGTCCGTCCGAGTCGTGTCGTTAAACGTTATTATTAGAAATTATGCAAAACCACCAGAAATCTGCAGTGTAAAAACACCTCGTTTACGAAATTTCAATGGCGCTCCTCATAAAAATATTACGGAGCATTCGGCACAATCTCGACCGCCCGGCCGGCATTAAACACCTTTTGTATTATAATTTCGAATTAAAACGGACCCTTTCGACTGAAACAATGGAAATTTCGGTGAATCACGAGCCATTGTCGGGCGGATTTTATAAAAAAATAAGAATAACGATACCGTTTGCGAAACGCTGTTGCTTTTATCAGCTCCGCGTGTACACATCCTGCGCAGCAGTTTAATTTATGTACAGCCCAGCAAGCATGAAATCTAGAACGTTGCAATTCGATGAATAGATATTCTCTTAGTGAACACTCTGTTCGAAATGATCGAAAGGATTGAAATTCGTGCATGGAAATAGCATCTTTTAGTCCATAGGTAACTGATTCCCTCTCTAAGGTATATACCTAAAGAAGCTGGTCGAGAAGCCATTTCGATATTCACAAACTTCCTGATTTTTTTTTCAGATTTTCCGAGGCCACTCAAGGTACCTTAAAGAAGTCTTCAAATTTTCAAAATTTCATTTCAAAGGGTGGCTGAAAAATTATGGCTGTTTTTGGCGTGAGAAATGCCTGCTCTCAAGTTTCTAAAACAGTTCAGCAGCGAAACTCCCCCTTCGTTTATCCACGATGGCGACTTCTTAAAAAATCTACCAAAATTCAATAGGGTTTAGAACATTGAAGAATACGTCCCTGATTTATTACAGATTTTCTTCCTGCTTTCTTGCGTCGTTTCGTTGGAGGAAAATGGAACGTTTACGTTGCACGTAGAGGTACGTTTTTAGCGTAAACGCGCGTACGTGAAAATGACGTACCGTCGAATGATCGACGGCCATCAGTTAACCGCGGCAATTCAGCCATTTGCTTATTTACTAAAAAGCGAAGCGGGAGGCTCCTGTTTGTTTTCCGAAACGTCTCCGTTTCCTAAACAAAGAGAACGCTCAGTATATACGTCGAGTAATCGTTATAATACCTTCTTTTATGAAACTATCGCGCCTCGCGATCTCGTTCTGACGTCACGCCCGATGAAAATGTAATTGCGAGTGCGTTTCGGGGATATATTTTAATTCCAGATTTTCGAAACACATGTTCCGAAGGTTGATGCAGTACGTTACACTCGGACACGTAGAGGATTTTTCACGTATCGTAGCGCACGGCCGCCGGTTACGCTTTTCATTACGAAAAATGAAAATTTCCTCTGAAAATGCGCCTCGTCGCGAGGCTCCGCGGAAAATTTCAAAACGCCAGTGGTCCCGGCCAAAAAATGAAGGTCTTTAATGTTTCATTGAATATAATAACAAATATTCGCGGTCTTGCGTGTAATGTGGAATTGTAGAGGAATGTATAGAGGGTTTTTGAGAAAATAATCAAAGGTTTTTCACCAAAAAGTCCCTGGACCTTTTTTTGCTTGGAGCTTATCCAAAACCCCTAAGGTAGTCCCCAGAAACGATTCAATTAATCCCTAGCGATATTAGGAAAACTTAAACGAAGGTTTGAAGTACCACAAGAAGCTTTTGAAACCTTTCTGGTTGCTTAAAGCTAGTACAGGCATCCTAAAGAAGGTTTTAAAGTAGATTCAAACAGCCTCCAAGTTTTCTAAGCTATCTTATAAGTTTGGTACGGTTTAAATGACTAAAAGAATCCCTGGAACATTTGTGTTTGCTTGAAAGGTATCCAGGCACTTTAAGGTAGTTACCAGAGTAGGCCCAAATAGTTACTAAAATTTGAGAAAATCTTAACAAACGTAAAAAATCCTTGGAAACTTTTTCTTTCCTTGGAGCTACTTTAGGAACCGTAAGGTAGTTTCCAGAAAAGATTCAATTAATCCTTAGGGATCGTACGAAACCTTAAATGAAGGCTTGAGGTATCACACGAAGCTTTTGAAACTTTCCTGGTTGCTTGAAGGTAACACAGGCACCCTAAAAGAACTTTTTAAAGTAGATTCAACCAGCCTCCAAAATTTTTAAGCTATCTTATAAGTTTGGTACGGTTTAAAGGACTAAAAGAATCCCTGGAACATTTGTGTTTGCATGAAAATTATCCAGGCACTTTAAGGTAGTTACCAGAGTAGGTTCATTTAATGCCCAAGCTTCCTACTAACCTTAAACTTTAAGAAAATTTACAATAAAAACCTATAACAATCCCTGGAACATTTTTCTTTCATGCTGAATCCTAAGGTATCTTCCAGAAAAGATTGAATTAATCCTTAAGGATCGTAGGAAAGCGTAAATAATCAGGATGGCAAGGATCATAAGTAGTTTTAGGAATAGGCTTTTAATACCGGCAGTTTTGAAGAAGGCTCACCATCTTCCAAAATTTCAAGGATATCTTATAAGTATGGCAATGTTTAAAGGTTCAGTCAAATCCAAAGTTTCCTAAGTTTTCTGAGATGGTTTGGGAAAATTCTAAGATTAATAAGAAGCCATTGAGACCTTTCGGGTTGCTTGGAAATAATTCAAGCAGCTTAAGAAAATTTCCTAGGAAACCTGACGAAGTTTTGGTGGAAGAAAATCTTCCATTTCAGATTTCTGATTTCAGTCAACTTCAGAGTTTCCTAGACAGCCTTAAATAGTTTAGGAGGGCGTGCAGGACTATAAGAAGTTCATGGGAACTTCCTGGTCCGTTTTGAAATAATCAGGAATTTTCGATTGGAAATTGGCCCTTAAAGCACGTAACTGCAAGCATTGACGTGACGTCACTCGTTAGTAACTTAAGTCGTCTCTAAGTACGTTAGAGTATCTGTACGACATATTCTCAAAAAAAATAAAAATAAGCGGAAATGTCCGCAGCAACAAAATTTCCTGCTCAGGTCAAACGAATCATAACGAGTGGCGTCACGTATTAGTGGCCATAGACCAGACAAATTAGGAAAAAACAAATAATCGTTTCACCATTTCAGACATTTGAGGTTATATTTCGTAAGGGAATAAAATTTTTTCACAATTCACATTTCAGTATTGGTGTTATGTAGGGTTGCGCAGTAAATTGTAATTAACTTAAGTAGACTTAAGTTTAAATAAGCAATGTATACGCCGTAAATGCGGAGCGAATGTTACGAGCACCTAGTGTTGTTCTATTTCGGCTGAACGTGCATCGTTCTTGCACTTTTCCCCTTTTCGAACTCTAAAATAGTGCATAGGAAATATATAAAACGTTGAGGCGTCCGAAACTTACCCGAGATTATTCAGAATTCGAGTTAAGAAACCTTGGACGCATGCCAATATCTTTTTAGCATCGGCTCACCGTCAAATTGAAATCCAATTAGAAATGCACCGCCTCGGTTTTGCAAGCGACGTTTTGAGGTGAATAAAATTTTAAGATCTCGAAGAAAAATTTTCGAAGCGCTTTTTAAAATAAAAATCACGCTCTTCTCGTACACGACGTATATTACAACTGTTTACGTTAGTATTTTTCGCGTCGAGTCGTAAATTTCGTTTTACAAACACCTTCGTTAGTGGCTGCGTCCCGAACATCTGGCGGATTTTATTGCGGTCTTAAAAAGCCTACTTAGGGCGGTTTTTAGGGGATGCCCCTTCGGCTCTCCTCGATTTTTCCTCGTATTTTCGGCGAGCCCGATCGCATTTTGCAAAATTTCCCCTTCGGCTTTTGAGAGAAAGAGTGCGCGTCGTACGTTATATCGAGGCCACGTGACGCATCTCCGTATACGGGCCATGTCGAAAGTAGTTAAGGATTTGCAAAGTCGAGTCGGTAGTTTTAGGTAATGCATTGCAAAAACTGGCACAATGAAGAATCCGCCTAGCCTGGTCCTTTTCTGTCTTCGTCCTCCTCTCCATCTTCAATTTACGGTACTTCTGCTCGATGCCATGCACTCTAACATCGCGTACGCCGTACGCACTGTATATAGCATATTTGTATCCCGTGAGCGAAAAGTTTTCAATCCGGGAACTTTTCGATATTCCATGTAGAAGGGTGTAAACGGGCAGAGCTGGCAGCTTTTTCGATCGAACGCCCGTTACATACGTATGTGATCTGAATTTCAATACAACCTTTATTATTGTTTTCATCTTGTACATATAAAAGGTCAGCGGCAGCGACGACCGCACACCGTGTATATGTTGATCGCTTCACTGAACTGCTAAATTCACAGACTGACAAACTGTCAGCGGGAAATTTACAGGCAAAAAGTAACACCGGCGGTTTCCAAAGCCAAAATACTATGGAAACGATCTTTTCCTTAAACGAGGGGAAATTCAGAAAGTCCCCAAGGGAAGTTTTGGCGAATCGCGTGGTTGGTTCAATTTTTGTTAAACTGCCATCTTTTTGATACCCTTAACTTGGCCACAATTGGTCCATCAGATTCCATGCTGCCTCTAACCTCTGACCAAAACGCTCCAGAATCATTTTTGGTTCACCCATCAGGAGTACATTCTTCTAGAAGACCAATGGAAAAATGATATAGCTTACATAGCTTTCTGGTGTACCCTACACTACCATTTATCAGCACCCAAGACGAGCCCTCTGGCTCTTACTCCATAAGGTAGCCACCATTGACAGATTTACATTATATTTACTCTTGCACTCTCTATGGTGATTTCTGCCAAGGTTTCAACAGTCTGTCTGTGTAGAAGTTGTGGTTTTGGTCTATTCGAGCCGACCAGAGATCAGAACATTAAGGCATTTCTGGAAGCCTTCTTTGCAGCCCATTCTTTCCCTGGCCTTCTCTCTTCTATGGATTTTTGGATCCCTTAAAGTTACTGATCAGTGTTCTGTACCTTGTCTTATGTCTTATGCTCTTGAAGTCCTAAGGTTTTAGGCCTATCGGTAACGTAGTAAGAATCTGGCAAAGCATAGCAGCCCACCACGAGTTCCTCTTAAACTGTGCAAAATGCATAGAGACGTGGTTGAGTCAATTTTACTCTGACTCATGAGAACGCTAACATCATTGCAGTTTAAAGAAGTTGCCTGGAAGCTTCAGTTGGATAGCTCTATTGATCTTCTGGAAGGACTCCTATTAAATCCTCTAAACCCGTTGATATGGAAGGATATTTCTGTTGAGCAAGCTGGCTTTAGCCCCCACCGTATTTGCGTTCAACAGGTTATACCTTTCCTATCGAAAAACGAAATGGCCTCTCAGGCCAAACAGGGTCAGTGGTAGGGGGGTCACCAACAAACAGCCATTCTTCTATGGTGCTTACTTACCCAAACATCCTTAGGCACAATTGTATATTTCGGCCGGCTTTCGCAAGCAACTAAAGGCAACTGTAGTGTAGGTCGACTTGACTTGCAGCAATTTTTTCGGCTCTTAGTAACATAGTAATAGTGCTGGAAAATTAGTTTTATTAGTAGTTCAGTAATGAATTGTTACGTTGCAATCCTTACTTAAAACATGTAGGAGTAATAATGGATAGTGCAATTTTGTACAGGACGTACCAAGCGAAAATACAGAATATTCTGTAACGTGGAAATGATTTGCCTAGAGGAAATATTGGTTGATTTGTTGTGAAAGTGTAAATTTTGTTGGGGAGTTGGACTTAAAAATAAAATCCACTTTCGATGCCCACCGGGCAGAAGTTTCATGCCATCAGCATAACTCTTATGTTGTATATATAAAAAAATACTATCCAGACAACATAAATTATCTGTGAAATTTTTTGCCAACTTTCGTATCTCCCGACCCTATATTTAGAAATTAATGTCAACGTTCAAATATAGAACGCACAAATCTATCAGACAGAAAGGCAGCGAGAGCTCTCGCCTCCGGCGAGATTCTCCCTATAGGTGCGATATTCTTTTTCCCGTTCCGTTCCCGTTTTACGGCCGTTATTATGAAACGGTTCTCTAGCAGGAGTTTTGAAGTTGAGGGCGATCGCCGACCGCTAGACCCGCTATTTTTAGATCTCTGGAAATATCACAAGACACGGTACATATACTAATATATTCACTCACGAAGCCCCCCCTCCAGGTCTTTCTCTCTCACTCACTCACTCACGTCGACACGTTATAGTTGTCCTCCCGAAGAAACTTAGGGAAATTTAAGGGAATATTACTGTTGATTGGCTATGGTGGAAAAGTGATGCATGCAATATGCACGTACCATCCATACCTAATGGATACAAGGCTGGAAGGTTCTTATTAATATTACTTATATTAATACCAGAACCCCCATGCTTTTTCTATACTTCGTCCCCATTTCCATCCAGTCTACAAACAAATTTTGTAGTCTCCAGCCATTTCCTCTTAAGAGTATCCCTTCTTCGCATTCCCCCATGTGCCATTAGCACCACGTTAACACTGTGCCATTAGCACGTTAACTCTGTACACCTTTTCTTACCAGGAAATTGGTTACGGTGTGTTTATTCCACGGGCCGAACGATCCTACTCACGTGTTGCAAGACGTAATTTCATAGACATAAGTTTTACACAAGGGGATGTTGCACCACCTCTCCTAAGGGAGCTGACTTTTTGGGGGTCGCGAAGTCTGCGGAAGTTTGGTGACACCGAGTAAAGAGTTGCATTAAGACATGATAATGTAGATTGCTATAGATCATTATAAATGATTAATAGGATAAATAATTTCCGCCTCTTTTGTCAAAAGAAAAGAAACAAGAAGTGAGTAAGAAGTAACGTCTTAGCTCCTTACTGTATGACATAGTCGACAGCCTATGCTGTTGCGCTATGCTTGTGAATTCGCTTTACATAAGTCAGTTCCTTACTTTAGAAGAGTAAGTCTCGCATAAAATAGGCAAAAATTTTGTCTCCACCGCGCCGCCCAAACTTATGCAACTACGGAAAATTTACGCCGTCTAGCCGAGACCGAGGACCGTAAACACAAAAAAATTTGGAATATTATACGCGACGAATGTGAGGGAGTATTTAGAAAAAGTCTGGAGCGAGAGTGGCCCGCGTCCAAGAGTGAATCACGGTCGGTTTGCTCCTAGGGAGCGCTGCCAGGTCCTGCGGGTAGCGCTCCCGCGGACAGGTGAGAGAAGAGGGTGTTCGCGACTGCGACCGGGATCCGCGTCCCGGAGCCGTAATCGTTTCTATTTCTAAGTTATCGTTGCGAGACTTCCTCGAAGCGATCGTTTTACGATTCGATGGAAAAAATCGCGGCCTTTCGGATGATAAAGCGAAACGCGAGGATTTGGCAGAGGCACAAATGGTTCCGATACGATCACGGGTATTCTCGGCGCGTCCGATTTTTCCTAACCGTGGAATCGGGCGAGACAACCTCGTACAATTTACGCTATTATTTTCACAAGAATTAATTGGAAAATTTGACTTCTCTAAATAACTCTCACTTTAACCAATAACTGGCACCATATGGGTACTCTTGTTATCAAGTGTTTAAACACTAGCGGTCTTATTCATAAACGCATATTGACGTTAAAGTGGGTTTTAGCTTAAAATGCGTTTAGAATGTGTTTCAATGAGGTAACTATACTTACCTCCGTATTAAGAATACACGAAACAAAACGCTAGTTACATCTATGAAACACATTCTAAACGCATTTTAAGCTAAAATCCACTTTAACGTAAATATGTGTAAAGTAATCAGAGATCTCAGGTACCACCTGCGAGTTTCATTGTACAACCGAGTAATTCACTGCAGCTTTTACTTAAGTAACTATTTATTGCTTAGCGCGTTGAGTTAGGCATGTTCACTAAAGGCACAGGGGATAATCCTGGCTTAGTACTACTAGTGTGTCGTAGCTTTCAGAACTGTGAAGTTGCACAATATTTACACCAATGGATCGAGTGCTGCATCGTTATCCTCGTAGCTCGATCACTTAAGTAATGAAATATGTGTTGTTTACTTAGAGGATATATCGATACCATAGTCATACCAGAAAGAGTTGTATATACTTTCCATACGATACTATTTTTGAATGCGCTCGGTATAAAGTCGGTAAATTTTTTGTTTTTTAGCTGGACCAATTCTGACTGGATGGATCTTACGATTCGGCAAATTATCGGACGTGTAGAAGGAACATCCAAATAGCCGTCGTATTTTACGCCAAATTTTGCGTTAAGGTTCTTAAATTTTTAAACAGTATTGACAGTTACGGCATGTAACAATGTACATACGATTCACACTGCCCAAGAGTTGTCCAAATTCGATAAGATTAATGGTCTGTAAGCTCAACAGCTCGAAAAAATCTCTTGGACCACTCAAGAGGCCTCGGGGTTTATTTTTAAAAATCGTTCGACACTTAAATTATCGACGTCCCATGTGAAAATCCCCCCTTCGTTCCCCATCATTGCTACCGTCATCGCCGTCCTGAGTCATCGCAACTTTGCTAATCCTCTCATCACAGTTTACAATTAAACCATACGTTATTTTTTTAATAAAAAAAAGCGCGAAGAGTTAAAAATCTCATGATCTATTTTAGCGCATTACACTATAAACGCCATACGAATTTTTCTCTCTCCATGAAGTTCGACGACATTCTCCTATCAAGTGCAGGGTCAACGTTTTTTTTTTTTTTGGTTCAAATTTGGATCCCTGCCACAAGAGGATTTAAATTAAATCTACGGGGTTAGTGTAATTCGGGAGTAAGCACGTCATCGCCATATAAGAAGAGTTTCCCTCGGGTAAAGCGGCACCTGTAATTAGCTCGTTTGCCGTCGGACTTTGTATCTAATGTACACAGCGGATTAAAGATGCACCGCCGAATATATATTTATCTTATAAAATTCTTCGGGAGCGAGTAAACACCGACGTGAACCCAATTTACATAAGAGGAGCGCAGCGGAAAACACCGCGCCGCTTTAATACGTAACCACAAGTACAAAATTAATTATTATAGATAACTCCGCACTCATTAACGCCTCGATATTTATTGTTTCTACCGAATTGAAAAGGTCAAGTCTTAATTCGGTGCGTGTAATGAGCCAGATGGCAATTAGACCCGCCACTTAAATTTTCTGGCCGTATTTAAGTGACCCCGTCTTAATTTTATAGGTTTGATGTAGTATCATTGGATTAGCGATAAGTAATTTCAAGAGCAATCGACGTCAATGTAATGCGATTAAAGTCTGGAGAGGGAAAAGTATACGAATCGCCACGGGACGGTCATAAATTAAACTTTAGTCGCTCCTATTTCTATTTATAACGGACTTTTCGAAACGGACGTATTGAAATAATTATATTTTTAAAAAATAGACAGGCGACAGGAAGAGGATGCAGCATTTAAAAAGACGATATTCCGGCTATTACTTTTTGGCAAAATCACAAGATGCTAAGGGGAACGCTAGACGGCCGTTTTTGAGCACCTGACGAATAGCGACACCTACCATCCAGTCCCTTGAAACTACTCCAACTTTTAGTAAAGGAGGACCAAGCCAAGGAGGTCTTGCTTTTATATTTTTACATTTCCTTTTCTTGGGTTCCGAACCCAAAGATCGAACGGAATATTTTCGCGGCTTGCTTTGTGCATTTGTGAATTCCGAAATTGAGGAAGAGGCACACTCACTATAAATTCGAGTAGCAGTTGAGTGTATGAAGGAGTGAGTGTTGATGGCGAGGCGAGACGAGGCGAGGCGAGGTATTGGCGAATTTGCCCCTTGAGTCTCCACTTTTGGCATAAAAATCGTTGTTGGATCCATGTGGAGTAATTTTTGATAGAAGTATTTTATGCAATTTTCAAAAGTTCCATCCATATAAATTTTCTACGTCACTTGGCAAGTTGGTCGTATATATCATCCATATGATTCCATTAGCAATGCTTTTATAACGCTACGAACCTCTTCTTTGGATTTAGGAAGTTGTGTGCAGCATGTAGGGAAACATATGTTTCTTCTTATGCAATCTATGCCACTTGTAGGTACAACTGCACACTTTGAATGCCTCTGTTACCCTCCATTTGCTCAGAATTGACAGCGAGCCTGCCTCATTATAGGCGGCTCGGAAATGGCGGTTCAAAATTTTTTACACAACTGCGACGTTTTTCCACGAGAAATTTCCATTAATCCAGACAGTTTTAGTGGTAAATCCTGCCCGAAAAAGATGCGCAGTGTCGTTTTCAAGCCGCCACTGCTCCTATCCACCTCTCCACGCGAGAGATAATGACACATTCGTAACGAACACGACCTCTGACAACTAGGAAAACTTCTGCCCGACCCGGACTGCCATAAGGATTGACACAATAGATGACTTCACTTTTGATCATGTCCTTTTGTTGCCGCCGCGAAGACGATTTCGATAAAATTCGATATGTGATCGAAGGCGAGAGAGAGAGAGAGAGAGAAGAGAGACGGAGTGCTTCGGACCACCCGAAAATGCTAATATGAAACTTCGGTCGATTTTCCGCCTGGTAGCGCACAAGACCGTCTTTCTCGTGTTAAAAGCCTCGGAACATCTTAGGTCGCAGTAATGAAAATCGACTACTCAAATAGATCTTTGATAAAAATTTTCTGCAACTATTCTCACCGTGCCTGCCATGAGGTACCACATATTTAATATAACCTCAAAGAAAATGCAGATATAATGGAGTTTTCTTTGGAACGAAAAATTCCTTTAGAAAACATGGCGACAGGGGTGTTTATCCACTACCCACTTGTCTATTATCGCATTTTATGTGGGGGATTTCACGTTATTAACCTAACGCGAACATACGGTAGGCTGAATTAATATGTTGTATTTACTAATTTACTCGCCAACTTCGAATTTCCCGCCAAATATCGCTGCACTTGCGCCTCGTTTTGTTGTAAACGCGCAGCATCGATAGAGCGCCTGTCGGACTCTGATCGACGCAAACCGCAATACAGTGATAAAGAAGATAGGATATTGCGCATGATTGGGCGGGGCTACTTTAGACGTTGACGTCACCTTGTGAGTAAACAATTCGTACTGCAATGAAAATTCTTTCTTGAAGCAGTTTCTACAAGCAAATCGCTATTCAAAATCGGTAGAACTTTTTTATTAACAATGGCCTATGACTGAATATTAGACGAACATGTTTGGAAAATTTTTTTTCAGTTAAATAACTAACTACCACTGCGTAGAGGAGACTAAAACAGGCCTGTAAAAGAGTGGGATCGCATTTCGTCTTGGAAAATTTGTTCCTATACGATATTTTCCCTTCTATCCCTGTCTAAAGAGGCCTTCACACGATTTGTGACGTGGAAACGCGATCCCAACCTCTTAAGGGTGTTAGGGTTGTTTCACCTCCTCTACGCAGAGGAAGTTGGATCACTTACTTGACTTCTCCTATGTGTTGTTCTTACGGGAATTCCGTTATAAGAGGGTGAAAACTTCTTGGATCTATTTTATTGAAAAAACAGGTATTTTGAGTTTAAATGGTAAAATTTCGAGAGGAAATTTGATTTCCTACAAAAAAGCTCCTTACAATTTTCCACCAAAAATGCATAGTTTTCTAGTTATAACCGAAAAACCAAAAAGTGGACAAAAAATTCAGTTGCACCCCAGTTGAACATATGAAACAATAAAATTCCCCTAACGTCTTAGTACCTTATTCTATGACAGTAAGTGGCCTTAAAGTAGTAGTACTTTTCAGTACAACACTGCTGTCGTTTTAATTATTTATTTAATACACCAATCACAGCTTTACCTGATAAGTATTAATGTATATCGCGTATTGTTTCTAGGAAAGTCGAGAAAATTCTAGTATTCCGTGCCGTCCTGAGTCTCCGCCCGTCTGATGTACGCATAGGCGGCGCGCACGGGTATTTTTTTTTAAATGATACAGGGGCGGTCGATCGAGTTTTCAACTACGCTTCCTTTAATAAAGCTCGACATTCACGGTTTCGGTTTGTTGCGCCTCGAAGGAAAATGTAACGTCATCCGATCGCCGCACGGAAACGAAGATTAAACGGCGATCAATCGTTAATATATGAAGTGTATCGGTTTCGAGTATTTATTCCTAGTTGCAATAAAACGTTTTATAACGCAGCGACCCAGATTTTTTCGCTTTCGGCCTTCGGCGTCGGCGGTGTATGAATCCTTAT
Organism: Cryptocephalus primarius; assembly: GCA_963576515.1. Taxonomy (NCBI): domain Eukaryota; kingdom Metazoa; phylum Arthropoda; class Insecta; order Coleoptera; family Chrysomelidae; genus Cryptocephalus; species Cryptocephalus primarius. The sequence continues at coordinate 1,457,727 of OY754949.1, read as the reverse complement.
AGTGTAAGGTACACTATTAAATTTTATTATCCATAAATTTACGGTCCGTAAATCGGATATTGTCTGGGAAAGATCGAAACGTACAATTGCACGAAGTGGTGTGTTTTCTTCATTGTCGCAGCGATCGCCTCCGTTTAGCTTCCACACGCACGCGAATCGATGACTGTCCTCGCAGTAATGATCATTAGTAATTTTACAAGTGCGACAGGACGTCTTGGAGCTTTCTCACAGTTCCTTACTGAGGTATTTCTATATTTGGCTTGTTTAAAACTACATTTTCAATAGAAACGTATTGATACGGAATTGCATTTTTACCTCTGGAACCTATAAAGTATTGAGGTATTCGTAAGAAGGTATTATCTCGGTGGAAACGTATGCACGGCCATAGGCGTACGTCGGGGGAAATTCCACGATCGCGACGGCGCGGTTCCATTTATCTTTTATCGCTTCCATACGAGAGACGACGGGTTTTACAACCGTAAATCGGTTATTGCGCGTAAACGTTCGGAATTATTGTCATTCGGGTGTTAACGTTCCTCCGGGTTCCCTAATAATTCGGGAAAGGCCTGCGTGCACCTAGGATTTATTCTCGGCCACCGCGAGAGGAATAAAGTAATCCTGGCACACTTCACTTGTGTGCACCATATTTATTTTCGTATGAGAATGACACATTAGCTTGGCTTAGAACAATGCTGCATATTTTATTTCGCGGCGTATTTTTACGTTTTACGCGCATTCATCACGGCTATCACAGATAAATTTAACACGGGAAAAATTACATTAATTTCGACTTCACCGCTTAACTCCGCCTGCCAGAAAACATTATTTATATTATATCGGCGTTAAATTATTGTCTTAATCGTATATGATTCCAACTACTAACATGTCGACGAAATATCCATGCTTTCTTCACGATTTTCAGACTAAAAGAAATATTTCTCAACACTTTTACTTTAACAATCTGACAGATCAAAAACCGCATTGATGATCGTTACTGGGAAAGACCATTTTGCCCCGAAATTTTGAATTTGCAAAAGTAGATTTCCCTAAAACCTTTAGTTTTGTGCAACAAACGGCAACACCGTACGTCAATGCGATAGAACTGTGCCTCTCGGAACATAAAACTAAAGCCTGCACTGTTGCCGATGTACGGAATTATTCAAGAAACGACCGATGAGAAATTTTCGAGAGCCCTTTATATTCTTTCGCGTAAGAAACAGTAGGTTTTTCTCTATTGATTCATATGGGAAAATCATTGCTCAGAAAAACCTGGATACTTCCATTTGCTTCTTTTTGAGGACAGTAATATTTACTGCTCAATTTTTGTGAGCATTTGTAATAAAAATTGCAAAATTCAAAATGGCGGAATCGATATGGTGGAACCGCTGTGGCGGATAATTAACTTGGTATTAATTGATAGCCGAAATATTCTATAATCCATAATGGAATTCACCCTGTGGGGTTACGCCGGCGCTCGAGTCGTAAACGTCAAATAATGTTTGGACAGGTATCACTACGAGAAAAGCCCAATTGATCCAATGAAACGTCGAATCCTCCACCATCGATCCCGTATTCCATAAATCTAGCGGTGGAAGAAGAGCAAAAAAAAGGCGAGTCGGTTCTCACGAAAATAGCCAATACAGTAAATACAGCTGCGTTACCCAGAAAACCGCCGGAAAATTTATTTTCATTAGCGACAACTTATCGGAAACGGGGCACGTTCAACAAACAACGAAAACGACAAGCGCGAATTTTTGTCGAAAAGTCCCAAACCGAAGTCGCGTAGGGCGTACGCGCGCCGGTTGAACGATCCGCTGATATAACCTCATTCGAAAAAGTTGTGAGCGAGAGAGAGAGACTTTTTGAGCATCATTAAATTAATTGATAGTTGTATTTATAGCATAGACTAAATAACGTTTCTCCGTCTCCAGATGTTTCGAACAATTTCATTAGGACTACCGACCATTTTTGTTTACATACACCGATCTCCCAAGACAAAATATGTGCGTGCGCGCACACGCACGCACGCACCCACTCCTAAAAGAATAGAGACGGCCAAAAACGTAACTTTTATTCGCGCACCGAGGATCGCGATTTATTTTACTTGATGTAATCACAAGTAATAAATGCAAACCGATACAGATTATTAACAAACAGAGATAATTACCAAGTAAGACATGATTATATTTCACCTATAGCTAAAATGACGCAAAGTGCGTTAGAAAGAAAAAGAGATTGATACAACTATAGTAATTTCTTATTTTTCTCTTACTCATAAGCCACCAGCATGAATGTTGACCATGATAGAAATGTACTGTAGCGTCTTAAAAAAATTTCATTTGTCAAAGATTACCCAAAAACGTTATTAAAGACTCAAAATTTGAACTTTTTCAGGTTTTAAGTAAAGGCATAGGCTACCTGAAATTTTAAATTTGCTACGAGAAGCTTATACATGACGCCATTAAAAACTTTAAAAATTGTGAAAAAATCAAAAGTCCTTCAAACGAACTGAAACTCCTACAGTTGCTTCATAATGAGCTACCTAATCGATGGGCACAGTTTGAAATTAATTAAAGCGACATTCCCTAAGGAATCCTATTTTTGCTGCGAGAAGCTTATGCATGAGGCAATTAAAGACTTTAAATAATTGTGAAAAATTCGAGATTCTTTCAAACGAACTAAAACTCCTACAGTTGCCTTATAATGAGCTACCTAATCAGCAGGTACAGTTTGAAATTAATTAAAGCGAAATTCCCGAAGAATTCCTACCATTAAGAATTTGGCTACCAGAAGGTTGTGCATGGCGCAATTAAAAACTTTGAAAAATTCTGAAAAATTCGAGCCTCCTTCAAACGAACCAAAATTTCTACAGACGCTTCATAATGAGCTACTTGATCGTTAGGCATAGTTTGAAATTAATTAAAGCAAAATTCCCGTATGAATCCCCATTTTGCTACGAGAAGCATATGCATCGCGCAATTAAAAACTTTAAAAAATCGTGCAAAATTCGAGACTTCTTCAAATGAACTAAAATTCCTACAGTTGCTTCATAATGAGCTACCTAATCAGCAGGTACACTTTGAAATGAATTAAATGAAAATTCCCGAAGGAATTCTAATTTTGCCACCAGAAAGTGATGCATGGCATAATTAAAAACTTTGAAAAATTGTAAAAAATTCAAGACTCCTTCAAATGAACTAAAATTTCTAGAGTTGCTTCATAATGAGCTACCTAATCAGTAGGCACGGTTTTAAATTAATTAAATCGAAATTCCCACAGGAGTCCAATTTTGCTACGAGGAAATTTTGACCTTAGGAGGATGGGGTGGTTGGTACAGTCATCGCACAAGGAATACATTAAATACTTCACGTATAGCCAGATTATTAAGAAGACTGATTGATTTTAATGTGATTTTTCGGTGATTTTGGAGTGTCGCTCCAATTTTCGCGAGTGAAATATGATTTTCCGATTTCCCGCCAAATCCACGTTACGTATCACAACGTAATAGATCGTCTCGTCCCAAAGTAAGCGCTTGACGTTTTAATCGCTCAATTTTGGAATTTGTCTTCGCCGCGTCCCGTCGGATATCGAGTTTCACACGTCGAGTTCAGCTCCTTCGGATCCACTTAACGTTCAAACTGAATAAATAACCATTGTAACACGTGCCGTACGCTGTCAAAATACCCGCTCGATAGATATTTCGGGTATATTTAGAATCGAAGTGAGTGAGCAAGAAGGGGACGGGGATCGTCCTTTAATTACGGTTTGAATGTGTGAAATTTGATAAACACTTGATAAGCGCGCGAGTAATAAATTTCCCGTCGAGATAATCTCAGTTCCGTGTGAATTACACGCGAGACGATCGATAACCGTTATCGATATTTATAGATCGGACGTGTCTCTCCCGACTTTGGAAAAATTCCCGGCCCGAGAGAGGGATTTTGGGCAGACCGGCGTTGAATCACCGTAGTAATATTTGATTTACGCGTCTAATGACTATAAGTCGAGTTGGAGCCAAACGGCGAGGGAATACAGGGCGAATCGGAATTTTTCCGCAACTCCTTTTTTCTCTCTCTCTCTCTCTCTCTGGCCGTCTTCGACGGTGCTATTTTCGAATGCCCAACTCCCCGCCGGTTTAGAAATCGACGTGTGAAGTGCTTCGGGAGCGTATCGACTATTTTTACAATTTTATTTTCCGCTTGTTTATTCGAAGACACGCCGCTCCCGACGGCAGTATCAATTTCCCTTCATATTCATCTGATAATTAATGTGTCGCGACCCGATTCCCGATTGGGAAATCTCGCCTAATCCCCGGGATTAACTCCCACGAGGCGGGCGGGGGTGACGTCCACCCAAATTACTTATTTAAAATCGTCGAAGACAATGCGACGCAATTACAACTCTCGTCCGCCGACAGATGTTTAAGGAGAGATTTCGCTAATAACGATGTCAACATGAAGGAGGAGAGGATTAACTCTCCGCGGAAGGAAAATAAGTGTCGTAAGTCGTCTCTCTAAGCGCGCACAAAACTTACAAACGCCGATGTAACTGTTAGCAAGGGCAACGATGGTATCGCAAAAATCGGAATTCCTCGATATGTTATGTTGCAGTCCACCGTTGTTGTTTGTTGTTTGTTGTTGTTGTTGTTGTTGTTGCGTACACGCTGGTTGAGTAGTCGCCATGTCCAACATCTTACCCGGTTTTCCATTTACAGTGATTCTTTCCATATATGATATACCTGATCTTTATTCTTTTATAGAACTTAAAACCAAATGTGCGCTGGAAGGCAGTTTTGAGTTCAGAACCTTGTAAGGTCGTGCCGATAATGCTTTCTTAATTTTTCGTGTGAGTTTCTTCGTTTCGACGTACTTTCGTTTCGCTCTGCAGATTCTGCCACGGAACAAATGCACTTTAGAAGGGTTTTTATACTAAATTCAATACGTATATAAATAATAGCTGTGTCGTCACCACATGACACAATAGAATCTCTTAAGAGTTTAATCGAACATGTCATTAATGTAGATCGGGAAGAGTAGGGGCCCTGATGTCGTGCCTTGAGGCACTTCTACAATTGTTTATAACCACTGTTTTCTTTCCTCACATCTGTCACCTTTTTGGAACCCAAATTGCTTTTTGGAAATTATTTTAGATTTTTTTTTAGAAAATCATATCGATATCTCGTTCCTTTCGGGAGATACAGGGTGGCTCTTCTGGCGTGATGTTACGCTGGAATATCCACTGTTCCTCTGAAACGGCTTGAGCAACAAACTTATTTTTAGCATCACATATCGGCAACAAATTAGCAACAAAATTACCGCACGAATCATATCGATATCTCATTCCTTTCGGGAGATACAGGGTGGCTCTTCTGGCGTGATGTTACGCTGGAATATCCAGTGTTTCTCAGAAACGGCTTGAGCAAAAAACTTATTTTTGGCATCACATATCGGCAACAAATTAGCAACAAAAATGCCGCACGAATCATACCGATACCTCGTCCCGTTCGGGAGATACAGGGTGACTCTTCTGGCGTGATATTACGCTGGAATATCCACTGTTTCTCTGAAACGGCTTGAGCAACAAAATCAATTCTAGCATCACGTTTCAGCAATAAATCAGCAACAAAATATGCGGCTCGATTGATATCGCCATCCCATCCCGTTCAGGATATACAGGGTGGTTCTTCTAGGGTGATATTACGCTGGATTATCCACAGTTGCTGTGGATACAGTCAGTGGAACAAGTCAGTAACAAAATGTGCTGCTCGAATCATATCGATATCCTATCTCGTTCAGGATATACAGGGTGGTTCTTCTAGCGTAACAGACATAAAAAATTAAGCACATCTTTTATATACTTATAGAATAGGCTTCATAATTTGTACACCTTTATTTGTAGTGAGGTGTTTTGGATAAAGTTTGAAGAGACTCCACATTTTTCGAAAGATGACATTTCTAAGCTCCATCGTTTTAAGCTCCCCACCTTCTGCCATTAATTAAGGGACCATTTAATTAACTAACGGCTAGTATACGGTGGCTCGTAGTGAACGTAATTTCTCAATTATCCTCGGATTTTGCGTGCGTATCGTAAAAGAAATCGATTTTATTTTGTTTATTTTTCATCGCTTAGCGGACCACCCGATCGTGTCTCCCCCTCTTTCTTTCTTTCTCTCTTTTACACAAATGTCAACGGGGCATTTTCAAGTACCATAGTTGGCGGTGAGTCGCAACCTTAATAAAATAATTGCGCTGCACTCCGCAAAAAGTGGACAGTTAATTAATTGTCAGAAATTACCAATTTAATCAGTCAGCGTAGAAATGCGACTCTCCTCTCTGTGTTTCCCACCTAACTTTTATCTCTTGCCTTTACGGTGGCAGAAGCCGAGAGAGAAAGAGAGACGCGGCAAGCACATTCGAACAATAACGATCATTATTTATTATTTATTCAGTATTAAGTGAGACGTGCCGTCCCGATGGAACGATGAGCTGGCGGATTGTCTCTGATGGGAACGCACAAACGAAAATACGTGCACGCACCGTCCATGAAATTAATTCATCTTCACTGTACACGGGGAAAAGAGAATAATTTCAATGTGCAATACACGAATCAGCTATCTTACAATGTAGCGAATCTGCACACTTTTCTTAAAAACGCCAGTTCAAACGGTGACGTCACTACTCAGTAATCTGTTCAAGGGATATATCGATATCGCTAGCATCCGTCTTTATAGCTGAAGAGTGCACAGGAAGGACGAGAAATGGTTCCAGGAAATCATTCCTTTTAAATATAGAACGAACCCAAGCTAGTTCGCATCTTTCTAAATGTAAATCGGGATTTATGGGCTTGCGGAGTTCAGTAAACACCAAAACTCATAGTTTACCTTTCATTTACGATGTGTATTGAAAGGTTTTTGATACTTTTCCCTACACATTATCTTGCTTATTTATTAAACTAGCATTATTTAGTACAGTATTGAGCCTTCACTTCTTCATTTCGTAGCAATGTGCTGACTGCACAATTTTTGTAAAAGATCCACCATATGAAGAACTGTGTAATAGTGCATTATACACAAAATGAGCCGCTAAACGCTGCCCATAAAAGTGATGCAGCGGCGTGCGGTTGGGTGAAAGTGCAAAATTATTTTTAATAATCGTCATATTAAATCATGTTCTTACTTTATTCAGGCTTAGAACTGACAGTTTTTTGGAAATGGCGAGGTTAAAAGTTAAATTATTTTTGTTTTTTCTTTAATTGGTTGTGTTTTTGCTTTCGGGTTTTTAATTTTTCCTTTCATTTGTTTCAGTTTTTCCACCGAAGCGCAGCCTAATCGTGATCAAGGAGTAATTCGCTACAGTACGAACGTTGGGGCCAATTAAGGGATTATTTTGGTAAGTAAGTTACACCTTGCACCTATTAACTACACATTATCCTCATAACTCGCCCAGGATGCTCGTAATTAGCAAAATTTCCTATTGCGTTTCGTAATAACATTGAAATCCATATCGACATTTTTGAAACCTTTACTGTTGAAAGCGACGCGGTTATTTTATATATACAAAACTTTCCATGGAACAACTGTCATTTAATGCACTTGTCCAGCCATCGAAATTCAAATGTCAAAAACTTAGTTCAAGACTTGTAGACTTAGGAGAAAACAATCTCTATACCTAAAAGTGATTCGTAATGGTGCTGACGTCGAAAGTCATGTGACGTCAGTCTCACTGCGAGTAATTTCTAGATATACGTTAGGACACTAAAAAAGTGGGGGATCTGCGCTGTCTGCTCCGTCTTCGATTTTTGACACCTCGCGTAACAAAGCTAATAACTCTGACCAATTAAAGAGGGCCCCCTCCCGTGTTTATATTTAGTCGACGATTTATGACACCTATCCTATTCCGAGGAATAAAGTATAGAGAGAGGCGAGACAAATGGAAGGAAAGGAGCGCACGTCGACGCGAAAAGGAAAAAAAGGGAAGAAGAGACGAGAGGAGAGTAATGAAGACGTCGCGACGTCCTCGATGTGTGTCAATCGGGAGTGGAAAAGAGGAGCGAAGGTTTTCTCCGCGGGAAAGAAGGAGAAAGAGAGAGAGGTGCTTGGCAGCACCGCCAGACACCCCCAAAATAGCAGCACGTTACACTCCGCAATACCAAACAGTCTGTTATATACGTAGAGAGGAGCGTCTGAGATCGCGATCTGTGATTTTTTCGAAACGTGGGAAATCCGTATAACTCACTTATAAAGCACCTTGAATCCGCGCTAGTATCTTAAATTTGAAAAAAGTTAATGCGGCGTGATGTCCACAATTAAAATATTCTTATACACCTCCGCTGTGCCTAATGAGACTTATTGTGAACGAATTCAAGCTGATAATAACCGATCATCTTATGATCAATAGTGCATGATTCCTGGGTGACTGTCTTCCTTTTACCAGGGTCATAACGAATACAGGAAGGATACGGTGAAAAAAACGACGACAACGCAGCATTAATGGGTTCAAGCTTGAAAATTAACAGAAACGACCAGACGTTTTAAATTGTTAATCGAAATTTGCCGTTGAGGCAAGAACATCTCGCTTGAACGAAAAAGTATTGTTATATAGCATCAGTTGATGTATAGTTTCAGATTATTTAGAAGAAAAATCAAGCGTCCCATTACGATGATGATCCCAATTATTTGCACGTACGGTACATCAGTGGAAAAAGAGGTGGGCCACACCAACGGCTTATTTGAAACTAAAATTGTCTCGCTTTCTTTTAAAATCCCTCACATACTCCTCGAAAACTTTAAGTACTTTCGTCACTTCCATAGTTTGTCATTATTAGTACAGTAATTGCACACCCTGTATAATAGTTAAGTGGAGCGCGACCAACATGACCGAAACGCTCGGTTTATGGTACAGGAAAATGTCGAGAGGTCTTTAAGGAGGAGATTTACAGATTAGTTAGGGGGAAGTTTTCCAAAAACTTTTTTTTTCAGGTAGATATAAAACAAGCCCTTTTGCATGAACGTTAATATGACAGTAGGCAATGAACTGTGGAAAAATGATTAGGTTGCCGAGGGTATAAAGAGGTGAAATTAATTTTTGAACACGTCTGCGCAGCTTTTAATTAAATTTTTTCGAGTTGATAGAAGAAAAAAAGCCCTTTTGCGCAAAGGTTAACACGGCAGTAGAGAATAAAATGTAAAAAGCTAATCGACTTTCGACTAAGATGTCGGCAAAAATGTCTCCAAAGATTTTTCTCAAATTTTCTTCCACGGTGTTTTATTGAAAAATCCAAATCATACGGGAAACGTTTGAACTTTGTGTATTTAGAACATTTTTTTAAAATGCCTGATCGACTTGTAGAGTGGAAATTAATTTCACCCCCTGTTGCCAAGATGTCGGCAAAAGCTTGTCCTCCAAAGATTTTTCTCAAATTTTCTTCCACGGTGTTTTATTGAAAAATCCAAATCATACGGGAAACGTTTGAACTTTGTGTATTTAGAACATTTTTTTAAAATGCCTGATCGACTTGTAGAGTGGAAATTAATTTCACCCCCTGTTGCCAAGATGTCGGCAAAAGCTTGTCCTCCAAAGATTTTTCTCAAATTTTCTTCCACGGTGTTTTATTGAAAAATCCAAATCATACGGGAAACGTTTGAACTTTGTGTATTTAGAACATTTTTTTAAAATGCCTGATCGACTTGTAGAGTGGAAATTAATTTCACCCCCTGTTGCCAAGATGTCGGCAAAAGCTTGTCCTCCAAAGATTTTTCTCAAATTTTCTTCCACGGTGTTTTATTGAAAAATCCAAATCATACGGGAAACGTTTGAACTTTGTGTATTTAGAACATTTTTTTAAAATGCCTGATCGACTTGTAGAGTGGAAATTAATTTCACCCCCTGTTGCCAAGATGTCGGCAAAAGCTTGTCCTCCAAAGATTTTTCTCAAATTTTCTTCCGCGGTGTTTTATTGAAAGCTTCAAAGCATATGGGAAACGCTTGAACTTTGTGTGTTTTTTGAAAATGCCTTGGTAAGGAAAATTTCAAATCGAAGGTGAAAAAGGTTCAAAATTTTGTTATCGGCTTACCATGGAAAACTACAGATTTTCCGCGAAAGAAATGGCTTTTGTGTCAAATATCAGTTTAACAAAACATGGAATATACAGTGCGTAACAGAAAACAGATGCAATGTGACCCGGAAACTTTCGTGTATGCGCGAAATGATGCGTTTGACGTTCTTTCTGTCCGTGTTTCTTTCTTCTTTTCGCGTACAAAACGTAGTAATGTTACAATAGCGATTTATGGTCAAATGTGCCGTATCACGTGTAAAATGTATGTCGTTCGTCTGCGTTTCGTATACAAATACCGCGTGAACATTTGACCTAGGCATTGAAGCGAGACCACCTCACTATTATTGTCTGGGGCTAATATGACGTTTTCATCGAGAAGATAAATTAGGCTTGGTCTACCGTACGTCGGCTCGCCTTTCAGACTTCGGAACGAAGCGGAAAAACACGAAGATACCAATTAATACGTTTATCGAATTCGTTATCTGCCGAAATGAAAATCGGACGTTTTCCAAAAATCCTCCTTTCCGGGAAATCAGGAGTTTCTCCGATCCGCGCCGGCGCCTCCCTGATAACACCGCAATTACCTGCCGGGAATCTAAGATCGAGATCAATTTGGCGCCTACTTAAAATCTATGCTATATATTGTTATTTATAGAGGCGCGTATGGTAATCGTCAAAAAACATCAATGAGCTTGATAAAGCGTATTGTTATCTGACATAACTGGCGATAAATTCGAGACAATCGAAAGATTATTGTTATTGATACCTCGTTGCTTCATTTCATTTCGGAGGTGAAGTATGAGACATTTTATCGGGGAATTTAATTAAAAATGTGAATTTTCGCGCGTGTCCTTCACTAAATTAATAACTCTTCTAATCCTACTGAGCATAGTCTGCGTTGCAATGTTTCGAATCACCCTGTATTGTTTCAGAGAAAATTTAATGCTACCGCTTGGCTCGGTAGTCAAACATCACTAAGTTACAGAAAAATTATTTTCTAAAAATTTCTCAAAAATTATATTTTTTTCCCAAAAACTACCGGATTCTTCAGGAAAATATTATTTTTCCCAGTGCCCTGATCCTGTCACCTTTTGCTGGGGGACTGAATGGCAGGCAATTTTCATGATTTTTAATGAAAAGCCTTTTTTGGGGTTGTTTTGAAGTTTCAAGGGCTGAAACTGCGGTAGGGGCTGAAAATATGCCGCAAGTGCGTCCTTAGCAATAAAATATCTAGCTTGCCAAATTTTTGTGGCTCCGTTCGTTCCAGAGCAAAGGATATGGATAATGCGGCTTAAGTCTTAACCCAGATCATCCCCTGCGCCTTGCGAAGAGGTGCAGCAAAGAAAATCGAATTTTGCAAAAATATACAGCAATTAAGTAGCAATAATACCCCAGTTAGGAAAAAATTGTTACTTTTTTTTGAAATTAAGTAAGTACTGCGCTAGGGGTTGAAGGAGTGGTTCTGGGAATCCGCTACTACTTCCTATCCCTCGCACTATAATATGCCACGTACATGTCGACATCTTTGGTTCCGTAGGTACAGGTGTGGATGATGCGGCTTAAGCCTTAAGTCAGATTATCCCCTTTTCTCGCTAAGGGGTAAAGTAATAACATCGTACTGTGCTTAAAAGTTGAGCAAACAAATAGCCCGATTTTTTTACGATTTTTCTGATATTTCAGGGTAAAGTACTGTGCTAAGAGTTAAAGGGGTGGTTTTGGGAATCCGATGCTCGTACCTATCGTCAGTAATAATATGTATGTGGAGATGCGGTTGTGGTTGATGTGGCTTACGGCTTAAGTCAGATTAAAATCGTGGTTCGCGTAATAAGTTAGCAATAAATTACAATGGCCTCAGAAAATTTCAAAAATGCGCTCCTTGGCAACTTAATAGACCGAGAAATGGGGGTAATTCCCGGGAAAATCTTCGAAGGGGGTAAAAGTAGCAAATTTAGAATTTCAACGGTCCATTGGAAAATATCTATGTAGAGGGTAGAGGGTCCTAAGACTTTCCCGTTTTTTTTGACCCGTTTCTCAGGCTATAATAATATCTCGTTGAGGGTGCCTTACCGAAATTCGGCTGACAGACCCTGAGGACGGACGCCTCGTTGAACCTCCTCCTGATGAGCTTCGGCGGCGCGACCGACCAGAACCTCGTGCTGGACGCGTTCAGGAACAGCAGGTAGTCCTGCTGGAACCGCCTCTCCTTGAGGTCGATCTCGAGGACGAACGGGTCCATCGAAAGGTTCTTCACGTCCTTGTAGACCCTGTTCCTCTTGAACACCCACTGGTTGCCGTTGCTCGCGTTCAGGGCGATGTTCTCGGCGCGCACGACGATCTCAGCCCTGTAGGCCTTTAGGGAGATGTCCTCCGATTGGCGTTGCCTGCGGCGCCTCTTTTTGACGGGGGTGGCGCGCTGGGGGCGAGCCCGCGGCTCGTGGTTCGAGGGGGGCGGCTCGACGCCGGGGTCGGGGGGGAGGACGTGGTGTTGCTGCGCCCTCCGCAGCCGCTGGTGCCTTATCCTGTGCTGGGGCACCGCCATGGCGGTCACGTGGAAATTGCTATTAACGTTACTATTCTTTTTGGTGATGTCCGTCATCGCCAAGTTATCTATGCGGAAACCAGAACAACTCAAAACTGCTAAGATCACTAGGAACAGGAAACATACACATTTTTCATACGCTAGTCTATACATGTCTGATCTGGGGGGGACGTGATGGTAGTGTGGTCCTAGGATACGATCACGGCCCGGCGTCGCGACGTCGTGACTCCTTCCCCTGCGCCGGGCGAGACTCCCTCATCGCTCCGGCCCCCGGAGGAATCGAACGATGACCGATCGCGGCGGCTCCTCGACATATCATCCCCTCGGGGGTTCACGAGCCCGTCGTCGCCTGGGGGGGCACCGTCTCCGCGGGCGACGCGCGCCGCATCCCGACCGCCCCGGGGGTTTCCCGAACGCCGACACCGCGCGCACCGTCTCGAAGAGATTCCTCTCCGCTCCTGGAGAAGGCGTCCTCCTGGTGATCCGCTCCCTCGGCGGTGCGGTGGTGGTTCGCGCGTCGCGCTCGGCTCTCCGCGTTTATACCGTACGTGTACGTCCGTCCGTGTGCGTCGCCTCTCGAGACTCGAGGCTGGATCGGGACTGCGTGATCGACTGTGACGGCTCTCTCGGCGCGGCGCGGGCCCTCTCCGCATCTGCCGGCGGGCGCCCGAAGCGCTCGCCGACGCCGTCGCGACGCTGAGCGGTCCGGTTTTTTCTCTCCGAGGGGGAGCGCTCCGACGCCGCGACGACGACGACGACGACGTCTTCGCGCTCGGCCCGATTTCGCTCACGCGATCGCCTGAAGAATCGTTTCTACTTTTTTTTTTTTTTTTTACAGAAAAGTTACAGAAAAATTCCTAATTTTTTACAGAAAAACTATGATAGTGACGAGCATAATTCTCTTCGGGGTATTTTCTTATTCATTTTATATCCTTTTTTCGCAATAACGATGGTATCGTGACGAACACCCCCGGAGTGACGTACCGACCTTTTATTCCACTAATGTCAACATTGACTTTACCCATTTTTCACACAAACGACATCACATAACATGGAAACTACCCTATACCCCCGTATTCGTTACGCTTCCCCCTCCCTTTCCAGTGTCGTCCTCGACACTCCGACACTCCTGATCTTCCTCCACGGCAAGCCATGTGAGCACCCAGTAGCCATTCATTGGAGAGAGGGAATAGTGTATTTCAATCATCTTCTCATTTTCCGGGCACAATTTACCTAAAAATTCAACAGAACGCCCGCCATGTCCATTTTCACAAGTAAATCTGAAAATATGTACATGTGTACCTCCATCCAGTACAAAAATTCATCAGCAGTAAATCGACACCAAGCAAGTCAATCCTCCTTCTGACCGACAGACTCAATGGGTGATCCCAATCCCAACCAATGCTCGAGGTACAATAGGTTCCGTCTCTTGAAATCCTCCTCTGCTTAATGGTTCCACATGGTCAACCATTTCAAGTGTTTTGAAAGGGTGGTCCAGTAGTTATAGTTAAAGTTATAGAGCGAAACTTATCTTTATTTCTGCAATCTAGCACATACATCCGTTTATGTAGGTAAAGGTGCAACGGACTTGGTAGAGTTCATTATCCCCATATGTTTATTAAACTATTGGTATTTAAATTCAGCAAAAATTACCAATGTGAAACAAATGCTTATACTTAGTAAAATTCCATTGCATCAATCAGCGCCCGTCCAAAACGAGTTACGAATGTAAGGGTAGTTTTTAGTAGGGATTTTAGCATTCTCATGAATTATTTTTACGCGCTAATCAACTATGATGGTTCTACTAAACGTTTGTATTAAATTTTCGCTGGAAAAATAAGTAAAGGAACAGACACTTTAGAGCCTTCGCCATAATCAAGCACTGCTGACAGGCTAAGAGGCAATTAGGAAGTGGCTAAACGGCCGACGTGACGAATACTATTTTCCATCGAACAGATGCCTGAAGCGGTTGTGTTAATGTTAGATTTTTTTTCTGAACAGGAACATGATTACAATGTCCTAATGGGTGATTTTTTAATAGATATTAATCTAGAAAGTGAGAGGGACAAAAAGTTACATTGTCCTTTTGACCAGTTTTGACTAAAAATACACAAGCAGCACCGAGCAACCTAACCCAATGGTGGATTCCATTCTACGTTTTTAAAAGAAAAACAAGGATAGGGTTTATGACATTCGGGTGTATTGCAAAGTTGTTACAACATAACAATATGATATATACAATAAAAGTACTCATCGGGAGTAAGGGGGATGGAAAGATACACGCGTCAGCTGGAGCGAAAAAGGTCGCCCGTACGATCCCACATCATAGGTAGGATACCTCTCACCTTAAGTTCTAAAATAGCACGAGGATGTTTCTGATCTTAACGGTTTCACCAAAAAAGCGCTTAGTGTTTAGTTTCCGTCGTCACCTCTTCACATCGGTGGCTTCCCGCCGAGCCCGCTCGAACGTTCCAGCTCGTGAACTCGATATTGAAACAAAAGGACGTTTGAAAGTACCGCCCCGAACAGGAAACAACACCGACAACCCCCTCGCGTAGACGAGGGTGGGACCGTCTAGAAACTTACGTACCGTACGTTGCGATTTACGTCGGATTTTACGGCTCGTCGGAAGTTCGAGATCAAAAGAGTCACTTGAAGTGATTTAGTGTGAATTATTAGTGAATGTGTTTATATTATACGCGGAATGTCTACACTCGAGGTTTAATTTTACGAGATCTCCGTCCGGAGAATTCGCAACACCTTATATAATAAATCTGTTAGGTGCGTCGGTTACATGGAACCCAGATGCACTGTACGGTTTGGATTATAGTTCGTAGATCCGGGCGGGATTGTAGTTTCCCCCCGTTTTTTAAATTTTCCAGAGGTTGTTTATTGACGTGCCATTGTTCCAGGGAAAGAGGGGGCGCGCGCGCGCGCGCACACATACACACACTCATATGCATATTTTAAAAATGTGTTCACTGAAACCAATAACAGATCCTTTACTTTTCCAGCCCAAAGTATAAATATTTAATTTCGATAGAATTTATTAACTCGTTAATTTTAGCTTTCGGTTGTGTAAATATACCATGCCGGCAAGGTAATAATAATAAATAATTTAAATTGAGGCGCCTGAAAATGCACATTTTGCCGCTTTTTTACTGTATCGTGAATAGCGTCGAGATAAATTAAATTATTATTTTAAATAAGTTTATTTGGAATTTGACGCAATCATTATTGAACCGCAGTCATAAACTCTGATTGCCTTTCAGCAATCAGCCTCGTAAATCTAGACCAATAGACGTTTAATGGGCCGTACTCTTCTATATTAACGAAGTAGGTAGATTCTTCCCATATTCGAAGCAATTTCCTCGTACAAGCTTTTCCCTATTTATCGGGCCACATTTTCCTCTCCCGCATTATGAAACTCCCATTAAGTGGGATTTTCATGAGGTCACTAACTCCATCAGCAAACAAGACGCCTCCTCTCCTTCCCTCTGTATAGCCATCTTTATTATGGGGGTTCAAAGGTCAGACGAGATCTCCTCTCGATATCTGTTTTCCCTTCATGCTCTCTCTCGCTCACTCCGGTCGTATAATGGGGAAAAGTCGTAAATTGATGGAAAACGCGGGCGCCGAGGTTTTTCCTCGGTGGCGCCATTCTAGCTGATAAAACTGGACGGCCGACGTCGCGACGTTCCGTCGTTAATGTAGACGCGACGGCGGTGCCGGATCCCGAGGGGAGATCTCGGGAAAATTCCCATCGATTTTCGTGGCGGGGGACGTCGAGACAGATTTTTCGACCACTTTTCAAAAGCGATCCGCCATAGGAGAGCGCCATGTGGATTACTGGAAAAATAGGGGATGTGATGGAACGGGAAATTAACATAACCTCAAAATGGTTTTAACACCGTCAAAAGAAGTGATCGTTCAGCAAGGTACTGAAGGTCCTTGAGGAAAATGAAGAATCCCGTTAGAAATGCTCGTTTCATGAGCACTGCGTTTGATATCACATGCTGAATATGATTCAGTTTTCAGGAACATACTGAAGAACCTTCAATACAGTGAAGGATTTCGCTAGAATTGCACATTTTTTGGACGCTGTTTTGTCAATTAAAGTCCATCATCCTTCAGTCTCCAGCAGGACACTCATGAGCACTGCGTGAGGTTCCTACTATTCCCTGTTCCATGCCAAATGTCATTGTTCCAGGATTCCTGGTGTTTTATCCTTGGTTTATCCCAAGCCAAAGGTTATCCCACCGGCGTTTGCAAAAGTGAGGTTATGTGAGGATTTCTAATTCCACCGCCATAGTATATCTACTTCAGCTGCTGAATATCGTTATGTGTTAAAGTTCTTTCATGCTTTCTTATTAAATGTTCAAATAGGCCATGTGGTGTACTCTTCTAGCGAAATTCTTCTAATTACAGCCAAAAATACATCCAATAGAACAAATTGCAATCGAAATTAACACCACTTTTTTATTGGTGCGCGTCTATCTATTTTTTTCGCAAAGAAGCTCTTTGAGGTTACGTTATGGGATGTTCCATCATTTTCCTGATTTTTCCAGAAATCTACATTGTTTGGGAAATCTCTTGGGAAATTTGAACCCATCAGTTTTTCAAAATTTATCATTCTGTCTTCTCCAAAGATCATACAGCTTAGATTTTCTCATTGATTTCAAATAATGGAAAGTCTACATCATGCTGACAATGAACAACAGTACCTTCAAAAGTTTTCAAGGCTAATATGACTTCAAAATTACATTGAGAAGGTTTACAGAAGTTCCAAACGACTACGTTAGGAAAAATCAAAGTTTCATCAAATCAGAAAGTGTGAGTTGCGCTGAAGAAACATTCTTTTATAGTTTTGGGGCGCCAGAATGGATTTAAAATTGAAACCTAGGCGGTTGATGGAAATCTCAAGAAAGATGTTTACGACTGCGACGAGGATCCAAAACCAGAACTCTCGGAATACCTATAAGGGGTAAGAAAAATAATGATGATTTAATAGTGTAAAGAGAAAGAAATCTTGAGGTGATCGTCCGAACTGCAAATAACGATAGATCTCAAGGCCTTTTAGTGCCACCACAACCCAAGAAGAGTATTGGTAACAAACAGGATTAGCATATGAAATGACAGGACTTATGGATAAGTTTAGAACTTTCAATATTCCCCAAACTACGTAGATCTTGCAACGTTGCGCTGTAAGGGTCAAAGCCCACCCGTAGGAGTCCCATTGGAAAAAAATTAGTCCTGGATCGTTCGATGTGGTGATACAATAAGCAGTTTTGATGAACCGATGAGGGAAATTTTTCCGGCGCTTATAGCGAAGGGTTCGTCGCTCCCAGCAAAAAAACGAATCCCCATCGCGAGGGAAAACGAAATTTTTACGAGGGATGGAGACGTTCGTCCTACTAACTTTTGCGTCTGGCAGGTTTATTATCCGTTAAACGGTCTTCCATTCCGTCAGGTATGAGGACGTGGTATTCCGTGATTCGTGTCAAACGTGAGCCCTAAAGGATTAAGATGCGCGTACCTGGACCTTTTGGTCCGAAACGTCATTATTTGCCCCTGAAATGGAATTATGTGCGTTTAAAAAGGGCCGCATGGGAAAGGGCGGCGAGGACCGATTGTTGCGAGATAAGAAGATTAAGGGAAATTAGTACCTACCGTTCGGAATTATTTTGAGTACTGGTTTAATGCGTCGAAAGGGATTTAAACGGTCCAAATATTAAGGACGGCTTATTGGATTCATTAAAAAATAATTCCGAATCCAACTGAGAATGTATCTTAAATTTCTTTTTCAAATTTCAGTTTGGTGTAATTTTTTTTATTAGTCCATCCTTTGTGCGTTGCGGCTGCGCACTAATAAATCTCAGGCTTATAGGGACAAATCGCTTCGGTCTCGCCATCTATCGGGAAAACTCATAAGTCGTGGTCTCAGCTTGCAGAATTCTCTTAAGAAAGGAATGTATTCAAGGTATCTATATTTCGAGACGGTTCCATCAATAGAAGTAGGATTAGGTGCTCAAAGATGCTGTGATCAAAAAATTGGTGTTTTTTTTTATAGAAATCATATGGACAAATTTAAATACCATTAAAACGATTGTAATGGAAAAACTTCTTTACTTCATAATCGATTTAGAGTTGAAAGAACAGTTGTAATTGAAAAAATGTAGGTACATTCTATTTGCACTTATCAAAAGGTGCCCTTAGAGTGAATAAACAACCCGAGGAGGTATTTTTATTACCGGAAAACCTGAGGATTATTAACGTTTCGACGTAAATACTCTTTTAATAAAAGTGATATCGCGATATTAAAAATTCTTTTCATACGGTGACGTAGGCACTTGTCTCTCTTTCCTTAAGAAAAACATAAGGGATATTAATCGTTTCTGTTTTATTCACGTATAGGTTAACAAAGGGAAAAATCACATTTAATTTGCAGAAACGTTGGAGCCTCAAAAGACTCTCGTATCAAGTTTGGCGTTAATGGGGGCGCCTTTTCGCTGTTGCCGCTTTAACGGACTCAAATTTAAAGCTTGACAAAAATTCGTATAAGCGATTACACGTCAAACTTTCCAATAGCTTATTTGAGTGAGAGTTTCACTTAGGAATTTTCCCGATCCCGTCAGGTTTCAGCCCCTTCGGCCGCGATAAGCTAAATATTTAATCACGAGACTGTGTCGGAGGCCACGTCGAAGTTTGCAGGACGCTTTTGCTCTCGAGGAGCGTTGAAACGCTGCCAAGTGGAAAGTGCACGTAATGGACCATAAGTAACAGGAGTGTGGAGAAGATAGGGATGACAATGCTTGTGGGCCCGGGACTTATCCTTATAATCCTGGAATCGTAAAGAGAAGTTACTGGCTTTTGGGGCAGGGCGTTGATCAAATATTTGTCGACGGATTCTTTGTACCTTTCTTCGGGACGTAGTTAATAAAAGGCTCTCCACGTGTGAAGCGGCGAAGCGAATATCCATCCTATCGTTAACGTAATTATCGTTGTTATGCAACTACGTTGATTTCATTTTTCTGGCACGTGTCGCTGTGAAAAACTCAAAACTTTTCGTTTGAGCCTTCAGACGTAAGAAAACCTGAAGGATACTACGAGTAAAATGAGCCGCCAAGCGTTTTTGCTTTGCACACGCAATATCTTACGTTTGTTACTTGTCCTGCACCAAAAAATTATTGCTGATGGTCCAGTCTTGCATACATACGTTGATTTAATTTGTTTCAATGTAAAGTTCCAATCTTTTAGGCTGTTTGGTGCTGAACCAAACAAAATTATTTTTTCTGACATCCTTGGTATACTTTTGACCTTTACATTTTATTCCCTTTTACCAAAATTCGAAAGGGGAGTTTGCATTTACATTCATCGAGCGTATTGATTTTAATTTCTTAATTACAATCTTTTATTATTCGTTAAAATTGAGAGAAAAAGATCCTGAAGTTAGAGAAAGAAAACCACATACTTGACAAAATATCGACGATTTATTTTATCACAACATAAATAAACATTTATGTCTAATTAACTTGTCCTTAGGTAATAAATGAATATATTTACAAGGAAGCAGTCAAAAATACATTTAGAGCGGTGAAACGTCCACATCGCCTCGTAATATTGTCATAGTTCAATATTTGACCGAACTTCCTCGTCATTTTGCATGCTTCTCCAACTTTATTTGAATAATATCGAAGCCAAGAGTTTCCCTTGAATTTAAATATGGTTTTCCATGAATAAAAGTCCCGCTGCGGACTTTTACGTTCGTAATAAGTAAATGGAGAGCTGTTTCACGTACCGTACGTTTAAATTTCAATCGATAACATGTCTTTTCCATTTTGGCTGTCGGAATTGGTGAAAAAGGAAAGATTCCTTTTGTCACTGTTAAATTTTTGGGTGACATGTCGGTCTGTATGTGTTTTTGACTCTATCCCTTTTAGTCCAATATTTGACGGCGTTTGCTCAGAATTCTTTCGGTCTAAACCGATTGACGTAAAAATGGAAGAAAACGTTAATGGGGGTTAATGTTAAACAAAAAAGTTTTTCAAGTTATTTCCGATTGAAATTGTTGATTTTTCGTTAAAAAATGCATGTTTTTAAAAGATATTCTTGAGGTAAATGCTTAAAGAATCATCAAAGGAAGGTTTTTATGGGTTGAAATGTTGCAAGAACAGCGATATTATAATCGGTATAGGCCGAAAGAATTCCGAGGTAATACCGTATTTTTACCCTCAATTACCGAACTATTTATCGAAACTGGAGATTACTCTTATCCTATTCTCTAACGTATGATCATTTAAATTGTTTAAAAACGCAACGTTATTGACTTAAAATCAGACTTGTATTGCTTTAAAAAAATAACAAATTTTTGAGAATTTCCTAAATTTTTCCTGTCTCGGCCAATGATAAGTAATCCAAGGACAATTTAAATGAGCATAAACTACAGAATCGCCTCTTTATTTCTCCTTGCATGGCAATAATTATACGAAATCAAGTAAATCTGTTCAAACACACCGGCCAGTCTCGTTCACGTTTCCTATTGTGTGTTACACGCCTATGGATTTCGATAGCGTTGGAAACCAAATTTCAGACTCCGAAATAAAGAGTGATACGTAGTACACCTACTGTATAAATAAATAAATCACAACCACACACATATTATGTACCGTATGTTTCAAAAAATTTACACCATGTAGAAAACTTTTTAGCATCACTCTCTTATAAAGTGTGTACACGAAAAAAATTAATGAAAAGTTGCTCAAAATAAGGGTAGAAAAATACCTGCCTTGTTTTTAATTTGAAACACGCTGTATATCGATATCCAAAGGTTTTATATCAATTGCGTAAGTAAAATTTGTGAGAAGATATTGATGATTATTCCATTTTGAATGATCGCTAAAAAGCATGCTTGAGTACAGACACATCGATACTTTTTTTCGAATGCTGTAAGACCCCAAGGAATTTTTTTGCCACAGCGTGCGGAAAATTCGTTTTCCCATGCCTGTGCGTGTATCGTGCCTTATCTTTAACACGCTGTATGAACGTATTAGAGGGCAATTTACATCAGAAGAAAATGACAATTTCAGCACTTTTGTATAAACAAATTGAATAACTTTTGTATTTTCAATATTCAAAGTTCCTAATGAAAAGTTGGTTACGAACACAAATTTTGTAAAAATTGAAGTCTCGGGGGCTTACCGTTTACCCTTAGCTAGTTACAAAATAATTTTGACTTGCAACAGAAAAAGTTTATAGTTCTCGACACCAGAGAAAAGCTGGTGTTGCTTATGCGCGGGTTCGTAGTCAACTACATGCGCAGTAAAAATTAAAAGGGTACCAGTGTAAAAGCATCGAAAATTTTAGAAGCGCGCCCTACTTACGTTAAACCATTGAAACTTAACTGAGACGCTTTGATTTGTCTAAACGAAGAGTGTTTTGTAATGTTTTATGGTAAATAAGTCGCAAACTGGTTTGCTCCTCCCGCTTTTCTCTCTGGTCACCAACAAAATGGCCGCTGAAATACTTTCCAGCTACGGTCCAGACTTTTCGAAACCCCTAATTACAACATACACTTAACGCTCTTCCCTCCCTTACAAAGGCGTCTCCGCCTCGCCGATGAGGACGATCACATCCTCGTTTCGTCGACGGCCACGTGGTTCAGTCTTTCCTATACGACGAAGGACCTGGTGGTCCTCTGGCTCGATTGGTACCCTCTGCTCCTTAGCGTCGACTGGAGGTGGTTGTGGATCGCCGGTACCGCCTTCATGCGGTGCAGGTAGTGCATTTGGGTACCGGAACCGGAACTGTCTTGCCACTGAAATCAACAACAGGGGCTGATCTTAATTGGTCGAGTTGCTAACCTGCCTTCGGGAATCGCGAGGGATTTCACCCTGTGTGTTTTATTTGTAGGTGCTGTGCGAGCGGAATTGCTGCAGAGGGCGCTGGAGCAAAACCCTACCTGGACGCGAGCGGGGATATTGGGCGAAGGAATGGAGAACGAGGCAGGACGTCGCCATCTACACAATCGGTGAGTAATTAAAAGTAGGAAATTCCCAATAATTATTATTTCGTGACTGCAACAGTCCCGAGGGAAAAGCCAAAACGTCAGCATGAAATTGACAGAACGAGCGATAAGGCTTGGTGCGTGCGCGAAGCACATGTTTTTGGCGGCCGGTGTAAAATAGTAAAAATCTACGCAAAACGGGAAATGAGGGGGTGGCCGTTTCCAGTTTGATCCCACGATTTAACAAAAATTGGGTTAAACTCTGAGCTCGGATATGAGGAAAATAAAATTTCCACTGTATGCGGGTTAATAATCACGCCGTTTAATATTTTCTGCGGTTGCTGTAGGCTGAAGGGCCGAGAGACCTTTTAGTCGAGAAAAACTACCCCTTGAAGTTACAATATAAATACAACAGAAAATATTATTTCTCCTTCTTAGTAGTTTAAATGGGAATTAAAGCACCTTTTTGTGTTGTTTAACTGCGCTTTCTCAGATCTGCGTTATTTCGTTTAATTTATCATTCCATCGTAGGAATCTCATCTCCCCAGCTTCTGACGTCATTCTTGATTGAAATTTTAATATCTACCTACGCCCATTATGGATCTATGAACAGGTTCGCAATTAATTCGCCGGGGGAAATTTAATTACACCCCCAACGCATCCCAAAACGGATCGAAATTACACAGCGAATTACGAATTAGGTTTTTGAAAAATGCTCCGAAATTTACGTAACATAATTTCGAAAAGGTCTCAATGAAGTTATCCCGCAGCGGTATTAGAAGGGTGGTTCATCGGACTAGAATGTGCTTTTAAGGGAGGAGAAAAGACCGGAATCGCGTTAAAACGAGACGAAACACCGACTCCGAAGTCCGATAAGCAACAGTCTTATCGCCGCTCGAAACTTTTCCTCTGCGACCCGTTGTTGAATTAAGTAAGAGGGGGAGCACGATGCTTCGCTTAATTAGAGAATTAGGGCTGAAATAGTGGCGATTAGAACGTCGGGGGGGGGGCTGTCACTTAGGAATCTGTACAACAGGCGTTGTACTCACACATTTTTCATAACAGGATGTGAGCGTGAAGTGTTAAATCCCGTAGGATGTACAGAGATTCCTCCGAAAGTACCCAGGCTTGTAAATTATTGTACTGCAGCGGACAGTTTTGGAAACGCCAAGGAAATGTCCAAGGGAGTTTTCACCAAAACATAGAATGATATGGCGGATGATTGGTGTTGCCGCCATTTATTTAAACCTTCTTCCCACGTTGTAATTTCTCCCTAATTGTTTGTAATTACACTTGCCACATGTCCATTTCGATTACATTAATCGTCCGAAGATGAATCTCGGCTCGACAACTTTTTCAATTAATTTCTAAAACCTCTCAATAACGAAACCCTGTAAAGTTTTAATCCACGCCATCGATTTGGTTAGAACTTTGACGAATCCATATCGTTATTAATCATCAGACTCGATTCAGACTATATCAATGTATCAATTTTTGATTTGGGAATGAGCTTGACCACATTTTCATCGATAGCTCTAAGGGCTATAAGGCTGTAAGGTGGTTGTGAGGCAAAATTTTCCCCGGTTCGTTTAAAAAAATAACAAAAATGCCTTCATCAAAGATATATCCGTTGATAAATTTACGTATACAATTTATAACAAAAATTCTAACACGGTTTTCCCTTTATTGACTCATTACACAGCCACACGAAAAAAGTTGTCTATTACTTACATGAAATGTACGTTTCCTGTAATAATTTTGCCGCCTGATCACAAATGTGGTGTCAGAATTGGGATATCACGTCACAATTTTTCGTAACTTCAAGGAAAACACGTGAAAATTAGTGAAAAAGCACTAGAAAACAATCGAGAAAAAGCTTCTTTCGAAATATTTTTGAGGATAAACCGCCATAACCTTAAAAGTAAGCCTAGGATCTAAAAATCGTCTTATAATTTTCACTACACACGCGATTTTACACAAGAATAAGCCGTTATGAAAAGCCGGGTCCTTTCAGGACACTGGAAAACGCACGTGTGATGCATGGAATATCGGGTGTCTTCGTCAGTTAATGAAATAAGTTCGTGTGCAGGAGATTCAATAAAAGTTACCGAAACTATCCCACTTCAATAGTAGGGAACCCAAGAGCAGCGCCGTATTAGTTTAGCAGTAATCGCAGTATCCTCCGAACTGCATGAATTGGTAAAAATTACCCAAAAACTTGTTAAATCCGAACCGTCAAGTTCTCAAATGTGCTGAGCAATTGAGTGATAAGCTACATACAGCGATTTTTAAAACAAGTCCATCTATCTAATATTACAGCAGCATCGTGCAGTTTGTCCCATTGCAAGAGTTAAAAAATCTCTCGACACTTCCATACCATGTAAACTCCGCAAGATCATAGCTTGAAGTTTCCTTAAGAAAATCAAGAAGCTTTAACTTCCTTGAAAACAAGCATTTTCGATATACGTCCATAATATTGTTTCTATAATTTTGATAACACACTACCATAACTTTCCACGCCCCCTTAATCGTAACCCCCTTACGTCACGTAACTACTTGAAGACTTTTAATTGATATCTCTGTAATTACGAGGGTTACAGGGTTGAGAGATACCTCAAACGAAAGGGGTACACTTTATCGAGGAATCATAAACGTAGGATATTTCCTTGGCATGGATGCCAATCCATTACCATGGCATTATTTAAAGTAGATAGGATAGAAGATAGCAGTATTTAAGAGGGATCCGTCTCACACAGCAGCACCGTTTTAAATACGATTTATTAACTCCTAAGACGTGACTTTTGCAATGTCATATGATGCGAATGTGATGTACTTATAGCGCATAATGGAGGAGGCTGTTTTAGGAGGAGTAGAGTAGGTGTTAGGAGGAGGAGTTTAGTAGACAATAGTCCGGAAAAGTTCCACGTGCAACGTTAGTAATTAAAGTTTGTAACCTACCGTAACGACTCACCTTGACCAGCTGCCTCCGCCTCCGGAAGGTGACCCTGTCGGTGAAGAGGTTCTTGATGGAGTTGCGGAACTTCCTCGAGAGGGCGCAGTAGATGATCGGGTTGAGGGCGGAGTTGCAGTGGCCCAAGAGCAGCAGGTACCTCTTCACGTCGTGCAGCGTCTCCTCGTCGACGCCCGACAGCGCCGTGCTCCCGATGTCCAGCAGGAGGACGATTATGTGGAAGGGGAGCCAGCAGGCGGCGAACACGAACGCGAGCAGGAGGAGGATGCAGGCGACGCGTTTCCTCCCTTTTATCACCTTGTTCCTCTGGTGGAAAAACGGTGAGTTTTAGAAGGAAATAAGAGTAGTGTAGAAATTCTTTTGGGCGTTGAGTAGTGAGCCCTAAGTTGCATATTTCTTTAGTATTTGTGATGAGTCACAAAAGTTGAATTTGAAAAATTTGAAAATTGAATTGAAAAATGGTTATTTGAGCCGTTCGTGATCACACTTTGAGGCTCAAAATGGCGAAGTTTTGCCAAGCATTTGGAGCTCAAAAGTCTTATCTACAGAGCTCATTAGGATGTGCTTAGGTTGAGTAAAGTTTTTAATTACATTCGACTCGGAAGATTTAAGGGGAAATTTTTGAGGTATCCCAGGTTTAAATCGATTAGTAATTAATTTCATTTTAATTACTCGATTAATTTTAATTTTTTCACATGAAATATTTTGGTCGTATCTTCAAATGACATACTTTTGTATGCCAGTATCGATTTTTTATCTTTTTTTTGCTATTTAAAACCCAGGTGACCCCTTAAGTGCAGGGGGATCTCTCGCGGCTTCGAGCCTAATTAGGTTAGGTTATCAGATGTAGTTTGTCCGTTCTCCATTGATCCGCTAAATGGAAAGCGTGGGTGGTCTCGTGGAAACGCAATGGAAAAAAATGGAGAGGAAATAATGTTATGGCGGCTACTCTCGAAGTTAATAAGTTATCACGCGGCGCTCGATTAAATTTATGGTTCGATTTTGACGATTAAAGCACCGCCATTCCGGGGAAAAGCTTAAAACGTTCGAATTACGTTTCCATTCTCATGCACGGTTAAGGAGGCTGTTTTAAGTACTTGTAAGTAACGTTACTTACTGGCTTAAGATTTTTATTACACGTTACCGTTGAATATATGATAATTACACTTTATCGCGTTTTATTAAAATCACGCGAATTACTCGTAAATAAGTGTTTTTACGTGTTGCTGAGGTGTAATGATTTGCATACTTAATTCCATGCGTTGATTGATGGAAAACGTGATCGAATTTGTAAATCGACGAGGGTTTCCCGAATTTTAATATAAATTAAAAAGTGAGGGGGGATAAAACGTTAATTCATAGTATTACACGTGTGCGGTTCAATAGAGACGAGCACCTATAATTACACCGCTTACCCTTTGTAATCATATTATATTTAATTTATCCCTCTAATTACATGTATTACTTGATTTAATTTACTATTTTAATACGAGGTGATAGTGAAAAACGTGGATTGATTCAAGAGATTTTTGTGTCCGATTCGAAACACACGCACGTAATGGCGTCTTGTCGCTGATTAATAGCTTTAATGAAAATACCTGCTCACCTGTTTCGTGCAGGTGGAGTCGTTGTTATCGAACGGCGGCATTCCTGAGCATAACGTTTGACCCATCATCGAATAGGCGAACAGCATTATGATCCCTGGAATAAGAATTAATTTAAATCGTAATGTATTTAAATACATTTCTCGTAGTAGAGATTTGACTCATGGGACGTTTGCGGTATCCTTAAGAACCTCGCGTCTCCATCGCTTCACCAAGTAAATTTCAAATGCAAAAGTTTCGACGTACGTACTTTTAAAAATATTTCCAAGTATTTTCCTTTTCCCGTCATGAAGTTATGAGAGGGAGTTTTATACATTTTATCATGTAAACTCGGAGGGATCTCGTTCCTCAAACGGGATCACGACGTATGCAAAAGCAACGTCTAAAAATAAATGAGCCCACAATCAAATAAATACCTTATTAGGTTTCTTTGTAAGCAAACTCGGTTTACGTCGACGTATACGTACATTGAAAATATTTCGAAGCTCAACTGAGGGAAAGGGAGATAATCGAGAACAGCTGGATATTTTACGATATGTTTGTTCACTAGTGCTAAAGAGAGCTTTCACCCTTTCAAATGTATATCCTTGCAGTACCTACGTTTGCATATATTCCTGGTGCAGATGTGTTCCTCTTACGTAAATCCCTCGGGAGAGATGCGCGTCGCCCGCATGTAACGCTCGAAAACGTGTCGCGTATACCTAATTTCCTCTGTACGAGGTGCGGATTGTGTGCTTTCGGGTTATTTAGAAAGCCTCACGAGGAATTTAAGCGGCCCGCAGGGAACCGAATTAACACGCCAAGGGCGAGGGTAACCCCGCTAATGAATTAAATATCTTGATTTAGTCGTTTGGTCGAAATAGGAACGATTTTTGCGTGAAATGTAGGAGGGCATTGTTAACTTTTCGGTAGTTTGATTCCTTTTTTCGATGAGATTGTTTGTGGCGTGATATTTCTGAGAGTATAATATGGCGAATGCACGTAAACGCATTCGCCTGATATTCGAAATATATTGCTCTCTTCCCAGATTTAATTAGAACAGCTAAAAAATCCTTCGGCCACCTAAGAGAGCCAGGGTGTTTAAATAATAAAATTTCCT
The DNA here is from genome assembly GCA_963576515.1 of Cryptocephalus primarius. Lineage (NCBI taxonomy): Eukaryota > Metazoa > Arthropoda > Insecta > Coleoptera > Chrysomelidae > Cryptocephalus > Cryptocephalus primarius. Next base: position 1,429,457 of record OY754949.1, on the reverse strand, counting down.
CACTTTGCGATGCGCGGTTTACTTGATATAAAGTACTAAATCTGTGCAATAGCGGCATCGTCAGTTGTTTTCCCTGACCTTCTTATACTCAGGTCGCGAATTTTCCGACTTTGTTAAACTTAGATCGCGAATTTTCCGACCTTCTTACACTTAGATCGCGAATTTTCCGACCTTCTTAAATTTAGATCGCGAATTTTCCGACCTTCTTAAACTTAGATCGTGAATTTTCCGACCCTCGGTGGCTTACATCGCTTATTTTCTCACGTCGGGACAATGTACTGCCATAGGAAACCGGCTTTTTCTGAGAGAATCAGTACAGGTAGTTTTGATCACGAAAACCTGTCGCTCGCCCTTGGAAAATATTTTTCCCGCACCTCGTTTGCTCTTCTTTAAATGTGATTACCGATCTAAGTGATTTCCTCTTACCTGGCACGCTGAACATGAATATGAACCAAACTATCCCGACTGCCGACTGGGAGATCACGAAGCCGCTCCAGTCCTGATAGCAGACCGATACGGTGATCCCGTCAGTGGCGTTCGTCGTCGAAAAATAATCCGTGCGTAACTTGTACACCCAGAGTATAGGCAGGAATAGGAAAAGCGACGTTATCCACAAGGCGACGATCACTATGACCGTGGTGGTCTTGTTGAAACACCTGTAGGCCATGCCGAAGGGTTTCGCTATGGCCAAGTAACGGTCGACGGCCATGGCTGTTATGGTGAAGATGCTGGAAGCCACCGACAAGCCTGGAAATAAGAAAGAATGAATTTAGTGACCGTATTACATAAATTAGGGGTGTTATTGTTGATGTTGCAAGTATCTTAAGAATGATATGGCGTTTCAAATGAGTTTCTATGAGGACTTGTAAATATTTTATGTGAACCATGAAGTTTGAGGTTGTTAAATGAGCTCCGGCGCTTTGAGAAACATTCTATGAGTTCTATGACGATCTTTTACGAAACGATGTCTTTTGTTATCATCTTGAAGGGATGGTGAAGCTGTTAAAAATTTAGGGGCTTAAGATAGTTTCAATGGACCCTCTTAAATAATGCCAGCATTTTCCATGAAGTGAAAAACTTAAGGCGATTTAATTTTTTAAATATTCTATTATTAAAATGTAACCCAATGCCAGAACGCTCTCTCTAAAATCTACTCTGCGAACTTACTCTCTCTTCCCTATAAATTATGCAGAATCTCCGTATGTTGTGTGTGTGGGGGAAAAAGGGCCCGGTCTACGTGGGAGTTACAAAGTTTCGTGACCTTTGCCGGATAACGACGGTAAACCACGTTTTCGATGGGATTTAAGAGCCCTGCCTATCGTAAAAGTTTCGAAAATGGGAAAAGGTCTGTTCTAACGCAATGAAATGCAACGAATGTCCGAGCAAAAATTAATTTAGGAATCATGGCGACAGGGAATCAAGGAAGGTGAAAATAAGTGAAATCGTAGACGTCGTAAAATGGGAGGGAATTGGGGGGCTGTGTTGTATCTCAGAAATGGTAAAGAGCCCAGGGAATAATCATAGAAGAGCGTATTTAGATAAAGACGTAAATATGTGATAGCGAATCGTTATTGTGTGTTAGCACGTGCACATCTGCTTGCGCGAAAAAGAATAATATTTCAAGGATTAACGACCAAACTTTGTCTGTCGCCGTTATTAAAATTAAAATCCCTTTCGTGTACTGTCTGGCATACTCTCATAATTTTTGAGGCGCACGTAAAGATACATCATACCAAAAAACCTCCGTAAAAGCGACAGGAAATCGACAAATTACCTACTTAGATATCGTCCATCTTCATTAACCACGAGCAGTAAAAGCAACCATAACAGACGTGGAATACATCATGGAATAATCCTTGTCTTTACTAGGAAAGATTTCAGTATTCATCTTTCAGACGAAACTACGTTTTGATGACAGTGTCACGTTATACGTTGCCGTGTTTTCGACAGCAACGATCCCGTCATGCTTCCATTATTAAACGCGAAGATTACATCCGGCCTTATCGCAATTTTCGGCGTGCGCGTCGTCACCCTCGTACATTGTTTTGGCAAAAACATCAATTTGAAACTCATGAGTGCAGGCACGACGGATAGATCGTCGGGACGTTCGTGATTAATGACGTTACTTTAGAACGCGACCACGTAATCAACCGACACTTTTCGGGGCTAAATGTGCCAAGTAATAAGACAAAAAAATGCCGATACATGAGCTCCTCGAGCGATTAATCAATTGAAAGGGAGGGATTGTATCGATCTTATTGGATGATGTTTGAGATGTAGTGGAGGAGGTTCGCATTCGTTTTTCGATGGATCAGATATCTCGACAGCAAACGGAGTTACCGCTGAATTCTTTCAGAGAGAACTCTTAAATTTTGTATAATAACCTTAAACACGAGATGAAGTAATCATATCAATTTTCGCAGTTATAAACGAGATTCATAAAAAAAAAACACGTTTTGCTCAGGTGTAACGCGAGTAGTTATACGAGCAGCGTTCTGGAACAGATCGACCTTGAGGCCAGGTCGATTTTAAGGGGTGAGGGCTAGCGCTTTGGCGTCACTGTTCGTTCGATTAAGTCGAACAGCGAGCACAGGCTCCGTATGTAGATTTTGTTCCAGAGCGGTGTTAGTATAACTACTAACGCACTTTTATTTTTGGTAAAATCGAAAAGTGTATGGAGAAGATTAATCAGGATCGAAAAGTACATTTCGGTATGTACATATCGACATGACGAGCCATTATTGGTTGTTAGTGAAACGCTGATAGGGTCGCCGGGGTCGCGGCCCTCGTGACAGTTTCTTTAATTCTTTTCCCATCTCTTGTATATGAAGTAGCGAATTCTTCGACTGTACTGGATTGATAGGAGCAGGCTGCACTTGATATTATAAGTATTGTAGTAGTGCCTCCCTTTCAAAGAGATTAACCGCGTTCACCCGTCCGTGCTTACTATGCCATGACGCCCTTCGCCCTTAATATACGAGTAATAAGTTTTCGACACTCGATATACGGGGTTCCTTAAATTAATAATTCGAGATTAAATGAGACGGGCCTCGAGGGGACTTCTTAGACCGGGCTCGGGTTTGCAAACTAAGTTAGGGTTTCGATAATTACGCCAACCGTCCCGGGAAAGCTGTTAGATTTGTTCCTTACCGACGCGGAACTCGGGTACCGCGAGGGGTAGTCAGACTTTGGTCGATTAACCTGCAGAAAATCTTTTGTTGTGCTAATGAGGAGCGATGGGAGGATCGGGGATATCGGGTCTCAGATTAACCGGGTATGGTGAATGTGCACGTTTTGTGCTTTTACGGTTCGAAACCTCGCCCCCTTCGCGTAACCGTTATTTGTGTACCGATCCGGGAAAATTGGCTTTTACCTACACGACCTATTCGATATCGAAAATGTGTTTTGTCGTCGGGAAATGGAGCAGTTATACTTACATTGTAGGTATTCGGATATTTTACAGGTGTATTCGCCGAAGTAGTACATGGAGGTGTATGCTGACCACGTCGCGCTCGGCATCGCCACCAAAGTGACCAGGAGGTCCGCTATCGATAGGTTGACCAGGAAGTAATTCGTCGGGCTGAAACAAAACACGCCCAAAGTTATAAAGCATATTTGTTTTAGAGTCGATTGTAGTAAAAAACGACCTCTCTCCCGAGTATAAACTAGCCGATGAAGGCACAGTACATTACATTAGAGCTAGAGCGAAAAATTCCATTCGTGGCATCAGGGAAACGACCCTTTAAAAGCGCAGTTCGAGTAAATCATTTTTCTGGACCGAGAGTGTACTCAGTACGTCTCTTAGAAAACGTAGATCTGCCGTGGTTACGTCCTAGTTCGTTCCTTTTCTCATGATTGATACTGAATCGAGTTTCTCTGTCTGTCGATAATGAAAATCTCGCTGCAAACAACGCCACATTTTCGCTGTTTACCGGACCTTTTTCGATAACGCTGCTGCCGCGTAATGTACGCGGCCGTCGAGAGTAAACAAATAAATCGAACAGCCGACAAATTAAACCTACCATTTCATCGAACCGAATATATACACGCGGATAGGTACACATTCCACGATACGATAATGGAAATTGTGAATTTCGGCGCATAGAAAAATAGAGGCGGAGCGCGGTTTTACCGCAGAAAATCGAAACAATCCGGTGGATACCTTCGAATATTCCTCGATCCGTTTTACCGACCGTGAAGTTTAAATCGAATCCAGCAGTAAACCCACGGTTTAATCCGGCGCTTTGAGCGATTTCGAATTGATGATTCCCCCCAAGACTGAGTTTCGCCTGTTGCAAAAAAGGGCTTTACAAATTGTGTTCGAAGTCGATTCGAATGGCGGAAAGTTTGTTTTTCGGAAACTCGTTAGAAATGAGGTAATTGGAAAAGAGTTGTGAGGGGAGATTTGTCAAATGAACGAATTTATGGTGGCGCGCCCGAGTAACCAGAAGCATTAAGAAATTGCCACACATAATACAACGTTTACATCATAACATAACCGCCTGTCTGACTAGCTGTCGGAAAGAAAAAATCTCGATAAGCATAGGCGGCGCAAAGCGGCACCTTCGAAATTTCACGACCGTACGCCGATGTTTCCTCTTCGTGACGTTACATTACAAGGAAAAACAGGGAATTGCTAACGCAAACGTGGCTGGTTAAGTTCCTACACTTACATTTCAGTGTGTTAAAGTGCCGAATTCCCCGGCACTTTATACATCACTCGAAACCTCTCAATTAAATACCGTCAGAAGGGGTTCCGTGGGGAAAGAGCATCGCGCAATAAAGCAAATGACGTACGGTCTATAGCTGCATTAATTGAATACGCCTCGCGCGGGTAGGTCGGCTGAATTAAACGGAACCAGACAACCGCCGTGGCGGAATTAAACGTCGCTCTTTAACTGTCACGAGTAGTAAACGTTCGAAAGGTGTCTCTTGTTTGTATTGTGTAAATGTTCCCGTCTGAAAGCGAGGACGTTTTGTTCATTAATGAGGCTCGAACGTCGCGGGGAAAGTTGTAAAATTTAACGGAACGGGTGTAATGTGGATAGGGGGGAACCAAGTCGACTTTTACGATTGTTAGAAGTATGGATGGAGGAGCCCTGGTGTGGAATTAAACAGGAGATCGTGTTGAATTTTGAAAGGAAACCGGAACAAATTTGGTCTCGCAGAGGAACGCTTCAAGATATAGCGACGATGAGGCTAAAATCTGAGACGACGATAATGCAATCATAATATTTTATGGGAAATAGTGACAGTGCGGCCACAGACACGACACTCTGCCGGCGAGAAGGCCGAGGAAACCTACCGCCCGAAGATGCTCTCCGACCCGCCTCTTACCGTGGAAATCCGAGGGTTCAGACAACAGCCCTCTATTATGTAAGCCGCCCCTCACGCTCCAGCCCTTAGGATTCGCTGTGCCCGAAATTTCTTTATTAAAACAACTTTGTTTTCTCTTGGCATAAGTAGTGAATGGAACTCGATAGACGTTCACGAATTTGTAGCATTAAACCTCACGGCAATCACTACGTTTTGTGTATAAATAGTGACGTGTAATGTAATTATGACTACAAATCGAAACGAAGGAAGCCTTAATTATATCTATTCCTACATATTTTCTACACCACCGTTTTTGAATAATTTATCATAAGGGTGTCCGATTCAAGAACGCACAAAAGTAATTTCTCCTTTTATCTGTAACACGATGTGACGCCCACTTCGTATCCGAGCCCCAGACGGAGAAACGAAAACGGATTACGCATCCACTCGACCGGCTAATACAAAAATTTAGCCCGGTTGATTAATAACGCCTCGTAGGAAGTCCGCATTCTCCCAGAAAGTTAATTACACCTAACACCTGAATTCCACCCCTCAGGAGGGTTCGATCCCGTTTCCGGAATCATACCGGGTGTTTTTCTTCATTTCGAGCGACCCCCTCCCCACCTATTCGGCGCCGGGAAGAGGGGGAGACGTCAGATTCTGAAGCGGCGCGTCAATTTTTACTCTATTACTTAGGATCGAAGCTGTCGAGACGAATTCAGGAACGAAAAGTGTGTACACGTGGAGGAAATTCCGCTCGGTCTAACCGAGCGGGAACGACGGGAAATAACCGAGGGAGGAATTACTGCTGGCGTGGGGGAATCCGCGAAGAGTGACAGGCGATTGAATCCGCATGTGGATGTCCACGTGTGCTTGGATTATTTTGAAAAATTTTTAAAATTTCAGTGATATACGTGTACGAGTAGCTGGATATCATCCTGCAGGTATTATCCCCGCCATACCCACGGTTTTCCGGGATATCGGGAATATGGGTGGGATCGCTTTTACTACTGAACTACAGGGCCGTTTTCCGCAGGGGAGACACCCTCAAGACGTTAAAACGGTTTTTAATTATGTATATCGGAGTGGATGAGCCGTTTAGAATTTTAATGACGCGTAATTACTGTGGGTCAACAGCACGTCTCGTAGGCCCTGGCGAAATTAATGGAGCACTTCAGGGTACAACGGGATTAATTATATTCCCTTTTGTTGTCCGTCGATTACGGTTTAATGCCCCGAACCTTGTATATCTATACCCATATCGGATATAGAGCTGTAGCTCTATTCTTGTAGCTGCGACACTCCCGTCGCTGCTCCCCCAGCCACGTTTTATTCCTGTTTGGATACGAACGCGAATCCTACCGTTCTATACAACATAAGATACGCTAGTAGCGATTCGTAGGTGTGGTATCAGCATAGTCATTATGCGTGCTGTCATCTCCAGGACTTTTCCTGTTTCAATTGTATGTTTGCAACGTTTGCCCGAGCATAAACTAGCCGACGAATCACAATGAGTCGCGCTATAGCTTTATGGGGACCACAATCTTCAAAGGCGGCGCCCAGTATTGGAAAACCGGAACATTTTCCGGAAAATTTTTAATTATATTCCTAGCAGTGGACATTGTCACATTCAAATGCCATGATTGAAACGTTTTTCGGGGGAAACTCCAACGTGATTTTCCCCGAGCGATATTTTCACGATCCTGTCACGAAAGTTTTATTTTTCTGTCTGACGCCTCGTAAATTTACAGCGGGAAATCTGCCTCTTGACCAGCAGGCACGACTCCGCGGTTTCTACGTGTGGAAAACTTCCTCTCGTATCTGTCGGCGGCAGGTGCACTTCCCCTCGTTTTCCAGAGAAAAGGAAATCCGTTGTCGTGCGGTTCAATTTTTTCCAGCTCGAATTCTCCCTCCTTTTTGAATTAGTTTAGGAGAAACTTCCGTAGTTTCGTGATGGAGTGAAAGAAAATTTAACGACGTTGTGGTGCGCTTGGGTACCGTTTACAACTTTGTGGAATAATCAGGTAAGGTTTTAAAACTTTAAACGACGTTAATGTAGGAAAGCTCGTCAAACTTTATGAAGCAATAAAACAACTCCCTATGTGTCATTGTTTGTCAGATGAGGGAAATATCTATCAAGTCTTCCGGTATTTTCACAATTTCCCTCAATTTCTCGATCCGGCGAAAATCTTTTGTCCGTATGGAGGAGCGTTTCTCGTTCCGTCATGAAATCTTTTCGGCGTTCCCTCCATTTTATTAGAAAGTCTCCATCTTCTCATCACTTAGCGAGGGTCTTTTACGACGCCGTAACCAGTTGATTTTTATTCGTGTTTAATATAGGCTTTTGCTCGAAATCAACATGTTTTAAATAAATTTCTCGCAGATGGGGGGGATGTTGACTAATTGTCTCCCTGGGTACTGATTAATAACTGAAACGGCGGCCGGTCATTAATAACTGTTGACGGGGTTTGTTGAATGCTGGAATATCCCTTTAGGACTATTAAGTTTAAAGGGAGGGGAGGCTTTTAAATTTCGGTAATCGTAATTGATTTGTTTGGGGGTGTTTTCATTCACGCGTGCGCAGCTTTTCGAAATGGACAACCCAATTAACTTCGAGGATTAGAATTTTTAAACTTAACTTAAACTCCACCCGACCTAACCTAACCTCGAAACTGCCCACTTGCGAGCGATTCGATTGGCTACCAGCAGTCTTGGATACTGCAGCTCTCAAATTATCACTTCACTTCCAGATTCGATGGACCAGGCAGGAAAGCAGGGAAATTACCCCTTAGGGTATGTCCTACCCCTTAGGGTAGTTCCCTCTCTCAGGGGAAATATATCGCGGGTGGAAATGGGTAACTCCTTGGACCACGTCGGAGTTTCACTATGAATTGGATGTATCTGTTATAGCAGCCGAAATCTTAACGAACCCATCAATTCCATCTTCAGGAAGTGGAAGGTTCTAGTATGGTGCGACACCTAAATTCAAGTGTTCGCGACTTTGAGTTTTCGATTGGAAAAGTGCCAAAGGTTACACACACACACGCTCGCGCACGCGCACACGCACATACACAAATCTATAAAGCTGTCGGTTATTTTCCGGTATCAGGCTAATAAAATTCCGTTTTATTGCCGGTTATTCAATAAATAGGCAAGTCGATCATATAAAATATTAGGGAGGTTTCCGAGACACGCTGCGATTGGATGTAATAAAAATTGAATTATCTTATTTATTTCATACAGACACTTTCCTCGATACACACGTAATAGGGGAACCCTAAAACACGAGATTTTTTCATGCGCCTTACAAATTTGTACACGTGTCTCACTCGTCAATTAATCCTCGACGGACGTCCCGGGATCGGTCGATTTAATTGGGCCCTCTCCGATGCCTGTGAACGCCCTCTAATCTTGATTAATTTGCTTCTTTACCGTCGCACGTTTGTGCCCATTTCAGTTGATCGTTTAAATTAGATGCTCAATCTAAAGAAGACAAAATGACGATCGAAACTGTTTATTACAACATTTTTTTATACACGGGACGAGTTCGCCGATCATCAAAACTACATATTATAGATTCCGGGGATTGTCAGGGATTGAGTGACCGTTATTATTTTATTTAGTCGCCACCTTTTAGTCATTATAATCTCTGTTATGCTTCTTGGCTAGTTTATACTCGGGAGAAAATCGCCTTTGAACTACCAATCGGAATATCTTATAGCCTTGCCCATGCTAATACTTCAAAAACGATTCGTTATTACAAGTATATTAGCCTCTATTGGGCGGACGGATGGAGTCGGTTCTTAAGATAAATGTAGGGTAGATTAAAGATTGATTGTTGTTTTTGATGACTTTTATTACAAGTAATGCACATAATGCAGTAGAATTACACCCAAAAACACTTAGGATCATTGATTGTAGTGATGAAATCACTAGGAGGAATGACTTCTCTTGTGTATAAGATTACTTAAGAAAACTCTTTATAATGGCGGCACCTACAAAAAAATTCTAATTAAAATTTGTAAGTAATGAATTCGTCCGGTAAATCTGGCTTTTCTTTCAGCTGTTTCCATTTATTTAAAAGTTACGATCTGGCGAAAGAGGACGCCCGAGAGAGGGCGAAGTAAACAAATACATAAAAATAATCGTGAAAAAAAGTTCAGGGTCCTCCTCTGGGTGGTAAGGAAACCGAAAGGGATGTTTTTTACTTTTTTTGTCTACTTTATAGTTTACTGTAGAATTTTTTAATTGCCCCATTTACTTAGAACGTAGCTTTTTCGACCTAATTACGAAGGGTGTGTCGAATGAATTTAGTACATATAAATTATAATTAACCGAATCATGCTAGCTGTTCAGTCTTTCAGCATCTGTTGTTGTTGACCAATCAGTAACATTTTTGCTAAAGTCATATACGTAGTTTTTAATGGCAAATTGAAACTTCCATGCTTCCAAGGGAACGTAATATTAAAACACGTATTTTTCAGGAAAAGGAAATACCTTCTGAATTCAATTTTCCAGCATTTCTCTGTAGTTTTCAGGAGGCAATCGTTACGGGGCATTTGCCTCCGATGATTCGGAAGAATCCGCTTTACAATTGGAAAATCTCAATAAGCATGGGCGGCGCGAAGGGCATTTCCCCAGATTTCGTTACAGGACGATACCTCGATCCTTTTAATTAGAATTAAACATGGAAAATTTCTCTCGCCTTCCTCGTTAAGCGTGCGAAACGGGAAACGTTCCCAACTGTAAAATTTCTATGGGGAAATTCCGACGATTCAGGGAGTAGAAACGTCAGTTACCGCACCTGTTAAGTCGACGTTGATTGGGATCGTTCGTTTCGCTTGTAATTGTGGGTCCGATGAATACGTTCTGCTGAAACTCAGAATGGAAAATAGACAAGGAAAATGCGGCGGAAACTAACCGAGAGAAAATTAACGTGATGACTTAAAATTGATTCAATAGACTTGGCACTTCAATAACAGATGACAATTAATTATTAAAGTTAGGTCGATCGACTGTCTTTATTCAAATCATTTTATGGCGGCCACCTGGTGGATATTATACGAAGTAACCTCGGACGTTCCAATAATTTTAGTGACACGTTGACCAATATCCTGAAGGTTAACGACAGTATTTCGGGCGGCCGTAAACGTCCCTAATGTTTCCCTCCCGTCCCCTAGAAAACTACCCCTTACCTCGCCATGTACTGATCCTTAAACACGACCAGTATGACGATGATATTCGCCGTGATGGCCGAGAGGAAAACGTGCAGGTACAGCACCATAACCGTGTAATCTTTGACTGCGTAGCTGTCCCATACGAAGTCCCTCAGTTCCTTTGAGGCGTTGATATCCAGCGTCGGGAGTAAAACGGTCTCGTTCATTTCTCTTCCCTTTTATTTCAACGGGACGGTGGAAGGCCGGGATGGAGGGAGGTGCCTGCGAAAGAACAATGATAGAATTAATTTTCCTAATTTCCACCGCAAGAAATGTAGTTGTCGTCGTGTCGTTTATAGAATTTTGCGTGACGTTAATTCCTTTTAACGGGAATTGAATTTAAATTTTTAACGACAGGGTGGATGCATTATTGGAGAAATTTAAAATTCATACAAACTTAAGTGACGCTCAACTTATGCAAGGTGCTAATAGAGACGCGACTAAGAAGTTAGTGGAGTTTCCACGTAATTTCCCCAAGGATTTTTAAGTTCCAGTAGTTTCACTAGAGTGATGCTCGTAATAACGATTCCATGTATATCGAGAATTATTTTCCTGTTTTTTCTTAACGAAGGGATTTGTTCCATTCTTCCCGGTTTACTTGCGTTCCTTTCGGGATTTCATTGTTCCGAAAACGGGCACGAGTCTGCTTTTTCGTGTCGAACTAACTCGAGATGAAAAGAAGGCGGAATTATTGTTATAACGTAACCCACCCCTGCTGTAATGGGACCAATTTTTGTTGCTGGAAGGGGACAAAAGTCGAGTCGGGGTTAAAACCCGGAGAAGCATCGGGATTGGTTTTCGCATAATTTACTGGAAATTATTTGAAACGGGCCTCGAGAGGTACCGATAGATCCTTTTTCCTCCAGTCATGTTTCGTTAGGTATTTTCAGGACGTTAAGGACGTTTCGGCCTTCTAAAAAGTGTCACACCATTAATAACGGGAAAAGTTCATTTTCACTTAGATATGCACTAGAATTTAATTAAAGGAAAATCATTACCTGTGAACTGGGCGATCAAGTGTAAAAGTACGTAAAACTGTGAACGAATTGAAAACGTCATCATTGAGTAAATTCGTGTAATAAACGAACATTTTAGTTCGAATCTAATTAACTTATAGCGACCTTCAAATTATTAACTGTATACTAGATTAAATAATAAATTAGTCTCCTCGTTCATAGGCCGGGATTCCCACGGGAAATCGGAATGGAAAAATGGAATAATCGTATTTGTTAATTGAATCGAAGTTGCTAATGGAGTTTGCGGAATTTCCCAAACGGCGCTAACATCGTTTTAATACTTTCAAAGGCAGAGTAATTAGGCGAGAAATTCTGTCTCTGAAGGAAAGTCCGTTCGACTGTTTTCCATGAATATGTTCCCAAAATTTTGCTTTTTATTACAAGTGATCCTCATTTTTCCAAGGATCTACGAGGTAGGTGTACGAGGTATGATTACGAAACGTGTGGTTTTCCTCCCTTCGCTCTAGCTGAATCGTTCGGCCAATCAGTACACGTGGAAATGTTATATCATATATTCTCTTCCTCCTGCAATTCGAAGAGTTATTCATAGATTTTCTATTGTTTGTATTAGGCCATTACCATTTTTCTCATATCTTGTGTATATTCCGAGAGTTACGGTATCGAATCCTGGTCGAAGTCCCTGTGAATTTTTTTGCGACGTTACAAAACGGTTGTTAAGTATTTTCTGCAGCGGAAAATTTCGCAGGGTTTGTTCGAAAAATGAAACAATCGTCGCAGCATTGTGTGCCTCGTTCCTATTTTTAATCCGATACGATCGGTATTGTCAGTTTCCCGGTCATTTCCCGATTTTCAATCGGGACACCTTTTCACTTTTAAGGTTCCCAATGGGCCTCGCAGCGTTAACGAGTCTATCGCGATGTTTTTCATTAATCGTTGGGTTCCCCCTCCCCCTTTGTTTTTTAAATGCGACGTTTATCGTTTCCGAGCGATCAGTTTCCCGTTCGGCGGAAATTTACAATTTCGAAACGGACGTATCGGCTGGAAATGGCGCTGATTGAATTTTCGGGAAAGGTGGAAATTCGACAAATGACACGAATCGCCCTTTTGAAAATTCTGGATGGGGGTGTCGTAATGACGGAAACGGTTTTCTGTCGGGAAATGTCGATAAACAACTCTTTTGTGTTTTTCATTTAAAGGCTCCATTCTTCTTTGCCCCATTCGTTGCGCTCCCGGAATTGAGAGGAGTGCCTTAGCAGGACGTCGTTATCTCCCCTAATTGAATTAAGATTCCGAGCGTTACCTTTCCTTTACCTTCTGTTTCCTTTTCGAATCTCCTTCCTAGATGTGAAGGATAGGGAAGAAAGTCCCTATATAATTGTTTCTCGTCTGCGCCAGTCCTGTGTTTGTCCATGTTCTATCCCTATTCTGGCAATATAGTAGGGTAATAGAATAATTGGATATTATTTGTACTGAAGGTTGATTATTTTTTAGTATACTGGTGATGTGATAAACAGCTTTTATAAGGGCGTTATACTCATTGTCGCTTGAATGCATGAACAACTACCTGCAGTGGGCCGTACTTAAAATGTTGATTTTTAGTGTTTTTCAGATTTACCTATCGAGGAAAATATAATCCCACTGTTTATTGCTTGAATTCGTAAAAGGTATAACGGGCTATGAACAACTACCTGCAGTGGGCCGTACTTAAAACATATTCCCATATCTCATATTCCAGCAAGCCGATGTATCTGACCCGTATTTGACGGATTTTTGCTCAGATTTTTTTTTTGAACAGAAGCCAATGTATGGCCAGTGTGTCCTTCGAGTCTGGGGGTGAGTGCAACCCCTTTTCGGGGTTAATACGACGGATAAGTTAATGTCTAGTAAAAGAGGGCGTAAAGTCAGTTTTTCGTCATAAAGGGTTGCCTTTTTAGAGTTGAAAAATTGCAACGGTAAGACGAACTTACTTGCCAATTTTTATTAAAAGGCCGAAAGGTACCACGTGTTGCTTCCATATTTCCATCACATGATTGTCACTAACGACGTCGTATTCACTTATTATTTTTCCTTGTTGTCGAAGGGCTGAGGGAAAATTTAATTAAACCCGCTCCGACGGAACGGAAAAGTTTCTCCCGGAAAACTCTAACGTCTTTACCGTAAATAGATGATGATTGCTTCCCTCGCCCGTTGCTTTAATTGTTTTCTTATAGAGCGAAGTTGGCATATCAATCAAACAACGATCGATCGATCGGCCGAGCGGGCGGAAAACTCGACTCCACTTGTTGAATCCGGCGGGACGTGGGCAAATCCGATTTAGCCGAATTTCAATTTTAACCCACGTTAGCTTAGGCCCATCGGTGAACGTATCAAACGCGTCGCCCTTCGATGGACAGTCCCTTCGTCCACCTTCCCCATGGAGACAAACGGATCGAATCGATTTTTTCCCCGGAGGAGAAAATTTCCTATCGTATAAAGTTTCAAGTGGTGAGTTATGTACGTATCATCCCGTTCATATTACCGGAAGGGATCGATCTTCCTTCCAGGAGAGCCCTCGTGTCTGATAAAGGTTTCTCCAATTTTCCAGATAATCCCCCGTGGAGCGTAAAAAAATCTTACATGTATCCCTCATTCGTCGTTATCTCCGTGCAATTTACATAGGAAGTCGAACGGAACTAATGAAAGGCGGTGGGGGTCTAACTGTAATTCGATAAGCTCGAGGGGGATCTCTAGAATTTAATTAGGTGACGATGTTGGAGGAATTCTACCGTCAAGTCCGGCAATACGGTAAATAATGGAACAATCGGATATTATTTGTATTGCAGATTACCGTTTTTTCAGTTTTTCAGTATACCGGCACCGGTGATGTGACAAACGGCTTTTATAAGGGCGTTATACAGTTCTTTTTTGCTTGAATTCATAGAAGAGGCGATAAACAACTACCTGCAGTGGGCCATACTTAAAACGTAACGTTGATCTTTATTGGCTTCCAGCTTTACTTATCGAGGAAAACATAACCCCACTGTTTGTTGCTTGAGTTCATGGAGGGTATAACGGGCGACGAACAACTACCTGCAGTGGGCCGTACTTAAAACGTTATGTTGATTTTTACTGGTTTCCAGATTTACTTATCGAAGAGGCCATAATTCCATTTTGAACATATCTCATCTAATATGACGTTTTTCAGTTAATTATATCCAGAATTAATTACTTACCTGATATTAATACGTTAGACAGACACAAGGGACATTTTTTAACTTATCTAGACTCACTACTGTCTAAAATGGCTAAGTACCAGTTAAATGTCCCATGCTTTTAAGAAAAAAGGATTACTATTCTGTAATGCGTTTCAAACATACATTAAAGGGTGCTTTGTTGTTGTCTTCTAAAAACATTAAAGGTTATTTACTGCATTTCCATGAAGACAAGTCAGCAAATTCTTTTGAAGGAGGAACACGGAAGTTGATACACCAGTTAAAAGTACCTTAAACACGTTGGGTGGAGAAGAGCACTTCATGATTATGTTACCTACATGGTATCATATGTACAAAACTTACAAAACATTACAATAAATGCCATTGTTCAAACGAATGATTGGCGAACTGAGGTTGTGGCTGCGGTCGCCCTTCCAAGGGCTCAGGGTAGGGTTGCTCGTGGGTCGTCCTTACTAGGGCTGAGCCCTTAGATTGAGATACTAGAAGGGTTCGTCGTAGGCAGTTTTTCCAACGTCCCTACCCTAAGAATGAAAGTATTGCACTTTCAGCGACAATTTTCTTACTTTATTTCATCGCGTTGCCGATTAGCTGAGAGAAAAGGCGTGTCTAATGAATCATTCCTTATCGATTTGAACAGTTTCCATCGAACTTTCGTCGCGTGAGTGCGTTTAACAAAAATTCCCATCGTACGTTGCCAAATAATTAATCGACATAATTAATCTGGCCGCTAACAAGCCGTACACGTTCCCCTCCCCCCACCCCGTAGCGAACGAGATTAATTTCTATCTGAAAATTTGAAAATCTCAGGCCGCAATTAACGTACTCGGATTAATCTCTATCAATTTAATTTGGGTTTTGTTCCTGACTCGGAATACCGTACCGTGAATTTCCGGCGGGGCATTGTCACTTAACTGGGATCACGTCGGCTTAATCGATTACGAAAAATATTATCAAGGAGCGATCGTGCCTCGTATTGGCTTCCAATCTAACTTGTGTGAAGTTCCGTGGAAGCCATTAGCGCCGAAACGAAGTAAAAATGTAACAAGGGACACCCGTCCTCGGTACGAGGAGAGAACTCCATGCGAGAAAGTGTAGAAATGTTATTTTACTCGGCCGGAATAACTGAATAAACTTAATGTGTAAGTGTCGAGTGAGATCAAAGAAAAACATAAATAGGCTCGAGTGTAAAACTGTCGGAATATATCACGCCTAAGATTTGTTTCATTTTAAAGGAAAGAAAATAACTGGGAGCGGATTATATCACAAACTGTGTAAGTTACTAGTGGAACGTAATAACGGAAACACTTTGTTCTGCTCGTTAGTACTTGGAATTGTTGTTATAACATAAATTGTTCATTATATCCCTTTAATCCGTTTTACTCTATCG
Source organism: Cryptocephalus primarius (assembly GCA_963576515.1). Classification (NCBI taxonomy): domain Eukaryota; kingdom Metazoa; phylum Arthropoda; class Insecta; order Coleoptera; family Chrysomelidae; genus Cryptocephalus; species Cryptocephalus primarius. The sequence goes on along the minus strand of OY754949.1, from coordinate 1,413,349 downwards.
GTTTATTTTAGCGCTTTAACTAGACGATTAAATATTGACTAGTGTTTGTTTTGCGGCTGGATTAGGCTTTTCCAGGATTTCCCTCGAAACATTACTTTTATTAATGAACCCGCGTGAATATTTAATTTCACATTTCTGCGACATTAATGAATTGCACCAGCATTTGCTGCCACGGCACGGAAGGTTATGGAAACAAAAAAAAGATGATTAAGTACTCACCACCTACCAGGGGGTGAAAAAGGCTCACCCCCTTCGTCACTTTAATATGGTATTTTAAGGAAAGAAAGTGATACAATGTGTTTCACCTTTGAATATATCGTGTTTAGGCGTGTTTGAATCCTATAACACCTTATGATAGGTAAGGGTAGTTTGAAGCGAAGTTACTTTTACAGTTTTAAGCATTTAATTCTGTTAAAAGTTCACAGGGTATTGGAACTTTTGCCAAAATCTTTAATCGCCTCTATCTCCGGAAATCCTCGTCCGATCGCTATGAAACTAAGCGCGTTGTAATCAGCGCCCTCTATTCTATAAAGCTACACCAACAAAAGTCAAGTTCCTCGACTTTGATTTTTTTGAAAAAGTTCAAAGGAAGCTTTTTCGAATAACTTTGGAACTATTTGGAATAACAATTATTATTAAGGAAACTCTCGTACTAAGCAGTATCAATTAAACTCCCAAAACGTGACCGCTACAAGGTAACACAACTGGGAGTTTCGAAGCGAAGCAACAGGTAGCCACATTTATGTTAACTTTAGTTTCACCGTGTTTATCGATCGAACTTTTCGTGCTGTGCCCGTTCTTTTCCCAAAATCCAAGTTAAGCCCTCAGAATTAGGAACTTTCTCTCTTCTATCACTTTCTCTCAAACAAAACGCAGATGGGGATCGATCAGCTAACTTGTTCGTGATTACTCGAGTGGATCGAGGCGTAAACGGGAAAGTAACGAGTAAGTTTTTAATGCAGGAGCGAACAAATGAGGTGCTCAAGAAAGTGAAAGATTCAAAGGGGGATTTGTGGTAATGTCTCCACAGTCGATTGTCGGTGTTTCCTCGTTACCTTTCGAGAAGGTAAATCTAGAATTGACGCTTAACGATGGCTGAGTTAGGAAAATTACTTACATTTCGAAGGTTCCTCGGCTTCCGACGTTTCAATCCCTCGCGCCCTTAATTCCATATGATTTCATTCAAATCCAAATCGAGGCATAATCCCGGCTCTGTCTGAATTTAAAGGAAAGGTAATTAGAACTGTTATTTTTCTTACGATTTTGTGAGTATTCGTCGCTGTTTCTCGGTCCCTTTCTTAATAGAAGGTTTAATGAACGTTCCAGGGTTTCCATTCTGGAGTTCATAATAGCCAGGGAGATCTTACCCCTCGTTTATTGTTAGGATTTTCCTATAGAATTTCCGAGGATTCATTAACAAACCCGCGGAATACCTACGCCCGAAGGGAATATTGAATTTAATTTTTCGTACACCGAGCGAAGGGATGCGATGCAGGCCGAAGCGCGCTAAGTGACGGATGTATTTCTTTTTGACAAACAGTGGAACTCACCCCTTTGCACACAGTGAATATTACCCAAAGTTAGTGAGTAAAGCCGCTGTGAAATTCTCTACAGGGCCTTTCGAAGAAACGGTCCTTGTTGAACTTGAAGGATCAAATTTGATTTCCAGGACGTGACGATAATGCTAACTCTGACAAAAACTTTGCGTCTTTTCTGCACCCCTCGATGTTGTTCTTCCGATAGAGATTTTATTAGAAGGGGAATATAAAATATTTACGATTCCTTTTTTAGACAGTGAGGAATATCGCGGCTTTACGGCCGATGAAACCCGTGCATTTTATTGGAATTCGGCCTGGTTGGAATATTCCCTAAGAATACGAAGAGAGCGACCAAAAAATATGAAAGAAAATCGTTAAAATTCCATCTCCGTCCGAGCTTCGGATGCTTAAGTTATTACTAACTGAAGAAAATCCTTAATAACTCTGCCTCCACTAATCTAATTCCGATCAAACATAACGCAGTTAGATACCAAATCATTCTGGAAAGTTTGAACTAGGAGCGACCAAGGGTGGAAGCGTGATCGCGATGGGGGATTTTCGGCAAGACACGGTCGCACCATAATGCCTTAATTGTGGTCACCACGACGAGAAACGCAGGGACGAGAGATTGACTCGTGGTAAGCGAGGGGGTGAGGAAAGGCGAACGTCGCAGATACGAGAAATGAAAAGGGGTATTCGCACGGTGTGCCTCGACAGTCTACTTCAGGTAAACAGGCAAAGAGGTAACAATCGAAAGCAAGAAAGCTAATGAGATGTCTCAAAATGTGAGAGACCTTTTGCCTGGGAATGGCGAACGCCCTGTGTAATACGTGAGTTAGTGGGGTTTTCTTGAGGTGCTTAAGTAAGTTAGGGGCGTGCTTCGCGCACAAATCAAGGGTTTGTTGGGTTTAAAAGAAAATTTAGTACGAGCATGCTTATAGCTTCGAAGATTTATTTGCTGAAATTATTACGGATTTGAAATAATTATTGGGTGAAGTGCATTTCCTCGTTATTATCGTTATATCTTTGGGCTTCGTAATCATTCCACAAGTTTTCCTTCGCCACTTTTCCCCCGCATGGAAATTAGCTGGATGGTTTTCCCTGCTCTCCCCCTCGGACCCCGCGCCGTCAACCCGACGACGTGAAAAATTAACGGGCGCCGAAATGAGATTTCTCCAGGGCATCGAATTTCCAATCGTTCGCCTCGAATATTCAATTAGGCGCAGAAATGTCGGTAACGAAGTACGCACCGATGGAATAACTTATTATCCCTATACGAGTCGAACTGTCGAATTTTCGGGGATAAAGGACACGCGTGTTCCATTATGTGGAACATGGTGTTACACGAAACTTAGGCACAAGTGAAGGGATGATCGCCCCACGGAGGCTGCAATAACTGTCTTTTATTTTAAATGGAAATTTCGTTTCGTTAGTGCGCAGCCTTAGTTGTGTATTGTACGCAGCTAAGGCTAACTACACTATGCTAGCTGCTGAAAAGCGCATTTGTTATATATATTTGTATATGTATATGGACAAGAAACTCTAAATTATGGTATAAAATTGTGTAAAAAATGTATATAGCCCGCTAACTCTTCTCCTCCGATGCTTGATCTCCCCACTACTACTGCTCCGCTTGGCTTTCGCGCGTTTCACGCTATGTTTATGAGTAATTCTGATTAGTTTTGTCAAAAATGTTAGATGGGCGAATTGTAAATTATGATTTATACTTTTAGACTTCATTTTGAAAAATTAAATACGTTAATTACAGTTAATTAAATTCATTTTGGGAGATATTGACATAATTTGTTTATATTGCAATTATGCAAAAACTATTTATGCGGTAAATTTAATATTGCGCATGACTGAAGTACATATACTAAACTGTCATTTTCCAAAATATCGTCTTTCAATATTAATTATTGTCGAAGTTATGAATTTTTCAAAAAAGGTCATTTTTTTACAGTTTTTCCGGCTTTTCTCGGCCTAAAATGGTCCGACTGCAGTTTACAAAGAGCCATTTTAAAGGTTTTTCAATTCTCTACAAAAGTCCTATTGCCAGTAACGCGATTCATTCAATACTTTCCATGGTACAACCATCAAACCAAAAAAAATCACTTTTTCAATCTACAGGATGTTCAAAAAAAAGTTGCACAAATTTTTTGGTACACAGTTTAATTACACGAAAATTCTCTATAATATCGGTTTATTATCCGAGTAGTTTTATTTCGGAAAATACGTTTGAGAATCATAATACACAAGATCGCCGGGAAATTAACATTCGATGTTCGAAACGGGGGCGAACTGTTTGTTTTCGATGACACCGACGATCCAAGCCAAACAGTTTTAATTTTGAAACATATTTTTTCAGCGCCGGGAAAAATTCGTAATGTCAGCTGATGGAAACGAGCCGAAAATGGGAAATTTCCTCGTCACCGTGAAACATGTCGTAAGTATCGATGTTTCCGGTTGAAACGGCATATTTCTGATATTAGAGCCAGACCCATCTCACTATCTTAGACATTGATATCGAGATTTCCTGGAAAGCGTCTTAATTAATACGAGGGAGGGATGGACGAAGCACAAGCACGAAGTGCTAATGTGTTTAGCTTATAATGGCGCTATGAGTGGGATTTCCGTTTGAACAGCGTATACATTTAAGTGCCACAACAAATCGATCTTATTCCTTACATTAATCAACTTCACCTTATTAACTAGCACTTTATTAACCGATTCGATTAATTTCGCACTATCGGAAATCCATAAGGACCGTCAAATTCACGAAATCCGAATCCCGGGTCGGATTTAAATAAATCCCGATCCCGGTCCGTCCTGAAATATTCACGTATACATGGGGGAATCGTATTTGATCGACGAGCCCATCTCGGCTTTAACAACAGCCGTCAGAATTACATATCAAAACGCGTATTCGTCCGTAGAGCACGCGGCGGAAAAAATCACTGCGGCGGAGAGATGGATTACACATTCCAGGCTAGGAATACTTTTTATTTCTTACGAAAAACTTGGAAACTGGAAGGTTTTTGTCGCACGTGTTAGCATCGTTTCGATCCATCCTTACTGTTACCTTGCACGTTTCCTTGCGGTAACATTAGCTTAGGTTTATCCTTAGGTTAGGTTAGGTTAGATTAGGTCAGGTAAGGGTGGTGACTTTTATAATAGAGGGCTGTTGCCCGGACCTTCGGATTTCCACAGTGCGCGGCGGGTCGGAGAGCGTCTTCGGGGCGGTAGGTTCTCTTCGTTCCCTTCGTCGACAGATCACCTTCTCGGGCTCTTTCTACTTTTGCACCTTCTCTCTACTATCTCCCTACATCCTACATCGTCTTGGCATCCCTTCTGGACAACACTGTCCTTTTCTCGCCTTTCTATCTATCTTCGTATTTTATTTTGTATTCTTCGCGCTTGTTGATATGAGGCGTGTCGTTTATCGTAACATTTCTCACCTTGATTGTCAGCGCGTTTATAAAAGTTTATATCGCTTCACCTCGGCCTGAGCCGTGATTCAATTTGTTGTTGTGTTGACTATTTCTGATTCTGTTTATGGATTTACGTTTTTCTTGCAGCAGGATTCCATGGATCTAAGTGGGAAAGGGAAGAGTCCTTTGATTTTCCTGAAAGTTTCCTGAAGTAGTTTCTAAGTTTCCCAGCATTTGCTTTGACATCAAGTCAATTTTTTATCACAATCCACTTTCCTACTGATTAAAATTGGTTCTAATTGCATATTTCCAAAATACGTAAATCTTCCTTAACTACCGCTTTGAATATTTAATCAGAATATTCCAGAAATTACCCAAGAAACTTTTTGTTTGTAGTATGGAGATTTTCATTATTGCTCCATTATCCTAACATATTATTAAGTAACTAGGTAGTCTGATTGCTATAAAAGCCTCGTTCTCTATTTGTATAGGGACTTTTCCTCGTGGAACCGCCATGAGTGAGTTAGACATGGATCTAACCGGCTTCGTTAAATACCCGATGTACCTACTGTTATACCTCGGGAATTTGGCCAGAAATCCACACCGGAGTCGAGACAGGCTCGAAATGGTCATAAGAGCTGCGATCTTCCTAGGTGAGCGAATACCACGAATTTTCCCGCGCCCGATCCACAAATTTTGTCGCAGTCCCTAATGGTTTCCAATAAGTTAATGGAACTTTTGTATAACTTTCACGCTTTCGCCTCGTCTTTTGATGTAACCCCTGAGTATTTAGGCGTATAGGCGTAATGGAACGTTTACCGTCGTCGGATTTTATTGCTATCGGACCCGTAAATATTATTCCTTAAAGTGTCTGCTCCCGCGGGAAGAAAAATAAATTCGGGGAGAGGACGTGTTTTGCTTGCTATCTTTTTACGGTGATTTACTAATTATGAGGTAAATGTTTATGGGCGTTATTGAAAATCCTTGTTTTGTTTACCGCGGCGTTTTATAGTATTTAATTGGAGGAGTTTCACTAACTTTTATTTTCGGTGGGTGGCTGTCTTTTCCATCAACGGTAGCCGAGATGGGAAAATAAACGCAATAACTGGTAGCTATTTTTAGAGGCGCAAAATTTATGGCTTTTACTTTTGTGTTTAAAGAAAATTACAAGGTTTTCATCTTAAGAGTATTAATATTATTCCTTCGCCGATATACAGAGTGTCTAACCGTTTAGAAAGATATGGCAGCAACCGTTTCCACCCTTCTTTACAGGCTCGTGATATTTCTAATTGGAATCTCAATGATTACGAGGGTTACAGAGTTGTAACTGAATACGATCAGCAGAATCGAAGATGTTATCGAGTAAATAAAAATTATGTTATATTTTTTAAAAAATTATAAAAGCAGTTAATTAAAAACTATGATTATAATTTTAAAAGCAGTAGAATTCAAAAAAATTAAATTATTTGTTGCAACACTTTATATACAGTGATCATATGTACATAAAAAAATCCTGATAGTCCTATTTTTGTAGCTTTTTTAGCCAAATATTAATATAGTAAAGCGCTATTATCGATATGCAATTATTAGTTCAAAAAATTACCTGTACTGATTTTAAGCCGGGACTAGTTGGCCACCCCCCATTGAATCAACATCTGCCATTAAGCAGTCATTAACGGCGTAAATTAAACCTATCGGAAAGCTCCAACCGAAGTAATTAATTAAAAAGTTAATTGCCTGGTGTCATCGACACACCTCGATGATGTGCCATTGGAACCTCATTCTCGATATTCCATAAGCCTGTTAACGTACACCCACATTTTTCTTCCGCACGGTCTTTGAGGGAGTTCAAAGGGAAGTAAAAGGAAGATAAGAGGCACTTTCATAAACTGTTTATAAGTTTCCCCTCTAGAAGAACGTAAAGCGATTAAATTCGTCCACGGAGAGGATTTTATTTCGAAAACGTTCAATTCTCTCACCTTTGTGATGTCGACGCGGTCGCTTCCATTAATAAGTCTAATGGATCGTCGTGGCGCTTTCACGGATCGAGATCCTGAAAATTATTAATCAGCTTTCTCTGTGGCTTACGAATGCGACTTTGTGAATAATCAAAGTGAGACGTGGTACTTGGAAAAGCTCTCACTTTGGGTTAACTGCGGATTTGGTGTTTAAGCTTTATTGCTGACGTCAATCGTATTAGACACGGTGTTCTCCATGAGGCTCTTGCCTTATTTTGAGTCGTAATGGAAAAATCAACAAGGGAGCGTGTTTAGTCTCGTAATGGATTCATACATTAAATACAATAAATACAAGGCATCCAGGACAGGAAGTAAGTAAATTCCACCTCCACCCACGTAGGAATTTAAGCGGTACGCATACATTTTTCCCTCGAATTGCAAGTCACGTATATTAAAATTCCCGGAGAATTTATGTAAGCGCTCGGTTGTTTCGCCTTTGGAGAAGTTCGCGACGAGGTTAACAAGTTGAAATTTGTTCCGGTGTCAACTTACGGCTTTTCGTACTTTATCATGTAACGGGTTATTCGACGGGAGAAAACGGTAATTAAGGGTTGACTACGTTCTACCCCTGAATCCATAGGGAAAGTCAGAATCAATATACACATCCGTTTCCTTCCCGTGCCGATTACTTGAAGACTGAGAAATGAACTGAATCCCTGACTTTCCTCAAGCCCCTTAAGACCATAAAAATATTTTTGAAATTTTCTGCGAAATTTGAAAAAAAACTTGTGATACCTTCTAATATCAAATATATCCTCTAAAAATTAGTCATTTGTGATTTACAGTGCCAAAAAGAGGAGTCAAGCGAGTGGTGACGTTCTTCTGGGCGATTTTGCCGTGCGAGAGAAATCTTCCTTGGAGCTGCGATTGCTGAGACCTCAAAAATTTTGTTGCGAAACCTTCCTCGTAATTTTTATCTTATACCCTTCTAGACATTTTAAAAAAATCAAGTCACTCATCATTCTACATTTCCCCTGAATTTTTTCAGGTATTTTTGCACAGGTAATTGACCCAAAAAATATTTTCGTTTAAAAACGCCATTTTTTTCAGTTTCATATGTCTGAAAAATGTGAGGACATTTCGTTGTACTTCCAAAAATCCCCACATTTTCCCTCGAATTGAACACGCAGTTAATTCCCCTTAAAAAGTATCATTCAGCTTTGAAGCATTTCCAGAAAAATCCAGAAAGTAGAAATGGGATTATTTTTAGATATTTTCCGTACATCAATAACTTCGACATCGATAGAAATGAGAGGGGTTTATGTCTACTCTATGTAATTATGTTTACCCCGATATTTTTTCGCTTTCACTTCCATTTTCCACAATCCAGAAAGGAAAATAGGAAAGGCCCCAAATATCCGATAAAAAAATCTGGAAACTTTTAAATCACCACTCAGGCGCTCTCCCTTAAATTTTCTCACCGGTCATTAATCCCCCCCGATTCCAATATTTTCAAAATTCTCGGGATAATTCCCAAATAAATCAACGTCGAAATCGCATTCATCCTCTCTTATTAGCTCCTCCTGCTTAAGATTCAGTCTCCAGATCATCTCGGAATTTACCGAGCCCTACCCCTCCTAAAGGGGAGTTATTTATCGCCTCTAAGGGATTTTTTTGCGGATTATTTTCCGGAGTTTTGCGCGTTAATTAATAAGCTTGAAAGGAGGCCGCTTGTGACACCAAGAAGGGTTTCCTGGAGGAGGAGTCAAAAATTGGGTTTTAACTAAGTAGCAGGAATGAGACTTTTTCGCTACTGAGCATCATAGGAAACGAAGTGGAACAATTTAACGTCGATTTTAAAATATTTCCACTTTTCCTCCTCGTACAAGTAATTTTATCCCTTCGAAAACTGACCCATTGGCGTTCTATTTATATATTTAATTTTTTGTGAAATACGCGCTCTTAACTTATAAGAAAAATATCCAAGTTATGCGATAATGAACGAGTATATTTTATGGCGTACACACGAGAGCCTGGAACTATCCCCAGAGTCCCAATAAATTGCAATTGTTTGAAATTATGAAGGAAATTTTTCACTCTGTTTACCTGAAGCTATTCAAATGTTTACCCGGAAAATCTGAAACAAATTGATATATTTACGCATTGTGCACCGCTTGCCAACATATTGATTGACTATTTTTGAGGAACACGTCGTAAAGGAATTTTTTCAGCGTTACTTTTCACGAAAATTTGATATGAATCAGTTTTTAACTGGAACAACAAGACTGAGTGTTTCCATGCTTATTAATTTAGTCAAGGGAGAAACATTTTCTTTTGGAAATTTAAAAAAATCTAAAAATTCTAAAAGAACTTCAAGAATTGTCATTCCAAAATTCTAAAGAAAATCTTAAAGTTTTTCTTCAGAAACCTTCATACATTCTGTTGTGTGGAATTACAATGGGAAAGCTTCTATATTTTGGAGTCATTTAGGAAAATCTAGAATTTCCTGAGGTTTTTCTGAGTGAAATAAATTGATACTGGCATAAACCTCCCTTAATTCGATTTTGAGACATTTTTGGTAAATTAAACGTCTAGAGGGACGCCTGAAATCTTTATCAAAGATTCGTTTTAGCATTTAAAATGAACATGTTACCATTTTGAATTTTCGTAACTATCCAGATTTCCTATGGAGGTAGTTAAGGAGCCCTTAGGCTTTTCTTTGGAAACCTCCAAACTTTCCATTGTGTGGAAAAGCTTCTATAACTTGAGATCGTCTAAGACTTGCATGAACCTTTAAAAGATGAACCTTTTGGATCTCTGCAAAACCTTCTAGATTCGATTTTTAAGCAATTTCATAGGCTTAGGCTAAGAGAAACGAAGTGAGAAATGTAAGCTATATTTTTGCATGTTATTGCGTTTTGATTCACTGGCGAAGGGTGGAGAGTGATGCCAGGATTTAAATTTTTCAAATAAATCATGGGAATATAACATCTCCATACGTTATCAAAGACGCTAGCTGCCTCTATCGTAGGATAAAAGTACATATGAAGGAAAGTTTGTTAATTTATCTTCCTCCGACTTTATTACGTGTAATCCTTGCTCGGCTCCCTTCTGAGCTGCCAGAAATTGTCCTGCTATTTCATTACAAGCGAAAACCACATTTGTAACTTTTTTTAGGTTTAATTAAACGTGGGCAGGCTGGATTTTCTTAGGGATTAATTTCGTCCTGAGAAGGGGTACGGATTTGTCTTGTAAACGAAGGAATAATGGGGGAAAACACTCTGATATTATTTGTAATAATTGATATTGTTATTAATTAATCACCCCCAGTGAGTAATAAGTTAGTCATTTCGAAGTAAATTAATTGAATAATAAATGGATTAGGTGCAAGATTAAAAATAATGATTACATTAGAGTGGGAACAGCGCGTCGTAAAAGTTTTTATTCCTATACGAAAACATTCTCAATGACAATTTTTTACAACTGTTATAGTCTAAACAAACATTGTTATGTCTTTACATTACGCAGAACAAACTGAGCGAATAGTAAATTATACGAATCCGCGCCGTGTCATAGTCGAACGGGCGAAACGGGACTTTCCTCGAAAACATCCGCGCTGCGAAAATAAAATTTCTGGATTTCAATCCCGTCTCATAATTTCTCCCGGAAATTAACGTCGGAGTTGAGACGTTAATGAGGCTTCTTTTTAATTAACTTCCCGGGGACGGAGAGATAAGACTAATTTCCATCCAAATTTTTGGCGTCGGAAATAAATGATGGAAGTAGTGGAAAAGTGCGGAAATGGTCTAAGAATTGTCGTTTAAAAAAGTTGTATTAAAATTTTTTCCCTCTTTTCAAAATCCAAAATTGAACTTTCGTTCGTAACTTTTTTTTTCTAGTGAGCGTTGAGAAATTTCCCGGATTTTCCCCGGGAAACTTCAAGCAAACAACTTACTCAAAAGTTTCGCAACTCGAAGCGTATCGTCTGCTCCCCCTTCTACGCCTCGGGGACGTTTGCCATGGCCAGGAAACGCCGGAAAATCGACACTGATCGCCCGCGACGAAACTTTTACCGGAAGAAAAGTTTCCACCCCGGAGAGCTCGGAGCGTCGTTTGCGAAAAGCGGACGCGACGCCACTAAAAATTTTCATCTCCGCAGGACCGACGGCCGCGCGGAGTGCGCCTGCGCGTCCGGCTCGGTTAATTTGATTTGTTGAAACAATAATGAAAGAAAAGCGAAATGTCGGATGGAAAGTTGGGAAATTGGTTTCCACTTTTGCGGCGCGGTGGAAATTTGAAAATTTCACGACGTGTCCATCACGTAAGAAGATATATAGTCTATATAGGCTATTGACTATGGTGAAACCCACAGGAGTAACAGGAACTAAGACCTTTATTGCTTCATGTGGTCAGTTGGCCTATTTGAAAAGGTAGTGCAACCAACTTTAGGGGCGCATTTTTGAAAACGAGGTAAATTTGTCAACTTTTCTGTTCCTTGGCTATAACTCGAAAACTATACGTTTTTTGAGAAAAACAGTACGAGGCTTTTTTGTAGAAAATTAAATTTCCCACCAAAAAATCACTCTATTAACTCAAAAAAACTTATATTTTCAATAAAATAAATACAAAAGAACGTTCGAAAACATGACAAACTCACAAAGACAAACGAAACGGCTCCAGGATCGTCCTCAATCCCTCAAACGAAGCCCTAAGGATTAAATCACCGAAATATAACGTGTACTTCTGCGGGGAATTAGTATCATAGGTACAACTTCGTCTGAGGATTATTGTTGTGCGTGAGAAATAGACTGGAAGTACAATTATCTCCCGGGCGTAAATCATTTATGAGAAAGGAATTCGACGCAGTGGACACGTAAAACGTTAAATAAATATTACAGTGTTGTACATACGGCCGTTACGCGTGTCTCATACATCCGGTTATGATATTACCCGCAGTTATCGCGCCTTGCCCGGCGGACGCCGATCAAATTTTAGGGCGCGGATTTTTTTGTGACATTAATAACGTAAAAGTCTGCATTCATAAGTTACTTTTTAATGGGACGTATTTTTTGATACCGATACGGGAGTTTAATGTTGCAAAATGTGGAAATGGTGGCATTTTCACATGTTTAGGGTTCATATGAGGCTCCATGTTGTTATTTTTCATTTTATAAACATATTCCAGGAAGGAATTTGTCATATTCTAGCATAAAATGGGAATATTGCCTTGCACTTCTTTTGCGTATCATAGATTTTCGAGAAAATCTGAGTATGCTTTTCTCACCCTCTTTTCCAAAAGTTATATTGTGCCATTGTACGCTTCTTGCCCTTCAAGGCTGAAAATTACCCCTATCTCAATGTTTATCAATGTTTCAACCCTTAAAAAGACAACCCCATAAAATCAAACTACGATTTTTTTCAACATTTTAGTAGTACACTTACAGTGATTAGTAAATTCTTTGAAGACTCTTCAGAAAAATTCTGAAAATCACACATTCAAGTGTTTTAAACGTTGAAGTATGCAAAATGAAACCACCAATTCCCTCTTATGTTGATATCATTCAATTAGGATCGTGTAAAACACGATGGACCTTATCCTACAGGGTTAATACGTACGATATAGAGACGTATACATTACAATAATATAAGGTACAATGAACCATTCCATTCGCAATTCGCATGGTGTGTTGCCTAACTTTTAGGCGAATCGAGGGTATCCAGTAGGCGTAAGTGTGGTTGCCCCAAATCAAAATTAAACCACGACAGAAGTAAAATCCTTTATTTTATGGTAACTGAGACTTTTTCTATACATTTCAATAGGTTATCTTTTGCTCCCCTGCCCCTTGAGCATACAAGTTTGAGCCTCTACGCTAGAAGTTCGGTACAGTCGGTTCTGTTAATGTTGTACGTTTATATTTGTATCCACAAGTCTTTGATACCCGGACTGAACTAACATTTAAATTTATTTCAATCAACTCTGCAAACCTTGGGTAATTAATCGGATGAAGTTAGTTAGTTCGTAATGGGGAAAACGTGTTTGCACACTCTCGATATAGATATCGTAAATAATCATTGTTTAACCGATTTCTATTTAAAGGCCCGCTCGTTAAACCCCATACAGTCTAAAATAAACATTTACACGTTTCGTCGTACCTCGTCTGCTCCTCGGCATTCCGACTGTCTTACTTGGTTTTCTTTTTGTTATCATTGTTGATGGGCGAATGTGTAAAATTAATTTGTGGAAGGTCTCCGTTAAATTATGTTTGTACCATCAACGACGAAAACAACGGAAGGCCGCTCCCACAACGAAAATCCATCTCCTCTCCCTCTCCCATTTTCCCTCGCTCTCTCCCGACTTTCCCGTCGGTAATTCGCTCTTATTCGGTATCACGAGGCTAATAAAAGTCACTAATAAAACTAGTAATTAAACGGATGAATTTTCATTTTCTCGTCAAAGCCCACCACTGCTCGATATAACCTTTCATTATTAGGATCACGATTTAATTAAGACGGAAAGGCTTGGGAAAGATACTCGGGAAACTTACCGGGCCTGTTGAATATTACACCGCCATTATACCAGTATTGTTCCTCGATGATGACGAATGACGTGCGCAGTATCTTCACATAAGGTTTTTAGGTTGTGACGTTTCAACAGTTTGCTTACACCGTGCAAAACGCGATGGCCCTTATCCTATAGATATTCTAGTCGTTCCAACATGATTTCACCCTATAAAAATTTCCTCACCTGCTCCGAAGGGAACTAAAAACAGTCTATTCTCTTTTACTGCTCTTACAATTAACACTAGCCGGCAAGAGAATTCATTATTAGCAAAAATGTGTTTACGACTGCGACAAGGATCCTAAGCCGGAACTCTCGGGATATTTAAATGATGTAAGAGCAATAATGAGACAGGAAAAGTAATGAAATAACCATCTGAACTTCAAGAAACGGTAACCACCGACACGTGTACATTTTTATACCTCAATTGTGAGTAGAAGGCTTTGTTCGAAAAGTTACTCCGCATTGATACTTAATACAGATGTACCCACGCACCAACAACAATTTCGTAAATACCCCAAGCGTCGATTTTAATAAGTCGACTTATTTTTCCCCGTTGAACGTTTGATTTACATTTAAATCGCCCCCTAAAGGAAATCGAATTTTTCTTTGTAGCGGCTATAAAAAAAGCTCTACTGTTGAAAAATGTCAAGTGATTTTTTTGCTTAACTGATGACTGAAAAGCTGCCTGACTCCCATCTCCGGCGATAATTAAGGACGTATTTGAAAAGTCTCGAATTCGATGGATTTGATGGGTCGGTATGACTGTAATAATGGCGCATTTTCATATGATTGCTGACAAGATTCATATTTCCATAAATTTGATTGTATTTGTGGGTGGGTTAACATTGATTGCGTTGGAGCTTCGCCGTAAACTCAGTTTTTATTGAAGGGACGTAAAGTCGAGGAATATAATTTTTAGCTCGCATTGAATTCAAGCGGAACGAGAATTCCCCGTGAAACGGTTAAGGTTATGTAAATTGTAAAATAAACGACATCCCAGCCGGAGTTATTGTCGAGGAAAAAATATTGGATGCCAGGGATGTTTTTCAAACAAGCACTAAAAGGATGATTATTCGTCAGAATTTCATTTTTATTCGTTGCGCATTTTGTATCACTCCTAAGGCCTCGTAATGGCGAAAAGAGTAACCTTATACAGGGTGTAATAAAAATGTTACAAAGTTCGTGACCTCAAAACCTGTTCAAATTTCATTGGCACATCCTGTAATTAGTCCATGTTTTCTAGAAACAGAGGCGTAATCAATTACAAAAGAACAGAAAGAATCAGGCTCCGCAGTCATCCCCTCAACCTTCTCGCTATCACACGAGACCGAATGCGCAGCTATACCGCGCACACTATGTGCACACACACGGTGAACGCCACTCCCTCTCCCGGTCACTAGTTTTGCTAAGGTTTGCAGAATTTCTTGCTGGTGTAGGTGTTCAAGCTACCGTCCGTCTACGAACGCCTAGTCAATCTTTAAAAATTTTCTGTAGATTCATAGATCATTCGTAGCTCGTAGAGTCCGACCATAGTTTTTCATAGCTCGGTAAAATGTGTTTCTAAAGCATGCCGCTATATAGGAAAAAATAAATGTTTCCTTTTTATCGTTTACCCTTTGTATTTAAAAGAGAAAACATAAGTATAACAAGGAAAACATACCCTAACACGGCATTAAGAAACTCAAATTTCACGTTTCCAAATAAAATTTCACAATTTCACAGCCACCCGATTCATCAAATTTTAATCAGTCCTCTTCCACTTCCCCCTTACTTTTTTAAATTATCGGTTCGCACTATAGAACTCTCCGCAGATCGATTACCCTCCTTTTATCTCTATTTTATTCCGTCAAACGTGGCGAACTAAATCAAGAGGAAAAGGAAGCTAATGGTACAGCGAGAGATAAAGTACAACAGACTCTAATGGGACAAGAGGGGACGTTTCCATCCCGGGAGGGCGAAGGGGATTAATGTACCCTCCTCGAGCGAATAACGTCGAAAATCCGATGATCCTTAGATGCGCCGTAATAATAACATAGTATTAAGCTAGGTTTTACTAAGTCGCCTGGATTCTACTACGTAAGACGTCTAGGATCTCCTTCCCGGCGTCTAACAGTTTCAACTTCTGGTGCCTGTCCTTGTTCCTGTTTAAGTAAAATTTCTTCCTGAGGGTCGAGATGTACATCGGCATCTGTTTCTCGACCGGGCCCACCGTGCCTATCGGTAGTTCGAAGTAATTCCTGCTGACGCACTTAGTCGCCCTGGTTATCAGGGAGAGGACGTCGTCGCGCCTTCCGTACATGTTGAACACCGTGCAGAGTTCCTGGATGAACCAGGAGCCCCTCAGTGAGTCCCTGAAGGAGACTTTTCCTGAAACAGAGAAAAAATTGTAGACGTTCTCCTTCTAAGTATCGAGGAAGTTAATGGAGGAAATTGTGTTGGGGGTGGGGGGATTTTTTGTGGTTCCTTGGGTTCCTTCTGGTTTCCTTTCTATTAACACGTATGGTATGATGTATATGTATTAGATAACACCCTAATGACTCAGCTGCTACCGAAAAGTGTGTTGCATGCGCGCGCACAGTCTACTGTATCTCCTCGTGTATAGTTCAAGGTTTAAATGATATTTTTGCAAGGATAACCTAATAATACAACTAAACTCAATGCAATTTTCCATAGAAAGTAATTATTTTTGGCTGTACCTTCGATCGTGGAGTAAACTATGACCATATCTGGTCCGATGACGTTGCTGGTCAAAGTGTTCCATGGCAGTATGTCAGAAGGGAAGTCATCTTTTTTTTGGAGAGGTGACGAGGGATTTAAGGGGATGTTCGAGGCCTCATCTCCCTTGCAAGCCTGAAAGTGCATATTTGCTTGATGGTTAAGTACTGTATATTAACTTCAGACATTTTAATAAGTTATTCACCTGGAATATAAACATTTTCGGTTTGTTCTCCAGCCATTTGCAGTTAATAAACGGGGTCCATACGTTGCACGTTTGGATCGTACCGTCCTTCGTCTCGAGAACGTTGAGTTTGTCGCCGTGCGAGAGAAAAAATACTATCAATGAGTTCACCTCGGGATGGTCTTCGTTTGATACTAAAATTAAATTAAAGTTAGTTCTGATTCTCGGTTAGGAATTAGCTCCGCCCATTAAACGACAGCAACGTGCCTTATTTATCCAGAGTGGAAACGACAACATCGCTCCTTGTTGCCAACATAGCATATGCGCGTGAATTTCAATTTCCATGTAACAACTGTTCTTCTACCTTGCTTTATATCAATTTTGCTTCAAATAACCTCTATGTATGTACAAAAGCCGACAAGATACAATAACACAGAACACCCACCTTGTTGTAACTTTCCCAACACTTGCTCCCTGGTACCGTCGGTCATGATATTTTCCATTGTGACGTTATAACCGTGATGTTGCATGCATTTTACTATCCTGTTGACGTCCGTGGTGGACCCGTTCCTCTTCTTCCTGTCCTTAGGGTCGTTGTCGAACCGTACCTGGTTGAAAACCAAGACCAGTCCTGGCTCCTTCCCGAGCCTGGGATACTCCAGATCTTCCTGCTTCAGGTGAAGCCGCTCCTCGAACTTTCGGTATGCGCCTGCGCTGGCCGATTCTAACAAAGCGAGATTGTAGATACACAAAGGAATTTTTTTGGGTATTTTGGGAATTGTCTGAGGAAGTTTCTGTAATGCAGTTCTGATGAATTTTTTCTTGTTTAATTTCCCTGAATGCCTGGATTATTTGGTGTGAAATCGACGGTTTTAGAATGCAATTTTTTGTTTTAATCTGTATGACTTACCGGTTATCTTAATGGCGATTGATGTTGAGCTACTGGTTCCTTCGGGTTCCATGGACGTGGTGTCTCTTTTCGTATTCATTTTGCGCCTTTGTAATGGGGAAACGGGCCAGTCGACCGAATTATCTGAACTGTCATGGTATCGATAAGTCGCAGATAGAAATATATCTTATCTGTTATCTGGAGGGTCTCGTAGAGGTAATTTAGTAGAAAAGTACGTGGATCCAAATTTGGAAATTTTCGTTGGTGTAATTTTGACAACATTCTACTCGTTTTGCTACTTACTCTTTCTTTTACGAAGATTGGTGACCAGTGACTGCATTTCTTCCCTAAATGGCGCTAAACGAATAATTGTAGTGTCTCCCTAGGAGAAATGAAGCGTGAATGTTGCTAAATTAAGGAATGCCTTTTCAGAATTACGATATACTCATTCCACAGTAAGTTTACAAACGATAAATCGTCGCTTTGTACCTGCTCCACAAGAACCGATTTCATATGTGTCTCCTTTAAAAGTTCTTTAGGCGAATCAGTAATTATTCTAAAAAATCATGTTTCTGTTAGTCGATGAAATCACTTACTGCGATAAATTTATTAGTTTTCCATAGATTTCATCATATCGGACTTACAAATCATGAATCATTCGTCAAATTACATCCTCTGATGCTTTTTTTCTTTAACGAGTGATCAACAATATCGCCTCTCTTAAAGGTGGAATGATTCGTATAAACTGTCTTATGTAAACTTTCTTTATTTGAACAACTATAAATATTTAAAACTGACTACCATAGGTAAGTCTTCACTCCTAAATTCCCAAATTAGTGCCTTGGTTTCGTCCAGATTCGATTATTGGACAGCCAGCAGGTTGTTGTGGTAAATCCAAGCGCCTCCCTATGGCCATGTCAATTTAGGAATCAAACACTACGACCTGTAAATATCGCAAGCTTCCCCTACACCTAGAAACAATCTGCACTTGTTCTCATGCCGCTCTACCTAGCTGTTGTGAAACTACACATCTTACGTAGTAAGTTACCTAATGGTTTGCATTTCCCCAATTTTCCAGTAATCCTCGACGACGGGCTCATAATAGGCGAGGTAATAAGTCTCTACCAGAGCCGCAACGACCTCGAGGCCATCTCCCGTACGCTATTCCTGAACCTATCGACGCTGGTGTCCGTCTATAAGGTCCTGACCTTCTGGAGGTACAGATCGAGGATAATCGCCTTGGTGCACAAGCTCAACAGTAAGGAGTTCATGCCGGCTAACCGCCGCCAGAAGCAGAGCCTGGAATCCGACCTGTGGCTCTCGAAGGTCCTGACCGTCACCCTGATCAGCGCCGCCATATTCACGGCGATCGTCATACTGTTCACGCCGATGGTGGTCAAGAGCGATAAGCCCATGTTGCCGGTCGCCGCGTACGTACCGCTGGATTTGAGCGTCAAGAGGAATTACGTCTTAGGCTACGTTTACCAGTCGGTCGCTATGATTTTCGCCCCCCAGGTCTGTCTTGCCCCGGACCTCTTTATCACTAGTGAGTAGGTCGGGAGGCGGGAACGTTTCATTGGTGCTTCCTACGAGTTTCAGTTAAATAATAAGGCATCATAGTGTTTACGTTACTTAAGTTATCGAGAAAAACGCTACCAACGCTTTTATCTCACACCTATGTTTCAGGGTTGCTAAGGAGTTCACGTTCCTGTTCTCGGGTTGCGTATTGTGGCAATTTTTGATAGGAGCGTTCATCATTTGCTTCACGCTTTTCCAGCTTACTTTAGTAAGTAAAACAATACATAATTGAATTTTAAACGTGGACATCGTAAACCACACACTACTTAAGTAAAACCTACAGCTCTCGTTATCAAATGAGGCAGGACGCTGCATTACCATCCATATTTAAGTAAAGTCAGATGAGGCGTGTAATTTAGTACAGATAAACAATAACTTAATTTTATTTTAATTACTGGAGAGCCTTAACGTGTCTTTCTACTTAATCTTGAAAACATTTGGTACTTTACTCCACTAAATTTCCCTATTTCAGGTCCCTTTCGGGAGTATAGAGTTCATTTCGGTCCTCTTCTATATAATGTGCGTCACCTTCGAGATATTCATGTTCTGCTATTTCGGCAACGAAGTCATAATCGAGGTAACGCATTTCCCGACAATTACGCCTGTATTTATGGGAAGATGGAGTGTAAAATGGTGGGAAAGCATCGCTTTAAGGCGCCTCCGCCAAATATTCGAAGAATTATTGTTTTACCTTAACAAATTTTCACCAGTGCCCTCCCTAAGGGTTTGGCCGCCTCTGTGCCGCCCTGTAACACAATACGAACCATCACCAGGTGGCTACATGTAACTAGCGTAACCTTAAAACATATTTTTGCATAGGAATAAGCTTGAAAATGTACAAGTGTTAGCTATGGTGTAGCAATTGGATAAGCGTGTTGCTTTATCTACTTTTTAAGACATTTTTATTAAAATTCTCCATTGGCACACCGCCAGCTTTGGCGAAGTCGCAGCGATTCCGCCATTTCAACACTCCATCTGCTCACATCCCCGTATAACCCCGATTAACTTCGATTTGATTTACCCTCAGAGCAACAACTTGAACAGCAACGCTTACCACTGCGATTGGATAGGAACGCCGGTTAGTTTCAGGAAAAATCTCATGTTCTTCATGATGAGGTCGAACAGGGAGCTGAAATTGTACGCCGGGGGGTATTTCACACTCTCCCTGGAAATGTTTGTAAACGTGAGTTCAATTTGCTCGATGGAGGAGAGGATTTTATCCCATACTTTCAGATAATAAAATCGTCTTGGTCGTACTTCGCGCTGCTCATGCAAGTCAACAGCCGTGAAGAGATGTAACGGGGATGTTAATTTAATAGCGTCACTTATATTGCACGAGCAAATGTTACAAGAATAATTTGCACCCTTTTTGAAAGACAAGTCACTTTTTCTCAGTGTACGACACCCCAGGTTTCCCTTGTGATGATATCAAACATGTTATTAATCCTCCATACATAATTCAGTCTAGTGGAGCCTTTTGATTTACTGCACACAAGTCTTCATATGCATATACACATAATTACCTTTAAGAAAAACAATCACTGTAATTACTTTTTGTCTCTGTAATTTCGTATTGATCCCGTACCAATCAAAACGGGGGTACTTTTGAATATTTCAAGGCAGTTGTTCTTGCGTTGCTACGAGAAGAGGTTCGCCTGGTAAAAATGGTTCAGTCCGATTTGGACCTGAGGGGATTCGTCGATTTGAACCTCGACTTGCTAAAATTTTTCGGTAACTTTTACCCAGAGAGAAAAACCGTCGTTTACTACATAAGGACGTCGATATTATTAGGTGAGTAATCGTGATTACTACACCTTGAGATTCCCTTGCGATGATCTTACTTCAGGTTTCTTTCTGGGCGGGACCATAATAAGCGAGCTGGTCAATTTGTACCAAAGCAGAGGTGATTTGGAGCAACTCGCCACCGCCTCGTTTCTCACCTTATCGAACATCGTGTCGTTGAACAAATTCTACGGTCTGTTCAAGTATCAGCGTCGTATATTCGCGTTGACCGAAGGTTTAAACTCCGCCTACTTCAAACCAAAAACTAAACTCCACAGGGAGTTCCTGAGGGAGCACATCGCTTTGACTAAGACGGTATCGTACGTGACGTTCATCGCCTGCGCTTTTACCTGCGCCTTCTGGACCATCTACCCTTTCACCGTTAAAAGCGAGAAGAAGTTACTGCCGATAGCAGCGTGGATTCCGTTCGACGTCAGTCGCTCCCCCAATTACGAGATTGCCTTCGTTTACGTCATAACCGGTACGTTTATCGGAGGTTTGACCGATCTCAGCCCGGACTGCCTCATTAGCGGTAAATTTTCTCTAAGAAATTTGTCGTGCTATTTTTTGAAATTAGGTTTTTTGATTTTCATAAGCGCCCAGCTGCACATCCTCAACGATAACCTCAGGGACATATCGAAGGAGGAGGGGAAGCTGAGAGGGTGCATCGTCCATCATCGAGGCATCATGGAGTAAGTGTGCACATCGAAAAAGATTCTAAGGAAAAAGTTTCCATTTGTTTATGTGTATTGGAAAACGGGGATACAGCCGCAAAGGTTGTGAAACTGTCAGACTTTAGTTGAATATTTCGCTTGTTCCAAACCCTCCAAAACAGGCTGCACCATTGCGCAAATTTTTACCAGCGCCATTTCCTTCTTACTTATATTGGTAATATGGACGTATTTACAGGTTCGCTAACGAATTCTTATCCATATTCTCCGGCAGCATAATCGGGCAATTCGTAACGAGCGTACTCATAATCTGCTTCACGCTCTTCGAGCTGAGCCTGGTGTGTGCACGTTATTTTTTTTCTAAATTGATTTGTTAATTATCTGTTTACCTAGGTACCCTTCGGGTTGAAATTTTTGTCGCTGCTACTCTACCAGTTTTGTATGCTCACCGAGATATTCATGTTTTGTTATTTCGGACACGGAGTTATATTAGAGGTGACAGAATATACATACGAGTGGTGTATTGTATAATCGGACGTTTATATGAATAAACACGGGGTTTATGTAACGATATAAGAAGAAGAAAAGCTTTAAATAAGCACATTCCTTTTATTCCTGAAACGATTTTAACTCGACAGTGTATGCAATAGGTTTCACTCCGTGTTTAAATCTTGACATGTCTAGGCTGATACCACAACAACGAATCGCTAAAGCACCACAGGAAAATATTTTTTGAGTACCCACTATCATGAATGTTTGTATCAATCTACCCCATGTATTACACATGTCCGACAATGCAATACATTACTCGCACCCTGTAAAATTACTTGCGCAGAACACCTTGATTTCCTGTTCCCTTCTTATAGAGCAATCGCCTGACTGATTCGGCGTACAGTTGCAGCTGGACTGATTCCACAAGGGAATTCAAACAGGACTTGATGTTTTTCATGATGAGGACTCAAAACAATTTGGAATTACGCGCTGGAAGATATTTCAAACTATCCTTGGTTACCTTCGTCATGGTGACTTGTGTCGGTGAGATACGAATTGCAGGTAAATGAACGTTTTGTTTTAGATAATAAAATCTTCCTGGTCCTATTTCGCCGTGCTCATACAAGTCAACCAGAAGGAAACGTAAGGGATGTGGAAACGACACAAACAGCACTTAGAAGCTTTAACTAGTGGATTGCATGCTTGCATAATAAAGTAATAAGCAGTTTAATGAGTAATTAGTAACTTACTCTAGCCTGTTTCCTCCTGGTACACTTTCGTCCATCGTATTAAATATAGGGGACATTCATTTACTTCATATTAGGTGTGTGGACTGTTTTGCGGCTGCGTATCACGCGTTTTCCGACCACACCGAAATCGAGAACTGATTTCAGACCGTGAATTTTCCGACCTTCGCCGATACAGATCGCGCATTTTCCGACCGCACTGTATTCGTGGATTCCTAATGAACTGATTTCAAGCGCCACAGCAAAATGCGCGAATTTTCCGACCTTCGCCGGTACAGATCGCACATTTTCCGACCGCATTGCATTCGTGGATTCCTATTGAACTGATTTCAAGTGCCACAGGGAAAATCGCGAATTTTCCGACCTTCGCGATTACAGATCGCCATTTTCCGACCGCACTGTATGACCTTAAATTGGAACAGCCTCCGCTGTGAGGCCAAGGATTTCTGACGACAGTTTTCTCATTTACGATCTCGTTTTATTTTAAAATGTACATTCTCATCGGCGTTTATCCAATATTCCCTCGTCTTCCACGAACGCTTTCAACTTGTCGTATGCCTCTCCATAGAGCCCCTTCATGTTGTTACTGAGAAGAGCGTTCACGAAGTCCTTACTCGTCCCAGTCGCGTAGACTTTCGCCAGGTTCTCAACGTTCTCCTCTACGTTGTATCGGGTGTCAAAGAGGTGCTGAGAATTGAGAAATCCACACTTACCATTACTTGATTATTAGGTAGGCACCGTTAGGAAATGCCAAATGAAAAATGGCTCGACGCAGAAGCGCTTGCTCAGATCGATCACTCAATGTGATTTCTATTTGGCCCTTCCTCTAATACCAAATTGAATGGAATTTACTGGTAGATCGTTCGTACAGTACCTGCAGACAATCGCAATCGATTTCTAACGTCGTGTCCTTGGTGAGTACCGTGTTCACGACGAATTTGAGTAGAGGATTCAGCACGCACTTGAAGCACTGCCTCTCGTAGGTGTAGAACATCGCGATCAGCTTCTCGACCAGGTTGATTACGTCGGTGATTATTTTGTCGGCGTCTGGATTCCTCCAGAAGCCGGAGATGTACGACTAGAAACGATTGAAACTGTCGAATCAGATAAGCGCAAATAACGCAAAGTGTTTTCCTTACGTAAGAATCGTGGAGGGTCAGCTCGAGGTCCAAGTCCGTGACGAGCAGGTCCGTGATGTTCTTCTTGTTGATGTCCATGTTCAAGGTGACGTTCAGCAGAAGGTTCGACAGGCCGATACTGTAAAACAAGTGTTTTATTCGAAGGTTTGTTCCGCTAGGTTATTTGATTTTGTCATGTTGAATGAGAGCTGATATCTACTGTTCTGTTGAATTAATTAGTTGGTGTGATATTAGTAGGAACTTACTTAATTTCGCCGTCTCCGTATAAAGGTATCAAGTTCAGCAGGGCCAGGTCCATGTCGTACAAAACGTCCAAACCCAGTCTACTAACGTCGAGTCTTATAGATAGTAATATACTAGCATCGGAAATATCCCTGGCGTATACTAAGGCCTGGCTGGTGTTTGTGTTTGTCAGACCCCATAACGTGACGCTTGGTATATTTAAATAGCCCTTCCTGGAAAGGGATCAATGGGAAGTCGAAAGCACGTTCGAAATGTCATCCAGTTGAGACATTGAGCGTTTAAGTAAAACGTAAAAAGCTTCAGCGGTGCATTTAAAATAAGTTACTAGTGTCTAGGGGATGAAAGAGGGTGGAAAAAGCTTTAAAACTGATTTTTTCAACTTCACATACGTCCTTTCGTATAGAGAGTTGCGTCAAGCACCTTGTGAGCACTTACTTTTAAATTTCGCGTCTTAGTTAATCAAACCGCAGTTAGAGGGCAAAATATATCAAGTATATAATCGACCACTAGATTTTTAGCCTGAAGGTACGAACAAAATTAGCCTAGCTTTGATCTGTAGCTGCTTCTGAATAGTAAGAGCCCTTTGTAATAAGGGATAGTTTCGCCCTTAGATAAGGGTCATCCTTTTCAAAGATGAAACATACGTCATGAAATATAACTTTTGAAGTCTAAACTATATCAGTACGTCTAAGCGGAATTTATCTAAAGGCACAAAATTTTAAGACGATACCAGTCTAAATTCAAGCTCATAAATCACTATGAAGCTTCAAAAGACTTCATTGTAGTCCTAAAAGATAAGCACCTAATAAATTATTAATCATAACCACACATAAATGACAGGTGTGTAAATTCCGTTTAACCTCTTTTCGCTATTTCGTGGTTATCATTAATTAAAAGTAATTTCCTTACCCCACGATATCCCAATCCGATGGGATCTCCAAATTCACATCACTGACTAACGTTTGATTTTTCCTAATGAGGTTTTTTACTACGCCTTCGATTACGGTCTTAATGATACCTGTAAGTGGTGATTAATCAGCTTAATTAATCCGGCAAATCACTACACTTACTTGCAAAAGCCGCTTCGGCATGTTGGACGTAACACACCGTCAATAATAAACCGACGAGCAAAATTATCCTCATCTTCACTTGTAGATATTATAAAGTGAGGGGCTTCGATAATTTCTTTTTAGTTCTCTCAGTGATTTTTGTTACAAGTGTTTTATTTATTATCGATAACATGATTACATCGATCCGTTACGTTATTTCCCTCGAGTACATTATCTACGTAATCTAATTTAGGCACTTGAAGCCATTGTATCAGTTTTTAGGTTAATTTTGAAAGGTACTGTATGTGAAGGTGACATAAAAATATCCACTTTAGATTAAATGTGGTTGTTATAATTTCTGCTTAGCCCTTTTAAGCCCTCTTATAGCGTAACAGCTCGGATGTAAACTGCATTGGAAGCCAATACCGGGTGATATCTGCTTATTGACCCAACGCATATCCCAAATATGTAAAATCTTCCTGCATTTTAAATTCATAATGAAACTACAATCCCCTGTCACTCTTTATTCATCCATTTCCTTCTTGTAACTCCTCAACGCCACATCCTTCAGGTGTCTCATCATGTCCGGTCCGGTTTCCTGGACAAGTGCGGAGAAGTATCCCTCGGGATTCTGGAGCAGTTCATAGGGATGCCCGATCTCTTCCACGCTCCCCGCCTCCATCACCAAGACCCTGTCGTAGTCCATGATAGTATTTAACCTATGCGCTATCGTTATTACGGTGCAATCGGAGAATTTCCTCCTTATGGTCGCCTGGATAAGGGAATCGGTCCTGGGGAAAGAAACGCTTGGTTCACAATGGTTATAAGTAAATGTCAAATGTAAGTTATAGTGACCGCTAAAGGAACGAAGCTCCGATGAATGCAAGAAAGGTGGTGGTGTTTCGATTACTTTTGGTCGACGTTGGCGGTCGCCTCGTCCATCACCAGGATCCTGTTCCTCCTGAGGATCGCCCTCGCGAGGCACACCAGCTGCCTCTGCCCGACGCTGAAGTTCCCGCCGTCTCCAGCTACGACGTGGTCCAGGCTCGGCACGCACCCCTTCATCTCGACCTGCGGGGACACCAGCACTAACGGCGACTCCGATAGTTTCGAAACGTACCTCGGCGAGGACCTCCCACAGCTTCTCGTCCTCGTACTCCCCGAAAGGGTCCAGGTTGTACCTCAACGTGTTGGAGAAGAGCACCGGGTCCTGAGGGATTATCGACAGCCTCCTCCGCAGGTCTCTCAGACCGAGCTTCTTGGTGTCTATACCGTCTATTACGATCGCCCCCTCTGTCGGCGCGAGGCGGAAGAGCGCCGAGGCTATCGAGGACTTTCCCGCTCCCGTCCTTCCCACGATGCCGAGCTGAGAAAAATCACGTTTAAGGGTAACACCCACAGAAAAATGAATAGGTATTTTGGGTCTTCATTTCGAACAATAACTTAAGGAAGGCTTACCTTCTCCCTAGGCAACACCTCGAAGCTGAGATTGCTTAAGACCGGTGGATCGTCCTCTACGTAACTTAAAGATAGTTTCCTAAAACTTATCCGTCCTTCTCGAGGCCAGAGGTCTTCTGGTTGATCATCTGCGTCAAGGGAAAAATATTAACATATGATAGTAATACAAGAATTATACATAACCCGTGAAACCATACCTTTTGGGGTCTCCATTTGGCCTTCAGCTTCGACAGTGGTGTACTCCAGTACCCTTTCGACGCTGGTCATCTGATTGATGACTTCTGCACTCTCTCTAGCACCGCTCTGTAGCACCCCGGTCAAGATTAGAGACTGGGAGATCGCCAGACCCACCAGGCTTCCGCTAAGGTAATAATCTGCCAAGACCAGGGGGTAAGTCCAAACCAAAATCGGAAGGCCGACGCGTACTTACGTCCGAATAACGCGCTGAAACTGAAAACGACGAAACCGGTGAAGGCGGTGCAGAGGATGTCTAACCAAATCGCGAAGGAAGTCATCGAGGCTAACATCAGGTACCAGGTCGAGGTGTGGACGTCCTGGAGGCACCAAGGACGAAAGCCCAGGTAAACATCTCCTTACTGCATCTACTTACCTGGTGATAGTCGAACTCTTCCACGAGGAGACCTTCCAGTTTCCAAGCTCTGATGGTCGTGATGCCGTTGAAGGTGGAATTCAAGTGGGTGAAGACTGGGGATTTTGCTGAGAACGAGATTTTGAGATGACCATAAGAAATTTAAAAAGGTTTTCCATACAACACTTACTCACTCCCTCTAAGTACTTAATGTCCCTGGCTGTCATAACGTACCACTGGCGAAGTTTCCAGAATATAGCGCCGCATACCAATACCGCAGCTATGGAATACGGATTCGAGACCCCAACGTTCACCAGGATTCCGAAAATAACACAAAATACCTAACAAGAAATACATTAAGGGCCCATATTTTTGAAAATATATCAAGAATTATCACAATGACACACTTTGGTGTGTGCCCCGCATCACTGATACTACTCTAGCCTATTGGAATCATACACGACTTACCTGCACCGTATTCATCAACACCCTTGGTAGGATTTCATCGATAGCTCCCATATCCTTTGAAAACCTGTTCAGGATCCTGCCGCTGGGGTTTACATTGAAGAACCTCAGTGGCGCCCTCAGTAACGCGTGGAACATTTTCGAATGGAGGTTCTTCGAAGCCATCATCGCCAGTTTAAACAGCAACATCGATCTCGCTATCAGGAAAACGATGGACGCCATTATCAGTGACGTGTAGATGGATATGTAGACGTATTGGTCGAACAAATCGGCGGCGGTGTCGTTGGAGTGTCTAAGCTGCTCCCGATCGGTCCTTCGAAAATTAATTTCTTTGAGATGCTTGGTGGAGGATATCGATCGGTTGTGGTTACCAATAAGCTACCCAGAAATCACCTCCGGAGACCACGCCTTGGCTGATTAGCAACAATACCATACACAACATCACCAGGTATACGTTTCCCACGGCTTTCAAGTACTGCAGAAACGTGGACACCTTCGGATCGCTGCTGGCGTTCTCCTCGTTCTGTTGCGCCAACTCTATGCCCTCGGTGTTCTACAAGAACCCATCATTAGAGGACAGTAACGAAATAGCACAAGGGTTATGATACCAGGTCCATTGAGATAACTGACAGTTTCCTCATGTGTAATTCCAAGGAATTTTCCGCGATGAAATTCGTTGGTTCCAGCACCGTGTTACTTTCCACCAAGTCCAAGTGGTCTTGGACTTCTTCGAAGGTGCCTTTCGCCTGAATGCGTCCCTGTGATGAGCAGCTTCAGTATAACTACATTACATAAGCTAAAGTAGGACGTACCTCCTGATTCAGTACTACGATGACATCAGACTTCTTCAGATGCTGTAATTGATGAGTGACCAGCACCCTGGTCTTCCCCCTCAGGTACCCCTCTACGCACCTCTCGAACAAGCGCCTCCCGACGCTTGCGTCCACCGCCGAAAGCGGATCGTCCAGCAGATAGACGTCGGCGTCCCTATAGACCGTCCTCGCCAGGTTCACCCTCGCCCTCTGGCCCCCGCTCAGGGACACCCCCTTCTCCCCGACGAGCGTCCTGTCCCCAAGGGGGAGCTGGGAGAAGTCTTCCAGCAAACAGCAGGCCTTGACGACGTCCTTGTACCTGACGGGGTCGTAGGGTTGCCCGAAGGTTATGTTGCTCCTGACCGAGGAGGCGAACAGCCAGGGTGTCTGGGGGGAGTAGGAGACGGTGCCGCCGAGGCGGATCCTGCCGCTCGACTTCGGTAGTTCCCCCAGGAGCAGCTAGAGAAAAGTTATTATAGAGCTGGGTTGACATAAGTGGAAGGAAAATGTTTCCTGGTTTTCGGGGAGAGTTCCTTGACCTGAAGGAGGTGTGTGATTCGTTCTTCCAGGAAAAAATATCAAACGTACTAAGGAGACAGGGGTAGGTGCTAGGATTTTCTACAATTGACATTGTTTCTTCGCCCCTGGTCCTTTATAAAACATCAGCTTACCTCTAACAGTGTCGTTTTCCCACATCCTACTGGACCCACGATGGTACACAATTTCCCCTTAGAGACACTAAACGAGATCTCCTTGAGTAAACTCGTCGTATCGCTCCAAGAGGCGTCGACGCCATCTAATTCCACTCGCGCCTCGTTGATGACTTCAATTGTAGTCGCCTGCTTCTCTTCTAGCGACAGGAATTCCTGGATCCTTCTTATGGAGACCAACGCCTCGGCCCCGAACAGCAGCGCCTGCGGATACAAGAACGCCATCGCCAGCTGCAAGACGTTATAGAACTGCGCCATGGCGAACACCTTATCGGCCGTGATGAGGTTGCCAGACAGCACGTAACAGACTACAGTCAAGTACAGCGTAAGTCTCTCCGGGAAGACTATGGAGGAGAACAATACGCCGAGTAGGTAGCAGGTCTTGGTCACGTAGGATATCTCCGAGGACCTCGTCTTCTGGACCTCCTTCTCGAAGGGTTCCTCCCAGGCGTACATCTTGATCACCTGGATGCCGGAGATGATCTCGTTCATAAGGCTCACGCGTTTGTCCGTTCTTAACGCGACTTTTAAGCGAAAGTAGCTGGCCAGTTTGCCGAAGAAGCCTACATGAAACAATCCTACTTACAACGGATCATTCAAAAGTTACTAAAGTTGTTTAGATGTGGAGGTGTACAACTAATCAGTATAAATTTCTTATCTTCCCAACCAAGCCGCACTATTTTTTAACACAGCCTTACCTTGCAGCGGTACAGTCAACACCACCATGGACAGAACCCCGGCGAGGGACGATATCCCCACCTCCTGCCAGATCAGGTACGCCAACAGGACCACTTGGAACGGTAGCACCCACAGGAGGTGCAACAAGATAGGCACCAAGTCGAACCTGTTGACGTCGTTCGATAACAAATTCACGACGTGCCCTACGGTCGTCTGGTGCAAGGAGTTTCGACTCAGACGTGTCAGCTAGACGCAAGGGAATCGGTCAGTACCATGTTACTTCACAGATGGAACGGTACCTTTCTGTAGATCAAAGACGAAAGCGCCACCTTCACCCTCATCCCCACGAGGGAAAAGTAGAAGACCTCGTGGTGACCGATGATGGAGGATAGGAAATTCAGTACCACCAAAACACCTCCTGAGATGTACATTTTTGTAGCCGTGTTTTCTTGGGAGGTCGTCAGGAACTGCTGGATGAAATATGATAGCACCAGTGGCTGGAAAGGCCTTAAAAACGAACGTTCCAATCTTCGTTGCTTACTGCTTGTAGATATTACCTTATGACGACGTAATGGATGAACAGCACCAAGCCCCATAGGAGATACTTGTATCCAAACACCCTCAACACGACGAATATTAGTTTCGGTGCCTTGTCGCGTAGCCAATGCCCTTCGATACAGTCTCCAAGCCTCCCAGACCTGTCGCTGTCCAAAACCTTGTACAGGTCAGATATCCTCAACGCCCTTTGCGTCCCTTTGTAGTACAACCGGGCCATCCAACTGAAAACAGTAAACTTACCTCAACATCGATCGTTACTCGAGGAGTTACTTACAGGAAAAATGTTTTCGACAGCCAATTGGCCTTCTGCCGAGGGTTCTCCGATTTGACTGCGTAACCCGCATCCATCTTATCTAAACCACTAAATTTATTGAAATTAAATTCGTCGTACATTACAACGATAAGGAACTGTTACGTGGAGTTTAATAGGATTACGGTTAAACAATGCGAAGGTAAATAAACAGACAGTTTTAAATAATGTTATAATAAATAAAACAAGGTAGTTATGTACAGGGTATGCAGAATATTTTACAAGTACGATCACAGTTTAAAGTGTAACTTTCGAGGTTTTCTAGCTAGTTCAGGAACGAACCGTTAATCATCTACTCTTATACAATCTCCGGGTTTAACTGTTGACGTAACTTTCCTCTGCCAGCTTCTTGAGCTGCGCCGATTCGGCCGGCCCGGTCTCGTCGACCATGCTGTGGAAGACGCCCTTCTCATCCTGCAGGAGCAGGTGGGGATGGTCGTATTCCACGGCCCTCCCGGAGTCCATCACCAGGATCTTGTCCGAATCGATGACGGTGTTCAGCCTGTGGGCGACGGTTATGACGGTGCAGTCGACGAACTTCCTGCGGATCGTCTTCTGGATCAAGGTGTCTGTCCTGGAGGAAAATCCGAAAAGAGGTTTAAGTGGAAGATTATCACCACTACTGTGAAACAATGGAAGCATCCCTTCACTACTCTTCAGCACTTTCACGTTTATGCTAACCTTACAACCAACAGATCATTCCAGTACTTACTGAGGGTCCACGTTGGCCGTAGCCTCATCAAGCATGAGGATCTTATTATTCCTTATGATCGCCCTCGCCAGACATATCAGCTGTCTCTGTCCTACGCTGTAATTGGAGCCCTTATCCAGCACTCTGTTCTCCAACTTATTGATGATATTGGCGGGGTCTTTGAGCTCCACCTCGTCCAACGCCCTGTACAACACCTCGTCGTTGTATTCCTCGAAGGGGTCCAGGTTGTACCTCAGTGTGCCGGAAAAGAGAACAGGGTCCTGGGGGATTATCGAGATCCTCAGGCGTAACGTCTGCAAGCTGATGTCTTTGGTGTCTATGTCGTCGATTATTATCGATCCTTCGATCGGCGCGAGCCTGAATAATGCTTGGATCAGCGAGGACTTCCCGGCACCTGTCCTACCGACCACGCCGATCTGGAAATCAATCATAAATTATTAATAGACAATCGTGGTGTTATTAATCCACTGGTACCTTTTCCCTGGGTAGCACGGTGAAGTTCAATCCCTTGAGGACCTGCGGCCCTTCGGGGAAGTACCTAAGTGACATGTTATCGAAGACTATCCTACCGTTACTCGGCCACGACTCCTCAGGCACCTTGGGCTTCTCCAGCTGGGGCTCCTTCGGTAAATTCTTGTATTCGAGCACCCTTTCTACAGACATCAACTGATTGGACACGTCCGCCGTACTTCTCATCGCCCATTGGATAAGGGTTGCGAAGGAGTTCGATTGCGTGATGGCCAAACCGACTTCCCCGGTTTTCATCCCAAAATCTGGAGGAGTTGATGGGTTTCAGTAAAAGGTTCTACTAGGGAGACTGTTTCGCTTACATTCTCCCAACAGTAACATGGTGTAGGTCACCAGTATGGTGAACATGAAGCACGTGGTGTTAAGGAAGAACCCGAACGCCGAACTGGTCGAGATGTACATGAAGTAAGTGCTGCTGTGGTAATTCTGGTATTTATCGAACTCGTCCCGGAGTATGTCCTGCTGGCCGAAGGCTCTGATCGTCGTCAGGCCCTGAAGAGTGGCCCCGAGGTGGATGAAGATCGGGCTCCTCACTGCAACGATTACCAGCTTTTGTTTGGAAATGGTTCAACAAGTCAAGTCGTGTCTGAATATGGACACTTTGGGGTATAGTAGAAAACAGTAATACTTTTTAAAGTCATTAATGAGTATTATTGACTGCCTCTTGGTAAACTCAAGAGGTTGATACTTACTCATCCCCTCGAGGCGCTTGAGATTGCGAGAGGTCTTCAGATAGACCTTCCTCATATAGCCAAAGAGTACCAGGAGGAACACCAAGACGATCAGGAAGTACGGATTCACTATGGTGACCAGGAGTATCGATCCGATCGTTTGGAGACATATCTAGAAGCGAAGGAGGAGCGAATAATAACTGAATAAAGAGTTTATCCCAGATTATTTTAGATCGTCGAATGAACGATGGGAACGTATGTCATATGAATTTGTTTGAAAACCTTCCATATTTTTTAAATCTTCTGTAATGTTCAATCAGAACAACATCTCACCTGCGAAGAATCGAGCAATATCCTAGGCAGCGCCTCATCGACAGCACCCAGGTCTTTGGAGAACCTATTCAAGATCCTGCCGCCGGGGTTGACGTCGAAGAACCTCATCGTAGCCGCAGTCACCCCGTTGAATAGGATCTTATGCATGTTCGCGGAGGCGGTCATCGCCATATTGAAGAACAACACCGACCTGGTCATTACAATAAAGAACAGCCCCACGATCGCGCCGCCATAAATGAACAGCAACGTCTCGGTAGACCAGGTGTACGCCGCCGGCACGCCGAGGTCGGTGTAGTTGCCGGCCTTTTCCTGGCTAGCCTTGTATTCTTGGATGTTGGTGAAGTAATTAACCCAGTAATCGACCCCGCTCGCGGTGATTTGAGAGAAGAGCGTCAAGAGTATCACTATGGACACGAAACAGAAATTCCCGCCGGTCAACATGTACTTGAACAAGAGGCTCCCCGTGACTTTCCCTTTGGAGGACTCCTCCTGCATGATCTTCATGTCGACTTTTCCCTCATCGTCGTCGTCGTATTCCTCGCCGTCGTCGCTCCTCAACGTGCTCGTCCTGGACTTCCTGCTGATCACGCTGGTTAGCCTTTGCAGCATTTTGACCGGCTCGACTTCACCTTCCGGTTGAGACTCGGAGTTCAGAATGGCCGCGTAGGGATTGGTCCCGTTGGCTAACTCGGTAAACGTACCCTCCTCTTCGACGACGTTCTGGAATGAAACTCACAGTTCAAAAGGATCACCATTGGTTATTGGATTGTTTTACGTTGTTTATAAGCACCAAGTGCTGGCAGTTCTTCAAGTAATACACCTGGTGCGTTACCAATATCCTCGTCTTCCTCTTTAGGAACCCGTTGATGCACTCCTCGTACAAGACTTTGGAAACGTGGATATCGACAGCCGAAAGCGGATCGTCCAACAGGTAAACGTCTGCGTCCCTGTACACCGCACGAGCCAAGTTGATCCTGGCTTTCTGCCCGCCGCTGAGCGAGGCGCCTCTCTCTCCTACTATCGTCAGATCCCCGTCCTCGAACTGCAGCATGTCCTTTTCCAGCGCGCAAACTCTGAGCACCTCCTTGTAACGGGTCTTGTTGTACTCGGAGCCGAAGAGAATGTTCTGGCGCAGGGTGGCGGAGAACACCCAAGGCTCCTGGGAGGCGTAGGAGACCGTGCCGCGGATCGAGGCGATGCCTTTCACTACCTCCAACTCGCCTGGCAGAGAAAACTGTTTATTATATTACTGCTGACGGCATGAGCAATGCGGCGGCACGCTCATCTTCGTGAATCCTTCCAGGACGCGAACTCACCTAGGATGCCCTGCAGGAGCGCCGTCTTCCCGCAACCCACAGGACCGATCACGCCTACTAATTCTCCCCTCGCAACTTCGAGGTTCACGTCCCTCAGGACGACCTCGCTGATCGATTTGTTCCACTTCACGTCGTAGTCCCTTAGACTGACGATGCTCTTGCTGTCGACGGTCCCATTTGCGATTTCGTTCTTCCCGTTGCTCATCAGGGACACAGCCACACGGTCCGAGGGGACGTGCTCCTCGTTCAGCAGGAACGACTCGATCCTCTTGACTGCGACGAGCAGCTCGGCTATCTCCGACATGCCCCTGACGAACATCGAAGCCATGCCGGAGGAGACGGTGTTGAAGTAGGCCATGAAGAGAAAAGCCTGGGCGAAATAAGAGGTGGATTAGTGAAAAGGTCTGATCGATCTTGGGGGGCGTTTTACCCTGGAAGCCGTGACTTCTTGCCCGGACAGGATCATCGTGAGGAGGGTGCAGAAGAGCGCGCACTTCGTGGTGAACAGGCTGAAGGCGGTGAAGACCGCCTTGACGTAGGAGGCCCTCTTGATGAACTTGATTTCGTTCTTCCTGACCAGGTTGACGACCTTCTCGAAGGGTTTCTCCCACGCGTACATCTTAATGACTTGTATCCCGGAAATGACCTCGTCCATCAACCTGACCCTCTCGTCGGTCCTCAGGGCGGTCTTCTTCCTGTAGACGCCGGAGAGTTTTCCGGTGTAACCTAGAAAGGAAACGTGGGAATAATCGCTTTCCAGTGGAAAACAGGACTGTGAGCCCAAAAGACTTGTTTTATGGTTTTGGCATCAGTGCCCCATTGGTTTTTCTTCCCCAAATAGTAGTAGCATTAGTCTTACTTTGCAACGGAGTCACGATGAAGACCACCCCAACTCCTACTATCCCAGCGTATCCGACTTGCCGATAGAGCAGGTACATTATAACCAAGGCGGCGATGGGACTCACCCACATCTGGTGCAAAGTCATGGAAACCATGTCGAACCTGCCCACATCGTTGGAAAGGAGGTTCACTATTTTCCCGGAGGAGGTGTTGCCGAGGGCGCATTTGCCCAGCTTCAAAGCCTGAAAGTTCAAAGAGCAATAAGCAAATAGAACCATCACACCAAAACGGGTTAACATCCATTGCAACTGCGCTTATCGGCAGTAGCATTGATCCGTTACAACAGGACCGGAGCCTCTAATGAAGCATTGAGGGATCTCTCGACGCTGCAACCCTCGTAATTAGAGAGAGTTCAACAATCCTCGATCTCACCTTTCTGTATATAAGGGCGCAGGTCGCCGCCCTGACTTTCATCCCCGCGTGCAGGCAGCTGACGACGTAATGGTTGAGGGTGATCACCGCTCCGAAGCTCAACGCGAGCATGGCCGCAGCCGAAAACGAGGCGGAGACCTTCGAGACGTTCTTCGTCGGATTGAAGTAGTCCAGCATGGCGGCGAGGAAGACTGGCTGCGTGAGCCGCAGCACGAGCTCCTGGAAGAGCAGGAGCACCGCTATGGGGAGGTACTCCGGCCAGAAGGTGAACGTCAGCGCTTTCAGCAGGCTCGGCTTGTAGTCGCGCTTCTGGGACTTGGTTATCTCTTTCTGCCAGTGCCTGGAACATTGGGTTCGATGAAGTACTGCAGCAGCCCGTAGTGTTACATTATCACAGTTAATATGGCGCCCTTACTTGCTGCAAAGTTGTCTAGATATCTATTGAAACATATCTTGGTTACTGGAGATTATATATTGTTTGGTCCTAACGTATTTTCCATGTCTTTTAAATATATATTCCTGGACAACATGATTACGACAGCTGTGTCACAATTTCTGAATTGTCGCTTACAAAAGGCAACCACAAACGTACTTGTACCTGCAGTTCATATGCTTTTTGATCCCATGGTATCCACGTTACCATCCTCTTTACCACAGCATGACGAAGCTAATAAGCAGAGGCAAGTTTCGGTGGAAGACAATTAGTTAATTAACTTAACTATATTGTATTCAAGATTAGAGCTCATCCTTAGTATTCTAGGATTTTTTTCTAGGATATAATAGGCTCTAGGAGCAATTTATTCCTTATTGAGCATCGGGGGGTCTGTTCTAGTGCTGGTGCTTACCTCTGTAGCCTGTCGCCGAGTAATTCGCTCTTGTCGCATTCAAGTACGTTGTATACATCTTCTACGTCCAGGTTTTTCTTGTAGCCTCGTTTGAACAACTCAATGGTGTACCTGAAAGGTGAATGGTTACAGCAACTACAGATAATAAGGGGTAAAATTGGTTTTTTACAAATTGTTGTTGTGTTGCTATTGTCTTTTTCTCTGCACTTTTTCTGAACAGTGGAAAGTGTGTAAAAATATTTCATTGCACGTGTTCAACCAGTTCTTTAAGGCATAGTAAGTATTACTTACCCGAAGAAAAGCGTCGAGAAAATGTTCGCTTTTTCCTTGGGGTTAGGCAGTAAAGTATCTCTGGTAATATCCATTATGCTGCGTCAACAATTTTCCGAAGGAAAGGCTGGAAAACATCGATGTGTCAGTTTTCTCACGTTCATATTCCGACAATAGAAATTATCGCAACTCGAAAATCGTAATATCATCGTAATTCCTTGCATTTGTAGTGCAGCGCAGCAATTAAACAATCGTATCTTCAATTTATTTTGTATAATTATCTGAAATGTGTTCTCGCGGTAACCTTGACGAATTATGTTCAATAGTACGTATGTGCTGCTTGTTATACAAACGTTTAGTCGACAGGACAGGATTGAAAATTAATGACGTTGTTAGTATTGATTATCAGAATTTTTCAAAAAGTCTCAAATGGACTCAAATCATCGAAAATTGTTAATCAACGATTAAAGCAATTGCTAGATTCGTTTCAAATGAATAGTTGCTCTTACCTGAATTTTGCCAATTGTTATCTGTAGCACATGCACTCTCATGACTAGCCCAACGTACCTAACGCACTGGGTTTTATCAATTTTTTGAATTATCGTCAACAAAGATAGAAAATCGCTTATCAGAAATTCGCTTATCTAAAGCGAGTGAAAATTATTCCTTGCCTGCTTTGTCAGAAGTTCTTTGTCTATTTTTTTTAAACCGTAGTGTAGGCGATTAGTTAAGATCTTATCGCAGCATTAATTGAATACATCATCTAAATAAAATTTTGAATAATTTAATTGGGAATAAACCTTTTTAAATTAATTATACTTTTAATGGTCAAAGTAGAATAAACATTTTGTATATCAATTTTATTTTGGGATATAGGAGAAAAATCATTAACAAACACAGCAACTCCATTCAACTCTTTATTCATTAAAGTAAAAAACTTACAACTATTATTAAATAAATACTCAAGACACCTACGACCCAACCACTCCCTTACATCGCCTTTCCGCTCTTCTCGTAGCTCTCCTTGGCCTGGTTCTTGAGCAGATCAGCGACTGCCGGTCCGGTCTCCTCTACCATATGGTAGAAGATCCCCCTGTGGTTCTGCAGCAGCACATGAGGGTGGTCGTACTCGACGACCCTCCCGGAGTCCATCACGAGGATCTTGTCAGAGTCGATGACGGTGTTCAGCCTGTGGGCGACGGTTATGACGGTGCAGTCGACGAACTTTCTGCGGATCGTCTTCTGGATCAACGTGTCAGTCCTGAAAAGATCCACAAGTGATAATTGAAGATATAGTGACGACTGCTTGCACTCACTGAGGATCCACGTTGGCGGTGGCCTCGTCCAGCATAAGGATCTTATTATTCCTTATGATCGCCCTCGCCAGGCATATCAATTGCCTCTGCCCGACGCTGTAGTTCGAGCCTCTGTCCATCACCCTGTTCTCCAACCTATTAATAACGTTGGCGGGATCTTTCAGCTCCACCTCGTTCAACGCCCTGTACAACACCTCGTCACTGTATTCCTCGAAGGGGTCCAGGTTGTACCTCAGCGTGCCGGAGAAGAGGACAGGGTCCTGCGGGATTATCGAGATCCTCAGGCGTAACGTTTCCAAGTCGACGTCCTTCGTGTCCACGTCGTCGATGAGGATCGATCCCTCTATCGGCGCCAGCCTGAACAGCGCTTGGATGAGAGAGGACTTACCTGCGCCGGTCCTGCCGACCACGCCGACCTGCAAAATCGTAATTAGCCCAAAATACCTTCAAAAGGGACCTCTTCTTACCTTCTCCTTGGGTTTAACAAGGAAGTTCAGATGCCTGAGCACCATCGGCCCGCTCTCGAAATACCTCAGGCACATATTCCTGAACAAGACTTCACCTTTACTCGGCCAGTTCGCGGGCGGAGGCGTCTTGATTGCAGGCTTGGGCTCTTTCGGTAAGGATTTGTATTCCAGGACCCTTTCGACGGAGAGTAGTTGGTTGCTGACGTCGGCTGAACTCTTCATGCCCATCTGGAGCATGCCTGCCAGGGACGTCGATTGGGTGATGGCGAGGCCCACTTCTCCAGCTTTCAAGCCAAAATCTGGAAAGCAATGACAATTGAATAGGTGAGACCATAATACGACTGCCACTTCCTCGAAACTGAAAGGGTATCGCCTAATCAAGGAAAAACCGAAATGTTTTCACCAATCTCAATGTCTGATGGTGATGAAAGATGGAAAAAACAAATATTTATTTCATCTCCTTACATTCCCCGAAGAGGATGAAGACCAGAGTGACGGTAACAGTGAAGCAGAAACAGAACATGTTCATGAAGAGACTGAACGCCTGACTGGTCGAGATGAACATGTACCACGAGCTGCTGTGGTAGTCCTGGTGCTTGTCGAACTCCTCCTGCAGGACGTCCTGCTGCCCGAAGGCCCTTATCGTCGTCAGTCCCTGTATAGTAGCGTTGAGGTGAGTGAAAACAGGACTCCGCACTGAAATTAGCATCGAATCAGAACCGTAACGTCGTCCGCGGGACAATCACCTACTCATCCCTTCCAGTCTCTTAATGTTCTTGGAAGATCTCAGGTAGACCTTCCTCATGAACCAGAACACGACGCACAGCGCTCCTAGTAAAATCAGGAAATACGGGTTCACGATCGTTATGAGGAAGACTGAGCCGGTCACTTGGAGAAGAGTCTGGAAACAAAGAATGACACTAGATGGAGCTTAGATCCAACCTTTTCCGGGTAAAATATTTCATAGTATAGCCATCATTTCAAACTAGAGAGCCTCCAGTCGTCTAGGTTTCTTACCTGTGTAGCGTCTATCAGCACCCTAGGCAGCAGCTCGTCGATGGCCCCCATGTCTTTAGTGAACCTGTTGAGGACCCTACCGCTAGGGTTCGTATCGAAGAACCTCATGGTGGCGCCGATGACGTTAGTGAACACTACGTCGTGCAGCTTCTTCGACGCCCTCATCGCGACCGTGTAGAAGAGCACCGACCTGCTCATCGCGATGCAGAAGAGCGCCACGACGCCGGCGCCGTAGAGCGTCAGGCACGCGCCGGTCGTCCACCCGTACGCGAACGGCAGGTTGTCCGGGTCGAGGGTGGAGTTCGGGCTGTGCTTGTACTCCTCGATGTTCACGAAGTAGTTCACCCAGTAGTCGACGCCGCTCGCGGAACCCTGCGCGCAGGCGTACAGCGCGATCACCATGGACACGACGAAGAAGTTGCCGCCCGCGCCGAAGTAGA
Organism: Cryptocephalus primarius; assembly: GCA_963576515.1. Taxonomy (NCBI): domain Eukaryota; kingdom Metazoa; phylum Arthropoda; class Insecta; order Coleoptera; family Chrysomelidae; genus Cryptocephalus; species Cryptocephalus primarius. The sequence goes on along the minus strand of OY754949.1, from coordinate 1,373,605 downwards.
GGAGGAGGAGGTTGCCCTTGACTTTACCCTTGGAGGACTCCTCCTGCATCACCTTCAGGTCGACCTTCTGCTCTTCGTCGTCGCTCTCTTCGTCCTCGTCGGCGACCTCCTCCAGCATGGACTTGGCGAGGCTTATCTCGCTCACTATGCTCGTCACCGAGTCCTTGCGGCTCTGAAATCGGTATGGTACGTTCTTGGTTAAAGTTCTCTGGAGGCGTACAACCATATTCAATGTATAAAATGATTTGTTTTTGGCTCCTTACAAGGAAGAAAATACGCACAGTAAATTGACAAGCCCAGTTAGCTGTGGCTGAGAATTTTTAAGACCAGAAACGTTTGAAACTCTATTAGGTGCAGGTATTTTTTCGACTCACCCTTTTTGATATCTGCCGTTTGACGCTGCTCGCTCTCCTAACCATTTGAGTCCCCTTGGGAGGTTCTTGGGGTGGTTCTTCTTCTGGAATCTCTTCAGTTAATAGTTTGGAATATTCGCTACCTCTTTGTGCCAGCTCATGGAAAGTCCCTTCATCTTCGATGGTGCCCTAAAAACAAAGTACCTTAAAGTAACCTGCACATTCACCAAAAGTGAACTGAAATATTAATTGTACCAATACCAAAATTACTGTTTAAAAAGGGGAGTCGAAACTTACGTTGTTAAGTATGAAGATCCTGTCGTTATCCTTCAGGTAGTACACCTGGTGCGTCACCAATATCCTCGTTTTCTTCGCCAGCAGCCCGTTGATGCACTCCTCGTACAAGACTTTGGAGACGTGGATATCGACGGCCGAAAGAGGATCGTCCAGCAGGTAAATATCGGCGTCCCTGTACACCGCGCGGGCCAGGTTGATCCTGGCCTTCTGTCCGCCGCTGAGGGAGGCGCCCTTCTCTCCCACGATCGTATGGTCGCCGTCGGGGAACTGCTCGAAGTCCCTCTCCAACGCGCACACCCTCACGACCTCCCTGTAACGTTCCTTGTCGTACTCTGCCCCGAAGAGGATATTCTGGCGCAGGGTGGCGGAGAAGACCCAAGGCTCCTGAGAAGCGAAGGAGACTGTGCCGTCGACGTAGAGGTCGCCGCGGACTTTCACCAGCTCGCCTGAGGAGAAGGATTAATTAGAGGTTCGATGATAGCAGCTTTGCTTTCGGTTTCCAACTGAGGAGACGGTGCAGGGAAGCAGCTGCGCGATTACTGGAGCGAGGCTACTTTTGTCTTGTATGAACATGAAGTCCTGTAGGAGACTACACTACTATTTCTAAATATGTACCAATTTTCCCGATAGCTCTACAAGTTAGTATCATTCGTCGTGTTATCCCAGCTGTCTGATTATTTCCACCAACCCAATTATGAACTCAATGGCAACACCTCGTATCTATAACTCGCATATAAGCACTTACCTAGTATTCCCTGCAGCAAAGCGCTCTTCCCGCTTCCCACAGGCCCTATCACACCGATAAGTTGTCCCTTGGGCACGTTGATGTTAATGTCCTTCAGTACCAGATCTGAGATCGACTTATTCCACTTCGCATCGTAATTTTTCATGGACAGGATCGTCTTCTCCTGGTCCTTGGAGTGGTAACCGTTGGCGAAGACCGCCTTTTCCGCTGGTACGTATTCCTCGTTCAACAGGAAACCCTCTATCCTCCTGATGGCGACCAGAAGTTCTGCGATCTCAGATATCCCCCTTACGAACATCCCGGCCATGCCCATCGAGAGGTGGTTGAAATAGCCCATGAACATGAAGGTCTGGAAGAGGAATCGCGAACCATGTTATACATATGATTGATTCGGTGGATAGTTTAGGTTAAAGGTTTCTTACCCTGGCTGCCGTGATGGGTTTGTCGGAGAGAACCATGGTGAGGAGCGTGCAGAAGAGCGCGCACCGCGTCGTGAACAACATGAACGCCATGAACGTCGCCCGGACGTACGAAGCTTTCGTCACTACTTTGATCTCGGATTTCCTCGCCCAGGAGATCACCTTCTCGAAGGGTTTCTCCCACGCGTACATCTTGATCACTTGGATCCCAGATATGATCTCGTCCATGAGCCTGACCCTTTCGTCAGTCCTCAGCGCGGTCTGTTTCCTGTACCTCGCCGACAGTTTTCCGGTGTAACCTGTGCATGGAGGTTCGTCGCGGTCACCGTATCGATTTTCTGGGTTAGATACTTACTCTGCAGGGGTACTACGATGAAGACCACCCCGACTCCGACGACCCCGGCGAGCCCTGCTTCCCTGTACAGCAGGAACATGACGATCAAAGCCACGACGGGACCGACCCACATTTGGTTCAGGGTGACGGAGACCATGTCGAACCTGCTCACGTCGTTGGAGAGGAGGTTCACTATTTTACCGGAGGAGGTGTCGCCCAGGGCGGTTTTGCTGAGTTTCAGCGCCTGGAAGAGAACTTGTTAATTGTCACCTAACGTATCCTAACCTAAACCTAACCTTCTTGTATATCAGGGCGCAGGTCGCCGCCCTCACTTTCATCCCCGCGTGCAGCGCCCCCACCACGTACTGATTAATCAGCACCATCCCGGTGAAGTTACAGATCAACATCCCGAGGGCGTACAGCAGCGCCTCCTGCTTCGTCGTGGTCGAGGACGGATTGAAATAAGTCAGCAGGCCTGCCAGGAAGGCGGGCTGCGACAGCCTGATGCCGATGTCTAGGAAACCCATCAGGCATCCCAGGTACAAGTACTCGGGCCAAAAGGCGGACGCTATCGCCTTCAGCAGGCTCGGTTTGCCTTCGATGTCTCTCGCTCTGGCCAGTTGCTTGTCCCATTTTCTGGAAGATAGAGGTAATGTAAATGATGGTGGGGAGAGGAGTTGAAGGTTCCTGAGCCCAAAGTACCCCATTGAATTTAATATGTAGGAGAAATGAAGTGTCGAAATTTATAACTACTCGCCAATTTTACATGTGGGTAAAGTTGTGCCACGTCGGTACATAAGTCAATAAGTAAAGTTCACGACGTCCATTTCCTATTAACACATAATGATATGGAACCAATGTTGTAACCGTTAGACCATACCTTTGAAGCCTGTTTCCCACTATTTTGCTCCTGTCGTTTTTCAGGGGGTTGTAGATATCCTCGACGTCCAATTGCTTGCTGTAGCCTTTTTTGAACAAACCGATTGTATATCTAAAAATAAATAACGATCAGACCTTGGCAATTAAGCGAACGAGTGCCGATCTTATCACTCATTTGATAGAAATAAATATCTCGATATTACCCGAAAAACAGGACGGATAACGGGTTCGCCTTCTCCCTGGGATTAGGGTAATCCGTCCCCTTGGTTATATCCATGACTGTAAAAGAGGACTGGAGTTAGGAGTTCGGCCATTGGATGTATATCTAAAATTACACTAGGAAGGCTGTAAGAGCACTGTAAACACTCATAGTGTGATAATGCTCGGGATGATACAAGGCAATCTAATCGTTTTTACATAATGCCAGCGCACAGACTAACTCAAGGTTGACACAAGACCAGAATAGAATGTGAATAATAATAATTTCGCTGAAATTTCCATCATAATTTCGCATAATAATGCTAAAAACAAACTTATGCTTGCAGGTTGGTTCTTTAAACCAGATTTTATTTAAAGTTGTCACTAAAATACTTTTGCATCGAAAACTTATGAAGCAATTTTGTAAATGTACGTAAAGAGGGGTACCTAAAACAGTTCCCGATTTGTTCTTACCGATGAATTCCTAATGGACACTAACGATTTAATACTAACTTCACTACTAATACGCTGACAACTCAAAACATAACATTTATAAACTCATCGCTGAATTTGATAAGGTTGCATTACTTAACAATCAAATAGAACTTGAGATTTGTCGAGATTAGAGTCACAATGGGACAAAATCTTTCGTAACTTTATTGCAGATCATTATCTTGGAATTGTATTAAAATTTTATCGATAAGAGCAGGAGGATTTCTCTTCGATGACTTGTCAGTAAGTTTATGGTGATAATAAAATCCCCCAAAAGATTGAAACCGAAAGTTCTAAAATGTGCCCTTATTGATTGCGTGCAGGGTTTTTCTCAGAATCGTGCCGTTTAAAATAACGCGCGATTTGCAAGGGCCACATGTATTAATACCATTTCGCCTCTTGCCCGTGCATTTCCCATTATCATACCGTAAAAAATATGCTTCCTTCTTCTCTGATGTCACGTAAGCGTAAATCTTACAATCCACATCTTCTACAAGAGCAAAGGATACCGCTAATAGCTACTACCCTTGAAAAATAAATACGTAATGCAACTCGTCTTCCTTGAATACACATGGCCTATTACCTACTTCATTCGTGTTAAATGCCTTCATTGGCACTTTCATGATTGATTTCATATCAACCCCTTCGTTCATCTGGGTCTGTTTTATAAGAGTGTTCAAGGCAGTGTAGAATATGCATCTCTTCTTCCTTCACTTGATGATCAATTTAATACAACTTTTTCGAGTACTCCATTCTACATTTCTTCATTGAAAGCCTAATTTAATAGATTTAATCCAATGAATGACACCACAACTTTACTAAATACACTCACGTTCTATGATTACAGATAAGATTGGTACAAATATTTTCTTATCTTAATATATAATTGAGTAGTTATGTGTGTAAACATTGCGCCACGAGCGTGATTAACATGAATACACTGCGAAAAATTATCTAAATACTTTCGTCATTGATGTGAGTTCCTAAAATGTTTCTTTTGTGCTGATAAGTAGTTCGGTTCTAACGTTTTCGGGTGATAGAAGTGGTGAAAAGGTGTAAGTAACACAAAGGACGTTTTATTACACGCACAACTCACGATAACTCTAAATATCCTAATATAAACACACGAGGAACGTAATTATATCTGAGCGTCTTATTCTGGTACTGACAGCTGCCGTTGGTACCGGTCCATTGCGACCCTTCTGAGTTGGCCTGACGACGACATGCCTGTCTCTGCGACCATTTTGTAGAACGCTCCATTTCTGTTTTGCAGCAGCTTATGCGGGTGATCGTACTCCAATACGGTGCCGGCGTCCATAACCAACACCTTATCGGAGTCCATTATGGTGTTCAGTCTATGGGCTACCGTTATGACGGTACACTCCATGAATTTCTTCCTGATCGTTTTCTGGATCAAAGCGTCAGTCCTGGAAGAGAAACCCGGATGAGTTCGGTTCGGGTGGTTCATAGGGACTTACTGTGGATCCACGTTGGCAGTGGCTTCGTCTAACATCAGAATCTTGTTGTTGCGTACGATCGCCCTCGCCAGGCAAATGAGCTGCCGCTGACCGACGCTGTAGTTGGAACCCCTGTCCATCACTTTGTTCTCCAGGCGGTTTATTATGTTCGCCGGGTCCTTCAACTCGACCTCATCGATGGCCCTGTAGAGTACCTCGTCGGGGTACTCGTCGAAGGGGTCCAGGTTATACCTCAAAGTGCCCGAGAACAGCACGGGGTCCTGTGGAATTATCGAGATTTTCGTTCTCAACGTCTCCAAGCTGATGTCTTTCGTGTCTATCCCGTCTATCCTGATGGATCCTTCTATGGGGGCCAATCTGAACAGAGCGGCGATCAGGGAGGACTTACCTGCGCCCGTTCTTCCCACCACGCCAACCTAGAGAAAATGATGAAGTAATTAAATAGTCGTTTTAAATCATGTGTTATATACTGTTGATTTCACTAGTCAAGTCAGATAAATGCATGGGATATGAACAGGAATTTTTTCTAGTTCTACGCACTACCTTTGCTTCGTAGTCACTACCTTTTCTCTTGGATGAATCACCAGGTTCATATCCTTCAACACCAGAGGTCCCTCGGCGAAATACCTGAGGCACATCTTATCGAAGATTATCTCGCCCCTCGACGGCCACGTTTTCTCCACTTTCTTCGGTGCGACCGGTTCGATCTCCTTCTCAAGCTGGTTGTACTCCAGCACCCTCTCCACCGACATGAGCTGATTGGAGACTTCTGCGCTTTGCCTCATCGAAAACTGGAGCAGCATCGTCAGGGCAGTCGCCTGCGATATCGCCAGGCCGACGTTACCTCCGGTTATGCCGAAACCTGAGGACGGTAAGAGTGAGGTTAGGGTATGTTGTTCCTTGATCGATTACTAAAACATCTGACTCAACACCTGGACCTGACCACCCCTTCTGGTCAGCACCAGCCACTCGTGTCAATGTTTAGGTCCACATCGTCTCCTGCTACTTACCTTCCCCGAACGTGAGGAAACTGAAAGAGATGATCGCCAGGAAGCCGGTGCAGAAGAAGTCCAAGTAAAACCCGAAGGCCGAGCTGACGTTCAGGAACATGTACCAGGCGCTCGTGTGGTAGTCTTGGTGTTGGTCGAACTCCTTGGAGAGGACGTCCTGCGCCCCGAAGGCTCTGATGGTGGTCAGGCCCTGCAGCGTCGCGTTCAGATGGGTGAAAACTGGGCTTCGCACTGGAAAAGAGGAAAGTTTGATACAGTAAGGCACATGTGATCACCAAGCTTATGTTGTAGTTCATCTAATCAACCACCAAGCAAAAACATACTTATCCCCTCCAGTCGCTTGATATTCTTAGACGTCTTGAGGTACACAGCCCTGATGAAACCGAACAATACCGACAGCACCGCTACTAACACCACGAAGTACGGGTTCACCACCATCACGAGTAGCACCGATCCAAACATAAGCAGCAGGAACTGTATATCAAATGGATAACACATCATCTGCGTCACTTCAGTTAATTTTCTCCCTTTACCTGCCCGGCGTCTAGAACTACCTTCGGCAGCATCTCGTCGACGGCGCCCATGTCCTTGGAGAACCTGTTCAGGATCCTCCCGCTGGGGTTCGTATCGAAGAACCTCATCGGGGCGCCCACGACCCTCTTGAAGATCGTCTCGTGGAGGTTCCTCGAGCTCGACATCGCCAGATTGTAGAACAGGACGGACCTGGAGGCGGCCGCCAGCAGCAAAGATCCCACCACGACCCCGTAGATGATGAGGCATTGCACAGTCGTCAGATCCACGAGCGGTATCAGACCGGTGAAGTTCTCCTTCGGTTGGTGCCTGAACTCCTCTATATTCACCCAGTAGGATATCCAGTAATCGGTCGCGCTGGCAGTGAACTGAGTCACCAGGAAGAGGAAGAGCACGGTAAGCACTTTGCACCAGTTTCCGCCGGAGCGGAGGTATTTCATGAGCTTCGAGCCCTTGACTTTGCCCTTGGAGGACTCCTCCTGGAGGTCGCGGACGTGGATCACTTTCTCCTTGTTCTCGTCCTCCTCGTCTTCAATCTCGTCGTTGTCGTCGAGGATGATGCCGTCTATTATGCTCATCTCGCTGACGCTGCTACTGATCGATGGTCTCCTCTTCTAAAAATGCATTAATTTCATTCACAATTCATCTGGTTGAGTAGCACCAGCAGTACTCTGCTGCCAGTAACGGTGGTGTATTCTCTGTTGTCATCAGGCATGACGTCCGGAACAAATAAGGCATTGCAAGAAGTGGAAGCAAAGCTGATGGTACTTACCCTTATGGAACTCCTGGAAGTCGTCCTGGACCTTTTACCACTTTCGGCAGTTTTCTGGTTCGTTTCATTCATTTCAGGTTCAGCCGTTAAGAGTTTGGCATATAAATTGTCCCCAGTGGCCAATGCCTGGAATTGACCCTCGGTCTCGATGCGACCCTAAGTGAAAATCAATGGATAAACATCAGTCGAACCTAACGTCCGTGGTACTTACGTTGTTCAATATGATGATATTATCGGCGTTCTTGAGGTAATGCACCTGGTGCGTCACGAGGATCCTAGTCTTATCCCTCAGGTATCCATTGATACACTCCTGGTACAAGTGCTTGGACACGTGGATGTCCACAGCGGACAACGGGTCGTCTAACAGATAAATATCCGTATCTCTGTACACCGCCCTTGCGAGGTTAATTCTGGCCTTCTGGCCGCCGCTCAGGGACGCTCCCCTGTCCCCTACCATGGTGAGGTCCCCGTCGGGGAACTGCTGGAAGTCCTTTTCCAACGCGCAGACCCTCACGACCTCTAGGTACCGTTTCTTGTTGTACTCGGCGCCGAACAATATGTTCTGGCGGACCGTCGCTGCGAATACCCAAGGCTCCTGGGATGCGTACGAGATCGTTCCGTCTACTTTTAGTTTTCCATGGGTGATCTCCAACTCGCCTACCAAGTAATGGGTGTATAAGTAGAAGGAAGAGGATTTCAAAGTGTTGGATAGTAAGATGCATTGGGTCATGACTACCACGAGATATGCAGCTAAATTGAAACAACCTACAGAACTCTACCGCGTCTCTATTAGAAGTGACAGGAATCATTTACCATTTTCATCGCTTCAGTTCGTCTCCTTACCTAGCAAAGTGTTTAGCAAGGAACTCTTCCCGCTCCCCACCGGTCCTATCACCCCGATGAGATCGCCGTCCCTCACAATCAAGTTTATGTTCTCCAATGCGTTTTCGCTGTTGGCGAGGTTCCATTTCACCGTGAGGTCTTTGAAGACGATCAAATGGTTGTAGTTCTTCCTCAGGTCTTTATCCTCCTCGTACGCCGGGGAGGGTTGGTACTCCTCGTTCATCAGGAAGCCCTGGATCCTCCTTACGGCCACCAACGCTTCTGCGACTTCTGATATACCCCTGACGAACATCGCGCCCATACCCATTGAGATGGTGTTGTAGTAGGACATGAATACGAAGACCTGGAAAAGACAAGTCCAAAGATTACTTGAATAATGGGTAGGATTTAAGAGGCCTCTGCAGAGGCAAAATCGTTATTTCAATATAACTCGCTTTGAATAACCTCGTTGGAACCAAAAGGTGTCGAGATGAACACCAACACCTTCGTCATCTGCTGGCTGAGTCAAAGCCTTACCTTGGAGGCGGTGATCTCTTGTTTGGTGAACACCATGGTGAGTAGAGTGCAAAACAGTGCGAACCTCGTAGTGAACATTATGAACGTCATGTACATAGCCCTGACGTAAGAGGACTTCGTGATTATCTTGATTTCCGCCTTCCTGGCAAGTTTGATGACCTTCTCGAAAGGTTTCTCCCACGCGTACATCTTTATGACTTGGATACCGGTAATGACCTCGTCCATGAGCCTCACCCTTTCGTCCGTCCTCAGTGCGGTGTGTTTCCTGTACTTAGCTGATAGTTTTCCTGTGTAACCTGTGATTGATAGGGAAGAGTCAATTTTGGTTCGGGACAAAATGAATTTCTGCTTACTTTGTAAGGGAACTATGGTGAAGACTACTATGATGCCGATCATGCCCGGCCAGCCGGCGCTTCTATACAACAGTACCATGATTATCAACGCTGACAGAGGCCCAGCCCACATTTGATTGACGAAGATGGACATCATGTCGAATCTGCTGACATCGTTGGAGAGGAGGTTCACTATCTTCCCAGACGCCGTGTCCCCGAGGGCCGTCTTGCTTAGCCGCAGGGCCTAGCAACCTAAGGTCAATTCACCGGGCAAACTCCATAGAACCTTTTACCTTTCTGTAGATGAGCGCGCAACAAGCGGCCCTGAGTTTCAGACCGGCGTGGAAGCACTCGACCATGAACTGGTTCATGACCAACGTGGAGCATAACGAGAGCGCCACCAGCGCCCCGGCGTACCATAACGCCTCCTCCTTCGTGGTGGTCGTGTTCGGATTGAAGTAGTCCAACATGCCGCCCAGCATGATGGGTTGGATCAGACGCACCACTATTTCGGTGATGAAGGTGATTATCGCTAAGATGATGTACTCCACCCAGAAGGTCTTGACGAGGGCATTTAGGAGCTTCGGTTTCTTTTTCACTTTAGACGAGTACTCCAGTTCTTTATCCCAGTTTCTGAAATCGAAGGCGTAAATGATTATGGCGCTGGTGCGGGTAGTGCCAATTCTTCTCCAACGCTGTCAAACTGGTAACCCTTTTGTTACTTAGTCATCAACTCTTCTAACAGCCTCTAGTGATTGCTCTTGTGAAGAATTCAACATTAACCAAGTCTCCTAGTAAATGTTAAGGACTCCTTTAATGGTCCCCAGGGATCTTCTTTGTAACAAATCTACCAATTTTGCTATACATTTGCTAATACATAATTATAGAGGCAGTAATACTTTTAAAGGAACGGAAAGTGGTTTTCTGGAACGATGGATTTGGTATGTAATTTGCTACACATTTAAAGGATAGTTCTAAAGAACCTCTGACGATTTTGATGTATTGATAACATTTGAAGGAGTTGTAAGGGTAACGATAAGGGTAACGAATGGTTTCGATAAGAATAGTACAGGCGCATATGTTTTAGATTGGTTGGAATTTTACTTCAGAGACTCAAAAATGTATTTTACTGCGTGGCGGTTCAAAAGCGTGAGCGTAATTTTTATTAAAGAAATTAGGGGAAAATCTCGAAAAATCCCTCTTTTTTGGATTTGGCTCAGATAGCCCAATTATTTCCTTTAGACAAAAGTTGAAGAAGCAAAAGTAGCAGAACTAAAGAAAAGGAGGTAAAAAAATCAGTTTTTCGGCGATTTTTTTGACTGCTTATAATATATGTAAGTCTTTCATACATAGCCAATGAAAACGAATTATTTTGGTAAGTCACTAGTGAAAAAATCGGTTCAGTAGGTTTTGCATAATAATTTTGCAAACTTATATACCAAAGAAAATGATTTCCCAGATTTCCTCTCAATTTACTTGGTAAAAATTACTCTCACATTTTCTCACTGTCGCATTTAGAAATTTAGTAGCTGGAGTAGCAATTTCCTCAACACCCCTGAATATATTTCACCTTTGTAGCTTATCCCCCAACCATTTGCTCCTATCGCTCGTCAGAGGGTTGTAGAGATCGTCGACGTCGAGGGTTTTCCTGTACCCTTTCCTGAATATGTCCAAAGTGTGCCTGAAATTAGGGAGCGGACCTCAAATCTTCCCTCGAGCCGTGACGAAGTACTCACGTGAAAAATAATACCGAAAAGATGTTGGCCTTCTCGCGCGGGTTCGGGTTTTCCTTCTCCTTCGTGAGCTCCATAATTGCGTCGTAAAGTTAATTAGCACCTGAACGGGAACCGCTTCTTACACCGAGAAGATCGTAATATTAAGCGGGCTCGTCACGATACGCATCCTTTTATTAATAATTCTTATCTGTGGAAAAGGTAATTTGTTTTAGGCTTAGGCGGCAAGGACGCGAAGCGTGGAAAAGGGAAAATATTTTTTGCTTATTCATTTTGGGTGTTATACGTAGTAAAATGTATACACGTATACAAATAGTGAACGGCAGTAACTTGTTTTAAGCAATATTACATATATTTTTCAAATCGGTTAGATTGTACATCATTTATCTTTTCTTTAAGTACCTTTTATCTAAAACTACGCGGCCATCAGAAATATACGTTTAGTACTTTACTGAGCACGTTAGTAAACCTACAAAACTGTTTAGTTAAAAATTTTTATAGTTGTTCAGTACTTTGGTGTAAGTTCCCCTCTTCCCCCCATATTCCTCCTATATGCCTTGAAAAAAAAGTCATTTCTTGACAAAATATGCAATTCATCAAAAAAAGTGCTCCGTCATTTTCTTACGAATACCACATTTAATTTGACCACCTTGTAACTTCCATTAGGAATCGAGCTTATCTACTCATGCGTCTGACCTTGGCCTATTGGCTAGATATTAGTAACTACCGATTGATACTTATGTAATGCGACACATTAACTCAGTCTTACTTAAATAATAACACCATATTAAGAACCGAGAACAATACTTCTATTATTTTATTATAGGTTCCTTTAAGTGCTCCTTAATTTAAAGTATGTGGTGCAAACCATCACTGAAAGGGCAGAAATAATCGAATTTTGAAATTCCCGCCAATTTTAAAATGCACATAAATCAATTTTAAAAATCAGTGGTGGGGGAGCAAAGAATGCTTATGGCGGCCAAACATCGAAAATACAACACTGCAATTTCTGCAAGAAAATATATTACTAAATAATTTTACTATGATGGGGTGATATTTAATGTAGGCTTGGCGCTTGCAAAATTAAAAATCGATAGAAAAGATACTCGTGTTTCATGGGTAGGCAACATGTTTGTCACGACGCTATGTACGTAAATATTTGGATTTTAATATTACTGCAATTATTTAAAGGTATTGAGATCCAATACTGAAAGATATTGAATGATATGGGTAATCTCCCTGAAGCCTTCTTAGTTATTAACTATTTAAACAGTTTTTAAATATGAAAATTTCTTATAACTTAAAAATTGCTAACTAAAATCTTTATTTATTCATGTGTTTATAATATTAGATAAGATAACGAGCCATCCAAAACATCTTTGTCAGCAAAATCATTACAGCTACGCTTTTTAAGAAATTTCAAACAACCTTAGAAATTGAAAATCATTGTTAATAGTCGATTCGAACGTTTTATTTTCTTCTTAATATGCTACATCACGACTCACAATAATACGATTCCTCCTTGCACCTCCTCAACGAGATCGAAAAATCGAGAAAAACGGGATCACTTTGACCCATTATACAATTTATTCTGGCAACGTGAGATGTCTCTGGTAGCTGTCCAGCGCCGTCTTCCTCAGTTGTTCCGATACGGCTTTACCGGCTTCGTTCACCATCTTGTTGAAGGCGCCATCTCTTTTCTGGAGCAGTAAGTGCGGGTGATCGTACTCCAGCACGGTGCCGGCGTCCATCACCAACACCTTATCGGAGTCCATTATGGTGTTCAGTCTATGGGCTACCGTTATTACGGTACAATCGACGAACTTCTTCCTGATCGTTTTCTGGATCAAAGCGTCAGTCCTGGAAGAGAAACCTGGATTAGTTCGGTTCGGGTGGTTCACAGACTGGACTTACTGTGGATCCACGTTTGCAGTGGCTTCGTCTAACATCAGAATCTTGTTATTACGTACGATCGCCCTCGCCAGGCATATGAGCTGCCTCTGACCGACGCTGTAGTTCGAGCCCCTGTCCATTACCCTGTTTTCCAGGCGGTTTATTATGTTGGCTGGATCTTTCAGTTCCACCTCGTCTATAGCCCTGTAGAGTAACTCGTCTGAGTACTCGCCGAAAGGGTCCAGGTTGTACCTCAGTGTGCCAGAGAAGAGTACTGGGTCCTGGGGGATGATCGAAATGTTCTTCCTCAGCGTCTCCAGGCTGATGGTGCTGGTATCCAGGCCGTCTATCCTTATGGCGCCCTCCACAGGGGCCAACCTGAACAGGGCGGAGATGAGGGACGATTTCCCGGCGCCGGTCCTTCCGACCACTCCGACCTGCGAGGCAAGGGAATGATATAACATGCTGTAATGTGGTTGTCCAAGTAACAACTGTTTTAACACCAACTACACACTTTTAGGTCTCGATTAAGTAAGTCCGGAACATGCCGTACCAACAACAGATAAGGCATTAGTAACCTCATCTTCACGTCTACACCTTCTCTCTCCCTAAACCAATAGCATGAACCAACAAGCCTTCGTTGGGCTTCGGCTACTTTGGGTCATTACCTTCTCCTTGGGTTCGATCACGATGTCCAAGCCCTTCAGCACCAGCGGCCCGTCGGGGTAGTACCTCAGCCCCATCTTATCGAAGACGAGCTCGCCCTTGTCGGGCCAGGACTCGGGCGGTTTCCTGGGTTCGGCGGGTTCGATCTCCTTCGGTAACCCGTTGTACTCGAGGACCCTCTCGACGGACATGAGCTGATTGGAGACCTCGGCCGACTGCCTCATGCCCCATTGAAGCATGCCCGTGAGGGCGGTCGCCTGGGATATCGCCAGGCCCACGTTACCGCCACTTTCGCCATCTCCTGCAAGAAAATTGAAGGTGCTTACGGCGTGTCCGATTGGTTTGCTGCGCTTACCTTGTGCGAAAGTTAGGAAACTGAATGTCAGTACGGCTACGAATATGCCGCAGAACATGTCTAAGTAGAATCCGAAGGCGGAACTCGTCGCTATGAACATGTACCAGGCGCTCGTGTGGTAGTCCTGGTGCTTGTCGAACTCGTCTGATAAGATATCTTGGGCTCCGTATGCCCTAATGGTCGTCAAGCCTTGAAGGGTGGCGTTGAGGTGCGTGAAAACTGGGCTCCTCACTGGAAACGAGTTTATTTAGCACAGGTGTCTTTCAAGATTTTAGATACAGTTGTACTTACTGATTCCTTCCAGTCTTTTGATATTCTTCGACGTTTTCAAGTACACTCGCCTGATCATCCCAAAAACTACGCCCAGGAAGGCGGTCAGGATCAAGAAGTACGGATTGATGATCGCTATGAGTATCAACGAACCAGCCATGCTGAGTAATATCTACAAAGATTAATATATCGTTAGAGAAGTGCGAAAATGCGACCAGACCAGGAGCAACACATTGCTCTCTGCATCAAGTATGCCTCCCTTTACTTTTGACAGTGTTACAATGACAATGAGAGTTACAGAGGTGAGAGGTACCTCAAACGAAAGTGGTGAGCTCCTTCCATACTTTATCAAAGCATCGTAAACAGCAATAAATGACTTAGTAAAGGTAAAGGCTGCTTCGTATCAACAGACATGGCGCTTACTTGCGTCGAGTCCAAGATGACCTTAGGCAGGAGCTCGTCTATCGCCCCGATGTCCTTGGAAAACCTGTTCAGGATCCTCCCGCTGGGGTTCGTGTCGAAGAACCTCATGCAGGCCCCGACGACGCTCCCGAAGATCATCCTGTGCAGCTTCTTCGAGCTGAGCATCGTCAGCTTGTAGAACAGCATCGACCTCGTCAGTCCGATCACGAAGAGGCACGCTATCGCCGCGCCGTAAAACGTGAGGCAAGTCTCGGTGGAGAGGTCCATCAGCGGTATGAGCGTCGTCGAGACCGGCTTCGAGGCGTTCCTCGACTCCTCGACGTTCACCCAGTAGCCGACCCAGTAGTCGACGACGCTCGCGGCCGTCTGCGTCATGAGGTACAGCGCGAAGACGGTGAGGACGAAGGCCCAGCCGCCGCCAGCGAGGAAGTATTTCATCAAGATCGAGCCGCGGATCTTGCCCTTCGAGGAGTCCTCCTGCAGGTCCTTGAACTGGACCTTGGACTTCTCCTGGCGTCGCTTCTCGTCCTCTTCCTCCTCCTCGTCGTCGTCGTCGTTGTTCTCCGCGAGGAGGGTGTCCACCAGGCTCAGCTCGCTCGCTGCACTCGCCAGGGAGGATTTTCTGCTCTGATGGAAAGCTTTACTTGAATATCTCGGGGAGATAATGCGTAGGTTGTTTGGGGGATGGTTACCTTTACGGAAGGTCTTCTGGTCCTCTTGGGAACCTCCTGTTTCTTCTCTTCGATGTCTTCGGGTTCGGCCGTCAGCAACTTGGCGTACAAATTCTCGCTGGCGGCTAACATTTGGAAAGTACCTTCGTCTTCTATGCGACCCTAAAATCACCAATTCAAAGGCGTGGATGGATTTCAATCACACACTTACACTTACATTATTCAAAATGACGATATGGTCAGCGCTCTTGAGGTAGTGCACCTGATGGGTCACCAATATCCTGGTCCTGTTCCTCAAGTACCCGTTGATGCACTCCTCGTACAAATGCTTGGAGACATGGATGTCGACCGCAGATAACGGATCGTCCAACAAATAAATATCGGTTTCCTTGTACACCGCCCTGGCGAGATTGATCCTGGCCTTCTGACCGCCGCTCAGGGAGGCTCCCCTGTCGCCGACTATGGTCAGGTCGCCGTTCGGGAATTGCTCGAAGTCCTTCTCCAATGCGCAGACTTTCACGACTTCGTGGTAACGTTTCTTGTCGTACTCAGAGCCGAAGAGGATGTTCTGGCGGACGGTCGCCGCGAAGACCCAAGGTTCCTGGGATGCGTACGAGATCGTGCCGTTTACCCTCATCTTGCCTTCGGTGATGTCCAGCTCGCCTGAAATCAGGCAATCTCATTAAGAAGAAAAGAAGCCTTATTCCCCATTGAGTTGCTCTTTGGGTCCACCAGAGTCATCAGACCCCGTGATCAAATTTCCCGTGCACAACATCTGCTCTTACCCAGTATCGTGTTCAGCAAGGAGCTCTTCCCGCTCCCGACCGGCCCGATGATCCCCAGCAGCGTCCCCTCGGCGACGTGGAGCGTCACCCGCTCGAGGGCGTTCTCGTTGTGCGTCAGGTTCCATTTGACCGTCAGCTCCTTCAGCGTGACGCTGTCGTAATTCTGCGCGGCCTCCTTGTCGTCGAGGCCGTTCTCCAGGTACCTCGGTCGGAACTCCTCGTTCATCAGGAACTCCTGGAGCCTCCTCACGGCGACTATCACCTCCGCTATCTCGGAGATACCCCTGACGAACATCGCGCCCATGCCGTTTGACAGGAGGTTGAAGTAGGACATGAAGACGAAGACCTGGCGAGGAGGGTTTCTTTACTTGTCAGAATATCTCCTGTATATTCTATATGCCTACTTTACCTTAGACGCGGTTATGGGGTTCCCGGTCATCGCCATCGTCAGCAGCGTGCAGAACAACGCGAACCTCGTGGTGAACAGGTTGAACGTCATGAACAACCCCCTGACGTACGACGATTTGGTGATAATCTTTATTTCGGCCCGCCTCGCCAGCCTGATGATCCCCTCGAAGGGTTTCTCCCAGGCGTACATCTTTATGACCTGGATGCCGGTGATGATCTCGTCCATGAGCCTCACCCTTTCGTCGGTCCTCATCGCCGTTTGCTTCCTGTAGATCGCGGAGAGCTTCCCCGTGTAACCTGGGGATCGGTCGGGTTTAGTGTTTTTGGGAACAGATCTGATACGGCTTACTTTGTAATGGTACCACTATGAAGACGACCACGACTCCTATCATCCCGGAGAACCCGGCGTCCTTGTACAGCAGCGCCATTACGATTAGAGCGCTCAAAGGTCCGACCCACATCTGATGGATGAACATGGAGACTATGTCGAATCTGCTGACGTCGTTGGAGAGGAGATTCACTATCTTCCCGGACGCTGTGTCCCCCAGTGCCGTTCTACTCAGCTTCAGGGCCTATAACGAAGAGACACTTTCGATGTATTGTTACACGTAAAAGACTGATTGATTAGGAATTGGAAACATGGGAAGAACCCAATTTTAGAGCCCAAACCGATGTAGAATTGAGCAAAGCTTGAAAGCACCCCAGTTCCTCTAAATTTGACTAATATTCTCCTCTAACCTTTCTGTATATGAGGGCGCAGCACGCCGCCCTGACCTTCATCCCGGCGTGGAACACCGCCATGATGTACTGATTGGTCAGGATCGCGTTCAGGAAGTTGAAGGTGACGATAGCGCCCGCCCTCCACAGGGCCTCCTCTTGGGTCGTCTCCGTGTTCGGTTTGAAGTAGTCCAGCATGCCTCCCAGCATGATCGGCTGGAGCAGGCGCGCCACCAGGTCGATGAAGACCAACTCCACCCCCAGAATCAGGTATTCCAGCCAGAAGGTCTTCACCAGGGCCCGCATCAGGCTCGGGGGCCTGCCGGCGGATTTCGAGTTTTGGAGCTCTCGCTCCCATTTTCTGCAAGATGGTGGTGGAGTGGAGAGTTTCGGATATTTAAGGGGGTTAATTGAAGGGTTCGGTTAAACCAATTGGATTTGGCTTGTCAGTTGGATTCTCTCACCTTTCCAGTCTGTCCCCTAGGAAGCTACTCCTGTCGCTGACCAACGGGTTGTATAGATCATCTGGTTCGAGCGTTTTCCTGTAACCCTTCTTGAACAAGGGCAGAGTGTACCTAAAATTAGAATCACGATTTAATCTATGAGAATCTTTACGATTTCGGGATAGTGACAATTAGTTTACGGCTATTATCAATGACTTATCAGCTAAAAATAGTCTAGTAGATATAATCGTGAGTGGCGTAGTAAAAATCTTCCTATGATGAAAAATCTGAAATGTTTGACGTTAAGTTTACAGTAATTGGGTGAATCAGCAATAATTAGTCCACTATATAATTAAACTAAATTGCTTTGTATTTGTGGTCATTGAAACTAACGGTTATTTTGGACAGAATTTTAAATTAATAATTGGTAATTTATTTCTATTAATGTAGGAGTAATCGGTTAATCCTGTTTTGAACTTCGATGCTATTACTGTTACTTATTAATTATCGCTCCTTTGATCATACCGCGCATGAACCGTATCGAATTTTAAAAGCTACTAACATTACGCAATTCACCATCACTTACGTGCGTGTGTACTTAACATGTAATCGAAGCGATTAGCGGCGATATCGAACACTTACGTGAAGAACAACACCGACAGCGGGTTCGCTTTCTCCCTCGGGTTCGGATTGACGGCCTCCTTGGTGACGTCCATCGCTCCCGCGCCTGGAAAATGTAAATCCTCGCATCGGAAAAGTGCGACGGGCTAATAATGGACGAGGAATCGAACGCGATAGCGAGGCAAGGCCGACCAATAGTACGACACGTTCTCCGATGTTTAAGTAAAATTTTACGTTTGTTCTATCCATTCGCGCCGAATCGACTTACGTAAGTACGGTTTTGCGTACCTCTTGTGCTGTCTCGCTCCGGTGGCTCGTGGTGTTGGCTTTCGACTCGTCCGCAATCGAGTACCGTTATCGCTTTATACTTTTCCTGTGCAATTGATAAACGGAGATGACTTTCAGTTATTTTCGGAATCTATTGATTATCTGTGTAAGGCTGATGTGATAGCGTCGATATCGTCACTTTTAGCCTGATTCAACGGTATCACCTGTGACCTAAATAAAGTCAAACGACTTTAACCGTGTGGCAAAAGCACTCCTCTTCTGATCTGATTGTATCGCAATGATAAAATCAGTCGTAGTGGCGGTTACATTAAGTAATGTAATGAAATTTGGGTACCAATCATGAACAATCAAATTTAGAGCAATTACAGATAACGACTGATATGGGGGAAAATTTTAAAACACATTATTAAACTAAAAAATCCTCTGTCTACTGTGATTTGTACGTGTATATTGTAATACATCATACGAGGATCCACCAAACTATGGAGTATAAGGTGACGGGGTACCATCAAAAGCTCGGCCTTTGTTTACTTAGTTACAATTACATTTTATATTAATTATAATGTCCTCTAATTGAAGTAATTAATGCAACGGAACAAATTAAACATAAACACGAGTGGCGGATCCCTCGATGTATCGCTGCATGGGGAGCATACAGCTAGCGGCATGAAGAAGCGGCGGCAGGCTTTGTGACCAGTACGTCACGATTTATTACCCACAGAAAATCGTCGGAAGCTCCTATTTAGCTCCGACACATCAATAACAAATTTAAATAATTGTTTGATTCAATTAACTTACCCCAACTTACCCACATTGACTAAAAACTACCCTTGATTACACGCCACTGTTTATTACACTACGATTACATTATACATACGTAATACCATATTCAATATCAAATACTCTTCCAGATTACTTTTCACCCTTCGGGGACGTCCTCCTCGAACGATCCGGTGACTTTTCTGGAGAGACGGACGGCCCGTCCGCGTTCCTCTCCCTTCCGGGATTCAGGCGAAGTTTCGTGTCCAGATGTCGAAACCTGGCGAGATTCGAATAGGCAATGTCCATATCCGGGACGTCATGGAGTTCTTACCTGATCGGTACGTTCCCGCCGGAGTTGCCTCCTTCGTCGTTTACCCCCTGGAAGAGGAAAGCCAGCGGCCAGCTGATCCAGGACGCGCTCCTAGGGGGGGTGATTTGGTTTTAAAATCCAGGATCATTCGAAAGGAATATACCTTAACTACTGGGGATATGGAAGGCTTTCATCAGAAATAATCATTGATAACTATGACTTTCCTAGGACTAACTTGGGACATTCACAAAGTCAATGTCCCAATGTCAAGCAAATATCAGCGAAAACGTTAGTAGATGTTATAGGCGGGTTGTAGGACAATATCCGTGCATAACCCCATATTTCCTCCATGACCTCCAAATTTGTTCTAAAACCCGCCTATAACCTCTACTAACATTAGGACACATAATTCCCGCCTATAAACTTCAACCCCTTTCCATTATATTCTGTTCGATTTCCTTGCCTGGGCGGGGTTCCCCGGAAGCTCTCCTCTGCCTCGCCGAGGGTCTCCTCCTCGGGCTCCCTCTCGGACGCGCCCCTCCTCTGCGCCTGGAGCGCCTTCGCTATCGACGGGTTGTAGATCTTCGGGTCGCTCACCATCCTCACGAAGAAGCTCCTCTTGTGCGCGAGCGTCTCCTTCTTCTTGCGCTCGAGGAGTTCCGAGACTTCGTCCTTCGACTCCTGCAGGAGAGAAGTGAGGTTGAGGGAGAGACTCAGCGAACGTGGTAGCGAGGATTCGGGAGTAAGTATTAAGGAAAGCATCAGTACTGACGCCGTTTCCTCAGAAGGTGAAGTTTGATTGAAGGAATTTCGTGTTACCTGTTCTTTTTCCGCCTGGCTCTCCAACAACTCCTCCGCGAAGTCTTTGATAACCCCCCAAGCGTAATCTACAATTGATAATCAGTTACCAGTGTTATTAATCACAAGTTATTGGTGATTTACCTATGTCATCTTCGTTAGCGTTCACCGCGACGACGCAGAACCTGATGACGTAGCGCTCGTTGAAACATGCAGGCACCATGTGCAATTTGCCTAATTGATCGGTGATTAAATTTATCTGATTAAGTAGTTAATGACTTACCTGAAGCGTTAATGTTCATTAGAAGACGCTCATTTGTCCTGTCTGTGCCTTTCAAGCGGAAGCAGACGAGCCCCAACTGAAAACGTGATGGAAATAATTTAATCAAACCGTGCTGAGCAGTTCAATGGGGAATTTCTTGAATATTTTCCATGCAATCAATTGAAGAGGGTTAATAGTAACTGGAGATCCTCAAGCAGAGACTCGTTCTGATGTCGCCTCACCTTGACCTGGTTGCATATCTCGAACCTGTCGTCGCCCCTGACGAGGCCCTCGAACCTCCTCGCGAGCCTGATGTGCCTCCGCACGTACTCCCTCAGGCCGGAGAGGCCGTAGCGCCTCAGCACGAACCACAGCTTCAGCGACCTGAAGCGCCTGCTGAGCGGCACGCCCCAGTGCCTGTAGTCGATCGTCGAGTCCGAGTAGCCGTGCTGCAGGTACAGAGGGTCGACGACGAGAGCCGAGGTGAGGCGGTAGCGGTCTCGCACCTGGAAGTGCTCAGAACGGATCAGACGCTGAACGCGGACGGGATCCGGTGGCGGGCCGCTGAGCTTACCCACATGGTCGAGCAGTCGAAGTTGGTGAGCATCCACTTGTTGGGGTTCATGTTGAAGGAGTCGGCGTACTCGATGCCGTCGAGGAGGTGCCTCAGCTCGGGCAGGATGAACGCGTTGCCGGCGTACGCGGCGTCGACGTGCGTCCAGACGGCCGGGAAGCGTCTCCTGAGGGCGCTGCCGATCTCCGGGAGGGCGTCGAACGAGCAGGCCGACGTCGTGCCGAGCGTCGTCGAGACGAAGAACGGGACGAGGCCGAGCGTCGCATCCTCGTCCATCGCCTGAAAGGAAAATTATATAAACAACTGGTTAGCCTGGATGTGCTTCGTCCGACTAATATTCATACTTCCGTATTGAACCAAGGAAACGAAATTTCAAGGAAATTAATTTTCTTTGGAGCAACAGGGAAAGTCCTGCTGTTATCAGAATAAATGTTTGTCCAGAGAATCAAACAATACCGATATTGGAAAAATATGGCTCCAATTTTATTACAACTCAGATATAACCACTTGTGTATTCTCCTCCTTAACTAAAACAGATAAAAATTAGGAAGATTTTGATGTAGTTTCAAGGCTGATCGCTATTTGTCAGCCAGCCTTCCTAAACATTAAAATAATATTTGCAGCCAGTCCCTTGAAACCACACCAATACCTTTTTAATATTCTATCTGTTTTAATAAAGGGAGAGAATACCCAAATCCATCATGCAAGTAGAAAGTAAATCCCCTCGACCCCCTTCCACTTAAAACATTTTTCATCAAATTTTATCCCCCCTTTACCATCATGAGCGTCTTCCCCCTGAGCGCCCCGGTCTCGTCCGGCTCGAGTATCCTCAGCTTGACGAAGGAGATCATCGCCGCCTTCTCGACGCAAGAGTGCGCCTCCTTCGAGCAGTAAGCCATCAGCCTCGACAGCAAGAGGGCGTCGTCGACGAACGGGTGCGCGCGCTTCAGGCGGCGCAGCGCCTGCGCCCGGGCCGCGAGCATCGACACCAGGATGCACTCGCTGGCGGAAGTCTGAGGAAGGACTCGAAGGTAGAGAATAGTGCGATAGTGTCCTAAATTTTGAAGATTTTAGGGGGAAACGGGAGAAGGTTTGGGGTAGTTATTTGAGGAGCGTGTACCTGTATGACGCCTCCGCCTCTGCTCCCTTCCGGAAATGACAGGAACTGATCAGGTAAGCCGATCGCTTTTCCTGTAATCACGAGAAGAAATTAAAAATTCCTAGTGAATAATACAGGATGTTACTCACCCAACCAATCTAACACTATGGTTTCGAGTTCTGTGCAAGCTGGACTGGCGGCCTAAAAACATGAAACAATCTTTTTGTTTCTTAGACACCCAACAGGGGGGAGGAAGAAAGGCGAAAAACGGTTGTCGTTAAGCGCCTTAACTCCCTTCTTTCTTTTCCCCGGTTCCCTTACCCAGGAGAACCCGATGCAGCCGATGGCGTCGCCCATGAGCCCGCCCAGAATCGACGGGAACGAGTTCCCCGCCGGGAAGTAGGCGTGGAACCTCGGGTGCTGCCAGTGCGTCACCCCGGGCATGATCTTCGTCTCCATGTCGCGCATGATGTCCTCCCAGGGCTCCGGCTCCTCGGGGGCGGAGTCGGGCAGCAGCTTCTTCAGGTAGCCGGGCTCGATGTCGGGGGTGACGCGACGCTCCCGGATGTTCTCGAGGTAGTCGCTCACGTAGTCGATCATCTGCTTGCCCTGCACCCGGAACTCCGGGAAGTCCATCGCTGCACCTGGAAGGGAAAACCGTCAAGCTGAACGCTGCATTCTGGTGGATGGAGGAACCCCTTTCGATTGGGAGTTTGTTCGACTTTGTAACCCTCGGAATTATTGAGACATCGATTAAAATTCAAACAAGCTTGGAAGAAGGGCAGAAAATGGTTGCAGTTAATGTCTTTTCTCGGAGTTTGTAAACGCAGTAAACTTCTGAGTGCAACTTAAAAGAAAGTGGTATCAAGTCAGAGCCCAGGTAGATAAAACTGATCATACTGCTTACAAAATAAGAATGCAGGAAGAAGCAGCAGATCCAGAAAGACTGTTGAGGTCATTTTCCTACATAAATGAGGAGTTTAATGGAAATTCCGCACACTACAGCAGATCCAGAAGATAGAATAGGCATTTAAGTAGTTTCAAAGTGAAAATTAGTAGAAACATGGCTCATGCAAAATGGGAAGGCACATGAAAACCCAACAGCATATGTACAGTGCACGCCTTCAATAATAGAAACCATTAAGATTCTGCTTCATCCAAATAGAAAATTTCATGCTGCTTCATTAACCTGCTGATAAGTGAATTTGTGTTTCAGAAACCAAAAGGAGAAAATGAAATTGAAAGCTTCAGGAAAACTCCACGCCCAGCCCTATCCTTTCCAGTCGGGAGGTTTCATGGAACCTGGAATCATGCTCACCTTCGGGAGCGGACCCAGGAAAACTGCTGGTTACTGTAGATATCTCCGAGAAGTATTAAAATGGGGATAAGTAAGATCCTCCTTGATTCAGAAGAGAAAGTGTAAGGATAACTGCACCTACAGAAGAAGATCCAATGGATCCAAAGGTGATACTAGTGGGCTCTTCTATTTTAGCAGGACTGGAATTCTGCGGACATGTCCCTACTCATAGGGATAACCATATTTTGAAAGGTCATTTCCTAGCAAAAAATTTACCAAATTGTTCCCACAACACTTTCCCCAGGGAGTTTCCAAAAAAAAATTCCTCCCTAATTCTACATTAATGGCGCGATTGTGATCCCCCGATCGTGCCGATTCCGGAAAAATTAATTAATTCCGACTTACTTACTAATTAACCAAGCTAGGAGGGTGTTTGACAGATAATTGCGGGAAGGGGGGAGACTTTACGATCGCCGATGCGGTGAGACAATGGGACGGCGGTATTTAAAGTTTTATTATCCGAGGTGGTAAATGGAATTTCCCGGACGGAAAAATTTTTCCGGCGCAAAAATCTCGCGGACAATGCCGGCCCGGATTGGACTGTCACGAACATTCAATGGAAGAGTTTGATCAATCAGCGAAATTTCATTAATTTGAATGGTTTTATGTCGTTTCATTCGTGATTAGAAGAATGATAGAATTATAATGAAGCGGGTTTAATTATTTAATTATTAAGAAATTAATTGCTACAACCTCGTCACTCTGATAGGGATCGCACCGCTGGTGCTGTGGACCAACTATCAAGACGTAATGAAAATGAAATCAGGGCATTAATTGGACCGCGAGTTTAATAATCTACGTCACTAGGTGTATAATTAGTACTCAATTATTTTAATTACAACATCATGACGATTAATTTAGACTAAGGAGCAATTATATCTCGAATAATTAACCGAAAGTCCTACTCACCCCCTGGCTTATCCCCCTTCAAATCATTAACAAACTAATTAAATTTACCCCACGTATACACGTTTCGTCTTTCTTCGGTTTATAATTGAATTAAAATAATTGTTTTACCTACCTGTTGATCACGTCACCTTCTCTTGATCGTAAGTCTTCCACCCCCGCAGGAGGACGAGCGCACAGAATTATTTCCTTTTATATAATCGACGTAAAGGCCGATGGATAACTTATTATATCGAGAGGTGCTGCCTGGACCGAGGACTAAACGGCACTAGTGCTTATTTTGCGCCCTGTGATAACGATAAGACGTCGTCATCCCCACTCCTTACTTCGAACGGGGAAGGGGAGGCGAGGGAAGAGTGGGGGAAGTTCTAGGGGAGTTTTGTCGGAAAAGGGTTAGGCGAGGTTTTCTATTGCTGGTGGTGGAACAGGTGTAGGTTTAGGATTGATAAGCTCGTAGAGCAACTGGAAAAACTGCCAAAAAGACGTCATGTTGTCAACCTATTGTCCTCTTATGGAATCTTACTGTCAAATATGGCTTGAACAGATGGAAATTTGTACTATTTTACAATTCAATCCTGCTGTTAAGGACGATTCAGGTGTGAAGAAACCCAAGAGGATCAAAGCATTTTGTGGTCAAGTTACTCCTTGATTCGCACTTGGGTCGTTCCTGATGGAATTTCAGATAGTTTCAATTTGTGATTTCAGAAAAGACCCTGGGGTTAATTTTTTAGGTTCAGGTTCAAAACCTAAGATTTTGCGATGCCTGTAAAATCTCCCAACATCCAGTTAAGAGATAGAATGGTTGCAGTGACCCAAACCCAAATCTTTTGCAGGTGTAGTCCAATTCAAGAGCTATTCACGTTTAATTTTAGCGTGTTGAAACCAATAACACAAAGCTCAGTAAAGAAATAAATACGTATTACCCAGTTTAGATACAAAAACACGTGCTATGCCCACCATTAGGTTTCCAGGATTTGAATTAATGGTGCCGATAGAATAAACAATTAGTTTTGGATAACCAAAAACCTCTTTTCGGTGCGATATTGGTGCTCCCCGTTTCCCTCTCTCATAAGATTCGAAATGTCCATGATATACTTTATTGAGAGGTTTTCTCTCTGCCTCACATGCGTTGGCGCTCGATGATACCCCGGATTATGCGAGTAACACGTGGAAATCTCGCCTTATTGGAAAGTCCCCTGACATATTAAAATTTCAGCGGTGGATACGGGAAAAATTCTCTCCCCACTCACCCGGGAGTCTCTATGAGATACTTAAGGCGATTCGCTGTAATAAGAGATCGATCTACCTATACAAAATGGACTTTGAGAAATTTTTTTAAGAATAGAAAGGGGAACATCATAGAAACGCTTTTGGGACAGCCCCGCCTAATTCCTTCGCTGATTGGGCTGGTGCTCAGCTCTTTCTATGGGCCACGCCTACTCCTCACGTCCCTTATTAGGGTGAAATAAATTATTTTCACAATTTATAGCAAATTCAAATTATTTTATATAACATTTAGAACATAGTGTAACGACCGCCCCTGTATCGGGATAAATGCTATGCTGCCAGAGTTATTATCTGTAAAAATAAAACAGAAAGGAACTCCGTGCGTATTCGTTACAATTTGGGGGCTCGTCTTCGAGTTATGGAGAAAATGTACGAACCCCCTACGACAACGATGTATCTCATTCACTTTACGAATTCGTGAGTTACCGCTAGGTGTCGCTTCGACCGCAATTCCCGCGGGACTCTTTCAGACAAACGCCCTCGGTTAATTTCCCACTGTCCCCTCGATTTAAACGCGAAATTAAAAACGTCGCCTACACTCCCGTGACCCAAATAATATTAATAAGAAGCGAGGCGTCTTCCCCGCCGAACTATTTCATTAAATTCCTCCTCGCGGTTAAGAATAATCGCCCGCATTCCTGAACGTGCCCGCTCCGCCGTCGCCCTCCCACGGGACTCCTCTCCATCGACAACTCCATTAACACTCCAACTATATGGAGAGGGCGGCGTGCATTTGGCGTCCGTGAAAAATTGAAATCGGGCTCCGGAGAAGTTTTCAGGGAGATTGGTTCCGTATTGAGGAGCAGTGGTTCGATCCTGGAGGACTCCGGGATTTTCCTAATGATCCGGCTTCCATTTAATAATGGAACTTACTGAATGGGTTTGACGTATTTAACCAACTATTTGATTTAATTCGCCGTGAAAAAATTCAACTTGGATTGAAAATAACGACCGTCTAAACGAAATATCCTCGGTTTTTATTTTCTAACCGAACGTTCGATCCAAATTTCGATTACAACGTTTTTTCCCTGCGGTAATGCAGGATTTACTGTTAAACTAATTATGGATAAAAATGTGGGTGTCACATCTAATCGATGCAAAAGTTCATCGACATGCAATAATGACGGTCAAGGCTAATAACAACGAATACTACAATCGAAGCTTTTACAAACACCCTAACGTTATTAACAAAAATCACTGTTACGGCATTATTTTACTTTTGGTTTGAATAGGTTTAATCGAGTGGAGTGAAGTAATGGCCGATTTCGTAAAGCGTCATTGCCGCAATAACTTTCGACTGTTACGATTTAATTCCATGATCTGAATTCGTAGGAAGTGCTTATCGTTACGGATCACGCGTCGGGTCGCATCAATTGTGAATTATTCATCGCATATTTGCGATAAGCCCGAAAGAGTCATCGAGATTTGCCTAACGGCCAGTCCGGCCCTGGCGGCCTCCCTGGTTACACGAGGATTACACAAATATTTACAGCTAGGTATTATTTAGTAATATTTACAGAATTTACAGGCGCTTCTAGTGACGTTTAGAGGAACGACAGGGTCTTCCCTGTCGAAATTTACAAAAATTACATTTACTGTCGTTTACAGCAATGGCAGATAATTCTACCCGTTGTAAGCCAGCTGAAGCGACATTTAATTCTAGTGATATTTACAGAAATGACAAATGGTTCTACTAATTCCTGTGGAATTTACAGTTGCTTCCCTTAATCCTTACAAGAGCGACAGTCGCCTCTGCCAAAGCTTACAGGAATTACGCTATTTACTATGAGATTACAGGAATGACTCTACTAACTTACAGAACTGTTGGTGGATTCTTTCAATGTTTCTAAAACTGATTTTCATTCTACTCATGTTTACAGGTGAGACTGTCAATTTCCTCAATGTTTACAGAAGTGACAATTGCTTTCACTGCCTTTTACAGCAAGGGCAGATAATTCTACCCATTGTAAGCCAACAGAAATGACATTTAATTCTAGTGATATTTACAGAGAAGACAAGCGATTCCATTAATTCTTACAGCAGTTACAGTTGCTCGTCCTGATTTTTACAAGAGCGACAGTCGCCTCTGTCAAAGCTTACAGAAGTTGCGCTTGCCTCTATTGGCGTTTACAACAGAGGTAATTATTTTTATAGAATTTTACAGAAATGACAGCTGACTCTACAAACTTTTACAGAAATGACCATTCATTATGCAGTGTTTACAGAAACTACATTTGACTCTGTCAAAGTTTACAGAAATGCCAGTCGCCTCTACTGACATTTACAGCAACGACAGTTAACCCTGTCTACTATGAGATTACAGCAATGACTGTACTAACTTACAGAATTGTCGGTGAATTCTTTTAATGTTTCTAAAGATATTTACTCACTCTACTAATGCCTACAGGCGGGACTGTCAATTTTCTCAAAGTTTACAGAAATGGCGATTGCTTTCGCTACAAGATGACATTTAATTCTAGTGATATTTACAGAAAAGACAATCGATTCTATTAATTCTTACGGCATTTACAGTTGCTTCTCCCGATCTTTACAAGAGCGATGGTCGCCTCTGTCAAAGCTTACAGAAGTTGCGCTTGCCTCTGTTGGCGCTTACAACAGAGATAATTATCTTTAACGAATTTTACAGAAACGACAAGTTGTTTTAAGAAATTCACTGTACTGAAATCTTCAGAAATGAAAATTTTGCCTCTATTCTCCTAACGTTTACAGAAACAACAGTCCACTATGTCGAAGTTTACAGTTGAAACGATTGGCTCTACAGGCTTTTACATAAGTTACAATGAGTTCATGTAATATTTACAGAAATTCATACAGAGACTATGAAAGTTTACAGAAATCGCTGTGCTTACAATCTAATTACAAAAATAATTTTTTCCAAAGTTGTCTTTTCAGTTTTACCTCAAATTGGTGACGTTGTTTATAGGTGGTGAACCTTTGGGAAAGCTCTTACGTGCACGATTTTCGAAACTCACAAGGTGTATTACACCATAGAAGAAGAAGGTTCAATCGCATTTTAAACGCTGTATTTGTTGTTGGAATTCCGACCTTACTGGTTCTCATAAAAATGTAACCAGTTCTCGAATCAGATCCTGAACTCCATCAGCCGTCTGAATGAGGGAAAAAGCAAGACTAGACTCAAATTTTATCGGAGGAATATCCTAAGGAAGGGGAGTGTTAAGAAATGTTGTGATATTTTCCAATTCAAATTTTAAACCTACATTATCGCATCCAACTTTTGAACCTAGATACTCTGATTTACCTGATCATGCATGTAACATCTCATTAGTGTCAAATAGTCAAAATCGCGCGCGCGCCTTGTACATAACAGCAACCTTGTCGTCACAATAATAATAACGTTACTTTATCGCCCCTTCTTTCTTCCTCCTCCTTTCCTTCGTGTCTTTTTCTTGTTCTTCAGTTCGCGGCCATCACCATCATCACCAGAAACAGATAAGGAATCATCGGAAGAAGTGCTCGACCGTAAGAAGTGCGTCTCGAAGAGCCAAAAATGTGGAGGTTGATTCTACTGGTAAGTCGATTTTGGAAATTCGTAAAGGGAAATATTTTGTTAACAACTCTTAAGGGCTACTTTAACTGGTTGATTTATACCGGGTGATACAGTTTTCAAAGCATATAAGCTCTTTTAGCGTTCGTTATTGACATACAGCACGAATTAACTTTCGTAAATCAGTCAGAGGAGTTTGTTTTGTGAATCCTTAGAAGAGTTTAGGGTACTTTAGAATGCCCTGATGGTTAACTCAAAATAGCTCAGTAACTCAGAAGGGTATTGGTGTTCCAGTAACTTGTTTTTCGAGAATATTTGGGGTACTTTAGATTGCTTTAATGGCGCTTGTTTCGCTCCCTTAAAAAATACTTCCCGGTGCTTTTTGGGGAATTAAGTAAAAAGTATACCTCCTTGGTTTTCGAGGTATCGTTTTGAGTCTACTTGTAGTACATTTACGAAATTTGGAAAGCACTCAATCGGTACTACAGGAAGAGTTCTTTACGTACTGTTATTGTGCTTATTGGCAGCTGCAGCTATAGCTGCAGCTATTATAGCTACTTTGAAGCTATAAAAGATATGGTATTCAAACTAGAGGCTGCTATAATACATTCTTGGGATTTTTCATAGCATTTTTATCCTTGAGATCTGTCATCCCAAAACCGGATCGTTTTTGAAATATTATCTCCAAGAAGTTTTATTGTAATTTTGTAGATACAAATCCTGCCACAAAATATGCCAAAAGCACACGTAGGCCGTCACCTCCATTCCATAAATTTCGTAAATAACCGGAATCAGATAAGAATTCGTTTATTTACCATAAAACAAAGATTTTTCGTTGGTTCCTCCACATAAAAGACGTTATGCAAACGTATCGTCCCCAAAAATGGAACCAGTCACATTAACATATTCAAGACCAGTAAACTAACAAAACAAAATGCTGTTTATAGCCAAAAAAGCGGAACAAAAGGGGTCAGTATCATAATATAACGTAAGGATATGTTACCTATTTCGGCTAGTCATTCTGATATAACGGTAATGCTTCTTTATTATTGTTCGATTAATACTGTGCAAGAGAAAAAAGTATGCCGTTATTAATATTCTTCGAGAAATGAAGAAAATGATTAAACAATACGATACGCCATGGTAAAGGTGAAAAAAAATTATGCCTATACTGAGGTACACCCTGTATAATACGTAATGGGCTACTTTATTCACCTCTTAACATTTTGACAAGCTAACTTAAATTCCTCACGTTTTAGGTTTAATTGAGGTAAATAAGTGCCTAATTATATATTTAAGTTTGACAGATAATTAGTGTGAGGTGTAGTTTGTAACAAAACTTGCAATTTTCCCCTTGATTATAGTCCTAAATTACTCAACTATAACATAAAGAGTAATTACCGATTGCTTAGTAATTTTAATATATTTTTCTGTTACTGTGTTTAAAAATAAGTAACAATTGAAATTTGAAGACCCCTTAATTAATGTACAAATATGAGATATTTCTTTCGTTTCTGCCTGCATTAATTACTTGTAGTGTAATTGGTTTAATTAAATTTTTAATTGTCACTATGTGGATTTTTCGTCAGGTTAATGTCGTTTCTTAACGGACAATACGTTCCTAAAAATGCGGTCGTTAAGATAATTTACGAACGTGTCCTTTTAACGACAACACAATTTCAAGTGATTAGCATAAATTCGCTAAGAAACAAGTTTGGTAGATTTTAATGGGAAAGAGGAACGATTGTGCTCACCGTTAAGTGTAACGCCTACGTTAAAGGATTTAGTAAAAATAGATCGGTTTTTCTCAGGTACATGGGGAGTTTTGCTCCTAAACTCGCAGAAGAAATCACGGTAATACATGTTAATTATTTCAATTCGATAATTTGAATTTTGTCCGAATTAACGCCATTTTTTGGAAAAATGAACACTGCATTTTATTACATAATAACCATAATATGTGGATACTTTTATTTCTCATTGTACGTCGTCTTTTCAGGTTTGCGTTTTAGCGACAGAGGGCAGGCCGCAGTCCCGCCAAACCCCAGCGCCCACTATTGAGTAAGTCCGAAATTACTACTTGCGCGCAATGCGTCGCGCGCGCACCCTCCCCGGTGGCGGCTAATAACCTATAACAATCGACGTTGGGGACAGGACGCCAAATCCTTAACTCTTTTTAACAAGGACAAAGGATTTCCGTAACTCATGGAAATTAATGTGCAATTGAAAAAAATATTTTCCTGGAAATTGAATAGAAAAAAATATGAATTTTTTTAAGTATTAACACCAAATATTTATTATAAATTATAATTAACTCTGTAACCCTCGTAATTTGCTGTTTTTTTTAAATTCTCAAACATTTCGGACTCCCAAAATGGTTTGAATTTAACGCCAAAATGTTTTTTAAAACGCACTATGCTAAAGGCAATAGAAAAACCCACAAAATGAAAGAACAAAAAGTTCCTACGATGTTCAGAACCGGATATATCATCAAAGAACCTAAAAATCAGGTTTTTGGGATCATGGGAGGGTCTAGGGGGTCTGAAATGTTCACCAAAATTACACAAGAGGATATTTTTGTTTTTCAAAAGAGCCAGGAGCAATTTTTAGCATCTTAACCGTCTAGACCATTTGAAAGCTTGACGAGAGTCTTTTGAAAATTCATTATACCTCGGCGAGAAATATAGACATAGAAAAACTGCTTAGATGAATATTGCAAATAAAAGTACAAAGTCCTGTAAGTACCTAAATCCTCCTTTTCGAAACTTTCGCAAGGTTTTAAAACACTTTTACATTCGTTGACTAGGCCACCTGGTGACCATTTCCCGTAGTGAAGTTAGTTTACCCCTACCTTTCTCATGACGTGACGTAGTGTCGTAGTTCTCTAGAAGACTTTAGTGATCAGGGGGTAAGTTCAGGTGCACTAATTTGCTAATAACCGAACCGAACTGCCAGCCCGACGTTAGTTACCGTCCGCTCTTCCTATTCCAGGTCGGAAAAGCAGGAGCTGGTCGCGGAGAACACCAAGGAGATACTGCAGAAGATCGCCGAGGTCAACAAGAAGCAGGGCCTGAAGCCGAGGAAGCAGTCCCAGAATTACTTCCATTTCCCATTCAGCTACACGAATACGGGCGAGAGGCAACGCAGCGACTTTAAGTTCGCGACCGATCCCTTCAGGAACCCGATATTCGACTACCTGGAGAAGGAGGAGGCTCACAACAGGGAGTCCCAACACTTCCCGTTGGCCGAAGTCACTGAAGAGGATATGGTGCCCGGGCAATATGTCAAGAGGAAAATCGTACACCAACAAACCGTCCTCATACCCAACCCAGATTTCCTCCCTATGCAACCCATGCCGGGTTACAACGCACCACCACCACCACCGCTACCACCACCTTCATACAACAGAAACTACAGCCTGGAGAAACAAACCGTGGACTACATAAGAGATATCGTTTCTTCGCAGCAGTACCCTTACTACGACATGTACAGGGGTCGTCAGAACTGGAACTGGCCGGGCGCGCAATACTTCCCGATCCACATAAGGGACCCCTTCATACAAATGTACAACGCCATCACCAGCATGGTGGAGTACGGCCCGGGGGCCGGCACCGTCAACCCTTGCCCGGGAAGACCCAAGAAGGACACCGGAGAGAGAGAAGGGAAGATAAAACCGAAGGAAAGGGGGTACAGCTTAGAACTAGCAGCTCCAAATCAGGTAAAGTTCACAGACGTAGACAGGAAAGGAAGCGAAAGGTTGGAGTTGGATTTGAACCTCGACGCCAACAAGCCTGGACGACTCGAACCGAGCGATAACTTGAAGCTCGTAATGACTGAACCAAAGCAACAAAACACCGTAAAACTCCTGGTGAGAGATTCAAGCGAAGACTCAAAGAACGACACCGGAAACACCGACAAGGAGTCCCTTAGCTTCTTCCTGGAGCGGCCTAAGGTAGAAACCTTCGACGTCCAACTGGAAGATCTGAGCATGAGCCCGAAATTAATCCGCGAGGCGAAGGACGAGCCGCGCTTCAACCCTTGGACGACCAAAGCCCCGGCGAAGC
The DNA here is from genome assembly GCA_963576515.1 of Cryptocephalus primarius. Lineage (NCBI taxonomy): Eukaryota > Metazoa > Arthropoda > Insecta > Coleoptera > Chrysomelidae > Cryptocephalus > Cryptocephalus primarius. Next base: position 1,340,188 of record OY754949.1, on the reverse strand, counting down.
CCAACGTGACCAGGACCAACAGCAGGCACCCGCCGGTCATCTCGCCGCCCATACGAGACCCCACCGGCGACACCCTGGAGTTCGGCGAGGAGGAGAAGAGCGAGGAGATCATCTCGAACGACAACAACAAGAAGCTGTTCACGAAGGACAACACCGGGAGCGGCGTGTTCATCCACAAGCTCAAAGTGAAGAAGGGTGGCGTCGCCATAGCCGGACCGGGAGGCATAGCGACCGCCGGCAGCGGCGGTACCGCCATCGTGGGACCCAACGGGGTCGCCTACACGCACCCCGATAGCCTCGCTATAGCCGGGTCCGGTACCAAGGTGGTAGCGGTTGATCCTACCATAAACCTCGGGGATCTCATCAACGGGAACACGACCAGGGTGGGCGGTCCCAAGCCTAGTAGGGTCGGCAGGGTGGTAGCGGTAGGGCCTGTGGTCTATTACAATAAGGGGCGGTAAAGACACCGGTATGGGGTAGAAGTGGCTTAACGAGGATTCTTGATTGAACGGTTTGATCTTCGCTTTTAGATGACGTCCAATCGGCATTCCATTCTATTTCCGTCTGTGCTCCATTGGATAGAACCGAGTTCTTCAGGAACGAAACTTAATCCATGTGGTTGTTTTATGATTGTTGATCTTACTTTTAAGGGTAATTTTCTATGGTTAAATGTTTAGAGGCATTTAGTAGGCATTTAGAGGTGATTGGAACTAAAACGTTCACTGATTGGAACGAATTTATGATCATAAGTTCACGTGTTGGATTCTAAGCAGTACAATTTTCTGCACGTTGTGTGAACAGCTAAAAGTGGCGACCAAACCACCAGTGTCTTCTTCTTAAGTCAAATTTGTTAAATTTGGAGTTTGTTACAATAAAGCGGTACACACTTGCAATATGTTACCCATTCTTTCAACCACTTGACAACTACACATCTCACCTTTCATGCTTTTTTTAGTACAGAGATAATTGATGAATTTCAACTAAAAACGAGGTTTAAAGCTAAAAATTCGTACTCATATTAAGGTACCCCATTGGTTATCGAGGATCGGTAACCAGTATTGAGTACGGTAGTTATAATAGAAAATGCCAGGCTTCTCGTTTGCTAATTTTTAGCTTTACATATCGTTTCGACACAACGCTTATCCTGCACATTCCATTTTCTTTTTGTCCCCAGATTCCCAATCTACTGGCCACTCCCAACCAATAACAACCTCCTCTTCACTACTTCACGTCTGATCCAGTACTACCGACCAATAGAAAGCAACGGAATAGACGAAGGCGAGGCGTCGACGGTCGCATCCCACCCTTCGCTCCACCCTGTAATAAAAACTGACGCCCAAAAGGAGGCGTCACTGGTGAGACCACACCCGCCACCCCGCCCAATGGGAGTTGGTGCTAGTGACGTCGGAGGGCTTAAATCGTACACCCAACCAATGGGACCTGCGCCGACCGGAGGAGCGGGCGGCGCCGGATTTAAAAAGGGGGCGTCGCCGTTCAGATACCACCCCCTTCTCCACTACGTGAAGAACGGGAACACCATCGACCCCGACGACGTGATAAGGCTCAGAGGCGGGACAGGGGACGACGTCACCACCCTGATACTGAAACCGATGGCTAAATCAGTGGCGGGGCCGGAGGGCAGGGCGATATCCACGCCGATCTCGAGGGCGGTGCTCAGGCGAGGGACCAACGTCGACATATTATTCGAGCCCGAGGCGGTCGCCATTGCTGGACCTGGGGGCGTCGCGCATGCTGAGAGCGACCTCGAGATCAGTTACGAGGACGATGTGTTCTAGCGGAAAATGTACCTGTACTTTCGCACTCTGTAAATATAAAAGATTTTGTAAATTGCACGTTTTTGACTCTTGCGGTTCCCAATCACAAACCATCTAGTTACCATGAGAATTTAACGGGAAACCAATAAGTTTATCTCCTCAAGTTCGAACTGAGGGTACAAAGAATAACCGATGAATCCTTCCACTCCCCTCCACGTTGAATTTTCAACTTTTTCTCTCCCAAAGGAAGCTGTAATTCTCCTCGTTTCTTTTGCTTTCCAGCCCCCCTGAAAGAGTCACCCTCATCCCCTACTACGGAGGAGCGAAAGGCCAGTCCCTCCAGATCACCGAGCACCCCGACGGTAAAATCACTACGACCATAGTGAAGACCCCTCCCGACGAAAAACCGCCCCAGGATCGGCCTGAAACCAACCTGAGCGTCGCGCACGTCGAGTATCCTCCTTTACCGGTCAAATACGACTTCGGGAACAGCATCAGGCAGATCCACACGACCGCCCTGGGGATAATCAGGTTGCAGGAGAAGGCGAAGGAGAAGGGAGGGCTGTCCGACCAGGAGGAGGAGGACTACAACGACAACATGAATATCCTGAACCGGTCCGCTCAGAGCCTAGCCAGAATCCAGGAGCAGAACCTCGAAGGCAGGGAAGGTTTGAGCGCATGGTTCGACAGAAAGGCGACCAGCGGCAAGGACAAGAAAAAGAAAGAGGACGATAAGAAAAAGAAGGAAGAGGAGAAAAGGAAAGAGGAGGAAAAGAGGAAGAAGGAAGAGGAGGAGAAACGTAAGAAGGAAGAGGCAGAGAAAAAGAAGAAGGAGGAGGAGGATAAAAACAAGAAGGAAGAGAACGAGAATAAGGAAGAAGAGGAAGAGGAGGAGGGGGAGGATGCTAGCGACACGGTCGAGATCAACCTACCGCCAGAGGACGCGTCCGTCGCCGAGGCTAAACCCATTGGATTAGCTATCGCTGGTAACTAAATTCAGAACCGTCCAAAACAATTCATACCTATGGGTATATAGGGGTATATACGGGTATGCCTAACTACCTAGTTAGTAGTTAATGCTGAATGCTTAGTTAGCTGAAATCAAGCAAGCTAATCTAGCTATAACACTTCAAGCACAGCAAACAAATGATCATCTTACATGCAAACTTCTGAATTGGCTTGAATGCTAGCAACCGTGACCAGTCTAACTAGCAGTTTAGTTATCACCTGGTGGTGATCGTGGTTCCATCACCCTTTATAACCCTTATCTAATATTCCCGGTTTGCTGTTTTCCAGGTGCCGGTGGAGTGGCCGCCAGCAAGCCCATAGCGACCGCCGTCGTGGGTCCCGGGGGTCTCGCCATAGCCCGACCGGTCGGCACGGCCATAGCCGGGGTCTCCCCCGACCAGGCCATGATCCCCGTGTACGTGGAGACATACAACAAGCGCAAACCAGGCAGCGCCTCCGTCAAGGACCCCGACGCCTTCATCGGGAACCTGATCAACAAGTACCACCAGAACTAAGGACGTGATCTCGCTCATATTTTTGCCATAACTGTAATATTTATTTACGCAGAATAAAGTCATTGGTGACTAGCCGTAGGTGACGAGTAGTTAGGGTGATTTGATTGCGATCGGTCGATATGACTAGGTACAGCTAAATTTAATTTACTACAGGAGACCTCGGGCTAGAGAAGAGTTGCTGTGCTGTCTGCTGTGTCAGACATAAGTACAGTAACACTTTAGTAGTCCAGTTATCTTCCCAATTCGACTCATAGTTAGGAGCATGCCAGAGTTAACGTCCTTGGTGAATCTTATTTACTGTATAATTAACCAAAACTGTGGTCAATATTGTAATCAACTTATAGGCTGAATATTTTAGCTTACCAAGCCTGTAACAGTGTTAACTAAACTAAATATTACTAATTGGAATAGCAACAAACTGATCAAGGGGAACAGTTCGATTTTGGACAAGCAAGTTTGTCTTTTGTGCTGTATTCTGGTTGTGTCCATTGCGCCCTTTGACTTGTATCCTACGTTCTTCCTCCTTTGTCCTGTGTCCAATCTTTAATGAAGTACCATTAACGACCAAACAGCTACCATAGCTTTTCTGACTCAAACGCAGCCCTTATTCACATTTTTTAGTAACTAATGTAGCTAGGAAGATACTTTTTCGTTGTTCTTCACTTAATTGTAACTAAATTATAGTTAGTTAGATTCAGAACAAGCACGTTAGTCTTTGGTCTTGTATTCTGTGCCCTCTGCATTGTCCTTTGACTTGTATCCTTCGTCCTTTGTCCTGTGTTCAATCTTTAAGTACTATTGAGCACCAAACATCTACTATAGCTTATGCAAACACAGCCTTAACTGAAATCGTTTAGTAACAAATGTAGCTAGGAAGATACTTTTTCGTTGTTCTTCACTTAGTTGTAACTAAATTGTGGTTTGTTAAGTTCACAATAAGCACGTTAGTCTTTGGTCCTGTATTTTGTGCCCTCTGCATTGTATCCTTTGACTTGTATCCTTCGTCCTTCGTCCTTTGTCCTGTGTCCAATCTTTAATGAAGTACTCTTGACGACCAATTTAGCTACCATAGGTTTCTGATACAAACTCAGCTCTAACTCAAATCTTATAGTAACAAATGTAGCTAGGAAGATACTTTTTCATTGTTCTTCATTCAGTTGTAACTAAATTATGGTTAGTTAGGTCCAGAACAAGTGCTTAACTGATTTGGTAACATATGTAATTAAATCATGATTTCACTTTTAGTTGTAAGTGGATTCTGCCCACTCGACTGGGGAATTTTGTGAATCAGCTCCACGCCCCAGAATTAAAAAGAAATGTCATCCACAGATGCATTTTTATGAAGCTTGGCCCATTTCGATGACTCGGGGAAAGTTTGGACAGGCCCGACGGTTATTCGCGCCTCTTGAACGCTTTAATATTAATTTCAATGCATTGCATTAATGTGTAACATTCAGCCTTGGGGATTTTTGGGGATTTCCCCTCGAAAATTCCGATTTTTAGGTTTACCAGTAAAAATTCATCTAAAACCGCTTGAACCGCCATAACCTCAACAATTCTACATGTTTACTGTCTAACCTAGTAAAAACAATACGTTCCGATTGCTACGATTACACAGACACCCGATTATCAAACACACTGTATATATACACCCGGAAAACAAAAATCGCCACAACCTCGCCTTCAATAACGTAATTTTTTTCGTTTTTATTTTCCTCTCGGTTTCCACTTCTTGAATATTCAAAGGTGAGGATGAGTAAGAGGTGCGCACCTTCATAAAAGACACGTACAGAATACGAAAAATCAAACTTTGATTAACATGCAGAGCGAATAGTCGCAAGGTCAATGATCATACGAGGTAATAGGGACGTTACGTTAAGAGAGTTTACAAAACTGTCATCCATGGGATCAAGAAAATACCTTCAGATGTAGGAGTTCAATGCATTGAGGCAGGAGAAAATTCTGAACTTTTATTAACCTATTTTCCAGTTACCTTAACTGTGTTTCATTCTTACTTACGCTAAAACGTTACTGTTAGCTTCAGCACTTAAGTACAAACACAAGCCAACTAATTGGGGCTTGTAAGTTTTATGTTTCCACTCAATACTTAACTGAAACTTTGACTCTTCCTACCTGACGTTCTTTATAATCTGAGTCTTAACTAATCACTATTACCAATTTATTATCGCTGAAGCTTTCCTACAGGTTATTACAAAATTTACCGAGGATTCATAGTACAGCCACTAAGGGACAGCTTATACAGCTACGAGGCCAATGAGCGCCCATTTTTTTGTATTTTTGATCTCCTGAACGACAAATCCCGTCGCCTCTGCTTCTTGTAGATACCGTCCCTCCCCACTTCGCCGAGAGTTTATAAGAGGTCGTTGGTCCTCGAGGCGCAAGAGTTCCCCCATAACTATCGTGTCAGCTAGGGCTTAGCACAGGTGAGCGAAAAATTTAAGTCAGGGTTCGTTTAAGTCGGCTTAACTCACAGCAAAGTGTTTTATTGTGAATTAAGTTCATAAATAGTTGTGATGAATAATGTTGAGTCGATTTGATTTGTTTTTATTTCGTTAAGTTATTTGAACCTGAATGATTATCGCGTGCATTTCGTGCATTTTTATTAACTAAGCCCGTTCAAGCGTGTTATACAGGATGTTGTAAATTTAGCGACCTTCCTGTATAACGTGTCGTTTTTGAGAAAATTTAAATCACATATATTTGTGTTACTTTTAGTATACAATTAGTTTCAGTGAAGGCAGGGGTGATTAAAATTGTACATAAAATGAAATTCCCATCGATAGAAAAGCGCATTTTTCCCTTATTATTAATTAAAATCGAATCGATTTTTGTATCACCAACAGATTTACGAAATTTCAGCTGAATTACCTTCAAAACCACACCTTAAAAAATTTATTTTTTCAGCTGAAAATGTTACTACCACAATCCTTCCTCCTCCTCCTCGCCGTAGCCCTCCCGGCGGCCCGTTGCGAGGATCAGCAGCCCGCAACAAAACCCGAGGAGGCGAACAAGGAAAAGTTGCGCGGCGATTTCCCGCAAGTGTTGCCCGGGTACGCCGGCCTGCCCGTGCAACTCGAGCCCCAGCTGCAGTACCCGCAGTACCCGGGCTTCGGTTACGTGCAACAGAAGCAGTACCCGAGGTGAGAGAGAAATTTCCAAAAGATTTTCCGTTTGCAACGAATGTTTTCTTATGCGTTAGGCGACTGTGTTAGCGAATGGGGGGAAAATCCATAGGGCGCGCAAGGAAGGTTTCCGGGTTGTTGCATGCAATAACGGTCATTCGTAACGTCATTGCAATAATGATGAAACAATCGATAGAAGTGTCCTTGCTGATAAGTCCTATTGAGGTAAAACTGGAGCGAAATTCTGTTACGAAACGCCCTTTCCTTCGATTAAACGCTGATTTCCTAAATTTCTTGCGACGAAATTGCCTAACTGAAAGCAATAAAAGTATGAAAATTGCCAAAGATTCCGTCACGCACGACACAATTACAAACAAACACTTGTACTTAAACGTCGACGATAATTGTGAATTTTCACTCGCTTTCCCAAATTTTCGCTCTCTTCACCTTCCTAAGAAGGTCTATTAGATGGGTTCGTAGCAAATGTCGCTCTATCTAGACCAGGGCAGTTTCACCTTTCTCTCCGCTTGGGGAATTTCAAAATACAAGAAATGAAGAGAAAGGTGGACGTAAATATAATTCGAACTGCAATAAATCCCAGTAAAGTCGTTTCAGAAGTCAGTATATGGTCTAAAAATGGTATTGCCTCATATTGGCATGTGAGTAATGGGAATTCGAGGGTCTAGAATGTTATTCAGAGTGGACAGGCAGCGGCAATAGATTCGAGGTTGTGCCAGTAAATAAATATGGTATTGCAGAATTGAAATTATGGATTTTTGGAAAATGAAAACCACAATTGCAATACGTCATATCTCGAAAAGTAAACGTCCTTTTCGTAAATTTCTTACACCATTAGCACCGTTGAACCTTCCCCTTTCGACAGCAATCGATATTTTGAAAATCCAATTTTGAGCCATTTTTGGAAAAAATCGACAGGGGTTAACCTTCTTTTTCTGACGGTCCAAAAAATGAACTTTCGAATTTCGAGATGAAACTCGCAGGGTAGTTCAAAGGGATGATTTTCAACCCAGTGCTTGAGTTTCAATTCGCTAACGTCGATATTTTCGGAATTATCGGGATTTGTTCCAAAAACGAAAACCAAAATTTCGATACTTCATATCTCGAAAAGTAAACGTCCTTTTCGTAAATTTCTTTCACCATTAGCACCGTTGAACCTTCCCCTTTCAACCACAATCGATATTTCGTGGGTTAAAAGAAAGAGTTACTAGACTTATGTTGGTACAGGAATTTACTTTCGAGTTATTCTTTTGTTTGAAGTGTCGTGAACAACGAATAAGCTTAGCTGCGACATTTATTAATTGGGAATTTATTAAAGACCTTTCTCATCGATCGATTTTTCAAAAAAAAATCCCATTTCAGGGTCCAACCCCAGATATTGATCTACGGCGCCGCCGGCCAGGGCCAACCGATCCTGTTCGGGTCCGGCTCGCCCCCCGGGAACTTCCTGATCCCCCAGGGCTCCCCTCAGCGACCCGTCTTCATAGCCGGTTACCCGAAACCTGCCCACATCCCGCCCATCGAGAAGGACGCCGAGGAGGTGCCGACGAACCCGGCGAGGATCCCACCCCTAGGTAAAAGGGATTTATCCTTTTGAGGGTTTTTGGAGGGAAAAGGGATAGGACGTGGAGGGCGTCGGGGGGGATTTAATTGAACGTTCGGGAAGGGTCTTGCAGCCTTGAAAACAAAAATTTAAGCAAAAATTTTTCAAATTCGTTCAAAAACGAGGGATTTTGAGTATGTTGAAGCTTTTGCAAATTCATTCTAGATTGTTTGTAGCGCTTTCAGCCTCGTTTTGAAAATATATCGTTTCTCCTTCTTCGAAACATACAATAATGGAATATGAGGTCACTGTCATTACATATTTAAAAAACTATTGCATGTATTCATGTAGCGTGTGTTTTTGTGCAACAACGAGTCTGTCCGGACAACAATACAAAGGTAGGAAGATGTCGAAATTCGATTCTACACCGACTAATCCTTAACCTGTCATTACTCGGAGGTTGTGAGTATTATTATTTGTAACGACAGCTTTTAGTTGCATAAATACATTAATTCTACAACTTTCCAATAGTCGCATGGGCGTTACTAACAGTAGTTACCCATAATTCAATAGTAGCCCAGTTAACCAACGGTATTTCAAAAGGGATGGAGCTTGTACCTAACAGTTCTTCCCCGACCGGGCGTTTGTACCAGGAGAATATTACTATGCAGGAGGTAAGCAATGGCACCTTTCGTTGATTAAACGATCGGTGACGGCTTAACTGTTAAGGAATCGTCGTTGATCAATTAGAATCCATCTTGATCGCGACGTGCAAACACCGATTGATTGATTTAGAACCATTAGATTTCGCTCCTAATATAAAAATCCATGCAGTATTGAAGAAGTGAGTCAAAATTTACAACTCTACCTGTTCGACCCTTGAAAAGCCATGCGACACAACCCGTGGTGTTTACACAAATCGTCGATTGACCGCCCTCTAGCGAATAAATTCTGAACTAACACTACCAATAATGAACCATTTTCACTCCTCGCATTTCTGTTAGCCTCATACATGGACACGAAATGAGAAGCTAGCGACGCTCATTGGACACTTATTTACACCCATTCCCTCTTCTGTTATCCTGTTACGAAGACTTGACTCGCTAACGTGCTGCTGCACCCTTCGAGCATAACCATACTTTTATGGGACTCGCGAGAAAAAATATTCTGACCAACGAAAGATGATTTGCTGATAGAAGCAAAATGTTTTAAAATGGGTGTTAACGTTTTTACGAATCCCAAGTATGTCCAATTTCCAGAATAGTTACCTCCCTACATCCATATCCAAGGATACGCTCAAGTACCATTTTACCATCCAGAATCTCAAATCGAAATTTTAGCGAGCAGGAGCGGCCCGGAAAAACTGGAGACCTTCAACGAGGGGAAGAACGACAAGCCGTACCGGGAGAGCGACCAGCGCCCGATCTCCGGGACGGACACCCTGAGACCCGGCCAGAGGTTCTTCATCCTGAACGGGGAGCCGCTGTTCCAGAACTACCAGTTCCTGGAGGAGCTGCCGCGCTACCAGCAGGACCAGCAGCCACAGCCGCTGGACCAGAGCCAACAGAACAGGGACTTCCTGTTCCAGAACCAAGCCGGACAGGACCGGCAAGAGGCGGAACCGCGGTACAGACCCGAGCTGAGGTCGGCGGCGCCGTTGGGTTTCGAGCTCAACGAGGACTTGGGCCCTCTGTTCGGTCAGTTCAGGTTCCAGGCGCCGAACGATCCCTATTTTCCCGTAGGAGGCGATGACGTCGAGAACGATTCGATAGTCGTCGAAGCGGACGACAAGGGCCGCAGGGCGGAGAAGCCCGAGGGTGAAGGTGAGCGACTGAAACCATCGATCACAGAACTTGGTATGATCGATAGGACCTTTCCAGATTCCAAGCCGAGCACGCCGTCGGGCCCGGGCACCGCCCAAGCGTCCCCCGGCGCCGTGGCGCTGGCAGGCCCCGGGGGCGTGGCCGGCGCGGCCCCCAAGGCGACGGCGCTCGTCGGCAAGGGCGGCCTGGCGGTGTCGAGCCCCCAAGCGACGGCCGTCGCAGGACCGAGGCGAGAGAAGGACGAGAACGCGACGAGCACCAGGGAGTTCGTCCTTAAGTTCCGAGAATAAGTACCCAGACTCGCAGCTAGAGGGATGGACGCACGAGCAAGTTTAAGTACTCGCTAGGGGTGGCCACATGTCTTCGGCCGTTAGAATCGAGACTGAAACGTAGAGAGGTGACCAACCCTAGCTATTTTAAACTGTAGTATTAAACCACCTATATTCAATCTACGTAGAAGTGGAAATATATGTCGACACGCTCGGGCTGCTGCCAACAGTAACTCAGGCAAAGCATTCTACTTCTTACTATCGATATACTTATCATAGTTGCAAGTAATAAATTACACCACTTTACACGTACCTAGTGAAGTAATTTTATTCTTGTGGTTATCAAAATAAGAGGACTCTTCGTGTTTCTGTTTGTGCCTTAATAAAATAAAAACTTCCTTCTTTATCGATTTCTTTACATACAATACAGGGAGACAATTTTATTGTGCCCACGAGTTACAAAATTCAAAGTATCACTATCGTCGCGTCAAGAAACAGACGTATCAAACCAAACAGACACCTCGAATCTAATCCTGTCGGTCCACTCTTCGTACCAACTCGATTTCAACCTGTCCCGAATCTTCCCTTTGTAAATTATATCTTCGAGCTGCACGTACCCCATATCAGAAAAAGGTGGTTTTAAATACCTATCATCCAACTCCACATCTGCTTGTCGAGAATAATCAGACAGCCACTGCATCGCAGGCACATTCCAGTAATCCCAGGTAACGAACTGGGCCGACTCGGTGAAATTCCCGGACTCGAAGTTATCCAGGATCAGACTAGTCACCGACTCGTTCCCGTGCAGCTTCTCCCTGTAGAGGCTCGTCCCGGGGACATGGCCCGCTAGGAAGACTGACCCGACGAGCGTGAGCAGTCCCGCCGTGTAGGTCGCCGTCAAAACGACGGACACGGCGAGGATGCTCCGGACGAGGCTGCGCAGGTCGATGGCGCAGAGCAGGCTGTCGAGCTCGGTGTACGTGTAGCAGCCGCGGGACGAGCCCTCCCGCAAAGCCAGGGCGGCCTCCAGTTCATGGAGCTTCTTCCAGAATGTCGGCTCGTGGACGTAGACTTCCCAGTTCTGGAAAATGAGATTTCGGGATGTTAAGGGTGTTTCACAAAATTGGAGGCAGGATGCATCATGAAACATACATGATATGCAGGTAAAGAAGCATGGCTCGCCGTCGATCTCTAATAATCAACAAAAAATTATCTTTTTCCTTAATATTGGGATTCCCTTTGGAAATTATTTTCTTACTATTGCATGTAGGAAGTCCCTCTCCAATCGTACGAGATCCTTAGCAGAAATCCCAGCGGAAGCGGCCCATTCATCAATGAAAACCTCATCAGTCTCTCCATCGTCGAATAAGAATTTACAGGAAACCATCTACAATGAACATATTACAGAAAATGAATGTCTAGTCACCTTATATTATGTATCATAAACGCCCCTTACCAGTGAAACCAAGAACAGGTCGGAGGGGCTCGTCTTCTCAACGTACTCCGGGTTACAACCCTTCAACCTCTCCAAATATAACAGTGCAATGACTAAAGAGCAGGGCGGTACGCAGGCGTTCCTGGAGATCTTAGCAGCTGTGCCGTAGTCTAATCGGTCCAAAGACTTGCCTCTCTGGGAGTCCGAGAAAATGTCGGTGGCGAGTTCTGGAAGAGACAACGAGACTTATGGTGATGATTCAATGGAATAATCAGATCGACGTACCTGTTACGGGTAGACTCAAAGCGTCTGTTTTAGATAACTTGCCGTAATACAAGGTCTTAGTTATACGTTCCAGGTACTTCTGATGTCCTCCGGATAACTGAAAGAGGGAAGTTGTTAATAACAATTGGGACTGTTAATACCACATTTGGGTATATGATAAATGTTTACACGTGCAACAGTTTGTTATGGTACGTATACAATTTGCTAAGTTACCTTGTACGTCCTATCCGGTGATTTCTTTATTTTTGACATCTTGTTTAAACCGAGGAATTTCGAGAAATAGGATTTAATAACAGCATTAACAAACTAAAAGCGTGTGATAAAATGAACTTGAAGGTACAAAACACGAAATGACTGACAAGAACAGATGACCGGAATGACTCATATTTCCATGAAACAAGAGTGAGGTGCTGCTTGTTAATAAAAGGTTTAATTTCCGTCTGAAACGTTTGTTTGAATCCTACCCAATGGTCTAAATTTAAATTTCATATAGGTGGTAGTGGTGGCGGTTTCGCCTGTGGTTCCCACAGATCAGATGAATGTAGAGTTGCCTGTCTACCAGCGAGTACACCAACTCCATGAAGAGAACAAGATTAATAAAGGCGACAGTAATAATCTCACCTTTGTTTCAATTTATGACGATTTTAAAGAAGCTGTAGTTGTCCTTTCTTCTTTGGGTTGTGATATTTAAAAGAAGCAGAAACTGTTTGCGAGAACCTTTTGAAAACCCTAATGAACTGCTGACATTCCTGAAGTAAATACAGTTGTTTAAAAACGTAGACTTGGATGGTTATAAAAAAGACCTATTCTTCGTAAATAAGTACTATTATAGACGTTCAACAATAAATACAATTGACGCCAATAATAAACAAACTCGTCAAACGTTTGAGAAGCAAAAAAATAAACCTGTTCAATATGTTGTTCGTGACACGTATTACTGAATTTTCTATATTTATGCCGTGAATCCCTACTAGGGAATAATAAGCTTTATTCTTTACATATAAATTTGTATGGCCTCGCGGGTTTTGTCGCGACTACTATCAAATGTTTCCCACACGCCGACGTGTGATAGGAATATGGAGGAAAATCCAACGCTTCTTAATAACACCTGAGCGAAGGAGTTTTACTTGGTCCACACGGGTAAGCCGTTTACATTCCTTAAATTTGACTCATTGTATAGCAATAAACATAAAATTCATGAATTCGCTAGGAAAACTAAGGGCATCAGCGACGGATGGATCTGAACCTGAGCAAGGGCCACCTCTGCCAGGGCGAGCTGGGCGAATCCATAGACTCTCTGGCCTCGACGAGCGGTTACACCATGGGCGGCCTGCTGAACAGTTTCGTAGAGAGGGACGATGAACAGGACAAGTACGGTAAGTGCACGTCACCCCCTAAGCTTACTTGTCGGTACGGAGCGCGGCTCAGGACTACCATGTGAAATGTTCGAAAATTCGTAAAATTGAATTACCTCAAATTGAATTACGGCCTTCTTTAGGTAATTTATCGAATTAAGGGATCTCTTGCATGATGTTTTAATTTGATTTTCCCGTCACCCCCTGGCGTGCATTAATTAGATTTGGTGTCGTTCTCAGGAACATGGGCCCTTACGCTGTGCTCTGGAATATTTTTAAATCATGGTTAACTAGAAATGTTGGTTATAATTCAGGGTTTTAACTGTATCACCTGTAGACACCTTCAGTATCCTTCTAGATACTGTAGAATTTCCCTAGAACAATCTATAGTGATTTGATTCATTATCTACTTTTACCATTAGTTACCAAAGCGCTCTAAAAATTAAATTACACACATTTTGGTTTCCCGGAAGATTACACCGACCCTCTTCAGACGTACACCCCCCAGAACACGTTAGAAGACGATGTGATCGGTGATACCTCGACCATCGCCAGCTCCAAGAGGAAACAGAGAAGATACAGGTAACCCCGGAAGCAGATACAAATTAAATGATACATTGGGCGTTTCTGGAATATTCTCCAAACGTTCCTGTCGTCTTCTCTGAAACATCTCTTGCAGGACGACGTTCTCGAATTACCAGCTGGAGGAACTTGAAAGGGCCTTCCACAAGACGCACTACCCGGACGTGTTCTTCAGGGAGGAGCTCGCGATGAGGATCGACTTGACCGAGGCGAGGGTCCAGGTGTGGTTCCAGAACAGGAGGGCGAAGTGGCGCAAGCAGGAGAAAACCTTCGGGAAGGGGCCCGACGGTCAGAGCGCGGCCGTTTCCATTTCCCTGCCGGGTAAAAAAATTACCATAGACTCCTAAAAGCTTCCATAAAACCTGGTGAAAACGTATATAAACCTCATGAATTATGTATTATTGTCTGGCAACTTAGAAAATAATCAATGTACTGTATTGCAGCGGCTTGTTCGACGCCGCTGGAGAGCCCCCTGTTGAACTTCTCGACGTCTGACCAGAGCAACCCCTCGAACCTGTTCCTGGGCCTCGAGTGGCCCATCTCCTTCTCGGGCCAAGGGGGCCAATCCTCGAACGCCATCAACGAAGATCACAACTGCAACATGGACGCCAATTTGAACGATACCATACTGATCGCTGGTACGTATCGGAATCCTACCGTAACTCTTTTCTTCTTATAGTCCGTTTTCAGATAGGATAACGAACTCGCTGCAATCTAACCTGATGGAGGATAATATCCTGTTGGATAATGAGCTGGGTGATCGGGTGGACGGGGCGCTCTCGCTCATGTCGTCCACACACAGTGAGATCTCCATAGATCCTGAGTTATTAACGCTGAAACCTTCAAAGAGTAATATCGAGAATGATGAGTAAATTGCATGATTCACTATATTATTTACCTTGGTATTAAGTGCAATAATCGTTTTTAAAAAGTGGAGGAATCTATCAAAATAACACACCCAATATCAAAATATGTATTTACCATAAACTAAACTACATAAGCAACCTGAACATTTGATAACAGACCTTGTCTTTCCACAAATAAAAACTCAATAACAAATCAACAATAATTTCTTTGCATAAAGAAGTAAAAAAATAAGTTACGCTATCACATTAATTATTTATGCTCCTGGTTCAATTTGAGGTCCTCTAAGACTTCATGGATACCTTCGGGGATTCTTCCGGAGTCGATCTCCTTCGCCCATAAATGATACTAGAAACATTAAAATTCCTGAACATACCAAATGGGTTTCGACATGACTACCGTACCTGCTCCAATTCCTTCCTTAGAGCAAATACCGCCTTCTCCCTGTCTGCCACTAGTTCCTCCAGGTATTGGTATCTCAATTTCTTACGAGCTCTGCATTCTCTGGCACTTTGACGACTCCTCTCTGAAAAGAAATTAGAAAAATTAAAGTTTCACCGTAGCGTAAGTTGTATTTGTTGTCGTTTGTATTATTACCTAATTTGGCTCTCATGTCAACCTTTTCGGCGTTTTTCCTGCCCGGTTTCCTCCCTCTTTTACCAGATTCTTTGCGAGCAGGACCTTCCTGAAATATAAATCGATGTTCTAAGAATTAGAAGAAGTTCTAAGTATCATTTCTCCTAAATTACACAATACAGTAAATTCTTTGCATTCGATTAAGCTTAAATGGTTCTGGACCTAATGGGGAACCAGGAACGGTCTTCTAGAATCGGGAAAGGTTCATACTTTCACAAACTTGCCAGGTGGTTAACTTTGTTGGTGTATTCTGGTATTAAAAATGTTTTAGGAACTTTCTGCGCTTATTTTAAGTCAAACATTTGAAAAATATGTTTTTTGTAGTATTGAACTTGGCCTGAATCATTGAAATTAACTCATACTAGGGGTTATAATGTATTTAAGTGATTATAAAGTATTTAATTTACTATTTTAAACATATTGATGGGCAACCAGGAATTATGTTTTTAGTAATTCAAACAGCGAACCTGCAAGACACTTTAGCTTCATCAGAGCTTCACCGACCAACAGTTCATCAATGGCGTTGTTTAAGCAACTGAAGGGAAGCTTCTTTAATACATTTCTGGAGACATGTAGTTTTGTTTTATGAATGAAAACAGATAGCTTCAAACGTGGTAACTTCATAACAATTTTACTAACTTACAATAGAGTTGTGGGGAGTTTCAATATAATTTGAAATGTAGCTATAACGTGACCGCCACTTAAATGACGCTCTTTTACGTAGTGCATAAAACGGAACGTGACCGTAGTAGAACCCCGCACACGTAAACCATCAACTATTGCGTATTGTTAATGTTATTTATTGCTATAGCTGCGCCGTATCTAAAAATTTATACGATGAGGAAGGTCAGTATTTCTCTCTCTTTTTCGCAAGGACGCAAAAACGCCCGTAGGAAAATTTCGAACCCGCCAAGGAAATCCCACACCGACGCACCCGTGGAGCAAGGGACCCACGTTTCGATTTTCGCGGCCGGAAGGTCCCGTACATTTAATACTTTTCCAACGGGAACCGCAGCGAAACCCGTCCCGCCCCGACGTCGAATCGCAGTTGCGGTCCCCTTTTTTAAATGCGTAAATCCCCGGGGATCGAACGACGCGATTAACCGGGAGGACTGCACCCTTCCGGGGTCGCCCGAGGGCGTATATAAAGTAATTTTTGCTCACCGTGCGTCCGGGTCCCTCCCGCGTCGTCGGCGTCGTTTACGTGCACGGAATAATGGAAAGTGCGTAGTTGTGCCGGCCGAAGGCACGCAGCTGAATAGAAAGCGGAGAAATACCGTACGCTACGTGTGTATGTGTTTGTACGCGTTTTAAGTGTCGAGATGCCGATAGCGGGGCAGGCTTTTAGCGAGCAGCGCGGTTTCGGGAACGCCGCGACGTTGCCGGCGACGGCGCCGGAAAATCCCAGGACCGAAAGGATCCTCGGTAGCTTTTCGCTAAGGTAGAGAGACAATAAGTGAAAGGACATTCGCGCCTTCGCCATATTCAAATTGTGTTGTAGTATCCAGGCTATGTGGATCGCGCCGAACCATATAACCTAACCTAAGCTGCCAATTCCATACAGACGACTGTAACTTTATAACGTTTCTAAAGGGAAAAGATCTGCTCTTTTGTCTGTTGATAGCTGTGAAAACACTTGTAAGATTTCAAAAGAAAAACGCATTGCGCATGCGCATGCAGTCTCTACCCACACACACATCGTTATCTATCGCATGCGCTCCAAACGTATTTCGCTCAAATTTCGATTTTTATTCGACAAGTACGTTTCACGAAAGACTTGGCAACGTCGCCGATCGCATCAAATATTGTATCTCACGTTAACGATAACGATTTATAAACAACCTTAACAGCGTCTAACTCTGCGCTTGTAGAACTTTCGTAACGCCCTCCAGATAACATTTTTTCTTAAAGGAAGATTAAATTTTACCTCTTCCCATGTTCCCTACGAAGTAGATCCCTACAAAACGATCCCTGGATTTGTCCCAACAAAAAATCAATTGAACGCCTCCTGTCGTCGACGACCCGGCAACGTCCGGACTCCCAATAAAAGGCTCGTCCGTCGGCGATAGATTTAATGCGCAGTTGCAGGTTGCAACATAACTGGTTCCGGAGGTGGTCCGGCAACGCCGCCACTAATTGAACCCGACATGCAACGCATATCGTTCATAAAAAAACCGTAAAAATTGGAATTGCACGAAGGGCGCAGGGCGAGGGGATCCGATCGAACGTTGCAAAGCAAATGCGACGTTGCACGAAGAAGTAACCAAAGATGCTGGTGCATCGTTCACACTAAATAAACAATAAACAGCGCCGTAGTAAAAGGCGTGAGTTGTGTTCAAATTGGCGGTAATTGTAAGGTGTTTACGACTACGACAAGGATTCGAAACCGGAACTCAAGATGTAAGACAAATAATGAAGGTTCGACACTTACGAGGGGAAAACACTGAAAGAGCCCTCTGAACTGCAAGGAAGGGTAACCACCGACACGTGTTTCTGCTTATTAGCTTTGCCTTGAGTTATTTTAACATATGGGTAGGTACTAAGAAAGTAGGTGAATGTTCTTCGGTACGTGATCCAAGCAAAACCAGGAATCCTCACGTTTCAAATCGAATTTCCGTCAAGGGCGCGTTTGGAATAACAGAGCGATTACTGAAGCGTGAAATAAATACGATTTCCGGTATCTTCACAGCTCAATTGAGCTCAGCTGAGAGGCAAAATTTTGTGCTTTTGTTACTGTCACCTACCCTATTAGAATAGCTTTGCAAGTGTTCGATACGAGGAATTTCCCTGGCAAACAGCTTCGAGCACCCATTTTCCTAGTCATTTCCTTCCCATGGGCATCATGAATACCCTCCACGTTAACCAGTTTTGGTGCTGAATTCACGTGCGTCAAATTGCTCGCCTTGCGCCATCTACCGTTTTGCGTCGGAAGTTCGAGGTGGCGTCTCGGGGAAATCCACCTTGAGGAGAGGCGAATTTTCCTTCTCGTCGAGGTCCGTTCGAAAATCCTCGAATTCCCGTCGCCAGTTCTTGCGTTACAGGCATCTCTCGTGATAAGATTAAGGTAATGGCGCCATAAACGACATTAAATAGGAATCCGGGCGCCAACGCGCAAGTCACGAACATTTCAGATAACCCAAAACAGTGCCTCTCTCCGTAGATTGGCGATCTCGCGAGTCTCGCGAGCAAAACGATTAACTCTGATTGATCGAGCGAGGGAGCGAAAGGGGGCCGAAGGGCCGACGTACGCGCCGCTCCGCCCGGGGCCCCGTCCGCCCGCGGGCGCCGTAATGGTTCCCGAAGGTTGAGCGCGAGGGGTAGGGAGGATCGGATTTTTTTCGTTTCGATATTGTTCGATTACGGTAGAGTGTCAGTGTGTACTCACGCAAACGCTGTGTTCGTCGATGACCGCCATCCCTTGGAAGTCCATCGCGGCGGCGCTCCCCCGATGAGAAATCGGTGAAATTTCGATTCGAAAATCGGACACTTCGCACACAAAAACACAACGTGTCTGTGTATTTACAAACATGTGCAAGGTCATTGCGAGCGATTGACGTCACCGACGACGACGATTCGATCTGTGCTCGCCAGCGCCATCTGACGAGGGACGATCAGACGACGATGAGAGAACCTTAAAAAGAACGCTCAAATTAATTTACTCTAATGTCACTATAGGAACCTAATGTCTGATGCAAAATTGCACCAGAAACTAGAGAGTTCAAGTAGCAGGAAAGCGTATTTTCTTCGACAATTTACTCTTGGCGGTTTACACACAAATCGATTAGTCGCCATCTACCCGACAGGTTCTAAATTAAACACAACCATAAGTAGTTTCCTCCTATGTAGGTACTGCATATCCGTATAGCGCCCCCAAGGGAGTCACACCCCCGAAGACGTACATACAGTATAGCAGCGTTATATTCCATTGTATTAAAGAGAGAGTCTGTAGTTTATTGCTTTTATTGGTGTATTAGTTAACATCAGTTACACACTACTCACCGTAAGACTTTTCATTGTATTACGAGTTGTTTATACACAATATGACGTCAGCCGTTAGCCCCGCCCAATCATGCGCGATATCATATCTTCTCCATTACATTATGGCCGAACCTCTTATTATAGTGAAAGGGAAAGGACAAAAAGAAGCGTTTCCAGCTCCTGTGAGCCTGGGAACCTCCTGAGAAACGTGTTATTATTTTTCTAATTACATTTAATAGGAAAGGCACTAACTTTACAAAAAAAAAATATAAATAATTTTTTGGAATATATACACAAAACCAAAGGTAAAATCTAAAATAAATAACGGTAAAAAGGGTGGAATGGAAATTGAAAACAAAAGGAATGTGGTGGTGACAAACTTGGCAACACTAAATCGAAACTCGCATGTCACATTTGTTGCCGAAACAATATTTAGGAATACACATAACACACCGTTGAGCTTTATACCAAAAACATTAAAATCAACAAACACTATACACATGTTCCTTTCACATAGCGACAAAAAATAATTTACAGGTCCCGTTGTAAATTACATTACATTTAACACATTACATTAATGTGTTAAAACAGCCTCTTTTGCACAATATAAATGACGCAGGCGATGAAAAACCCGAAAGCAAAGAACATAATGAGCTTATCCGTAAACTCCCTCCTCCCATACTTGGAGAGCAACTTTCCTGACTGATTTATCGCTCCGGAGGTCACGTGCAACTCGTCCTGGGTACGCGCCACGTTATCAGAGGACGATACGAGGGTTTCCAGGGTTTTAGCGCTTCTTTCTGTCGTTTCTGCTAGCTGCCTACTGATCGTTAACAACTGACTGGTCACGTTTGATGACATTTTCGCCATGTTCTCCTTGTCGCGTTTCTGGCGCTTACGGACGACCGTTTCATCGTTCATCGGTCCTAGCAGCTCCTCCTTGGCGCTCTTCTCTATCGCTAGCATCGATTTGAGGTTTGCTTTTTTGAACAACTCCATGGTACTAAAAGAAAATGAAAGTACCTTCACCGTGTCCATTAAATTTCGCGGATCCTATGGTACTTAGAGAATTATAGATGCTACAGAGAAGGTATTAAGCTGTATATGCACTATAAGCCATAAATTTTGCAAATTAATTGGTTTTAATTAGAACTAAAGGCTGTCGAAATTTGACCGTTATACTACGTTACACATTACGTCCAATACAGTGCATGGTTTTTTTTAGCGCCCATTTCATAAAAATCTAAGCTGCGTTACGACATCATTATTGCATTAATTGTACCTGGCTAATTGTTCCCGCTGCAAGACAACTTCCTTTAGCAAATCCTGCTGCTTTTCTTCCTTGGCGATATCGACGAGCTTACCGATAAGCTTCCTTATTGCTGCGATTTTCGAACGTCCAGCGCTGTTCAAAGCCTGTAGTTCTACCAGAGGTCCCACACACTCGTTAATGTCCTACAAATCTTCGATTTTATAAAGGAGACAAGTCGAAAAAGAGGAACTGACCTGTATTATCGCTTTTAACTGCATGTTATGCTCGGTTATACCTTGGCGTAGCTTATTTAGTTCGAACTGGGAGGAGTCCATGATCGACGTTGTGTTTAAATTAAAATCTAAGGAATTTCGTGAATGTTTTTGGATGTAGATAACTAGGTTATGTCGACGTCCCCATAGGACACGTCTTATAACATTCAATGTCGTATCATTAATGTATACGTTTTGTGTGTTCTCCGATCGGCTATCTGGGTTTCGCGTTCCGTGTAGTGGCGTTTCATTTTTTGAACCAACGAAGCTTTCGTGATATGCGAGTTTGTCAAGAATTTTAACCTCAAATCACCTCAAATTATAAGCTAACGCTCAACTTAGCAGGTAAATTTTCCAAGGAAGGAGATACCAGAAAGTGACTCGATCGCCCTGCCAGCGGAGGCCAAATAACGGGAGGAAAGGAAGCAACCGACGAGGCTTCGATAAATATCCTTTTTTTCCACTACCAAGGATAACTCACAGGTGAGCTCGAATAGCCCCCGCAGCATGGAACCAATGGCCCTCGGCAGCGCCCCATCGAGCCCCGCCTCGCCCGGCATAAACCCCAACTTCCTGCCGAACTTCCTGATGGGGGGCGAATCGCAGCCGTCCACGCCGAACGCCGCTTCCCCGGGGCGGCGCGGCGGCGTCGGCAGGGCGACGCCCGGGGCCGGCCCGAACTCAGTGAGGAAGACGCCCGACCGCTCGTCGTACTCGAATTTCACGTCGCTCTGCGAGAAGACCGGTCCGCCGAACACGAGCCTGTTCGAGTCCATCGGCAGGAAGCGGAAGCCCTCGAGCCCGATCATGAGCAGCACGGTGGCGCAGTTGAACGAGTCGACCGCGTTCGGCGAGAGCTTCTCGAGGATAGCCTCGGAGGACGGCGGCTCGAAGAACGTCACGTTCGGCGAGACGTTCGGCAGGCGCTCCTCGAGGAGCGGCTGCGGCCCCCCGGAGAGGATCGACTCGCAGTGGGTGACCGTGTTCGGGTTCCCGCCGAGCGCCCTCAATGTCGTCCTGTCGCATCTGACGAACTGCGGGCCGATCGCCGAGCGTCGGATACCGTCTCAGGGGAACTGGATACACGTCAAGTTCAATAACCTGAGCGAGGTGTGCAGGGCGTTAGCGTTGAACGGTAGGGTGATCAACAACAACACGATGATCGGGGTCGTTTTGTATTACAATAAGGACGACAAGGAGAATAATAGTATAGTGTTTACGTCGCCGATGACGGCCAGGTCGCTGAGGCACTCGTACATCTCGCCTCAGAACCCCAACAGTGTGATACCGCCACAGAGTGTTCCGCAGAAGTCCACCGGCTTGGTCACGAAAGCTATGGAGTACGTCTTCGGATGGTAGTACCGTGCAAGTATATTGATTTTTTTTTTTTGTAAAGTATGTTGTCACTTCTTTTTAATATTCGTCGTTATATTCATTTTGTCTCCAAATGGCCTTAAAGGAAAGTTGATTTTATAGACATTTTAATAAATTCCATATTCCATTAGCTAATGTGAAGTCATCTCATGTTAAGATGTTGAAATTGTAATAGTAAATTCACGTTTAAAATAAAATTTACAAATTTTAAATTTGTTATAGCAAGGGGAAGACATGTTATTTCTAGCCACTCATTTATTGGCTTAAAATGTCAGTGGTGAAAGCGAAGAGGGAAATGTGGGAATGGCTGGAAATAACATGCTGAAACAATCTTATTAAATTTGTTCGACGCCTTATGAAAACCATTGTCTAATGAGTTTTTTCCACTGAATAGAATGAATCTTGTATTCTTATGTCTTATGGGGTGTTTTAAATTTAAATACATAAGTTTATTTTTGAAACAGAAGAAACTGGCTAAGTTTAAATGGCTATTTGGTAGCACTTTTCGATTTTATCATTTTTAGAGGTAATTGACCATATGAAATTAGTATTGCTTAAACGCCTTCGTTCCTTATTAAGTGACACTTTGTTATCTGGAAAGGAAGAGACGTGGTGGTGTTTTCGATGGGCCACCTGGTGTAGCTTTGGTATAGTATAATGGTATAATAAGGTAATCGGTCGTGACGCAATTTTCATGATTTTACTCCTCACGGGAGTTCTACTTGAAAAGTGTCTCAATTTCGGGCTCCGTTAGGAAAAATGTTTAGCAAAATTTCTCATTGCAGCGAAAGCAGATTTCTCTGGTTATCCTTCCCTGGGACCGTCGATGTGACGTGCCTACGTCAAATATGGCACCCTAACGTCATCTTAAAATTTCCTAAAAGTCGTCACTTCTGGCACCTCCTGCAAAATTCCCGAAGTATGATCGAGCCGCGCCCCTCGTCGAGCATCGACGGCGACTTCCGCCAGATCGAGGACATCATCGACTCGCGCAAACTGCTCGGCCAGTATGACGTCCGCGGGCCGGCCGCGGCGCCCCCGAGCCTCATGCTCTACACGTACTCGAGCTACACGTCGGTGCGGAGCCCGGACGCGGCCTCGCGCTCCGCCCTCTTCAACGAGGGCGACTCTTCGCTCGCCAAGCACACCGACTCCGAGATCACCGTCGTCAAGGTGAGGCGGAGCGAGTCCTCGCTGAGGGGCCGCGAGTGGGACGGCATGCGGGACGTCGCCGTGCCCGGCGACGGCACCCACCTCGGAGACAGCCCCTCGCTGGTCAACCTCGTCACGCTCGTCGGTGACAAGAGGCCGGCCACCGGCGGTGACGACGAGTACCTCGTGCCGTTGTCCTCGTGGGAGCCTCGCGGCGAGACGGGCGCCTCGGGGCGCGGCTCGAAGTGCTGCCACTCGGCGCCCGAGCTCCCCTCCGAGGCGAGCGCCAGCTGGACCGGCAGGCTGAGGAGGTTCGTGTGCAGACGCTGCAAGAGTAGGAAGAACGAACGGGACGGTTGCGAGTGCTGAGCGGCCCGTCGAATGGTCTTGTTTGATTAAATTGTGGTTTACCGTGCAAAAGACGGTTTCATTTCATCTTAGGGTATCTTAGGGTGTTTAGTATTTAGCAATGAATCTCTATATCGCGTCACTGTTAACCGAGACTAGATGTGCTATGAGGGTTCTAGACCTCACATGGATTTTTTCACACATGTCGACAAGACATGGGGAAAAGGAAGTAAGGCGTTCAATAAATTTTATTGTTTCATATGCTCAATTGATCTCTAAAAGTGGTACAATCGAAGAGCGCTACCAAATAGAGCCTTGCGTTTTTGAGTTCGGGATAAATTTGTCCACTTTTCGGTTTCTTGCCTATAACTCAAAAACTATGTAATTTTAGTAAATATTTTATAGAAGATTTTTGTAGAGAATTAAATTTCCTATCGAAATGTCTTTTAAAGTCCATTTCTTAACAAAATAAATACCAAAAAAACTTAAAAATCGAAAAATCTCTAATTTTTTTTCTTTCAAAATTGGGTCGATTCGATCATTTTTGGAAGATCAATTGACCATATGAAACAAAATTCCTTGAACGTCTTAGTTCCTTATTAAATGCCTAGAGCCTATTAGAACGTCTAATTTACAGGTCATCGGAGTGTCTTTAAAATCAATTTCTACACAACGACTCAAACCCATTAGATTTTTTGAACTTTTATTACAAACTTATTTTGTTAATTAAAATATAATTTAAGTTAAAAATACTCTAAAAGCCTTATTCACATGCACATAGCTAGAAGAATTGCGACGAAATCTAATAAGGTACACACACTTTTTTTTTGAATTTCCAAACTTGGCCGCTCTACCGGGTAGATTAAAATCATCTAACTTTACACGATCGTCTTGTAACCTTTTCCCCTGGCCCGATAGGTGGCGCCTCCGTCGTCGCCCTATAGACGGATCCCCGGATTCCTGGAGGAGACGAAGTTGAGGAGTTCGTCGGAGTCCTCGCAGACGAATGGTTTGACGTGATGACAGGCCACGTCGTGCCACTTGATCCCGTCGTTGTAGAAGTTGTTGAGGATGGACAGGCAGGACTCGTCGTTACCCTGGAAGGAGTTCAAGCGTAAGTAGGGAAAATCCTGGAGGGTGTTAGACACCAGTTGTTATTGGGGATTTTTTTTTGGAAACTTATGACGATATCGAATAAGGTTCTAAAGTAGATCCCATATCTGTAGGGTTTTGGGTGATCTTCTGAGGTTATGAAAGAGGCTTGGAACACCTCCAAAGTGTCCAACATTTTACTCTCCTCCATTAATACCAAAAATCTCTGCTTGTAACAGAAACGCTATTCCAATGACAACTGTGGGGGTTTTAATAAACCTCCGGTCCTAAGGAAGCGGTTTAGAACATCTCTAAAGTCTTAAACCAGCTTGAAACTCTTCCATTCCAACTCATTCAAAACCTCCTTTTAAAGCCCAAAAGTGACTTCCATGGACTATGCGGGAGCAATTTGGAACACCTCCAAACATTTCTGTGATGCCCAAATGCCTCCAAAGGTTATACCAATTTACCTGGGCAGCTTCCCGGTTGTCGGGTTGCGGTTGGCCGTAACCGCCGGTGTGGCTCCAATCTCCCGTGTTCCTTTGGGACGTCGGACCGATCTTCGCTCCGGATCCTGACCAGAACCATCCGTTTATGTTGGGAGGTTGGAGGTCCGCCCTTTCGCAACCTGCGAAGTTACACTTCCTGCCCGACGTCCAAATGTACCTCACGTTACCTGAAAGGAAATGGAAATACATGACTTAAATTTGTTAGAAGCTAGTATTTAAGTACTTTTCTAGTGCTTAAATGCCCAATCCTTAAACCCCAAAACGCATTTAGCCATTAGCACAAGTCGAAATTTTTCACTTACCCCTGGCTATCCTCTGCTTAATGAATTCATTCTCCTGCGGGGTCTCGAGGGAGACTGCGTCCATGCAGTGCCTCCTGCAGATATTCCTGGAGTCCAGCCAATCGACTTCCAGTCCCCTCGTGGGGGCGTGTTCCCAACTGAAGAAGTACGAATGGGTGACTCCTCTAGCGTCCCTGTAAGTCGCGTGGCGTACCCCTGAAAGATGCCGCCCATAGAGTCTCATTAGCAACAAGGAGGTAGGGAATAGTGTCCGTGATACAGTGAAAGGGACGGTATGATTGGGCGGAGCTACAGATAGTGGGTGACGTCATTTTGTAAATAAATTAGTAGGGTAATTAGTAAGGTTGACAAAGCTCTAAACGATAAGCGTTATATTGGATTCCCATAAGCTAGGGTTAAAACGAGTCGTAATGACTCACAGTGTGACGTCACATGCGCAAACCAGACGAATTTCGGACGTAATTAAAGTATCTACAACTTTTGTTTGAAATTTTTCCTCGTAAAAACTTGAGTTTTCGAAACAAAAAGTTGTTTATTTTTGGTCCTCCACTTTTTTGGTACAGTGCTGCCAAACGTTTTGGAAATCTGGAACCTCCGCCATTTTATGAAGTCGGAAATGTTTCCTGATATTAATTTAACTTAAAATCATCTCAAGACGACGAAAAGTATTTTGTTTACTTACAAAATGTTTACTTAGTAGCACTAGTACCTTTAATTACGTTCATAATTTTAATTGTACTTGCATCAGTATTACACAACTTTTAGTTTCAATCCAATGAAATCTAATTATTAATTAATTAAATGACGCTTAGTATTATTTGCAGCGTTGCAATCTAATTGCTAGGTATTTAAGAACTGCTGCATTATTACGTAAGGTATGTAATGTCGAATTACGTAGTGAATAGTAGTTTACTTTTATGGTGAAATTAAATATTAATGAAAATGTAATTCGTCACGCGGTTTTAATCTTCCATTATGCAATAGGGCATTCTTCTAAACTTAATTATTTCACAAAAGGGGGATAAAATGTTGGTTTACATGGCGACTTCCCTTGATTGTTAGTTGCTTTCTAAATTATTACGAAAATTGATTAAAAATTGCCACAACTTCGCGACGAGCAGTCGAAAAGTGACGGTTTAAAAAAGGAATTGCTGCGTAAATCGTCAATTTCCACCCAAAATTCAGAAAAAATCCACTCTTACTGTTTGCGCAGCTTCTCGGGTCCGGCAGGGCCAATCTTCTCTGGGCGACGACCATCGTCGCTCCCACGAAGAGGAGGATCAATTCTCGCAGCATCCTGCAAGAAAAATCGAAACGATATTAGCTGAAATTCGCATCGGAGTCAATTTTTCCTTCTCTTTCGCACCTCGAGGAATTTCACGCGTTATAATTATATTCGTCGCCTACATACTTTCGTGTAAGTCGAAGTGTGTTATTGATATTGACCCCGAAGAGAGGAGGATTTCACTGGCTCGAACACGCCGAGCCTACGAGAAAAAGAAAACGGCGTGTGTGTGTCTCGAATAGCGTAATGAGAAAGTTTTTTCATTTTTCGATCGGGTAGATAAATTGTATCACGAAAGTGATCCCGAGGAGCTCTAACTAACAGGTCGGTTATCGATGAGAAAGGAGCGTGAAAGAAATTGTTTCTTTGCTTAGTTTTGCAACCATCTCTTCTATCTTAAGTTGGCTCAAACCCAAAAGGGGTTTAATTGGCTCAAATCGCCCTTCCTCTTCCCTCGTTACTTTTACGAGATTTTTGTTAAAGTACCATCCGCGATTTTAAAGCTTTCTTTTCCCATTTCAGCACATCCTCACAATTACAACGGCAAAGTGGAGTGTTGCCGTTTCCCACGGAATCCAAAAATGTTGCAATGCGGATTACGTGCTTTACGTAAATCCTCCGCCCAATACTTTGTAACCTCTGTATCGAGACGATTGTGAACGGGAACAAAACACCATCATCCGCTGGAGTTACGTAAGTGTATTCTCGAATAATTACAAAAAAGATCGGAAGATCTACGATTATTTTCGAAAAATCGGACGCAAAATCTGTTCACGGCCCATAGTTTTAGTGGCGAAGGAAAAACAATGGCAATGACTTAATCCCCACACCCCAAATATAACCCGTAACAAACGTTCGAAGCAGGTAAATTCTTTTATGGCCCTAACTTACCCAGACATTTTCATAAATCCTACATTTCGCTAGATAAGGTGTAACATGCTTCAGGGTAAAGGGGAGAAAACGTGCCTATAGGGTAGTGGTCACTGTGTAGATGGCAGGGCGAATACTGCCTAAAGGTTGGTGGTGCACCCTACCCTTATCTAACTTCTATCTAACTTACCCAAACATTTTCTTCAGTCATACTTTTCGCGAGACCGTGCTTGTAGAGTAGTGGTTGCTGTGTATATAGCAAGGCATATTGTAACTAGGGGATGATACTGCACCCTACCATTATGGGTATGATTAACAGCGTAACGTAATATCTGTTCTTTGAGTACGCTTTTGGTTATATTGCCTTATTGAAAATTCAAGCTACCTTTGTACGTATGTTACCTATAGGTACTGTATATCATTACAGGTACATTAGTGGTTCTCTCCTAATTTTGGCGTGTTAACGCCCAGTATAGACCACAATTTTCAGGAAAAAAGTGAAGGGATAGCAGTGGGTATAAAATACACCCTCAAATGTAAATTTCTTGTTATTTATTGCTTGTTATTTGCTTAATTTCCTTTGATTTCATGGGGTTTAATTCTTCAAAGGAAGATTGTAGGATTTTAATAGGAACCATGATATTGAATTTGACTTAATGAATGTAATTAATACATTGACTGATCTCTTTTCGCTGTCGGATGGTAAGATATTTCATATTTTCTTTTCCTCACTTTTCCCTCGTTATTTCTTCTTCCTCTTAGTATTTATCTTCACGTCTGCGATTTTTCTGGGTCAAACTTTAATCGAACCTTGTTATATCGATACGAATATATGATCATCATCCTTGTTCTCTTGATCCTTTTGAATTTTCATCACGTGTCCGTGCCTTCTTCTCTTCATATATTCTTTTATGTTGATCTCGTCATCTCCTTTATCTGGGTCGAATGTTGACCTGCCACTTTCACGGTCACCTGTACCGGATGAGCGCGTCTGGGTGACTTCTTCTTCTTCTTGTTCTTCTGCTTCTTTCATCTGTCGATTTACAGGTGGAAAAACGTAAGAATGAGCCGCCGGTGCGGTGACTCACCACAAAAGTAGCCTGCGCTCGTCGAGAGCGTGACCTGCTTCCGAAAAAAAAGTGACGCAGTTGAAGATTGAAGATTCTTCCGTTTTCAAATGCCGTCGAAGGAGAGTGAGGAGAGTCGTTGGGTGTTTGTTGAAGACGTTATGGCTTTCTGACGTCCTCTTAAACCTGAAGGAGTATTTGTGGGGACGGATTTCTAATCCCAAATGGACTCAGAGAATGAAAAGGCTCGAATTCCATCATGTAACCTGTCACGTGACTCACCTGCTACTTTCTATTCGTTGTCGGACAAACCTATCGGCTTGACACTAGATAGTCATGTTCCATTGGTCAGAATCGGACCATAATTACTTCCAACCAATTGAAACCCACGTTTTCTATTGATAATTTACTTATATTCCTTTTAAAATGGCTAGTGGAACTGACCAGTTAGGTCAGAACCCATGGGAGAAATTTCTAATCAGTTGCAACCAACGAGGAAGCCTCGTCACGCAACTAAATCGCCACGTTTCATTGGCCAGAATCGGTTTGCGCCAATTTCTGTTGGAATTATCTTGAAAGCTCGCTTGAATTTAATCCAGGGCCCGTTTCTATAACATCATCGTGCTTGAATCGGTCACATGACCAGATAGTCACGTTCCATTGGTCAAATTCCTACCATAACTGATGAATTGCTTCAAGCCAGTTGGAACCTATGTTTTCTACCCTTAAATTCCACGCGTTTTATTGAGACTGGCTATTGGAAGTGACCAATTGGTTCCAACCAATGATGAGCTTCGCCAGATTACCTTCCATTGGTCAGAACCTGATCAGAATTGCTGAAGCTATTCCAACCAATGAGAACCTTTGCCATGTGACTAGACTATCAAGTTCTATTGGTAAACTTTTTTCGTATTTCGATTACCGTACAGGTCGCGTGGCTAGCAACGCGCAGATTTAGTCCGGGAGATGCGGAACTTAATCCAAATGCCTTCTACTCATACGAAGTTGCGCAAGAGATCGTCAGTCAGTGTGGTGATGCCATTATAATCGCTTCTCAGTTTTATCGCTGAAATGCGTTCTGTTCTTTTACGCCGTGAAGCCATAAATCTCCGGTCTTTCTCTCTTGAGAAACAACCGTTCGATTACACCGTGTAATTCTTGCGGGTGCATGAAAGGTCGAATGCATCTTCGCGTTCACTTTCTCTTTTTCCGCTTTTGTCTCTCTTCTTTTCTCTGTCTGACGCTCGTGTTTACGTTGGGATTCATGCGCTCTTCCTGGATGTCATCGATTACATCTGCCTATTATGGGGAAGAGTGTGGAAGTTATTGTCTTCTTTTTTGTTTTAATATGAAAGGAAAGTGACGAGAGAAAAATTGAAAACTTGCTACTTCCGATTTTTACCTTCTGTGATTGGTTGGCACGGAAAATGAGACGTCCCATTGGCAGAAGTTAAGTAGGGGCGCATGGTTGGCTTTTTAAACCAAAAATACCCAAATTTCTAAAATTTCTATTAGAAACTTGTAACTTTAAGATTCATTAAATAACTATGGTTTTAATGCTTCCGATTTAACTGAGCGCAGTCACCTTTTGACTTCCGGGGCAATTATCAGTTTGCATTTGTTATGAGCCGATTAAAGCGTCTGTCAATAAATAATTAGCTTTCACATGTGAATGTTTCAAATTTCAATTTCTAAATAAGATCATCCGGACGTTTCGCAATGTTGCTTAAAAAACTGCAGGTACCTTCACCGTGTGTGCTACGATTGATTATCGATTGCGAAGGTGTCTAATTATTACGTAAAATAATTAGACGAGTTCTGCGATTGAAAAGTTTGATTTGTTGTAATTTGAGCCGGATTTTACATTTTGCAACCGAGAAAACACCACATGACGATAATTAAGTAAGCTGTCATTATTGTTACAAGACACCGTCGAGGTACAGCCCAAAATATTTACAAATCATATACGTAAACCTTCCTCGTTTATCACCCTTTCTATTGGTGAAAACCGTATCGAAATCCGTTGTGTGGTTTAGAAGATGTAAGCGAAGAAACGGGCAGACGCAGATAGCGACTTATAGGTAACGCTACGGCCGTGACGCAGTTTTCACAATTTTATCCCTCGCGGCGCAAAAAAGGAGTGTTCCACTACGAACATCGAAACCTTTCTTAAGTCAAGAATTTGATTCCTAAAAAGCTTCATTGAAGGTCCACAGAGATCCAAAGTAAAGTTGCGCCAGAATGTTGGTCAAGATTTTCTGGATTCTTCAGGATTTTTCAAAAAATTAAAAGGAACCTTTTAAAAAATCCAGATAACTGAATGCTTCTATTGATTTATAGATCAAGAATCTGTGGGTTTTCGAAATCTTTTGAAAACAATCTCAGAGATTCAATTGTACTGTTTAAAAGAAGAGTGTGATTACAAAAGCTCACTGAGTGATCAACTCTGATCGGTTGATTAGGAATCTATCAACGTGTTCCAAAACCTTCAAGAGGATCTGGTGTAAACTAGAAAATCTACTTAATTGCTCTATTGAAGAAGCTGTTGATTCTTAAAATCCTTCATTGAAGATACCAACAGGCATACTTAAAAGAGGCACAAAAATGATAGAACTCTTCTAAAGCTTCTATAGATTTACTAGCTGGCTCTGTAGCTGCAGTTCCATGATTCTTCAAGGATTTCAGGAAGATTAACACTGAGTGTTCAATAGATGCTTAAGGATGAATCATAGTGCTAGACCTTTCCATAGATTTGCTGATCTGAAGATTAGGGATCTGTTGATCCTGCGGAAAATTTCAAGGGATCAAATCTGACTGTTGAGTAGACGAAAATGAAACAGGAATTTGATTTGTTAATGTATATGCCCAAGGTTTGAAGGCTCCCTCGTAGGTCCCCAAAGATCCAAACTGGGTGTTTAAAAGATGCACAAGAAAAAATGATTCTGCAGATTTGATGAATTATAGATCATGAATCAGGTGAAATACACCTTGTGATTAAGATGGATCGTTTGAAAGCAATGTATGGATTTCCTGGTTTACAGGTCCAGGATTTTCTGATCCATAGATCAGTCATGGTGTGCCAAAGAGTCCAGAGGGATCTAATGTGGCTGGTTAAAAGGGAAAAGCGAATCAAAAGATATACTCAATTTCCTTAGTTACATGACTGGTGTTCATTAATTTTTTCAAGGTTCCCTTGACGTAGAGAAAGTAACGTAAGAATTGGAACATCCATTCAAACCTTCTCTAGATTAAGAACCTGTGGATTCTACAAGGCTTTCAGGAGGTTTCAAGAGATTAAACCTGGTCAATTATCAGTCCATGGTCTACAGGTCTGATAAGGATCCCAGAAGCCTAGAGATTTCCCGCTCTGCTTAAAAGAAGAATACACCTTGGCTGATCTGTTGGTCAGTTTTGTGTGGATCCTTCAGAGCGTTCCAGAAGATTTCAAGGGACTTAAATTCGCTATTTCATTATAGCATCCATGAAATGCTTGTATCCAGAAAACCCATCATTTATTTTTAGATTCCAGAAACGTTGGTGTAGCACTTACCTTCCTCGCAACCTCCTCGACGTCGTTCCGTTAGTTACCGTCCAGAAAAATCCGCGACACTTCTCGAAACTGTCACTCTGCCCGGGTTTATTTCGATCGGTGTGTTGTTTCTTCCGGAGAGTCTCGCTCGTAACTGTCAGAAGAAACTCCGGATCGCGTTTATAGCCGTCCCACTAGGCCCTATCCCCACGTTCTGTCTCTAACCTACATAAATACGTTTCGACGTGTGCGTACGCGGCCAAGAGCTCGCGTTCTTCTTTCCCTCCGCGGTCTTCTCTCTTCTTCTCTTCGAGAGGAAAAGGGAGGGAGAGAGGGCGAGTCAAAAAGACTTACGGTGGACTTAACCTAGGTTACGTTGGAACAGGTTGCTGAAGTCCTCGGACGATGGTCGTCCCTATTGTTTTAAGGTTAAGGGAGAGAAGAGAGGCTTTTCGTTGATGGGTACGAGGAATTTTGTAGAGCTTGTGGATATGGTGAGGCTTGTGTTGCCTTTCTTGGACCCTTCCAGGCACTTTTGGGGTGATGTAAGGGTTAACCAGATTGAATCATTTAAAGGCCGTAGTAATGGGAACCCAGTTTTTTTTAGGGAAGTATGTAGGGAACTATGGGAATTCAGCTACCTTTCCAGAAGATTTGGCATGGATATGGTGACCTCTTTTTCAAGAAACCACTATGGTATTCCCAAAGGCACTGGCTAGCATTGTGTTTATTACCTTTCGATTACCTCGTCTGATCTACTTACATAGTCGGTCTGGGTTAAGCTGCACATGGGACTCCTCTCCCACCTTGAATTTAAGTGTGAAAATGTCTTTATCGGCTCTTTTGTAGAGAATAGCCTTACGTAACGCCGTCGACCTGGATTCCGTTTGTTATTCCTCTAATTGCTTTAATTGTCGTTGCAGATGAGTCGCTAATGAAATAAGTAAAGGTGATCGGATCCGGTCGCTTTCGAGTCCTTGGCGTGGATCGATTGAGCGGCCTCAGAAAAGGAGCGTAAAAGTACCGTGAGTTCCGTGGGAACAGTGGATGATTCTCTGGACGAGGTACAGGGGTTTTAAGGGATAATGTAGAAAAGTATGCAAAGGTGAAGATTAACGATTTAAATGTGCCAGGGGTGACGCGTTTTAACTCGACGTGGCATTCTTGGCCTTAAACTTTTGACGTTTAAGGAATTGCAGGTAATTAATTACTCGTCCTTTACCCGAGCATCACTTTTAATATCCGAAATAGAATAGATGATAAAAATTGAAAAAACCTCGAGGTTAAAAATTAAACTTTCCATATACACATCCTCTCTTGTACTCGATTTCAAGGTATTAATCACTTTGAAGATGATAAAACCTTGAAGGCGAAAAAATAAAATGTTTGACCCACATTATCGGCAGCGTTACGGATGTATTTCGGATACGTCGTGCAATTTTAGGTTTTGTAACGAAATTGCACTCTCGTGATATACCAGCGGTAGAAAAATTGCGCCATTTTCATCAAAAAAGTAAGACGCAGTGAATTACCCTTAATTACCCTTCGAGGGTCCAATGAAGGGACCGGCGATTCTCTACCAATTTCTTCTAGATTCCAATTGGTATGAAAATTATCATAACGTCAATAATTCGCTTAGAATCAAATATATGACATACGTGAAAAGGCTTCTAGAATTTATTCCTTTATAATTTGATGGTACTTATTATTCGGTTAAAGTTAGGAAGCGTGGATCTGTTCCCGGGTTGTCAATAGAAGGTATTAATATATTTGAATTTCTGGAGGCATCAATAATCTGCAATTACAACCTTCATAATGATATAAGTCGTTAATTTATATTTTACAACCGAACGTAAATCTTTGATGTGCCGAGAGGCGCTTGTAGAAAGTATTGTGCAAGCGTGTATAACGATTAAACAGTTTGTACAATTGACAGCAAATATTTGCTGTAGGTACATCCGGCTGAAGTGTGCATGAAAAATTCCTGTTGAAGAAAGTTAGTTATTTCAGTCAGTTTTTCGTTAACTAAAAGAGAAAATTACAAATCCCGTATGGACGTTCCCATCCCGACCCATCCTTTCATTTTCTCTCTCGATGGGAGCGCCATTGCCGAAAAGCGTTTTGTTTTCGCGTTTACGTCGACGAACCTTTTGAATAAGTTTTTTTCCATTAACGTCGACGACCTCTGTGCCTAATTAAGCGTTTACATAAGGGGGGGGGGGGGCTTGGAAACATTTTGGAAAGTGTCCGCGAGGATCATCACAGGGATTATAAACGGGAATTTCGTTTGCTCAAAAATTAAAAATAGGACCAGATCGTACAAAGGTACGAAATCGATTACGGCGCTTTTTTGATCGATTTTTTCCGAGTCCCGCGGAAAAGAAATTTTCCACGAGGCGGTTTCGTTCCGCATTAACGCGCGCCTAAGCGGTCGGAAGTTTCGCCCGGAATATTAATTTTTTTGCGCCTCCGCTGTCTTTTTCTCTCTCTCTCTCTCTCTCTCTATCGCTTTTTAACCGATTGTCTACGGTCAGGCGAACTTTTACTTCTGCCCACAAGCAGTGACAGTAGGAAAGATTAAAGAAAAAGTAAACAAACATACTGTTCTATGTGGAACTGTCCCACAGCGGTATGGTCGACGTTATTTGGACGTGTGGGCATGCGCAGTGCCATGCGCATAAATTTTGAATTGCTTGTATCTCGCTGAATCCTCATGCGATCGCCATGAAACTAAGCGCGTTGTCATCAGCGACCTCTAATCTATAAGGATACCCCATCGAAAGTCACGTTTTTTTACTTTGATTTTTTTGGAAAAAGTTCAGAGTTCAGGTAATTCTTGAATCATTTTCCATAACTATTTTACACTATTTCCCCTCAGCTTTATTAACTGATTCGTTTCTATTTTCTCGCCTCCTGTGTGACTGATAGACGTACTTTCCGTTAAGAAAGCTGAACAGGTAATTCCCACGAGTGAAAATCACTCAATGGGTTAAAATGCTGATCAAATGGTGTGGTCATAGCAAATCCTACATGGTTAATAACTATAACTTCCGGCGTTCACGATTCTTAAACAATTGTTTACCGATTTTCCGGTAACAAACGAAAGGGAATGCTGGCCTGATGTTAAAAGTTTAAGGATTTTTATCCATATACTAAATTAAATAAATGGGAAAATTCTTCCCAATACGCTATGACCAGGACTTTCCCGGTAAGCCAACACGCGCTTTCCTGGACGATTTATTGAAAAATTCCAAAAATTCCTGCTGTGGCCAAAAATTTATTTCTTCAAACGAACGAAAATTTTGTAAATTCTTTTACGGTTCATTTCGAAACGTCGATAATTTTCGGCAAGTAGGTTAATAACAATTTTAGTTAACATCACAATTCTGACATTTCCACAGCCTTACACAACACGAAATCTTATAACGACATCCCTGAAATTAGCGACCAGCGACCTCTTGGCCTAAGAGAATTAAAGGAAACCGCCATTAAACAATCACATTATTGCTAAAGAAACGAAATCTTCACACCAGACGTCTGCACTTATTTTTCCACGTGTGCTTCGCTTACCGCAAACGCGATAATCACCGCATTATTCTGGTAAAAGTTTAGAATTTCGAATCGCAGTTATTAAATAACGTAATTCGTAATTTAACGCAGAAGCGTCGAGTGTAATTAACGGAGGTTTCGCCGGTGATTAAGCCACAAATGGCTGTTATTATCCGCCAGTACGATTCACTTTCGACGATCATAATTTGAACTTTCACGGACACCTTGTATACGACAATGTTATATTATAGGTAATCCTTTTATGTCGAAACTACAATAAAGCAATGATTTATGAATATTGCACATTTTCGATTAAAATGCTGGAAAATAAAAACTATAGAAAAATTCCTACATTTACTCTCATTGCAAAACATACAGAGACATAAACTACACATATTGTACATAAGAAATATTTACAGTTGCTAAATCAAGTGTTGTAATCACACTTTAAATGAAGAAGTTAAAAATTACCACGAACGGGAAGATTAATAAGGAATTGCAAAAGACTGTTGCAACAATAATGCACATTAAGGTTCTCATAAGGAAGGATTACTCACATACATGCCTTATTTCACGACATTTGGATTTTCTTACAAACGTTTTGATTTATGTGTTTGAAATATCGTAAGGGCATTTCGTAAATTGTATAGAATATCTTTCCTTAGGTACAGCACTTATTTTAAGCGTGACCATATGAAAAACATTTCTGTTCTGTAGTATTGGAAATATTCTGTGATAACGCAATTTCCAATGTCGACCAATATCCACTAATAATCCAAAATGATTCTATTATAATGGAAATGCGTTACGCGCCACCTTGGTTCGTTGCTCGAAGCAGGCAACCAACAATACACGCACCTCAAATAAATAACTAAATATACGATGTACATCTTATGTACTTAAAAGCATAACATAACTCATTTGTAATGTATATTTGTGTTACAGTGTTCAGAAATATACACTACTATATCTAAAGTATTCATGGGTTATTCAATGTACATGTATTGTGGGTAGCATAACGATCGTACCCCGTGTTCATATTCTTGAACACATGGAACACAAAAATATTGCCAATGTTGTATTTTGTAATTTTCAGGTTACCTGTGCCATGTTCAAAAGTTTTTTTTGCAACTTTCACATTCCGTTTTATATATGAGTAGCGTCGCGTTTCATACCAACAATGTACCATAACGTGAACTCATTCCTTTCAGTATTACTGGCATTCACGCTAGAAGCCTCATGTGATAATTACTCAGGGATAAACCTACCAGATGAGCACCTCGGATATTACTTCCGTAACTTCTCCAAGCGTGCGGAGAAGTGCAGGAGTGACGAAACCTGCCCGTACAAAGCCCACTTAGACCAAAACAGATGCTGGGGTTACGAGTACGACTGCGACTGGAAAAGACAGTATTCGATCCCATCCTGTCCCGGGGACCACAGGGGCTGGGTGAAGACGAAATTCGCCCAGCAGACGACGTTCCACACACAGGCCGATTTTGGTTACGTCAAGCAGCAGTTACAAGAGATGAGAATTCTCTGTGAACCCCTGTTCCCAGACGACAGCTCCTTGGAGTGCTCCGAGCACCTGAGGTTCTGCCGAGGAAGAAACCTACTGTTGAATCTCACCGGTTTGGCCGGCAGAGATGACCCGATCAGGTACAAGATGGATGTTTTAGGTGATGGGGACATCGGCGGGTACTGCCAGTTACACAAGTCTCGGCTGGAGGAACAGGCCGACCACATCAGCCCCTTACAAAGCTGGGGACCAGAGATTAGGTACTTTTCTAAGCTAGACCGTAGGCCTATAGTTGAGGGCGACTGTGATGTAGTTATAGAGAAACCTACATTTATTTTGAAGATTGATGCTAGTATGTATGAGATTCATATATAAACGTTTTATACTAACAAACGGTACGGTTATTAACAATAACAGGAAAATTAAACTCTTGCTTTATTCCTCTCGCAATCTATTACATAAAGTATTCTTAAGGTAACAACAAATTTTTATGTTCTTTATGTTTATTTTCAGCAGTCAACATGTACCATCACTTCTGCGACTTCCTAAATCTGTACGCCTCGCTCCACCTGAACGCCTCCCACGAAGACGCGTTTTCCACCGACGTCCACATCATGATATGGGAGACGTTCACCTACCGTTCCGCCTTCCAGGACACGTGGGAGGCGTTCACCGACCACCCACTGTGGGACCTGAAGACGTTCCGTGGGGACACGGTTTGCTTCAAGAACGTCGTGTTCCCTCTGCTGCCCCGCATGATATTCGGCCTGTACTACAACACGCCGATAATCTACGGTTGCGAGAAGAGCGGCCTGTTCGACGCCTTCTCCAAGCACATCCTACACCGGCTGAGGGTACCGAAGGTCCTACGGACGAGTCGGAAGGTCAGGGTGACGTTCCTCTCGAGGAGTACCAAGTACCGGAGGGTGTTGAACGAGGCGGAGTTGATCGGAGCCATAAGGCGGGTCGAGGGGTACGAAGTCCAGAGGGTCGTGTACGATAAGGATATGCCGTTTAAGAAACAGTTGGAGATATCGAGGAATTCGGATGTTTTTATCGGGATGCACGGCGCTGGATTGACACACCTGATATTCTTACCAGAGTGGGCCGTACTCTTTGAACTGTAAGTATATGAGCTTTTTGTTAGTATTTAATATGAATTTGAGAGAAGTGTATCTAGCAGAGTTGCATGTTACTTAGTGACGTCATACATGTTCAAACTGTAGAGGGTTTCTTTGTACATTCGATAACACGGCGATATGACACACCAGATACTTCTTTTTAATCAATTTATTCGTTTTTAGATACAACTGTGAAGATCCCAACTGCTACTTCGACCTGGCCCGTTTGAAAGGGGTGAAGTACATCACTTGGGAAGATAACGACAAGTTGTCCTCTGAGGAAG
The DNA here is from genome assembly GCA_963576515.1 of Cryptocephalus primarius. Lineage (NCBI taxonomy): Eukaryota > Metazoa > Arthropoda > Insecta > Coleoptera > Chrysomelidae > Cryptocephalus > Cryptocephalus primarius. The sequence continues at coordinate 1,301,434 of OY754949.1, read as the reverse complement.
ACGTGAGTAACAATTACTACTACTAATAATGGGCTGTTGCATCAGGATAATTTGGACTCACCCGATTTGACCAGTTGTACTTTTTCGTTAACGTAGTATGATGTTTCAGTTATTTAATTTTTTAATTTCATGACAAATGAGCTTGCCTTTACTTTGTATGTACCAGCCTGTACATATAATAGCTTTTACACGTTCGCAACAGAATACCTGATGTAAATGTAATACATTTACATTATGACCATTTCCTTCAGGAGACTTATGAGGGCGGAGCTCACGCCAAGTTCGCTAACTACTCCTTCGACGTTGAGGAATTCGTACGACTGGTGGAAATAGCAGCGAAGCACGTCAAAAACCACCCCAAGTTTAAAGAGATAATCGACAGCACCAACCACCACGACGAACTGTAAGTACAGTCCTTCCAAGTCAATTTAAGCAGCCATAAACAATTACGCTCTCATAAATCGACGCGCACATAGCAGGTGTGCGTTCCAACTCTTGGAGTAATTTTTAATCAGGGATGATTGTATTGATGAACTGACTTAACTACGGAAAGAGTATAGCAATAAGGCTAATCGTTATCGAAACTGATTTTTTTATTATTAAGGTACGAATGTGATACATTAATCTCATTTTTACATTTCAAACGTTTGGTTTAAAACACTTTGTACATGAACCATTAAACGCGCATTGACTAAACCTTCAGTTTTATCTTTCTCCTGTACAGTACATACACTATCAGACAATTAATGAACATATAAACGACTATTATGAACAAACTGTTAAGATCATTAATATTCAAAGTGTTATAGTGCAAGTTAATCAAACCTGTGAGTACGTTAGCGCTCATGAAAAATATTAAAGCGTTGTAATTGACAGCCTCAAATATTATCGGCGAGAAGGCACAGTCAGAGTTGAAAAGAAACTCCTGACCCGTTTGGAAGATAAGGTACATCCCGACTGTAAAACAACTAACGGCTAAAATCCAAAGGCAAAACGCTGCATTCGCTAATCTCCTACTTATACCGTAATGGTATTGGAATAATAACGATAAAGCTAAGGTTAAAACGGTCCCTTTGAAGCAGAATAAAATCGATGTTAGAACATTCTTCTTCATTTTTGATTGCATTAAATATCCGAGGTGTACTGAAAACAAGTACAAAGACACGTACCCTAACATCGAAACGATGCCTTCTCGATTTGCTCTAAAGAAAGTATCCCTGTTGAGTGTTGAGAGAACAAACTTTTGTAAGCCGGCTTGTAGTAACACCTCATGCGATATCAGCAGTAGGATGCTGTTAATGTAAACATATCGTACATCAAATGCATTTAAAATCAACGAACTGAATATCTTCGTGAACGCCAACGTGAAGAAAAAATTCCAGTGCTTTCCATACTCCGAATAAGGCACATTATAATCTAACTGTTGTGTTAGCACACCCCGTAAGCAACCTAAAACCAGTAACGGCACACTGGACTTCAAGGTATTCCAGATCGGGTTCCTTCGGCCTTTACTTTCCGGTGCTACGAAGCCATTAATGAACACATACATCCCTACCCCAAAGTCCATAAGGCTATGACCGAAATTCTCAGTCTTCGCATAACCTCTCGGGAAAATGTTAAAGTCTACAGCTAATATCGATATCACAGTTAAAATGTTGATGTGCGCTCTCATATTCGTTATATAACTAGTATTCTTGGATGCTAACCGTACCTTCCAGCCGCCCGTGGTTCTAAATTTATCACAGCTTATAAAGATAATAGCGATCGAGAAGACCGTCGACAACGCCAACAGCACACGATTCAAGTGCTCGGCGAGTACTGTCAAATGGACGACGCACGGCGCTATCACCAGGGCGAACTCCATAAGGAAACGGTGAGCAGGGGAGGCGACGGTCGCGACGGTAGTCAGCAGCACGGCCAGCCAAGCGGAGAAGTACAACGGCAACGTCGGGAGTACCGTGTCGCGGGGCGAGGTGCCGTTCGAGTGCACGAAGTCATTGTGGCTGATGTTGTAGATTTTGTAGGCCTGCTCCGCGCTCAACATGGCCGAAGCTGGCAGAGTAGCGGGGGAAAGTTTGAGAAAGAGCGGTTATAGGTGAGCGATGCGTACTTACACGTTTTTGAGCGGTTTATGGCTGACTGTACCTTGAATTCATTTATTGGTTGTTGCTATTGACAGATTTTGAAGTAAATAAATAAAATTTGATATACCTAACCTCAAATGGGATATCACAGAACGTATACATTCGTATCATGGTATAGTGAAGGAGAAGATAAGACATCGCGCATAAATGGGCGGGGCTAATGTTAGCGACTGATGTCACGTGAACAAATAACTTGTGATAACTTCTTATTTTTCGGCCTCAAAAAGTGAACCTTTGAATTTCCACATGAAATGCACAGGATAGGTCCTTTAGGAGATTCTAAGCTGTATGGCGTTAATTTCAAGTCGATAGGCCTAACGGTTTTTGAAATATCGCGGTTTTTCCAAAAAAGAAATCCCCTCCATTCTACCTTCCATATCTCGGAAAGTAAACGTCGCAGGAAAGAAATTCTTTCACTCCCGGCACCAGGGAAGCATCCCCTTTCGATTGGCACCCTAAATTTGGGAATCTATTTTTTGGCGTTTTTGGAGAAAATCGCAAGGGGTTCTCCCCTTCCGTTTTTTCGGACCGAAAATGTGAACTTTGGAATTTCGGGATGAAATTCACAGGGTAGGTCAAATAGATGATTCTAAGCCCAATGGCGTTAATTTCAAGTCGATAGGACCAACCGTTTTCGAAATATCGCGATCTTTCCAAAATAGAAAATCCCCTCCCTTCTACCGTCCATATCTCGGAAAGTAAGGGTCGTAGGAAAGAAAAACCTTATTTCCTGGAATCAGGGAAGTGTCCCCTTTCGATAGCCACCCCAATTTTGAAAATCTAATTTTCAGCCGTTTTTGGAGAAAATCGCAAGGGGTTAACCTTCCGTTTTTTCGGGCCGAAAATGTGAACTATGGAATTTCGGGATGAAATTCACAGGGTAGGTCAAATAGATGATTCTAAGCCCAATGGCGTTAATTTCAAGTCGATAGGACCAACCGTTTTCGAAATATCGCGATCTTTCCAAAATAGAAAATCCCCTCCCTTCTACCGTCCATATCTCGGAAAGTAAGGGTCGTAGGAAAGAAAAACCTTATTTCCTGGAATCAGGGAAGTGTCCCCTTTCGATAGCCACCCCAATTTCGGAAATCTAATTTTCAGCCGTTTTTGGAGAAAATCGCAAGGGGTTAACCTTCCGTTTTTTCGGGCCGAAAATGTGAACTATGGAATTTCGGGATGAAATTCACAGGGTAGGTCAAATAGATGATTCTAAGCCCAATGGCGTTAATTTCAAGTCGATAGGACCAACCGTTTTCGAAATATCGCGATCTTTCCAAAATAGAAAATCCCCTCCCTTCTACCGTCCATATCTCGGAAAGTAAGGGTCGTAGGAAAGAAAAACCTTATTTCCTGGAATCAGGGAAGTGTCCCCTTTCGATAGCCACCCCAATTTTGAAAATCTAATTTTCAGCCGTTTTTGGAGAAAATCGCAAGGGGTTAACCTTCCGTTTTTTCGGGCCGAAAATGTGAACTATGGAATTTCGGGATGAAATTCACAGGGTAGGTCAAATAGATGATTCTAAGCCCAATGGCGTTAATTTCAAGTCGATAGGACCAACCGTTTTCGAAATATCGCGATCTTTCCAAAATAGAAAATCCCCTCCCTTCTACCGTCCATATCTCGGAAAGTAAGGGTCGTAGGAAAGAAAAACCTTATTTCCTGGAATCAGGGAAGTGTCCCCTTTCGATAGCCACCCCAATTTTGAAAATCTAATTTTCAGCCGTTTTTGGAGAAAATCGCAAGGGGTTAACCTTCCGTTTTTTCGGGCCGAAAATGTGAACTATGGAATTTCGGGATGAAATTCACAGGGTAGGTCAAATAGATGATTCTAAGCCCAATGGCGTTAATTTCAAGTCGATAGGACCAACCGTTTTCGAAATATCGCGATCTTTCCAAAATAGAAAATCCCCTCCCTTCTACCGTCCATATCTCGGAAAGTAAGGGTCGTAGGAAAGAAAAACCTTATTTCCTGGAATCAGGGAAGTGTCCCCTTTCGATAGCCACCCCAATTTTGAAAATCTAATTTTCAGCCGTTATTGGAGAAAATCGCAAGGGGTTAACCTTCCGTTTTTTCGGGCCGAAAATGTGAACTATGGAATTTCGGGATGAAATTCACAGGGTAGGTCAAATAGTTGATTCTAAGCCCAATGGCGTTAATTTCAAGTCGATAGGACCAACCGTTTTCGAAATATCGCGATCTTTCCAAAATAGAAAATCCCCTCCCTTCTACCGTCCATATCTCGGAAAGTAAGGGTCGTAGGAAAGAAAAACCTTATTTCCTGGAATCAGGGAAGTGTCCCCTTTCGATAGCCACCCCAATTTCGGAAATCTAATTTTCAGCCGTTTTTGGAGAAAATCGCAAGGGGTTAACCTTCCGTTTTTTCGGGCCGAAAATGTGAACTATGGAATTTCGGGATGAAATTCACAGGGTAGGTCAAATAGATGATTCTAAGCCCAATGGCGTTAATTTCAAGTCGATAGGACCAACCGTTTTCGAAATATCGCGATCTTTCCAAAATAGAAAATCCCCTCCCTTCTACCGTCCATATCTCGGAAAGTAAGGGTCGTAGGAAAGAAAAACCTTATTTCCTGGAATCAGGGAAGTGTCCCCTTTCGATAGCCACCCCAATTTTGAAAATCTAATTTTCAGCCGTTATTGGAGAAAATCGCAAGGGGTTAACCTTCCGTTTTTTCGGGCCGAAAATGTGAACTATGGAATTTCGGGATGAAATTCACAGGGTAGGTCAAATAGATGATTCTAAGCCCAATGGCGTTAATTTCAAGTCGATAGGACCAACCGTTTTCGAAATATCGCGATCTTTCCAAAATAGAAAATCCCCTTCCTTCTACCGTCCATATCTCGGAAAGTAAGGGTCGTAGGAAAGAAAAACCTTATTTCCTGGAATCAGGGAAGTGTCCCCTTTCGATAGCCACCCCAATTTTGAAAATCTAATTTTCAGCCGTTTTTGGAGAAAATCGCAAGGGGTTAACCTTCCGTTTTTTCGGGCCGAAAATGTGAACTATGGAATTTCGGGATGAAATTCACAGGGTAGGTCAAATAGATGATTCTAAGCCCTATGGCGTTAATTTCAAGTCGATAGGACCAACCGTTTTCGAAATATCGCGATTTTTCCAAAATAGAAAATCCCCTCCCTTCTACCGTCCATATCTCGGAAAGTAAGGGTCGTAGGAAAGAAAAACCTTATTTCCTGGAATCAGGGAAGTGTCCCCTTTCGATAGCCACCCCAATTTTGAAAATCTAATTTTCAGCCGTTTTTGGAGAAAATCGCAAGGGGTTCCCCCCTTCCGTTTTTTCGGACCGAAAATGTGAACTTTGGAATTTCGGGATGAAATTCACAGGGTACGTCAAACAGACGCTTCTAAGCCCTATGGCGTTAATTTCAAGTCGATAGGCCCAACCGTTTTCGAAATATCGCGATCTTTCCAAAATAGAAAATCCCCTTCCTTCTACCGTCCATATCTCGGAAAGTAAGGGTCGTAGGAAAGAAAAACCTTATTTCCTGGAATCAGGGAAGTGTCCCCTTTCGATAGCCACTCCAATTTTGAAAATCTAATTTTCAGCCGTTATTGGAGAAAATCGCAAGGGGTTAACCTTCCGTTTTTTCGGGCCGAAAATGTGAACTATGGAATTTCGGGATGAAATTCACAGGGTAGGTCAAATAGATGATTCTAAGCCCTATGGCGTTAATTTCAAGTCGATAGGACCAACCGTTTTCGAAATATCGCGATTTTTCCAAAATAGAAAATCCCCTCCCTTCTACCGTCCATATCTCGGAAAGTAAGGGTCGTAGGAAAGAAAAACCTTATTTCCTGGAATCAGGGAAGTGTCTCCTTTCGATCGCCACCCCAATTTCGAAAATCTAATTTTCAGCCGTTTTTGGAGAAAATCGCAAGGGGTTAACCTTCCGTTTTTTCGGGCCGAAAATGTGAACTATGGAATTTCGGGATGAAATTCGCAGGGTAGGTCAAATAGATGATTTTAAGCCCAATGGCGTTAATTTCAAGTCGATAGGACCAACCGTTTTCGAAATATCGCGATCTTTCCAAAATAGAAAATCCCCTCCCTTCTACCGTCCATATCTCGGAAAGTAAGGGTCGTTGGAAAGAAAAACCTTATTTCCTGGAATAAGGGAGGTGTCCCCTTTCGATCGCCACCCCAATTTCGGAAATCTAATTTTCAGCCGTTTTTGGAGAAAATCGCAAGGGGTTAACCTTCCGTTTTTTCGGGCCGAAAATGTGAACTATGGAATTTCGGGATGAAATTCACAGGGTAGGTCAAATAGATGATTCTAAGCCCAATGGCGTTAATTTCAAGTCGATAGGACCAACCGTTTTCGAAATATCGCGATCTTTCCAAAATAGAAAATCCCCTCCCTTCTACCGTCCATATCTCGGAAAGTAAGGGTCGTAGGAAAGAAAAACCTTATTTCCTGGAATCAGGGAAGTGTCCCCTTTCGATAGCCACCCCAATTTTGAAAATCTAATTTTCAGCCGTTTTTGGAGAAAATCGCAAGGGGTTAACCTTCCGTTTTTTCGGGCCGAAAATGTGAACTATGGAATTTCGGGATGAAATTCCCAGGGTAGGTCAAATAGTTGATTCTAAGCCCAATGGCGTTAATTTCAAGTCGATAGGACCAACCGTTTTCGAAATATCGCGATCTTTCCAAAATAGAAAATCCCCTCCCTTCTACCGTCCATATCTCGGAAAGTAAGGGTCGTAGGAAAGAAAAACCTTATTTCCTGGAATCAGGGAAGTGTCCCCTTTCGATAGCCACCCCAATTTTGAAAATCTAATTTTCAGCCGTTATTGGAGAAAATCGCAAGGGGTTAACCTTCCGTTTTTTCGGGCCGAAAATGTGAACTATGGAATTTCGGGATGAAATTCACAGGGTAGGTCAAATAGATGATTCTAAGCCCAATGGCGTTAATTTCAAGTCGATAGGACCAACCGTTTTCGAAATATCGCGATCTTTCCAAAATAGAAAATCCCCTTCCTTCTACCGTCCATATCTCGGAAAGTAAGGGTCGTAGGAAAGAAAAACCTTATTTCCTGGAATCAGGGAAGTGTCCCCTTTCGATAGCCACCCCAATTTTGAAAATCTAATTTTCAGCCGTTTTTGGAGAAAATCGCAAGGGGTTAACCTTCCGTTTTTTCGGGCCGAAAATGTGAACTATGGAATTTCGGGATGAAATTCACAGGGTAGGTCAAATAGATGATTCTAAGCCCTATGGCGTTAATTTCAAGTCGATAGGACCAACCGTTTTCGAAATATCGCGATTTTTCCAAAATAGAAAATCCCCTCCCTTCTACCGTCCATATCTCGGAAAGTAAGGGTCGTAGGAAAGAAAAACCTTATTTCCTGGAATCAGGGAAGTGTCCCCTTTCGATAGCCACCCCAATTTTGAAAATCTAATTTTCAGCCGTTTTTGGAGAAAATCGCAAGGGGTTCCCCCCTTCCGTTTTTTCGGACCGAAAATGTGAACTTTGGAATTTCGGGATGAAATTCACAGGGTACGTCAAACAGACGCTTCTAAGCCCTATGGCGTTAATTTCAAGTCGATAGGCCCAACCGTTTTCGAAATATCGCGATCTTTCCAAAATAGAAAATCCCCTTCCTTCTACCGTCCATATCTCGGAAAGTAAGGGTCGTAGGAAAGAAAAACCTTATTTCCTGGAATCAGGGAAGTGTCCCCTTTCGATAGCCACTCCAATTTTGAAAATCTAATTTTCAGCCGTTATTGGAGAAAATCGCAAGGGGTTAACCTTCCGTTTTTTCGGGCCGAAAATGTGAACTATGGAATTTCGGGATGAAATTCACAGGGTAGGTCAAATAGATGATTCTAAGCCCTATGGCGTTAATTTCAAGTCGATAGGACCAACCGTTTTCGAAATATCGCGATTTTTCCAAAATAGAAAATCCCCTCCCTTCTACCGTCCATATCTCGGAAAGTAAGGGTCGTAGGAAAGAAAAACCTTATTTCCTGGAATCAGGGAAGTGTCTCCTTTCGATCGCCACCCCAATTTCGAAAATCTAATTTTCAGCCGTTTTTGGAGAAAATCGCAAGGGGTTCCCCCCTTCCGTATTTTCGGACCGAAAATGTGAACTTTGGAATTTCCAGATGAAATTCACAGGGTACGTCAAACAGACGCTTCTAAGCCCTATGGCGTTAATTTCAAGTCGATAGGCCCAACCGTTTTCGAAATATCGTGATTTTTTCTAAAAGAAAATATTTCCAATTTTCTCTCCCTCATATGTCGAAGAGTATACGTCATAGAGAAGAAAATCTTTTATGCACGATTTGAAGGAAGTGTCCCTTTTCGTCAAGACAATGATAAAACGATAAAACAAAAAGTGGGTATATTTGAAATTCAAACTACAAGCATCTGTTTATACACATTTATCCAATATCTTTTAATTTTTACATTGGCGTATGGACATTACACTATGTACTTGTAAAATATGTAATTTACCTATAACTTAGTCACCTAAGCGAATAGGAAGAATATAGATTCTTTTTGTATTTCTTTTAAAATTTCATTCTCAGGAGATAGGAAAAAAGGACTTATAGGCTCTTCAGTGGTCCGAATCGTGAAATTCGCTGATTTCCCCCGTAGAGGTCCGGAAGAGAGAAAAATGGAGGTCCTCTACGGGCGAAACCGGACATAAGATAGCACCATAGGGCATAAGTGAAAACTTCGGATTATATTTATACTATTATTATAAGTAACATCGGAGGGGGAGCACCACCAATGGGATCGATAGAATTTTAAAAACAATAATAATAATAATTACAACCATAACAATAAATAGAAGGTAGACCTTCGGCAGGGGGCATTTTAATAATAAAATTTGTCTAAAATCGTGCCCCGCTACCCTTACACGGGATATGTCGACGATTAATCCTTTTCTCTGATATTTGGTATGAAAAATATTACTCTACTCCCTTCTTCTTTGTTCCATCATTAAAATCTAACAAATGCACACATATAAAATAATACATCACTAAATATCGTCAATTAACTGTTAACAGACTAGAATCACATACATTGTATTTCACCACTCCTTTAAAAATATCTCTCGGTAAAACAATATCAATATACTTTCGAAAATCGGAAAAAAGAATACTTCTCTTTTATTGTCGAAAAGAAGAGTGCCTCTTGTGCGTCTCGAAGAGATCTTAGCATACGAGGGAAAGTCGCTAAGGGAAAAAGGGTGGCTTAAGGTTACCGTTTAAGAGAGAGTTTAACCGTTCAGAGCACGTCCGGCCCCCGAAAAATAAACAATCCCCATCTCTGCGACCGACGGAACTGTGACAATAGACCGATATGTTTAGCTTTCGTAATTAAACACTCACGAAAAAGTTTGTCTCACTACTAAAACGGAGCCGAAACGGCGTTTACTTTTCGGGGCGGCTCCCTCGACACTCTTCGAACCTTTACTATAATGTCATTTAATCGAAAGAGATCCTCAAATCTGTACACTAACAATAAATAGGTATCCTAAGAAATTAAAATAATTTTTATTTATAAAAATACGTACAGGGCGCAGTCCTCGGGCGAGACAGAGGGGCTGGAGTTGATCGGGTGGAAATTAAACTTTTGACATCGAAGGACATCAGGTCTTTGTGATTATGGACGTGGGTAGAGGGGGATGAGTGGCGACTGCGTAAAACTTTTCGCTGCGTACACTCATTTGTCCCGTCTTAAGTTAAGTCTTTGCACCTCCTAAGGTCTGCTAACGCCCTTGTTCCTTTCCCTAATTTATAAATTTTCGACAAAACGTGTCCTCTATGTCTCAATTTCTGTCATGTCCTACTAAGATCCTACTACACAAGATATTCGTTAGGTTATTTGCCTACCAAGACGTGTCTTTTCTTCCGTGCTTTGCATTTTCCCATAAAAACAGGTCTCCCCGTTCTTACGACTAGTCTACCCCTTTCCGAGCCTCGTCAAATTTTGTACCACCCCTCCCAAGCAACGTCTCTTCCCTCCCCTTCGGGGTGACCGCGCAAGACCCGTCTTCCCACACCCCTCCCACCCCGAGGACCGTCTTCGAATGCGACGCGGGGGCTGGAAGCGGGTCGCCCCCTAGACGTTCTCCCTGTCGTCCCTCCTCTTGTATTTACAGCATCGGCAGAAGATGTACCTCGCGAGGCACTCCCTCTCCGGCGGGTTCATCTCCTGTCAGATCACGCTCGACGACTTCTCCTCGACTATGAGCACCTCCTCGTTGTTCTTCATCTCCTGCAGCTTCGCTATGCACTTGTCGATGTTGCTGCCGAGGTGCTCGCCGCCGCAGCGCCCGCCGGGCGACGTCGGGGCGGTGCTGCTGCCCCCGAGGCCGCCCTTCGCGCTGTTCGGGGTCGGGCAGTCGCTAGTCGAGGGCAACGAGTGGTTGTCCCACACTTTATCCTTACCTAAAAGAAGAAACTGTATAGTGAAGAGATCGAGGTGTTTAGAATTTCGCTATGAAACTTTCAGGATGATTCCTAAGTAGGATTTAAGACTGTTGTGTGAATTTCAGCTCAACAGATCTAATGGCTTTCGAAATCTCGCCATTTTTCCAAAATAGAAAATTCCCTCCCTTCTACCGTCTATATCTCGGAAAATAAGGGTCGTAGGAAAGAAAAACCTTATTTCCTGGAATCAGGGAAGTGTCCCCTTTCGAACGCCACCTCAGTTTCGAAAATCTAGTTTTCAGCCGTTTTTGGAGAAAATTGCAAGGGGTTAACCTTCCGTTTTTTCGGGCCGAAAATGTGAACTATGGAATTTCGGGATAAAATTCACAGGGTACGTCAAACAGACGATTCTAAGCCCTATGGCGTTAATTTCAAGTCGATAGGCCCAACAGTTTTCGAAATATCGCGATTTTTCCAAAATAGAAAATCCCCTCCCTTCTACCGTCCATATCTCGGAAAGTAAGGGTCGTAGGAAAGAAAAACCTTATTTCCTGGAATCAGGGAAGTGTCCCCTTTCGATCGCCACCCCAATTTCGAAAATAGCCGTTTTTGGAGAAAATCGCAAGGGGTGAACCTTCCGTTTTTTCGGGCCGAAAATGTGAACTTTGGAATTTCTAAATGAAATTCACAGGGTAGGTCAAATAGACGATTCTAAGCCCAATGGCTTTAATTTCAAGTCGATAGGCCCAACAGTTTTCGAAATATCGCGATTTTTTCAAAAATAGAAAATCCCCTCCCTTCTACCGTCTATATCTCGGAAAGTAAGGGTCGTAGGAAAGAAAAACCTTATTTCCTGGAATCAGGGAAGTATCCCCTTTCGATTGCCACCCCAATTTCGAAAATCTAATTTTCAGCCGTTTTTGGAGAAAATCGCAAGGGGTTAACCTTCCGTTTTTTCGGGCCGAAAATGTGAAGTTTGGAATTTCTAAATGAAATTCACAGGGTAGGTCAAATAGACGATTCTAAGCCCAATGGCGTTAATTTCAAGTCGATAGGCCCAACCGTTTTCGAAATATCGCGATTTTTCCAAAAAGATTCATACGTATTTCGAGGATCCGCATGGAATCCCGAGTCGCCTTACCCTTCTCCCTCCTGTTGTTGTTCCTGTGCTGCTGCCTCGCCTTCGCGTCGGTCGACAGGCCGAACCGGTCGGTGAACTGTCTGAAGCGCGCCAGGATCGATCGCGAGTTGTTGTTCTGCGGATTCCTAGCCGGAATACTGTTGTTTGCACTCTTATCACTATTGACGCAGTTAGTCTTAATACTATTCTGCCGCGTGTTGTTCGGACAGACCGACCCCTCCTCCAGCGCCGCCTGCTCCTGCTCCTGCCCTGCGGCCGGCTGTAGGCTGTTGTTCATCTTCAGGTTATCGACGTTCGTGTACGACTTGAGGATGCTGCGTTTCTCATCGGGGACCTTGACGGAGTGTTCCGAGTTGCGTTTGTTCAAGCTGAGGGTCTCCCTGGAGATGAGCCCCGGGTGCTCCGCCGGCTCCACGTCCGCCCCCGGGCGCCTGCCCCTCGCGGCGTACTCTTCGAGGAAATCGGGCGGGTCGAACGATAGCTTCTTGTTGCCGACCATGCAGTGCTGGTCGAAGCTGAAGCCGCCGCAGCGCAGCTTCCCCTTCTGCACCATCCGCGCGAGATCCGAGTGGTTCAGGTGCTGGACGCGCTCCCTGCTGCCCTTCCTCGAGCCCGGGTACGACTTCCTGCCCGTCGTCGTCGTCGTCGCTATCGTGCTCTCGGTCGAGATCTTGAACTTGAGCGCCTTCTCCGAGACCTCGACCTCGGTCGCGGTCTCCGAAGCCTCCGAGGCGTCGTCCTCCTCGGCGGAGGAGCCCTCGGCACCCTCAGAGTCCTCCTCGACATCCTCGAGGCTCTGGTCGGGCCCGAGCGCGGAGGACGCCGCCGGCGGCGCCTCCGCCGACGGCTCCGGCTCCTCGTCCGTCGAACGGGACCTGGGGGACAAACCAGATCGAATTTATGGGCTAAATGCAGATTAAGTGTTACGATCGTACCTGGACCTCGTCTGCTGGAAGCTCAGACTTTTCTTCATCTTAACGTTAGAGCCGGAGTTGGACTTCGGGACCGTCGAGGCGCTGTCCGGACTCTGCGACGACGACGTGTTCTGGTGATCGGTTATCTCCACGATACTCTTGCGGTGCAGTCTTTCCTCCCTCGTTGCTTCGTTAAGTCTCCTGTAGTAGTCCAGCGCGTCCCTCACGGGCTGGACGATCAAATCCTGGATAAGAGGCGAAATGTAGTCGAAAAACATCGGAAGTAAACTCCCTTAACCTTTTAAGCGACACTTTTAGGGACTCTCTGATTAAAACAAAGCATTGCGATGACCCCTGCGGGTGATGCTGCAATGTGATTTCTTCCCAGTGCTCTGAATGTCAACGTGAAGAAATTCAAACAAGCTAGGATCAACGGCGGGGTTAACTATGACTAACAAAGGTTTCTATAAAATCTTGCTCGTTACTGAGACGAACAAAGGTCAATAAAAAGAACCCAAAACTTCCCAGCGACTTTCAAAATTCATTCTTAGTCCCGTCCGGTCCCCTAGTCGACGTGACTCACCTGTAGCTCGACGAAGAGATCGCCGAGCGCCTCGAACAGCGGCAGCAGCACGAACCCGATGAACGAGCACTGCGACGACGGCTTCGTGATCTTGTCCCTGTCCATGAACGGCGTGACCGGCAGCCCCTCGAGCTTCTCCGCGTCGCTCTGCTTGAAGAACTCCTGCAGGAGCTTGTCGAGCCACGGCTCGGCCACGTCCATCGGCCTCGCCTCGTTCGAGATGTCCGAGACTTTTATTAGTACCATGCAGAGCTGCAGGGGAATAAACGACCGTAATGCATTACATTAGTTAGTTTCGCAGCTCGGTTAGTTTCTTTCTGGTGTTGTTTTGAAGTACTTACCAAATTGACGTGCGCCTTGTCCTCGTAGCAGAACGTGGGGGTGATCTCCTTGAAGTTGGTGAGTATCTCGTTGTGCCTCGCCATGTCCGTCGCCAGTATGCACCTGATCATGCCCTCCCTGACCTGCTTGAAGTCCTCGCTGCTGAACGCCTTGAAGATGTTGCAGCTGTCGTTCTCGAGTATCCTGAAGGCGACGCTGCAGTGGTGGTTCTCCAGGGGGGAGATGTCGTTGTAGCGTATCGCGAGCTCCGTCTTGGCGTTGATCTGGTAGATGTTGTTGTAGCCGGGGTGGTCGAGGTCGTGGCATATGCACGAGGTGAGCAGGATCAGGACCTCGAGGTCGCCGATCTTCGAGGGTAGGTCCACGCACCAGGAGATCGCGTACATCTGCCGGGCAAGAGATCACCGGTTCTACGAAAGCGGTCCCGACCGAAACTCCTATACCTACCATTTGCGCTACGCAGAAGCAGTGCCTGAAGTTGTGGAACGGTACGTCGTTGTAGTTCTTGTAGGCCTCGTAGAGGAAGTTCCTCAGCGTCGATATGTCGATGGCGAACTTGGAGCAGAGGTCGTGGTCGAGGTACATCTGCTGGAGCAGGAGGAGGAGCTCCTCGTCCTCCCAAGGCCGCGCGTCGAACGTCGGCATCCTCAGCCATTGGCGGATCGCGTCCGAGACTTGCGCGTCGCTGGAACAGAAAAGCGAATAGGGCCCGGCGTCGGGTCGAACAGCGAGGGCGGCGCTCACCATATGTTCGCGAAGTTCTGCTTCACGCGTTTCTTCAACGAGTCGCTCTTCCTGCGGTACTGCAGGCGCCTGCACTCCTCGCTCGAGACCGGCTCCGGGAGTTGCTTGTAGAATCCTGCAGGTTGCGATAACGAAATTAAAATTATGGTCACGTTAGGTTGGTCAGGTCAGTCTTTGCTCAGTCAGGTAAACCTTAAGGCGGCGCTATCCCCGAGGACTCGAGGGCGGATTTCCAGGCAAATGCCTTCCGTTGCCCCATTTTTTTTGCCTTGGTACGATAAGCTTGTTCGTATGGACCGAAAGCTGAGTAGTTGACTGAAGAAGGTACTAGACTTAGGTTGGTACAGGAATTTATTTTCGAATTTGGAGCTAAGAGAACTGTCAAGAGAATGGGAAAGAACAAGGAATTTGGAGAGAAGCGCCGAAGGCGATCAGACGTGGTTAAAACGATCTTATTTTTGATTATTTGGTCCATCAGTCAGAGAGATTTAGACAAGTGCTGAGCCTCTCGAGAAAATTATGGTTCCTTGCCCTAATGGGCTAATAATTCTCTATGAGAACATAAGACTATAACAAGATAACGGATCTTGATCTACAATAGCTCGTTTACTTTACTAGAAATGCCAAGGGCGACAAGTCAAGTTCTTGTTTTGACCAAAAGTGATTGTGGCGATCGAACGGCTTTACCGATTTTCATCTACATAGCTTGCTGGCACTGAAACAAGTATCTGAGAAGTTGCCCGTAATGCAGCGAATAGGGGCAGGTGGAGAGAAGCAGTAAGAAAAGCATCACTATAATAGAGCCGTCCATGCGATCACTACCCTTCAGAAGAGGTAGTAGAATCCAACGGTTCTAGCTATTTTAATGGACAATGGGTCGTTAGACTGTAATGGGCTACATGTCACCTGAGGTTATATTTAGTTCTAACGCAAAGAAAATATAATTCAACAAAGAGGAAACACGAAGTCTACACATCCTCTGGCGAAGGACATTTCGTTTTACGTGAGGCATGTAAATGACTGTTTCCTTCTGATGAATGGTGATAAGAGCATGATCTTTACTCTTTTAAATTTCATTAATTCTCAAAGTTTCATCGTCGCTAGTCGTGAGTAGATATACTGGGTTCACTCATGTCCCGGAATCCGTATATAACCTCACTCTTGCATAAGCCGCTTGTTCGTGCCCTTTGCACTGACAGGTGACGTTTGTCACGGGACACTAGGAGTGTATTTTTCTTTTAAGCGGCTTGTTATTCGTTTTCATCTTTTTACCAAATTGTCGGAGAGGTTTTATTAAAATTGCGTTTACGTTTCTGAAGAGAGAGAGTTATGTACTTACTTCGTTCGACCGTAATAAATCATAGACTTTATCGCCGGTAGTAAAACGTGCCACTTCTTATATAATATGCGTTAATATATGAGAAAAGTTAAGTTCTAACGGCGAGGCTTTAGTGCCCCGTATAAGTGGCGACTTTCCATTTTTCCGTACTTAATTCGTATTTACTGCCGTTAAAAAGTTTCCAAGAGGATTTTTCGGGACTTGTCCGTATTAATAAGGAAGTTTTGATTTTAACGTAGATAAGTGAAAGGCCTCGAGTAACGACATGTCATTTTCTGCTCGATTTCCCGACGTGGACACGACGCTTAGGATCACTCGAGACTTCCATTTTATTTTCTTTCCTCTCGAAAAGATATTTTCTATCAAATCTGAAGTTGAGGAGAGTTGTCATGGACTTCGCCGACGTGGAGGAGAAATGGAAAAGCAATAGAAAATATGGTTTTAATGTAATTATTTTTGAACGGAACGAACTTTAGCTTTCCTTTACCCTTTTGCCTAGGTAAATTCTAACAACCTGCCTGGATCAAAGGGATTAATTAGTGGATTGCCTGAAGGTAAGACACGTGTGCGTGTGTTACGTACGGTGTTTATTTTTCCGAAAATAACATAAAGGGAATTGTGTTTATGTTTCGTACATGTAATTCGAACGGTAAGAAGGAGGATAATCCTCCATTAGGGCAGGCGAAAAAATTAACGGATATACCCTAGTGTTCCTACAATTAAAAAATTGCTATTCTACACTTATTATTCTGAGGGTGGTTACGCCACCTGGTGGGTCGTGGCCGTAACACCTCGACCATAAATGGCGCAACTGAGTTGTGTCGTAATGCGCGCAATTAGTTTTTGTATTATCCACCGGGCGATCACTGAAATAAATTATAAATAACAACCCTGAATGTGCGTCTGCATGTAGACAGCGTATTAATAACCGATCCTGTCGATTTCCCTGATGAAAATCATAAACCTGACGCCGTTCACTTAATTAACGAGTTGTTTGTTTCCATGCGACGTGCGATGATCGATAATTCGACGGGACCGTTAAAAATTGACGCCGATAGCAAACGTTATTAAAAATAGAATAAGGCGTTAATGGACCAAAATATGTACTTTTCGCTTAGAAATCCCCAGCGCGTTTCTGCTTATTTTACACAAATTAGTGGGTCAGGAGAGTTCTAGTGTTTTAATAGAGTAGGAGGACGGTGTTAGGAACAGGGGGAGATTTAGGACGGGATAATTTACGGGAGAGTGCGAAGGGGAGCAGTTTCCAACAATTCCGACGATGCGAGTGAAAATTTCCCCGAAAGAGAAACCCTGAAACGCCCTTCCCTACCCAGCGGGGTTAAATTTAGAAAACATCCTGGGTGGAGAGATTAGATTAACAATCGATAAATATTCATATAACCTGCACAAGTTAATGTTTAGCTTTAAGTTAACGCGCCTATTTCTTAGTGTCCTATATAAGATTATCCTGTAATAAGTAGAACATATTTTTTCCTATTATTATACCCACGATATTCCTGTAATAAACATTGATTGACTTCTCCCTGGCAATCTCCCGAGTTTAAACTACGCGTAGTTTTAACGGAACGAACCCTCTACGATCTGGCGCCCGAGCACTTCTACCCTTAGACTCACCGAGCCAGCTCAGACTCTCGGTCGTCTCGAGCTTCTCCCTGAAGGCGTCCACCTCCCTCTGGAGCTCCTCGACGGCCGCAGGTAGCGGCAGCTCCCACCTGAGCTGCCTCTCGATCGCCGACACCCTCGCCTCGAGCTCCTTCAGGTCCGCGCCGGTCGACTCCTGGAGCATCGCGAGCCCGTTGGCGGCCACCACCTGCAGCGAGTACCTCGTCTCCTGAAAATTGCACGTGATGGGTATCATCTCCGAGGGCATCGCGTTACGGTGTCGACAAGTGAACCTTCTTGGCTTCGCGGCCATTCTATTATATTTTGGGAGGTTTCCCTTGGGATCACTCGGGTACTCACCGGTGTATTGGGGGGAAGTTCTGCGCTGATGTTCAGGAGTTGGCCTTCAGTGTTGTACAGCTTTAGAATATCCCGAGGTCCAGCCTCTGCGGCCGATCTAAATAAGTCTGTAAACAACAGGAATACCAATTTTAATTACTGTTTACTAGCGACCACATTTTCAATAACCAAGTTTGCAATAAGGAGTTATGGCGAAGTTAGGGAAGTTCTAAGTATCTTTTGCCACACCCAAGGTCCCCCCTTTTCCCCCATTTCGACAGTTCACACTTCTACCAAATTAGAAAAATAAAATCTTGTACCGACTTTAATCTAGTGACTCAACAGCAACTCACGGTCACATGATACGTTTATATTCGCCTTATTGGTCCATAAATGATTAGAACAATGCATTTACTCCCACTGTATTTTAACGTCGATCATCGACCGATTCTAAATGAATATTAGAAAGGTAAACCACTGTATTCGGTCTATTAGATCTTCCATTATTCCGGAGAGGCCATCAAGGAGACCATTGTATCCTATTTACATGGTAATTCTGGAATCCGGGGGCTATTCTCGCTTCCAGAATCCCGTCAAGTGTCATCAAACAGGGAATCCTTTCAATTAAAATTCAACGCTCGGATTTTACCGTGAATATTTTTCCCCCTGCTACGTCATCGACGGAAAATTCATTTTATACATACTGGGAGAAGTAATTATGTATGTACTTTGTAGGATTCTGTTGGTTTTAATTTAATTGCGCCCTGATAATATGTTGCGAAATATAGTTTACTGTTTTTAAAAATTGGTTCAAAGTATATTGGCACAAGGGAAAAAGTGAAATATACAGGGTAATGGTGCATTGGATGTTTTGCTTAGTGTCTCACTGAATTACCTTCAAAATGATTGGTTTTAGAACAAAATTCACGGTAATGCATTGCTATAAATATTATCGCGCCCAGGTGCCTGAAGGAAACCCGAAGGTGCGCCTAAGGGTAACGGCTCAAAGGAAGGAGACAAGCAGTGAAACTAAGGGCATTTTTCAAGCGCAAAACATATAATAAGTGTATAACGAGTATTCTGTTTATATCACACCGTAAAAGAGAGTAATCTTCCCATTTTCCGCCCATTTAAACGGCGCTATTTTACGATACAATAAAAAATCTTTCTTTCTCTCACAAATCTTAATGTATCTGCATCTGATCCTCCCCTCCCCTCGAGTTACCCCCAGCTGTGCACGTCGGGAAATAATTCTGACAAAGTACCCCGAGGGAAGGGCAGCGGACGTCCCTGCTCTCCTTTCCCAGGAGGCCTCCGGAGCCGTCATAATGCTCGGGTTGTAGGAACGCATATGGGGAATACAATTTATAAACGTACAGGATACGTGAGGGAGGGGGCAGGATGAAACTTAGAGAAATATATCGGAACAAGTGCAGGCTTTCAACTTTTCATTCCACCGTGTTCGAATATACCCTTGAATTTATCTAATCAATGATTGTTCCATTAATTTCTCCATTCTTATAAAATGGGTGTAATTTATCTCTTCACTCCTGGTGACCTGGACTAATGCCCTAAGCATTTCAATGTAGAAAACCTCCAGGAATCAATCGAAAGTTTAAACTAGACAGCGAGGGTCCGACGATGGTGGGATGGGACGATTCCCGCTCGAGATCCCTTCTCTTCCCGTCGGATCGATAAGTAGGAATGGGACGTCAAAAGTTTCCGGGACCGGGAGAGATGCGAAAAAACTTCGTGTGACGAAAAGTGTATTGTTCGCGTTATTTTACGAAATTTTTATCGATTTCGGCCTTTTGTGAGGCCCTCGGGTCCCTTAGAGGAGCTCGTTAGGTAGAATGGAGGAAATTTCTGGAGGGGCGTAGGAGATAGTTTCGGGAAGGGGAGTTATTAATTTTTTCTACTTAACGTTGTTTAAAAAAACTCAATCCAGATAATTAAAGGAGACTGTGGCTCCTCGTTCACTCCTGTACTTAAGTAAATCTGTAATAATCTCCGGTCGACTCAATGAATCAAACATAAGTTTGAACCAAGGATGGTTTGATGCAAAATCCACCATTCCTGAAAATCTGAAACCAAAGGGATGAAAAGTGTGGCTGATATCGATTGAGGGAGGTTTCCACTGCGCCAAAAATATAATTGGAGTCTTACGACCTCCTCTATAGGATAAGGACCGTCACAATTCTGCGATACAATTAGTTTATTTCCCTACTGAACTAACGCTTGCATAAATCAAATACTTATCCAGATACTTAAGTCTGTTTAAGTTATCGAGTCTATCCATAACTATTATATAGTATTTATCTTCGACTTTAGGCCCTGGAGACTACTTCGACGTTATATTACGCTATATCTTATAGTGGGAGTAGAAAGAGGAGTGGTCCCCATAAATTCCCCCTAACTAAGTCGAGATGTCCAAACTTCGACCCTTGTTTACAAAACGCGACAGTGTCACGTCATCATTAACTATTAAGGATGGAGGGAATAAACTTACGGCTCGGGGGAAATTCGGGAAATTCACCATTAAACAAAAATAAATTTCCAACAGAAGTTCCATACTTCACTCAGATATAATCAGGGGATGATGGGTTTTAATAACCCGAAACGTGATATCAGTCTATTCATACTCAATTTAATCCTCCTCTTCCCCCACCATTGTTGTGTGGTGACAATGGTGTTACTTATGGTAGAGCCATCGTGGATTAAAAATTACTTATCCTAATGAAGTATAATGGAAGAAGAAAATTGGTGGAGTGGCGGAGTTACTTTGCGGGAGTGTCGGAAAAATTTTTGGAAAATGTTATACGTGTAGTTAAGGAAAACTAAACGTCTCCCCAAAACGCGCCCACTTCGCCCCTTTTCGAGTCCCCCCCGGTATCGATCCCATCCTCGCCCGAATTAACTATCGATCACGACCCCCCCCCTCACCCTCCCGAGTCCTTAACCCCATCTCCTCCTTTTCCCCACCTACGAGTTGTAAATACTTCACACTCGAGTCGGGGATGAATATTTCATGGGGCGAGGTTCTTTTTGCAGTTTCGTGGAGGGGCGGGCGCGGAGAAAACATTTGTAGAGGGTCGTTGCTGTTGTTGTTGGTACGGGGGTGGTTTTTGTACAAATATTTAAAGTGAGGGGGACGTTGGGGGATAATAAACCGCGAGGGATAATTAAACGTAAATAGTGGATGGTTTTTTTTGTCGAATCGATGTAGGAAAGTCTAGACGTTTGATTGATTAATTGTCGATTAAGTGGAATAATTGGTGGTGGTATAATTTTAATCAGTTTACGTGATCCCAAATTCTACAGCAGAGATTTTAACGCCGTTAGTTTACCGGGGTTAAACGTTCGCCCTTCTATCCAGGAGACAAAACCCGATGGAGATTCAAAATAGCCCTTCAAAAATTTGAAATTTTGCCAAAAAAACTATTTGGTCGGAATGAAAATAATCCGATTAACAACAGAGCCGTAAAATGGCGAGAACTGAAATATCCACCTATCACCAATTGATCTTGTTTCCGACGTACGCTTCTTTGTATTCCGAAGGCCGACGTTTTTTATTATTTCTACGAACTACACCGAAGAGGGAACTCGGGAATTACAGGAGAGGGATATTTTTAAAATGGGCGAACTGCTATTGGCCTGACAGGAGGGATTTTAGACGTTGTTAGGGGGGAATAGGCGAATTTGGCTGGAAACACGATGACGCGAAGGTGGGCGAGGTGGGATCGAGACGGTGAATCAGTTAATTAAGTAATTAGTTGTAAACTACATAATTACCGCCTTTCACGAAGCCCACGTGTATACTAATTACATTGATCGAGATTAATTAGGCGAGCAAGGAAAGGTTCTTTGACGAATTTGAGACCGTGTTAAGCCACGGCGGGAAAATTATAAGGAGCACCCGCCATAAGTTCGAAGAGCGGGGAAATTCTGCCTCTTCGCCATAAATTCAAATAGAGCATATGTGTCGAGCATTCGCCATAAATTCGAATGGGTCCGATGTATGCGCATTCGCCAATAACTAGGGGTATTAAAAATGGGCGTGGAAGTCCTCTGGGAAGAGCAAAATTTCCAGCTGCGTTCCCCAATGACGCAAAGTTCAATCTGTAAATGCACCGTCCAGGTTCCAGGACCCCTTCTATCCGTCTCTTATGAAGTAATTACGCTGCGTATATCGTTTTCCGCAGGGCATTACATATTCTACCAAACACGAAAATATACGACGCAAATTCCCAGATCACCCCTTCCGAACGTATTAAATTTTTCAACGATCGTTCCACCCCCCATCCCCTCCGTCAATCCGCATTACCCTTTCCCGGGAGGTCATGATGTGTTATATGAATTAGATCGGATTCGAAACGTTCGATCCGTCAGATAATAACTATATAATACGATGGAATTATAATGGATTTTCCGGGCAACGAAGGGGGTTGAAGGGTTAATTACGTTTGGGAATAATGAGTAATTAAATTTCGGACTGTTCAATGTTAACAGTCCTCGCTTGGAATTGAATTGAAATCCTTAATGTTCAGTGGAGGTAAACGTAGTTTTACTTCGTTTTTAAAATTAAATAGAGACATTACCACTTTACAAGCGGTGCACGATCGTCCATAATCGCCCTAAATTATTCAGACTATAACAACTCCCTTAGTAATGAACACTTGTACGTGTCCGTGCCATCGATCGACGTTCCGTCCAGCCATTAAACCCAAGCCCAATGAATAAATCATTAAAATGTCGTCAAGATCCGCCACCTACAAAAACATTTTATCGTCCAGGGACTTTCGACGTTTGGCTCCCGGAGATCCTCCCCTTGCTCTCCCAAAAACTATCGAAACGTGCTCTAAGGGCTGTACGTAGTAGCAGGTACATTCACTACTAGACGTGCATAACTTGATGCAGGAGAAAAGAGGGATGATTTCATGGATTCGAAGGATAGAAAATGGAGGTTGACGGGGGAGAACTTTTGTACTCAAATGCGTACAAAGTGCTTCCAATTAAGTCCCTGAAAATATTTTAATTTTGACTTAATTAACAACTAAAAGCACTGTTAATCAGTAAGTCGAGAAGTCCCTCTTTCTGTCTTGCCCTTTTGGCATCTCTTCACGCGTGGACTCTTTGGAAACCCAACTGCTCGAATTCGAAATTCCCTCCATTCCTGGCCAATCAGAAAAATACGTCCAAATGCCATGATCTAAAATTCACTCCCACGTTGGAGTTTTCACGCCTTTTATCCAGTTATTACTCAACGGATTCTGTTCAAATTTTCGCAATTAATTGGCACTGGTTAGAACTATGGGCTGTCAAAATTTGACTAAGGTATATCAAGTGGATCGGGAGTTATATTAAGTCGAATGCGATTCAGCAGGATTTCCTGCTTATTATCAAGTAAGACCGTAGTACCCGAAAACCGTGCGTATGTGCCACCTCTCGCCTGCTTAATAATTATAACTCGACGTCGGACCGCAGGGAATTCCATAATCCTTTTGGAGCAAAGCGAAATAAAAATCCCCCTTTTAGCGATTGCCCGAAGAAAGTAATTCTCCGCCTCGTTTCGAATCTCTGCCGGTCCTCATGAATTTCAAACGGCATCGATTCCGCGGGAGGGAATCCCAGGAATATAATTCCCGGGATTCTTTTCCCTTTGATGCAGTGTTCGGAGAAATGAGAAGCAATTAAATTTTTCCCAGCGATAAGGCCCGGGAACTTCTTATTGAGTTCCCCTCTTTTCTGGCGAGTCGGAGAAAAAGGAAAGAAAACGATCCGAAAATTTGAATGGCGAGAGGGTTACGCGTAAAGGTCAGACTTTCCTTTACGAAAAAGGCATTTTGGACAGGATTTATTACGTGTTCCTGTGGGAAACTCACGGTCTACTCGGACCCATCCGCTTCGCCTGCAAAAGTGCTCCGATTGAACCCTTCCCATAACTGCAGTGGCTTCACAAATCGTGGCCAGGTATACGTGAACATAAGGTAAAAGCGTTTCACCTATCAGTGTTCTCCTTGCCAGCAAGAGAGTTCATAGCTCTACTTAACTAAGAAACTAAAAATTCATACCCCCAAAATCTGTTCCTCCTCACTTCCCTTGATATACGCCCCGCGATGCCTCCAAGTTTGTCAAATTTAATTAATTCTCCGTCTCGTCGCTAATACCTCCATTATTTCCGATCCGTCTTATTTACCTTCTTTGATGTAAACTAACATACACGCTTACGCAAGTGTGCCTTCCCCACGACGATTAATCTCCCGCTTTTGCATGTTTTTGCGAAATTTTCATTTAAATATTAAACCCCCCTCGCACGAAACTCGTAATTGGATGCATACTGCGAGAGAGATTGCTCCATACTTAAGTAACAATATCGTGCTTGTACTTTGTAATTAAACCGTTGCTGTGCCCTTTTTGGTGAAAAGTTTCCCCGGAATGCATTTAGAGGCGTTGACGGAAATTTTGGGAGGCTCAAGAGTTTTCATAAGTTTTTGGTTTCGAAATTGCTTAAAACATGGAAGTTTGCACCACGAATCTAAGGTGGCTAGCAAATAATGGCTGCTATGAAGTAAATTTACCCCTTCCACTGCTTTACCGTGAAAATCGGCACGAAATTGCCATAAAACGCTTGCTCCAAACCCTCCTGCACGCGCTGCACCTCACTGATGACGACCGATCAAAAACGCGTGTCCACGGTTGCCAATATAAGCCTTAAAGGTAAGAAGTAAGAAGCAATTCCAACAAAAACATAAAGGCGTCAAAAATAATAACCACGACAGTAACGGGCTGGCAGGAGAGGTACGCCGACAACATCCCTCACTGTTGCCAACATGAAATATGCGCGCGAATTTAAATCTACATATAACCGTTTATTTAGTAAGTCTCCAGCAATCATAAGGCAATTACCGCTTCACCAGTACCAATCCAATCAGTATTTATAAATACGAACCTATTTTATTTGACTGAATGATTCATAATACCTATTACACGACGGAATAAAGTTGGCGGTAGAGATGCGCAGAATGGGGATAGGGAATTTTCCCAGTGCGCATCTCAAGGGCACCCGCCAACCTTGTTTCGTCGTAGTACATCCGTTGCCTATCCGAAACATGAACGAACCTCTCTTTGTGATCAGAAATAAATTCCCTTTTCTGCTCCCGATATCGCAGCGACACCTCCTTTTTAATTGTCCAGTGAGACTTTAGTCGGGAACGGGAGGGAAAGGAAAAACGAAAGGAACGGTGCTGGCTTTGTTCCCGTGGGGGCGCGAATGAAATATTCACGGGGGCGCGAAGGCGTACAAAAAGAATGGAATCGGATCGTACACAAGAAAACAACCCGACCGGGGACAGATAAATCTCGGGGTTTAAATCTAAGATATGAGCGAGTTTTCCCTGGGAGAAAAAAGGGAAGAAAGGGAAGGTACATTTACATAAGGACAGTAAGATGGATTTCAATAGATCGACCCGGTTTGAAGTTGACAGGACAATATTACTTGAGTTCTTTTAAGTCCCTTTATGACTATTGAAGGGTAAGGGGGTGTGACGTAATCCGAACACGAAGGTCAATAAGATGTATTGGCGGAATTCAAAGCTGCTGTCACGGAACAGAACTTTACGGCTTTCGAAAAAGTGAGGTTATGTTACTAAGGGGGCTCGGTGGCGCCCCCGATTCCTCGTCCGGCTCGACTTTAAGTAGCGCGTGCGCGTACGTACCTTTGATTTGTTCCGAGGGCGTGTCTGTGCGGAATAGGGCCGTCTCGTGGCCCTGGCCGACGGTGAAGTGGACGCGGACGTGTCGCGTCGTCGTATCCATGGGCGTTCCGGCGACGACGCCAGTGGCGGCTGCGTGGGAGGGGGCGGGCTGGCGCTCATCGCCGGCGGGGCCCGTCCGGCGACGGGGACGACCCGCGCAGCGACGACGACCGACGAGCCGACGCTGGGGCGGAGCACGCGCAAACGGCAGGCGACGCGGACGAGGATGCCCGATCGACGGCGCCGAGGGGACGGTGCTGCTGCGACGACTCGAGGGGGCTCATCCTCCTGCGGGAAATCAACTTGGTTATGACTAAAAGGACGTTTCGCTTAATACTACAGCTGTATTAAAATAAACTCAACGTGATTCATATAGGGGGGAAAATCCAGTTCTTTTTGTAGAGCGAAATTTTTGGGGAAGTGAGGCTTTTAGGATACCTCGGCAACACTGCCACTACGAGCCCTTAAATGGAGATTGCACAAATATTTGAGAAATCATTTGAAATATATCAAAAAATAACTACGTCTGCTGTGGTCGTTAAAATTTTGAACAATTTTCGTACACGCGTTTTTCCTGCGTCCCGGAAAAGTTAGTCCGTTCCCCCATCAGACAATCCTGCGGGACAACGTATCCCTGTTGACGTTCTTTGAGGTTCATCGCAAAAACGTGGAAGCGCCTAATTACATCCGCAGAGGGAAAATTCCGTTACGGAATTTTCCTCCCGTTTTCCCTCGCGATGATTTCGATTATCAACCTTCTTTTTTTATTTTCGCGCAAAACAAACGCACTCATACGTGCAAGGATAATCGTCCATTACGCTCGGGTTTAATTATCTCACTTTTTTTGTTTTCGGTAAAAAGAGCGGAAAATTAGAATTTAATTTCGGGAAGGTGCCCCATCAATTACGAATTTTTCATGGGATTTACCCCGGGCAATTTTTTAAATATTCATGAAGTCCCTGATCTGAGATCTCCTTTATGGGGGTGGTGGTTAACGCGATGTCATTTTAACTGTATTGACAGAGAAAAATTAGAGCGATGTGTCAAGCAGCGTGTTTCTTTTTTAATAAATTAATAGGCCCGTCATTACCTAATTGCTTTGGGCTGTATTGTTGGTTGCCCGATTTAGGGGCTGTAAATATAAACTTTGCTGGTCATATTGACTCTTTTCCTAGAGTTCTTTTGCAACGAAACATACTTATTCTAAATACTAAAGGAAGCAGAAGCCACGAGTAAATGAGTATTAGAAATTAGGGGTGAAAACAATCTCCTAATGAATGCCTGAACGAGACCTGATTTTAAATACAAATAAGGAGGATCTGATTACAGTTCAGTCCCTCGGCAAATAGATGTCGTGCGACTCTAAAATGAGCGTGGTAAAATAGACCATCGCGATAAAACTTATAATACCTTCGCACTGTACATAATACGGGACAGGGCGCACACGAAACGCTTGCCTTACATAATTTATTAACTTCCCTCGGCTGCCGCACGCAGGGGTCCGCAGTGTATTAACACAAATTTTCGAAAAATAAACACAAAATGATCGTTGAAAATTCAACGGTTGTATTATATACATTTATTTTAAAAATGTCTTAAAATTATGGAATAAATGTAAAGTTAGGTTATCAAATCTAAACCAGAAGTCCTCTTACTTCTTGGCAGCTCTCACTTAGTACCAATAAATTCCCGTATCAACATCAGTCTAGTAACTGTCTCCTTCGACCGATGATCAATTCCCTGTTCCCCTTTTTGTATCACGTTACTCCCTGTTAACGTTCTAAGGAAGCGGCGTTTTGATTTCAAAGGAAGGTACGGTCGTAAAAATCCCATTATATTATCGTGGAGTTAGAACCTCCCCTAGTCCATTTCAGCTTTCCCTTTTATCCCTTAGGATTGAAATTTTCAGGAATGACGGGTTGTATACCAAACTATCCGTTGTTCAAATTTTGCTCTGATTGAGTCGATTGGAAGTTATTACAAATTTACTTAATTATCGACGAGGAGCGCCGTTAAAGAGTTTTTAATTTCGCACGAATCTAAAAACCATAACGAAACGGAATAAAAGTGTCCCGAAGGGTAGGAAGTTTCACTAAATTTTCACGTTCGCTTTTTACTTTTCCCATCCGTTATTTAAACAAAAAATTCGAATCAAGCGTCACGGCGGAAAATCTTTCATATTTGTTTACCGATCTCTCCCTGAAATTGTCGGGATCAACGGGAAGCGAGGGAGAGGGGAGAAAGATCCAATATTCTTGTACAAACAACCGTGGTGAGAATCGAAAAACCCGCCCTTCTTGAAAGCTTTGAGGGGAACGGGACGTCCAAGCTCGATGTCAGGAAATTTTGAGTTTCTTATAAATTAGTTAAAATAAAACTTTCTTGTGATCACCAAAAAGATAAGTATGAAATTGTGCGATAAAAAGGAGCAACGACGTTCCAGGAACGTCCTCAGGAAAATGGGCCCTTGGTCTTTAGGTTGGTATTCCTGCCTTCGTCAGATTTTGATATGTCAGAACCATCCTCATAGAAGAAATGTCCTTAGGGGTAGAAACATGAACCACCTGCAAAATTATAGAACAAACAGAAAGAACTGCTACATTTCTTATGCTGGGCTCAAGTCATAAGACCCTCCTCAGTATAGATCCATCATCCAGTACAAAAAATGATAGTACCCCATAAGTCCCATTATCCTACCTAATATTTCAAATCTACCCACTTTCAGGTAGTCGGTTTCAGATTTCAATACTTGGAATAACCAGTTTTAAGTCACAATGCAACCCGACTAAACAGCTTATCGGAGCTTAAAATAAGTAAATGAAGGAGAAGTGCCTTTTAAGTAATTTCACTTGCCCTTGAGCAGTTCATAAGTCGACTTTAATTAAACGGTAATTAAGTTGGCGAATTTCGGCCGGTGTATCGGCGAATTCGCCATAATTAATTCTATAACCGAGCATAATTAAACGGAAAATCGTAGGAACGCGCGTCGAACGGTTGACGTCTCCTTTGTGGGAAGTGATCAGATAAAGTTTAGTCTAAAACGCGAGAGCGGCAAAGTCAAAGTTCACCGGAAACGTACCCGTTCGAATTATGAATGGGACGCAACATAATACTTGTTGAATAATTTATTTACTTCGCTTATCTCGAAGGATAACAAAGTGTTTCGACGTTTTCAAACGCGACTCGTGTCCCTTCCCGGCTATCAGTTTTACGCATGAGGAAAAATTGAAAATATTCATCGAAAGTTCTATCGCTGAGCTAAACAGTACTGGGTACTACAAAACAAACTTTTTCCATGTAAATCACCGTTTCCCGATTTCAAGCCTTCTACGCTTTAATTTCAAGTGAACTACCCTTAACTTTTGCACTAAAAATATCCGCACTACGCCTCCCTTTCTCCTCGTAACAAGTTTTGACCCCACTCCCCCCGATCCGCGCGGGTCTCATTTCACACCCCTGACCGAGGCAATTTAGCGACCCACACATAGACACAATTTTCACGTGGAACCATAAAATTTTTCCCTTGCGAGGGGAAAATTAAGTTTTCCGTCTTGCGGAGTTAGTTGAAGTTATAGGCGCAGTAGCGGCACCAGGAGGATTCGTCACGGAGCAAAAATTAACTCGGTTATGCTCAATGACTAGTGAACGGAAAATTGAGTCAAAAATCAGAATAAATACGTAAATAATTGAAAATCGATGGTGTGATTAACTGGGCGAATTTCCCGACTTCCGCGGATTAAGTCCGCGCGTTTTCCGACTTCGTCGTACTTACACCGCCATAACTGATCAATTCCCCCAGAAAAGGCGCAAATTTTCCGACCATCGCGTTTTCAGATAGCGCATTTTCCGATCACTTCCGATAAAAGTGAGAATTTTCCGACATTCCCAAGTGAAGATCGAGCATTTTCCACCACAGGTCGTAGCCATTCGTTTTTAATCCACCACCAATGAAATCGCACAGTTTTCGACCGACACCAATGTTAAAATTACCACTAAAACGTCATTCCCGATCAAAAATCCGGGATCAACCGCGGTCATCCCCTCGTTTACTTCATAAAGGGGCGCGACATTATAATTCCACCTCTCCCCTCGACTTCCCCTATTCTTTACTTTTTTCATTTAGCGCGCGTGACAACTTTAATTCGATAAAACGTACGCGCCCGTGGGGTTTTCCCCCGATTCCCGAATTCGATTCCGGGAACCGAAACAATCTTACGCCGTGGGAATCCCCGGGAAACCTTAAATTACAACGTCAATCCCGCGCCATATTCCGCGTCCCCCGAGGGGGTGCGGGGGAAGCTGTCGTCGGGAGGGGTCCCCCCTAGTTATTCTTTTTTCGGGAGAAGGGGGAACGTGTCTTCCGAACGGGGGGTGGGACAGGGGACCCCCAAGGCCTCAGCATACTTGGACGTCCAATTATTTGGTGTGCTGTTATATCAGGACAACCAAGGAATAGTGAATACATCTGTTTAAAGTGTCTAGATTTTCACTATATCGCCGCACGGAGAGGATACAGCTGGGCGGAATGGATAAAGCGGCGGCAGGCTTTGTGACCGGCATCATTTATTACGAGCCAGAAGTGTTCCCTTTACAATAACAGGGGGGATGAAGGACTGATATAGACAGTTCTATTTCCAAACAGGATTCACCAAACCTCTGGTGAATGTAAGATAAGCTTTCCTTTGTTCAAAAAATTTACGTCAGCAATGTAATTTATAGCCGATGGAGCCACTAACCCCCGCAGTAATTGTTTCCCTTGGTTTCAGACCCTCCTCAGTTCCTCCACTTTTTCGACTCTCGCCAATTAAGAGGGAGACACAAAAGTCGACGGGATGAAAAGGGAGTAATGATCACCTCCCATCCAGAAAACTACGTAATGTTCCTCCCCCCGCGAAATTATCCTGTCAAATGACCGGGAGCCGACGTTTCTCGGCGCGGGCGGCCCGTCGCCAGGGAGACGCCGACTGACGTCATCCGACGACGCTCTCCGACCTGGACGTGATTAAAAAAATCCAGAAGGAATGAGGGATAGTCGGGAATTTGAATATGTTTTCGTGCAATTCGTTGTAACTTCGTATTATACGACGAAGTAAAGTTGGCGGTTGAGATGCGAGGGAAAGAAGGTAGATGAAGATGGCAGTCAGCAGGGAGTGCATCCATTGATACGTGGTGGTCGGAAAATGCGCGATCTGTAACCGCGAACGATGGAAAATTCGCGGATTTTCCCGAGACCACGTAGTTAAGACCATATTGTTTGTTCGAAGCAAAATACCTTCAACAGCACAAAACAGTAAAATCGAAGTAGCAATATTCAACAAACGAAATCCTCCCATCACCCCAAGACAACGAAATGTAGGCGTAATAGAACACAAACGAGGAAAAAAGCCGAAATTACGAAAGACAGAGTTAAGTTCATCCCCTCGACCAACATTACTTCAAACCTAAGATCCCCTCCAGGAAACCGAACTGAAAACAATGACTCAAAGGGAGATACACCGAGACGCCCCTCCCACTTTTCTCGAAGTTTCCGGACGGGACAACTGCGAGAGAGAAATAAACTTCTAACTTAACGAGAACTTACTTATCTTGTTAGTGACGAGTTCCACTCACGGGCTAAGTAAAAAGATTGCGTCCCGTGTAATCGGGGGAAAGTTAACGGGTACGAGAGGAGGCACAGGAACGTGCAAACTTCGTAAAAATCGCAGGGATAAGACGGAGAGATTAACTTTGTTCGGGTTCGTTCGTGTCGAAGTTTTTAGTTAGTGTTGCCGCGAGTATTCTGGACTCCTTCTTCGGTATTTCCCGAGCATTAGAAGGGAAGGATGACTACTATGTCAACATACAAAGCGGTGAGCTAATTAACTAGCTAAAAAGGTTAACTCGTATAGAGTTGATCAATAGAGATTTCTTTAGTACAGTACGGTTGGAAAATGCGCGATCGTAGTACGTAAAGATCGGAAAATTTTCAGCTTTTTTAGCAGGTTCGGCTCCCGTTGATATCGTGTGGTCCGAAAATGCGCGATGTGTAATTACGGAAGTTGAGAAATTCGAGGATTTTCCCGAAACACTCGGATTAATTATGTTACCATGAGTAACACAAACAGCGAAGCTCGGGAAATTCGAGAATTTTCCGAGGACGCTCAGAGTCCATTCACTATAATCCCGCGAGTACGTTGAGGTCGGAAAATGCGCGATCTTAAACCGCGAAGGTCGGAAAATTCGCAGATTTTCCAGAGACGGAGCTGATTAATTGTGCTTCCGCGAGTACGCTGGGTCGGAAAATGCGCGATCTGTAATTGGAAAAGTCGGATGCAAACGGGATGAGCCCGTTTACCTAACTAGATGGAAATTGTTTTTGGAAGTTTTGAAAAATATTCTTCGTAGTTACCGTTTGAAATTGTGTTAATTTTTTGCAGATTATTCAGACAGTTTTTAACTGAACGTTTTTATCGTATATTTTTATTATTACAAATGCAGCGAGGCAGCCCATGGAAAAATTCTCGAAAAGACAGCGATTTCGCCAAATCGAAACCGACTCGAACTCTCCCCTTCCGCTTCGAACTTTCACCGATAACTCCCAACTTTCCTTTCCCCTTCTTTTTAATGAAAGTCCCATAATGAGATCTTTGTTCGAAGTCGAAGCGTTGATTTTTTAATCAAAAAGCTCACTGTTATTTCTTCACCCACTCGGCGATATTGCCTTTTCGTTTCTTCGAACTTTAAATTAGTAATTAACTCTAGGGCGTCTCTATTCCCTCTTCACTCCTCGAACAGAGAGGGGAGGGGGGAGTTTCCAAAAGCGAAAGTGATTAATTCGGTACGATTGCGTTAGGTTAAGTTAAAAGTAAAATCACTGACGCGCGTACCGATCCCGTTTAATAATTTTCCTCGCGAGTTCCGCTAATCCTACGCCGATTGTCCCCGCAAATCGATTTTAAAATTCACGGTTCACGTGTTGAATGCATCGCCGGGAAAATCGAGAGGAGATTAACATGCGCCATACGAGGAAATTTTGATCCAAATGTATTTTTCGGATACGACATTTTAACCGATGGTTAAAACGAGAAAATTAAGGGTAGGTACGCTTTCCCTCTCTCCGTCATCGTTAAAACAGACGAATCGCTCGCACTTTACTACCGTACGTGTAATTACACGTCTCGAAAGATAATTTGTCAGGAATCTATCATCTTTATTCCTCCTCGTTTTACTCGAATTTGCACTCATTACATTTTGTAAAGCGATACATTGTACGATAATGTCTCTCTTATTCTCGCGTAAAATTTATCGAAGCCCATAAAAAGTAGACGGGATGGAAGTACATCGAGAGGGATTAGGAGTTGCGACACTTTACGCTAAGCAGATTAAAGTTATGATGAATTCCCCAGCGCCGTGCTTTTGATCACAATGTCGCCGATGAAACGACACTATAAACGGTTTATAATATTATTTTTATACGGGCTTAAGGCTAATTACTTTTTTACATTGTAAGGTGTAGTTTCGAGTAGCTCATGCAGCGTTACTTTGTCTAGTGCCTATTATATAGAAGAGGAAAAACAGATATTCACCGCCTTATTTGTAGAATTCAAAAAATCTTTAATAACCCCAGTTCTACTGATCCTATTTCGTTCAATTTTGTACTAGGGATGGAAAACAAAATAACCCACCACCTCTGAAAATTTCAACCCCGAGGAACAAAGGGTGCCAGGCCTGTTGAGGGCAGAATCTTTCAGCTAACAAAACTCATCTTAATCGCTTTTTAATAGGTTCGTTTAGAGTTCCTTAGAACGTCATTTTCGAACATTTATTCTGCTTGCGGGTCGTGTGCAACGACACGTCACATCGGCGATCGTTTATTGGTCGGAAAGTAGGGAATTTATTTAAGCAGAAGATTGCGGCCTTTGAGGTACCCTCGAGGACCTGAAGGGGCGACCCAACCTGGAGCCCTTAGAGGGACAACCCCGGAGCGACCCTGCCACGGTTTCAGTTCGACACTTAAGTGACATTAAAAGTTACGCCTTTTTTTAGTTACTTGTCGACAAGTCAAAGCAATTGAAATTACTTTTAATCACGAAAAAATACCCTAATACACCCCTTCTGGCAAATAAGTGTTTTACAATTACGTCCGCCGTCCCCGTAAAATAATCCAAACTTTTTCCCCCAAGAGTGCCTGGTTCTCCAACAGAATCGCTCGCGTTTGAAAAAAAAGTCGATTACACTCGCAGCGGGAAAGTGTCAGGATCTTAATTATTCAGCGCCCGTGGGATATTTACTTCCAGGCAACTCCCATCTTTTTCCTTCGGTAAATTGAACTCTCACCCGACCATCGATCATAATTTAGAACCGAACGTTACGATTAATACTTCACGTTTTCCGGTAAAGGGGAAGCAGAAGTTTATATGCGAGTCGTAATTATAAATAGTCAGTTTACCTTCCGCAAAGAAATTAATAATGTACGTTCAAGTGAACTCCCGGCTGATTAAAGCGAATTCAAAATCCCGACGTTGCGATGATTTATATTCACTAGTGGGAACGAGACGGGCCCTCCTGTTGGATATTTATTTTGTAAGAGTTAATTCTCTTTAAGGCCCTCGAGTTTCATGAAGTTCGAAAATTATCCCTCTCCCGTTATTACCCCGCAATTTAAACGAACCCAACGGGGCACATTTTTTGCCCAACATATCGACCGGTATATATTTTCCGTTTTCCTTTTTATCTAAACGAATTTCGACAAGTTTCCAGGAATCCCCGTCTCCTCGAATCGAGGGAATTTAATTTCGTCCTGCAGATATACTTCGGGACACGAGAAACTTCCCTCCTTCTCCCTTTCTTTTCCCGTGTAATATTCATTCATTTCGTTTATCCAGAATTTCAATTTTGGGGCGGGAGGGGAAGATTATGGAAAAGCAATATCTTACTTTTTCCGCTGCTGCGAAAGCCACGAATTACGTCGGGAAGGGAAGAAGGGAAAGTGTCGAGCTTTGCGCGTCCCTAAAGATATTTTCGACCGAGGAGGACTCATTAGATGAACTCGTTACGTCTGATCCCAATTAGGAGAATTTTCTCTTCCTTTTTCGACCGGATTGAAGTTTAAATTAAGAAATTTCAATGCTGAAGTTAATTAATTACAAAAAGAAATATTAACACCTATCAAGCTAGGGGTGGGTCCTGAGATGATCCCACCTCCCCCGTGGTTACATACTCTGATTCGTCTTATCGAGAAGGAGGGGGAAGTGGGAGGAGTTAAAAGAGTCCCAGCTTCTCCAAACAGGAGGAGTTGGAGGAGGAGAAAGAACAAGCAAACCCAAATAGGGAGGAGTAGCATAAGTTCTCTGACACCTAAATTTATACTGCATAGAAGAAAAAACTCGAAATTTGATTTGAATTAGAGGCGTGACTCAGATGACTTCGCCTCCCTCCACCTCTCGCAAGTGATCACCTTGAAAGCGAAAAGAGAAAATGGGCGGGGCTAAAATTCCCCTTTTCCAACACTCTGAATTCCCATTGGATCTGTAGCGAGTAGGAGGGGCTGAATTAGAGGCGTACCACGCGCGACTCCTCCTACGACCTGTTTTTAGATTGGTCATCTCTAACCCCACCAAGCGATACAATTAAAAATTAAACACCAAGAGGTACGTGCTAGTTTCTTTAGAATTTTGAAAGGCTGTAATTGGCTAAAAATTGCATCTGTCCCACTCTAGGATACTTGTTTGAACCTTAACGAGAAAAAGGGCTTTTAAATTTAATCTAGATCGTTTAATCATGTAAATTTTGAACGCTACAAAGGATGTAGGATAGAAATACCGCGAGAGGGAATGCAGGAGGGGTTTAATTCACGATTCAGGAGGTGAAATGACACGACCTCCTTTATCCCCTTGAAGAGATAAGTTCAATTCTCTAAATTTCAATGAGGGGATGTGCGAATCCTGTTTTGGTCGATCCCATCGAAGCGGGGGGTGGTTTCACATCTGAAACCTTAACAGATGAATCGAGTTATCGTGAATAACAGTCGATCCTACTTAATTACGGGGACTGATGGTTAATTTAATTTGTCTGACCCCCCGTCTCATTCTTTATCCCGTAATGAAAGTGATCGGATAGACGCACGATACAGAACGCGAGGTCCCTTTTGTCTAGCCAGCGCATTGTTTTTTGGGAATCCAGGGCAAAAGGGGAGGTACACAGAAAGAGACAAAAAATAAGGAACAATGGGCTTTTCCGGGAAGAATTGCCGTCGTTTCCGTTACGAGACAGGAAACGCACCTTCAAATCGGCGTCGGGAAAGTTACAGAAAGTGTCACGAATTTTTGAATTGCGAAAATTGCGGGTAATTTTTTGGTGGGGATGGTAACAGATTTGACTATAGTCGCATAATAATTTATGCCTCATACCTAATTGCTATCAATTGAGTCCTGTAGATCGCACACAGATAATATGTGCGAGTTCCCTTCGAAAAACTATCGACTCGCGTAATTAATGCCAGACACTAATTCGCCGTTAAATTCAACGAATCGTTAATTACTCGAATGCAGATTTACTTCCAACGTAGTTACAACGGATACGACCCGGGGGTGTATTGTGTGTTACAGTACGGTACAGCATCGGAATTAATGGAACGGAATTTATTTGTGATCATTAAAACGAACTATCTATGATAATTAGCGCGGGGATACACGAACGATCGTTTATCTTCGATGCCACGTGGCATACAAAAAAGCCCATACAAAAGTTTTAAGGACATACCCATCATTGAGCCATTGAGGCTTCAGAAACTTTAGCTGAGAGTCGTATTTGAAGTATTTCTGCGCAGTATCTTGTAAGCCTTCCTTGCGCAGCACCTTTGTCCCCTTTTCACGGGTATGATTTAAGTTGTAAATCCACGGACCTGCCATATTGGACCGGCCATCTTGAATTCGTGACCATCGGCGACTTAAAAACCTCCCTTATACCAAATGTGGCATAGATCGGTCGATTTTCGAAAATTTCGTCCGCAATATTGGATCGACCATCTTGAATTTTGCAAATATGACCTTAGATTAGTGATGAGACGCCTCAAAAACTTCCCAGTCATAATTTCGACATAAAAAATGATTTAAAAATGTATGACAACAAATTATTTGTTCATGACCAGCAGATCCCTTTAATCTCATCACGTCATATTAAAATGGCTACAACTTTTAAAAGAATCATCGTATGACACCATACGAGAGCTCATTGTGAAGAAGAAGAGTAATCCCAAATGATGGAATAGGTAAGAAAACGTAAACAAATTTTGGGTACCCTGTATCTATATATCTAAATAGCCCAAATAACCATTTTTCATGCACATAACCTCAAATATCTTAAAATCGTCACGTGACCGGCCATTTCTGAGTTTAGATTCCGACGACCCTTTTAGACCGTGAAAACCCTTTTTAAATAGGGGGAAATCAGGCGGACGCGCCATTTTGACGTGTAGAAATGGCGGATAGACACCGAATTCTGATTGGTCAAAAAAGGAAATTACCAAATCCTGTGTCGGTGAAAAAGTTAAACTTTTCGAAATTTAAATTTCCCCCGCGCCGAGTAATTCCGGTCGTAACGTTTACCTCGGCTGACAGCCGTATTGTGCCCCGTCTCCCCTATTACCTAACCGTGCCGTACAATGGATTTCCGTAACGCCGTGAGAAGTTTACACAATAACGTCACCTTCTCTTGAAATACGGAGAAAATTTTCTTTTGTGTGTACACCTACGCGCATGAAAATCGGACGTACCGACGCGTCCGGATGGGGAAGCGTGCATTAGGGGAGATTCGCATCTGTTACGGGACTCCCGGGGAAGGGAAATCTCCCCGCGGCTTTCCCGGGGACGGCGAATCGGGAAAATCGTTCCCAAAAATCTGAATCAGTTACATGTCATACCTGGCCAGGGTTCTACACTTAGCCGCAATGCAGCTGTTGTCGAGGACTAGGAAGAAGCCACCACCAGCGAAGTAGACAGGTCCTGCTAGGGCAGCAAGTTTCCTACAGGAACGAGAGCAGAATTACAAGAAAAAATCCTTTGATTTTATACTTAATTTCGAATAAATTGGCTCTCTCTTATCCCTCTGACTTAAAATTTTCGGGAATGATGGATGTTATGACGTTAAATTTCAGAGAATCAACAGAAGCGTAATACTGTCACCATTATTGAAAATTCTTTAAGAATTATTAAAGGAAAAACGTATGGACGCCCCAATTTCTGCTTTCAATTTAACTCCCTGTTTTCCCGTTTTAGCCTTTCCTGGAAAACTCCCACGACAACCCACTCATTCATTGTCTCCCTATAATTTATTATTAATAAGAGCGAGGGAGGTAGAATGAATAGCGTGCAATAACGATAGTCCTCGCGTCAACTGATGAAGTAGATAAGTATAACGATACCGAGACGGCGGGAGGGTAAATATTTTTACGGCCCAAGAGGGGGTAAATTACAGTTATTTCCTCGTCAGTCGTCGGCATAAAGGAAGGGAAAGTTTCCGAGGCCGACTGAAGGGCCTTTCCCTTACCGCAGGCAGGTTCGCTCTCGAGGGTACGACGTGGGATCCTTGGGATTCTAAAAAAAAATCATGGATGAATATTAGTGGTTGCATGGAGAAATCCTGTGGGGGGAGAAAACAAGGGAGAAAAGTTTTTGGTCAATGGTGACAAGAATCGAGAAGAAGTGGCGCCATTCACAGCTACCCATGTTATTGTGAAGACTGATGGGTGGCACTGCTAATAATATAAGAAGAATGTGCAAAACTCCTTTCAATCTACGGGAAATCCTTCAAACGTTGACAGAGTACTTAAAAGGAACGAAAGGCCACCGGCGAGGCTTGACGAGGCGAGGCGAGGCGAGGCGAGTATGGACTCAGCACAGAAGAGGGAAGAAAAGTTTTGTACACGCTGTCTTCCCGAATTGGGCTATGGCAAATGAAAGGAGAGAGAGAGAGAGAGAGAGAGAGAGAGAGAGAGAGAGGCGTCAGTTTCTCTTTTCTTTGCCTCGTATGCTTCACATGTATAATGTAAAATACCCGATACTTTAAAAAATATATATTTTAAGGGTGGTACCGGGGCTTTATTAATAAATTTGACGAATTTAGAAGGCACCTCCACCCTTCCCTTCTAATGACCATCGCCCGCAAGCTCCACAGGGAGTTAATTAAAGCGAACACGATACCACGATACATTAAAACCCCTCCGTACATTAGAATTATTATCCCTTCGAGGATTTAATGAACGCTTCGATCCGATACACGTCGATACTGTTATTATTGGTCCCTTTTATTTTATTTTTTTTTATCCCGACAAATCACCATTAACCCTGATCGATGGGCTTTCGGGCGAATCCGATACGCAAATTTTTTACGTTACCATCGAGTGTCGACTTACGTGCGTATCCGAGCCGCGGCGACGGGGACCTGAAACAATAGAACGAGGGAAATCAGAATTTTTCATAAAAGGCATTACCATGCAGGTTAAAAGGGCGATGGCCAGGTCCTTTTAAGAGCTAATTTAATATGGCGGTTTACTGCACAGATCTCGTCAATTTGAGCCATGACGTCTTTTACAGGAGCGAAAAAAAGCTCAACACAAACATCCCTTGGCCTTGTGTCTGTCCCTGTGGCACTTTTCTTGTCAATTAATTGATCCAATGACTTGGGTTATAGAGTGTTTTAAATACATTTCCTCTTAACTCGAAGCCCGACGCTTTTATGGACTCAAAATGGCAAGTAATAGTTTGGTATAAGGATTCTAAAGGGCGTACAGGTAATTTTCAGTTATAAATACTCAGAAAAAACGAGTGACAATAAGTTTTGAAGAAAGCTGAAGGAAACGTAAGTGTACAGCTGGGGAATTCAATATGGCCGATCCACTACGGTGTGAAAGGTCACGGCGAACTCAAAATGGTGGACCCAAAATGGTCGAAATTTTCCCTCAGACGCGACCATTTCGTCTGCAGTTAGTTTCAACCTTCATTCATAACTGCAAGGCTCGCTGATTTTTTTTTAAAGTCGAATTCCCAAGCAGCATCTTCTGCTCGTTCCTTTCGTTATTTTTTTCCTGCTAGGACAACGGCAGTCCAACCCAGACTACCTTGAGACTGTACACATTCCAACGCAAAGGTCGTACGTTACTCTCTCGGGCTGAAAGAGAGAGGGGGGAATAAACAAACAAAAGATCTCGCGAAGATTTTTCACAAGTTCACGGTGAGCGTGCGCGCGAAAGACCTCGAATAATAAAAATTGTGACTAGAAAATTACATAAGCGTTCAGGAGAACGAACCTGACAAACTTAAAACGTAAAAATGCGGAGATGAAGAAAAATGCCTTAACTCGAGTTGGTTTCAAAAAATTATCCAGCCATCTCTGGAATAATGTTTTATAACCCGCAACCTCGTCTGTGCTCTGCAGCCTCGCCCCGGGATAATTTCCATGCCCCCTTTAAAAAAACTAGGCTAAGTGCGCTTACGCGATACAGGCAAGTCTCTCCCCCGTATTCCCTCTCTTGCTCCATTATTATTCCTCTCCGGAGAGGGCTCGAGCGAAAATTATACACTTTATTAAAAAAGAATTCGTTAAGGGATCCCATCTAATTCAGGGGATGGTTTCGCCCTTAACGAGCAGTTTTTAAATTACAACGGGTGACTTCTCTCATCTTTTTATTTTATTCCCGTTCCGGTCCCTCCCGCGGGATACCCGTTCGCTCCCTAACGGAGGAAGAGGACGTCCGTCTTCGCTGAATTCAGTATGGATCGTGCAGGGGAAATATCCCGGAGGACGTTTCGGGGTTGGTAAAAATCGAAAGTGTGTTACTAAGCGCGAATTTGAATAATTTTGATATTGTCTCGTCTCATCCAAAAAAAATTCTTTTTGAAATTTTTCGGAATTTACAAAAATCGATGGGTCTTAAGGCGTATCTCTAAAGCTCTTAAAAAATTCACTACATTTTACGGTCACTATCAATTAAGTGGCGAACTGAGACCGTGGTGGCGGTCGCCCTTCTAAGGGTTCAGAGGAGGGTCGCTCATGGTTGGCCTTTCCTGACACTGGTGTTCCTCAAGGTACATCACTACTAGCCGTTTGATGAACAAGGCAACCATGAAGATTTTATTAACCCATTATATCTCAAAAATATCTCTTTTCTTTTTTTAAAGACCGCGTTATTAACAATTTGATTACAAGCACTTTTTGATTAAAGACTTTTTGAGGAAATACGAAAAATTTTAATGGTCCATGCATTTTCGGAAATATCTCAAAAACTGCCCTATATTTTCAAAAGAAATTTGACTCTCCTTTTTTTGAGACACAATTTTTGATAAAAAATCCATAAATTCAAAATTTGTCAAAAAAATAACGTCGTCATTTTTTTACAAAAGCTGTGGACATCGAAAAACCTTAATTGCACGTTTTTAATATTACTAAAATAAAATTATGCAATACCAAGTATCAAATGGGCCGAAAAATCTTTCGAAGAAAACCCCGAAGAAGTTATATGGAAAACAATGAGTAAAAACGACAGGTGACAAGTGAATCCCATTTTGCCGGGCAAATTGGGGCTTTTAAGCCCAAAATCACATCCTCGGACTATTACCGTTTTCCCCTAACCGCTTTCACTTAACGTCCACTCCCGTTTCCGACGTCAGGAGGAAAATTCGACGCCTCGGCAACTTTCCCGGGTCCGGGAAAACCGCCGAAATATGCCTGTATCTATTTTTTTCAAATAGCCGGAGAAATCGCTTCTTAAAGGGAAAATTTGAGAAAAACCGAAATGTGATCAATTATATCGTACAGGATTTAGCATATGAAGGAAACTAGATTGGGAAAAACTGTAATGTCCATTAGGTGTAATGGGATATCTTGAATTACCAAGAATATTTTGGAAAAATTGGTAGAGAAAACAGTGAGTTTTTAGTTTGATAGGAAAAATTATGTGGAAAACTGAAATGACGACATCCTGAAAAAATATTGAGAAAACCTAAAATGTAGCCGTTTACAGTTTTCAAATAACGGTAAAATAAATCAAAATTGATCTTAAAATTACATCTTTTTTTAAAAGAACATCGTATTTTGCAAAGAAAACCCGGAAATGAGAAGAAAACTCGAAATATAATCGTGTTTCTAGTAATGGAAGATGGCTTGTAAAGGAACCCCTGGAAAATGGCGAAAGGCGCACGTTTTGTTATTACAATTTTCTAAATAGCACTTTTTTGGCAATGAAAACTGAAAAGGGGAATGTGTTTATTCTTTTAATGATGGAAGAATTTGCATAGCATGGAAAATCCCGAAGAGCACTGAAAACTTTGAAAAATAAAGCAAAACCGATACATGATTTTTTAAATAACATGGAAATTCGCTACAGAAAAAGGAATTTTGGAAAATATGGAGAAAACTCAAAAGCGGTTAGTAATTATAACGTTTCAAATAGCTTGCACAAAGACATGATAGGTTCATTCAATTTTTACTATTTTAATTTGCATTGTTCCGCTGCTCGATATTTCAAAACCCTTCCGCGCCCGCGTGTCTGGTAGTGTGCGTAAGTTTAGGGCTTTCTCATCGCAATTGTGCAAGTGGCTTAGTAGATCGCGAGAAAAACCCAAAGGCGCCGTTTAATATTCGGTACCGCGTGAGCGCAAGTCCTAAAATTAAATTTGCATATCCGATCGTATTACGTCGGATTATCGTCCCCGATGAAACGGGCGAGTTTTCGGCCTTTTAATCCCTCGACGAATTTCCCGGCGTTTTCCCACGTTATCATTCGCGTCATGTCCGAGGCGACATTTGCATCTCAAAAGAACGTTCGCCTCGCGGAAAACGCCCGCCCGCGGTAGGAATAATCGCGGGAAAAATTTTCCCTGCATACGAAAACGTTATCGCTGATAGGCGAAGCCTGATAACCGAAGATCGGCGACGGTAAACTGTTTAAAGAATCCCTCGTAGCGTCGCTTTCCTTTCCTTTCCTTTCCCGTCAAATTTATTACCCGTCGATAGATCTCATTTCGCGTCAAGGAAACTCGATTCGGGGATCGCGCGTCTCGGTTATCGCGACGTTATTATACTCGTTCTGATTGGTCGCCGATGAGAAAGAAAGAGACGTGGAGACCCTCGATTTCGTTACGGTAACGGGAGAAACGGGTGGATATCCAGGAATTTACTCCGATCATTATTTTCGAATAAACCTAAATTGCTCTTTAAGGAGGGGAGAGAGAGAGCAGGGTTCCTGTAACCTGAAGGAACGCATCGTTCGTCTTCATGGCGATGCTGCCCTTGGGAAGACCCGGAGCGACCCTGCCCGAAGCCTCCAGAAAGACACCACAACAGTTCCAGTGGCATTGACTCAAGGGAGACCATTTGAAACTTTCATTTACCCCTGAAACTCCTGACGACTTGAACGCACGTTCCCGATTTTAATATGGCAACGAAATGACCTCAGACGAATTTTTATGTTTTTCTGTTTTAAGCGCAGGTTATGTAAATGTAACCCAAGGTCCTTCCGGTGCCGCAGGGAGGATAAGGCTCGCGCCAATTAACGCGAAAGTGGCGCCAGCTACACCTGCCCGACTTGTCCTCGAGCCGCAGGAATTTCACCGGACCAATGGCGCGCGGCAGAAAGAAAATTTTTGATCGTCACGCTACAGGAGTTACCAATCAACTGTATGCGATTTTAAACTGCCCTTTTCTATTGAAGTTACGTCGCTATAAACGGTGAAGAGGGCATTAGGGATGACCCTACGCACGGCGATAGTCAGACAACCTTTACTTTACTTTACAACTATGCCCATGCGCACTCCACCGCTTAATAAACTCATTGGTTACAACAACTACTCGTATTACACTTTACTGGTACTGGTAACGTATAGGGTGCGCACTAAATTACACAAAAGTATCATTTTTTCCTGTAAATTAATACCGTTAACGTCATGAAACACTAAATTTATTTTAATTTGCGGCATAAAACCGCCGCCGTTCGTTTTAACGGCGCCGTTTAATTAAACGTGTCGTGTATTTCTTTTCTGTTACGATTCCGTAATAAAATTATCGTTCTGCGGTTAACACTTTGTGTGTGTTTGCACCCCCGTTAAATTTAACTGGGGGAAAACTTCCGAGCATTCGACTAGATTAATTAGAAACATGTCTCCCTATTAATTACGTTATTACATATGTAAACCTGTTGGGTTTCGTATAATT
Organism: Cryptocephalus primarius; assembly: GCA_963576515.1. Classification (NCBI taxonomy): domain Eukaryota; kingdom Metazoa; phylum Arthropoda; class Insecta; order Coleoptera; family Chrysomelidae; genus Cryptocephalus; species Cryptocephalus primarius. Next base: position 1,257,903 of record OY754949.1, on the reverse strand, counting down.
GGTCGTTTGACAGCGAACTTAACACGACTGCTCCCATCAATCTAGTTGCACTTTCACAAAAATATTAAATATCTCGTATAAACAAAGGCACGGCGTGATCCAATATTTAATCAACGCCGTTAAATATTTACTTGCCTACAAAGTAATTGTTACTGTTAGTTAAATATTTACTAGACAGAAATTTTATTTATCTATTTACACGAACTCAATTTTTCTTTATAAGGCAGAAAATTGACGGAAAAATATTTCCCACACGTGAAACCTTGTGTGTAGAACAAAAGATTACACGCCGGATACGTAATAAGGGTATTTGCATACCGGCCATTGTAGGTTTTAATGGAAGATTTAACATGGCCGTATTATCGCCCAGTCGGAGATTGGATAATGGGTTATGTGGAGGGGGAGGGTCGGGATTCGCGTTGTCAGAGGGATGGGACCCCGTATGTAAATCCAAACGCATTTATCCTAATTATAACGGACGCAAAACGGGATAGAATAACGCGTCGATTAAGGTGTGGAATCCTACCGACTGCGCCAGTTATATTTTTGGGACCGTTGACGCGGATTTGATTACCATTTGATTTAATAAGTGACCTACAATGAGAAAATATGGTTTATCTGAATTGTAACGTACGTCGTAGTATAATTTATCAAGTATAATTCTGAATATCGGCATTGATTATGGCCTTTAAGGCAACAGATCTTTACCCATTTGTCCTTGTGACAAGACTACCCCTAATACAATGTTTTATCCATCTGTGGTCTTTGGAATTAGAGCTTTTTTTAAAGGGTCTTCTCTATAAATCACGAGGGTTTTGATGCCGAAGTCTTGGCTGGTCGGTGTGTCTCTTAGAAATACTGCTTGGTATTGGTGGTGGTCTTTAAGATAAAAACCCTTTACCCCACTGTATCCTACCGACTGCGCCACAAAGTATTATAACAGGTTGTCATAGAATTCCACCGGAACAAACAAGAAATCGAGTCAATAAAAACGCTTGAACAGATGGCGCTGCGGATTTACGGTAAAATTAGTGACGTTATTATCTCGGCGAAAACTGCTACGGTTTTAACCGAACAAATCCCGCGCGATGTTCAGATTTACATCCACTTTCCTCGATAACAGCTAATGCCCATGTTGTAAAGTTAAATTAGCCTTAAGGGCGGGGGTGGAGGGGGGAATATTGGAGAGTAACCTCAGATAATTTCGTTAAGATCCCCCTTTCATCCGAATTACAGTAAATTAGCTCCCCCCCTCTCCCGTTTAATGCCTTCGAGAACATTCCCTAGCACGGGATCGATACTTTGAGACGATGCGAAACACGATATCAAAACGCGACTGCTCGTAACAAACTTTCGATTAGAAGGAACTCGATATTAACGAAAAAACGTTTTCAACGCGTGTCCCGAAGTAAACGAACACCCGGTATAAGTCCTGACATAACCCCGAAAAAACCTGAACTTGCTCTTTCCTTAGAGCTACTCCTTCATTGCTTGAAACGAAGAGGAGGGCGCGTTTCGACTGAATTAAACTCGAAGGGTATTTAATTAATCGTAGTAATTACGTGCGGGGATTAACTCGAACGGAGCCAATAAGCGAAGAGCGTCTACTTGACCCAATGGATTTCCAAGGGGAAGGATTTTCAGTGTTTTAGACTGCAGAAGCGGGGAAGCGAAATGGAGTGGCAACGGGAGTGTATTAAGCCTAATCGTTTTGTTTTACGGTTAATTGGAAGTCTGAGTCAACGAAATTATATCATACAATACGCTTGAGTACTTGAAACTTGAGATTTTTCTATTGAAAATAATTTAGGATACGCGACATAACCTCGATCCCTGTAGTGTATTGAGGGTTGCCGATTCTACTCGTGAACCCTGTAACCCTCGTAATCATTGAGACCCCAATTACAATTATCAGGAGCTTTAAAGAAAAGCGGGAACGGTTGCGGTTAATACCTTTTTCCAGAATTTGTGAGCGCCTAAAATTTCTTCCCCCTTTTCCTTCTTCCTTCTAAGTGCTAGATACAAGTAGAACGTTGAGATTCTTCTACCGGCTGTGTCGTCTCCTGATAGGGAAGAGGAGTCGTTCCTGTTGCCGTTACCTGTTGAAGTCGGGCTGTTCCTATGCCGTCTCCCGTTGAAGCAGAGTTGTCCCTGTCGTCGGCACTTGCTCGAGCCGAGTTATTCCTATCATTTTCTCCTGTTGGATCAGAATTGTTCCTGTTGTCGTTTCCTGTGGGAGCCGAGTTGTTCCTATCGCCGTTTCCTGTTGTCATCGCTCAATCCCAGGGTCGGTAACGTTTTGGGCGTTGCGGGCACTCGTCCACGTCCCGCGTCCTCCCGCGGGGAGACGTCCCGAATCCATCTACGAGTACGAATATTTAATGGTATTCCCGGACGAGAAATGGGACCCGACACGTATTCCCTATTCGCCTCACGCACATCCAGGAATACGAAAACATCCCTCCCCCGTGTCGTTGCCCCATTTTTTCCTCCCTCGCCGCCTTGAATTTTTATTTATTGACGTTTATTTAACGTCGATAGATCCAGGAAGATGATAAATTGCCCGGGAATAGGGGATGTGCATCGCAGGTGAGAGAGGGTGGTGAATTCATTTTAAATACTGTCACGTGGAAGGGCGGAGAGCGTGCGAGATGGAACGGGCCGAGGGTTATTGATGATCCGTGGGGAAGACGCGAGATTTAAGGGTTCGGGTGGGAATTCGGAATTCTATTTTATCTTTCCTTTGGTTATAGTTTCACACGTAAGGAGAAAGTTACATATCGGATATGTACGAAAGCATTATTTCAAAAGAAATTCGGAAATGTACCGTGGAAAACAGTAGGAAAATTCAGGAAAATCACAAAGGGGTGATTTGCATTCTCCTTCCCATATTTGTTAGTGTGGTCTAATTTCAAAGATTCTCTCGGTTCACCTCCTTCTTTCCCCTCGTCGAGCGAAGATCCCTAAAGCGCATATCCCTGGCGCCCTTCAGGCACCCAGGATGCCTCGGATATGATGGAAGCGCCGATGGCTCTCTCCCGCCAGGGATGCAATCCAGTCCTTTGGTGCGTTTTACCCCTGGAACTTTAAATTTTCTCCCCTATTCTCCCTCATGCAACTTAGTTTCTGCCGCTTGGAATAAATTTACAAATGCACTGATTCAAACCATCCCCGAGCCCATCAAAAGTTTCTAGCATAATTCTCTGTTGTGAAACAAATTGTAAATTCGTTCCAGAACGTGGAAAATGAACTTTCCTGGATTCAAACCCGATCACGTAAATTACGACAGGAACGGAATCGTTCCCTGGGAGTAGCGGGCGAAAGAGCGAACAAATAAACACATACACGTCCCGTCCCCTCCGGCGCATTTTATCCCTGCAGGGCGGAATGGAGAAAAAGTACCGCGACCGAATGGAAAAAAGGGAAGAAGAGAAATGCTTTCAATTACGTCGCCTCTCCAATGAATTTCAGTTATTCTCCAGATTTATCAAAAGGTGAGGTATTTTTTCTATTCGGGGGTAGGTAGGTCGAAGGATCTACGGGGTCCGTATTGGTGTAGATTTATCGAAATGGGCGGAGGGGTGGGGGGGAGGTGGGGTTGGATTGAGATAAGTTTTGTGGGCGCTTTTCTGTTAACATCGCCGGTGATAACCGTTATTAAGCAGAGGTGCGGATTACGACCATCGGATTTATTTTCGTAAAGGGCGTGAAGTCGATTTGAGTTAAATTTGAAAATTTCACAGAAATAAATTTCCTCGGTGTTGTTTCAGGCATGATTTTCCATGGTTTTTTCAATGCCAGGCAAGCCATTCAAGCTATTTTAGGAGTACTTTGAACGACGTCTGAAGAAAATCAAAAATAAGGTAATTCTGTGCACTGTTTACTCATTGAAATGCATTTCCCTCGTTTATTTAAATTGTATAAATACTTTGTAATTTATTCTGCATTGATTGTTGGTATTTGTGTTACAAATTTTGGAAAACTGCCAACATCCTGACAATTTTAAACTAATTTCGTTACTCATTTCAAGCCGTTCAAGCAGTAATTTTCAGTGCACCAACAACTCAATTGTAACGAAAATATGCCACAGAGTTTCATAAATTCTCAACAAAGTATTAAAAGAGCTCTAGAGGTTTCTGAGGTACTTTAAAAGGTTAGAAGTGCCTTAAAATTGGATTTAGAAGGTTTACAGAAGGTGCAAGCAAGTTCATTTAAACCTCATAAGTCGGAAAATGTCTTACCCTCTGATAAGCACAGAAAAGTTTCATACTTCTATAAGTGGTAAGTTTGAGAAGCTCTCACTACAATTTCGAGCAACAAAAATTTAAAAGCATGCTGAAAAAAATTCTGGAAAACGCGGAAGGACAGAATGGGCCTCAAAATCCCAAAATGCAGTGCATGCATTAGCTTAACATTCATTTTTCATTTTCATTAGCTTAAAACATTCATAAAACTCTCAACAACACGTTAATAACATTTAAAAAAATTCTATCCGATTTGGGCAACTAGAAATAACTAATTAATCAACCCCCTAATTAGGTTAGTTAGGCAGTTCCCCGCCCCTCTACCCGATACCCAAGTATTAAATTTTATAAAGGACGAAAAGGTCCTTAGCGATCCTTCGTTCGACCTTTATTAGATTCCCATCTTAACCGGGCACGGATTTCCTCGACTAATTAACCAAATTAAGTACGCTCGTTTATGATACGATACCCGAATTACCTGCGTTCGATTCGGGACGAATTTATTCCCCGCTCGCACGAAATCCCTGGGAGTTTACAGAGTTTACAGAGCGAGACTCCCCCACTCTCCCCCGTAATCTGAAAACTGTGTCGCGTTAATCGCCTCAGGGATAGCTAACTGATTAAATAAATCAGTTTATCGCCGAAAATTTATCCTATTAACGACGTGTCGCGAATTTCATCCCTGCTCGTCCTCGGGATAATTCCCGAGGGAAGAGGAGGGGCGGAGGTATTGAAATATTGATTATGCAAAACGAGATTACTTTTACATAAGAATTATGCAAGAATTGACAGTATGCAACGCGGGTAAAATTATTTTGTAGGAAGAAAAGATCCTGGAGTGCTTTTGAAAATTTCGCTGAAAATATGCAATGTGTCTCCACGATAAACAAAAATATGCAATATGTTAAAGACCACTCCTGAAAAAGAAACAGCGGTATCCTCCATACCTGAAACAGTTTAGGGAAATGCCAGAAAATTTCTTGGGAAGACGGAAGATTAGATACGAAGAGGAAAAAATTCAACAGATAATACGCAAAGAACGTTTAATCCAAAAATTCCCTTCTACTATACAAGAAGGATGTCAAATTTCGATCGTACCAAATACAAAGCGAATTATAAAGTCAAATCCGTTCCCCTCCTCCAGGAATCGCCACAAATGCACTTTGCATATTCTCCCAAGCCCGGCTTCACGCGCCTACTTCCCCCGGTTATAGGACAAAACCCTACGAGGCGTCGCATTATCCCGTAGGCACGGAACCGCCATCAATCATCCCTCGGGAGACCCACCTTCATATTTCTTTAACAACATCAACGTACAAATACCTCAGAAGGAGACAAAAGGGAAACTTCCCCGGTAACGTCCCGTAATAAAAGAAACATCTCGGGACAATACAACGTATATCGCTTCTCGCTTATTAAAAACTTTTAATTTATTCGTCGACTCCCCTTTGACAATCTGACTCGCATCTCTTCCCCGGGGGGACCGGGAGCGTCGCTAGTAGAGCGGGAAGCGGGATAAAACTGTTTACGAGAATGTATTTTTTGTAATTAAGAAGGGAATATTCTTTGGTGTTCGCTTGGTACTAATTAGGGAGGAAGTGACGGGGAAATTTCGAGGTTTACAAGAAAGTACCTCCAGAATTATTATTAAGAATTACGCGGGAAAAATCTGGAAAATGTTTCAAGATGAAGGCGATCTACAGGAATTTCAGGAATTAATTTTGGAAATGTTGTGAAGGGGATTTTGAAGAAAACATCCTTTAAGTTTGATGTAAAATGCCACGAGAAGATGTAAACTCCTGGAAGATAATTTTCTGAAATTTAGGGAATTACTGAATCTTAGGAAAATGACTTTTAAACAGATGTGAGGTGAAATCCTGAATGCTTGAAGTCTGAATTTGGGAGAATTCTTGAATTTTTTGGGGAAAATTTCGTCGAGTTTGATGTAAAGTGCCACGGGAAGATTTAAACTCCTGGATCAAAATTTTCTAAATTTGGGGGAATTGCTGAATTTTAGGAGAACAATCTTAAGACAAATGTGAATGACATGTAAGACAAATGAATTCTGAGTTTGGGAGAATTCCCTAATTTTGTGTAACTGATATGACTTCCGACTACTGGGGGGTGAAATTCTGTATTGGGGGGGATTCTTGAATCTTGGGAGATGATTAACCAAAATGAGAACTAAAGGGGAATCTGGACGTAGCCCGAGTGAAGCGAATTGGGAGAATTATTGAATTTTTCTGGGAAAATTTCGTTAAATTTGATGTAAAGTGCCACGAGGAGGTCGAAACTTCTGGAAAATAATTTCCTGAGTTGGGGGAATTTACGAAATTTAGGAGAATAATCTTAAAACAAATGGGAGCTGGAATCCTGAACGCCTTAAGTCTGATTCTGTGAGAATTCTCCGATTTTGTGTAACTGATGTGATTTGCGATTTTCGGGGGACGAAATTTTGTATTTGGGGGAATTCTTTGGAGATTAATTGACCAAAATAAGAGCTGAAGGGGAAATATGAAGTAGAACAAGAATTTCAGATTTTCATGAACTTCAGAGGAATGAATTGAATTTTGAGAAAAGAGGAGGAAATGTACTTTTTAATAAGCGAAAACTCTTGAATTTCATAAGAAAAACTTTTGAAAGATTTGTTAAGGTTAAGATGTTAAATTTAAAGGTAAAACGGACCAAGTAAAATTCCTCGAACCCCAGAGCGCTCAAATTTCGAAAGAGTAGCAACTCGACCCGCTCCTAACCCCCTCTTATCCCTTAAGCTTGTGACGGCCATTATCGCGATTATCCCTAATGAATATCCGATCGATCGCGGTCGGTTTTATGCGAGGGAATTACGTTAGGAAATAAAAGGGGGGAGGGGGTGAAGTGAAAAACTCGAAGGGCCGACGACGCGTAAGATTACGATAAATTTAGTTGAGATGGATAGATAGAGGGCGAGGGGGAGGGGGGGGGAACAAACAATTTTGGATCGCCGCCAAATCTGCACCCCTCGATTAAATATCGCGGGGGCGGGGACGGGAGATGAAGGGGGAAATTGGTTTTCGGCACTCGCCGCGTATCCGATTGGTTTTAGCGCGATAACGTCAAAAATCATTTACCCCGTCGTTCGCTGATTCATCTAGTAAAAAGAAGAGGGGATCAAGGGCACCGACAGCGAGTAACGAGGGAAAATTTCGTTGCACTTGACAGAAAATATTACAAAAACGAAGTTTTTACTCATTCCATTTCAAAGTTAAGGGTGGAGTGACGTCAATTTCAGCACAATCAGCGAAGTTTTAGGTAACTTCATCTTTTTTCTCTTACGTCAATCCATCCATAAACTATCCGGCCGCGGGGAAAGCGTTTTCCCGCAGTGGAAATCAAAAAGGCTCGAAGAGAAATCGACAGGGAACGATAAAGTAAATATTTGAACGTGCCTTATTTTTTCTTGCCTCCCCTGAAAGGAGCTTTTAAGGGAAACCGTTAAGTTTTAGTGTAAACCAATACGCCAGAAGTTCGTAATGGAATAGAACTGTTTATCGAGAAATTAAATCTTCTACTCGTGCTTTGATTCGAATGACCCACCGCGATTATTTCAACCTACTTTTTAAAGAGAAAATTCCGGGCACTCCGGGATTAATTTTTCCTCTTTCGTGTCTGCCGGGCGCGAAGAAAATTGAAAACGGCGTAAAGTACACAAATATATGAATATATGACGCGAGTCGTGCACGGGAAACACTTGGCCTACTTAGAATCGTAGGGCGAACTGCGCAAATTCACAGAGGATTTTTCATGGTAATTTGGAAAAACTTGAAAAGGTTCGCCACATTTTTGTTTAATGATTTTTATAAATTTTGCTTCACGAGCGACATCTGGTAGCTCAGTTCTTCGACCAAGACTCTGTACCCTTATAACAGACATTTGTAGATAAGGTTATGTAACAATGGTGTAAAGAAAAATTGGCGAACTTACCCCTTACTACAAATTTCAGTCTCTTCTTGAGATTTTAGTGATTTTCATACTCCTTTATTACTTGTATTTCTAGCCAATTTTTGCTTTTTGTGCTATGTTTTTTGCAGCTTTTAGTAAGCTCAGTAAGAAATTAAATTTACTCAAGGAGGTCTGGTAAGTAAGTATCAGAAAAGAATTTACCGACTTCTGAACGACCTTATGACCACTAAATTGTTTTGACTTGGGAAGTCATTACATTTTTTGCTAGAGAAAGGTTTAATAAGGCAGTTTTAGGATAAGACATGCAAAATCTAAATCAAACGATTACAGCAGATCTAATCGATTGAATTAAATGTCATGTAAGGCGAATTTTTGAAAAAAGCCTGGAAAATTCAAAATTCACTATAATAAAGCGTCCATGGTCCTTACGGCCCATTTTCCAAGGCGAACTTAATGCAAGTATTTCACAATGAGGTAAAACACTAAGTAAATCATACGGAAATGAAGAAAACTCACTGGAAAAACCGAAATAAATAACACTTCCAGGGTGCATTCGACAGCTTAACGCTCCGTCAGAATTTAACTGCTCGCTAAGTTCACTCCATCAACTTGAATAATTGTGCAAGCACTTGTTTAACGTTAAATTTCTCATTACACTTGTACTTATGCTCAAAGAGAAAGATAAGTCCGTTTTCATTAAAGATATTATTTAGGCACGCATTGGTTTGGTTAGGAAGTAAGACTTAAATAAAATAAGCGAATTTAAAGCTACGACTAACTGGTATTCAATTACTCTTTAAAACGTCTCTTCTTTTATTTCACTACTTTGTACCGGCTCATCCTTTTACTCCGATTTCCAAAATGATCCTCCTCTGGAGGGCGTATCGTATTACCGAGTGGAATCGGGAATGTTTTAAACGTGAAGACCCATTGATCGTCTTTAAGGGATGAGTGTCGGATATCGAGTGGGGAGGAAATCGAGTTAATTCAGGGAGAAAAGGAGATTCACGCCTAGTATCTCAGAATTCTTCCCTAATGTAAATAAAAACATCTAATCGATAATAATTCATATTCCTTACCGTACAAAAATATTTTCTGACAACATGGAAACAACCCCGAGGGGTCCCCCATCGAGCCGCCCCTCTAAACAAACGTACCGCCTTTCGGCCTGCGGGTGAATAAACACTTGCATTAATAATTAAAGAAATTAATTTCGCGTATCGCTCCTGTCGGCAGAGGGTCACGTAATCGATCAATCGTCGCTTGATTGATGGGTGCTACGGGGAAACTCGGGTTCTGTCGTGATTTGATCGAGGGGAGGAAAACGTGCACGTTTCGAGGGGGTTGATTAGGCGTGAAGGGGATGCTCGAGAACGGGGAAAAAACCACGAGGCGAGTGGCCCTTTGATTTGTGAATTTTACTAACGTTCAAATCAATCAGTCGATAATATTTATCACCAGCACGTTCCGTATGTATGTTCCGTATGTATGTTCCGTATGTATGTTCCGTATGTATGTAATACAGTGATTGTACACTCGATATTAACGTTATTTCCCACTCTACTTCCCCCCCATAATTTCCTTTCTCCTTTCCTACGAGAAAATGGAATTCCGTCCCCTTTTCCCGCCCCCTTCCATCCCTCTCTGGAAACTTTCGCCAGGGAAGTTTAATGGAACGAATTATATGGCAAACTTCGCGCCGGAGTTTATGGAAATATTCTTACCGTTTAGCGGACAGGTGTTCGCGAGATAAAAAGTTTCGTTTTGTTTAATGCGAGCCGGAGGAGGGCCGTGAAGACGAAATTAGGGCCGCGGAAAAGTTCTCGGCGAGATAATTTCCGCCACGCCATCTAGCGGCGCTCGTAGGCAAAACTACGTGATATAAGCGGTGATATATACAAGATATAACAAGCGATTCTGGATGAATTCCCTTAATAATAATTGTTCAGTCGTTCGACCGAGGAAGGAAGTGCGCTGGACCTATAGTGCGGGTAACTTGAGTGCGCTAGCAAAATTTCCTTCGTCATTTAGTAAGGACATACTTCATCGTCATACTAGGAGTAATCGTAAACACAGTGTTGACGTGAGTATTGTCCATTACTTCTCCCTAATTAGCAACTTCACGAGGCATTTTTAAGGCGTATTGTTGGTTGCCTTCGTTAAGGGGCACAACTATAATCGTTCAGGTATATAAAATTCGGTTCCTAATTCCCTCTAAACACTCCAATTTAGAATACACTCTTGTGCCAAATTAACCGCTCCAAAATAAACTGGCGACATATTAAAATATATCTTAATACGTTAGAGAGGGTGTGTTTCCTCTCGATTTACGCGTGACTTCGCTCCCTACCCGAAGCGACCCTCTTTTGGCTCTTATAAAAAATGTAAACGGTCGATTCGACCTCTCAAATCTTCCGCAAACAAGTAGAGGAGGATCGGGTCTAACGATCTCCTCTGGGTCTTCCCCGTGGGGAATTTTCGTTAGTTAAAGTTATTGTTTCCATTCCGCTAAGAGAATTGTACTGCATGAATAAAGAACGGTCTGTGTGGAATTATTTTTGCCGTTATTTTTGTCATTTTCTTGCTTCTTAGCTTAACACGGTACGCGTCTGTATATTACAGTAGCCTTTAGGCTAGTTCCATTGTACCACTTTTGTCATCGTTATAGATGAGTTATGCCAAATTTACTTTGGGTCTGTTAGTTGAAGTTAATACTTCAAATCTGGGAAGGGCGTTACATGGTTTCGAGAATTAATTAGGATTATATTATCCGAGAATTATATTAAAATTACTCATGACTCACCTAAGGCAGAAGATGGTTAGTCAGCTTTCACCTGAAAAAAGAGAGAAATGTTACTAAACGAGCATTCACTTTTACTCCTAGTAAATATGGTAAATTTTCCCTGGTAACTGTAAACCTTTATAAACCACTTTCGGCCTCCACGTTGATCGCATTCTATATTTCATCCAGTTTCACGTCCCTAAAAACCATCTGGATTAATAACGGATGAAACGCTCCTCCCCTTCCCTCCCTCGGGACGAAACTTTTCGACCGATCCGACCGCCAGATAAACAATTTCCATTTAAATGAGGATTAACTTTGTATATGTGTTCCCCGGTTAATAGTCATCCGACTCGTTATAAAATATCAAATGATCGCGGTTCTAATGCCCCCCCCCCCCCATTTTCGAATTTATTTTTACGAGGAATTGTAATCCGAAAATGAAATAGAGAGAGGGGGGAGTGGAGGGGGGGGGAATTTTATTACGTTAGCGAATGTGTCGAGAAAAACTTTCCGGAATTAATAAAATTAATTCCAGCGAAGGTTAATGTTTGTTTATGAAACGGTCGGTTAATTTCACTTAACGGAACGTCGATGATTAAATCGGGGGGGAGAGGGGCGGGGATTTTTTGAAAAATTCGAAGTTTGACGGGACGTGAATTTATTTTCTGATAGAGTTTTTCAATCCGATTGCATGGCGACGAAATTAAAAGTATACGCCGTGATTATTATTAACGTGATACGTTTTTTCCTCGCGGCGACGTCCGATTCGTATACTAATTGAAATTAAATTAACATCGCACGGTCATTACTCAGACATAATCTCTGTGGAACGTTTTTAGTATGCGGCAAACATTTTATTTTACAAGCAATGAAATAGTTGTCGCAGATGGTTATCTAATACGAAGCGGGCCGAATTACCGAATGGGTGCCATAAATTACCGGTACCACTGATAAAGCGTTTACTCCCGGGAGCTCGGGAAACACGGTTAGTGGACACATTAGTGGACTACCTTTTTAAAAACCTGTGTAACGTTTTTAATAATACAGTGGCCGTCACGTTTTATATGGTAACAATTGCTTCAATAGGGGGTACTTGTTAGAATACGCTACGGTTACACTACCAAAAGTGTTATCATTAATAAAATATTGGTTAATAACATGAAGCTTTATCAATGAATCAATTATTGTGCTCGATAGGTTGTTGATGTAAATAGTCAAGTATCAATTGTAAGAAAAGTTATGTCATCTCCAAATTTCCGACGATACCACTCTAACGGTGGAAAGGAAATCTACGGCCCAATTAACTTAGAAAAAGAGGTGCTCTCATCATTTTAAATGGAACTAAAGACAACAAAGCGTATTCCACCAGCTTCCTTCGATTTGGACCGTACTTTTCACAATCCACCTCTAATGGCCACCGCTCTAATTCCCATCCCTTTCTGTTTTCCTTTCTCCTAAACGAAACAACCCCCACAGCATATACATACATTTGCATAGCTTTTTCCGTTCGGAGAAGCGATCGTTAGCCCGTAGGTTTTTCCTTGGTTTCCAACAGAGATGGAAATTTATTCATTTAATATTTGGCAGTTGAAAAAATGCTGGATAATAAGTGCGGACGAGTAAAGAAAATGTGTGCTCATATAGAAGAAAAGTAACTGATCTAAGTTAGGACGCTAAAAGAATGCTTCTGCTTTTATATAACAGGGGGAAAAATAGTTAAGCTACGATCAAGCACCTTCGGTTCAGTCTGACCTTTGGCTGAAATAAGCTATATTGGCACCAGTCGTGCTTAAACGTGGGATTCAATTTCTCCTCCTCGAGTCGCTAGAAATTGTTGAAATTTCAAAGCCGCGCCCGAATGTTTATATTACAATAACCGACACTATCGATCAAAAATAGACGCTCTCTATCCGTTCGACAAATATTTGTTTTCCAAATAAAAACCGCTCGGAAAATTCCTTCGGAGCTACGAAATGATATTCCGGCGATAATTTGTTGTGTGTTGTACGTTTCGCCATGTCACTCATTAAAAAAAAAACATAGAGGCAATACACATGAAATCGGCCCGATATTGGCAGTAGCGTAGGTATCGGTGCGCCTTGTTTATAGGGCAAAGAAAAGCTGTTTTGGTAGATAAAATTTAACAGCAGATGAACCAAAAAACTTTGGTTACAATGGATCGAAGATGATAAAAAACCAAAATTTAGACAAATCTGAGATTTTACGTTTTTTTTTTCAACGAAAAAATTTAAGGAAATGGGTCGTTTTTCTGTTTTTTCACTATAACGTGGAAATTATCGACGGAAATACAATACGTTCTACAGACTATTTGTGGAGAATTATAAGACCTTTAAAACGAGCGTTTCTAAAAGGTAATCGGAGAATTTTTAACTTGTAACTTCTTTGAACCAATTTTTAAATTTTGGCCTTTGATTTTCTTCGTGTATGAGGAAATCAGCCATAAGGCCGATCACACAGTTACTTAAGACAATTCTGGCTCTAACTCCTCGCATCGACCGGCGCGACGTTCGAATTTCGACCACAAACGTGAAATTCTATTCGAGCATTCCCAGTTTCCATTGATTGCAATAAGAAATCCCGCCGGGACGAAACGAGGGATAATAACGGTCGCCCTGGACGCGTCCCCTCTCTGTCTCCTCTCCCGTTGGCGGCGGTGTTTGCGTGTGTGTCTTTCGATTGGTCGGCTATATTAGGCGCCTACGACAATTAAACCTCCCGCGAATCGATAATTCGATACGTTCCGGCCGTTAATGAGGCACGTCTCTGCTTCCTGTTATCGATTAACGCTTCGCCTCGGGCTCTACCTTTAGGTCTAAACGGGCACTTTGTATTCCCCCGCCGAGAACTGCAATCGACAAATGTAATTCCGAATTATTATATACATTTTATTTGAGAGTAGAGGCACACGCGGGTTACGGGCACACGTGAGGAATCGAAAGTGGCTAGTTTAGATTTTTTTAGATGCGACGATTCAATTTTAACGCAAACGTGTCCTGCCATCCAAAATGTTTTCCTACCTTTCTTTTCCTAACCTCCTTCGGAAATAGTTGTATCGGGGGTTCCCCGAGGATCCGTACCGAGCCCCTTACTATTTTTACTTTATCAATTTGACCTGCTTAAACCTACGGCTCTTTTAACCCTAGCGATTCCTTCAGAACTTCTGGCCTCAAAATTGAATCTAGGAAGTTTGTAAAAGCACAATTTTGTAATACGTGTTACGGTCTGCCACGTGTGCCTAGTTTTTTTAGATGCGAAGATTAATTTTTAACGCAAATGTGTCCCGCCATCGAAAACGTTTTCCTACCTTTCCTTTCCCATCCTCCCTCGGAAATAGTTGTATCGGGAGTTCCCCAAGGATCCGTACTAAGCCCCTTACTATTTTTACTGTATCAATCATTAATTCCCGACCTACTTAATCGATTTAAGTCGAATTTGAAGCACGGATAGATTGAGGTTAAATCCAACGTTCTAGAAAATTTGAAATCAGAGGGAAAAGGGATACAAGGGGAAACGCAGGGTGGGCATCTGGATTTTACCCTGTTTGTTGCCCGTTTTGGATGCTGAGGATTCGGAAGATGATTTTCATTTCGCAAATCTGGATGAGTTTTTTAATTTACTTAACTACTTAACCCAAAATTTTACAAACAGTTCGTTCATTTGTTCATTACTGTAATAAAATATTCTACATACTCTATGCATTGCACGTGGACCTTCTATTCCAGTTATACCAATCGATTAAAAGTTAATCATTCCAGGAAATATGGAGTTAATCTCGTCGGATTACCTCTGAAAAGTCCTGTTTACCTGCAAATTAACGATAACTCCTAATCGACCGGTATAGAGTCGTGAAGCGATTAATACTATAATCCTCTCTTTAGATACCCACTGAATTACTAAAAAAAAAAAGAACTCAGGACCGTTACCAGAACAGATCTCGATTTAAGCTAACCGGCAGTTAGCGGTAGTTGGCGGTAGTTAGCAGCAGTTAGCGATAGTTAGCCAATCATGGAGCTTATTTTTGTTTCGGGAACGTTTAGAAGGAGTAGAAAGTTAACAGCTCTCGAGTATCTTAAATTCTGCAAGCATACAGCTTAAGGGCTTCGATATTGCTTAGCACTCCTGTTCTGGAGGAAATCGATGGAGGAAGTGCGATGGAGATGGTCGATTTGTTGCAATTTTTCTCTCCAATTTCGGACGGTGACGACTAATTTGGACGGTGCGAACGTGTGGTCATCGATTGACCATCGACTTAATTACAATCGCAGTAACGGACGAATACGTCAAGCATTTAACACGAAACGAAATAACTGGCCGATGAATGGGAAGACACATATACAGAATTCCCGTTTTCTCCTTTTCGCTCCCGCTGATCCTCTTGTACGTGTGTTCGTACGTCGCAAGTAAATGAACCAGCTAGCTATAAAGCAAACTTCCGCCTTTGTGTTCGGCGTCTCTCCCGACTGGCGAAACGAAATATAATTTAATTGTCCCGCTTTTGTGGAAGCGTAATGGCAAGGAATAGGAGGGCCGTGCAGTAAAATGATTTCCCTGAAATACCGCCTAACAGAAGGGTCGTTGTCGGAAACACGTCGGTAATGCGATTGCGACAAGCCAATTTGTTTGACGTTGGCGACAAACATCTGCACTGCAGCCGTGGGGTATAATTAATTGATGCCAAGTGGCGTCGGTTAAATCGCGAATTTTCCGACCCTAATGTATAGGGATCGCGAACTTTCCGACCCTGGCGGATTGAGATCGCGAATTTTCCGACCCTCGTGGATTGAGATCGCGAATTTTCCGATCCTCGCGGATTGATACCGCGAATTTTCCGACCCTCGTGAATTGAGATCGCGAATTTTCCGACCCTGGCGGATTGAGATCGCGAATTTTCTGACCCTGGCGGATTGAGATCGCGAATTTTCTGACCCTGGCGGATTGAGATCGCGAATTTTCCGATCCTGGCGGATTGAGATCGCGAATTTTCCGATCCTGGCGGATTGAGATCGCGAATTTTCCGACCCTCGTGGATTGAAATCGTCCCATTGATCCATTCCAATGATCTGCGATTTTAATCTCCCGAGTTTCAACTACCCATAGCTTCAAGGGAGTAAGCCCTCTAAAATCTGTACACGATGAAGAATGAGAAGTTATGAAATTTGATCAGGTCGCGTCTTTCCTATAGAAGATCCTATTTCTTTTCGCGAAAAGTTATCTTTGCATCTCTATCTATTAAATTTTCCCCACATGCAACCGCATGGTGAAATAACGCCTTTGAACGGATATATAATTGCTGGTCAAACCGCCGTTTATGTCGTACTGATAAAAGCGCGGCTTTTATCAACTTTATCGACGCGCCTTGTAAATATTTGCCTTATAGATGCACAATAATAATAATACTAATAACAATATTAAAATACTAACCGTCGAACGATAATAAAACGCGAGGGAGGTCAAACCATCAGCGAGGATCTTGTTTGTAAACAAACAATAAACAAATAATAACATAATAAGCCGCGTGGTACATAGTATGGAAAAAATACGTATGTTACCATTACTAACGCAATCATTTCTTCCTTAAACGCAAAAATAAGCTGAAAATCCCGTGGGCCCCACGACCCTTTAAAATTTCAGACAGACGTACCCTTGTTTATTGGCATTTTTACAAAATACCCCGAAATCGATCAAAAACAAAACAAGACCGGATTAATAGTGTCTGGATAAAACCAGACGCGTTAATTACATGCCAATTCCAGAGAAACGAACCTATCCAGATAAAGGATTACGCCACAGTCGTTCCCGATACCCACTCCCCCTTCCCGACGATCGACAATGCCTCCGTGGATTTTTTTCTCCTTCACAGTCCCTAATTACGTGATAAAGTTGAAAGGAGCTTTCCAGACATCAGGTAGATTAAAATCGTGAGAGAGAGAGAGGAGGGACTCTGAGAATGACTTCGGAATTAAATCTGTTACACACAGTTTTCGTAATGAAGTTTTTCCCGAAAATATTTCTCCGAGATGAAAGAGGGATGGGGGAGGGGGGTTTAGAGAGCGAAAAGAGAGATTACTTCGCTATATAATTTTTTTATTCCCGGAGGAGTGTACCTCGAATGGAGACAGGAGTAGTTACAAAGAGGAGTTTTAATGAGGGGGAGGGAGGTCCCTCTCGGTTTAAAAGGGAGAGGAGCAAAGTAGGAATTTTCTTCGGATTTTTAATTAGGCATGACCCTCGAGATTTTTTGAGCAATGTCTGACGAAATTATTCATGAGACAGGAAGGCATGAATATTCTCGTATTGCCATATAGAAATCTAGACATCCCTCGATTCACCAAAACCCCACCCAACGAAGGTAGGGCTAATGTTACATTGGGTGGGGCTTACAGGCCATCCCTATTGGTAAACCCGCCTACTTTTCACATAACCTATCCCCACTTCGCGTCTCTATTGGACTACGCCAAAGAAGGAGGAGCTAAAGTTTAGTAGGGAGTGTACAAATATTTCACATGAAGACAGACAGATCTAAACTACCAAAATTATCAGCCTGGAGCGTTAAGTAGTACAATTTCAGACTTTAGATCTTTAGGAAAAAATTTCAAAGCTTCTAGTATTCAACTCACTGAGATAAAGGATCATAATGATGAGTTCCAAGTAATCAAAGGCAGAATTTATACTTTCAATGTGGAATTTTCGAATTCTAGACGATCAATTCTGGATTTCTAGAAAATACCATATCTTAGCAATAATAATTACCACTTCCAAACGCGATAAGATTATTTATAATAAGACGGCATATTCGCATAGCGTCGTATTATAATTTAAACCCCTCCTACTATTCACCTAAATCCCACCTAATCCAAAGAACGAAGGTATGGAGAAAGTCTTACTCTGGGCGTGGTTTAGGGGCGTTCCCCGTCGACGAACCCTCCTACTTTCCACACAGCCTATCCCCACTCCGCGTCCCAACTGGATTACGCCATAGGAGGAGGGGCCAAAGCACCAAAAGTGGGTGTTACGACCGGTTTAAGTTAGGCAGTACGATTTCAGATTTTAGATCCCTAGAAAAAAAAATAAATTGTGAGAATAATACGGCTCGATATGTAAAAATTATAGCGGTCGAACGGAAAGTTTCTGCTATCATATCAACGCGGAATTAAGATAAACCGGGCTTGATCTAAACCTCAATTAACCCCTTAATCTGAATTAAGAAAAAACAATCACGTATTTGGTGCTTATTTGAATAGAATGGGTGAAATTACGGCTACTATTAACATGCACGAAATTCATAAGCATAAACATGGATTATCAATTAAGATAAGATTCAATGTAGTACTGTGAAACACTTGTGTTAGGATGACACAATAAATTAGGCACGTTATCTAATTTTATCAATCCCGATGCAGTTTTGATTAAACAGAGTGTTATTTGGATACCGAACGAGATTTTATTGGGTGAAAAAGTTTTATTAGGCTTCGTGTAAGGAAATAAACTATTGGTTAATATTACACCAGGAAACGCAGGTGATTACCGATCGTTTGTTACGTAATTTAGTCGAAATCGTACAATAATCATCTAAGGTATCGGTCAATATAACCTGACCTTTAAATTATCATTTTTCCGAAGAGAGAGGGAGATTAATTATCGGAATTTGATGATATTTGTACATCATTACGCATAATATCGGTCTGGATTTACTTAATTACTCAACAAATTAGCATAATTTTCAACTCACCGAATGTAACGCGTAGAACCTATCCTCGGTGTTACTCCGGTGTGTAATTGAATGGAAAATTAATGCGATAGGTACCGTGGAGCCTTAAAATAATTCTGACACTGACATTACATTTCAATAAATGGCGAGACCAAAACCTTTCAAAATTTTGAAAATTCCTAAATCTAAAATCCTCGTCACCTTATCTTTATTCCGTTCTGGTATTGCTAACGACACCTAGCGAGCGACAGTGACTCTCCCAGTTCGACCTCTCAGTCACATCTCGCTTGTCCACCTGGAAAGCATAATGGTAATCTTTAGGCTAGTTCCGTTGTACAAATTTTGCCATCGTTACGAATAAGTAATCCCAAATTTACTTTGAATCAGTTAGTGGAGTTATAAGAGTGTTCCTAACGCTATCATGGTAACGCCATTTTGTCAAGGCGGATATAGGTTTCGAGGAAAGCAGAGGCTTGATGCGTGGAAAGTGGAAAATCCTTCAAATTATACAGTTTATGAATGATCAGTACTGCAAATTTCACAATATATGGAAAATCTGTGAACTCATAGAAACTTAGTGTATGAAAAATTCGAAAAACGATTTAAAAACTGTGGAAACTGTGGAAGTACTAAAGCGAATCTTCTTCACGAAGGAAACAAACAATAATACAACACAAAATAAAGAGTTTTGATGAAACGGAAACGAGAGGAACGAAAAAAATAAATGCTCGCCCCTAACAACTTTTCATTCGATATAAACTCCTTCATTCGACGTAAAAAAATATTTTTTTAAACGTCCCCGGACCGTGAATCCTCCCCTAAGGAAGGGTCCTGCTGGATCGTTCTCCCTATTTTACGGATCGTATCAATCCTCCTTCGGAACGGTTAAATGAAGCGTCACTTCGTTATTCTTGCGAATTCTACCTTAACAAATTCCCAGGCTTTCGACCCGAGCAAATACAAAGAGAATTTTCTTTCAAAACTGTTATAGGAGATATTAATTACAAAAATTTTAAATAGGCGAAATTCTGGTTGCAGAACCTATCCCGTAACCGACTATTTTGTTCCTGTTCCTTAAAATCGCTTTAAAAAGTCCCCCCAAAGTGCCGTTGTTAATAACGGTTGCATAAATTATAAAGGACGCTCTAACTAGGCGGAAGGACGTCGAATTCTTCCTTTAATCTCCCTCTTTTGTTTCTTTTTTCTCTCCTTCCCTCATTTTCGAGCATTATTAGAGCCAGATTGGAGCCTCAAGGCGTCGTCGGCCCCTTCAAATTCGTTAACGTTACGTCTTAATTAAATCACTAGACGGCAAAGAAAAATCCTTTCTCAGGTCGTATGATAAACCTTTCGAGGAGGAAATGAATTATTCCTGAAGGGGTCGATAATCGGATATTCAATGTTTAATAAGTGACAGAAAAATAAATGATCCTCAGACGTTGGACGAGATACAATCCGGGGGATGGAGAATTAATTTCTGGACGTCCGGAAACGGGATTCGCGATACTCCAAAACGAAGTATCCAGAAAATAGGCCTCCTGGACATAGCACTTCCAAGCATTGGAGGAACCCATAACAACAGAACATCCAATCCAGAATTCTGGGAACGGGATCCAGAAAACCTGCACATAAAATGACAGTTCAAAAGTACAACGACACAATTTAGAATTGTGCATGCCTGGAAATAAGTTAAGGCTTCCAGGAATTAGGACACCCAAGCACAAGATCATAGAGACAACGCCCAACTTATTTAAAGGCAAAAGTTGGAGCCTGTAACATAGAACCCAAAAATCCAGGATTCTGGAAACAGGATCTAGAAAACCTGCACATAAAATGACAGCTCAAAAGTACAACAACACAATTTAGAATTGTGCATGCCTGGAAAGAAGTTAAGGCTTCCAGGAATTAGGACACCCAAGCACAAGATGATGGGGACAACGCCCAACGTATTCAACGGCAGAAGTTGGAACCTATAACATTAAACCCAAAAATCCAGGATTCTGGAAACATTATCAGGGAAAACTTGGAATACTATGACAGTTCAGAAGTATCCATATTTTTCGGATTACGCATACCTGGATAGGACTTAAGGCTTTGTTTGAAAGTGTCCAAAAGCGTAATCTGGCACTTACAACAATAAGATCCTTAATGCATGATTCAGGAAACAATCCAGAAAGATGTTATGGCTTTTGTTCAGTCGAGTGTAGGATTATAGTGACAATGTTGAAAGTATCCAGGGTTAATCCAGAATTATGGAAACGGGATGGGAAAATCTGCACATACAATGACGTGCAATGAAATAATTGAAACGTATTGATGTTAATAAATGAATAATAAATTAATTATGCAACGTCGCCACTAGAATTTTCACGTATCGAATATATGTGCGTTATGCAAATCGTCATTAAGAGATAAAATTTAAATGGAATAATAAACAAAGCATATTTAGCATTAATTAAAATCAAGCGTTTTATGGATAGGGGAATAATAACTCGGCACTCCGTTCGATCTTTTATATCCCCCATGGCCCTATCCTCCATTTTTACACTTAAAAATTATTCAAAACGCCCTTCATAAAACCGCCATAAATATCGCGAATGGGGAGAGAACGTAAGGAGGAAAACATGTAAATTCGATGTAAATTTGAGCTTTTTCAAATAAGTCAATTTCGAGATTATGTTATTTCGAGGATTTTGCATATGAATGGCTCGAATGCGTATAACAGAAAGGGGGAGCGTATGTATAACGAATATAAGTCGTGGGTTTATTGTGTTTTCACGCGAAGGAGCCGATAATGTAAATTTTCCGTGATTCGGCACGGAATCATGAAAAACACGCTTTTATTATCCATAAAAAAATACTTTTAACGCCATTAATTTTTAAAAACTCCCAACGTAAAGCCGCTTTTGGCCCGAAAGCAGTTTTCCATTTTCCCTCGGTCTTAAATCTTTAAAGAGCGCACCGGAGAATCTGTGACAAAAGCACCCGTCTCGCGCTTTCTTCGGACGCGTCCAATTCCGTTCTATTAAACGGACAGACACCAATAACTCCACGCATCATCGCCCGGAAACGCCACTTAACTGTGTAACAATCACGACGTTTACTCGATCCATAGAGGCGGCGAATGGAAAAAATCCTATCGCCCCGGACCGAAATCGGAGGAGGAAAGACACCACCTCTTCTGCCTTTGGACTTATCCATCTCGTTTCTCATTCCGGTCATTTGAAATTCTATTAGGGGAAAGTGAAGGTTCAAGCTCCGTCTGCTTACCAGAAGACACCTAGAAGACCCATTTCCTAAACACACTGTGTATCCCGTTTCCAGGACGTCAAACTTGTAAGACACACCTTCGGTATCTTCAATTTGTCGTTACAGTGCTTTAATACAGCAGCAAATTTTCTTTCCAGATTCTGTAGAACCCAAAACATTTACAGAACCTTGGCAACACCGCGAAAACGTTCTAGAAGATTGTGGAAGGGAATACCATTAATGCGATTGGTCTTTGAAGGAAGTGAAGATGAGAAAATTACTCTGTAGAAGTTTCTGAAAGAATCTACGAACCTTGGCAACGCCGGGAAGCCGGCTACAATCTGTAAAACGTTCTAGAAGGTTGTGAAGACTAATACTAATTACGCAATTGATTTTTAAAGGAACTACAGAGGTTAAAACATTTATATGGAAGTCTCTGACAGATTCTACAGTCTAAAAATGTTGTAGAACCTTGGAAACACCGGGAAATCTGCTAGAATCTGTATGACGACAAAAATCACTGCGGAATTTCATGAAATACTATTTACATACACGGATGAAAGATTTGTATTTAAATACACGGTCAAGTGAAGAATTTAAATACAAGTTAAATACGCTTTTAAACGTATTTGTATTTAAATTAAATCAAATTAAATGTAATCACCATCTATCGTACAGAACAATGCTATTCTACATCGACAAGATTTATTCGATAATGGATTCACATGTTTCGATTTTATTTGATCATTTTAATACAAAAAGAAAAAATTCCCAGAAACGTATAAACAATAGGATCGCCGCATTAGCATAATTCGTCGTCCATTGCCGCACAAAAAATCCACGATCTTCTATCTAACGGCTTCTGCACTTATAGACCGGTAGAAAGTGACAGTTCGACCAATATTTACTCGCTTATGCCTTCAAATACACAGATAAACAGGTAAAATAAGCGGAAAATTTAGGGATAAAACCTCTGGCGTTTTGCAAAAATGTTCCTACTTCTGTCACAGTTACAAAAAATTAGTAAAGCGCCGATTTTAGCATCAATGGAGCAGGCGTAAGTGCAGCAAGGGTCGAAATAAGGGGTTGAAGTTTAATAAAAATAATAGGGGAATGTCGGCGATTTTCCCCTAGCTGCCAATTTAAAGGGAGAAATTATTCAACTGATGAGTTCATGAATAAGATCGGCATAAGGGCAGTAAATGTAATTAGGTTGTGGAAACGTTGAAGATTTTCACATTCATAAAATATGTAATGGCATAAAGTGTAACTTAGTGCTGAAAAGCATTAGAAAAGCCGTCAAGCATTTCCTCCCTTATGTCATTCAGCATTATGCGTAGAAAATGTTGTCATAAGCCCCCACAAAAAGAGGTAAAAGTGCCTCGAAGGGGTGTCACGTCGAAAATCCCTAATGAAGTTCCACCAAAGTTACCACCGGGTTCTGGTGGTTCAAGTCCTGTCATATTCCGCCGGTCTATAACGAACGTTGTTTATGTTCACGACGTAATGAATGAACGCCTCCTACGTTATTTTGATTTAAAATATAAAACATTTACTTAACTCAGCGCGTAAATAAATAGCGACTTTGCGCCCAGAACGTAATGAGAAATGAGAGAAAAATATTAAATCAACTAGCAACGGCTTAGCCGTAAAATAAGTTGTTTTGATTGCGCGTTTCGGCCACTCGAGTTGTTTACTTTGAAACTCGGCGCAAACGTGGTTCAAACTTCAAATCGTCGGTTCATAAATTGAGACAAACGTACTTAAGGTCACACTAAAGTAAACGAATTCCTAAGAGTACTTACATCAACCGGAAAAAATCCAAATCGGAACGACGCCACCTACTACGAGGACAGTCTGAAAGATCACACCACGTTTCAATCACTCATCGCCGTTACGAGAATCCCATCGTACCGATTTGATCCGCGTTTATCTTCCCCGTGGTACGCAGCTCGATCCACACGCGACGAAAGTCGGCTCGGCACTGGACGAAGCGCCGCCGGTGCGTGCGTGCGTGTGCGGCGGCGTCGCGACGCCGCCGCGTCGGATCGATCCGAGCGCGGCCGAGGGCGCGGGGCCGCCTCCGTTCGGGGAATAAATTCGTAAAGTGTGGAAGAAACGCTCGAAAAAAACTGTGTAAACAACTGGGGAAAAAAGTGAACAATCGGTGTTTTACGTTGACGTTAAACCTGCGAAGGAGCGCTGAATCGTCATGTAATCTACGTTTGAGTCACGGCAAAGGGGACCTCGTGAATCAGAATGGATAAGAAGTTTGAATCATTCAATTGGTATGAATTACTAATACACCGGTAGATAATTGATAGGATTTGTTGAAAACCGAATAACGAGAATAACTAGAAACTGAATTCTCACTAGTCAACAAACACCATAAACTGCTCGAGTTTAAAAAACATCATCGATACACAAAAGCATTAACAAATTTTCCGATTATATTAATAGGAAACAATTAGTACCTTCTCTCCCTACTTCGTTCTCATTCCCTCTCGCTTTTCCTCCACAAAACAGTCTGCGCAGTAGCGGTACTCCTTGAAATGGGCCGGGAACACCGCTTCCCCACGAAACCGACGCGGGCACGTTCGAAACTCGGAAATGATTCGCTCAGTCTAAAGCCCGTACTTAACACGCCCGTGACCGTCACTTCTAACTCGCGAAAATCCGGGAAAACCCTCGAAATATCTAAGGGCATCTCGGAGGTAACCGACAGCGTCCGTCGTTCCCTAAAACAATGGCGGAGTGATTAGAAAGGGTACGACGGAGTTTGCGCAGTGACGGTACTTCTTGAAGTGGGGGGTTCTCTTATTGGTCGGGAATGACGATGGTGATAACCACGTTAGTCAAGGATATCGAGGATGTTTTAAGATAGTAAAAGAAGCGGATCAAGAAAATTGAAGCAGATTAAAGGGACAAGGGAGGTTTTAAAACAGTAGGGGAAAAGGATCAAGAAAATAGAAGCAGAATGAACAAGTAGATGTACTTGTTGCTCTGTTGAATTACAATTACGAATTCATCAACAATTTACATTCCTATCAAATTTAAATGAATAGCAGTAGTACCTTTACCACATTGTTATGTACATACTTTGACTATCACACATCCATTAGATAAGTAATGTGAATTAAAAATGTAATCAGCAAAGAAAGTAAATTAGATTGAATGTAAAAGCCATTTGCATATCTAAAATGTAATATGAAGATTAGTGGCTTAGTCAGCAGAATAACCTGCTAATAATGAGCGTTTTTCAATGCATGGAAGAATTATCATGCCTCGACTTATCCCTCTCTAGTAATTTAAAGAATTTTCATCCTTAAATCGTGCCAAATATTCAAACCTGCAAGTTTGAACACGTGGGACTCTTGCGATTTTCGATTCCGGGAAAATTTCCGGCACATGCCCAGCTAATGAACGCAAAATCCGAAAATATCACTTTGACAAATATCGAAATGTTGTTTGTTATTTAATGGGGAATACGCCGTGCGCGGCCCCATTTGATGCATATTATTTTCGGAGATTGGAATAATATTTGGATTGGGACGGATTTCCTTGTGGGAATATTTTCGACGAGCGTTCTATTTTCGGGATTAAAAAAAAGTTAACGTCAACGCCAGGGAAATACCTTCTAAGGAATTTATGGTATCTAATGGGGATTGATTACTGTGTAAACGTACATTTTGGCACGCAATAAAAACAAAACGCTCGTACTGGTGATTGAAAAAGGTACAAAACTTGGAAATTCCAGAGAACTAAAGTTAATCTAAAGGCCTATCCCAATAGCAATTACGACCGTTTTCTTTTAATAAAACGAAGACATTTACAAACCATGCTTTCAATACTGAATGCTTCTCTTTGTCTGAATGTCATCCAATACCGCCTGCAGCTCTTCGTCTTCAAACCTTCCCTCCAACGAAGGAATCAAAGATTTCGCCTCTTCGGTCGTCTCCGGACAGAGATTAGCTATCGCTGCCAGTTCGAACTTGTGCAATTTCTTCTGCATCAAAAGTCTAAAAACGACAAAAATTATCTCTAAGACATATCAACTAACACGAACTCTTAATGCGGGACTTACTGCCTGACCGCAGTGATCGTCTCCTTGTTCTTGAACTTCCTGAAACGATCGGTGTAGGTGAGGGTCTTCATGAAAACGTCGGAGAACTCCTGCTCGTCCTCGGCAGACTCGTTCTGATCCTTCCTGTGCTCGAGCAGCATGTGCACCTCGGAGATCAGAAGCGTCTCGGCGTTCTCGAATTCTAGAAAAGGGAAGGAATTTTAGCCTCAAGGAAGCGATACAGGATTCCTAAGAGAAAAGAACAAGCAACATACGTTTCGAAAATATTGTCTCTGCTTTCTACACAACAAAAGGAGCAATGGCGTATTGTTACGTTACAGTTTTTAGATTCGTGTACCAACCCATGGGGTGTGTACCCTAGTCTCGCCTTCGTACAGGATTTCCTATTCCGGTACGACCTGTTTAAGTGGGATTCAAAAACAGTCCTAACACAGTTACCCCTAACACTTCTTCCTATGTTGATGGACACCTGTCCTATCAATCTAATTCTGGATTTTAAAAATAACTGACAAGAAGCAGCAAGAAAAGGTGGTGATGGCGGAGGAGGATGTTACAAGCGAGGTAACCGGAATAAAAAGCTTCACAGCTATCGTTTCATCAGCCTTTAATTCTAAATACATCCGTTACTGCTTCGTGATGTACCGCTCGTCGATGAGAAAGTCGTACAGCCTCCTGGTCTTATTGACGTCGATCTTCAGCAGCTTCCTGGCCGTCTGCAGCTTGACGTAGCCGCTGCGGCTCTGCTCGGCGACGAGCGCCTCCTTCAGCTGGAGGAACGTGGCCGGCACGAGCCTCACGTTCTTGCACAGCTCCTTCTCCTTGTCGGACAGCTTCGCGTAGCCCGGCATGCCGACGATGTCGATCGGCGCCGAGGCCCTCCTCGGCTTGGTCTTCGAGGCGACGGCGACGTTCGCCTCCTTGCCGCCCTTCCAGCTGTACTGCGGGCCCGAGCGGAACGCCTTCAGCGACTTGCGGTTCTCCTCGCGCAGCTCGTCGAGCCTCAGGTGCAGCCTGCCCTCGGCGAGGGTCGTTATGCCCTTCTTTCTCAGCTCGATCAACCTGAAAGCGGCATCGGGGTAATTCTCTTTACACAATTTAGGCTAGTTCCATTGTACAACATTAGAAATATGAGTCAGTTCTTAACACAAGGACAGCCTATCCTCCACGACATTCTACATTCTCTTCAAATCTGGGAAGAGCATCACATGAGAGTTGTACCGTGATCTTGCCGTCCCCATAAGACGTCAAACAGCCTTCAGGGAAAAATGGAAGGAGGGATAATACAAACTGAAATCGAGAACTACCGTTTTCCTTGGACTAATCGCTAGAGAGTTTCCTGTCGACGGGCCCGGTTCGAAACGCCTGGTAATCAAGTAGGTCGTCAGCGCGACGTTATCAGTCAAAATTTGAAAGTGAAATATGTCAAGGGAATCGGTAAGGTTCCGCAGGCGATTAATGGCAGCCGTGCTGATAACCCACGCTTTTATCTACCACATTATCATACCGAACTTCAAGGAGCAACTCATCAAGCCTACCGAACGGGACAGGGAGAGGTTCAGGAGGTTGTTCCCTCACCACTATAAGGATTAAGGGGTTGGAACCGAAGCTGGCACTTTCTATTAGGAAGCTTGAACATAATGAGTTGTAACTTCAATACATAAACTGCAACATAGGCTTAATGAGTATAATTTGTCTTGTGCTGTATGCTCCATCTCCAACTAAAATTGGAAGGTTGGTATGTCTATTTGAGTTAGACAATTGGCAGTTAGACAATTGGCCAGGGACAGATTGAGATAATTGGCCGAACGAACGAGGATTTTGCGACTGGCTCTCAAAACTACCAACCTACCAACTAAAATCCCTACCAACTACCCTAGATTATCAAAATAATCTCACCCTCACCATGAAATGTCACAAGCCTCCATCAATGGGTACCGACGAAACCTTGCACTTAACTAGAATACCTGACAGTGAAGTCCCCAAACCTTTCCTCACCTTGCGATCTGTATCTGCAGCTCGCCGGCCCTGTGCAGCCCCTCCATGAACATCTGGAACCTCGTTGGCTCGAAGAACTGCATCAACCTGGCCAGCTTCTCGTAGACCGATTTCTGTATCGTCGTGTCGTACCTGCGCAACCACGATAGCGTCTTCCTGAGGACGAGCAGCCCGTGGTCCCTGATGACCTTCTTCCAGCGTTGCCGCTCCTGCAGCCGCCTGTTGTAGCTCTCCACCAGCGAGCACTGCAGCCTCGTCAGGAACTCGTACTGAGGATCGTCCTCGTCTATGACCTCCAGGTTGGCGAGTAGGTCCTCGGCGTTCCTGTCGTACTCGTTCTCGAAGTCCGACCTGGCCGGGTTGTAACCGGCCAGGGTCTTGTACCCGGCCGTGTTCGGCGTGTACCTCGGCGGCTCCTCCGTGTTATCGATCTTCATGCGGTACGGCGTCACGATGGGCGGGAATAGCGCCGCGTCGCTCTTCGGCATCGCGGGCAGCTCGTCGGAACCGTTCCGTTCCAGGTAGAAGTAGTCGTAGTGGTCCATGATCTCCCTCGTCGTCCTGCCGGGCAGCTCCTGCGCGACCATGTTCCAGTTGCCGTAGCTCTGGATCGAGTCGAGCAGCGTCAGCTCCTCCTCGGCCGTCCAGTCGGAGTTCTTGAACAGGACGAAGTCCGTCGTCATGATCCGGTAGTCGTGGTCGCTCTCGTGGTCGAGGAACTCGACGCCCTTCGAGAAACATTCTGGACACAGAACACGACACACTTGTAGGTAGCGTTCCGGGTTAAGGCGCTCCGGGGGGATTCGCAAGGATAGATCAACGTTCAAAGTCTCCAAATCGTGCGAAACGCTTAAATGTTTAGTTCATCACTCTCTCCCTCCTCTTACCCCATCCCCTTACCTGACAGGTTTCATATAACATACCATTCTTTGTCTTCTTTCTCTTCCAATCGTCTTTCTTCTTGGTTTTCCATAGACCGTTTTCCTGTTCCTCCATCCCTTCAGTTTGCTTCCTGGTTTACACCATACACAAAAACCTTCACTCCCTTATCTCACTACTGTTAACAGTATCAAAGATCTTTTAGGTACTTACCTGTCAAAAAGAAAATTGTAACTTCATTTATAAGGCATGTCGTGTTAAATGCACGTTAAATTACAAATAATACACCTCATGATATAAATCAGTACCTAGTTAGAACGGTTAGGGACAGAGTAGTTTATATTATTAGCAATGCTAACCACTGAATCCCCTTTATTGGCTACCAAATACCTTTCTGTGATTTCTAGATGCCGTTTAGGCCTGAAGAACTCTGGGGCCGAAACCAATTGCCTTTAGTTCATGATTTCTTTATTAGATGGTTTGGAGACTTTGACTTCACTTATCCTATTGCTACGTTAAGAACCACGAGGACTTACATCCTTTAACCATGAAATTATACTTTTAAGTAAACGCAGGTGAATCACGCGTATCGATTCATCTGAAACCTCCTCACCGGCGAATCCCCCGGGGGCGAGCGAGCTACCGTTTCAACCCTGCAACCCTACCTAAGCAGATGTTCACGTTACACACTTCGCACAGTATGTACTGGCTGATCACCTCACTGACACAATTCGTGCAATAGATATTTTCGCTATTGAAAAAGTTTGCGTTAGATTTTGTCGCCGTTGCCGCCGCTGAGGAGGAGGTGGAGGGACCTTCCTCTGAAATAACTTATTGAAAGCATTCTACTAACAAGAAGAGAGGCACTGACCTTTAGGGAACTGGAGGTCCGCCGCATCCTCCTCCGTGAGGTCCGTGTTGGTGTTTGCTGCCATATCTGCTCCCAGAAGTGGAAAAGGCTTCGTTTGCAAGATGTTCGTGTGTGGTTATGTCCAGTTTTGTTTGCAGCACAGTACACCCAAATTAATGCACAGCACTATAGCACACAACAGAACATTCTAAGGTTACAAGGCTAAGCATGACCTTTTTATTTATAGTTAATATAACTTTCTTTAGTTAACACGTCTTAATTTTAATTCCTTGTTCACATGCACCGGCACACCACTACAAGTGTGTGCCATTAAGTTTAGGTTATGTCCAAACATAACCTAAATGTTTTGTACTTTAAACCATTTTAAAAGGTTTAAGAAACCATTACAGATGACCGATAATAAACGTGCCAGACTCCTGAAACCACTCACCTTCGAAATATCTGCGGAATGCTCCACGTCCAAGGCGAGGGTGGCCAAAATGACTCTACCCCATGGAGTAGTGGACACTCCGGTGTTTATGCCTGTCGGAACTCAAGTAAAATAAGCAAAGCGATACTGATTGTACATTAATTCACTGATTTTTCACAAAGGGTACCCTGAAAGGTATGCTACCGCAACAGTTGGAAGAGATGGGACTCCAGATAATGCTGGCGAACACTTACCATCTAGGAACGAAGCCGGTAAATTGACACTGGCATTGAAATAAAAATGTCGCTAACTAGATTTTCGCTTGTTTCCAGGGCCCCGAGATCTTAAAGAAAGCTGGGGGCCTCCACAAATTCATGAGCTGGGACAGATGTCTCCTGACAGACTCCGGCGGCTTCCAGATGGTCTCATTGTTGAAGTTAGCCGAGATAACCGAGAAGGGAGTGAAATTCCAATCATTAAATTCGGAAAAGGCTGAAGTTATGCTCACACCGGAACATTCCATAGAGATCCAGAATGCCATCGGCGCCGACATTGTGATGCAGCTGGACGATGTTGTCAAGACTACTTTCCCGGACAAAAACCGAATCGAGGAGTCAGTCCACAGGCAAGGAAAGAGGGAGCGAGTCCATTTTTGTTTTTGTCTTTCTTCGTCTTTGTTTCCTGAAGGAGCAAAAATTTTCTAACTAATATGTTATTTTTTTTTACCATCATACTATAGAAGGGTGTTTCAAAATAATGGGACAATCTCTTAGTGGGATATTATACACTAAATGTACTGCTTAAAGCACCCGACAAAAACTTTTTTCCATTACTGAATTACAGTGCTTATTCCATAATAGCGCTGACTGATAAGTAATTAAATTTTTATTAGGACTACACGTTGGTTGGACAGGTGCTTGAAGGCGCATAACCATCCGGATACGCAAAGTATTTTTCCGATCGTCCAGGGGACGCTTTACGAGGACTTACGGAGGATTAGCGCCAGCGATTTGGTACAGAGACAGGTCAACGGGTACGCCATTGGCGGCTTGAGGTAAAATTAAAGTGGCAAAGTTGTCTATTTTGTGCTATAGTATCAATTTCCTACATTCTTTGATGTGCCTCAACTATGATGAGACATTCCTTTTTATTTTTCAATATAGTGAACCTTGCTCTTCAAAATTAAGGCACTTCCAGGTGAGTTACAACGCTGAAACATTCAGAACGTATTTGGCGACGATATACTTCACTATTTTTTGTAAAGCTTTTATAAATTTTTCCAATTTATTCTAATGATTTGAAATTAAATCGTTTTTCCTTTTTGGCTAGTGGGGGTGAAAGCAAGGATGAATTCTGGAAGATCGTGCACCTATGTACAGGACTACTCCCGAAAGACAAACCGAGATACTTAATGGGAGTGGGTTTCGCAGAGGATTTGGTCGTCTGTTCTGCCCTCGGGGTGGACATGTTTGATTGCGTTTTCCCCACGAGAACAGCGGTAAGTTGTCTAAAAGCCTGTTTGCCACAGAAGGTATTCCTGTATTCACCTTGCTGTTCTAGATTCCCAACTTTGCCAGACGCTACCCACTAGATTTTCCCAATATATATAAATGTTATTAACTTACCATTTCATTGGAGTTTTCTATCTTTTCAGCGTTTCGGTTGCGCCCTGACCGCCTCCGGCCAGCTCAACTTGAAAAAGTCAAAGTTCTCCAAAGATTTCCGACCGATCGAAGAAGAGTGCAGTTGCACGACGTGCAAGAGGTACACGCGCGCCTTCCTTCATTCCATAGCGACGGACGTCCCGGTTTCCTGCCATCTAATCACCGAACATAACCTCTCGTTCCAGCTGAGACTCATGAAGAATATCCGGGATAGTGTCAGCGAAGGGAGATTCCCGGAGTTCGTCAGGAAGTTCATGCGGGAGTTTTACGCTGATGGGGAGTTTCCCGGCTGGATAAGAGACTCATTGAGAGCAGTTAATATCGAGTTATGATTAGTCAGGTTGACACTGATGGTAGTATCTCAGGGCAATTGATTCTGCCAGTTTCTTTAAATTTAATAAACAATCAATTTCAGTAGAAGATCGAAATGTTGCTGAAGAAGTTTCTGCTCTCAAACGTATTAAATTAAACGAAGTTGTTTCTAGTCCTTGTTTCCAAAAGGTCGTCCTTTAAATTTGAATGTAAACCAACCAATTTCTAAATAGAAAATAAGCCTTTGTTATTATTGTATACCATAAGTGTAACCGTTTTTATATGAACGAAGGAAATAAACTTGTTTTTACATAAAATCATCGGAATCGTTTCCGTCATCGTACTTGGCCATACTTTCAGGATTCATTAAAGAATTGTAACTTCTCAATTCTGCTTCCTCTTTCTTCTTTTTCTCCTCCTCTTCTTCCTTTCTCTTTTGTTCTCTCAACAACTTTTTCTTGTCCTCTCTCTCTAGCATGTCTCTCCTCTCTCTTTCGGCCCTAAGATCTGAAAATAAAAAACATGTAACAAACAACTGAATCAGTTTTTGGGGTCGTTTCGACTGCTACATACAAAGGTGGCAATAAAATTATTTGTCCATGTTGCCGACCATATACTGCCACTAGTCATTTGAGATGAGAATGACATCTATTGTGTCTATACATAGAATTTAATAAACAGACAGATTTGTCTGTAAAGGCTTGGTTAAGCTGTATGACTGAACTCTATTTCAACGACATTACCTTAGTCAAACCTTACCAGTGAAGCAGGAAATGTACCATAAAATGTTTCCATTGTACTAACCTGGTCGATCCTCTCGTTTCGTCTTGTTTAGCCTGTTGATGATTTCATTGATCCTCTTCGTAACCTTAACCTTCCGCACCTCTTTCTCCTTGAAGAACCCGACCTGTCCCGCCTCCATGTCAGGCGTCTTCTTCAAGTTTGACCACATGGTATAGATCACATCGACGTCGTTCATCTTATTCCCTGTTATGCTGTTCGCCTTCACAAGCTGAGCGGCGTCTTCAATGACCGACGAAGGCACGTCATCCAGGGTTTGGCCCTAAGATAGGATACAGTGAAACTGCATTGGAATTTTCACTCCGCTTCCAACTGATTTCAGTTATATTTTGTTTGGTATCCATTCGAGCTCTTTACTCATAATGTAACGAAACTACACGTATTCCCCTGGGTGCCGCCCAGGAGGCTCAGCACAACGAACAAATATATAAACACGACACACATCTAAACAGGGAATGAGTGACTAATAAGAGAGATACAAACTATTTTCAACATAAACATAAAGGTAAGGTGGAACTAACCTTCCTGAGCCTGAGGTAGACGTGCGCCGAGGAGACTTTATCGACATGGAACCAGACGTCCTCTGGCCAGCCCCATTTTATTAGATCTTCATCTGGAAACAAGAATGGGGGACGTAGAAAAAGGACGTTATGTGGGGGATTAACTTACTCTCGTTCTTGTCAAACCCCATGAACAGCAGAGCCGGCGGTGAAACTACTTTACTCTCGAAATAATATACCATTTTGAATAGATATTCGAAAACTTCAGTAACGTCCAGACATGTTACTTCGAGGTTAGGTTTCGAAAACCATAGTAAAAATCACTGAACACACGACAGTAGTTCCATGTGCGATATAGGTTAAGTTTAACCAACAAATTACCACCTAAACTCCTTTACTTCTGCAGGCTGTACTCCTATTTTCAATGCTTGAAATCGACGACAACGCAACTCCCGCTCGAGAAGGTCCTGAAATCCAGGGACTCTTCAACGGCGTCGAGATCTCCAAGCTGAGCAAACGGCAGATGAAAAAGTACAAGAAGTGCCTCAAGTGGCAGTCTGAGAAGAAGGAGAAGCGAAGGAAAGAAAGGCTCAAGACGAAGGAAAAACGCGCGATGGCAAAGCTAAATAACATCAACCTAGGGCCGAGCAGGAATGAACTGAAACGGTTCAAGATGATAGACAGTACTTGTAAGACGAGTGTGTGTGTGGACCTCAGTTTCGACGACCTCATGATAGACAAAGTAAGAAGAACTTTTAGGTTTGTGACAACCTTATAGCCCTTGGGCAATTTTAATGTTTCGAAAGTGATAATACCTAGCTTATGACAAGTCTCTTGTATCCTTTATTGGGAACTTCTCGAGAATGGGGCGTTTTCTTTGTCGTTAATTTGGTAAATTTAAACAAGTTTTCATTTGAGGTCTGATCAACCACTTTCCGTGCGCCTTGAAAGAAAACTCCCTGGTTACGTGAATTTCCCAAAAATGATTGTGACAGACTCATTAAAATGAAGTTATGAAGGCACCGAGGACTATTATAAGTTTAAATTTTTCCTTTGAGTGTTCACTCCATGTTTCAGGATATGTCGAAGACGATTAAACAGATTTTGAGGATCTACACGGAAAACAGGCGTGCAAAGGCGCCAATGCAACTGCACCTGACGAGCTTCGAAGGGAGGAGTAAAAATGAAATGGCGAAGCACCACGGCTATGAGAACTGGGATATCAATTTTCATTCCGAGGACTACTTGAGTGTGTTCCCTAAAGAGAAACTTGTTTACTTAAGTAGCGAGAGTACTAACATCATCGAAAAGCTGGAAGATGATAAAGTTTATATTATCGGAGGGCTCGTCGATCACAATTCCCACAAAGTATAACGGAGGTGCTTGTAGTGTCAAATTTGACTCAGTTTCATTGTTGCAGGGATTGTGTCTGAATAAGGCTGTGAATCAAGGGATTGCTCACGCGCAGTTGCCAATCGAGGAATACTTCTGGATGAAGCACCGTAAAGTGCTAACCATAAATCAAGGTATGCCATTATTAATGAAGTTTGGATTATATGCAAAAGGCATTTCGATCGGGTGAGGGAAAAATCCAGTGGTATAGGAACTTAAAATGTACCAAAGATACTATAATCCGAGCTTGGTATCTTCATTGTGGTAATTGCAAGTTATATTCTTTCAGTATTTGAAATTTTACTCAGAGTCAGCGAAGGACACTCGTTCAAAGAAGCCTTTGAGATGATTTTACCCAAGAGGATAGAAAAGGTTTCTATATCTCCGGAACCCCCTCCGGCAAGCAATGAGAGCTGACCTTAAAACTCATTTATTCCCCGGAAAAATAAAGATAGTCCTTACATCTGTCCGCACTGAACGATGGTGACAGGTATTTTGGGTTTGTTGTTAGGGCCGGTCGGCACGTTCTCTATTTTCCTCATCACTAACAGTCCATCTATCACTCTGCCGAAGACGACGTGTTTCCCATCAAGGAAATTACACTTGGCGCACGTTATGAAGAACTGGCAGCCATTGGTGTCCTTGCCGCTGTTCGCCATCGACAGGAGCCCCGGACTATCGTGTTTCAGGTTGAAGTTCTCGTCGGTGAATGTGCTACCACCATAGATGCTCATGACGCCGGTACCATCGCCCTAGGGACATGCGGAACCATAACATATACATTATTGAGGATATTAAATTTAGTAACCAGGTTGCTATAGTAGTTTTATAGTATGTAAAGACAATTGTTCAGAATAAGGACTATGTGCTTACGTTTACAAAGTCGCCCCCTTGTATCATGAAGTCCTTTATGACCCTGTGGAAGCTAGCTCCCTTATAGCCCAATGGGACGCCGTCTTTCCTGTATTCCCCTGTGCAGAACTGCCTGAAGTTTTCGCTCGTCTTCGGTACGACGTCCGAGAACAACTCGAATATCATGCGACCGATTTCCTGAAATGTACATAAACGGGTAATCCTGCTTCTGCATTATAGTCTAAAAAGGAATATGTGATGGTTGTTTACCGTCGTTCCTACTGAGACGTCGAAGAAAACGACTGGATTCGCTGGGTGCCGAAGCTGGGCTTGTATTTGGTTCCAATTCGGCATTGTTTAAGGACTGGAAACTGTGTGGGGAAACATGGGTTTACTTGTGTATAACCTCAAAAAACATTGTCACCCTAACCTTTAGAACGACCGCTGTTATCTAGCCTGAAATATTTGATGTTCTAGAGAACTTTTCAACCGTTGGAAAAATGTCCTTAACTTTAATATAACGGTAAGAACTTTACAATTACTGCAGCATTTGAATTCGCTATGTGAAAATGGAATTTGGGAAACGTAACCTAAATGCTTGCTTGCCTACTTCTTGAGTTGCAGCGTCTGATGTAAAATATGACGCCAAGCTATAGCGAATCGTGGTTAGGTTAAAGGCCTAGACTACATCTCTATTAGTTAATGAACCCCTGTATAGTTACCGAGAGGGCTTGGATATATACATTTATTGAATAGTCAAACAGCAACTACTAGCAGAATACTAGAATAGATATAGATATATATATCTATATATATATATAGAATAGAATACTAGAATTATATGGAATAACTCATATTTAAAGTTCGCGCCTTTAGGTCTGAAAAGAAATATCACAAGAAAATATATTTATAAGCAGTAGTAGTAGTAGTAGTTTATTTAGCCTTTTTTTCTATACATTTTAGCAATAGTTGTTGACGACTGCGACCAGGATTCGCAACCAGAAGTCTCGGAGTAGATATAAGTTGTAAGAAAAGTAATACAAGAGAACAAATCGCGACAAAACACTCATTGCGTTGTTGTAACAAATTTATATCTCATTTCAGCCTTCGGCGGATGTTTCCACCCTCAGTTCTTCCTCCATCGGCGCTATGAACGCCCTCAGTAAATCCCCCGGCGTGGACGAGATGCCGGGGAAACTGTATGAGCTGGCGTTGATGATGTTCATCCTTACCCGAAACCAGTGCAGGCACTTCGACCTGGGCAAGGAGCTCAAGATGGGCGACAAGTTCGACGACATAGTCATCAGGAGGGGAAACAAATACATCTTCATCCAGACCAAACTCGTGAACGACGACCCGGCGAACTGCTTGAGCACCAAGGTGCTGCTAGGCGAGGAGAGGATATCGTTGAACCAGGAAGACTTCAAAGTGCGGAAGTATTTCGTCTCTTACCTGAGGATCAAGGATCAATTAGAGGCGAGGGGTGACGGAAGCGATGTGGAGAAGGTTGTTACTTTCACTAACGCCCCGTTGGGGAAGAGCGACCTTAGGAACGACGTACTCGCCATCGTGAATAACGACGACGTCTTACCGAAAACCTCCAAGAGCGCAGTATCCTACAAGATAAACGCTACACAACCGACGAACTCCTTAATACAAAAGCTAAAGCTGCACACAGTGAAATCTGATCTATCCAAGCTATGCGAGGAACTCGCGGAATACGTTACGAACCCTAATAAAGAGCCAATGGTCCTCGACAAGGATTACTTCAGTTACTACCACACGGCGTTAATGGACGAGAAGGTCGTTGTGGTCGAGGAGAGACAACACGGCAACAAATTAGTCAAAAGAGGGAAGTTCCATGATGACTTCATACTCGACGTCAATTTATCACCCCGAGCCCGCAAGCTTCGAAGCGGGATCATGGATCTCTTAGAAGCCAACGTGACCCAAATGAAAACCGCCGAGTGGACAATTTCCAACGACTTCGACACCCAGAAAACCCATGACAAAATCTATTTACCCAGTTACTCCGTAACACCTCAGAGCATATCTTCGTTCTTCAAAATATTCGAGCTGCGCCTCAAGGAATTAAACCTGAAGGAGCTATCGGGCAGCATCAGGAACGAAGGGATCAGGCGACAATTCCTCAAGTACCACGACGCCGATCCCGCCTTCGTGGAGTTCGTGATCGAGAGCTTCCTGAAACGTTGGAAGAACGACGTCAGTTCGCAGCGAGAAGGCTGGATCCTGGACTCCGAACGCTTGGCCTTCGTGGCGCGGCTGAAGAACGACATCGCCAAGCCTACGGTGAAGCTGAAATCCGAGCAGTACGTAACCGAGCTCGAGGAGTTGATCAGCAGGTTCGGGTTGCGTTTCGACGACGATTCCCTCGGGTATCACATCGACAAAAGGGTCGTGGTCGTCGAAACCTGGAGCACCCTTCTAACCTCGGTGAAGGTATTGGAGTACCTCAAGAAGAACGAGATCGAAGACTACGTTTTCTTAAACCTGGACGGCGCGAGGAGACCCGAGGAGATCGACGAGATGATCTCCACCTTCGTAAGCTCCGAGTGGAGCTTGTTCGTTTTAACCTGCCAGTCCATTGATTTCTCGACGATTCGGGATAAAACCAGGAGCGACCAAAGGGTGGTCATCATCACCGCTTCGACCCCAACCCCGGAGTTCCAATGCGTCAAGTTGACTGATCGAAACTTTAACGTGCAAGACGCTTCGACGATCCTCGAACAGAGCATCAGTTTTCTGGGCGAACCAACAGCGTTAAACGAACTGTTCGATGACGAGAAGTTGATCGATGCTGACACGCTGGTTAAGTTAGTTACGAACCAAGAGGTGCTGGTAGGGAGCGAACTCTTGGTTGGTGACGGAGATTACGTGGTTGTAGGCGAGGATGTCGACGTCGATGCTTTTGTGGATTGTTTGTTGCGAAAATCGCCCGACGTTTATTTCATAAACGGGATGAAGGGAGGGAACAAAACGAGGAGGCTCGTAGAGGTACTCATGGAGCAAACCAACAATAATGTGAAACTGTCTCTAAGCAAGCTCGGTAACGAAGTAAGGTTGTACCATGGAGGAACTAAACTAATTGGTAAGGTATTGATAGCTGATCGCTTGGAGGAGGGCGGGTTTAAGAAAGTATGCCGTAAGAATCCCCACAGAAAAATTTACTGGATCAACTTCAACAACCTGGACTGTTCCCTAAGGTTACAACAGTTCTACAACCCAAGATTTTATATACCAAGATGTTTCAGAAAGTACTCGCTAATCACGAAAGAGGCACTGCATGAATTAACTAGTGATACCACTACAACGTTTATTGTAAACTACAACGGTGAATTACCTGGTGAGGAATTTGCAAGTAACGTCAAATTTTTCAGATCACCCGAAGAGGCGAAAGTCGCTTTCTCATCGATGCGAAGCCATGGCACTATCCATTGGTTCAGCATGGAAGACCCCTCCCGGATCACCTGGGTCGATTCGTCTGGTTCGCTACGTCACCTTCGTCGATGGATCGCCGACGTCGTCATGCCTGAAGAAGAATTCATCAAAGGCCTCGAAGGAAGGGACGTGGTGATAATCGCCGACGCACCCGGCACGGGGAAAACCACCACCGTGACCGAGTTGTGCGAGTCGATGCGGTCGTGGGTCATCGTGATAAACCTGAAGGATCGCTTGGAGTCCATCCAACGACTCCGCGAGGTTAACGTGGAGACCGTGGCGGATTTCCTGTGCGACGCAGGGGATAAGTTCACGAAAAATTTGTTAACCGCCGCGCTGGACAAAGGGACGCACTTTAGGTGAGTGAGGAGGACTGGGAATACGGTCCAAACCGCCTATGGTGATGGTGGAGGGACCAAACGTTTTGAGACGTCACGATTAGCTGATACAATGTATTAAAGCAAGGCTCTTAACTTAGAACTGATTCATGACCCTTCTCCTGCTCGCTTTAGGAAATCTCTGCTCGTGATCTTCGACGGATTCGACGGACTCTGGGACGAAGACCACCGAGAGAAGACCCTGGAGCTATTGAGGTTCCTGAAGGAGGACACGGCGGCAAAGCTTTGGGTCACCACCCGTTCACACTACAAAACCACCTTAGAAGACGCGTTGTGCACGTTCGCGACGCAACTGGTCAGATTCGACGACGCGCAACAGCAGCAGTTCGTCACGAAGTACCTCGAAGACCGCTCCAGCCCGATTCTACGCCCCGAGGACACGTCGGGATATTCCGAGGCGTTCATGCGGCACGTGCGCTCGACGTTCACAGACGACACGTCCGGGTTCACCGGGACGCCGTTACATCTGCGCCTGATGCTGGAGAGCTCCCTGCCGACGGACCGCCAGGGCCGAGACATCGACGAGCTGTTCCAGAACTTCATCGACCGCAAGTACGAGGCTTATTTCAGGAAGCTCGGCGTCGAGGAGCGGCTGAAGCGCGAGCAGGACAAGGCGATCTTCGACCAGTACAACAGGGACCTCGCGAAGCTCCTCGTGCTGAAGGCCGAGCCCGAGGTGAGCCTCGAGCGGTTCAGGCCGATCGTCCTGTCGGTCGGGATCATCCGGTCGCAGGGCGAGAGGGTCGGGTTCCTCCATCCGACGTTCAAGGAGTTCTTCGCGGCCGAGCTGTTCGTGCACTGGATGAAGAAGCAGCCGTCCCGGCTGACGAACCTGCAGAAGCAGGAGTATTTGTTGAGGGAGGTGCTGGTCGATGCGGACTACAAGCTGATCCGGAGCTTCGTGGATCTGAAGCTGGGGAAGGTCGGTGGGTTGCCGGGCGAGAATCTGAAGGAGTACGCGAGGATCTTGAGCACCTTCACGTTCACTTCATATGCGTTGCTTACGGCAGCTGGTGAAGGTAACAGTAACATCGCTGAGTTCATGCTGGAGGTAGCAGGGGATCTCTCACCTGAGGGAGTGTATGATATTCTAAAACTGCGGGAGGAGCTCGTGGAACGCACCGTCCTGCACCGGTGGTGCTACGACTCCAACACCAGACTCATTGGTGCGGTGTTGAAACTAGCAACGAACAAGTTCTCACCAAAAACACTCTGCGATTTTTTAAAACTTCAAGACCACAACGGTAAAACCGCTCTACACTACGTCTGCAATCTGACTGAAACAGCACTTGAAACCATTGAGATGCTGTTGAAAACCGCAGCAAAGTATTTACCTTCAGAAAAGTTGCAGAATTTCCTGACCGTCCGGGACGAGTCACTAGGTACCGCTCTGCATTTAGCCTGCAGAAATACCCGCACCGATTTAACCAAGGCACTATTGGACGTATCGCTTGACTGTTTGACTGCTGAAGAGTTCTATGATCTGGTAGCGACCCCGGACGTGCACGGTAAGACCGCTTTTCATCACGCGTGCCTCACCAGCGTGGAGATGGCCGATTCCATGTTGGATGCGATCTCTGGAAAGATGCCCTTAACTCAAATATATGAGGTGTTCAAGCTCGAAGATCGCCAGGGCAAGGCAGCTCTGCAACTCGTCAGCGACGTCCAGGCGATCGGAATCATTAATTGTAACAGAGGGGTGTTTTTGGATATGGCGCGTCGGGAGGGTTGTTGGAAGTTCATCCGGC
This sequence comes from Cryptocephalus primarius, assembly GCA_963576515.1. NCBI lineage: Eukaryota > Metazoa > Arthropoda > Insecta > Coleoptera > Chrysomelidae > Cryptocephalus > Cryptocephalus primarius. The sequence goes on along the minus strand of OY754949.1, from coordinate 1,216,590 downwards.
TATTCGAGAATACAGGGTGATGAAGCCTTTTCCCCGGCCTGGAATCTGTTGTATCCCCATATTATTTTTGTGATTCATATGTAAACATTTAAGCAAGAACGTTCCTCAAGTAAAACGTGGTGTAATATTATTATATTTAACTTGAATGCTGTACTTATATTAAGATTTAAAACGTGGCCGAAGTCAGTTTGTCGTTATTCGTAAAGAGTATGTTTCATAAGATTTTATAAGGTTTAACTGTTTTCACTGCAGTAGAAGCCAAAGATGTATGTGCCATATTGTTTTATATTCCCTGTACTGTTATATATTTTATAAAAGTTACTTTATACTTGAAATACTTTCTCTTTCTATTAAGTTTTTAAATCAACGAAATTTTGTAAAGCTCTGGGGGTCCCAAAACATCAAACAATCTTCATGAACCATTTCCAACTTATAAAATGCTTCAATTGAACCTTTTATTTAATTTTTTGCAATAAGGGGTAGTTTTCACCCCTTAGAAGAGTTTAATTCCAAAAAAATCATGAAATTGACGCGTATTGGTGGAATTCTGAGGCAATACCGTATGTTTACGATAGGGTAATACCTCCCCTAGGTCGGTAGGGTGAGTTAATGCCCTTTTAACTCCTCATTTTTCATAATTCTAAGATACTGTACAAGAATAGTAATCATATTAATAGGAAAATTGGCTTACAAATCTGGAAAAAATGTGCTATCGATTTTTGTTAACGTTAATGACGTTTTGGTCGATAATATTTATTTTAGGGGCAGTTGTGTCGTTTAAATGTGTACATTCGCTTGACATTAAAATGCAATTGACCTTGCATTAAAATTTTCTTATACATCTTACGTGTACTTTATTGTAATTACGGTTCATATAAAAGAAAAACCTTGCCCTCCTCGTCCCAATTTATTTCAAGATGGCCAGTTGGAAAATATCGACTAAAGGTAAGAGTTCTTCATATCCAAAATCATTTTAAAAAATTTATGGCATTGTCTTTGACTATACAATTTAATAATTTATACGTTGTACTTTTCCACCTCTTTCTTCATTTATCTTAGATCCTCTTAGCTTCGTCCGACTCACAACGTTCATCGATCTATTACCGACGTATTCAACGTACATGAGGATACTCTGTACTTTCATTTTTTCGCTGATAGTCCTAGCGCACATGTTCGGAATTTACATGCAATATTTTAACGAAAATTACCAGGACATGCATGCGGTGAATTCATTGGGAATATACTTAGTAAGTTGAAAATACATGACTTAAATGGCTAACTTACAAAGGCGACTTAAAATCCACGTGTGACTCATTGGGGAAATGGTTTTTTTAATGTTTATGATTGGTCGATGTTGTTTTCCAATTTAGTACTGAAGATTGATCAATTGTAATATAGTTTTCTTTGCTCATCTCCAGGAATCGATTCATACGCTTCATTTTTTGCTAATGCGCACTCACACACTTTCTCATATACGCACGCATCTCTTTCTCAAGCATAGAGCCGCAGACTTCAAAAATTACGTTAAAAACTTTTCTCTCCCAAAGTAATTGCAGGCTAAAAATATGCCTATTATTTACCAAAAATAATATTTCATTATAACACGTTTTAATTTTATGAAGGGCATCGTAAACGCAAACTAAATTTATTTAAGTCAAATTTCACAGTTTCAAATTCAATCAAATTTGTATTTATTCTAGGCAGCTACCCATCTCATATATTACAGTCAAATTATGACCCAAGTAAAAAGTTCGTTGGTCCTCCTTGAAGACAGCTTTAAATCCTTCAAATCTGAAGGACCCAAGACCCACGAACACGTTTTTCGAAAATTTCAATGGGTTAAGTGGTTACATATGACATCATTTATCTTAATTTCTGTGGCCACATACTATGTTATTTTTACTGATGCGTTAAATGATGTAAGCACTTTTAATGCAATTGTAGCAATCTCAGGAAGATGGAGACCATTGATGAGTTTGCTACTGGCAATCATCAATTTGGTGGCAATCTTTTTGACTGCAAGTTTGGCCATATTGCAAATTTACATGTGTTTTTATATAGGTAGGCATTGATATATTCAGGAATTATGGATTTACCAATGATTTTTAAGGTACTCAATTCGTATTAATCCAGTATTTCATTAGAAGAAAACTACACGACGTGTGCGATATTAATGACGTCAGCCGACAAGATGAAATTTACCAATCTCTAAAGGAGTTCGTCAACATGTATAAAACGACACAAGGGTAGGTACAACAAGTCCCTGTAAAAGGTTTCACTTCAAGGACTTAGGGTCTCCTGCTTTTCAGCGTTGCTTGCCATTATACGGACAGGATGTCGGTGATTCTGTTGATTGAATTTTTTCCTAGCGCCGCAGGATTCGTCTCCCTCATCTACTCACTCGTTCATGTAAGAAATGATGCCGTTCTCGCGCATGCGGAAATCTATGCCACTTGAAACTATCTTTTGTTCATTCAAAGACACCAACTATTTTGAACTTATTTAATTTTTAGGTAAACTTCAGCTACGTCTGTTTGATTTTTCCAATAGTCTGGCTGCTCATCACGTTTAGCTGTGCATTCGTAGGTCAAATCGTCATTGACGAAGTAATTGTTGTCTTTTCTTAACCCAAAAGTTTCAGTTGTACAGACCAACTATCTCTATCATAACTACTTTAGATACCTATAGTATCTATTTGTTTTTTCCACATCACATTTTTCCTTTATTTACTTAATTAATTAACAATTTTTTAGTCATCGAAAACATTTGACCTGATGTGCGACTGTCCTTGGTACGGATGGAACTCCAAAAATCGCAAAGCTTTGCTTATAATATTACCTATCATAAAGAAACCGATAACTTTAAGTTTTATGAAACTAATACATGCAGATTATTCGTTCATACTGAAGGTGAGGGGGTTAACATACGTGAATATCTACAAAATGTCTTCTCCTTTTTAGTTCTATCGTGTGGTGCACGCCATCGTCACCTTCCTTTCAAATACGAGGAGTTAAATTTGCAACAATTATTGCACTCAGAGTATCAACAGAACACGACTTTAACGATCACATCAGTTGTAGTAAAGATTTGATGTTTACCTGGAAGAAAATAAATCACTTTAAGGAATTATTATGCTTGTCACAGGTTTGTTATGCCAATTAATCGTTTAGGGGGTGCAATAAGGAGTGAGGGTAGGTCGGTAAAGTGTATTGTCTGGTAAAAAATCCAACATAAGATTTTTCCCTATAATAATATCAAAATAAAGGAACATATTTAGAATAACTTACAAAAACCTAAATACCATCCTCAAATGCATTACGATAAATGCAATAATCTTTTGTATAATTACTACGTAGCATCCACTCAAATTTCAGTACCTCTTAACACTAAAACAGTTTGGTATTTTCTAATCCACCGAAATCTGAACCGATTTAACAATCGACAATGACGTTTTCAACCCTCTCGCAACTACCCCTACTGACTATTCCCCTCTAAAGTCCCCGAGGACTAAGCGGGAACTGTCGCTCAGCATACCCAGTTTCCCGTGGTAGATCACTTCGCTGAGGATCCTCTCGACGATGATTCGTTGGTCGCGGCTCATGTCCCTCAGATCGAAGGCGTACTTCCTCCCGGCCACCCGGAACTTCTCTTCGATCTCCTCCATAACGACCCTCTCCGGTGCGTACTCCTCAGTCTTCACCAGGCCAGCGCAGGGCTCGTCCAAGTAAAGTGGCGGATCCTCCAGAGGCCCAGGCGACTCATGGAAGGGACGCGACTCTTTAATCTCGTCTATCTGTACAAAGGAAAGTTACAGGTTGGTTGAACGGTAAGGGGTAGAAGGGCATAAGGTTTAATAGTCAAGAAGAAAGAAAAAATGATGTATTTACCATCAAAAGGTGTTATCGTTGAATTCAACTTGGTTATGCTAACATGATAAAGTTAGTGAGCAGAGACACGTGTCGGTGATTACCGTTTCTTGCAGTTCGGACGGCTGTGTCATGATCGTTTTCTCGTTGTAATACATAAATACGACCAGTCTCTTAATTTTAGCACTTTAAAAACAGCAGACCGAGTAATACCTTCAGTAAATAATTCCCGCCTTATAAAACAAACAAACTGTGCACAAGATGAAGGAAAATACTCAACTACAGAGAATTGTCGTTACCTCCGCACAGCGCTGTGAAGGGTCGACTCTCCTCGAATTTATCCAAGGCTCTTCCATCTTTCCTCTGAACATATGTTTCCTTGACACGTTTGCTGAACCCTGAAGATCCGCGTCTGAAAATATTCGCCGTCAATTATCAATCAAGGGTGATCAAATTAGGCCACGTGATTCAAAATGAAAGCCGCGGGCAAGCAGTTTCGTTATTACTAATTTGCATTCAAAGGAACAGCCCTGGCAACTGCTTTTGTAGAATGAATGTGTGATGCGAGACGATAACGGCCTACCTTCCTCTTAGGACACAACCAACAAGTCAAAGGAAAACATGATTCTTACCAAAGGAGGTATAGGAGCAACTCGGCTGAGTTTCTGGCATGGAGTTTGAACCCTCAGAAATTGTTTCCAGCTTGCAGGAAGACTCGTTTTCGTAATTCCCAGCAGGTTCCACAAACGACTTATCATCTGCAATACAATTTTACAAATGAAATCAATAAATTGATATGGATACATGGAGAAAATAAAGTAGTATGTTCAGAGCTTTTGAACCGATCGACTAATCTATGCTAATCATTGCAGTATGCAATATTTCAAACTATGCAAAAAATAGTAATAGATATAACACTCCTAACAAATGGATGTCGCAACCTACAATAGTTTGTTAACATGTGTTGTATGAATAAATTTAATGATATAATGCATGTTGTAAAGAATTGCTGAAGTCTTATTCCGCCAAATTGTTAAGAATTTTTAAAATCATTTTTCAACACAACCAAAATTGCCTGCTTATGCAACCAACCAATCACACTAAGAAATTCTCTCTCCTAACCTCACTTTTGGAGACCGACCGGCCACTGGTCAGCTGGTGTGATGCTAAGATACTTCATGAACATTTCATACTTAGGGACCCCATTCAGGTACGAAACAAATTCTGACAAACCGCAATACCGACTTCTACATACAAGCGTTTTCCAGAGGGGCCCAAAGACAATGCAAAGGTGGCCCAAAGAGACCTGACGATCCCCTCACCATACAAGGCAGGCTGGAGATGGCTCTAAAGAACTTTAAACCTTTGAACGTACCCATCGTCGCGCTGTCCAGCAGGTGACATTCAATAGTTTCGCTTTATGCTAGATATGAATTTGAAATTTCTCCCTTGCTTCAAGGACCGACAAGGGGGTACACGCGATCAACTCGACTTGCCACGTCGATCTACTCAGCCGGTCGGGGATGCCGTACGACGTCGATAAGATGAAGTACCGGTTGAACAAGTCGTTTCTCAAAAACAACGTGCCGATAAGGGTATTGGGGATTCGGATCGTACCGGAGAGCTTTCACTGCCAAAGTAATGCTATCTCTAGGACCTACCTGTACCGGATACTTTTGGCGAAAACGTCGGACAAGACAAAGGGGGCGATGCTTCAGTACATGCCGATAGAGGAATGGGACAGGTGCACCTTTTACTGGTAAGAGTATGGCTAATATTCTAAGAGCCTGTTAGAAATCTATTCATACGCAATGTATTTGTGAGTATAATCGTAACTTTAGTGTTTCAGAGTTTGATTTGGATATGATGCGAGAAGCGGCGAAATTGATGGAGGGCCATCACGACTTTCGGACTTTCATGAAGAGGGCACGTGGTGATGAGTGCAAGATAACTAGAAAGACTATACACTACGTCAATATCATGCATAGTCCGCACGTGTTTGATAAGCTGGGGTGCAGTCCGTACAGTTGGCCGAGGGATTTCCTACAGAACGACGTAGATTATTCCTGCTTGGATATCTACATCAAGGGCAAGGGATTCTTATATAATCAGGTAAGAGATGCTAACAGTAAAACGCCAAGATGAACTAATGTGTGTAACAGATTGGAATATTTGTCTTTATTTAAAAATTTAGATTATTAATTTTTCATTGGGCGCGATGTTGTTATAGTCGGTATTTCATGACTCTCAGTTGGCTCTTCACAACCAGCTAAATAATTAATTGACATGGCGTCAAACATTTTTCCCTCTGTTGAGCGATTTTCCAGAATTATTTTTTGAATGGATTCGTTATGCTGGTTGGACGTATTACTTTGACCGTAGTGATTCCAAAATTAGTTAATTTCCCAGGACTTGTCATCACTTTAGTGCAGTAGAGGAGGAATTTTGCTCAGTGGTATTAAATTGTGTGGAAGAAAGCAAGGAAACATTGCTCTTCTCGTTATTTTCATTTACTGTTAATTAATTAATATAGAGTATAATTCCTTTAACTTTCAAAGTGATGGCTTCTATCGTTTGACACAAATTTCCCCTGCTCACTAGCACAATGAGAGGAGAGTCAGCTTGCCGCTAGCCTGCCATTGGCAACCTTTGACAAAAGGCATTGACTGGCCGTTTTGTGTCGAGATGTCGAATGGTACCCGCGTGAGCGTTCAGCTCTGTCGAAGCTTGGCAAGCCGATTCCCCTTCCATTTTTTCATCTCGAACGCTTCCTATCTCGAGTTGCGGTGAAGGGGGAGAGAAAATTCGATACAGCTTTAAGCCTCTTCGCGCCACTCTGAAAGTTAAAGGCACTCTAGTTTGGACCCCTTTTGTAACTATTGTAGACTTACCAATTTCAACGAGATTGGTGAGAACATTGTTGTTATTAGTCGGCGAGTGACGGGGCGACGCGGGAAGCTTGCTGCGCCGTTTAGGCCCGTCCAAGGGCAAGTGCAGTGTCGGTATAGCAGTTTCTTTCAATCCTCTCTTCCCGTTCTGCTTATTGATGAACGCGTCGCTCGCAAAGTGTATCTAACCAGAATAAAACTAAACGTAAATGCGATATTTATGTTTCTGATAAATTACCTCGCATAAAAAAGGTCGCTCACAATTCTCCAGCTCCGGCCGACCGACTGCACTGATCCACGTCCTTCGCCTTTTCTCTTCTTTGTTCACCTTTGCAGTTTTGCGTTGGTTTTCGATCCCCGGTCGGTCGTTTTGATTTTCCTGTGCGTTCTGCTGCCCATTTTTCTTCACTTTTGGCCTAGGGAAGCTGAACATCTGAAAACCTTTCGGTCCAGAATTCGAGCAGCCGAGCGCGGAACAGCCCACCATGTTCGCTAAAAAACAATTCATAACTAAATTGTACAAACAAAACGAAGAATAGGTTTATGAAATGTAATAGAATTTTGCTTACCTGCGGGCTATAACATCGTGAGAGGAGCGGTCGCTCATTGATTTGCCGAGTAACTAGCTATTCACTCGATAGTTTAACTCCGAAGTGCACTTGGTGAAGTCTCGGGGACAAATGAGTAGGAAACGGTGTGCGCTTCGACCATGGCATTGCGAAGTCGAAGAGACCAGTCTAGTTTTATTGCGCTGTAGACAGGGGCAAGATATTTCTCATCAGCGCATAACCAATGTAGAAAGGGGCCCAATAAAAATATTTTCAAGGGTAGAACACCCAGCCAATGAGTAATGGAGTTTTTCAATATTTTAAGTGGTAACATAAAGTGAGTATTGTGTTAACTAGAAGTTACAAATATAGTAAAACATTGCAATTATAAATTTCTAACCTCAAAAAGTGTGAATGCATTTTAATATTCCGTAAACATTTGAACGGCCAGTTGTTTATTTTGAAATGCCGGATAAGAAATAACCCACATTATACTTCACACCGCAAAAACATTCAAAACGCTAAAGTTTCCATTTGTTTTGATACGTTTCAGACGTTAGTGACCTCGTAATCGCACCACATAACAATGAGTTGTGGTATCATCTCACAGGGCCGTTACCATATATACAAAGGTTTCAAAATAAGGTACTTAAAATTATTAATAAAAATAGGTAATAAAGATTATCCGTATTGCGCGCCAGCCATTTACATTAGATGCTATTATTCAGTTTAAATCACAACGCATTTGAATCCCAAATAGAGTTGTTTTTCTAGACTAGAGGCTGTTCGAATAGACCTCAGGGAGTAATATTGTTCGATACGTGATTTACACAAAGCCATAAGCACCCACTAGTAGGGACATAAAGGTCTGTAAAGGGCGCATATGGAATAATAGTGTGTTTACCAAAACGTGACGTCACACGCTCTGAATGAAGCTTGAGATCACGTGACTAATGACTGTCAATTAATTCTTTACTTATTTTTAAAACATTGAGTATGTGTGAGTGTGTATACATAAATAGGTTTATACTGTATATAGGGTGGTATATCAGGGGGTGTATATTACCCTGTATATAGGTATATGCTTATACTAAATGCTGTCTATATCTATAAATGAGAATGTCCTGACTGGCTGATTCATAATCAACATACAGGCTCAATAATGACAGCTGAAGCCTTGAAATTTGAAGGATACTTTCAGTACATATCGAAATTTCTTCTGAAACTATCTGAAGTGAAATCTGTGCCCGTTTTTCCTGAAAATTTCGAAAAAATTGTTGCGTTCACGTCGTTGCCATCATCACCCATAAGGCAGTCTAAGTAGTTCCAAAACAGTCACTCACCGTTGCCTGTGTTCACCTGCTGTGCGGATCCGCCGCCCTTTTCTAACTTCTCCTGATACATCGACGGATGATGGAGCCGTAGGTGCTTGATCAGGCCGCTCGTGTTGCTGTTCTTCATCTTAATGACGGTCCTCCTGTCCCTCCCTTCGCACTCCAGGCAGATCCCGCATTTCACGTCGTCGATTTTCACGTATCGAAAGTACAGCTTGTACCCTCGATCGGCCCTCTGCGCCATGGTTTACGAGAAATGAGAACTCGGTCGTGAGATTCAATGGGCGATATCTGTCGAGTCGATACCGAGACGAGACGATATTTGTCGAATCGATACCGAGACGTGAACAATGGAAAAGGACGCGCATGTGGGATAAACGCGGTTTATTTTTGTTATTTGGCTTATTTCTGGGATTTTATCGATCGAATGAGGCGATATGGAACTATTTTTGTCCGTTAAAGGTGTCGTTGATATCGTATCAAATCTAAGGCGAAATTTATTACAACGAAGGAAAGGAGGAAGGAATAGAAACATTTTTCGATTTGTCGTTACCATCAAACCCATTTTTCGTGACAGCCAAACAACATACATCCTTAACTTTGATGATTATTTAACCAAAATTCATGCTTCTGAGGAACCCCCAGCGGTAAACTATCTCCCTTACATTTTTTCTCGAGTACCGCTAATGGACCATATAGATTGGTCGTAGCGTCGTTGCGTATACCATCCTATCTGCGTCACGATCGAAATCGACACGTAGCCGCCGGGAAGCCTTTCGAATTTCCCGCGTAAGCGTCGTCACGTTGGTAGCGCCGCGTGCCAGTCATTCCCATATTCGATACGCGTGCGCCGTGCGTCTCCGCGATAACGACTCGCGAGAAAGTACGTTTAATAATCCGTTTTCTAAAGGAACAGAGCGGAGTGAAACGAAGAAAAGTCCGTTTGCGGCGATCACCATCGGTGATATTCGAGCGTCGAGCGATTTCGAGGCGAGGAGCGGCCGGTGAGATCGGCGGGAGTCGCGTGAGTTGGCAGCACTGCCCCGGTCGCAGTCATTTTGTTTCGCGGACGACGAGAAAGTTCTCTCTCTTTTCGATTTTCACGCGAGCACCACGAGGGCTCCCACGGCGACAGAATCAGCATCTACAGCAGCGACCGTCGATAAGCGCAAGTAAATATCACACACACGTTTAAGCTAAGGGCCAGAGAGTCATATTAGCGTGAGGAGTTGTTTAAGGGGGAGGCCTCGAGTGGGGAAGCGGCCGCCGGCGGACTTGGAGGGAAACATTTGCAAAATGGCTTCCAAGCGGTGCCGTGAAACGAGGTACATTATCGTCTGAGTGAGTTTAAAACACGGTTTTCTTTTCTGTATACAGGTGCGGAGGAGCGTGGCGTCGCTGGTAGCAGTCGCGGAAGGTAAAGTCACTCTTAGGGATATTAAGTGTATGCTGGAGGTTCCGTCGTATCGTTCCTGGTGTCCGCAGATAAGGACTTTCCCCTCGCGCGGTTTATATCTTTGCCAAGTGGAGTATTGAAGGAGAAGGAGCCGGAGCCGGAGCGAGGAACTGGGCGCAGAGGAGCACCGTATCGAGTCCCCTAACCTAAGAACTAGTACTTGTGTATAAATAGCGTCTGTCTCTCCTCTCTGTCTGTCCGTCTTGCGTTGTTAGAGTTCGGAGATGGTAGGGTCTAGAGTGTATGTAGGTGGGCTGCCCTACGGGACGACCGAGCGGGACCTGGAGCGCTTTTTCAGAGGGTACGGTCGCATGAGGGACGTCCTCATAAAAAACGGATACGGTTTTGTTGAATTTGACGATTATAGAGATGCCGATGATGCTGTGTATGAACTTAATGGTAAAAAACTTTTAGGGGAGCGCGTGACCGTGGAAAGAGCCCGAGGGACGCCAAGGGGTCGCGACCAGTGGTCATCGAGCCGCAGCGACCACCGCTCCCACGAAAGGTATGGGCCCCCCACTCGGACCAACTATCGATTGATCGTGGAAAATCTCTCTTCGCGGATCAGTTGGCAAGACCTGAAAGATTATATGCGGCAGGCCGGCGAGGTCACCTACGCTGACGCCCATAAGCAGCACCGGAATGAGGGCGTCGTCGAATTTGCCTCTTATTCAGACATGAAAAATGCTATCGATAAGCTGGACGATACAGAGCTGAACGGTCGCAGGATCCGTCTGATCGAGGATCGCAGCACTAAACGTAGCAGGCGTTCGGGGTCGTACAGCAGCCGCAGTAGGTCTCGTAGTCGTTCTGCAAGACGTTCTAGGTCCCGCAGCCGATCCAGGCGCAGCTCCCGCTCCAAGAGCAAATCTAGGTCGAGGTCGCGCTCCGGCAGCGGCAAGGGCGATCGCGAGAGGGCCTCCAAGTCTAAGTCTAGGTCCAGGTCCAGGTCTAATAGCCGCAAGAAGTCTGCCGATCACTCCAGGTCTAACTCTAGAAAGAAATCCGTCGAAAGGTCTCGCTCTAGGTCGCACTCTAGGACGCCCGATAAACGTTCCAAGTCCCGCGAGGCCTCCAAGGAGAGGTCCAGGTCCAGGTCTCGATCCAGGTCAGCCAGTAAGGGACGCAGCAAGTCCAGAAGCAGGTCCAATTCCCCCAATTAACCACCAAACTCACACACACACACACAATCTTTTCTTATTCTTGTTTCAAAACTACTGATTAAAACGAAAACTTTTCCCTTATTCACATCTTAATTGTAATTATGTAATAATTAACGTACCTGTAGGTACACACATATTATTGTGACGACTTATTTTATTACTAATAGTCGGTCGTGTTCTCCTCCCAAATGTTTATATCGTGGTAGGCGAATATTATTGTGGTTTTAGTTTTGTGTATAGAAATGCCCCATATTTCAAAATTATAGATTTGTAAGACAGTATTTTTAAAGGCCTCGATACCTTTCGAGTAGTACTCAACAGAACGGCGCACCACATTGGCTGATTCCATTTATTTTATAGTGAAATTGAACTTAGCGTTTTAAGGGTTGGTATTTTTTAAGTTTAGTATGCCTCGTTCGAACAATCCCTTCTTGGACGCCATCAACTCCAAACGTGCCAATCTAAAATCCACCGAAACCATCATTAAATGCCCGGACGGTAGAGTTTTTAAACAACTTCACGGTGATAATCCCGAACTGTTACAGGATCGCACGACTGGTTATATCATCGACTTGAAACCTGACGACGTTCCGGTCGAAGTGATCGATCATCTGTACTTAGGTTCTCAGGATTGTTGCGATTCGGAGGTCCTGGCTAAGTACGGCATACATAGTGTGTTGAGCGTAGGCATCGAACCACCGGTCAAGTACGGTGGTGTTCGTTACAAGTCGGTGGAATGTTTGGACTTGCCCGAGTCGAACTTGAAGGATTGTTTGAACGAATGCATACCTTTTATTGAGAGTACGTTAAGACGTTCCTGTAATATTTTGGTTCATTGTAATGCTGGCGTAAGCAGGTCGCCATCGATTGTCATAGCTTACCTAATATTGTGTAAAGGTTTGAATTATGTAGATGCGTTTAATATTGTGAAAAATGCCAGGGGTTGCATTAGACCGAATGATGGATTTGTCTGGCAACTACGGCAGTTAGATCAATAGCTGTACTTTTGTTTGATTAGTAACTTTCGTTTGTAATTAATCTTGATTTTGCCGATGTGTTAAACATTATGGTTCTTTTCGACGAGATGTTCATTTCTTTTGTATTACTTCATTAAATTTTGTATGTACACGGCACTTTTATTTCAATCGAAAGCAACCTTTCAAAAGCGAATCTTTATTATATAACAAGTATAAAATATTTTATGTAAAAGTTGGAATGTTGAGTAATCTGGATAAACAAAACAAAAACAATATCAATTCTCTTAACATAGAAAAATACAAATATAAAAATATACAAAGATTAAAAATGTGATTAAGTACATGTAGTGAGATTGCTTATCTACAAGGGCGACTAATTAAGTATAATAATTGACCCTTGGACCAGTCGAGGCGACTTCGATCGTGACGTCAGGCCTACAACGCGATTTTAAAACTGGAAAAATTTAGAGGTAAAAACCTAAACGTAACTTGACTAGAAACATCTGAAAACTTTTCACTCCTGGCCTGACATCTGACCGAACAAAGTCTTATACGGAATGTAGATCTTCTAAGGGGTTACTTAGGTAATCTCCCACAAAACTTGCTTGCCAGCACCAGTAAAGAAACATGAAAACAGTCCCTTATCGACCGCTTGGTCAAGCGCCCTTAAGTATTACATAAACGAGAGTAGCAGTCAAGTTTTAAGGCAGTAAACGTACCCTCACGGTGATTCCACCCGTCATATGACCATACGGCTGGAACTTATCCCCCTGGCAGGCAGCGAGTTGCTCTTGCCGGGCAATTCCTTGGCGTGCGAATGCGCTACGACGATACTCAGGCACTGCACCCACTCCTCGGCGTTCTTGCCGTCCTTGGGTTTCAAGATCAGCGTCTGGTTCTCCGTGAAGATCTCGAACGCCTTCGGGATGTTCCTCGCGCCCCTCGACACCTTCACCGAACGGATCTGGTTGATGTCGATTGACTCGCCGCCACTCTGGAACGATCGGACACTCTTAAATGGTATTCTCACGAAATAAGACGCTTAATTTATCAGAGTTTAGCGTAAGAAGTATCGATAAAAGTGTTGATCAATTCCTTCAGAATAAATAACGATCTACTTCAAATTCCTTTATATTTTTCAGGTTACCAACTAACTGATTACCAGTGATGCTACATGTGTTAGTAACTTAGGAGTCAATACGCCTCCTCTGTAATATCTTACCGAGCCCCGGCATGAAAGGTGCGCCCCGGACAACGTGAAGTACCTCGTCCGCCATCTCCGGAACAACCTCCAGCGCCCCTTCTTCTCCTTGAGCTGACCCTCGATCACGGGCTGGGCGTCTCCTGGGAAAATCACCTCATTAAAACCGTCCCAAACCTCGAGCTCTGCTACCTACCTCTAAGAAATCCGACGGCTCTCTCCGGATGGGCGCAAAGGAAACAACCCCATTTCAGAGACCCGGAACCCGAGTCCAGGGTGTCGGCGGAACCTCCCACGTTCGGGGGACAGATCTGGAAAACGTCGAAGTAGCCGGAGTGCCTGAGTTCGTTCACCAAAGCGTCCTGGTCTTTACCGCAGGGAAAGGCGCTCGTCACCACCGTAAGGAACGTTTTGTTCTCGCACTTCAGGATGTCCCAGCAGTGCTTCAGGCTGGCCACTTGGGTGTCCCTGGAACTTAAGGCGTGCGAGTGACGAGCCTGGAAGAGGACAGAATGATAACAACTGTGGTAAGGTATACAAGGTTTTTGTTTTAAAGCTTATAGTTTATCACAGAGAACAGTACAAAAGACCCTAGGTGAATGAACAAAGGTTAAACGCACTATTTAAGTTTGACCTGCTTTACCTGCAATGATATAAACATGAGATGTATCCAGATCCGTGGATTCCTCGTCCTCATGGTGAAATAAGTCTTGGAATACAGGCAATGCTCCCCTCTACCCTGACAGGCGAAGTGTAACTTGGCGGATTTCTTCTGTCTCTTCTCCTCTATCGTGCATTTCGCCGGCGTCGGTATCCTCAGCGACACCTTCTCCATATAACTCTTGATCTTGTCGAGGTGCTTCTCGCAGAAGTGTTGGATCGTGTCCCTCATCGGGTAGGGCTCGAACACGCTCATCCTCTGACTGGCGACCGAGTTCTGATTGATCAGCGTCACGCTGGTGTTGTTTGACCTGCGAGAGATCACCGTCGTTGGGCCGCTGATGTTGACGTTGCCTACAAATCGGATGTACGCTTAATACCGCTAGAATGGAATGACAAATTGAAATGGCCCTCTACTTTCAGGCCTAGTACATCGACAATTTTCATAATTTCTCGAGTTACGATGGCTGAGTTAGGTCCAAAGCGAGAAAATTGTAAAGTTTGGCTCAAGGTTTGTTACGCTTTGTAATTCTTATTGTACAGTTGTAGTGCTTACTGTTGGCAGTCAGACTGTTGGCGTTCGTGGAGTTTACATTCTCCTGTGTGCTATTCCTGACTGGTATCGTCTGCATTACCGCGCTGCTGACGCCCGAATTTAATATGGAGACTTGCCCCGTGTAACCCGAGCTCACGGTCACGTTGTTCATCTGTTTCGGGGAGTGCGCCACGTTCGGACTGACAGACACCTGAAAAGTACCGTCAGATGATATCTTTGACATGGGAAAAATCCTAACGTAATCCAGCCCTTTCACTAAAATACTCTATCTACCCTCTCAGCATTTCGATCCTTTAGTCTTTCTTTCGTACCTGAGTAGCAGTGTGGTTGTTGACGAGAGTGAGCGGCCCATGGCTGAGCGGCCTTTGCATTCTGGGGGGAGAGATCGTGGTGACGGTCACCCCGCCGCTCGACACCCTAACGTTCGCCCCCGGGGGAGACTTGCCCGCGCCCATCACGACGACGTTGTTCGAGAAGGGGGGCGCAGCGTTGATCTGCTGCGACGAGCTGAGGCGCGTCATGCTCTTGTGCAAACCACCGACCTTAAAATGGAGAAATGCTACAAAACTACATCAAAAGATTTTTATCCCTACCGATCCGCCAGCGATGTTCAACCTCGTCATGCTGCGATGGGTGTTCGCGTTATTGCCGGTGTGCAACCTGCCAGTGCTGCGGGAATCTCCCAGCTTAACCCTCCTCGTGTAGCCTTGCACGGGGGGCTGCGGCGTCTGGGGCGCAGTTGCTTCGACTTTCACTATCGTCACTCCCCCCGACGTTACCTGGCCTTGGATCTGGTTCGAGCTGTTATGAACAAGTAAAGTAATTAATCTGCACACTGTAACTATTGATCGATAATTGAAATGTAACACTGGGAGGATGTAGTCAGCATAACCTCGACTTTTACCTGGTGTGATGCCTCTGCCGCACCCCTGCCAACACTTTGTCGGTGAAGAGCACCGGATAGGAGCTGCAGAGCAGCGTCGCCTCTCTCAGGAGCGCCCCCTGGGAACTCCTGTCGGCCTTGGGGAGGTACTCCAGGACGAAGTTCAAGGCGTCCTGGGCCCTGTCCTGAAAAGTTCACTTTACCGTACCGGTCATAACTAAAGTACATCTCCATACTTTGCTCAGTCTTCCCACGGCGCTGATGATCTGAGCGGCGAGTCGTAGGGTGTTCGGGTGCCTCTGCGTCGCCTGCTTGATGGCATTCACGTGATCGGCGAGGAGCGCCGGCTTCTTTTCCGCCATGTACAGGAAGACTTGCAGGGTCTGAGCCGCCGTCGCTGAGCTCGTCAGGTATTCGCACAGTTGAGGCACGCTCGCCTCCAACAACTAAAAACGAATACATTAAGCGAAATTAACCGAACTCTTAAATATTTGGAAGTTCGCTTTGTTTTCCCCTTTGACCCTCCTTTCTTCTGGGCATCTCAACCGACGCTTCAACTTTCCTGCGCCATTAAACCGTTGCTAATTTCAAATTAAATTCAACTTACAGACGGGTTATCCTTGGCGATTAACGAGAACAAATTAATCAGCGCCAGCTTCTCCTGATCATCGCAGTGAGGCAGCAGCGACACCAACGCCATGACGTGTCCCTGGAAAGGTTCTGGAGAGACCTCGTAGATGTTCGGCAAGACCCTGCACAATGGATAGTTGCCGGAGATGATCGAGTCCATGATCGGTTGTACGTGCGGCGTCAACAGCGAAGCGTGCTCCATCGCAGCGAGGGAGAGGTAGGAGGCCATGTTACGGGACAGCTCCTTGTTGCCTTTGTGGAGGAACTTGACGGCTATCGGGAGCGCCCTCTGCATCACGGACTTCTTGTTGTAATTCTGGAAAAGTGAGATGGTTAGGGGAGTCGGGACGGGGGGAATCGCCTGGGACGTGTCTTACCAGGAAAATACAAGAGATCACATCGCTGGATATCTTGACGTGCGGTGGGTCCTCGTCCCTTGCAGTCACCTACAAAATAGAGCTTAGTTGGTCCGTGTAAACCGTAAAATTTCAGTTGAAACACATCCAGTAAAATTAAACGGGCCAAAATGATCGCTAACGTGTATAGGGCAAGTAAATATGAAAAAGTACAAAATAACCTCCAACAGAATTTTCTCCATTACATTGTAATTATATCTCATGGTACATTATTTTTTCTTTCCATGTGATTTTCTTATCTTCACTAATTATCAGATGTTTCCAAATACCCTAAAATCAATGGAGTTCAACCCTGTATTCCATGATACCATTCGAGACACCCCTCACTGCACTTCGAGTCATAAATTGCAATTATTGTTTGGCCAGGTACACAATTTCTCTACGTACTTGCAGGTTGTGATGCAGACAAGACTCCAACAGTGCGACCAGGGCATCGCAGTGCTGCTCGATGCTTCCCGTCTCTCTGATGCAAGAGGTTACCCTCGTGATGCAAATCTCGACAATGCTCTGATCGTTGTCATTGTTCACGTAATCCGGTAGAGAGGAGATCGTAGTTATCTCCTTCAACTAAAAATTAAATTACTTAACCATTAATTTGCTAAATTGCAGGTAAATTAGCTACACACTACGTCAGTTTAAATTCAAAACTGCAGTTATTGTAATACTATGCTCGATTTGTCCTGTTAAATTTGGAATTAGTGTTAGTTAATGATTCACTTATTTGTGTCAACTTTGCTTGCATCAAATCATGAGTACCATGACTTAGTTATGCTGAGTTGTACTTCTGCATATTCAGCCGAGTTCATTTAAACTTGGTTCAGTTAGTCTAGTAACGAAACTGCAGTTTAGTAGCTCTAGTAAAGGATAGTAAGAAGTATTCAAAACTAAGGTTGACAATATTGCATAAGAAACGAACTAAGATTACCTACTCAATGGTATATAAAGGAGGTGTCATTCGCATTGTTCTAAAATGCATCTAGTTTATCTACTTCCAACAAAGAGGGATGATGTACTTATAGTTTAAGCTTGGTTTACCTAAACCCTTAGCTTAGAAAGCTTAATTGCTTATCAACTAAATCAAAATACACATATTTTAGGTTTGCTTCATTCCTAAGTCAACTTTTTATTCATAAATGCAAAATAACGAACACAAGTGGTGAAATGTTGCTTCTTCGGTCCATTTACATTTCATTACCTTATGTAGGTTAGTTGGAAGCTCCAGAATCGTTACAGTTAATCCTCGCAAAGTTTCATTATTGTAATTACTTCGCGTATAGAAAGCAACATTAGGGTGCTGCAGTTCCTGCACCCTTTCGTTGTTATCGCTCCTAATCGTTACATACAGGGTGTTCGATGTTACGCTTACCACGACTGTCAGGTCATCGACGATGGTCGCATCGGTCACCGAGAAGAGATCGCCGGCCCTCGAGAGGTCCCTGTTCTTCAGCACCTGCATGAACAGCTCGTGCATCTTCTCGACGCTCATTTCGTTCACCTTTTACTTAAGTTATCGTCATTCATCCATCACATTGGCCAGTAACTCTTCCATTTCTTCCTCTCCTATCGGTGACGTAGGCCCCCCCCACGTTCAGCGGCACTACCGGTACGAGTGCGGCATATTTCGTGTTTATGGTCAATGACTTCGTGTGGTGCCTCTCCCGTTTCCAAGTTACGAGAGAGAAAGAGACGGAGAAAGAGAGAACGAGAAGAACGTTCGGTCATATATACACACACACGCCGGTGTGTGTAAACCGTGTAAATCCGACAGGTTGTTCAGGCGAGCAAAGGGGGGTAATGAATCGATCATGCGTACCTGTGCTCGACTGCGGCGAGCGAGGAAGAGAAAGACAGAGTTAAAAAGAGTATGAGCAGTGTAGCGAAATTTTGTTAAACGGGTAAAATTATTACGTAATTGAACAAATCGATCTATTTCCGTTGATCAATGGCGGTACTAATACGTAGGCAACACGCAAGACTACATGCATGATTTGGTGTCCTGTGGACCGGTCCTGTGGTCTCAAGCGTCGGAGGTGAAATCCACCATTTTGTTTTATAGTGACGCCGAGGTGGTGAGGTCGAGCTCTCGTTTTACGGGTATTTTTCTGTGTTATTTGTGATTATGGAGCGTAGAAATCTTCGTAGCACTGGTGTACATAAATGTGCTGGCCATGATGATAAAAGGTACGCATTTAATCACGTTCCTATTTGAAAATCACTTGTTGCATCTTTTCCCCTAGTGGTTGGGGAAGTGAAAAGTTTTAAGAGAACCCTTAACACTGAAATGCTCTGGTTTCTGTATAACGCTCTTTTAAATTAACAGGTATTCCATTCGAACACGTCTGAAGTGTAGGAATACATGGCTGGAGCAAATCATGTTTGGTCGATGAAGAGGTGTGTGGTGACTACCTCGAGTCTGTGAGGGGAGGAATGGGGGGCCCACGGAAACGCGTTCATCAGGTACGGTTACTGTGGTGTTGTTAATGTATTGATTACTGTCTATATTTATTTACAAAGGTTACGCCTGAGAGAAAAGGACGGAGCACCACCACTTCTGCATGGGCAGCGTCGTTATCCAACAGTGAGAGGTAAATACACAGCTGGGTCATTGTTTACTTTAGGCACTTCGATTTCGGTAATCATTTTGGTGCCAAAATTTAGTCGCAATTATACCTTCCATTCCTAACTATTTTTCTCGGAGATGGAAACTTTTGCTATAAATTTAACTTCGAACATGATATTTTAATTGATCGGCAAACACCACGGAGGTGTAATCGTTACTGCTTTTACAAAGAAGACTTGAAAAAAGTACTAAGTATGGGCGTCACTAAACTATTGGTTGAGTAAAGTTGAGTCACAAAGATATGTCAGGCCAATAGGACTGATAGGTTCAGGTTGTCATTAATTCAGGTATAATGATTGGCAATTTTCCTGAGCATTTCCACCATATCGGAACATTCCCAGAAATTGTTTCCTGGATTTATGTCAAGAAATGCATACTTTTTCTATATGCTGTATACTTTCTGTAGTGTTGATTGATTCCCTTGTTAGAATATAGCTGGAATTTTTGTTACCTATAGGATTAACTTGATTCATAATAGTTTTGGGGAATAAATTTCCTTTTGAATCGATTACTATTATACTCCTGTGTTTATGGATACTTTTACCGTGTTGTGTTTTAATTATTAGGTTATTTTATTTTATTTCTGTTGTGTTGTACCAATTAATACATATTATAAATTGATAATCTAGGGATTATCTGTAGTTGTCGTACAGGGCTTAAGTAAACCTCGCTCCGTCTTGTGAGCTTTTCTGTGTTAAAATAGATTCGGTTAAGCCATTTGTTGTCGTAGTTATGAAAATACTGTGTGTAGTGAAGTTGGGTCGTCTGCAAATAGAGGAAACTAGGAACTATGTGAAACTTTGTTAATATATATTTATAGGATAACATTTATGGGTTTTATTTTAATTTTGACTTATGTGTTTTAAATGGATTTCATAAGTTACTTTGAAAGTTAATCCTTAAAGGCACGCCTGAAACTGATTGAAGCGTGGAGTACATAATTTGAAATCGATAGGCCATATGTTTAAAGTTTCGCGCCGAAATATTTTATAGCAATATAGGATTCTGTAAATTTTGAGGTTAGGTTCTAACCTGTAGTCCATAACAAAATGTGTAGGTGGCGCTGGACGCCATATAATCTTATGTTCTCATTTGTGATTGCAAGAATCAGTTTCAAACGCATCCAAATTAGTAGGGAATCTGATGGGAATTATCCCATTGTCTATAAGTACACCCCTTCTTAGATAAAACGTAAGACAATCTGAAACAATTTGCCATTCAAATTAATATTTTTACATATTTTCTTTTGTCCATTTTGGTGGTTACGCTTTTACTTGTGAATTTGCAGAATATTTGGTTGCATACCTTACCTATAGGTTAATTGGCGTCTCCACACTTGATTAATTATATTTTGGAATAAAATCAACACGCTTTTTGGACTTTTTTTTTTTGTGGATAACGGCGTTAAATACTTGGGATAAACCACCGAATAATTAGCATTTTATTAACATCCACTTGCTAATTATTTATGGAAGTGATAAATGTATGTGTGACAATGTTTCAATAGTTTCAAAATTGTTTGAATAAATTTGGAAATTTGGGTTTATGAGAGTTTATACCAGTTCAGGGAAAAATGTTCTCATGATTTTTGAAAATTTCAGCAATTTACTATTTCACATACTGTTGGTGAAGTACAACTGAGAATAGGTTTTGTCATTATTAAATGTCGTGAATACCGTTACATTTCTCCAAAACTTTTAACGAGGTGTCTAAATCTGAATGATTTTGAAGGAATTTTTCGTTCTCCTCATACATAAAACATAACCCATTATAATAAATTTAATCTCATTTTACAGTTACACTTTCATGCCTATTCAAATTTTCTAACGAATGTGTAATACATTTGACGACCTATCCGATCGAAGATCTTGAATGAGTAATCCTCGGCGGCCTATACAATTAAAATATTTCTTGTAGAAGGTCCAATTAAAAACGATACTGGAGGAAATTGTGCTCAAATTGAGTCGATTTATCCTCTGACGTTTCGATTTCCTTTATTGATCGCATAAAATTATGACAAAAATTAGATTGTCTTTAATTGGGACTCTTTACTCAAATCGGTCGTAATTAAAGCGGTAATTGTTGCAATTTTTAAACATGTCAATCAGAACAATTGATCGAACAGACTACAAATCGTTTAGTTTGAATCTAATTGTATCTCAAATGTTTAACGGATTTTTTTTGGTGGATCAATTAACAAGCAAGCAATTGTTAGTTAATTATTAGTTATTATTGTTAAATTATGTAAAAGATGCCGGTATTTAACCATTTTAAAATGCAAGTTTCGTTGAAAAGTAAAAAACTTTCCAAAAAGTGGTGAAGAAGTGGATTAAAAGAATATTTTTGTTTTAATTACCTGGAGTGCTATTTGAACCTTCAAATTCGGCCAAGGAAAACTCAACGATATGAGAGAACGATACACCAAATTTCGTTAAAATCGGTTCGGTCGTTTTTCCATAATAATTTTGCAATCCAGGCTCCTTTAAAAAATCTATTTTTTATATACAATGCGAGGCCTTAAAAAATTACTCAAATTGGTCTTTGATTTTTCAACGTGTAAAAGGGGCATTCCGACTTTCGAATTGATCACTTTTTGTTGGTTTTTCTATTTTGCAACTAAACTATTGCATTTTGAAATTTTTCAAAATGGGTGTCCTTTAGATAATTTAATTACGAATCTTTTGACCGCTGAATACGTGTTTTTGACTAATTTTTCACATTTTGATTTTTCCTTTTTTGCTCATTTCTGGGCGATTTCAAATACATTCGCTCAAAAAGTTAGCGAGACTATATGTTACAACCAACCCAAAACAGACACAGACTGGACTGTCAGTCCAGTTTATCTGAAAGGAAGGAAATCCCCTTTAAACAATCCCTGGACCTTTACAAAAATTACTCCCACCGTCCGTCGATGAAACGGGACCAACCTATTTCGACCTTCTAATAATTTACCAGTATAGATAGTTAACAGTTAAAAATATGTAATGATCGAAAGAACTGCCTCATTTCTCTCACGATTTCCAAGACGGTAGATAATTTCTATCGACCTCGTGTATCGTCGTTACCTACTTCTCAATTTTTTCCATACTTTGAATGTAAATCTATTGCCCGCCCGGTAGAAAGGATCTCGATCAAAATTTAATTCGGTAGAGAGGCGAGTTCTGGTCCACTTCCGAAATTCGTATAACCCACCTAAGGTAGACGAACTACCGGGGAATAAAAATTATATATACATATAATAAATGATGTCTAATATCATAAGGTAGCACTAACGATAAAGCAGCAGGTGCATAGAAATAGGTGCTATCTATTACAGATCGAATTGTAGTTCGTTCCCATGAAGCGAATTCATTAAAAATTCTTTGATGGGCTTCATTAAGGACGGATTAACGGTAACGATTGTGTGGTTGAGTTCAATTAATCGGACGGCGTTCTGAATTGATTTATATAAGGCCAGTACGATGGTGACAGTTTTCCATCTTCGTCTCTGTGACGTAAAAATATATCGTGGGTATTAAAAATGTCCTTAGATTTTCTAAAATAGTGATTAAATTTTGAAAAAAATATTACTTAAATGATTATTGAGGAGCCTCGTATATTTCTACTTACTTTCTTACACAGCATCTAATTTCACGTGATTTAATTCATAATGTTTCTGTACGTGATGCATAGTATCAAGAAACCCGTGTTTCTGACTGTCGATCGTCATCGGTACGGTGCAGCCTGTTGTGGAGGGTTTGGAACCAGCGAAGTAGTAACACGAGGTTGGCCCCTTGTTGAAAGTTTCTCCTTCGCTTGTTCCAAACCCTCCAGAACAGGCTGCACTGTACTGATGACGACCAACAGTCAGAAACACGTGTTTCTTGATACTACGCATACGGTCAGAAACACGTGTCTACGGTTACCTTTTTCACACCCTTTGTGGTTTTTTTACCCACGATTTCCTGTGCATTATCTATTATTTTCCTCACGTATGTATAGTAGTATCGATAGTATAGATACGCCCGAAGGTACTGACGGAAGGTTAGAAAATTTGAGTAATATATTTCTGCACAATTTAGTGCATACAAAAGTGCATCTTATATGCAGTCTCATAACGATCGAAAACGTCAGAGAAGGTTTTCTTTGCAAACGGCATGAGGGAAAACGCCTGCGTATGAATTTCCAAACGGTTTAACTCGTCCTTTGACAATTTTCCAAAAATGCGTGCTTCAAGTGCATAAATAAGTACAGTTTGAGCCATTTTTCTTCAGTTCATTCCGCTGTAATATTCACAACTATTTGCCTAATTTACTCTTGAATTACAATTTTCATTACTGAATGTCTTTATTGTTTCAGGTGAAGTGTAGTGAACATTTTAGTGTCAGTGCAGTGCACCTTGGCAGAGGCGTGGTAGCTGAGGGTTTCATGCCGATATGTCATTGTCAAACGGTTAGTTTCTTTAAAATTTATTTCTAAAGCAACGATGTTTTAAATACGTTTATTACGTGCTCGATATTCAAAAATATTTTGTTTGCAGGTGAGTATTTTTCTTCGACAATGGCGTAGAACTTCATATAAGGGCAGTACGACAGTTGTAGCTGCTTATAAGGTTAGTTATTTTTTAAATGGAACCCTGATTTGAAAATGAAATGAATAATGCCTTTTGTTGCTACAACGGCGAACAACTTCCAAGGACAACGAATCGTCTTTTATTGGTTAGTATTTTTCAAAATCACGTTTGAAATTTTATTTTCTTTCTGGCTTGGAAAATATGCACATGCATTTACCTTTTTTGGTGGGACTTTTTGGTGTCATTTGTTTTTTTGAGCAATTATGGTTTGTAATAACAAAAATACCTGCTTTTATTTATCCTTTTTATAATGAGCAAATTTCAAGAAGAATTTACCTCTTTTAAACTAAATCTGCAGTTCCAAAAGAAGCTGAGGAGTTTCTAAAAAAATGTAACCTTATAATGTAATCTTTAAATTATATCTGGTGGTGTTTTTAAATAAATGATGATTGTAAATAATTGATGACACTTTAAAAGCACTTGCATCTGTTTTAAGGAAAAGAATGGCTGTTAAAATATGATGCTTTAAAGAAACTTGTTACTTGTTACATTTGTAATATTTTTAATGCATTTTTAAAGCAATTTCGACCACCTCAAGAAAAATGACGTTAGAAATTCTTGACAGTTTTAAAGTAGTAAAGAGGTTTCTAAGGACCTTTTGTAATCGTAATGAGCTGATGACTTTTAAGCGAAGTTGCAACTAAACTGGATGTTTTACAACAGAATTTCTCGTGCTTTAATAGAAAATGAGGGATTCCTAAGTTACTTTTTTCAATTGTATTGGTCCTACGACACTTTTAAAGTAGATGCAAGTAGCTTAAGTAAAATATGACACTTAACATGTTTAAAATTCAACCTTTGAACTTTTTGAGAGAAACAAATATATTGAATAATTGGTATTAATTTCTACCAAGATATTTGAAAAACATGTTTAAATGCATATTTTCCATTTGTTATTTTACATATCGCCTGCATATATTTTTCAGGTGGCTAAGTCATGGCAGCAGACATTCTTAGACAACTTAGACAAAAGGCGCTAAGGCAGATGTCTTCTAATGGTTAGTATTTAATGAAAATGAGTTTCAGTTCAATGTTTCTAATGTTTTAAATCTGTTTTTCAGCTACTACAGCCATATTACAGGGGATGGCGGACATCTTGGCAGGGCAGGCGTAGTCCTCGTTCAAGGTTAGTGTTTTTAAATAATTTTTAAAGGGCCTAATAGTAACATTTACCCATAAACTTGTATTGAAGTTTAAAATGTAAATTTATCACTACAACGAAGTACGTTGTAAAGTATTTAAAAATAGATTTTTGTTGCATACGTCAGTTTCAGTAAAAATCTCGCCAATTCGTCTTGTTGATATGAAATTGTCCTATTTTGTCCAATAGAACTTTAGAATTTTCAAGCATAACCTCATTTGCTTTATACACCAGCATATACCTACGGTTTTCTAAAGATTATAACTTATGACCATTGACAAATTGCTGAGATTAAAACATGACAACCCTTCTTCAGCAGGGTAGCCCTTCCAAGGGCTTAGGCAGGAAGAAAGGTATTAGACACGAAATTAACGGCATTTTACTTACAAGGTGTCCCTTCGGTATTTATTTATCATTTATTTAGCCTTCTATGATTTGATACCTACAGATATCTGTAAACCAGCATTTATTTTACTTAGACTGGGCTACATTCACTTACGTGGCGAACTGGAACCATTGCTTTTCTAAAGGCTTTGGGCAGGGTCGCTCCGGGTCGTCCTAAGGGCTGCAGGTTGGGTCGCTATTATGCCTTTGAGGTTATATCTGAACCAGAAATAAATTATTTACAAGGCGCAATTATTACATTATATTACAATTATTTACAAATAGAACCGTAACAGAGGAATCAAGGAATTGAGCGTAATACCGGTGAGAAAGTCTTGGCCACCATAGGCGGGCCTAAAAACAGTTTGATAAAACGTGAAATCATTTAGCCACATACGTTAAGTACCTCGTTAAATCAAATTCTCGCGGAGTAACGATCAGTTAAAAGCTCGAGTGATAAATCGTAAGAACTACGTGTCCAATTAGACACTGGGACCTTTTTGCCTCCAGTGGGTTCCCATGGAGGGACCGAAAACACTTAATCTCTCACTCGTTGTCTCTTTGAGCTATTAATCCACAAAATAATTAAAACGCTCGCTCTTCTCATGCTCGTTAAGATGACGTTTATTATGTGTACGCGTCCTTTCAATTTTCCTAATTAAATTAAGTTAAAAAAATGCGTCTCTCCCGACGAATGGGAGGAGAGATGCTGAGGCGTAATTACGGGTTTTTCATGACTATCGTGAGAAACAACTTTGGAAAGGTAAAGTTTTACCGACGTGTTCGAGCGTATCAAAGTGTCTGCGCTTGAAATTAATCCGGTTGCGTGCGGGATCGATATTAGTTATTACGCGTTATTCAAATAAGAAAATGGGAGAAAAACATAAGGCGAAACGAAGGAATTCTTCAAATTGTTATCACCGTGAAGTTTACCGTTCCAACACGCAACTTCAGGTGAACGTTTCATCGATTTTTCCAAAATCGGGTTGAAGATTTCTTAAATAATTGACATCGTCGATACTACGAAGAATTTTACCTCTACGACACTTCGTCGGTGTGTCACCGGGCGACATTAGCGCCCCGTAGTCATACCTCATGTA
Source organism: Cryptocephalus primarius (assembly GCA_963576515.1). Classification (NCBI taxonomy): domain Eukaryota; kingdom Metazoa; phylum Arthropoda; class Insecta; order Coleoptera; family Chrysomelidae; genus Cryptocephalus; species Cryptocephalus primarius. The sequence goes on along the minus strand of OY754949.1, from coordinate 1,190,155 downwards.
GAAAAATATTTGTTCTTTCTAACGGTGTATGCGCGGGAAAGCTGCGCCTAGCCATCTTTCTGCTATGACCTTTCAAACGGAGAAATAGTGGATTTTAGAAGTTCGATTTTTCACAACTTCGTCTGATTGAACTTTGAAGGGCACTTTCATAGTATTATTGACCCCTCTGATTACGGAAAAAATAAGGAAAAAATTCCCTGAGGCCTAATTAAAAAAATAACTTTCTGAATTTTGGACTTTATCTCAGATTATCAGCTCTAACTTCTAAACTAATCACTTTGGAGAAAAACTGAGTTCAGATATGGATTCAGCACGTTCAAAACTCTCTCTATACTTATTTTGAGGTCATTATGAGTAAATTTATTTTTTCGCAAAAATCGACAGGGGTATATATGGAAATTTGATCGAATTTTCGATGGAGCCAGAATTTCCTGAAAATTCTATGAGTCATAGAAAATTTTGTGCTCTTTCTAATGGTATATGCGCGAGAAGGCTGTGCCTAGTCATCTTTCTGCTATGACCTTTCAAACCGAGAAATAGGTGGATTTTGGAAGTTCGATTTTTCAAAACTTCATCTAATTGAATTTTGAAGGGCACTTTCGTAGTTTTATTGACCCCTCTGATTACGGGAAAAATAAGGAAAAAATTCCCTGAAGCCTATTTAAAAAAGTAACGCCTAAGTACTTGAAATGGGTTCAATTCGGTGACGCGGTCTAGTTTCGAGACCTCTATCTGCGGTAAAAACGTCGTTAGCGCCCCAAAAATCATACCTCGTGTAGAAAAAGGTTTGCTCTTTCTAACGATGTATGCGCGGGAAGGCTGCGCCTAGCCACATTTCTGCTACGACCTTTCGAACTGAGAAATAGGTGGATTTTGGAAGTTCGATTTTTCAAAACTTCGTCTAATTGAATTTTGAAGGGCACTTTCGAAATTTTACTGACCCCTCTGATTACGGGAAAAATAAGGAAAAAATTCCCTGAAGCCTATTTAAAAAAGTAACGCCTAAGTACTTGAAATGGGTTCAATTCGGTGACGGGGTCTAGTTTCGAGACCTGTGTCTCCGGTAAAAACATCGTTAGTGCCCCGAAAATCATATCTCGTGTAGAAAAATGTTTGCTCTTTCTAACGATGTATGCACGAGAAGGCTGCGCCTAGCCATTTTTCTGCTATGACCTTTCGAACCGAGAAATAGGTGGATTTAGGAAGTTCGATTTTTCAAAACTTCGTCTGATTGAACTTTGAAGGGCACTTTCGTAATTTTATTGACCCCTGTGATTACGGGAAAAATAAGGAAAAAATTCCCTGAAGCCTAATTAAAAAAATAACTTTCTGAATTTTGGACTTTATCTCAGATTATCAACTATAACTTCTAAACTAGCCACTTTGGAGAAAAACTGAATTGAGATATGGATTCAGCACGTTCAAAATTCCCTCTGTACTTATTTTCAGGTCATTATGAGGAAATTTTATTTTTCGCAAAAATCGACAGGGGTATATATGGAAATTTGATCGAATTTTCGATGGAGCCAAAATTTCCTGAAAATTCTATGAGTGATAGAAAATTTTATGCTCTTTCTAATGGTATATGCGCGAGGAGGCTGCGCCTAGTCATCTTTCTGCTATGACCTTTCAAACCGAGAAATAGGTGGATTTTGGAGGTTCGATTTTTCAAAACTTCGTCTAATTGAATTTTGAAGGGCACTTTCGTAGTTTTATTAACCCTTATGATTACGGGAAAAATAAGGAAAAAATTCCCTGAAGCCTATTTAAAAAAGTAACGCCTAAGTACTTGAAATGAATTCAATTCGGTAACGCAATCTAGTTTCGAGACCTGTATCCCCGGTAAAAACGTGGTTAGCGCCCAGAAAATCATACCTCGTGTACAAAAATGTTTGCTCTTTCTAACGATGTATGCGCGGGAACGCTGCGACTTGCAACCTATTCGATCATGTTCGATCTGTTAAGACCGGTTAAATTATATTAGAGCTTCGACGACTTATCCCGCCGTGTTGAAGGAAAATGCTCGCCTTTTACGATCTTCATTAATCACGGGGCCCGGAGTTTATTCATTTAAAGCGCAGCTGTGTTATATTAAGGAATATAGATAAATATAGAAAAAACAAACACACGCACACACACACAATGGTTACGGTTGAAATGATTGATGGTTTAGTCGCAAAGAGAACGCGGGTTTTAATAGATTTCTAACGGGAACATTTGGTTCCTCGTACAAAGGTAAACCTGTAGGATGACGGAAGAAGAAGCGAAATGTGGCGGAACTAAAAATGTTATTTTTATATGCGTGCGAATTTGTGGCGCAGAATTTTGCGCGGGACGCGTTTCCGCCAAACCTTTCCAGATAATTTTAGTGATTTAAGGTTCCTTTAAATGAGAATATTGTTTAAAAAATAATTAACAGCATTAAAGAAGTTGGACTCCACGATACCTTTTGCAGCATTGTAAAATAGAGGCAAAAATCTAAAAATCTCAAAAAACCCCAGAAATAAAGCCAAAACAGTGCAGCATGTCGACACATTTTCCTCGTTTTAAAATCACTGCAACGGACTTTTTAGCGACTCCTCGTTAAAAACTGTAACAGCTCGGTTTACTGAACGTTAAAGATCCTATTTGCCGTCAATAAAAAAATATTGTCATGGAAAACGTACCCGAGCAAATATTGTCTCGTTAACCGTCTTATTACATATTTACATAGAAATCGTCGATTGGTTAATTGAATGGGTAGTCGAAGTTATTGGCGAAAATCATCTGTGATGACCTGTATTCATTGCGTGTGTATTTTAATTAACCACCACTGCAGTTAATCTGTCGTCATGACGGTCCATAGTTAAGAAAAATAAACTATTATGACATGTGGTATTCGGCCAACGGATTGATTCACAAAATCCTCCGCCCGTAAATAAGAATGAAACAAACTCCAAAAGCGACACTGATTTACTGTTAGTCATTTTTAAGTCCGACTTTAATTAGAATACCGATAAAAATGCTCTCAGGGAAAAATAACGGTTTGGTGTTATGATCGACGACTATTATAACTGGGTTACATAATATAAATTTTTCCTTAAACTAAAAAAACAAATCGGCTGTGAGAGCAAACGTAAGACTGACCTCAAGGATATCATCTGCATTGATTAATGGCAGTTGTTAGTAAACGGGTGTTGGGACCACGAGCGGAAAATTTTTGAAACGGACCAGTCGGAAACTGTGCGCCCATACGCCCATCAGAATCGCAGGAAAATTTCATCGAACCTCTGACCGCGCGCACATATTTCAAATCTTCAGGTCGACATTAAAAATTGCTCTCCGGCTTAAAATAACGGGAAATATATCTGCAAACGCGAAAGGTGTACTGAAATTATTTTTTATAATTATATATTAATTAATAACTGTAATAATATTAATTTATAGTTACTAATAATTATTAATTGTAGAGTTTCGCAAGAATTTGTAGTGGTTAGATAGATCCAGTTTTGGCTGGTAAAGATTTCAAAAGAACTTCTGAAGACTTTCTTGTAGGAAGTTTCGTCGCAGAATTCCTGTGACGTTTCAGAAGTTTCCAAAAAAGTTCTGCCCTGAAAAATTCTGGATATCTCGAGTTCATTATAAGCAAATGAGTTTTTCCTAAAAAAATTTTTCCTATTTCCAAGTGCTAAATGGAAAATCCGAGTAACTTTTATTAGTACTTTAATTATTAATACTTTCCCATAGCTCTCTCCATGTGTTAAAATTTTCCAAAAAATTTCCACTTTAATGAACCTTTCCTGAAAAGGTAATGAATGTTTTAATTTTGTTTGTATATCTTGTATATCTATATCTGTAAAAGTATATCTTGTTTCAGGAGCTAAATGGAGCCTCAAAATATTTATTTCATCATTTCCATTACTTTAAAATATGTTTCTAAGGTTTTAGAAGCTTGTGTAGAAATATTGATATTTCCCCTAGATGTTCTGTAAGTTTCTACGAAATTTCCCTTTTTTGGAATGTTTCTGGAGACACAACTTTTGAATTTACATTCCAGAAAGGTTCCAGAAAAGCACCTAAAATATTCGTTCCAAATTCCTGAAATTTTCTAATGTTTAGAACTGAAATTAAAACGTTTTAAATTTCCATAGACGTTCTAGAATCCAAATTTCTTCTTTAGAATGTTTTAGATTTTTAGAAAATTTAGATTTTTTTCTGTGGCCCTCAGAGAGTGAAATATTTAAAACTTGACTAAACCTCATAAATGCAACTATTAGGCATGTTTGGTGATTTAAAGTTCGAGAACAATCCCCTAGACTCTTTATTTTAAATGACTCAACACATTTAAAATTGAAATAACTTCTGTAAGTCTTCTAGATTCAATTTGAGAGCCACTCTAGCCTTCCAAAATTCTTAACAAACCTCTAGAGCCTCCTTAGGCTTGATTCAGACAATTTGAAAATATACAAAGAAAACTCTTTTAATTTTCACTTGTGACCATTTAGAAAAATTTAAATGCCTTCTGCAGTCCTCGGAAAATGGAAAAATTTGAAAAATCTTTAAAGCTTCTAAATTAGACGTTACGGCAATTTTGGTAGTTTAACATTATAAAATATTGTGTTATAAAGTTCCAAAGGGACTTCTAGAATCTCTGTTCTATTGATTTTAAGCATTTTAACCTTTGAAATTAAGATGGAAAAGTTGAGGCATTCTAATAACCTTCCAGACTTAACTTTAAGGCTATTCTAGTCTTTGAAAATTCTCCTTGAACCTCTTTGAAAGCAGTTAGGAAAATCGTGATTTTTTTCTGTGGTTCATGGAGAGTGAAATAATTTGAAACTTACGTAAATCCCATAGATTAGATTTTAAGGTACTTTTGGTAATTTAAAATTGTAGAAATAGTCTGAAACCTTTGTTTTAAGTTCGTCGTAACGTTTAAAATCAAAATAAAACTTGCTAAAATCCATTTTGGGTGTTGAACATTCCATAAGGGCATCTGAAACTTCCTGAAATCTCCACTTTAATATACTTCCTTGTATAAGAAGAAAACTTGCTTTTCTCGCACTCTCTGTCGTTCGCTGTATGTATGATAAAAATTTTCTCATACCACGTAATCGAAAACGATGAAGAATAAGTTTGAACCGCGACATTTCAGTCAATTTTGATGGTAGAAACTCCATCAAAAATACATTTTAATCGTTGCAACATTAGTTTTTTCTTTCTCAAAGGCCCTTTACGTACTTTTGCCCAGAAAAAAGTTACAAGCTAAAATTTGAAAATTTACGAACTTGCTTATACTATGATTGTTCTCGTATTAGATCTTGGCTTATATTTTATGAAAGGTTTTTCATGTGTGGATTAAAATGCGATTTTTTGCAAAAAAGTTTTCTCCATTTCTCCTTAATTTTTGAGATGTGCTGAGAAAAATCTAAAAAATTCCCTTGTTATTTTTCCCAATAACGCACCCCCTGTTATTATGGTTCCTTACTTCTCTTCCCTTTGGGTACACAGTCAATAGCTTAATGGTTTCTTCTGAATGTTTTCTTCTTCTTCTTCCTGATTCATTTAGAAGCAACCTGCCCATTTTATCTCGAGGACCATCTAATATCTAGATCGTATAATCCACACCTTTCTAACTCGCTGGTGGTAATTTACGGAAAAGTCTTTCTCTTGACCCATGTAATCGGCTCGTACAGCCAATCCTCGCGGGCCGTGAATTTCGCCGTGGAGAAGAGGGGTACGGACGCTCAACCAACCGTCCTTCTTATTTTTCTCTACACACTTATCAGTATTATATTCAGTCATTGTCTGAGGCGTACCGCTCGTATCGAGGCGCTCTCGGACACGCGCCCTTCGCTCGGAGGCTAATTAATTTTTTTTTAACTGAGCTTTAATTTTTAATCGATTCTTCTGATCGAATTTTTTTTTTGAGTGCGGTGAGTGAAACGAAGAGTTTCGAAAGTTGGGAGAAAATTGATGTGACGGTTTCGAAGTGTCGCGACTTTTTAGCTGCAGGTGCGTCGAAAAATTGTTTAATGGACGTTTTGACAAGCTAGACGGCCACCCCGGGAAAAAATTTTACCAAAAATTTTTACTAGAGTGAATAATTTATAATTATTTTTGTTAATTTCGTCGAATTTAACAAAAGGTGTTTAGGAAGTGTTTTTGAGAAATTTCGCCCAGTTTTCGCAAAGATTTCTTTCTAAAATTAGTGCTTTACTCACTAGAGAGGCCCGTCGAAATTGTGTTTTGCGAAAATTTTCAAAATTTGTATCTCCAAAGGTTGTATAACTTCTTTAAAAAAAAAATAATAGAAGTTTCAAATCCAAGTCGTCATAACGATCTACCATCAATTTATTTCAGGAGTTTTTCAGAAAAGAAGGTGTGAAGTGGACCAATTATCTGAAATTCGGAATTTCATAGAATATTTCTACAAAGTTTTAAAAGTTTTTGGGTCATTAAAATGCTAATCAGAGCCTCCATTTAGCTGTTGAAGACATGACATACTCTGTTTTGGAAAATTCAGTGGTTTCAAGAAAAATCCAAAAGTTTCAGGAAATCTTTCAAAAATTCCAAGAACGTCGTGTTGTTTTTGAAATATTTACGAACTATTTTTTGTTCAACAAAATTGAAATCCAAAATTTTGCCACAGGTGAGCTATTAACTTTGGTGAATTCGCATTTTCGCCATTTTATTCGCCACGAAATGCTCCCGATTCTCAATGTCAATTTTTCCTCATAGTTGGACTTACATTGTTACTTTCACTGTTGCTTATTTTTTTACTAGAAATTTGTTAGGAAAAAGGGTATTTTACGAAAATTTCGGCATTTCAAACGGTTTTCGATGGATTTGCAACGAATCAAAATCTTTGCTTCATACTTACGAAGTTTTGGCGCGTTAAAAAATTTCTTTAAAAATTTCGAAATTCGGTGTAGTTTCTTAAATATCTCAATTCAAGAGAAATTTCAAATTTAGAGCTGCTTTTAGTTGAAATATATTTTGCAAAATAAAGGGCAATTTACCCTTGAAAGTTCAGTTTTTCTTGGTTCAGTTTCTTAGTAAATTTTCAGTTTTTCTCGATTTTCTTCAACACGGCTGTACCTACTCATATTAAACTTCAAATCTCAACAAATACATTAAATGCTTGTAATTTAAAACATTTTTCTCTAAAACCGCTGTAAAGCTCACTTTACTCTTAATAATTTTGAGTTTTCCTAACATTTTTTCAAAACGGCATACATGTTGGTGGCATACATGGTGGCATACATTAGATCTCAAAATAATTGATACTTTCTTTAATGCGTTCTTGTTTTGTATGGCTATGATGCATCGTTTTCGAAAAAAAAAAATTGAAAGGCTTCAAAATTTATTCTTGTCCATATTTGCAAGTTAAGGAGAATGTATATCAGACGCCCCACTGGGCATGACATGTGCAATCCGAATAATTTACATACTTGATGTATACGCAGTAAGTAGAAACGTCAAATTTATCTCTCGGATGTACATTTTTCAAAGCGGTAAAAGACGAAACGGCGGTCCTAAAATTATATTTATTCAACCGAAGCAAGCGACATGTTATCGGTTTTCATGATAAATCGGTCAATCAACACGTCAGCTTGCACGATAGTCCATGTCAACTTTAATTAATCGATTAATTGCCTTCAAAAAATCCTCACTTCTTGCCCGGCCCGTGAAAAGTATGCCACTAATCCTACTAACATTCGTTTCAGTACGTATTTCGGTAGTTAGAGAAAATATGCAAAAATGGAATTTTCTGCTGAGTAATATAATTTATCAGAGCATGACGGGTTCGGTACAACCGTGAATAAGAGGTGGACAGAAATTCCAAATCGATTCTAATCGAAAACGAGAAGTTCCATCGGTCCAAATTCTGAAGGTTTTTTACTGGGCCGGTCCGATTGGTACCGTTAGGACTTCAGAATAAATATTAGCTCATTAAACGAGTTCAACATCCCTTTTCTCATTACAGTCGCGTGTGGAATCGAAAAAATTTAATACCAGTGATTCTATAGACAAATTGTTAATTTCGTGAGAGGATATTGAATTGGCGTGCTCAAAGGCAATAAGAAAGAATGTGGACCTCCCAATGAAAAATCTGAGGTACCAATTAACCGACGTTATATCTAATGTTATAAATTATAGTGTATTTTTTATGGCGTATTATGTTGGTAATTACGCGACTGTAAACATAAGTTTCACTAACGGTAAAGCACTACCAGAAATGGAGACTGAGTTCTGCCGATGAAAGTTAGGTTAGATCGTTCAGTCTTTTGATTTTTCATTCGTGGCTGTAAATGAAAACTCGTTTGTATTTTCTATAGCAAAATAATATATCAAGGGCATTTTCAGTTTTTATTAATTTTCTTAAAAGCTTTCTTTTTTTTAAGTTGTTTTACTCTTGAGAATTTATGGGCATCTTCAGTTTCTATTAATTTTCTTAAACAACTCCTTTTTTTCTAAAATTGCTCTACTCTTGAGAATTTCTGGCCATTTTCAATTTCTATTAATTTTCTTAAAATCCGTCTTTTTTCTAAAATTGTATTACTCTTGAGAATTTCTGGCCATTTTCAGTTTTCATTAATGTACTTAAAATCCTTCTTTTTTTCTAAAATTGCTTTACTCTTGAGAATTTCCTATGAACTTATGTTACAGTTTTCGGTAAATATAAACAAGCCGTGAAGAGTGTGTGCATCACACATGAAAATGTTGGATACATTATATTCGAAGAATATTTAACTTAATAAGCAAACCGGATAGTCAAAGTTCAGATAATCTGAAATAAATCCTAAATAATTTCTATAGGCATTTTAAAACAAATTTAAAGGATCTTAAAAATAATACTAAGAAATTTCAAAGACTTAAATAAAATAGAGGAAATGAAATAATGGATCAAGTAGTTCTCCAGGTAATCTAGAATGTATATTCAATGATTCAAAAATTATCAAGCACAATGTGAATTTTTTAGAAAATTTGGAGTTTTGGCAAAGTTTTAAATTATTTCAAAGATTTCGGAATCATCCAAAAAACCCAAAAACCTTTAAAAAAATTGAAAATAAATCTCTAATAATCTGGATACTTCAGGGCGTTTAATAAAGTCCGGTAAGAATTTTGATATTATTTAGAAAAATTTCAAACTTCTTCAGTAAACATTTCAAAGACTCTGGAAAATCATCCAAAGTAATTCTGAGGAATTTCACAGATTTTAAATAAAATAACATATTGGCTCAGAAAGTTCTCTAGGTAATCTAGAATATATCGTCTATCTAGAGACGTATTAAATTTTTGAGAAAATGAGAGGTGTTGTTAACATTTGAAATTATTTCGATAAAAAGAACTTCAAAAATGATTCAAAAAGAAATTCCAGGGAATAGGATAAACTCAGATTTCTCAAAAGTGCTCCTAAAACTGAAACAGAATGTAATTTAATAGGCAAATCATCCACGTTAGTTATAAACTATCTTAAGTGTCATCCACATTAATTACTTATATAAATGATACAAATTTTATTATTCTACTAAAATGCATTTGGTAATTTCCCAATTCCAAATCTCTCACAACTTCTTGCGTTCTTAAATTTTAATCCTCTTACCAATTCTGTTCCAAACCATTAATATTGGGTCCATCCGCGAATTTCCGCCAACTTTCTTTTGTAGTTTGCTGTTTTTTTTTTGTGTGATACCGTGACGAATCCGCTCAGAAAATGTCTCTCCGATCGTAACGGACCGATTATAATTTTTCTATTCGAGTAATCGGCGCGTGAAATTAAAATCCCAGGCTCGTCGTTACCGAAAAAAGAAACTTTCCCAAAGTCCCAAAAGCTTTTAGTTGCACCTTTCGACTTAACGTGGATCGTATGGTTTGTCGGAGATGAAATAAGTTTTTACTCTTAAGATGATTTACTCGCGGCGAAGCCATTAATTACAACTGATGCATTATTCTTTCTCTTTTTCTCGTGCTCAGCCCGACGTTATTTACAATCTGTTTTCGTCTTTAGCGTGCCTCCGTTTAAGTCCAAATGACAATTGTACACATTTTAAAGTCGTCACCGTATTCTGATGTAAATTAATCTCTCTTCTCGTCGAATCGGCACAGTCAATATTGACCGTCGGTCCGGAAACGTTAAACCTGATTGATGGGTACAAAAATCCGTTAAAACTTGGATTTTTGTGTATCTCACAAGTTACAGGTGCTTTTAGGTGATAGGGGCAACAATTTGTGTTCCTTGCACCCTCACCACCGACCGTTGAAATTGGCGGGAAATTAGAAATTTGCTTAAAATCAAGGAGCGCTTAGTTCCCCAAAAAGTTCCCTCAAAATACTATCAATTTTAAGTAAATTTGAAAATTGCCTGGTGCAAATTGTCACGTGTCACTAATTCCTAAAATAAATTCCTAGTTGTATCCAGCATGAATGCCTTAAGCCAGTGAATAATCAGTGCTGTTACTCACCCCTCAACTTACCTACCCAATCAGCTTATCTCATGTATTGCCGAATTACTTAGAGTGTGACGCGATGTGTACACTATAACGTGATGAAATCGTTTCTCAGAATTCCAAAAAGATTTTTAAAACAAATAAGTACTTAACTGATTAACACAGGTAAAACAAGTAGGAACAAAAATAAAGTGAGACTAGTGAATTGAGGTTTACTGGTTCTACGCACGGCTCGTTTAACCCGGTGAAGGAAACTAAACCTTACTCCATGCTAATTACTGGAAGTAAAAACTGTGAATGAAGTAATCATCCCCGATCAATGGAGAAGTTGCAAGAAATGGCGAAGGCGCTTACTGCGGATGCGCGGCGAGTAATTCAAATTATCTACGAATTGGTTATTTCTATATAAGTTTAAGGCGAATTATCACACTTGTGTTAAAGTGAGGCATCTTCTGAACCATTGTTCATCACAATCCGCTAAGCCGTTAAAAAGTTATAATACGAGGAACCTACATAAAATATTGCGTCCTACCTCGTGGTGGGGTAGGGAACTTGTAGAATGTTTATCGTATTGCAAATTACGTGAAAAATTAGCTTAAAACATGAAAAATGTATAAACGCTCTCCATATTTTTTCCTTGGAGTCTTGGTAGAAATCCCGCGTTGCCGGTTCCTTAATGCATCTTTTGTCCTCTACTATTCAGCACTCCGGGGTTCTCTTGCCCTTCTGCCTTCAATGAAGAGTCCTACTTTAAAGTTCATATTTCTTGGGTGGGACGAAACGTTGAGGATATACAAGGATTATTGGGAATCTCTCCTGGAATCTCTCCAGGATCCTGGAATCTCTCCAGGATCCTGGAATCTCTATTCAATAAAGAGGTATTCAGTCGTGAAAGGACCTCAAGGGGCGTACCTAATTCGCGCCCAAATGAGGCAAACACTCACATTTCCTCCGATACCAGCGTCGTTAATTTTAACCGCGCCAGGTCGGTAAAGTAGAACGCTCGCCCGAAAAGCGGGTTAAAATTTCGTTTTTGTCGTATTGTCCTCTTGTTCTTTTGTATTTCCTAGTTAACATGTGTGCAATCATTAAGATCGTGTCCGTGTTTTGACGCCATTAATGTTCGGCGGCGGTTGATTTTACGACTCGTACTTTCAAATTTAATTAAAAGTTACGTCCTCATGGAAATTTAAAGCGAATTAAATTAAAGGAAAGCAAGAGAAAAGTAGTGAGGCGAGTAAGCTTGAGGGAGGTTCGGATTTGTCGCTTCTTCATTTAAAATTGTCTCCGCTAGAGGGCTTACTGGTATAATAATATAATTAGTTCGTTCATCCAAACGTTCACTTCCTCTGACAAATACTCTTCGCACTTACGTTTTTTCGCTACGGGCGATCCGCCTTTAACAAGCGAGATTCCGTACATTTTACGAGTGTTTCCTATTCTCGCTTAATAAAATGGTGATTACATTAATTTTTACAGTTACTTAACGATTTAACTGCTTGCCAATGATGATGATTAGATCGAAAGAGGAGATTCCGAACGAACATGACGAGTTTTTGATTGAGGATTATTAATCGACGGATCAAGTAAAACAGATTTATTGTGATTGCTCCAAGGCTTCTCAAATTGCTGTGCGAAATCCTGTGGAAAGTCCTTAAAAACTTTACAAAATTCCATTGCATTTTTCGAGGTTCTGGATGGTACTTGGAGTCCTTACAGGATTACTGGAAAATGTGTCCTAGAAATTTAAAGAGTTTCTTTAAAGTATTAATACCTTGCTATGCAAATACTTTCTAAATTCCGAATTTAGAACACTATTGCTTACCTGAAATGCATATAAAATTAACCAGAAAAAATATTACATGTTTCTCAGTTTTCCTTAGAATTTTTTGGGGTCCTAAAACTTCTTGAAGGTACTTAAAACCTAGAAAGTTTATTGAAAGAAGTTTTATATTACCCGGAGTACACCAAAATGTTCCAAATTCCTCTGTAGGAGTCTCAACATTTTCCAGAAATTTTTTAACTAGTGAAAACTTCTGAAAGTGCATAGCAAACCTATTCAGGTTACATGAAAGTGCTCAAGGTTTAATTAAATATTATTAACTTCAGAAGCCTGTAAATCTTGTAGATCTGCTAATACAGAAATTTAATTTTGATCTTTTTCAGGGGTTTCAGACAGTCTGAAATACTCCTGAATATTATTTCAGGTTGCTTTTGAATCGAAACCTCAGTTGATTTATTTGGAAAGTTCCCTGTACCTCTGAAAACCTCTGAAAGTACGTAGCAAACCTAAAAGTGCTCACGGTTTGATGAAACCTTTTTATTAATCTTGTAGGTCTGCTAATACAAAAATTTAGTATTGATCCTTTTTAGGGGTTTCAGGCAGGTTTCATCTGAGGTTGGCAGGAACTTTGCCAGATTTTTCCTAATGTAAACCTTCTGAATCCACTGAAATACATTTGAATACAAAATGTCCTTAAATACTTTTGAACACCCTTTCAGGCTGTCTGTATCTTGGCCTGCTACGGCTATTTGAAACACCTTCAGATTGCCTGGGAATTCGCCATAAACTCCTGTGAACCTTGAAGGTTTATTGATAAATAAATGGAATATTGTTTCAGGCTTGCTGAAATTTTGCTGACTCAAGGCTTCCAGGCCCTCTGAAAATGAGCATATCTTGAATTTTCGGCGACCCCTTGTCGGGTCTACTTAAAAATGTTTATTCAACAGCAACGTTTTAAGTTCTACTAATTTCGGAAGGTACAAGGAAGTTTGTCGACCCAGCTTGCCTCATTGCTATTCAGCACTGGTAGGAATTTCTTAAAACGGTACCAGCGAAAGTATATAATGCGCGGGTTCTTTTGTTTTAGGCCACGCGAAAAGTTTTCCACGACTACTACTGCTTCTACTGCAATTATGGATTGTTCTCTATTGTTAGGCGGCACGTAAAACGGCCGATGCTCGATTTGTTCTCTTTTCCATATGAAAAGGAGGTGCAAATTTTACTTAGATCGTTATCGCACAGGGAAACGTCTAATTATCGATTGGGCATGCAACATCATTTTACTATTAACCACGTACTTACGTACAATCACCACCTGAAGTTAATTCCCAATGAAGACCATTTGGTTTGGTACTTCCTTAAATTCATTCTTTAGAAATCTCTGTACCAACGTTTTTCCTCATTGTTGCTCATGTACGTCGAAGTACCCTACCTACATATTTTTTCCTGCCTTTGTTTTGCAAAAGAATGTCAGTGTGTTAACTGTGTTATTATTATTCTCGTCAGGTACGACGAAAAATCTGGTTAAAATAGTAGCGTACGTGAAATAAGTAACGAGAGTGCCCCGCTCCTCGACTTACATTTGGAGGCGTAGCAAAGAAATGGGAAATAATGGCGTTATTAAAAATTCCCCTTTGATATTCCAAACACCGCAGGTGTACATTTGTTGTGACAATCGTATAATTTGTGACACTTAGTATTACTTTTAAAACCGTAGGAAAGTCGAGCATTTCACGCCCGGAAACGCACATGATAGCGTTAATGACCGTATCGTTGGATATCACGACTTAGTAAAAGCGATGTCATAATTGATATCAGACTTACGACAGAATAAAGCAACTGCGAGTCGTACTTAAGCGTGTACCGTTTCACGTGGACTCTCTCTTGCAAGACAACATAACGTATGGTTTCATTGTTCCACCAAAAACAAGCGGGTAATTTTTCCTGCGAATCAAAATCGTGTCCAAATTCTGCCCCTTTCACCTTTTACCAAAAAGTGGATCGCGATCGATCAAACGATGGGTTCAGTCTCGTTTTTCTAATTGAACACATCGACTTTTACGTTTGGTCTTTTCACCCGTACGGGAGATTTCAGTTCGCGTGTCCTAATGAAATTTTATTAATGACCGAAAATGATAGGCTCCAGGTACTTTTCATGCGGTTAATAGGGAGGGATTAAGGTGTCATTAAATCAAATATTTCTGTGGAAGTCTCCGGACGCGACGTGTAATTATGATATGATTATTGTAATTTGTGGTGCTTGTTGATCGGTTTCTTGTGAGGTTTGTGTGGTTTCTTGAACGAGTTGAAAGTACATATGTGGACTTACTTGTAATATTGTAACGTTAGAGCACGTTATCTTCAAACTCGTTACTACCACAGTCATGCCTTGGTAATTTCAAAATATTCAAAATATACATAAGCATTTAGAACAATTTTTTTGCCAAGAATTCCTACAAGAGACTCCTAATTTTGTGGATTTCAAGAAAATTCTCCCTATAATATAGAAGAACTGTTATGCTCCATTCTTCGACTAAGTCCTAAATTTACGGATTTTAAGAAAACAGGCCTGACATCTTTGAGGAATTTTTGTGCTCAATTCTTGTATAGAGTCCTAAATTAATGGGTTTCTTGAAAATGGGTCTCAGGATTTGGCAGAATTTTTGTAGAAATTCCACCATGAAGTCCTAAAATTGTGGATTCCAGGAAAATATGCCCTATGACGTAGAGGAATTTTTATACTCAAGAGAGATTCGTTTGCAATTCCCAAAATATTGGACTTGATGTCTTAAATTTGGAAATTTCAAGAAATTAGGGCTTACAATCTGATAAATTCTATATGCTTCTTCCCACGTGAAATCTTAATCCTGTGAAATCCAGGTAAAATGTGCTTAACGAATTGAAAAGATTTTAAATTGCATTTTGCCGTGGGAGACTTTCTGATTGATTCTGCTTTGAGGTCCTAAATTTATAATTATTATACCCTTATACAATTATTCAACCCGATTTTTCCAAAAAAGTTCCACTTGAAGTCGTAAATTTGTGGAGTTCATTAAAACAGGTTCTAAATTTGAGAAAACTTTGTGCTCAATTACTGTACAGTCTTAATTTAATGGATTTCAGAAAAATAGGCCATTTAAACTCAATTCTTCTAAAATATTATAAATGAAGTTCCAAATTTATGAACTTCAGAAACATGGGCCTTAGTCTCGCAGAGTTTTTAAGTATATATTTCCATAAAATTCGTCAAAAAGTACGTTTTACACGGTATTTTGCACAATTCTCCTACAAATTCCCCAGATTATGGATTTTTGAAAAGTAGTCCTTATAATTTAGAGAATTATTCTCAATTCTTCTATTAAGTCTTGAATTGCTGGAATTCCTGGAAAATAGGCCTAAAAATCGGAAAGAATTTTTTAGATCTTTGCCTTCAACATATCACATATAAAGTCCCAAATGTATGGTTTCCAGGAAAAAGCATCATAAAATATGGGAGAATTTTTATGATCAATAATTCCTTCAACTTTCAGAAAATAGCCCTTATAATTTGAGATTTTTCCAATATTTTTTACTAGAGTATGTGGATTTCAGGAAATTGGACCTTGCACTGTTGCAGAATTCTCATGTAAATTCCTCCATGTTTGAAATTTAGGAATTTCTGGAAAATATGCCTTACAATGCTACAGAATCTTTACGCTCAATGGGGTTGCGAATTTTGAGAAAATTTGTCGCAGAATCTTTATTTCCAATTTCTCCATATACTCACTTGAGCTCATATAAGCGTGAATTTTGCAATAGCGCCTACAGAAGTTCTCAGTTTCTTGCAGTGGATATTTTTTCTCGATTTCTCGAAATCCAGCACAATTTTGACTTCCAATCCGAATCAGGCACCATTTCAATACGATCGTCTACTATTGTATTACTGTATACCTTTCATGGGAGTTAGTAATTAATCATATAGCATAATAAGTGTCCGAGGTGTATTGATAAATATCAACACTTGCTGCGTATGACGTGGTACACAAAACATTGACTGACAGTAACAGTTGAAGATAGTTACGATGACAGATTACGTATCTTTCATACGAGTCACCATCATTACCTTTAATGGCGCTTCGAGGATAATTGCTTATCGAATAAGTAAAATGCATTATACATATGTATATACGTTCTTCTGTAATTACCAAAATGAGAAACGACGCGAGCCTCTTCGGTAACTCTTTGATTAGCATTAGGAGCGGATCGAGGCGGATGCGATCCTTATGTTATACTATTTATCTTTTTCGGCGATCTTCAATTAATGAGCGTAATTTACGCCCAGGTAAAAGCTGGCCGGCGGCTAACTGTACATTTGGTGAGGAGGCCACTAAACGAGAGGTGCTTAGAAAGGTTTAATCATAGGGATTAAAGCAGGTGATTTACCTGGCGTATCGTTGTATTCCGTTCATTGAAACATAATGGGAATGGATTAATATTTCGCCTATTTTTTTCCATAAGGCGACGTTCTGAAAATTGGAGCAGGTAAATTCTTTTATGGTACTTACTTACCCAAACTTTCTAAGGACATTTGCTTAAATCGTTTCATTTTTCGTTGGATGGCGTATAATCTTATCAAATCAAATTAGAAAAAGTTTCCAAAACTTTTTTAAATCTTTCAAATTAACCTGCCGTAAGTTTTTTAATACTTCACCTGCAGAATCGAAACTTTCGATGTGTTGTTAGGTACTTTAAGCGGTGAAGCAAAGGTTGCTTTAAGCAAAGTGAAATCGTTTTGAAGTCACTTTCAAAATAGTAAAAATATAGTTTAGAACTCTTCTACTACTTGTAAGATTTTTGCATTAAGGGGGTGGCTTGTGAGAATTTTTTGAGCTTCTAAAACTTCTTTATTATTAAATCTGGAATTTTCAGGTTCGTAAGACCTTGAAATTAATTTCAAATCTAATATGAAACAGTTTCCAATACTTTCATGATTTTTAAGTAAATATCAAAGTGATGCGTGCGTTTTTGGACTTAAATTTTGAAAAATTCGTGGATTTTTAGAACATTAGACCGCCAAAAGTGCCTTTACATCTAATCTGGAAGGATTAAGGAAGTTCAAATTTTTTCTTTATCCGAGGACCGCAGAAAAAGTTTCATTTTCGAATCTAGAAGGGTTCTCGTTTTGATTTTAAATACTAGAAAGTTTCAATCACACCAAACAATTTAGAAGTTGCTTTAAAATCTTTGAATTGCTTAAAATTTGCAACACTTATGGAAAAACAGAAAAATAATTAAATTTTTCCTAAATGGTCGTAAAAGGATTACAGGATGTTTTTACAATTTTGTAAGGCCGTATCGGGTTTAAAACTGAATTCTAGTAGGTTTTTAAAAAAATTCTAACGCAAAAACTGCTTTTAAACCTGCCTTTTTCCAACTTTCTCAACATCCTGAAAATTTAAAAATACAATTTTGACACCACGCATGCATATATTTTATTTTATATTCCTCCTGTTACTTGTGACACAGAAACGTCACCTCACGTATTTGCTTATTTATATAAACAATTTTACTAACAACAAAATTCAAGAGGAAAGAGTCTCGTTTTTATTTTCTTCTCCTAATGTTAGCCCAAGTTATTATCGCCCCTCGCCAAATAGAGAAATTATCTATCGTCCATGCGTCTTAAGTTTTTGTTACTTACGGTTTCTTTCTAATTAGCGGTCATATTCAAATCTTACACCATACTACTACTCGATATACAACGAAACAAGCGTGCGTGAAGAAATACAAAATAATAACAATTAGTCATGGAGTAGATAACGATTTTACCAACAATGACACTTACAAATGCTTCATTTTTAACAGCTGCGCGTCATTACACATCCGAGCATTAGTCCGTGACACTTTGTTTAATTTCTAGTTCGGTACTATGGAGAGCGTCATTAGGGAAGGCGCCCTTAGACTCCTGCTGATGAACAACGCGACCTGCGACGTCATACTGAGCTGCCAGGGCGAGAAACTGATGGCCCATAAGGTCATATTATCCATGGCGAGTCCGTTCTTTAAGGTAAGAGTTAAAACTTTCGAAGCCCCCGAGACACGACATTCTCCCGTGCAATTTATGTCCCTTCTAATTAAAAATATCGAAACAAACGACCGCGGAAGCTGCGGAAATATTCCACACGTAAATTCCTCGCTTGTATGTATGATACATTGTGACAGTCGTAATTTGAATTACTGCGCCTGTGTTTCGTGCGTGTAAAATTTATCA
Organism: Cryptocephalus primarius; assembly: GCA_963576515.1. Lineage (NCBI taxonomy): Eukaryota > Metazoa > Arthropoda > Insecta > Coleoptera > Chrysomelidae > Cryptocephalus > Cryptocephalus primarius. The sequence goes on along the minus strand of OY754949.1, from coordinate 1,171,689 downwards.
TTTTAATGCGTTGATTATGTCTTGATGATATTTAAAGTGTACTCGGTGTAAATGATAAAGCCCGGCTGACCGAAAAGTGAAATTCTCGCTGATCTGGATCGGTTTAGGAACAAACCTACGCTTCCCTCGAAACCTATATGCGCCTTGACAATATGGAGCATATATAATATTTAAATATGGCGTTGCCGGAACAGCCGACGAGGACGGACTCTTACAAGCCCAAAAACTCCACTAACCACGACATAAGTTGTGCAATGGAACTAGCCTAAGACTACAATGGTGTGGAATTAAGTAAAAATCAGGTTTTAAACGTGACACACTGGTCGGCACTGCATTTAGTAGATGCGATGAAGAAAGGAATGATCATTTGGTGGTGCCCACTAGCGTCATCTTGGATGCAGTAGCAGACGTTAAATGATGATTGACGAAAGCGCGGTACTGAGTATTGTAGTGATGCGCAGAATTTGTGAATAGGTTTTTTTCAGTGTTAATTAGCAAAAATAATACCGAAAAACTCAAATTTAGAACGGTAAAGAGTGTCTTTAATGCACCAGATGAAAAATTCGTATAATTCAATTAGAGTAGCGTAACAGTGGCCTGTTTTAAATTGAATTATTCATGGCAGCGGTTGATAGCTATACACACTTAATTGCGCATTTATACCCTTACTTCTTACAAGCGAGGTACGGAGGTTATTAATCAAACTATCGGATTATTCCCCCACCTTGATATTAATATATGATAACGATTCCCGCATAAACAATAAAAAGACACCTCAGCCACTATTAATCAACGTCGGTATAAATTAATCAATGGTTGTTTTGAGACGTGTAATTAACAATTACCGCTCAGAGGTTGGTTAGATATAACCAAGATGTTAACAACATGTCCGTTTGAATTACGCGCATGTCATGTGTCACGTGCGGATTGTGAATGTTTATTAATGAAAACTGATCGCTTTACCCTGATTGTTTTATCCTTTACAGGACGTGTTTGACGGGTCCAGCCCGGACCCCTCGGTGGTGATCTTCCCCGACGTCGACTCGACCACGATGAGTCTCATACTGGACTACGTGTACAGCGGGAACGTCGCGTTGTGTCCCGACGCCGTCGGGGACTTCCTCTGCCTGGCCGAGATGCTGGGGGTGCACGTCGATCCCGGGGAGACGCCGAGGGCGAAGCCCAGGAGGGAAGTCCCGGACCTGATCCCGATAGGGAGGGTCAGGAGTAAGGCGAGGGCGAGGAGGAGGGCGCTGAGCCACGTGCCGCCGAGTCCGTGGCGTCCGAACGTCGAGAGGGTCCTCGGGGACCCCAAGCGGGAACAGGTGAGGAGGGGTATTTAAGTGTGGGTGGGTCCTGCGGGACTTTAAGCTAGTGATGGGTAGCGCCCTGGGGCTCGGTCTAAATGGGAGGGGTAGGGAGAGTTACTGTGAAAGGTTCAAACAGATCTCAAGGTGTGGGGAAGAAGCAATTAGCCATGTAGAATAGCTTAAGTGATGCTAAGCAGGAACAGATGATAAATTTGGCTCCCCAAGTGCTTCCAAAAGCGACATTTGTCTTGAGAAAGGAGAAAATGTAACTGTAGTAGATTATGAGGGTATAGCTATGGTAGTAGGTTATGATGGGCTACCTTCAAAAGGGCAAAAAACTTTTTTTTGTGATTTTTGACATTTTCCGAGCATTTTTGGAAATATTAAGCAATTTAGGCGTCATTTAAATAATGAAATCATACAAAAAATGCTATAATTAACTCATACAAACCTTTCAGAGACTCTTTTAGTCATATTTTCCCTTTATTTTACTTCCCTGGACTATCTATTGCTTCTGGGCCTTCGAAACATTTTTAAGGCACAGAATCTTCAATCTTCAGCTGTTTAAGAGATTATTTGATCCTTTGGTGAAAGATTTAGTTAGAAAATTGTTGGAAATTCAGGCACAAATTTAGACAGAACACAAATGGCCCTAAAGATTAAAATTTCATCTCATTGAAAATATATTAACCTACCCTAAAACTCAATTTGCTTAAATGTACGTTCAACTTACTTTTGTCCTATTTTTGTTTAACCGTTAAATTCTCTAGAGAGAACTGAAGAGAAGAAAGGTTACGGTTTCGTTTCCTACTTCCTCTCTGTTCTCTATGAAAAGACTGAAATTATGTGAACGTACAACGTAAGTACTATTTTATCCCGACGTTATTTACGGCTACTGATTTATCTTTCAGCGAGCGGCGAAACCGTGTCAGGATATTTTTAAATACCCATTCCCGTATAAATAAAATCCATTTCTAATGATTTTTTCGTCGGAGAGATTAAAAACACATCATTAAATTAAGCATATCTGAATATCGTAAATTTACCGTACGTTTTTGTGATTTTATCGTCTTTTTGTGGTAAAACTTTTGGGACGTAAATCAGCCGTTTATTGCCGTAAGTGGGGAATTTTTTTGGGCGCTGGTAATTAAAATGACCATTTTTATGAAAATTTGTTTGGTCTCGTATTGTTGTCTTCGATAATCCGCCAGATATTTTCCAAGAACTTTCAGTTTCTGACTTTCGTGTTTCATCTACTGAACGCAGGGTGGCATTAGAGACAACTTTCATTACCTTATACATTCGTTTGGCCAACTCGATTTTGAAAATGTTGCAAATTAATTTCCCGAAACAAGAATACTTGTAGCAATAATTTATTTACAATTTAGATATGCTGAATGTAAGGGTTTTCGAGGTGGTTATTTTTTATTTATGGGTTAATCATAATGAAAAAACTTCTAGAACTTCTGTAAGACAATATTTTCGGAGGATGCAACGATTTTAACAGGAATGCTAACAATCATACATGGCACCTATTCAAAATAGCCTGCAATGGGGGTGGACATTTATGTGTATTGTTGGTTGCGGGGTGCGAGGCGTCAATCTAATGGGGTGGACTGACTTGATGTATTTTATGTACAATAAAAAAGGGATTCTTTTTACCCAAATTTCAAGAAGAGTCTCCTGTCTCCTTCCAGGTCCAAGACGCGTTCTTCAACGACTCCAACAACAACGTTCCCACGAAAAGCAGCAACAACAATCGGCTCAAACCAGACCTGAACACCGTGGTCGACCTTAAAATCGCAACTTCGCACCTATTGAAAAACGAGAAGCAGGAGAAGAAGGAAGAAGTGGATAGGGACAGGGAGAAGCCCTACAAGTGCCAGGATTGCGGGAAGAGCTTCAGCCAAGTCAGGAACTACAAATATCACAGGTAAAGGATCAAAAACGTTTGAACTGAAAGGAATGAATGGATGCACTCAGCATCCATTAGTAATACAATCACCTCCCGTCACAGTAAACAATACCTAATAGTAGTTTACGCATGGTACGTGGGCAGAAGAAATAAGTCGTACCGCTGGTGATGCAAAGGCGGTAGCGAGTTGTAAGAGCGTCGTCGCTCCGACCGGTCCTGACAGCGAACGCTATTGACTTTTATTAATTGCCGGAAAAGGAGGATTAAATTTCCAAACAATGCCTATCTACTTGACACTAGAAAGGGAATGCGACGGGTACTTAACTAGTCGAGATTTTGGTTGATTTGCTTTAAAATTTAAAAACCGGTACGAAGTGAAGTAGGCAGCAATTACGAGTGAAGCCGTGATTACTTACGGATTTCTCTCTGGTTCGTTGATCGTATAGGTAATAATGTGAAAAGTCCACATGCTCGACTCTAATTGCCTTCGCTTGTCATTTAGTCTGAAAACTACCAAATTAGCTAATTAGTCAGAAGAGGAAACGTATTTTCTTAACCTACATACGTATCTAAAATTTCCCAGGTCTGTGCACGAGGGTACGAAGGAGTTCGCCGCGAAATGTCCGGAGTGCGGGAAGACCTTCAACGACAAAGGTTACCTTTCCAGCCACATGAAGATCCACAGGGACCGAAAGGAATACGCCTGCCCGTTTTGTCCAAAGAGGTTCAACCAGAGGGTCGCCTACAACATGCATCTCAGGATACACACGGGTAAGAAAAGGATTCAGTATTTCGACTGGGCAATTTTGGTCAAAATTTTCTGTTTTACAGGAGTGAAACCGCACGAGTGCCAGACCTGCGGGAAGAGCTTCTCCAGGAAAATGCTGCTTAAGCAACACCAACGCGTCCACACGGGAGAGAGGCCCTATTCCTGTCCGGAGTGCGGGAAGACTTTCGCCGACAGATCCAACATGAGTCTACACGCCAGGCTTCACACGGGTACTCACTTTAAATTTTATAGTTCTACGTGACTCACTTATTTATTTCTTCCCTAGGCGTGAAGCCCTACGAGTGCACGTTGTGCCCTAAAAGCTTCACGAAGAAGCACCATTTGAAGACTCACATGAACTTCCACACCGGGCTGAAGCCCTACAAGTGCGAGAAGTGCGGGCTCGCCTTCTCTCAGAGCAGCAACATGAGGACACACTACAAGAAGTGCCTGCTCAAGAGTCAAGACTCAAAGACCGACAACAGTAGCTCGTAATGACTCGTTCATGACTCGCGCTATACACGTTCCGGCGCTTGAAGGCTCAAAAATCAATGGTAACAACTCATATTAAAGTTTGAGCGCTCGAAATTTGAAGAGTATCGGTTGAATTGTGACTGCCAAGTCTTAATGAAATTTGGCGACTCATTTCAAGCGTTTACGTATCATGAATCGAAAGTAGCAACTATAAGTAACATTTGAGTGTATCGCAAACGTTCAAGTCTCATGAATCAAGGATTGCAATCTTACTGAAGTTTGACAGCTTATCGCAAGAATAGTGATTAAAGCGTGACAACACTTAATGACGTTTGAAGACTCTTCCTATGCATTCAAGGCTCTTGAATCGTAAATGGTAAACTCATTAACCATCACAAGCATTCACGACTTGTGAATCATGGGTGACAACTCCTAATGAAAATTGATATACATTTATGGTTCAAGAGTGACTGCTCTTGTTTGATTGTTTATGAACCAAATGTGACAAAGCATATGGACTTATGAATCAAATGTGTCCGCTGTTAACGAAAGCATTAATTGCAATAATCACGAATTACTCATGCCCTTGCTAATCTGTGATATTATTTATCCTCTTAACCCAAATAAGCGTACAAAAACCGACGTGTAACGAAATAGATAGAATAGGCGACGTTCATTTATCTTTGTTGTATTAAATAAGGCTGTAAATTAGAAATTCACGTACTGAATTTGTAGTTACTCACTTAATATCGCTATTTGTTGTTTTGTAATTTATTTTTTTATGATTTAATAAAAGTTTTTCGTTAATAATAATTAATCCTAGGGAGATATCTTCCTGACAATATAATTAACTTTCACTAAAGCTTAATTAAGCTGCATGTGCACTCAATCTCAGACTGTCACTAATATAAGAAGTTAGTTATTCACACTCTTCACTTGTCATGACGCTTGTAACGTTTTCATTTGCGTTTCAACTCTCCACTTGCTCGGTTATGGTAATCAAAGTGATACATCACGTCTGAAATGAGTGAAAGAATGCAATCCAGTTAAACTTAAAGAGAATCCTGATATTTTCTGATTAAAACGTGAAACGAGAATACGTCCATGTCAAGTCGCTTGAAATCACGTAGGTTGCTTATGTGTAAGTAATACAATCGCATCGTGAATAAACCCATTCCTCGGATTAGAATAAATTGACCTTCCCAAGTTATTGTAACAGACAGAAAGAGGGCTAGGAATGTTATTAAACTTTTAAATGCGTCAATTCTATTGTTCATTGAATTTTCTAGGTGTGTCCTTACTCCAGTTGATACTTTCTGTTGATACGTATGACATTACATCATTATAATACAAATTAAATAATTTTAGTTAATATTAATGGAAATGTAGTAACCCATTTCAAACTGCAATCTTGTATTGTGCGTTGCCTAGCACCCATTACATTAAATTGCGTCTCATTGGACGAAACCCGTTTAACAGTTCGACTTAACCTCACTTTTCTGCGTTCCTTCAAACTCGAATTATGATATATCCCACAACATGAATTCCACCCTTGTAAAGCCACTACTCACCGATTTTTTTAGGTTTAAGGGCGCGTTACCGGTCGCCGGTAGGCACTTCAATACTAAAACTAAGGAGCGGTCCGAACCGTCGAAGGCAGTGGACCGAGCAGAGAAGCTGATCGGGTACCCGACGTCTTTCCTAAGCCTGAGATGGCTCCTGAACGACGAGATAGCCAACATCGTTCTACACTTGCGGAAACTGATCGGTACGAACCATCCACTGTTGAGTACGGCGAGGTCAGTGTTGTATTAGTTTGTACGTTGACGAGGGAATGCCTGTTTTGCTTTCAGGGAGTTGATATTGAATAAACAGGCGCCTTCGTGGGGGTTAATAGTGCTATTAGTGTCCAAGGCGGGAGGGTTGAGTCGGGAGTTCCGTCAAGTCGACTGTGATATAACGGCAGGTGATGGAATTCCTAACTTTCATTACTCGTGACCATCATGAGATTTACAGGCATTTTACATAGTCAGAGAGTGCTGGCCGAGATAACCGAAATGGTACGCACCAGTAATATAATCCATAAGAGCATCCTTAACATTTCTAAAGACGACCTGGACATCGACGACTTGTACTTCGGTAATAAGCTGTCGTTGCTTACTGGCGATTACCTCCTATCGACGAGTTTCAAGGAGCTGGCCGGTCTGAAATGCCACGATGTTAACGAGCTGATCTCGACGTGCCTCAGGGATCTGGTCGAGGCGGACTTCATCGAACCCAGGACAAAGTAAACAAATAAGTTTATTGAAAATTGTCTCTGTAGTGTTAAAACGATGTAGTCCCATTCATATGTTTTAACGATCCGTTTATAGGCAGAACGAGCCGTTACCTGCGAAACCCCAAGTGGGAATAAAAGAGGAGATGGTCGTCCCGGATCAGTTCGACGGAGGAATTTTACGTGTTGACGAGGTTTTAGGAAGAGCGAAGGCCGAATGGACGTTGAGGCATTTGCTAGGTGGAGCAAGCTTGCTGGCGAAATGTTGCCAGGTGATACAAGCCAAGTGATAAAAAGGAAAGGGATTGTTTCAACTTCACTTACATTTTAGGGGACGTTAATACTGGCAGAACACCCACAATCCTTTCAAAGGTTGGGATACCTCTTCGGGCGAAATATGGCGTTGGCACGCCAAGTGAACGATGATATTTCGATTTACGAAGACGACAAAGCGCCTTTTACGTTGATCAACGCGCCGTTGATGTTCCACCTGGAACACGACCCGACTTACTATGACAAACTGTTAGAGAACGTCGAGAAGAACGATGTTAGGTACGGCAAAATCAAAAATGTAGTCCGTAGTGGTCCTGGGATCGAGAAAGCTATGATATTAAAAAAGGAATTGAAGGAAAACAGTTTGAGGGTTCTAGAGGAGTTCCCGGAAAACGACGCGAGGCAGGCGTTAAGCAATCTGATAGAATCGTTGTGATACTCGTACCTGATGTTAGTTAAAATAATAATAATTAATGATTTGAATCTGTGTATGATAACTTAGGAGATTTTGTTTTCTAGTCTGGCTTAGACGCTGTTGTGTTAATAAAGTATTAAACATCCACAAAAATACTTAATAAGTTTGTTAGTTCCACTCACATTAGCACTTTCGTTAATTGCTTGCAATTAGCGCTTCAAGTATGTTTTTTCGTTATTAAATTAAGTCGTATTTATAAAGACGTATTTTTGAGAACCAGTTTTGTCTGAAAAACCATCCTCGGGATATTATTTAAACAGATCCGACCTGTCTCCTTGAACATTAACAAATATGATTCGATGCGTAGGCACAGCGAAACGAATCCAAAGAAGCTGGAGCACCTTCGCAGGATTCTCTGACTTGAAGCAACTGATGCAACAGGAAATACAAATAGTGGGACCTCAGCTGCAGAAGCTCACGTCGCACCCACTGTTGGATCTACTCGAGTAAGTTGGTTCGAGGGATGGAAGTATTTCATTGCGTTACTGGTGCCTTTTAGTGATTTAAAATTGAAACGGCAGATTTTGTTGTGGGAAGAAATACTGCATTTAACGTCCAAGGCGTTTGGGCTGGGCAAGGAGTTTCACGTTGAGGCTTACGATGCCACGACAGGTACATACTTTTTCGAATTTAATTCAAGGGACCTTTACGAAAATGAGAACAGTTCTTTGTAATACCACCTCCTCAACCTCCATAAAAGTTGGCAGTGATGAACCGCATCGAAGCAATAGAAATGTGGATATAGTCTAGAATATGTTGCACAACTTACGAAGGAGTGCTAAAAGACTTAACAAGGATAGGGAATTACTAAGGACTGTTAAATATAGGAAAATGTATTGTTGAGGGGAAATCATTATCGGATCTTGCAGCTGATTAACGATGGAAAGATAGAAACTCAAAGAAGAAAACAAGTTTCTTGGCTTAAAAACATTCAAAGCTGTATCATTTTCCTAGGCATCCTTCACAACCAAAGGACCCTGGTCAGGATAACCCAAATGCTCTACGTGGGCTGCAGAATTCACAGGAGCATCCTCAGCGTTTACAATCGAAACGGGTCAGACGACGTCCACATCGGGAACAGACTGTCATTACTTACCGGGGACTACCTTTTATGCTCGGGTCTGAATCAACTGAGCAGTTTGAGATGTAACGAAGTCAGCGAACTTATGTCGTCGTGCCTCAGGGATCTGTCCGAGGCAGAATTCATCGAACCCAGGACCAAGTAATAAGTTTAAGAAGGTTTCCTTGAAGGGAAAATATTTTAGTGAGCTAGTAGAGTTTATGGCAACTGTGCTTGCTTCGACCACGTTCTGATTATTCAAATGACTTCTACAAAATTGTCAGTTTGGTCATGACCTTTCAAGATTTTGATTCTGATAGGTGCTTACATTCGTTTTTTTTTCTTGTCTCAAGGAAGTTAGAAGTTCATTAGAAGTTAACAAGTATGCAGTATCTACCTCCTTACTGAACGATTAGTTGTTAGTATTTGATTTCATTTGGAAGCAGTTTGGATAACTAATACTACTTTATTTGTAGGAAGGAAGAGCCGTTGCCTGCAAAGCCTCGAGTGGGAGAAAAACTAGAGACGGTCATTCCTGATCAGCCCGACGATAGGATTATACGTGTGGATGAAGTTTTGGGACGAGCGAAGCCCGAATGGACGTTAAGGCACCTGCTGGGTGGAGCAAGTGTGTTGGCGAAATCTTGCCAGGTGAACAAATATTCTTATTTTAAATTAACCCCTTCCTGTTAAAGATTAGGGTTAAAACAAATGTTTTGGACGTAAGTTCAGGTCATAATTAATGTAGAATCTTCGATTTGGAGCCTTTCTAACGTTTAAAATTGAAATGAAGCTTCTGCAAATACTATTGATTCACCTCTAGACCTCTAGAATCTTTTTTGGCATGAGTCAAACACTGTTGTGTGTGAAATCAAAAGAGGAACGCTTCTAGATTCTGTTTGGTACCATTTAGAGCTTCTCCGTGTTCCTCGGAGAATGAAAACTTTTGAAATTTGTATAAGCCGTGTAGATTAGATTGTCTCCTCTTTTAGGCTACGTTAAGGTTGGCAGGACTTCCACAGTGCGCCCAACGGTTAGGTTACCAATTTGGTCACAATATCGCCTTGGTACAACAAGCGAACGATGATATCTTAGCATACGAAAGAGGCAAAGTGTCATGTTTCAGTCTAATCAACGCTCCTTTGATGTTCCATCTGGAACACGACCCTTCTTATTATGAAGAACTTGTGAAGAACGTCCATAATGCCAAGTACGATGAAATTAAAGATGAGGTTCGGAGTGGTCCAGGATTGGAACGAACCATCGACTTGAGCAAAGGACTAAAAAGCAGCATCGTGGGAACTTTAAGGGAATTTCCAGACAACAGTTCCAGGCGAGCTCTGTTCGGTTTGATCAAAACGTTGTAATTTTATTTCCCTCGAAATAAACACACAGGGATTCTCATTTGACCGAATGTCAATATTTTGCTAGTTTCCACGATCGATAGTGAACGTATATACAAATTGCTATTTGCGGTTGTTCCAGGTTTTATGAATTTGCTTTTAATTCGTTCGTACAATAAATAAAACGCGAGCAGTCCTGTCGGCTATCGGAACGGAATCGTTTGAAATTGAAACTTGTGTTTGAATTTAAAGTTTTTAAGTCCCAATTTGTATTCATATACTTTCACTTTTGTTTTAATCGGCCGCCGCTTGACGATATTATTTTATAATTACTCTTAATTGGAATCCATTAAAGGTAAAGACGAGGTGCGAAGAGTCGCATTTGCATATTAACGAGAAGCTTACCGCACCGGAGTTGGGATCTTTAAGAAGACGAAAAAAGATATTCAACGCGTATTTGTGGAGTGTTCATCAAAATGTTTTTCCCTGGACTCTCGAACCGTTCATGTAATTCAATAGGAATGACCACTTGTAGCACAAGTTACTGGATCTCTGCGAGAAATTATAGATTATCCACGAGGTGTGACATTCAATGGATATCCATTCTATAGAAAATATGGACCTATATTGACCCTTCGCCACGAAGGACCTGAATTGGATCAGATTTGGACGTTATGGACATAAACTGGTTCCATTATGAACATGGATTAGATGTCATTATCTGCAACTAGTCGAATCCTCATATAGTCACCATGGTACTGCTTCTCTATGCTTACCACAATTGATACATATTCAGAGACGAGATTGTCAGCTGATTGATTGATTCATTGGATGTTTAATGGGTATCTATAACAGTCAAATATGCTTACGTTCGATTGGATCAAAAGCCCACTCCTTCGCGAATGTAATGCTCCAAAATGAGCGCCATCTTTGTTGCAATAGAGGAATTGCTCACTGAATCAATACTTTTTTGAACTCCTATAGTGGCTGCTTCCAGAAGTGGCATTAAATTTCATCCAGGCAATAATCATTCACAGTCAATCTCCGTGCTCGAAAATTTGAATCAACCCAGAAAATAATTTTGAAAAAATGTTTTGGGAGCGATTTTTTGCAGACGCTACGTTTATGGGAATGGCATTAATTCGCGTTATTTGCATGAAAGATCGTTTTAAATTAACGACTCAAGTTGAAGGAAATTTCTACAGCTTCAATTGACCTTTCAGTCTCGTTTTGTAATGAAAGCTCTTCTAAAGTAAAAAGAGATTCGTCGAAATTTCTCTCGAGACAAAAGGCCAACTACAAAAATACGATGCTTTATTACCTAAGCCCTCGTTAGTTCCTAAGAACCTTTCCTCCTTAATAAAATATTGTATTACTGGACGAAATGCTCACAAAATATTACATTGCCTCTTGCTGTTTATTCAGTAAATTTTTTCCACCCTTCCTTAGAGTTAAATATACCTCATATTAGTCCTTCTCTCCCCTAGGTTCGTGTGTGTGTATGTGTTTGAGTTTATTCAGGGGCGTAAGATGGGAACGGTTCCCAACGAAGTGTAAACATCTCTCCGTTTATACGGAATGTCTCAACTCAAGTTGCCTTCTTTCGCAATTAAGACATACTCAAAGTCATTGTAGCGCAGGGAACGTAGGAAACAATTTCAATTTCCGGGATGTAATTTAGAAGGTTCCAAGTTGGTCATAGTAATTTTTTTAATTCTGTAAGGCAAGATAAGGTGTAAAAAGAATAGGGATTGATAGGTTGTAGGTACTGCGAATTTGCCCAGGGCGAATCAAAGTGGTGGATTGTATGCGTAACTGTTTAATTGGCTCAGTGTAAGTGGCACGCTTTTAGCATTTTTCGATGCTTTTTTACAGCCATCATTGAATGAACTGTTTTATTCCATGGATTTTTACTGCGTTCTTTTGCATGTAGTCGACTGTGGACCAGCCCATAAGGCACATACAGCTTTTCTTTCGTGTCGAGACCTTTATATTGCATCACTATAGTGGATAATTTTGATTCCAGGCGTTTTCCATCGATCGGACTGGAAGAACAGGAGAAAATCTCGCCGACCGGGTCCACGCTGGGACGTCCCGTATACAGCGTGCGCGTCGGGGGGGCGTCCGCGTCGAATCCCCCCCGACGCCGTCGACGCCGCCGTCGCCGATTCTCTTCTCCTCCTCGATCAGCGCCGCCGACGGCGCCTTCCAGTACAAAACCAGCAGCTGTTCTCGCGTCGTGCGCTTTGACAATCCATAATTACACCACACACATACACATAATAATAATAATAATAGTAGTAGTAGATAGTAATGATAACAGTAACGACCGTAATTACAGCGACAGTTTGAGGAGGTGTACGTGTGATGGGAACGTGGTGGAAGTACGTGTACGCGAAACGCGGAAAGAAGTTGCGTCCACATAACCTTCAGGAGCGGATGTAGGGTTCTCCTCATCCCCGTCGACGTTCTACTGGACACCCCTTCGCCTCAGGTTTAACCCTCCCACCTTCCTCCTCCTCCTCAGTAAGAAACCACCGTCACCATAACCGAAACAGTGATGAGTGCCACCGGGTACCATGAGGAGCCATGAGGTGGACGTCGCCGACGACGACGACGACGATATCAAGAACACCAGAGGCGGATCGATGCTAACAACAACAACAACACCGACTGTTCCTCTTCCCACCTCCCACTCGGGACGCCCGGTCCGGGAATAAGAATAGGTCCAGTCCGGTCCGGTCCGTAGCGGCGACAGGTCCACGGTGCACCACGTGCTCGTCCCCGGATCCAACGCAGGAAAGCACGACGGACGCCATGTGTCGAAGGTACTGAACTGACCCCGGGGTGTCCGGCGCGAGTGTCTCGTGGATGTGCCCCGGTGCATTCGGTGATGGGTTGTGACGACGGGCAACAGGTGTTGGGATATGCTCGGTGAGGGATAAGAGGGTCACGCTGGTCGGGGTCTGGAAGTGTTGTCTGCCCTGGTGCGGTACGCCCGAAGGCAAGCCGCAGCAGCAGCGGGCGTCCTCGTCGTCGCCCCAGGCGGCCGCCCCACGGCCGCTGGAGAGCCCGCCGGCCTCGCAGCAGGAGCTCCGGCAGCAGCAGCAGCAGCAGCACCAGCCGGAGCCGCAGCAGCAGTACTACCAGCAACAGCAGTACCAGCAGCTGCACGACATCGCCGAGGAGGACTCCGAGGTGGTCGTCGACGAGGATGAGGACCGAGCGACCCTACAGCCTCTAGGTAAGTCCCAGGAAATCAGTGCTTTAGCACCGGGTGCGATTCTTGACTTTAGGCTAGGCCGGCACGTGGCCATACCTTTGGAACCAAGGAGGTGTGCCCGTTAAGCCAGGTCGACCACTACCCGAGTCGGCATTCGTTTTGGGCCCATTTTTCATTGCTGATTTATCACGCAAACCACGAGTTCTTTGCTCCACCCCTTAAAAAAATCTGGGAATAAGCAACATCATCTACGCTTAAACATCAGAGCTCAATCCTGTTTCCCTTTCACTTGAATCAATCAAAATATTTCGCTACTTAATCACTTTTGTAGTGGTGGTGATGGTGATTCGGAATGCAGTGTCAAAATCTTACCAAAACATAATCACCATACTTGGTGCCGTTATAGTGAGACGAAGAATCACTGTGGTTTGCTGTTGAAACTTTCACTGGGTACAATTGCTGAGCAAATCACTCGTGTTCCAAAAGCCTTATACGCTTTGCGAGGTTTTTCTTGGATAATTTAAGATTACTAAACGTTTCGTGACTCAGATGTGATCAATAGGACATTTTTAGAAGTAAAGTCTTTTGTTTTCTTTAGGAAAGTTGTAAGATTTTTCCTGGATAATTTGGAACGTTAACATGGTCCAAAGTGTCATATTTTGCATGCCTTATGGTAGATAATTTGTAATTCTGACGTTATTTAAAGGTTCCATAAGAAGTAGAGGACTTCTTCGCGGAACATTTCTTTAGGAACGATATGATTTTCATGGATAACGTAGGATTTTAAAGGGGTAAGGGTAGAAGGGTATATCAGATATTTTGAATGTAAATGTAGAAATTTCTACGTCCTTTAGAAGGTTTAGAAGAATTTCAGTCTATAGTCTACTACGTTCTACAGAAGCTCTATGATCTTTTGCTAAATAATCTATGATTACGAAGTCATCAAGTGTTTGGAAATTAAATTTTCAAATCCGAGTCTTTCATATTGAGCGTCATGGAAGCATCCTATAGGAAAATTCTAGAATATCCAAGCAGAAGTACAGTATTTACAATTACAAATAGAGATATGCTGTACAAGATGTTTCTATGTAATATCTGGAAACTCTTAGATAATTTCTCTTGTCTAGAATAATCTGGATATTTTAAATAGTTCAAAGGACTATCTTGTATATATCCTCTGGTTAATTTATAGTTTTGGATGAAAATATCCTTAGAATTATAAAGAGACGGTTTTCTTAGATAATCTAGAATTCTAGAAGATGGCTTGAAGTTAAGTTTAGAAACTTCTGCGTCCTCAGAAGAATTAAGACGCGTTTGTCTATATAAAAGACATTTTGTTGCTCTACAATCATGTTCTAGATGCAACTAGATTAAAATTTCTTCTATGGTGAATTATAGGAAAATACAAAGCATCGAATACTACAATAATACTCCGAAATTGGTTCGTAAATTTACTTTCTTTTAGTTCGGTAAAATTTAAGCTTGCACGCATTTTTTTAATTTTAAATCTGTTTGTTCAAATTTTCGCTCTAAAAACTCGCGTAAAAAATATTCACAAAAACTACGAGTGGAGAACGTGAAGTCCGTCGCGGCGTTGCAAGACTGATCGTCCGGCGAGCGCGCAAAGTCCAAATCGATTTTCGATCAATTCGAAAACGTACGTCGATTATCGGCGATCGCAAGTATCGGGGGACAAACGACCGCACTACGTTCGACGTCCCTTTCAAAATTTACATTTGGATCTTTAAAAGTCGACTCGTTATTTGCTATCAGCGATTAGTCAACACCGGCTAATTGGTTTTTCTGTCGACGCTCGAGTCATTCGTTTTTGCTAGAGCGGAACGGTGAAATTTTAAAATCTGCCGCATTTTCCGAAAATAATTCGTCGACGAGTCGTGGTGATGAGTTGCTGTCTTCGGGTGACGTTTTCGCGACATTTGTGCCTTTGTGGACCTTTTGGTGACGTTGCGGCCGCTACCGTTCGGTAAGGGTGATTTTTAATACAGGTAAAGGTAGCATATTTTTCAAAGCACTCGTATGTTTTAACCCTCAAGGAGAAATTTTGCTAAAAATGTCTATTATTCCTATTCTATTTCAATGTTTAATGTTACGTTTCCATGGATGGTGTATAATTGTCTCTCAAGGGAAAATTGCTGGGGATTTCCATAAAGGATGTAAAGGGATTTCCTTTCATTAAGGGTTCATACTTAAAATTGGAATGTTTAAAATTTTTATGAAGCTATTTCAATTCCAAACCCATCCAGGGTTTCTAGAATTATAATAAGAAGGACGTAGAGATTTTCTTTTAGTCTCAATGAGGAAATGTAATAAGGAAATTCTAAAAATCCTTTTTAAGTATCAAAAATATTACTTGCGTAGCATTAATATTAATTTCAACTGGATTAAAAACACGCCTGTCGTAATACAAATGACAATTTTTTTACAAAAAATTGCCCTGGTATATACACATTAATGAAGAAAATAATGTATAACTAGTATACAGTAAAAACAAGATCGACAATAAAAATGTAAAAATTTGATGAATTCGCTAGGGGTTTAAGGGGGTAAAATTGGTATTAAACCATGTTCGTGCAACGTCATACTGTATTTTTATTAAATATTTTTTTTAAGTGAATAGAACGAAGAAGCCGAGTTGCCCTTTTGGGATAAATGTTAATGCAATAATGGGCAATACACTACGAAAAAATGATTGACTTGCAGGGGGTGTAAGAGGGTGAAATTGATATTAAAACATGTTCGCACAACGACAGACTGTATTTTTCTTAAATAACTTTTTTTAAGTGGATAGAACAAAGAACCTTGGTTGCCTTTTTGTATAAACATTATTGTGGCAATAGACAATACATTGCGAAAAGATTATTGAGTTGCGAGGGGTTTAAGGGGGTGAAATTGGAATTAAAACATGATCGTGCAACTTTAGACTGTTGTTGTCTTAAATAATTTTTTTAAGTGCATAGAACGAAGAAGCCGAGTTGTCCTTTTGCATAAAGGTTAATGTAATAATGGACAATACACTACGAAAAAATGATTGACTTGCAAGGGGTGTAAGAGGGTGAAATTGGCATTAGAACATGATCGTGCGACTTCAGACTATTTTTTTAAATAACTTTTTTTAAGTAGATATAATAAAAAAGCCCAGTTGCCCTTTTGCATAAATAATAATGTGATACAGAAACGAATCGAAACGAATCGAAACAGGTCGTTCGGCTCGTTCGTTTTTTCGGCGTTCATTCCTCACTTCCATTTTAAGTAGAATTTTAAATAATTTCATGTGTGGACTCCTTTAACGTTTTGTAATTTACCGCACAAGTTCCGTAATTTGCAAAATAATCCCATGAAATTAATTGTGGGGGTGAAGGACGCCACAGGAAATATTTCTACGATAATCGAATTACTTTCAGTTTCGTCATGAATATTCAGCTTGACGTACAGTTCGAAGTGAAACGAATATTTTAGGTTAGGTTACATTCAATTATCCGGGAAAAGGGGCCACATTCACCCCTAAACGAAAATGAATGAAATTCCACCCCTAATTAAAGACCCCGCCCTTTCCCCAATTACGTAATGCCCGATGATATTTCTCATTTCGACGTGAAAATAAATCCGCACAAGTTGTTTGTTCGTTAAAAGGAGAAAAACCTAATGGACGGGATTAGCTTGACGTTTCGCAACGCGGGTCGCATCAGATTGTAGCCTATAAATTATCCAGAAATTCTGCCGGGGTTCTAATCAGAGATTTATTAGCCCCACGAGGCGCTCGCAGATCAATGCAAGGTAATACGAGACGATCGAAACGATAGAAACATATTTTTCTTGCATTTATTCCAGTTTTCCAAAATTCGTTCTTTACTCATCTTTTAACGTATTTTTTGGGATTTCATCCTTTCGAGGATTGTGTGTAGAGCGAGTATTTTTATTCGCGCGTTATTCGGGGATCTTTTGTTTGAAATTTTAATCAGGCGTAAAGTTTTTATCTCCGGGGAAAGTTTCGACGCGGGGGAGACGACGGAACGACGATAATCGAGTTTCTTCCGTTGGATAAACGTCGATCGAAAGTGCGATTGTCGTTACGGAATTCTGTTACGAAACCGGCGGTTTGTGCAGTGAAAATGTGAAAAAGAATTAAAGGGCGGCGGTTACGCCACTGGTTTTCTTTAAAATTTTGACTAAATGTTTCTAAAAATGTTTCTAGAAGGTCTCTTTTACCACAAAGAGTGCTTCAAGTTCGAAGCTAGAAGAGTTTACGGAAGCTTCAAATAACTATTTCATTTTGAACGCAACAAACCGTCTAAAATAAGTTTCAGGGACTTTTCAGGAATTTCAGGTTTTTCTTAATAGTCTCAAGTACAATCTAGAAACATTTTCGTTTTTATTTTAAGTACCAGAAGGCTTGAATCATGGTGAAAAAGCTCTAAAGGTTCCTTCAGAATTTCGAAAGACGAGAATGCCCTTAAAATTAAATCCAAGTGGTTTACAAAAGTTTCATACTATTTCATTTCATTTTAACCCTTAGAAGAAGTCTAAAATGAAAGATATTCGTAGAACTAATTTAGGGGTCCAAAATTACATTGTACTGATATGCGATTTTACCCCTTTTCGGGGGTGTAAATTTGTAAATTCAAAATAACCCCAGAAATGGGCAGACAAATGAATTTTAGGCAAAAAATGCTTCAAAAAATCCCTTGTAAAATTAGTGGTTTTAAATTGTTTGTGATTGAAAATGTGAAAAATTAATGTTTTTGGATAATTCTTCGCGACAATACTCAAAAACTTGATATTTTATCGAAAAAATTATTATGAACAAAATTGAAGTTTATAAAAGAACGAAGAGATTGCTTTTTCAGTTTCTGGGTAACCGCAATACAAACCGAGTTATTCATCGTTGAAAGTAACTTTTTGTTTGAAGTTTAAAACAGAAAAACGCAATTTTTAGGGAAAAATTTGTCCAAACCGTTTGGAAAACCCTTTTAAATGCGCTATGGTAAAGATCTTTAGTACGAAAACTAACGAAGTTATGATGAAAAAAATAAGCGTTGAAATTTTGAAAAAAGTCCCTTAAAACTGCTGAAACTGCTCATGACTTTCATACAACATTAAAATAAATCTTTTTTCTCTAGATTTCATTACAAGAGGCTCTTTATAAGAGTTAACATATTGAGAAACTATTTTGACGTTTAAAATACTTGAATGTATAATTTTCACGATTTTTGTAACAATAATGAGTTTTCTTAAGGGTTGAAATTTTATAAATAACACAAATTACTCCAGAACCTTTAAAAAGGTTACTATTGACTCTAAATGCAATATTAAAGTATCTAAAATCGCTAAAAACAATTTTTTTCGTCAAATTTGTTCTTAAGGGCTCATTTAATGGACTTTACTAACTCTAGACCCTAATAGCATTAAGGAGAATAGCGCCCAAAAGGGCGTAGGACTTGAAACAAAGCACCACAATAATATTTCACTGTAATAGAACCAAGTCTTGTTATTGTTCAATCTAACGAAATCCCTCCCAATACATCTCTTTCATATCTAAACGTAAACAAAGGTCCCAACTTTGAATTATTATTTTCCTCCCTCGACGTTCCAGAGCGATGTAATTAAACGTTTTATAAGTACGCGTTTTATATCGTAGGACGCTTGGGAGCATCAAAGGAAAAAAGGGAAAGAAAAGGCCTGAAAGGTTAGAGATATGAATGAGACCGCCCAGAGAAAAGGGAAAGGCTGTCCCTTTGTACTTTCAAGGATTCCTGTTACATATTTCTTATATTTTATTCGAACTTCATTCAGACACTAAATACACGAAATTGAAGGAAACGTCCCGGGGGTTTCAGGCGTATAATCACTAAACAGGGCCAGATTTCTGTTCTCTCCCATTTAGGGATTGCACTTGAGGAAATGGGGTTAGGAATTATTCTAGGAGCGAATAGAACACGCTCACTTAATAAATCTCACGGCATTTGCATTTTTATTGGGCTCAGTCGGATGAACGTAATTAAGCCCCAACCCCAGGAGGCCTTGATCGATATGTAGGAAGTTCTGGCAGAGATGTTGGAAACGTAGAAAACACTCTCTTCCTTATTTAATAGTGAATAATATTCACTGAAGACGCTTTAGACCAATGAAGGATAGTCATTCTGTATTAAATTTACTTTAATGGTTCACTAATGCAACTATCTTTATTCATGCAACTCTTACTTCTACCCCCTACGTAGAATTTAATAAACACATCGCAGCCCCTTTACGACCCCGCGTACATGACTTGCATGCAAATACGAAGTTCCTGGCCGCTGTTTTACATACGCCGAAGGTGTGGAAGTATAATTTTTAAGACAACGCGATTCGCGATGAATATCTCCCCCCGGGGGACCCTTAAGGGTTGAAGTGACGAAATGGGCGGTGGGACGACGTCCCTCTCTGTCCCTCGGAGTGAAAATAAGTTGAGCTATTTTTCTTACCCCCGGGAGAGGGAAGCGCCGAAGGTTAGACAAATTGGACAAACATCACCGGTGATCTGATCGGTACAGATTCGCCCAGTGAGGGTAATAAAAGGTTTCACCTTAGTGTATGTTATGATTTTCTAGAACCTCGAGTGATAGAAAATGCCTTTAACGCGGATTTGGAAGTTTAGGTTGGAAAATTATGGATTTCTCCAAGAACATGAAAAATCAACGTTTTCCTAACCTAAAAATGACGTAGAAAATTTGTAAGCTCTTTGGTGCAAAGTTTTCTTTAAATGTCAAGTGTTCTTATTCGTGCTTTATGTACATGGGTGCAACCAACGACCTTACAGATCCATCATAGGACACTTTCTTCTCATTTTTCCCCGTTTCCTCCCGCAGGCGGACTGCTGAGCTTCAAGAAACACAGGAGCAATGCCAAGTCGCCGACGCTGTCGGTGAAGACGTCCTCGTGCCGCAAGGGCGTCCAGCAGCAGCAGCAGCAGCAGCAGCAACAGGCGCAGCAGCAGCAGCAGCAGCAGCAGCTGCAGCTGCAGCTCCAGCAGCGGTCTGGGGCCGCGCCGAGGGCCTCCGTGACCAGCACCACCTCCAGCGAGGGCTCGGCCACCACCTCCTCCGGCGGCAGGATGCAAGCCGAGCAGGGCTCCATAGCGGACCTGCAGAAGCACCACAATCGGTACCTGAGGAACAGGAGGCACACCCTCGCCAACGTACGGTGAGTCGAATTTTCCTATACCCGTTGATCACCAATCTATTTGCGTGTGCATGAGCTCCTTGAACGTACTCTCCAATGGGGTATGACGTTTTGGATCAACGGATGTGGTGTCATATTCTAGTGACTTTGGGCTGGAATCACGTTATCAGTGATTGAAATTTACTATTACTAAATTACTAAATGGGCGGCACGAATAATGCGCGACTGACTGACGCGGATAAAACGTAAAATGAATAAAACACTTTTAATTTCGCACGAACCTAAAAATCTAAACATTTTTACATTACCAGTTGCATATGCTGCATCCACCGGAACTTTACTTAAGGAAACTTTTGATGCCGCTTATCTTTGGTTAACGTACAAATTTCTGCGCGTCTCGCTTTAACGAACGGCTCGGAATCGTTTACCGTCGAGTGGGAAAACCTCTCGGCGTTAATCTCACTATTCATAATTTTCACGGGGGAAGAGGCGAAACGATCAAATCCCCCGTCGTTCGGGAACGTATTTCCCGAGGATTTACAGTTCGTTATCTCTCCGAGTGAATCCATGCTGAAATTTCCCGTCGAGGTAAAATAATAAAGGCGAGGCGGGGACGGCGAGTGTTGCAATTTTTTCACGGAATATGGCAGCGCTACGTACGTCAGATTGGAACGGTGCACGATTCGCCTTTCAAAGGGAATGCTTAACAAATTGAAGAAAGTTTCGGTCCCGTTGATCGCTTATGGAAACCTTTGTTGTCGTAGTCTGTTTGAGGGGTGCATTAAATTTCGAATTTCCCTGTGGAATAGGGGTGGTATTAACGACGCGCTATTAGCCAGAACCTCTTATTTTTTATGCTTATAGCTTAGTTTCTGAGATGCTTCAAAAAGAACAACACTACAACAAAATTGCCTTTCGTAGAGGGTATAAACTAGAATCTTCAAACTTGGCACGCTTGCCCCCGAAATGCCTCAGAAAAATAGTACGATTTCGTAGGAGATAGAAAATAGGGGTGAAATAACTTTGTCAATTCCTCCAGTAGGGATTTACGTATCGAATAATGCGCGGTCGGAAAATGCGCGATCTGAGACCGCGAAGCTCGGAAAATGCGCGATGTAAAACCGCGAAAATTTCGTAGATTATCCGGCATCAAATAAGCATATTCCCTCGGATCTTTAGCAACTTGTTGACATTCCCACCGTGTCCTTTCATTTCTTTCCAGGATCTTCTCATAACCGGTGAATTTTCCGATTTATCATCCGTTGAGGGAGTATTGAATTATATTCTCCGAATGTGTTAACTAATTTAACTTTCGGCAAACTTCATTCACCCACCTGAATTATTCCCCTAATTATCCTTTTGAGCCAGAAACATGGCATCGATTTTAATTAACCGAGAGGGTCCCGCGTTTATAAATAAGGGACGCTCAGCTATTCGCGAGATCATCCGAAAAATCGAAAACGGCAGTTTTCGGTAAATTAACGAAGTTAGAGAGCAACAAGTGAGCGGATCGATGGCTCGAGGGGCGGAGGGTAGATTTATTTTTACAGTTCCTTAATTTAAAAATAAAATATCCACCCTTTGTTCCCCCGTGGAAGTTACATTAGACTAAATTGGTGTTTATCGATGTTTGATCATTAAATTCTTGTGCGCCCGCGGGAACCTTTTGTGTGTTGTGAGGGAGAGAGAGGGACGCGATCGATATTCACACTCGTTTCATGTTGTGAACAATAACTCTAACTACCCCCTATGAAATTAGTTCATCGAATAATATATTAAACGTTTTGTTTCCCCACAAAAGCACGCTGATTGTTGATTGTATCACATTAAAGGGGAGAAAAGGGGGGTAAACTCCTGCGATTGTTCTGAACTTTATAACAAAGGATTTTCTCTTGTGATTATTCGAAATTGTTTTGAACCTTTTACGAACTTTTAATCTCGGTCGAAGATTGCCTCGGGAAGGGTTGAAAGCGTTGAACTTTATTCACATTTCTGCAATATTAAAGCAATTTTTTACCTCGAAACTTTCTCAACCACTAAATTTTTCAATTCCTCCAATTGGGGTTAATATAGATTCAATTCACAAAGGTGGGAGTATTTGCAAGTTTTCCAACGTCTATTTAAATGGTTGGTAGTATTCCCCTGACTACGATGCGGTCGGAAAATGAGCGATCTGAAACCGTGGCGGTCGGAAAATTCACGGTTTTTCCCGTAACACTCGGGATCGGTTAATCACCCTCGCACGGGTACATTGTGGTCGGAAAATGAGCGATGTGAAACGGCGAAAACAGGAAAATTCGCAGATTTTCCGGGAACACTCTGTATCAATTCTCTCTTTGCTTTTTGTTATTTCAATTAGGCATTGTATTTCAGACAGGTGTCAGATTTTTGTCTAGAAAAATGCTCAAGTGTAATTGACATAGTTTTTAACTGTGACAACTGAGTAGTCATGACTTTAATATTTTAAAAAGTTTGAGTAATTCACAGCTAAACTGGGGGATTTTTGGAATTTCTTTCATTTTTCAATTGCGACTGAATATTTTTTGGGGAATTGTCAGCAAAATTTGAAGCTTCCCCATTTTTTTATAAATTTTTAATTCTAATGAAGACTTGGCTTGAGTCGTGCCAGCAACTATTTGGCACATTTCCCATAATTTTGCAACATTATACCTGGAACTTCTACAGCATGCTGGAGAGATGTTAATAAATAATTTAAGGAAGTTTCAGCCAAGTATTTTAATTCTTTACACGTGCTGTGCCAACGGTGACTGTTTCAATAATTCGCTAAGTGGTTAATTGAAACTGCAACAGCTCTTCAAGAAATTTCAGTAATTTACTCGTAAAACAAAAGTATCGGCCATATCTTATGAAAACCTCAATAAAAGTCTCTAGCAAATCGGGGGTATTCTTCGCGATAGGTCGAACGATCCCCTCAACTCTAACTTAATAAAGGGAGTTCCAACAAATCCAGAAGTCCTTTATCGGAGTTTATGAATCCCCCCATAGAATTTCCCTCCGCGGAATTGATCGCAACCTTTTCTAATCACCGTCAGGATCTCTTCTACCTCCATTTTTCGATGCTACTATACTCTTATACGTTGTTAGAATGGAACGGCTTTAGAGGTTACAAAGGAGGGTATTTTTTTAGCCTCGACGAGGTGAATTTTATAAAGGGTTTCTCCATTGCCAGTGTAAGGGAAAATTCAGTTAAAAGTTTAAGAACGGTGTGTCTAAAATTTTCTGGAATGATGTTTTGTTATTAATCTATTCAAATTTGGTTTAAATTGATCGGTAAGTAGATCGGTAGTTATTACTGATTTACCGAATTAGCGGCATACACAAAGAGGCGACTGGCTGACGCCGATAAGACTTAAGTAAGTTGCGAAAATATCCCAGTACTGATTTTCAGATAATTTAATGAAATACTTTGAGGAATTTTTTCAAAATTTTCAGTACAGCAGCAAGGAAAGGTCCTTCATGATCCTTCAGCGTTTTATATATGAAATCTTTTCGCACCCTTGCCTACAAGGGTTCGTCGTAGGCAGCGTTGCCCGCGAATCCCGAAGAAACACCAAACGGCCCGACGATCGAAGGGTTACATCGACAATAGGCGAATTTCCTCTTGTCGGATCGATCCCTTCCCGTCACTCCTTTCGCTCTTGTTGACCGTATAACAAATTGCCGGTTAACCTCGTTAAATGCGATTAGTAGGACAAAAGATGATGGGATCTAAAAATACACTCCACGCACGCATGCACGGAGATGCAAATCCGACCCGGCATCACTCTCCTATCGTATATTCTATATTTTTCGAATCAGATTTTAGGTACGTAATGAAGCCGCTAACGAACAGCAGTTCTTCCATTAGATTTAACGTAAAATGTATTTCTACATTTCCAATTCCTCTCAAAAGTCGAGCTTTGATCCCTTCTCAACTCGGTTGAAACACATCATTAATACGAATTTTTCTTTAGGTATCAATGGCTTCGTTTCTATTCAGTAATGTTTTATATGGCAAAGGGAACATCAGTAAGACTTTTCATTTCGCACGAATCTAAAAATCGTAACGTAACAACGTTATTACATCACATTTCAGATTGTTAACCACCTCCCTCCCCTTCGGTTACGAATGGAAACTTTCATCATTTTTACCGATCTTCCGAGTCGCGATTTCAGGGATCAATTAGTTCCGAGTGCAATCCCGTCTAATTGATATAAATGCGGGAGAGATAGGAATGGGGCAGGAGGAGTAAATAGGACGTATCTCCTCTCGCTATATAAATAAAGCTACCACTTTTGTCTACCGCCCTCTCGTTAAGTTTCCGATGGAACCGCCTGTCTAAACTTTCGTTTTACCTCCGATGTATTATTTTTGAAGATCGATTCCAACCCCTATTTCCTTCTAAGGGAATGGTATAAAAATAATCCAGGGATCTACGTGCTGTCACCTAGGCGGTTCTAATAAGGATTACGAAGGGAACTTTATGTTACAAACCTGCTGGGGACGATGCTGTAATAACGAAGTTTTCGAGCCGAAATAGAAAATTGAAATAGCGGAATAATAGCGTTTCGGGTTATTCTCCTTAAACACTGCTTAAAATCGTTCCGCCTAATGGAAATTGGTATTTCTGCAGATTTCCATAGATCAGTTTCAGTTTTAATACATCGGAAAAGTGACAAATCTTCCAGCGTTTCTTATAATTGATCGGTAGTACTCCACAGGATACGATGGGGTCGGAAAATGCGCCATCTTAAACCGCGAAGGTCGGAAAATTTGCGGTATTCCCTATAACGCTCGGAATCGGTTAATCTGGCTCGCACGCTGTGGTGAGACTTTTTTTTGCGGTTTTTCCACTCTGAATGGGTCAATCGAGCTCGCACAGATACAGTACGGTCGGAAAATGCGCGATGCGAAACCTCGAAAACCTGAAAATTCGCAGATTTTCCGGGAACACTCGGCATCGATTTAGTACATTCTCACGAGTACGCAGATCTTACTTACGCGGGACACACGATCGTTCTGACTTTAGGCTAGTTCCACTGTAGACCTTCCGTTGTTATTCATAAGTAATCCCAGATTTGTCATGGATGTAGATTATCAGAGTATGATCTTAACGCGGGGACCTTCTGCTCTTTGCAAGACTGTACCTTCTCTTCAAATCTGGGAAGGGCGTTCCATGGTACCGTGAGTTCATCGATGAATGATATTCTCTTCAACAGTATGACAAAACAGTACTATTTTCATCCTTTTATAGCGTTGTTAATACGTAGTTTTCGGGGCATTCAACAGGAAATTATGTTTTCGTTGTATCTATTATTTTCGATTATAATCTGACGGCGCCGTTAATTGGGAGGCTCTTTAGCGTGCGTTCTAACGGATCCGAAGGCCGCGTCCATTTTTAGTACCTCGAAGATCAACACGAAACATGTATACACCTACACGTCCTTTAGTTAATATATTTTTCCGTGTAATTACCGAATTATCCGGTAAACACGTTCGCTTTCTCCCACGGGACCTCTCTCGCTCTCGCTCTCTGCGTCTATCCCAATCAATAGAACGAGGAAATGTGAATTTTCGATCTCCGGAGACTCTCACACGGGAAAATCAAGCGCTAGCTGAATAAATATGACGTTTTCGTTCGATTTGTTTTTTTCTCCTCTACGGAACGTAGTCGAGTTGCGCCTACGGGCGAGCTTAGAAAGGACCCGCCTTCGGAAGGTAAACATATCTCTACGGCATCAATATAAGTATCGGAAATTTGCCGGGATGTCGCCTGAATAAATCATGAGAGGGCGCACTTGACCTGCTCCGCTGACCGAAATCCGCCTTAATTTTTCTGTTTAAAGTTACCATTAACAATGTTAGAGTGCTCCAAATGAAGTGAAACTTTATGATAGTATTCAGCGGAGTTTCCTTAATACGCCTACCTAGTTTCATTTCATTAGCTCTTAAGATGACCGTTCCGGCAGCACTTGACATGTTCTGCTGAACGAAAACCGCCTTAATTTTTCTGTTTAAAGTTACCATTAACAATGTTAGAGTGCTCCAAATGAAGTGAAACTTTATGAGAGTATTCAGCGGAGTTTCCTTTATACGCCTACCGAGTTTCATTTCATTAGCTCTTAAGATGACCGTTCCGGCAGCACTTGACATGTTCTGCTGACCGAAATCCGCCTTAATTTTTCTGTTTAAAGTTACGATTAACAATGTTAGAGTGCTCCAAATGAAGTGAAACTTTATGAGAGTATTCAGCGGAGTTTCCTTTATACGCCTACCGAGTTTCATTTCATTGGCTCTTAAGATGACCGTTCCGGGAGCACTTGACCTGCTCCGCTGACCGAAATCCGCCTTAATTTTTTTGTTTAAAGTTACCATTAACAATGTTAGAGTGCTCCAAATGAAGTGAAACTTTATGAGAGTATTCAGCGGAGTTTCCTTTATACGCCTACCGAGTTTCATTTCATTAGCTCTTAAGATGACCGTTCCGGCAGCACTTGACATGTTCTGCTGACCGAAATCCGCCTTAATTTTTCTGTTTAAAGTTACGATTAACAATGTTAGAGTGCTCCAAATGAAGTGAAACTTTATGAGAGTATTCAGCGGAGTTTCCTTTATACGCCTACCGAGTTTCATTTCATTAGCTCTTAAGATGACCGTTCCGGCAGCACTTGACATGTTCTGCTGACCGAAATCCGCCTTAATTTTTCTGTTTAAAGTTACGATTAACAATGTTAGAGTGCTCCAAATGATGTGAAACTTTATGAGAGTATTCAGCGGAGTTTCCTTTATACGCCTACCGAGTTTCATTTCATTAGCTCTTAAGATGACCGTTCCGGCAGCACTTGACATGTTCTGCTGACCGAAATCCGCCTTAATTTTTCTGTTTAAAGTTACCATTAACAATGTTAGAGTGCTCCAAATGAAGTGAAACTTTATGAGAGTATTCAGCGGAGTTTCCTTTATACGCCTACCGAGTTTCATTTCATTAGCTCTTAAGATGACCGTTCCGGCAGCACTTGACATGTTCTGCTGACCGAAATCCGCCTTAATTTTTCTGTTTAAAGTTACCATTAACAATGTTAGAGTGCTCCAAATGAAGTGAAACTTTATGAGAGTATTCAGCGGAGTTTCCTTTATACGCCTACCGAGTTTCATTTCATTAGCTCTTAAGATGACCGTTCCGGCAGCACTTGACATGTTCTGCTGACCGAATACCGCCTTAATTTTTCTGTTTAAAGTTACCATTAACAATGTTAGAGTGCTCCAAATGAAGTGAAACTTTATGAGAGTATTCAGCGGAGTTTCCTTTATACGCCTACCGAGTTTCATTTCATTGGCTCTTAAGATGACCGTTCCGGGAGCACTTGACCTGCTCCGCTGACCGAAATCCGCCTTAATTTTTTTGTTTAAAGTTACCATTAACAATGTTAGAGTGCTCCAAATGAAGTGAAACTTTATGAGAGTATTCAGCGGAGTTTCCTTTATACGCCTACCGAGTTTCATTTCATTAGCTCTTAAGATGACCGTTCCGGCAGCACTTGACATGTTCTGCTGACCGAATACCGCCTTAATTTTTCTGTTTAAAGTTACGATTAACATTGTTAGAGTGCTCCAAATGAAGTAAAACTTTATGAGAGTATTCAGCGGAGTTTCCTTTATACGCCTACCGAGTTTCATTTCATTAGCTCTTAAGATGACCGTTCCGGCAGCACTTGACATGTTCTGCTGACCGAAATCCGCCTTAATTTTTCTCTTTAAAGTTACGATTAACAATGTTAGAGTGCTCCAAATGAAGTGAAACTTTATGAGAGTATTCAGCGGAGTTTCCTTTATACGCCTACCGAGTTTCATTTCATTAGCTCTTAAGATGACCGTTCCGGCAGCACTTGACATGTTCTGCTGACCGAAATCCGCCTTAATTTTTCTGTTTAAAGTTACGATTAACAATGTTAGAGTGCTCCAAATGAAGTGAAACTTTATGAGAGTATTCAGCGGAGTTTCCTTTATACGCCTACCGAGTTTCATTTCATTAGCTCTTAAGATGACCGTTCCGGCAGCACTTGACATGTTCTGCTGACCGAAATCCGCCTTAATTTTTCTGTTTAAAGTTACCATTAACAATGTTAGAGTGCTCCAAATGAAGTGAAACTTTATGAGAGTATTCAGCGGAGTTTCCTTTATACGCCTACCGAGTTTCATTTCATTAGCTCTTAAGATGACCGTTCCGGCAGCACTTGACATGTTCTGCTGACCGAAATCCGCCTTAATTTTTCTGTTTAAAGTTACCATTAACAATGTTAGAGTGCTCCAAATGAAGTGAAACTTTATGAGAGTATTCAGCGGAGTTTCCTTTATACGCCTACCGAGTTTCATTTCATTGGCTCTTAAGATGACCGTTCCGGGAGCACTTGACCTGCTCCGCTGACCGAAATCCGCCTTAATTTTTTTGTTTAAAGTTACCATTAACAATGTTAGAGTGCTCCAAATGAAGTGAAACTTTATGAGAGTATTCAGCGGAGTTTCCTTTATACGCCTACCGAGTTTCATTTCATTAGCTCTTAAGATGACCGTTCCGGCAGCACTTGACATGTTCTGCTGACCGAAATCCGCCTTAATTTTTCTGTTTAAAGTTACCATTAACAATGTTAGAGTGCTCCAAATGAAGTGAAACTTTATGAGAGTATTCAGCGGAGTTTCCTTTATACGCCTACCGAGTTTCATTTCATTAGCTCTTAAGATGACCGTTCCGGCAGCACTTGACATGTTCTGCTGACCGAAATCCGCCTTAATTTTTCTGTTTAAAGTTACCATTAACAATGTTAGAGTGCTCCAAATGAAGTGAAACTTTATGAGAGTATTCAGCGGAGTTTCCTTTATACGCCTACCGAGTTTCATTTCATTAGCTCTTAAGATGACCGTTCCGGCAGCACTTGACATGTTCTGCTGACCGAAATCCGCCTTAATTTTTCTGTTTAAAGTTACCATTAACAATGTTAGAGTGCTCCAAATGAAGTGAAACTTTATGAGAGTATTCAGCGGAGTTTCCTTTATACGCCTACCGAGTTTCATTTCATTGGCCCTTAAGATGACCGTTCCGGGAGCACTTGACCTGCTCCGCTGACCGAAATCCGCCTTAATTTTTTTGTTTAAAGTTACCATTAACAATGTTAGAGTGCTCCAAATGAAGTGAAACTTTATGAGAGTATTCAGCGGAGTTTCCTTTATACGCCTACCGAGTTTCATTTCATTAGCTCTTAAGATGACCGTTCCGGCAGCACTTGACATGTTCTGCTGACCGAAATCCGCCTTAATTTTTCTGTTTAAAGTTACGATTAACAATGTTAGAGTGCTCCAAATGATGTGAAACTTTATGAGAGTATTCAGCGGAGTTTCCTTTATACGCCTACCGAGTTTCATTTCATTAGCTCTTAAGATGACCGTTCCGGCAGCACTTGACATGTTCTGCTGACCGAAATCCGCCTTAATTTTTCTGTTTAAAGTTACGATTAACAATGTTAGAGTGCTCCAAATGAAGTGAAACTTTATGAGAGTATTCAGCGGAGTTTCCTTTATACGCCTACCGAGTTTCATTTCATTAGCTCTTAAGATGACCGTTCCGGCAGCACTTGACATGTTCTGCTGACCGAAATCCGCCTTAATTTTTCTGTTTAAAGTTACCATTAACAATGTTAGAGTGCTCCAAATGAAGTGAAACTTTATGAGAGTATTCAGCGGAGTTTCCTTTATACGCCTACCGAGTTTCATTTCATTGGCTCTTAAGATGACCGTTCCGGGAGCACTTGACCTGCTCCGCTGACCGAAATCCGCCTTAATTTTTTTGTTTAAAGTTACCATTAACAATGTTAGAGTGCTCCAAATGAAGTGAAACTTTATGAGAGTATTCAGCGGAGTTTCCTTTATACGCCTACCGAGTTTCATTTCATTAGCTCTTAAGATGACCGTTCCGGCAGCACTTGACATGTTCTGCTGACCGAAATCCGCCTTAATTTTTCTGTTTAAAGTTACCATTAACAATGTTAGAGTGCTCCAAATGAAGTGAAACTTTATGAGAGTATTCAGCGGAGTTTCCTTTATACGCCTACCGAGTTTCATTTCATTAGCTCTTAAGATGACCGTTCCGGCAGCACTTGACATGTTCTGCTGACCGAAATCCGCCTTAATTTTTCTGTTTAAAGTTACCATTAACAATGTTAGAGTGCTCCAAATGAAGTGAAACTTTATGAGAGTATTCAGCGGAGTTTCCTTTATACGCCTACCGAGTTCCATTTCATTAGCTCTTAAGATGACCGTTCCGGCAGCACTTGACATGTTCTGCTGACCGAAATTCGCCTTAATTTTTCTGTTTAAAGTTACCATTAACAATGTTAGAGTGCTCCAAATGAAGTGAAACTTTATGAGAGTATTCAGCGGAGTTTCCTTTATACGCCTACCGAGTTTCATTTCATTAGCTCTTAAGATGACCGTTCCGGCAGCACTTGACATGTTCTGCTGACCGAAATCCGCCTTAATTTTTCTGTTTAAAGTTACCATTAACAATGTTAGAGTGCTCCAAATGAAGTGAAACTTTATGAGAGTATTCAGCGGAGTTTCCTTTATACGCCTACCGAGTTTCATTTCATTGGCTCTTAAGATGACCGTTCCGGGAGCACTTGACCTGCTCCGCTGACCGAAATCCGCCTTAATTTTTTTGTTTAAAGTTACCATTAACAATGTTAGAGTGCTCCAAATGAAGTGAAACTTTATGAGAGTATTCAGCGGAGTTTCCTTTATACGCCTACCGAGTTTCATTTCATTAGCTCTTAAGATGACCGTTCCGGCAGCACTTGACATGTTCTGCTGACCGAAATCCGCCTTAATTTTTCTGTTTAAAGTTACCATTAACAATGTTAGAGTGCTCCAAATGAAGTGAAACTTTATGAGAGTATTCAGCGGAGTTTCCTTTATACGCCTACCGAGTTTCATTTCATTAGCTCTTAAGATGACCGTTCCGGCAGCACTTGACATGTTCTGCTGACCGAAATCCGCCTTAATTTTTCTGTTTAAAGTTACCATTAACAATGTTAGAGTGCTCCAAATGAAGTGAAACTTTATGAGAGTATTCAGCGGAGTTTCCTTTATACGCCTACCGAGTTTCATTTCATTAGCTCTTAAGATGACCGTTCCGGCAGCACTTGACATGTTCTGCTGACCGAAATCCGCCTTAATTTTTCTGTTTAAAGTTACCATTAACAATGTTAGAGTGCTCCAAATGAAGTGAAACTTTATGAGAGTATTCAGCGGAGTTTCCTTTATACGCCTACCGAGTTTCATTTCATTAGCTCTTAAGATGACCGTTCCGGCAGCACTTGACATGTTCTGCTGACCGAAATCCGCCTTAATTTTTCTGTTTAAAGTTACGATTAACAATGTTAGAGTGCTCCAAATGATGTGAAACTTTATGAGAGTATTCAGCGGAGTTTCCTTTATACGCCTACCGAGTTTCATTTCATTAGCTCTTAAGATGACCGTTCCGGCAGCACTTGACATGTTCTGCTGACCGAAATCCGCCTTAATTTTTCTGTTTAAAGTTACGATTAACAATGTTAGAGTGCTCCAAATGAAGTGAAACTTTATGAGAGTATTCAGCGGAGTTTCCTTTATACGCCTACCGAGTTTCATTTCATTAGCTCTTAAGATGACCGTTCCGGCAGCACTTGACATGTTCTGCTGACCGAAATCCGCCTTAATTTTTCTGTTTAAAGTTACCATTAACAATGTTAGAGTGCTCCAAATGAAGTGAAACTTTATGAGAGTATTCAGCGGAGTTTCCTTTATACGCCTACCGAGTTTCATTTCATTAGCTCTTAAGATGACCGTTCCGGCAGCACTTGACATGTTCTGCTGACCGAATACCGCCTTAATTTTTCTGTTTAAAGTTACCATTAACAATGTTAGAGTGCTCCAAATGAAGTGAAACTTTATGAGAGTATTCAGCGGA
Organism: Cryptocephalus primarius; assembly: GCA_963576515.1. Lineage (NCBI taxonomy): Eukaryota > Metazoa > Arthropoda > Insecta > Coleoptera > Chrysomelidae > Cryptocephalus > Cryptocephalus primarius. The sequence goes on along the minus strand of OY754949.1, from coordinate 1,139,397 downwards.
GTTTCCTTTATACGCCTACCGAGTTTCATTTCATTGGCTCTTAAGATGACCGTTCCGGGAGCACTTGACCTGCTCCGCTGACCGAAATCCGCCTTAATTTTTTTGTTTAAAGTTACCATTAACAATGTTAGAGTGCTCCAAATGAAGTGAAACTTTATGAGAGTATTCAGCGGAGTTTCCTTTATACGCCTACCGAGTTTCATTTCATTAGCTCTTAAGATGACCGTTCCGGCAGCACTTGACATGTTCTGCTGACCGAAATCCGCCTTAATTTTTCTGTTTAAAGTTACCATTAACAATGTTAGAGTGCTCCAAATGAAGTGAAACTTTATGAGAGTATTCAGCGGAGTTTCCTTTATACGCCTACCGAGTTTCATTTCATTAGCTCTTAAGATGACCGTTCCGGCAGCACTTGACATGTTCTGCTGACCGAAATCCGCCTTAATTTTTCTGTTTAAAGTTACCATTAACAATGTTAGAGTGCTCCAAATGAAGTGAAACTTTATGAGAGTATTCAGCGGAGTTTCCTTTATACGCCTACCGAGTTTCATTTCATTAGCTCTTAAGATGACCGTTCCGGCAGCACTTGACATGTTCTGCTGACCGAAATCCGCCTTAATTTTTCTGTTTAAAGTTACCATTAACAATGTTAGAGTGCTCCAAATGAAGTGAAACTTTATGAGAGTATTCAGCGGAGTTTCCTTTATACGCCTACCGAGTTTCATTTCATTAGCTCTTAAGATGACCGTTCCGGCAGCACTTGACATGTTCTGCTGACCGAAATCCGCCTTAATTTTTCTGTTTAAAGTTACGATTAACAATGTTAGAGTGCTCCAAATGATGTGAAACTTTATGAGAGTATTCAGCGGAGTTTCCTTTATACGCCTACCGAGTTTCATTTCATTAGCTCTTAAGATGACCGTTCCGGCAGCACTTGACATGTTCTGCTGACCGAAATCCGCCTTAATTTTTCTGTTTAAAGTTACGATTAACAATGTTAGAGTGCTCCAAATGAAGTGAAACTTTATGAGAGTATTCAGCGGAGTTTCCTTTATACGCCTACCGAGTTTCATTTCATTAGCTCTTAAGATGACCGTTCCGGCAGCACTTGACATGTTCTGCTGACCGAAATCCGCCTTAATTTTTCTGTTTAAAGTTACCATTAACAATGTTAGAGTGCTCCAAATGAAGTGAAACTTTATGAGAGTATTCAGCGGAGTTTCCTTTATACGCCTACCGAGTTTCATTTCATTAGCTCTTAAGATGACCGTTCCGGCAGCACTTGACATGTTCTGCTGACCGAATACCGCCTTAATTTTTCTGTTTAAAGTTACCATTAACAATGTTAGAGTGCTCCAAATGAAGTGAAACTTTATGAGAGTATTCAGCGGAGTTTCCTTTATACGCCTACCGAGTTTCATTTCATTGGCTCTTAAGATGACCGTTCCGGGAGCACTTGACCTGCTCCGCTGACCGAAATCCGCCTTAATTTTTTTGTTTAAAGTTACCATTAACAATGTTAGAGTGCTCCAAATGAAGTGAAACTTTATGAGAGTATTCAGCGGAGTTTCCTTTATACGCCTACCGAGTTTCATTTCATTAGCTCTTAAGATGACCGTTCCGGCAGCACTTGACATGTTCTGCTGACCGAATACCGCCTTAATTTTTCTGTTTAAAGTTACGATTAACATTGTTAGAGTGCTCCAAATGAAGTAAAACTTTATGAGAGTATTCAGCGGAGTTTCCTTTATACGCCTACCGAGTTTCATTTCATTAGCTCTTAAGATGACCGTTCCGGCAGCACTTGACATGTTCTGCTGACCGAAATCCGCCTTAATTTTTCTGTTTAAAGTTACCATTAACAATGTTAGAGTGCTCCAAATGAAGTGAAACTTTATGAGAGTATTCAGCGGAGTTTCCTTTATACGCCTACCGAGTTTCATTTCATTAGCTCTTAAGATGACCGTTCCGGCAGCACTTGACATGTTCTGCTGACCGAAATCCGCCTTAATTTTTCTGTTTAAAGTTACCATTCACATTGTTAGAGTGCTCCAAATGAAGTGAAGAGAGTATTTTACGAGAGTATTCACAGGAATTTGCTTTATAGGCCTACCGAGCTTCATTTCATTGGCCGCAGTCGAGGTCCGTATTCGTCCCAATTAAATTCATCGCCGTGGTGTCAGGCGAGCCGTCAAGATCGAGCGACCCGAACACGCGATTCTACCGCTAGATGACGTTGTGTGTATTTATAAAATTGGATGTGCGCATGTTTTCGTATGTGCTTTACCGGCGGCGTGAAATGGGCCTGTTGGAAAACTGTCTTCATAGGAAAATTTAATGTTTTTTAAGAAAAACCTCGATGGGTAAATTATTGAGAATTTTTGTTGTCTGAAAGGTGGGATTGTTTGAACGCTGAAATGGGTGAAGGCACTTTCGTTTGGTGAATATACTGGGTGTATTAATTTATCGAAATATCTCGGCGTTTTCCTTAGAAAAATTCTGCCGGTGGCGTATTATGTTAGTGTTTTTACTAACTGAGTAATATAATATTTGACGGTTCCTAAATTAGTAATGTCGACATAAGAAAATTTGTGGATTCAAGATCTAAAAATCCTGTGTATGAAAATTGCTTCAAAGGTTTTCCATCGAGTAAACTTGCTGAATTAATTCCAGCGTCATTTTCCGTTTATGGCCCCATATTGGGTTAATTTCGTTACCGATACGTTGATTGATTTGATTTTGTGGGCAAAGCGGGCCGGGTTACGTTAATATCGTTAAGATAAATCGTCCCGGGGCTACCCCGATCGATTTCAACGTCATTTGAAGAATCACGTTTATTTGCCCTTCCGTTACGTCGAGATGAAACGCGTCCCGCAAGGAATCGGCGTATCGCCGGGCCCGATGAAATATCGATAACGCCTGAAAAATTGATACGAACCCCCTAATGAAATATTCACTCGGCGCGTCACGGAGCGTCGCGTTTTAAACGCCGCGGAATAAAAATTCGATCGTTCGCCGGGCGAGAAGACGCCGGGTATTCTCCTTAACGGTATTAATATTACCCGTGGAAAGTGGATCGTTATGTCCGGACCGTATTTACGGCAAAGTCCTCGAAAGGTTGTTTATTTTGTGGCGATGGTGATAGCGTTACGACTCACCAACACGTAATGGCCGCAAAAGGCAACAAGTGGGGCAAAAACGTTCTGTACTGAGGGATTTCCTCGTGATAACTTACTAGGTCAACAAGTCGCGGCGTGCGGCGACTTCTATTTGTTCCTAACGAGCTGCACTAGATGGCGTGCTCGCCTCTCTTGCTCCCCAAAATTACCAGTCGCCTGGAAATTTTGAAACCTCGTTTCACTCTTATTTAGAAAGGTTATTTAATTACCGGAGGTTTTACATGTTGCCTATTACCCGTGAGTCAGTCATTTTGCGCATGCGCATTTCGAGTCATATCGAGCGCGGTGCACTAGATGGCGCTGCTAATTCGTAAATGTTTCCCGACATTCTCCTACTAACTTTTTTAAGGTTCACAGGTGGGTCGGGTAATTTTCCCGCGCTCACCCCATATGCATAATCTAACTTTTACCATTTGGCGTGTCGCGAAGGGTGGAAGGGTGGGCCCGTTTAACTTTAAGTACTTTCGTACAGTTTCCAATTTGCATATCGCCCCTATCCAACTGTTGCCTTCCATGCCGATATTCGAGCAAATCTCTCTCTGTATTTTTCTCTCGCTCGGATATTTCGACGGAGATTGATTGGAAGAGCATTGGCATTTGACGGGAGGACGGGGGAAGAGGGGGAGACGTGTAAAAACCGTAACAAAGATCCATAAAATGTATCAAAGGGAAAACTCTCTCTCTCTCTCTCACACACACACACATCGGAATCGATAATACGATGGCGGCGAGTGTTTGTAAATTCATTACTGGCGAATTATGTGGGATATAAAATAAAAGGACGGAAGGCGTTCGTGTTGATAGGAAACTTTAATGCGCGGATTTTTATCGAGGAATCGGTGGCTTCGAGCGGAGCTTTCGCCATTTCGGGCTATTTTCGTATGGGACCTTAAGTGGTCGTAAACAGTGGAAATAATTCGAAACAATCGATTACCGTATCTCCTGGGTTTACAACACCGCAAAGGAAATCGTGTCAGTGTTAATACAAATCTTTTTTGGCCTCGAAATTCAACGCAAGATGTAAGGCATCATCACTCAAAATCCTCTTATCGCTTTCTTACCTTATTTCAGTAGGTGAATCAGTAGATAAAACTAGAACGCTTCAAAATCGAAATCGTTCTGCTAAACCGGTGATGCACGGCGAAAGTAACGTTTCGTTTAGAGCTCTTTTCCTCTCCCCCGCCCTCTTCTGCCCTCTTCCGGTCGAACTTCGATGAATTCGCAAATATTTGCACGCCAATCGAGCGAGATTGACCGAATGAGACGCGAGAGGCTTTAGAAGAGATGACGTGTTACGATTTTACCCCACTTTGGTATTTTCCCGCTTTTAAGATAGGTGTTAGTATTTATAACTGGCGCCATCTATTGGCAAACGTGCTTTAGATGCAATAGACAGGCCAAGAAAAGGACTCATCTTATTTCAATATAATTTTTATTTTTTCACTATTAATTAAGTGGCGAACTGAAAGTGTGGCGACGATCGCCCTTCTAAGGGCTTGGGGCAGGGTCGCTCAGGGGTGGTCCTTACAAGTGTTGAAGGCAAGGTTATGGGAACGCTAGAATCGTGAATCAAACGTCTTATCGATAAATAGTCTAAATTTCTTGATATTTTATTTCTCTGCCTCTTGATATTTCCGTATAATATTGTCGGATTTTGTTCGAGTCAATATTTTTTTGAGCTGGAATAGATGTGTGTGCCTTGGAAATATATTGGACGGGGGCGTCCATTCCAGGTACACACGTGTAAAAATAACTGTCACAGTGGTTTTAAGAGCGCGTACATCATGTTTCGAATCTTAATACGTGCGCATCTCGCTAGATATAAAATCTGAAATCCTCCTCTTTTTTTTCATTTAAAATTAGACCGTCGGCCGGCAATAAAATATAATTAATGGCACTGAAAATATCCTCAATAAAGTAACGACATCGATAATTCACATGTGTGACGCCGTAGGATTTTTGCGACATTCGTCACGTTATAAAATATTAATAGTACAAATTAGTGGGGATATATATAAATTTTTTTGAACATCAAAGGTGGGTCCTCATCTGAAAATAAGTGTTTTCAGTGGAAGCGCTCAGGTATGGCGGCGAAATGACTTCGCGCGCATCATCATAAATCTAGTGCATACCTGATGAACCGTGATTGGAATTATTCTAATCCCGATGACGATCAAAGCGGGAGCCCTTCCGTCCCCGTTAACGTCACGCGTGAACTCCTGAGGGTCCTCCTTTGAATATTTCATCGGAGTCCCAGAAACTATCGATTAGTACGCCGCAGGGGAGAGGAACATATTCCACAAAAATCGCCGAAACATTTGGGAAATTATTTCAACCCCGTGATGTAGGAATTTTGCAAATTTCTTAAATATTTCAATGGTTTCGATAATATTTAAAAAATTTACCTCTTAATGAAATTTCAAGTTTCAAAATGGCTATACTGCTATAGCTTACCCCGTTCTCGAAAACGCACCCCTAAATTGAATTGCGCCCCGCAGTTTTACCTTTTCTCAATTGAACGTATGAAACAACATTTCGACAATGTTCCTTTAGCGTGTAAGATATATTTTGATGGTGTAAATCGTGTTGCCTAACTACACACTTGCGTGGGTTTGAGAGAAAGGAAGAAAAAGGGAGGAAGGTGGTGGTGGTGACACTAAATAAACAGTAGAGAATATAAAGGGGTTAATCTTGAAGGAAAATTGGCATAGTCAATAGCCTATTAGAGGAGTGTTGCAGAATTCTGTGGTAAATTAAAGAAATGGTAAATACTTTTATAAAATAGCGTACCTAGTGATTTTTTTCAAACAGTACCAAAAAATACAAAGAAAATAAATATTGTGCAGTTTCTTTAAGCAAGTTGTTAGACTTGATCCATAACAATTTTTTGGATATTTCTTGTGCATTTCTCCTGCATGAAAGTTCCCTTTATTCCTCTTACTGACTGATATTATGGCGAGGATCTCCTCTATTCTTTCCAGTGTTTTCGTTTACCTATTTGCTCTTCGAGTGATTTCATATTCAAGCTGCTATTAGCTGCGAGACAGGGAATGAGAGGCTCCTCGTTTGTTATTCATTACTTTGAAATTTCCCCCCAGGGCGTGATCATTTCATACGTCACTTCCACTCTCGGAAATGTAACGATTTTCAGTTACGGATTACCGTTTCGAGTTATGGATTAATCACCAAACGGAGAAGGTCCATTTTCCTGATTGGAAAATTTTGAGCTCTCACGTTAACACTGATTTTAATTAACGATCACAATGGAGCCGTGGAAATGCTTATCCTGCGGGAGTGTTCCGGAGTTTCAAAATGTCTCCTGCGTTTTTCTTCAAAAGTAGTGTCCTGAAAGTCCTTGCAGAAGTTGTTACTATTTCTCCAGTCGATCATGGAATCAACTGTCCTGAAGGAATCATTTCCTGAAAACGCCATGAAATGAGAATTAATTGCAAATTTTTCTTTTCATTCCTGAAATACGATCTAAGTAAAATTGAGTTCAACTTAAGTATGGAAGTAGCCATGAATGGGATCCTTAGGGTTGTCACTAAGTCATTAAAAATTAGATTTTTCTATTAAATGTCCTGTAGATGTATCGTCCTGAAAAATTCTAAAGGACGAAATTAGTGGGAAATTACCATTTTCAATCCTGAATATTAGTTTCTAATCGAAGGCTAATTCATGATGAATGAAAACTCCAAACGTCCCTTTAGAACTTTGGAAGGCTATAATAGACTGAAAATCGAATCTAGAAGATTAATTAAGATTTCCACCGTTTCAATTTAAATTCAACGAAACTTCCAAGAACTGCTGAAAGAAAATTCCAAAGGTCTTTCTCTGACGTATTACATCCAAAAGGAAGGTGGATCTTTTAGGACCATAAGAAAAATTTAGAATTTTTTAAAGTGTCCCTTGTAGAATCCAGAGGCTTTTTCGTACTTGTTTCATGCAATAGAGCTTTTCTAGAAGTTAGTTTCAGTGGGCACAGCAACAGGCTTGTTTAAAAATATTGCAGGGCTTAAAATCGAATAAATATTAATTTACCTCGTGCTCCTGGGCTCTTTCAGAGTCGAAAGTCGTCAAAGTTTATTGGCATTACTTCCTTGACAGCTGTCAGAGTTGTTTACGCGTCCAAAAACCATTTTACAATTTTTATTTACCGCCAGGCTTCCTCGACGCGACTAAAAATTGAACAATTTGTCTCCGAAGCAGATTAATTACCTAAAACATTAGCAACGATAATGGAACGAATTAATTATCGTTAACGATCGCAACCGTGGAATTTAGATTGCCGTCATAGTAATTTAAAATACTTTTCTGCGTTGCGTTTCCTTTTATTTTCCTTTTTAAATGAGGTGTGTTCGCAGGGAAAAAATACTCGGATTTCGATCGTCCTGGATTTGAGCCAGGAATTTGACTTTTTTCCAGGGGGGAAATTAGGACGTCACGTATGAAAAGAAAACTCATACCTAGTCAAGTGCTGTCATTAATTTTACGTTTGAGACTAAAATAAGGGACTAAATAACTTTTCCCTGGAAAATGCTCAATCAGATAACAACCTTCTACATTTCATAAACGCGTACGCACTCTCTCTCCCCCACTCATAAATCGCTCCGTTATATTTAATCGAGGGAGGTAAATATTTGTGTTCGGCGAACAAGTGAAAATTTGTAAATTAGTTGGATCATGAATATTTACGTTTAATCTGGGAAAACGGAATCAATCAGAGATATTAACTTTGTTCAATCGGACGGACGGAAATTGAGAGTTTCCACCAGAGATTTTTCAGGCGGAAAATACTTCGGAAAACATTTTTTCTCCGCGACCGGCCGTGATGTTTGCCGAGAGCAAATTTCGCAACGAAGATCGGAAAATTTTTCCTTAAATTTTCAACCGGGAAATTATGTAAATTTGTTTGATGGAATCCTTAATTTTCGAGACGAGATTCTAACGTAAACGTGTTGTTTCCACGTTCGATTCTCCAGTTTTCCTGAAATTTTCTTGTCGCGCTCGCAACGCTCCTCAGCGGGAAACGCCGCTAACTGATTTTCCGATACTTCCCCGGATTTTTCGTCAGGGGTCTCTGCCTCCCTTCCGGCCGAGCGGTCCAAGAGTTGTAGCTACGTGCCGTCAGATGGCGCCCTCGATCGGTAGATACATTAGATTGAAAAATTTTGATACCGGTAATTACAGTGAACTTCGAATATTTACTGATTTTAAGGAAGTTAATGGATTGTATCAAAGATGCGTGTTTCGGCGCTGAAAGAGGGATTAATACGAAATATCCCTTGAAATGTTAGCGTCCTTGGATTTTACGATAAGGGATTGGTTGAGGGGTGTAATAAGTAAAGTAATAGAAATTTAGGGTTTAACGTTCTGAAAGATCCATGGGATTACTCTTTTCTCATTTTCTCTTATCGTACAGCTAAGGGAATATGAACTAAGGGGTATTAAAATGAGGGATGGTATTTTTGCTCCAGCCTTGAAGGGGTTTAGTTAACAATTAATTATCCTGCGGAAATGACGTCCTGAGAAATTCCATCAAAGGACAAGTAATTAAAGATAATTCTTTTAATTTACAATTTCGCCAATTTATTTATATATCCCTTCCACCCTTTGTACTTTCTTATTGAAATGGGAACTTCATGACGTCGTAAAGCAGGTTTTAGTTTCTAAATTTTTAAATCGGAAAATTATGTCGAGGAAATTGTAAAAAATTGAGCTACTTGCCATGTAAGCATTAGCACTAGTCGATAACAATCAAGATGGCGCCCAAGCAAAAGCGTGGGTAATGTGATACGATAAGTAAAGTAAATGCGAGTTGTATGGACGTTCCAGGACCCGAAAACGCCGCTCGGCCGACTGCGCACGAAGGACCCGGGCCAGGGCAACCCGCCGTTCCAGCGCACTCCCGTGGCCCTCTTTTCTGGGTTTTTGGGCGGCGGGTTTTGAGCATATCTATCAGGTCTTTTGTTCACTACGCAATCTAGAATCGATATTATTCATTCGGACAATAGTTTTCGAAAAGCTATAATCTAGTATTAAATTCGGAAAAAATGTAAACGCCCATATTGAAGTTCGTTAGATTATGTGGGATTGCAATATGTTCCAGGAATATTTTCCTGTGTAATCCCGTGTAGCTAGAGTAGCTAAAGGGGATTTTCTTCGAAACTCCAGAACTGCTCGGATTGACAGATTCAGGACGCAGCTAAGAAATCACAATACGACTCGTTTTCATTTTCCCTTCACCTCTTCGTTTAGGGGGTATCCTCCCGTCTCCCCCTCGTTCGCGTCGCATCAAAAACAGACGATGACTAACCGATCGACGTCCGAAAGAACAACAACACAATCGATCAGAGGGAGAATGTCTGATTTAATCGTAGAAACGGCAACGTCGCCTCCGACGTCAGAACGACTCGTAGATAGTCCGACGCTGTTCCCGGACCGAACAGTCGAACTCTGGGCACGTGTCGGATTACGCGCGAATACGGGGGGAGGACACGTGCGAACACGTGTTCGAGAGTGTCTTGTGAATGTGTTTCGTGTTCCGTGAGGGGAGGGGATTCCCTGAAGGGGACCGACGGCCCCCTGCTTGAAGAGTAGTGTCGAAAAAGAAAGTTTCTTTCACGGGAGATTCGGGAGTTCTAATTGAAGTTGAACAGGTAGCGCAAATGGGAGGAATTCACGTATCAATTTTGGAATTCAGAACGTCATGGAACTACAAACTGTCACAGTAAAATTTTCAAAGAAAGAAGAAGAGATTATTTTTGTAATTAAAAAATTGCTAAAGTGAAACCTTTTCGTTGCGCTTTTTGAGCAATTACAAATGAATTTTTAAACAAAATTCATCCACTGTTACTAACTTAAGTTCATACTTTTGTAAGGCAAAAATATTTTTCTTGTAGCTCTTGTGGAAAGCTTTAAAACTTCAACTGAAACGAATTCAAACCCCAAACTTTGTAAGGCAATGAATCCTGAACTCCTGAACTTACTTTTGCTACTCTCCCAAAAACGTTTTAATTAAATTCACAGAGTTAACCACCTTCCCTTAGAATTTCGACTCTAAGATCGTCTTTTCTGCACTTTTGGCCGTAATTGTTTTGTGCATTTACAATGAACAATGCTCTTTTCCGTTACTATGCTTGTAGTTGCTTTAAAAATTAACAACGAACAAAGTTTTAAAGTACTGTTTTTGAAACTTTTTAAGTAACTCTACACAGACTCTCCTGGTGTTTCTTATGGCTTCAGGAAGAGACAAACCTGACTTGTGGTTCTGTTAAAACGCTCTCTTCAGTGATTTGCTCAAAAATTTTCAAATTTTTATGAGTCAAGAAACCTTGCTTGGCTTCTCCATTTCCAATAATAACGGAATTAGCAAAGTTGAGTAGTTAATTTTGAACACCTTGTATATGGAAGCCCCATGAAATCTGAAGGATACTGCACAAAGTTTCTTTTGAAGTTCTTATAAGTTTTGGAACCTTTTCAGGTTTCCAGAAACCTCACAGGTTGCCTAAAATTTCACTAAAATTTCTCAAAGCGCGTCAATCATTTACTGAAATTCCAAATAAACTTCCTGAGGTTGCATCAGGTTGCTAGAAACCTCTTCAGGTTTTTCTAAGGTTCATAGTTTAATTTTTTTCAAAGATTCTCGAAAAGCCTAAAAACCATCCATGTGCTCCCCAAGCAACTCTTTTGTTTATACCAGTTAATACAACCTGCCAGGCTTTTTCAAATCAATAAACACCATATCCGAAGTTTCGAAATTTAATTAACTCAAATTGAACTTGTGTATTGACTTCTTCGGTTAAAAAGCAGAAAATTCCAGGTATTTGCCTAATAGCCTGTAATTATTTTTGAAAATGTTGGTTAAATTTCTAAAATTTTTCAAAGAAACTTGTTGACCATAATATTTTTCAAGATTTTTAAAAAACACTTTAAACTTTACCAGAAATTTAAAAAAGCATTCCATTCAAATTAAATTCGTGTAAAAGGAAATTAAAAAATTTAAGGATTTGTATGGTCACTTGAATTTTGAAAAATTTGAATTATTTTTTCAAAATTTTCCCAAAACGGTTTTACCTCGTAAAATTTAATCTAAAATCGGAAAGTTGTTACGTTTCATTTTATGGGAAATTTCAGAAATTTCTTGTGGCGACGCTTCCCTGGAGGCAATTCCTAAATTGATAAATTAAATTTAATCAGTAGAAGTAAAAGTATGAATAAGTAATGAATAAGACTTTCCTGTCGGTGTAATTATGGCATAATTACATCGTTTTGTCTTAGGCTGGGACTTTCGCCGCAAACGTAGAAATTTAGAAAAATAAAACAAAACAACAACGATAAGACCGGAAAAAAATAGAAGCATATTCATATGGCATTGAGAAATCGTACGCACACATGAAATACGGAGAGAGGAAGAGAGATAGCCGAATACAGTGAGAGAGAAAAGCGTCCAATTAGTCCGGACAAACAAGATCGCTAATGGCACCAACTTTAAATATTTAATGGGCTCCGTTAAATTTATTTAGAAGCGAACCCCGCCGTTTATTAGCGAGCGACCGAAATATTAATTGCTCAATTTAATCCGCGGCGTCGCCGTCGCCGATACCGAACAGGATAAGCGATCACCGATTCCCGGATTAATTGCGATCGATCCCTAAAAACGAATCACGCCGGGATCGATATCTGCGCTCGATATCCGCCTTTCGTACGTTAATAACCGCCCGGCGCTGATGACGTAGGGAGGGATTATCTCGCGCCGTGTACTGTTTCATGTGCTTTTGTCGAAAATTAAATTTTTTGATAGTCGCGTCGTGCGTCGGAATAAAATGTAAACGCAAGGTCGACTGGTACGGGAAACGAGAGAGGAATCTGTTAAAAATTCGTAAACCGCCACAGAGAAGAGAGAGAGAGAAAAAGTGAGAGAACGTAAAGGAAATTCCGAAGCAGGAAAGATTCCAACAGTTTAATACTCTTAGTAGTTGGTTATACTAGTTAATAATGTTGGTTAATTAATTTAATATTCTTTCGAAATTAATTATGCATCGCTAATTATGGAGATCTTTCCCTTTTATACGTGGCTCAAAAATATATTTCGATTTTGTGAGAGCTGAAATTAAATATGGCAGAGCTTTTGGATCTTGAAAACTTCCAAACTATTTAATTTGTAATTCAAAATGCAAAACTCTGCGTTTTCATCGATTTAAAAAATGCAAATATCAGGAAAGTACGATTTACTTTTTTTTTGAAATTTTTATAACCCAAAAAATGCTGGAAAAAAGCAGGTTTTCTTGTTGAAAATTTTGTTTTTTGAGTAAACTCTCAAGAATCGTTTATATGTATTAAGGCTTGGAAAATACTTGTATTAACGCTTACATACAAAAAGTTATAAAAAAATCATAATAAGCAAACGTACAAATTTACGTGTTAAAGGAGTGGAGCAATGAAATCGCAATTTCCATAATAAATTAACGACAAAACATAATTCTACAACTAATGCTGACTTATGCATCGTACACCGACAGCGAAAATCAATCCAGGAAGTGTGAATTACAATTTAGTTGTTAGTTAACAATTGCACGTTGCGCTGGCTCTAATTTAATTCGTCGTGTGAAAAAATCTTGGAACTTTCCGCGTTCGAACGCTGACGATAGAGGTAAATAAAATAAAGCCAGGCTTAATTTCGAATTTCCAAGTCCAACGAACGATAGTGGGTAATGTAATGTTTTTAAGTCTTTCTAAGGACTTAATGGTAATAATTACGATACTTTTTCGGCCCCGATAACACGCGTTATCTACGGCTGAGCAATTTCAATAATTAACCCGCGAACAATTAGGCAGGAAAAAATACGTCGTCCCCATCCGAACCATTAGCTCGTGTGTATGTGTTTGCTATTCAAATTACATTTAAGTCCATAAATATTTATTGCATTTTACTCGTCGTCGCCTTCGCCGCCGCGTGAATTAAACATCGATTCCGAATTGTTGCGCACAAACTGACGGATTATGTTAACGAAATTTCCCGTAATTTTTTTCCCAAAACCGTTCCATTGTGTTGTTTACCGTTCGTTCTAGCCAATTAACATCATTTAATTAATAAACGCCGAATTAGAGGAAGACCAAAAACTGACTAAACGCCCGCTGGTCGCCCTTGAATACAACCGATATCGACGACGACGACGACGACGGAAAAGAATGTTAAGTAACGTTTATGCTGCATCATATAAAATTATTTACTTAATACAGCAAAACTAAGTTCATTCGATGAGCTTTCTGCGTTCAAGGCTTTGTCCATATGTTAATTGACATAAAAATTACACTTAAGGAAAGAGAAAAGAGTATTTTATGCTTCTACAAAAGTTAGAGCAGAAATTCCTTAGAAAATCCATAAGAAATTATTTAAGTAATACAGCAAAACTAAGTTCATTCGAGGAACTTTCTGCGCTCAAGGCATTGTCCATCTGTTAATTAGCACAACAATTACACTCAAGGATAGAGAAAAGAGTATTTTATGCTTCTACAAAAGTTAAAGCAGAAGTTCCTTAGGAAATCCATAGGAAATTATTTACTTAATACAGCAAAACTAAGTTCATTCGAGGGGCTTTCTGCGTTTAAGGCATTGTCCATCTGTTAATTAGCATAACAATTACACTCAAGGACAGAGAAAAGAGTATTTTATGCTTCTACAAAAGTTAGAGCAGAAATTCCTTTGGAAATCTTTCTTCGTCCATTGGATTGTCAAAACTAGGACTTATTTTTCCTGTAAGCGCGAACTTCAATTCTGTATAACGAAGAAACTGAAAAAAATCAAACGCACTACCTTGTAGTACTTTCGAAGTACATTTCGGTCAAATGTAATCGTCGTTAAAATACTAAAAGCGTTTCTTTTAAACGCGTCCCAAGCTTTGTTCGTTTGTTAATTTTTAATACAACCTCATTGAAATCAAAGGCTTTGTTCATGAACAACTACAGTCAAACAATTTACATAACAATTGATCATACAAAAATTCTTCTCATCCATGAAGCATTCGTAAAAATATTTAGGAAGTCGTGGGATACAAATGAAATGGAGGATTTTACGAGTTGCTATCTATAGCAATAAACGGTATCTACAAAGTTATCAGGACTTCCTTCGCTTGAATTGATATCAAATCGGTATTAACAATCATTGCGAATTTAATTACTTATTGATTGTGTGTGTCATTTCACGAATTATCTTTTACAACAATTGTTATCGTTGTATATTTTTTCTTTATAAACGGTAAATGCCATTTTCAACAAATACTTTTATTAATTAGATATTTTCTGTAAATAAGAAGTCATGATAATAAGGATCGAATTTTTGTATGAGAAATGTTAAAAGACTATTGAAATCAATAATTATAATCCTTGGAGAATTATTTTCTTCCATTTTTCCAGGCCTTAAACAATGCATAATTTTATGAAGTACACTCCTATTACTATTATTTCCATTAATATTGATAGCAACAACAGTTATTAATATTATCCTTCAAAAAATTCCCTTTTCTTGCAAATAGTAAATGTGATGTTACCATCAGAATGAAATTTTTTTCACTATTAAGAGAAAAATTACCATAACAGTACTAATAATTAAATTAAACAGCAATAAGTGTCAATTCACAAATTATCCTTTGGTCTAACTAATAAGTGTTTTATTATAAATGGTTATTTTTCACAAAACAACTTCTTTGGGCCTTAAACAATTATAATTTTATCAGGTACACTCCTATTACTAGTGTCTCCGTTAATATTGATAGGAACAACAGTTATTAATATTATCCTTCAAAAAAAAAAGGAAGCGGTAAGTGTGATGTTATCGTAAGACTACAATTTTTCCATAATTGAGTGAAAAATTACTGTAATTGTATTAATAATTACACTGAACAGCTATTAATATCGTCCTTCGACACATATTGTTTAGTCACCAGCAAACAATATCGTTTTACGAATTCTCCGTTAACGACAATTACTTTTGTTATTATTATTCTTCAAAATATCCTTTACAAATTCATGAATTATCCATAACAAGCTTTAATAGTCTCCTTCCAAAACATAAATTATAATAAATCATGCTACAACGACCTTTATAACAGTAATAAAAACGATCACTCAGGGAAAACATAATTTCCACCCCTTCGCTCCCCTTGACCCCCTCCCTTCGTGACATAAGGGCGTGTTATGTACCGGGTGTTGTCGGCGATAGTGTCGTCCCGTTGGAGGATAGGACTCGACAATGACGACGGTACGTCGTCGGACGTACGTCGATGATAACGTCAGAAGATGAGTCACGATAACAGGCTGATAATACCCGAGGTGAGGATAGGATCGGCGGAGGATAATGCGCCGAAGGGGGGGAACGGCGGCATCGGCGGTAACCTGCTGGAGGTGCCCTGCCCGCAGCCGCGCAGGAGGCACAGCTGGATCTGTAGGTAAGGGCGAGGGATGCGCAGTAGGGAAATTGTCACAAAAATGAGATTTAAAATAACCGCTTAAAGATTTTTCGTCAAGTAAATTCGTTTAGAAAGAAAATTACCAGCTTCTTCACCGAGCGAGAGGAGGGAGGTAATGCCTACCCCTCTCTAATGGTGGTTAAACTTTTATTTTTAGCCCTACGACGTACTAAATAGATTTATTTACGTATCTCGGTGATGTACTACATGTTATTACCCCCCCTGATCGCTCGATTTATTCCTGAAATATAACATTTATAAGGGATCCTTCCCTCCGTCCTGAGAAGGCTGCCCTCATTGTTAGAATTACCCTCCTGCCCTTTCGCCGCCTCTCGGAAAGTTCAAGGGTCCTTTTTTACGTTCCCCACCCCCGAGGGGATGATTTGTGGCCGTGTAAGGGAGGGAATAAACAAAATTATATAAAAGGTAATCCCCTCGAGAAATAAAACTGATGTATAAAGACGGGAGGCACGAACGGTGAATTTCTGGTTACCGTCATGTGGCTTCTGTATATCGAGTTTAATTGGGGCAATTAGGGGGATGATGGCGTAAATTAATGAGGGTTTGGGGTGGAGATTTTAATTCGATGTTTTTACAGAACCTAATTACCTACAATATAAAAGAATTTCCTGAACTGATGGTATCGTATGTTGCAATAACTTTTTGTTGATTGGACGTACGTCTCTGATAACAATAGAACGTATAGTAGAGTAATGCCATTACTTAAATTCTTATATTCTAAATTAGTCCATGGTCCATGGTAGTGAGATGCCTGTCTTTGTTCCTCTATGTGCTGTTTCATCGGACGTTTGTCGTAGATAACATATAAAATGGGTAAAAAAGATATGCCTTCACTTAGTTGCTGCCGTTCATAATCGCCCCATGGCGTTTGGTCGTGTAAAACTACCGTGTGTTGCAATAAATTCTGATTCATTGGACGTTTGTCTCTGATAACAACAGAACGTATCTTAGCCTTCATGCCGTAAAAATACCTTTATTTAAATGCTTCCATCCTGAATCGATCCATGGTCCATGGTAGTGTGATGCCTCTCTATGTTCCTCTAAATTCTGATTCATTGAACGTTTGTCTCTGATAACATATAAAATGGGTAATAAAGGAATACCTTCGTGCCATGAAGTGCAACATGAGCAATGCCATGTAGAAATACATTTCCCGAAAATGTCACGAAATGTCGCCCCAGGACCCCCGTTCCCGTACAATCGATCCCACAGGGGACCAATTTCGAATATTAGGTGCATGAAAGATAGTAGTTACGTAATCCAGGAAGAAATCCAGCTGGATAGTCTGGAAAGGGGCGAGTTGTGGGGAGGAATCACGAATATAAAGGGATGTGTAGGAAGGAGGGATTAGAGCGAGTGGGAGTGAGAAAGGCAGTCGTGAAATGGTGGCAAATATACCACCTCTCTCCTCTCCTCTTTTCCCCCAGTCGGGATCGATTCGGGACACATTTCGGGTGTTGCTGCCGCTGCTCCCGCCGCTAACCTTGCCTCATACGTAAGGGTTATTTCCGGGTGTATTTTCGGGACCGGAACGGATTTTTAACAATGGGAATCTGGAAGAAGGGGAATTGCGGAGAAATTCCAGAAAATTCCATATACTTTAAAGTTAGTTGCCACAGAAAGAATTGCACCAGAACGTAATTCCAGGGCTAAAATTGCAGAAACTGATTTTTGAAAAAGCGCCAACATTAAAAAGTGGCTTAGGAAAAAATATCAGAAATTACTTTAAAATTAATTGGAGTTCCAAGCTATTTTAAAAAATTCATTTCCAGATTTGTTGAAAAATCCAGGAGGTTTAGCACAGTAAAAATACATTTTTCCTCATCATCCCCTGCGGAAGCATGTCTTTATTTTCAATTATGTGTCACGTGGCATTCCTTTTTTTAACTTTTTAAACGTAAAATAGTATAAACTTTATTCCAGAAGATATCCCCCACCTGATAAAAAAAAATTATGGAGGAAAAATTGTTAAAAAATTACCCAATTATCCTCCTTTTACGGGAATCTGAATATTCCCTCGGCATGTTCGTGTTCCTTAATTAATGCAGACTTTCCTCTCGAATGTAATCTTAATTTTTTCCAAGCGTCCTGGGGGATACGGGGATGCGTTTAGGGGAGAATATGGGGTCGGTTAAAGGCAGAGGACGTGTTACGTAAAGCTCACCCCCGCCCCCATCCTCTTTTCTCTGCGCTCCTCTTTCTCCAGTTTTCCGAGACTTGGCAACAAGTGATATCGATCCCTGCCGAAAACTGGAAAAGGTTGTTTTAGGGAAGGACCGAGACCAATTGGGGAATTAACATGAAAATCAAGGGAAACCCGGATGGGACGATGTTGGCGGCAGATCCCGGTGATAGTTGGGGAATTTCGCTTGTGGAAATCGTTACTGTTTTGGAACTTTCCCAAAGTCGAAAAAGATGTCAACACGGGTATCGCATGGGATCTTAAAAGCTTTACAGGACTTCGTTTCTATAATTCGCGGTTTTTTGTTGTAGGACTCCTACATTTTCAGGAGGTAAAATTGCCTTTTTGTCGTTAGCGCCCCGAAAATGATACTTCATGTAAAAAAATGTTTGCTCTTTCTAACGATGTATGCGCGGGAAGGCTGCGCCTAGCCATTTTTCTGCTATGACCTTTCAAACTGAGAAATAGGTGGATTTGGGAAGTTCGATTTTTCAAAACTTCATCTAATTGAATTTTAAAGGGCACTTTCGTAGTTTTATTGACCCCTATGATTACGGGAAAAATAAGGAAAAAATTCCTTGTTGCCTAATTAAAAAAAACTTTCTGAATTTTGGACTTTATCTCAGATTATCAGCTAAAACTTCTAAACTAATCACTTTGGAGAAAAACTGAGTCGAGATGGGGATTAGGCACGTCCAAAACTCCCTCTGTACTTATTTTCAGGTCAATATGAGGAAATTTATTTTTTCGCAAAAGACGACAGGGATATGGAAATCTTTTTTATTTAATCAAGTACTTCGGAAAATCTACAGCCTTTGGAAGCATCAAAATTTTTATATTTCTCTTTTTATTTATTATTCAAGGAATCTGGATAGCATGGAAGTTTTGGATCTTTCTGGAATAAAGTTTCCTCTCTAGGTTCACAGGAAAGCTTATAAATTCTGAAATGTGACTATTTAGAACTTTCTCTTGCTGCACTTAATATTAATAATTATAACGTATTCCACGTCCAAATCTTTTGATTTTAAATTTTCTTTTTTAATTAAATAGGAAAGCACTTTAGGAAATTGATCCTCTAATGTTTTAGAATTCCATCGCTTCCCCTGGAAATCTAATTTCCTCTGGTGCTTCTGGAAATTGAGATGTTCTCTTGCCAACATTTCAACTTGTTGCCGGTATTAATAAAATATTGGCAATCTCCAGTTGCCAGCTGGAGATTTTCCCTGGAAATGTCTCTCCTTAACACTTTTAGCAATTACAGGTTCTGGATTAAACTATCTACGTATATACCTTAGGAGGGTGAAAGAGGAGGAGAAGGATAGATTGAAAGGATTCCCAGAGATTCGGGAACAGGAACTCCCCTTTGTGTCTAATCGTGAATCACGCTTCCCCCTCCTTTCCCTCTGTGATGTACGTGTGTTTACATGTTTTCAAAATTGGCACGGGAACAGTTAGGCTTGTATGAAAGATGGCACGACGATGGCAGATTGTCAAAAATTCACCTACGAGGAAATGCTGATAGTTACGTTGTCTTGAAAATTTAATCCGTCTTATGTGAATGTTGCTTTCATGTTGAAATCGAAGGGGTAGTCAAGGGCGTGGAGGGAATCACAAGTTTGGAGTTTTGAATTTGGCTGGTAATTTTCTTGCTCGGTTGTTCCAGTGTATAATTGTTTTTTTGCTTTCTTTTCAAGAAAATTCTTTGTTTTTTTGTGTATTTGAAATATTGTATTTGTATATTTGTATTTGTGTATTGAAAATGGCAATTTTTCACGTTTGCTCACAATTACCTCCAATGTATGTAGGCACAAATTTGCCTGCAGCCTTTTGTTCATGTCCCTTTTAATGTTATTGTCTCCAGGTTTACCCCCCTATGGGTTATACCATCCTAACGAAGCTAATGAGCATAATATACACCGTCATTATTATTCTTACAGCTTACGTATATTACGAGAGTTCTTGTTTCGAATCCTGGTCGTAGTCGCAAACACCTAAATAAAGTTTCTCATTTGTAATTGGGATTTCTTCAAGTGTATTCAGTGCAGTAATTGTCATTGGATTATTATTACACTGCTTACAAATACTTACATTAATGTGAATGATGTAATGCCTGTTATGCCACAGTGATTTCTGCCTCGAAGAAATGTAATGTTCACTTCTAAATTGAGCAATGCAAGGGAGTATTTTTTTAAATTTTACATGTGTTCAGAGTTTTTTTGAAAAAAATAAGTTGGAAAATGTTTCAACCTTTGCTTGAAAGGGGTGAAAATTACCCCTAATGGCACAGAGTTTAAAAGATACATAAATTCCAGTGCCATTAAGATTGAAATTTGATATTTTCACAAAGGCTTTATGGGACAAAGTCGGACGATATTCTCTTGTCGTTTCCGCCAGCTCGATCGAAAAATTTTCAACGGTCTTTCGTCTCAAAACAACGTTTGTTTACCGAGCGTCTCCTCCCTCGTACGCGTCTATTTTCGACGCTCCACTTCGGCGACACTCATTTTCTATTTCGAATCACTCCACGTTCGCCACTCGACGAGTGCCCAAAGGAGAAAAGTGAAAAACCGAAAAAGTGCCCGTGGGATGCGCGCCGCCCCGAAATCGGTCGATGATCGATCGATGATCGATCGATTTTAGTGAGCGGATAATCCGGACAGTGAGTGTACCGCCACGATGTCCGCCGGCAGGAGGAAGAACCACGATTACGCCGCCTTCGAGCAGAGGGTGCTGAGGAGGAGGAGGGGTTGGACGGTCGTGATAGGGCCGGAGATACAGGCCGGGTAAAGCCGTTGTTATTTCTACTAATAATATTTCGAAAAGAAATTCGTGACGGATATTTTGGCAGCGGTTACCGTGACGGCGGTCTATATTAAACGTGCATCACGCTGGTTATTTAATTATGTGCGGTAAATAAGGTGCGAATTTATAAATAATCGTCCCCGAGAGCAAAACAACTGATAAAATCGCTCGACCGAGTGTTTATGACAGTTAGCGACTAGTCAGATTAAAATTAAAAAAATTGAACATTGATTCACGTCAAAATTTCGAATATACACCAACTGTAGAGGGGAGACAACTATTAGATAGCGTTTAAAATCCGTGCGCATATTTTATGTTGGCAACAGTTTGCGAGGTTGTCGTGCCTACACTATATTCGACCGGATTCCGATTTGAATGTTTGCTTACATTACAGTTCGTCGATTTTAACTTCGTAGTTTTGCCTAAAATACATTCATAAAGACAGCCAAGTTTACTAACTATCCCACAGTCACATATTCGTTCTCAATACTTTTTGAAAACCTTGGCAACGGCGCTCGCCTCTCCACTGATGACGTGCGAACAGTTTTACTTTAGATGATCTGTATCTGTAGTTCGCGCAGGTGTTGCATATTGCATTAACTTTTTCTCTTTCTCTCACATACTACACGGTTTGCCCTTAGATTCAAGCTACCAAAAAATTGAAACTTTTTCTGGAGATTTTCTCCGAACTTTTGGAATCTGGAACTTGGAAATTGCCCAAGAACATCGTCAAGTGTTGAAACTTGAAGCAATCGAGTGCAGAGTCGCGAAATGAAGTTCGTAGCGTAATCAAAATTGTTGGAGAATTTCCCGATAATTGCTCAAAGGCCGTCGGTTCCCCACGTTTCGACCAAAATTCCGGCTTCGCCCAAATATTATTCCCCAAACGAACCCCGAGCACTTTCCCCACTCCTAATTACCATCTATCTCCCTCCTCGTAAATATTCCCATCATCAATAATTAAAACCCTAATTAACAATTTACGATTTCGACATCGGGCTGCAGAGTTTATTCACATCTCCGCTCGTATTTAATTAATACATAGTAACTTTTCACAAACAGTTTTCCTTTCGGTTATAAATAGTACTGCGTACACGTAATAAACACTTGTTAACGCGTCCGCCGCGGAGACTTGGGCGCCACCTCGCGTGGAAACCCGGGAAATCCATCTGACGTGGAGTTTTCATTTTCCGCCGTCGGGCAAAACTTCGACTCCGGGCACACAGGGGGCGCCGCTGACCCGAGGGGTCTATTTATAGAAACCTGGCCGGTTCAATAGGTCGGGATGGGATTTGTGGTTTTTGGTGAATGCGCCGATGGGTAGATTGGTGGATGCGCGGGATATTGCCGCGGCGGGGTTATCCCGTGATTAAACTGCCGATAAGATGCTTATATGACGTTATATCAGGTGGTGGCTTCGTCCCAAGTGCGTTGCCTCCTAATTTTCTACAGCGTTTCCATTAACTTTGGCGATTAAGTTGGTGGTAATAGTAGGCAGTAAAGAATCTTAGAAACGCTGTTTAAAAAAGGGGGTTGGAAGTCGCTAGCGTGATTTCTATGGAACGTACGGTACGCGTACATTTTCCGGTATCTCTGTGATATTTTCCTTTGGAATTGCGAGGACTCACGTGACAAATACGTATAACGTAAACGCGACTGGGCGAAGTAACGCTTGATTTGCATATCCCCGACTTACTGAAATAAATTGTGTGTTATAAATAAACCGCGTATCAGGGCTGAAACCGCTCCTAAACTTATTTGTTCTCTTCATATCCTACCCTGAGAGATTTTCCTTCGCTGAGCTGAAAGTCGATGGGTTTCTATTGATAGAAACCTGTCGGAATTTATGTTTCCCATCCGTTCCTACGCGGCATTAAGTTTTTTCCTCACAGAGACGACCTCAGAAAATCCATCGATCTCGCTAGATTGACGCTTTCCAGGCTCTAACTGAAAAACTCGAGGTCGGCGGGGTGAATCCACCGAAAATGTCCGGTTCCTCAAAGGTTAACGAGCTGCAAAATGAATAGTTTAGTTGATTTACTGACAGTTGTAAAATGCGCGAGGAAAACTCATAGGGGTAAATTATGACGTTCCACATAACTAATTTACTATAACTTTTATTGAACGAGTTAAAGCATAGGCAGTGGAAATGGGCTGTTCTGAACCAACTGGTTCCAACAATTTCGTGGTTCTCTTCCAGGCATTTTTCCAGGTATCCCCCTCTGCTTGCTCGTTCCACCTTTTTCCCCCTTAACTTACCCTCTTTTTCGTATCTACTACAACCTACAATTACGAATCGATCAGTTGCCATAGTTTGATGCACATAGCACGAAATGGTTCCTGGATGCATTAAGGACCTTCTCATCTAGTGTCTAAAGTTGTGTTATGTAACTTAACAGAACCTTCCGGTATCGTTTAGATTTTTCCAGGACGCTTGAAATCCTTATGATAACTTACATTATATCTTCCTCAAGCCTCTATGCTTCCCTCGAAACCTATGTCCGCCTTGACAAAATGGCGTTACCAGATGGATGTGATCACCAGATCCTTGTGACTCTAATGACTCCACTAACTGATTCAAAATGAATTTGGGAATACCTATCCATAACGATGTCCAAAGTTGTACAATGGAACTAGCTCAAAGGTTACGATTGCGTGTTCCGTGAGAGACGAGCGAGATGTGAATGTGAGTAGAACTGGGAGAGTCGCTATCGCTCACTAGGTGGCGTTACCAATGGCAAAAATGGCGAATTTGCAAAAAATAAATGTGCTTATCGAGAAAATTGTGTCTAATTTTTAATTTTCTTTTGTTTCAGGTAAGTGAAACGTGACTCGTGGAACATAATTTGAAATCGGGATACCCGACATCCCCGGGTTTGAAACGAAACATGAATTGCGAAAGGGAAACCGTACTTATCCCGTTTTATTCGTTCGTCGCCGAAGTATGGGAAACTTTCCCGTTTTCCCCCTTGATTATCGAGTAGAATAAGAAAGAGAGAGAGGGACTTTTTGTCGACGTCAATCAGGCCTGAATGTAGGAATTTTCACGGAGAGAAAGGCGTCAGGTGAGTCGATGCTTCCACGGAATTTATATGGTAGTGTTTTGTTTTCACCTCTCGTCGCTTTCGTGGGAGGGAAAGTGGAAAATGTGGAAAACTTCCACGACGTTCGTTCGCCCACGGGGAAAATCTTTTGATGTCGGAATAAATAATAAAATGTCCCGGCGACGAAGATTCGCGGTGTGAAATACAACACATATCGTTAAAACCGCCTGCTTCTGTCCTCATTATGTTTCTAATTGAAGATCATTTCGGTATCGAACTTTAAGATCGATATTCATTTGCACTATCGATTTTTCATTAGAAACTAGTTCGTCCGGTGCACTACTTTGACATTAATGCAACTTTATTAACAGTTCAAAGGGAATATAAGAGAGAAGTATCGATTTGTACGTCCCCAGTGAGAGACTATCGATATTTCCTCATCACTTTTAACTCTATTAGCATAGGAAAGTCGTAGATTTTTAGTTAAAGTTCTTCTAAAAGTAGAATCCGAAATCGAATGTAGTTAGTCTAATTAAGTCCACGTGAGAGATGGAAATTATT
Source organism: Cryptocephalus primarius (assembly GCA_963576515.1). Taxonomy (NCBI): domain Eukaryota; kingdom Metazoa; phylum Arthropoda; class Insecta; order Coleoptera; family Chrysomelidae; genus Cryptocephalus; species Cryptocephalus primarius. The sequence continues at coordinate 1,115,141 of OY754949.1, read as the reverse complement.
CGATCGATCGACTTTGAACTGAAATCGTTAGGAGATCGCTTGCCAAGTTAATATGCCTTTATTAGAGGGGGGAGGGAAGTTATCGATTTCTCATTTACTTTCGTTGTTGTAAAAATTTACGAAATGTATAAAACGGACTGTTCATGGCGAGGATCGCCCTTCCAAGGGGTAACGGCAGGGTCGTCCCTCCAGGCACTGCGGTGGTCCTCAAGGAACATCATAAACCTCCCCTTCAGATTACAGGAACCTTAAACACTCCTCAGGCTTTCTGATTTTATACTTCCCTTGAACAAAGTCCCTATTTCTGACCAATAAACGATCTCTCGCTTTTCTCCGGCCAATGAGGCGCGTCGTTGCACGCGACCCGTAAGCAGGTGTTTCGCACAATTTGTCATTCTTACAGTAACTATTAATAATCGATTCAGATAAGTTTCCTTAGCCAGAAAGCGCCCTTCGTTCCTCGCGGTTCAAATTTTCATGACATAATTTTCGCTCGGCCCTGAAATCGCCCCTCCGCGAGCTGATTAAAATTTAATCACCCTCGGGGATTTTCTGGAACGCGCCCCCAGTCAAACACCGGAACTCCTAAACAAATCCCGGAGTTCATTTGGAAAAGGAGTACAAACGAGGTTTCCAGATCCTTGTGAAAAATTTTATTAGAGATTAAATGCGAGATTTTATAGCTGTGGCGTATATTATTCCGGTTCGCTTTTGAAGAAAAGCGGGATTCCTGGATTATTAAATTTCTAGAATGTTTCTCCTGTCAACTCGCAGCGTTGCAACTTTCCATCTGTTCGAAAAATCCCTGGAAACGAAAAATATATTTAATTTTCAACATTTTCCATCCAATTATCCAAATCGAGCAAAACTTTAATCCTCTCCCGGCCTCAATTGAATAGTTACTGGAAACTTTTTAATTAAACCATTTGGTAGTTCCCTATAAATAAAACAACAAACTTTTAACGATCCCACTCTTCCCGTTTTCTAAAATCACGTATAATTAATTCCGGGAGATCGGGAGGAAAAGTTGTGATATCCTTATTTTTCCTGTTTTGATAAGAAAATTGTGTTTTCCTCTGGAACGCAATGCACAGTTCCGCTGCCCTGGAAGGGAAATAAATTAGAAGTGGAGTATGGCGGTGTAGAATAAGTATTTGTTCGTTTTGTTGGTTGTGGAATATTTTATGATTTTCTTTTTGCATATAAGTCTTTGAAATTTGGTTCCCTGTGAATAAAATATATCCTTTTTTCGGCCGTATCCCAAGGGAACAGAATGGAAGTAATAAATACGATAGTATGTAAATCCAAGGGATTTAACATGTTTTCTCGTCCGCAGAGTCGCTTTTAAACATTAAATTCGCGCCAGATGAGGTATCGATCTGTTTTTGATGCCAAAATGCTGTCAACGGGCATTAGTAGGAGAAAATAGTAATCTAAAGAAGGTTAATAGCACATACCTTAAGTTTTCACTGCCACTTATGTTTGGAACGTTCACTACAAGGGAAGGGCCGCCCTTCCAAGGGCCGAAGTTGTCCAACGGAACGGGGAAATGTTCAAAGTTTCTCATCACTAAACAAGGAGCCCTAGGGACCCTTTTGAACCTTGCCATGCCCCAAATTTATGTACAAATATGTTCACAATTTCATCGTCTGCTGATCAATACAATTGGCCTATAAAAAACCCACCTGCCGTGTTTTAATGCAGATAGAGACAATTTTTTTTGCCGACAGCCAATTTGATAATTAAAACGCTCGTACGTCGATTCATTAATTAATTAGGGTCGTTTAATGACACATTCATATTATTTAACAGCACTAACGAGATGATATTGGCCATCGTTAAATATTAATAAAAGGGAATACACGATTCGAATTGGAGTAATCTCCTTAAATTTCGCTAATTTCGTCGGGAAATACAATTTTCAAAACGTTCGGAAAAACCTTTGAATTATTTTCCGTTAACGATATGGAAAAAATCTTTTGATACTCACAGGAAAAAGGAAATCGGGAGGATTCAGGACAGCGAGAAAAATGTTCGAATATGGAATATGCCTAAGGTGGAAATAACTGAACAGTTATTTTTCCTTTTTCCCTCTGACGGGTGATTTTTGGGATTCTCTTGGGGGAATTCAGAATTCGACGTTAATGGGTTTAAGGCGACGTGAATGTTTTCTGACGAGAAAATTTACTTCTCCCTCTGAACCACCTACGAAATTCGATTGCCTTAGTTTTCTTCTTTCATTGCAAAAACACATATTTTTAGTCATCAAAATTTTGTCAGGAAATTGTCGTATTTAGTCAGGAAAATTTTCCTGTCCATTACTACTTTTGATGCGTTTGTGCGTAGAAAAAAATTTGGGTTTTCTTCTTTATCCAGCCCATCAAAAATAAAAGGCGTTTTCAAGGAAGAGTTTCCCAGTACCTTCAAAAAATTGAACGTTAAATGATTTTTCTTGGACAAGTCGTGTAAAATTCGGAAAATCCTAGACATTTTCTTTAAGATGGCGCCCGAAATAACTTCGAAAATTTCAAAACTTTCCCGAAATCAGTTATCAGTTCTCCTACTTGACTGCTTTTTAAAAAATCTAAAAATTGGAAATCTATTTCTTTCCCTTGTTCGGTTACGTTGGCAGTTTGAGGAAAATTCGGAAATTGCTGCAGAACTTTACGAAATTTTTGAGAGGCAAACTTAAATGTCTTTGAATCCAGTTTCAGAATCTTCAAAGGAAATGTAAAAGTCTACAGCATTTTCCTGAAATGTCCCCATTTTTTTTTGTTATTAGAAGAGCAACTAACAAGGGGGACGGTACAGGATTGATTGAATTGCTCGGAGGAAAATTTTAAAATTCCCCATCATTTACGTAGAAAAACACCTGGAAAGTGTAAATTTCGGGAGATTTTCTCGTCATCCGGTTACTTTTAGGAGAGATTTAAAACACCTTCTCGGAAAATGGAAAACTCAGGGGATTTTCCTGTCAATCCTGTTTCTTCGGGAAGCCAGTTTATTGAAGGTTTTGAGTTTTCGTACGTCCAGCAGGTTACTTGTTTGTGCAGAGTGCAGGGGACTGATGGTCTAATTATCGCTAGATAACTTAGGGTCTGTAGGAATCAATATGAAGCTCTTGGTTTTGCTAAACATCTATTCAACGACTGACACGTTGTTATTAAAAACAGTACAAGGTGTTATGGAAACACAACACAAGGCACACTGGACGGGCCAAGGTTCATAGTCTGGTTAGATCGCGCACGCAGAACATCTCACTAACATTACTTCAGCTTCTCTAAAAATTTGGAAATTGGAAAACTACTATTTTCTCTCGTTGAATCACGATTGCAATTTGGGAAAAATCCTGAAACGCTGCAGAACTTAAAACGTTTGGAAAGGAAACTCAAATGCGTTCGTTCTTTATTTAAAAATTTTCAAAGCAAATTTTGGAAAGCATTTTTCAGTATTTTTCCGGAAAAAGGAACTTTTCTGTTCATTGGTAGGGGAAAAAATTAAAGTTTTCCTAAGAAAAAAGCATTCGGAGCAGGAAATTTCGGGAAATTTGCCTATGAGCCGATTACACTTAATGGTGCGTTACAATACCTTCCCGGAAAATGGAAAACTAGAGATTTTCCTGTCAGTCCACTTTCCAGAGAAGTACAGTTTCGGTAAATGCAGGAAAAACCAAACGGTTTCTTCAAATTTTCCAAAAATTTAAAAACTGGGAAACTACTATTCTCCTTTGTTCAGCTACGTTGCTAGTTTAAAAATCTTTAAAATCTTCATAATAAATCCAACATCTACAGCATTTTCCTGAAACTTATAGAATTGGTAGGGTTATTCCGAGGGGAGACTTAAACTTCCCTGTAATTTATCCAGAAAAACATTTGGAAAGTGGAAAACTCGTGAGATATTCCTGTCATTCGATAACTTTCAGACGCACAAAAATACATTTTTTCCAAAAATGAACCCAGAATTCTCAATTTTGAAATCAATGAAGCTACCAGGAAAATTTACCGGGTAAATCTGGAGAGAATCCCGAAAATACTACGGAAATTTTCGTTTTTTTTTTAAACCAACCGTGATTCTATCCTTCCAACGTTTCCCAAAAATCTCCCGGAAAATGTAAACGCTTTTCCTGCCGTTTTAAGGGGTGAAATCATGAACATGACGAGTTTTCAGTCGAACACTTCTTTGTCAATTTTTCGGGGAACCTCGCAGGTGAAAACGCTCCCGAGAGTTTTCCCCGGCGCGCGTCCCGGTCGACTTTCCCTCGTCCGTTTCCGTCCGCGCTCGTGCGAGGGAAAGAGAGAGAGAGAGAGAGAACGTTCGGACGCGAGTGTGCCGCGGATGCGTCGACCGTACGGAGGTACCTTCGGCGTCCGATCCTCGGGAGAAAATTTACGTAAAAGTAAAAATTTTGTAAGTGAACGAACGGCCTACGCGTGTGCGCGAGTGCGAGAAGTGCACGTGTGAGTGTTCGAGGGGAAATTCGGCCGGCTGTGAGGATTTTTGGGGGATTTTTCCGGATTCTCGCAAGATGCATTTTCTCGTACTTTTCCGAGCGCCTGTGAGCTTAGGGGACGAAAATCAGACGGGAAATGTGGATTAAAAACCTGATTTGAAGCCTGTATGAGTAATTTTGCACTACCTTAAATACTGATTTTAAGCCACCTTGGAACTATTTTCAATACTGATGGTTCTGTTGAAACCTTCGCAGGTTTTTCACCAAAAAACGGTACATCTCCTTTTAACATTTAACTTTCTACTATAGCAATTAATATATTAAAGTATTTTCTTGCTACTTAAAGTAATTAACAATTTTTTTTTCAACTCAAATTTTTAAAAACCGTTAGAAAATTGATACAGTTTTTTTCATTTTTGAAACGTTTCCTGGATTAAAATTCCTGACTTTCTTTGATGACCTGACGAAAATATTCCGTGGATTTTGAAATTCCTGAAGAAATTCTTCCTAACGCAAACCAAAAATTTCAATACTACCTTAATTTTTGTTTCAATTTATAAAGCATAGATTATTAACCTTGATTTGTTTTCATAATATTACCAGAAGAATTTTGTAAAAATACAAAGCATTTTCTAGTAAAATTTGTAAGATTTTTGAAGAATATGAATAATTTTGGGATTTTTCTGTTATTTTTGGGGGTGAGTACTGCGCTAAGGGTTGAAGGGGTGTTTTGGGAATCTACTTTAGTCCCTTTCGTCCAAAAAAAATTAGTTAATAATCAATTTAAATCAAATTTTCCTGAATTCTTCGCGAAATTAATCTGTTACATTACATATAAGGCAATGGTAGTTTTTTAAATTCCTGAAATACCTGCCAAAGTGGTCTTCTGTTATTTTCTCAAACTGATTTCGAAAAGTTTAGTTTCCTGAAACCTTGCAGTTAGTATCCAACATTATTTATAAACGAATTGAATTTTTAAATTTCCTGAAAATCCTGAAAAATTGGTGTCTTCTGTTAACTCATCAAAACAGTTTCAGAAAAATTACAAATTTCTTGGAAATTTTTAATTAAGACTTAACTGATGGTACTGCCGAGTTATAATAAAATCTTAACTTTGGTACCCTTTGAGCAATTGTCAAAAAACGTCTTAACTAACTTAAGATGTCAGAAATTTTAGAATTTTTTTTTGTAATTTAAAACCTTGCGAAAAGTCTAATAATCATAGCTGTTACAAAATTTAACGGAGTATTTTTCTTTTAACTGAACTCCCTGAATCTGAAAGCTTTCAGGAACAAAGCTGAGTTGTTACGAAGTTATATCACCATAGTTCGGGTTCACGTGAATTTTCAAAATTTGCTAATGTTCATGAACTTTCCTCGGTAAAGCTTTCAGGCGGAAAGCTGAAACTTTGAGTCGACGAGGGAGGTGAAAATTAGTAAGCGCCTGAATTTTTGTAAAGGTCTGTACTCGGTAAACCTAACCTAACCTGGGAACGAACCGTTTCCCTCCCGAAGGGTCCAGTAAATCTTGTTAGAGTAGCACTTTTTCTGGCTGGAAACGGGAAAGTTCCAATTACCGTACACCGTAACAATAAGGAATCTCCTCCCGGATCTCTCCACCTAACTGGGGATGATTAAATTTTGTGACCCGAATCCCAATTTTATGACGTATCGATTTTAAATCCTTAAAATAACCCGTGGGTTAGGTAGATGAATTAACAGCAATCAGTGCGGTAATTTCGTCTTTTGAAATATGGATCCTGGATGTGTAATAATCGTATCGATCTGCTCGGTTGTATTCCAGATATTAGTCGATGTTGATTGGAAATTTTAATTACAGGCAAAAGTGGAATTTTGGGGAACCGAGAGTGCCTTGCCATAATTTCAAGGAGGTATCGATTGTGGAAATGATTCGGTAAAAGCGTGTTTTGATATTTCATGGTAGACGGGAAGATCGCCAGGACCTCCAGGAATCGGACTGTTTTAAGCTTGTCAAATTTCCCGAATTCTCACAAGGCGTTAACAAATGCTTGCTAACAGAATTATCAGCTAAAGCCAGTTGCGACAGATTCCCGAGGGATATCATAGTTAAGATTCCGGTAAGGCTGTCAGTTAATACGGGTTTTGGAAAAATTTGGAACTTTCGATTTCGAAAAATTGTCGAAAATTATCCAGGGGTGATGGTGCTGAAACTGTCAAGGGTTATTAGCTGAAGCTCCCTATATGACTACTAAATTTTTGCTTTCTGTCTGAGATCGGTTGAAATTCCCAGCTGTCAAAGCTTTCTTCATAGCAATTTTTGAAATTGACTCGATTTCAAAAACGCCTCACTGTTTTCCAAGACCCAATTCTTGTTGAATCTTCGAAATATTGTCAGCTAGAGCTATCTCATTAATTTTTCAATTAAGTAATTAGTTAATCAGCTAATTAGTTAGAGCCTCTTAACTACACTTTTAGCTTCTCAGTAGTTTGCTGAATTTTTTAAAAATCAAATTTCAAAAATTCTAGTCTGCTGAATGTTTTCATTACTTTGTGAAACTTCAGTTAACTCTTCTCGAAACTCTTGTGTGCACGAGACCATTTCACGTTTAGAACTTCAAAAATTCTCGCAAACTTGACGAGCACCAGGGATTTCCCTCCTCCTAACGACTTCCTCCTTAACTTCGTATATAAAAGGAGTTTCCACCTTTGCGCTGCAATTAATTTCAAACTTTAAAAGTTGTTGTTGAGCTCTACAATTGTTACGAAATGTTGTGTAATGTATATTTTTTGGTTTTCGCATGTATTAATTATTATCACGCTAATGACGTTATTAATGGTGCAATGGCACCATTGTTAAGTACGAGTCGAACCAACCACGCAACTTTATAATTATTAGTATTATTTATCGAAGAGTAATTGCCGTGTTTTCTAAGAATCGTCACGTAGAAAAGTAATTTACTTTTACCAGTCATCGTCGAGCCCGATCAAAATCAATCGGGCTGTAATAATTTAACGCATGATCGGCGAACAATTATGGTACTGCTAATTACCGACTTTTAGAAAAAATATTAATATCCGCGTCGATCATTTAACGGCGCGGTTAAAACGTGATTTACGATTGATTATCGAGCTTTAAAAAAGTACCGGGATTAAATTTTGTAAATTTTCCATAAATCTCCATGTTAAATATGTTGTACTTAGTTATAATTTTTAGTTGGACCGTTATAATTTGACGGAGCGATTAATTCGTGATTGTCCACTGTAATCGCAGTTTCAAAAATATATTTTCACCGTATGAGTCACCGGGGTGGGGTAAATTTTAATCTGACCGTTAGTGTTTAACAGGGTGATTATGCTCTGACGGAAGTAATTTTTTCGGTAAGAGAATATTGCTATCGCTTTGTTTAAGTGATTAGGGTTATTAGTCATCGCAAGTTAAAGTGATTAACGAGTGTATACGAGAAGGAAAATTATATTAGCATATTTTTGAATATGCTTAGCGTCCTGATAACGGGCTTTTGTGGTAATGAAAATAATCATAATGACGATTAAAAGGTGAAAGCAATGCTCCGTGTTTTTCGTTTTCGATACGGTTCATTCCAATGAATAATTGATCGAAATTGAAATCCACGCTGTTTACATTTATCGATTTCGTTGTTAAAATATGCTTTGAGCACATACAACGGGTCTACTATTTACTTATGGGAAAAGGGAACAAAACGTGCAGGCGGTATTTGCCACGCGTACGTCGAATCAAAACGGCAATTGTAGAGTAAATGTAGTGCTTGATTTTGAAAGGGACAACCCTTCGGTGTACGTTTCACCTTCGCTTGCTCCAAACCCTTCTGAACCGGCTGCACCGCACCGCTGAAGACCAGATACATGGTCTACGGTTGCCTCAGGCATGTTTGCTCATTATTTCCATGAAGCAGAAGTGTCAAAAGTGCGCCAGAATAATACAGGAATAAAGAAATCGAACAAAAATTATTCTCAAGAGCGTGCAAAATGCTGAAAGTGTTTTTTTGCGATTTTCGGCGAAACGAAACGTCCTAGCAGAAAATGTCCGATAGGAAAATTGTAGGTAACAAAAAAATCTAAAAGTTTTATGAAAGTCGTTTTTGAAAATAACTTCAAAATTCCTGAGAAAACGACAGAAAATCCATTTTTTTTTCCGTTTTTATTTCTATCTCTCGCGAAAATCACTCGATTTAAATGAAATTTAATAAAACTACATCATTTCTGGCATTGAATAAGCCTGTTTTTACTGGAATCTGGGAAACAATTTTTTTTTTGAGATATCCGCATTTTTGGAAAAACGCGCCAAAATTCTCCTCGAAAAACTTTACTAATGTTTTTTTTATTTCAATATTTTGCATGCGCTCATGGTGACCGTTGAAATGTTAATTTTCAAATAGTATATATATGTAGGTGCTTTAATTTCCCTGGAATCCGAAATCCCTGGTGGTTTCCTCTGGAACCGAAAATTGTGAAGAGCCAAAAAAAGGGGAAAATTTAAATTTCTGAACCCTTGCGTCATAACACCTTTAATTGAGTAATTAACTCTTAAAAACTTTAATGACTTAAGTTATGGAACGCTCAGGCGCCTTAAGCTTTAACTCAAAATTCCCTAATGAACACAATTAACCATCTTAACCTCCAAAATCGTCAATATCTCCTTTACTCTTAACGTTAAGAGCCTTTAAATTAACCAGCTTTTAATTATTCTTGCATTAAACTTAGTTAACTCCCTTTAACCTTCAGTAAAGGGTAATTCTATAAAATTGGGAAATTTCTGAGCTTGTGAAGCTAGGCATTTTTGAATATTCTAGTAACCTGCTCCTGATTTTTCTTGTTGACCCCTCGCGTTTTAAACTTTTGAGTCCAGGCTTCAGTCTTCTCTTTATTTGGTTTTTTAAATCAGACATCATAATTTTGAAATGACATTTTCTTTATTTTTTTTGAGCTTTTTGAGGAAAATTTTTGAGCTTGTGAAGCTATGCATTTTCTGAATTTTCTAGTAACTTGCGCCTGATTTTTTCTTTATTTGGTTTGTTAAACCAAACATCATAATTTTGAAATGACATTTTATTTATTTCTCGATTCATTATCGTTTGAATTATCTTTTGGATCGCTCGTCGTTTGAGTTAATTTACGAACACGCAAATAGAAAAGACGTAATTTAACAACTCCCAAGGATAATTCGACGTAATGTATCCCACGTAATTCCTCGTGAAATTACCGACCGCAAGTGAATTATTACTAAAGAGCGCACTTTATTAATAAGCGCTTGAATCTAGAAGGTTGGAGTCATTACGGAACATTTACTAGAAAAGTCTGAAAAATGTTCAAAAATTTCCTCCACTCCCGTTGAGAGATTTTGATCGATGCGCCTCAACCGTAAAACATCCCACGGACGATCCGCTGATTGACGACGCTTTAAAACCACATGAAGTTAAATTTAATTATTTGTCGCTAATTAAACGTTTAGCGGCTCCCGCGCGATTATGGCGGATCGTACGGTAAACGGCGTGACGCGCCGAAAGAAAAATTTATTACGTAATTAGACGTTTATTAGCAGTCGCTGGATGTTTATTAGTTGTAAAAATGTTACGCGGCGCAATCATAACGTTACGAGGTTTATAAGTGAATATCCACCTGAAATTTTAATCGCCCAATCGGCCACGAGGGCGTCTCGTAATTATTACGGATAATTTACGGCATAATCTTTTTCTCGCGCAATTAACTGTGTAATTAAATTACATTTCCGTACAATTTGGAAAATTTATTATTGATTTTAAAATATCCCTGTCTTAGGGGGTTGGAGTCGAGGAAATTTTGATAACTTTAGTGTTGATATTAGCATGACTACTTTACCCAATTGCTGATAATTATTACTAATTAATTAATCACCTATTAAAAAATTAAGGCGCACTTAATTTGCAAAAAGCTACCATTCCATTTTGCCCTTAATGTATCCTTAATCCGCTAGATATAGGGAGGATTTAATTAATTACTAATTTAAAAAGTAGCGCGCACGTAACTTAGCGATTTTCAAAAATGCAACCATCCCACTTTGCCTTTAATTTATCCTTAATTCGCTGGATATAGGGAGGATCTAATTAATTACTAATTTAAAAAGTAGCGCGCACTTAATTTAGCGATTTTTCAAAAAAGCAACCGTTCCACTTTGCCCCTAATGTATCCTTAATTCGCTAGATATAGGGAGGATCCCTACTTTCCAGGGTAATTTCCTGCAGTAATTATAAATTATTCCCTCTTTCCCTCCTCGCCCTACCGTAGCCCATTTCTTAGGTGCGCCATTAATTTATTTGCCTTAATATTTTATTATTTCTCTGACGACGAAATCCGTCGATTTTAATTAATTTACAAGCGCAGAAAGGTTACCCAGTGAGATTGTATCGTTAATAGACAACATACTAACCTTTCCTGACACAAGGTCTTAATTAAGTAGTTAATTAGCGCTCCTGGATAATTATCAGGGGAGAGCTTTGGGGATAAAGTTAAACGTTACAGGAATCCGGGACTTGCAAAATTTTCTTAACAACAGATGTTCGTGGATCCTAATTTAAATATTTACTTTTGTAACGAACCTGCTTGGTATAATTAGAACGTAACCAGCGCTGATTTAACAATAGGAATAATTAAGTTAAAGAAGCGACTAATAGTATTATCCGTGTAAGTTGAATGGGAATAATTTGATTTTAATTAATTTTTCTCCGAGATTTTAAGGGTGGAAAAGTGCGACAAAATTTAATTTAAACCTTTTCTTGTGAATTCTGATTAGAAAATCTAAATTAAATCACTGGGTACGTTTGAATTGGGTATGACGTCGCTACCTTCCACGTGTAACTGAAAGAAGGCACTTGAGTTCTCTCAGAAAAATTTTTCGACGAATCATCGCTTTGCCTCAGCAATTCATTTTGATTTTTGAGAGTAAAGCAAAAGGTGCCTGTGGCTCAAGAATATTTCTGAACCAGATGCTTTCTTTAAGGCAGCTCTTTTTGAATCCCATCAACGGTTTGATCTCCCCTCCCGCTACACCACATGCATACGCACAAGCTCGGGTGAATCTGCTTTTTTGTCGCTGAACCCTTAAAAAGCTCGTTGTATTAATTTACCATGTTGAACATTTTCCCTTACAGGAAAAAATTCCTACAGTATTTTCATAGTACAGTGAAAGTCGAAATATTTTTTCCGCTTTTCAGCAAATTACCATCCCGCGATTACCGTTCCGAATTCCCTTTCGGTCTCGTAGGTTCGGGTTAAAGCGAGGCCAGGCTGGGCGTTACATAAAAGGGTCTCGAAGATGGGGCCCCGCGGGGAGCATCAATATGATGATAACACCGCAAGATCCCCGGACGATATCGCGTGAGTATTTCGATATGATTTACTACCGGAGAAAGAAGAGGAAAAAAGGAGAGGGGCTATAAATAGAGGGAATTTTCCGGTTCAAGGAGGAATTTCTCGGGATGATTCGTTAATAGTGACGGAATAATCCGAGAAGTCAAACGTGGGGTTTTATTAACGAGTTTCCCGATAATTCTCGAAGGTCTTTCATGTAGTCGTCAAGGTTCTCGGTACTATCCAGGGATGTTTGCTTGTTTGTAACTCCTCTTAAATTTTCTGTAATGAGGGATTCTATACCAGTCTGTCCTTGATTCAAATCTGGCTCAATTTGATTGAGTAGATCCGTAGTTATTAACGATTTACTAAATTAACCGCATATAATAAAATATAAGGGATATTTAATTTCGCACGAATCTAAAAATCGTAGCGTAACTAACAGTTGAAATAAATGGGCAATATGAGATAAGTAATAGTATAGTGGGTGCCATAAAGCAAGCAGGATCAAGATAAATCAGAACGATAAAATACTGTCTAAATACGTGATTGAAGAACATGGAAAACACATAAACAAGACGTAACTTATGACAAATAAATTTGATAATTTAAAGAATAGTTGTAGTATAAGCGTTAGTAGCAATGTCTCCTATGACTACATTTTTTTGGGAAGTAAAAGGACAAAAATGGTACTACGTTTAAAGTGCTCTATAATGAATTTCACTAAATGTACTGAAAGTAGTAAAACTTCAGCGTCGTTAAATTATTTATTTGATAAAATAATCTTTAATACTGCTCGGTTTATTACTCGAAACTTTGTATTCGTAGTATACGTGAAAATAAACATCTATAAAAGTGAGACTGAATTCAAATAAAAATTTTACTGTTCGTTTAAGAAACTTTTATTTGTGGACAAGCTAAATATCATTAAATAGTAATAAAATTTTATTAACGGCAAATAAAGTCGTTTCTCAGTGTAGACAACATTTAAAACTATCTTCGCTCCTGATTGATTTTGTAATTCAAAGTATATGTCAAAATAGTTTTCATTGGTCACCCTTACCTCCTATTTGGGACTCACGTGATTAATGGACACCCCCTGTATGTAAATACATTAACACAACGTCAATCTGTAGTAACTTCTGGATCCTTTATATATACAGGATGTTTACTTACAATCTCACTGTTCGGCTTTACTAAGCTCCGCTTTATTTTGTACGAGCGATCGCTTGTATAAACCACGAGACGTACGTCGAGGATTGTGTCTTGTGGACGTTTTGCATCAGAATTTCGTGTTTCTTCATTTCTCTGTCCTGTTTCAGCCATTTCTTTTTAAGCTATTCCGTACTGTCTGTGGTTAAGTATCTTAGGTTAAGCGAGCTTAGCGCTTGTCACGCTTCGCTTAAACATCGTTGCTGGGAGTCTTACCACGGTTAAATTATAAGCCCAACCGGTGGTCTAAGTCCAAGCAACATTAAACTACTTAGGAAAAAATTCTTGTACCAGTCTAGTAACCTTCTCTTTGAATAATCAATACAGTTTCATCTTACGACGTATTAAAAACACGGGATTTTGGAAGGTACGGTCGTAAAACTCCCATTACATTTTCGTGTCGTCAGAATCTCCCTCGGTGAACTTTTGCTTTGCCCTTTATCGCTTGGCTTTAGAATTTTCAGGAGTGATGGCTTTCATATCAATCGTGTGGGCGCGTGGATGGGCGTCCCTTTTGCGGTTTCAATCGTCACATCCTCGTCGACTCGAAATGCAAATTTGGATTCCCTCGGGGGCTCATTAGGCCTTGCCTAATACAACAACTCCTCGGACTCCTCTGGCGCGCGTTACTTAATCGACGTCCTAAAACCCTCTCTGCGCTCGAGTAAATTATTCATTACATCAATTATTCAGGCGTTGTAATGAGGAGACAAAACGCCGTATCACGCGGGAATAAATAAGGAAAAAATTGATAAATTTTTCCGATTTTGAGTTCCGAGCGGAGAATCGGTGGATATAAATTATATTTAATTGAAAAAAGCGGGAATCCCGGATTTAATTAACGGTCAAGTTTCACGAAGTTTTAATGGTTACATCCTACGGGCGGTAATTATTTTTGCTTGTTCATTCATCGGAAGCAATTAGGTACAGGTAAACAAAACTTTCTGGGTAAATTAATTTGTTATTAACATTTGTTTTAATAAATTTTAGTTCCCGTGGGAATATCGCCCGGGAAAGTTCAGCGAGGGTGACGCTAACCACGTTGTAGTTACGTGACCGATTTGCATCCCAAGGGATTACCGAAAGGTTGTGAATTTTCCATTGATTTTTTGAGAATTTTGCTGACGCATCTCGCAGGAATATTTTGTCGTTTGTTACGAATCTGACCAGTCCCTGAGCATTTCGTCACCGCCTCTTAAAGCTAAGAAGTTATGTTTATTGACGAGGATATTTCGTAGAATTGTGACGGCCCTTATCCTATCGGAGGAGATCGTAGAAATCCCATTGCGTTTTCGGCGCAGTCAAAACCTCCCTTGGTCGATATCAGCAATACCATTTAATCGTTTGGTTTCAAATTTTCTAGACCTACTGAAGTCGTTGGTATTTTTTAAAAAATGACGCGAAATTTCAAAAAAAATTAACTCATGAGGCAGATTTGGCGTTGATTAAAACTATGACGATTCTAAGGAAATTATGAAACATTGGTGGTTTTTAAAAGAATTGCAGTTATTCGTTCATAATGCTTCTGGTATAACTAAAAAAGTTGTTGGGTATCTAAGAAACTTACGGGAGTTTTAATAGTCTGACTCCATCTGAGTACTTGGGATGTCTTAAGAAGGTCATGACGTCACATTAATAATTCTGACACACTGAGGAAAATTGAGGAATTTCTAAGCTACTTCTTTTAGTTATGATTGTCTTACATCCTTAAGGAAATTTCTGAAGAAAAGTTAGAAACTTAAAAATTATTGTTCTGAAAAAAAGTTTAAGAAACTCTCAAGGAACTTGTTGCAATTCTACTATCATCCTCCAGTGAGTTTAATGCAAGTATAGCAATAATGTTCGGTGATTTCGTTTGTGTTTTAAGATGGCTAAGCCAGTGAATGTTTTAAGATACTTAAGTTAGAAGAGTGACCTTTTCTGATTGTTTTCTCGCTTGAACGTCGATCGCAGCGACAATTACAACGGAATCGATCTAATCGTCGGTGAAAGTTCCGTTCCCAAGAGCGAAAGTTTTCTAATTTAACCTCTTTAATATCGGGAAAACGAATCTCAGCAGTTTCTTATCGCTCTCCTCGTCAAAACGCTAATTAAAGAAAAGCCTCGGGTAATTAATTCGCCTTGAATTCATCTGCCAAGGGAATTTCAAAATCACTTCGACTCTTGTATTTCCTGGTGATGATATTCTTAGCGACAATGCATCTGTCTTCTCCTGCGTATTTGCGCCTGTTATATCGATAATGGCATGTCAAACTCCTTTTGCGACGTCGTCGCGCCATGTCGGCGTTGACCCGAATACGTCCGCCGAGAGAAAAACGCTTTTTCTTCTTTTCAGGAAAAGTAAAAACGCGCGTAATTGAATCTCGAACTCTTTAGCGGGCATGCAAATTAATTTCGGCATGGATGCAAAGTAGCGAACGGAAGGTAAATATTAAAGCGGGGAACAGGACGAGGAGAGCCTTTAACGGTGGAAAGGTTCGGTTAGATTTTTAAAGCCGGCCTTTACAAAATCAACAAAACCCAAGTTGTTGTTGCCTTTGCTCGTCCATAACGTTACACGCGTAAATAAGAGTGTCTAACCAGATTCCTGATTTGATGTGTTAATACGATAACCGACGGACGTAACAGACGCCCGAGAGACTCTCGTACTATACTCTGTGACCCAATGTTTAGAATCACAACAAATTTTAATCACTTTTGTCTCTAAAGGTAATTTCTTCAAATAACAATTAACCTTGTGGTTAATACACTGCTTAGCAACTAACGCTTTAGTGTTTACCAAATACGCATGCGTCACTTAGGGATTTTTGTTTCCACTCTTTTAACCAGTGTAACCTAAAAACATCTCCAATACAAGTTGCATGGAACACCACCGTTTCCTTACTGATACTATTATTGATTGTTAAACCTCTTATTGTCTAATTGTTAGGCGTTAATTGAACATAAACTCACATCAATATTATTTAAGATACAACGGTCTCAATAGCTGTGCCGCCCCTTACCCTAAGTTAAGTGCAGAAGATGTCGAGATGTTTCAAAATGGCGACTTATGCGATAGCCAACCCGTCGTGCACCACAACGCCATCCATTGCCCGGTAGAGGAGGCACATCGAACTATCAACAAGAGTATTCTAGAACCTTCGAGAATGGATCGTTTTGATACTTTCGAGCATAGAACAATTAAATAGTAAAGTAATTAGCGATATAAGAGTACGAGCAACGCTAATAGTCCGGTCGAAAAGTAAATTGTTCTAGGGTAAATCATTGGGGTAGTTATGGGGTATAAAATCCCATATGTTGCAATGGCGGACAAAATTGAGTCATTACGTCTCAACTTCTTCAAAAAAACCTAATGAGCGTAGCTACTGCGTTGCTTCTTAGTTAGTTTTTAGTGATAATGTTAATTAGTATGAGACATTCTCTTACAATAACACACTGCTCGGTAGCAATTACTTGTTATTATTAATAACTAGTTATTATTACCCATTTTCCTGGCATAAGTACCGAATGCACGAAACAATAAGTATTTGATGAGTAATGACTCCTACTGGAATGTTGCCTGTGATAATATTACTACGCATTCAAAATAGAAACATTAGTGGCGTTCTTAAAATATTTACTACGTTGGTGTCAAGCCAAAATGAAAATACACTCGAGCTTCGCTCTGAACCTTTTCACTTTAAAACACCTCCTGATTTCCTCCGAGAAACTCTCCTAACTAATCCCAATTTCCCCCATTGGGAAAAATCCAATAAGGGATTGTCCGCGAGCCGAAGGGGGTTAAAGTATTCCAACTTTCGCCGAGTAACGGCGAAATAGAAAGAAAACACATCGAGGGTGTCGCGCTTACCAAACTTAATTTTCACTTAAAACGTTTTTGGTTTCTTGTACTTTGTTCCAAGCTCAGGCTATTTTTATCCGGGGCAATTAAACAGCCCCCGTGTTATCAACTTGGCAAGGACACTCGGACACATTTTGCTCAAATAGTTTTACAGTATGCGAGGCTCGTACTGGCGTCGTATAAATCCTCTCCCGTTTGGAGTCCTTCCAGCTCCTAGGGGTTGTAACAAATTTATTAGGGATACAGAGAAAAAGTTTTGGATTATGGGACGTTCCCGGGGTTTTTAGGGCGAATCGAAGGGGTTGTTTCATCCCTTACAAACGGGAGGATTGATCGAGTGAAGGGCGGTTTCATCTCAGGCGATAGAAGTGAAGTTTTCCGTTTGGGGGTTTAAGGGTGGTTCGGAATGAGGGAGGGGAAGGTTGCCTATCCCTTGGACATAAATTCGTTTCCATGGAAGTAAATGCAACCGTGCACAGGTTGTAAGGGCGATGAGTCAGCAAAACTTCCTTACGGATAAATTCTAAGGGTGGTTTTATCTTAGTCAGTAGATTTTAAATAGGAAGAAGTGAAGTTTTGTAATTAGAAATTTAAGGGTGGATCAAATTTAAGACTTGGATATTCAAGCAAATACTAAGGGTGATTCGATCCTTCGATTGTTTCATCCCTAAGTGAATAAAGGGTTGAATTTTTAGATACAGGGGATGAAACTAGCGAAGGGAAGGTTGCCCATCTCTTGGGCATAAATTCGCTTCCATGGAAGCAAATACAGAGTAAATTCGGGATTGGCAACCATGCCGTTTGTAAGGGTCAGCAAACATCCCTTACAGACGAATTCCAAGGGTGGATACAGTGAAGGGACATTTCTGTCGCTTTTAAACGACATTCATTTTCATTTCATTACGATGGGAAAACATTTGAATTTGCTGGTACTGGTAAGGGAGATTACATTTTTAGTTCATTGTAACATAACTGAAAAGAAAATTTCAGGACCGAGGGTGTTAAATTTTCGTCACGGGGTTCCCCCCCTAATGTAACTGATCGAAGTATCGATCCCGATAAGATAAATTCGGGCGATACGATCTTCGTCGGGGTGGAAAATCGGGAAACCGATTACAAGGGATGGTGTGTGTATGTGTGTGTATATATCATAGGTATATATTAATAGGAACTTTTAGAACGTCGACTCTCTTCCTCTCGTCTCGTTCGCAAGGGAGGATGTATTAAACATCTCTCGGGTGAAATATACAGAAAGTAAATATGTGATGGTTTTCGTGTGGAAATTATGAAGACACGTTCGGTTTTCTTCAGAGGGGGTGAGGGTGCGCCCGCCCTTATTGTCCCCTGGTGAGTAAATTATTTTTCACCCCTGATTTTCCAAGAATGGTACGGTTCAAATTGTTTTTAAAAAATGTACCCCCTGCATATTGTATGTCGTTTGTTTCGTCATCGTATAAACAAGCAAAAACCGTTGAGAACACCTGTATTACGAAGTTGTCCTGAAATCCCTAAAAGCTATTGGCATGTGAGTGGTGAACGTGGTTCCACCGAATTATTTCAGATTTTTTAGAGGTAATCCCGGAAAATTTGGCCGGAAAAACCACGAAAATAATTTTTTGTGCCAGTAATTCGTTCAAAAACTTGAGAAAAAGATTTCGTTTCAATTCCCGCAACGAAAACAAACTTCCAGAAAATATGCAATATCAGAGAAAAATTGCTGTTAAATAATTACGTCCGGAAAATTTGGAAATTTCTCCAATACTTCATGTTCATGAGAAAAACATGGTTATGAAAAATGTCAGGAAAATTTAAAGACCCATTCCACCTGTTTTCCACCGTTTGAAACGATTATCACGCGTAATAAACAAATTTGACGCCTGGAAAATTTTCTGGAAATCGTAAAAACTAAATTTCACCGCCCTGCCGTCTTTACGACCGTCTAACGTGTTGCTTTTCCGACCTTTCTACGCTTTCCTTTTTACGTACCACGCTTTAAAAAAGTCGTATTCACGCCACGTACAAATTACCACACGGTGGATAAAATCGCTTCATTCCTTGTCACTCGATATGATCAAATCCTAATGTATTTTTCTGCATAACTAATGAAACCCTCACCTCTCTCGTAAATCACCGGAAAATCATCCCCTATGGAACGAGATGTAGGGGATGACATTTTCTTTTACGGGCGCTCGTAAAGCGACTAAGTAGTATGGTGATTTTCATTCGAATCCAACGGAAAGTAAATGAAGTGAAGCTTTAATTAAGATTAACTTTACTTTTAGTCCGATTTGAGTAAAGTTTTACATTGTGCTTTCACATGCGGTTATTAATATCGAAATTCCTAACCCAAGATCGAGCAACCCCTTATCTCATTAAATTACTAACAACTACCCTTAACATCCATTTAGGGGTCGGATCAGTACGTTACATGACACCACCTTAACACAACCGCATTGCCTTAATTGATTTGTGCAATTAATTCGCGGACAATTTAATTTATTTTTGTCACCCGACGCGCGTTGATTAGTCCGGAAATTAATCACGGCACGTGATCGATTGGCAGCCTTAACCGAGCAATGATCTAATTACGGTTTAATCGACGGTTAATCGATATGACCGCGGCTCGTCTTGAGATTTTGTTTGTTTTCTCCCCCGTTACTCTTGCCATTCCCCTTTTTTTTAACGAGGGAAGGAGAGACACTCGAGTGTTAGCTTGTTTTTAGCGAAGTAAAGGAGCGTTTGTGACATTTACGAAACTTCGAAGATGTCACGGAACCCTTTTTAATGAAACTTAAGTGCGTTATTAACAGTAAGAATTATTGTGGTACAGGGTCGTAATGCTCGAGGAAACGGGGAACTCCCTAAAATATTTTTTAAAACTTTATCCTCTCTGAACCTCCTCTGTGATGATCTAATTGCCTTTAATAAACAAATTGTGGGGTACAAACGTTTTTCACTGGCACTTAGGGGCGGATTTTCACGAATCTGGAAGGGTCGCCCTTCCAAGGGCCCAAGCGATGATGTAGCGAGGGCCAGATAGGCGGGATGACGTCCTTCGGGACGGGGAACGTCCCCTTTTGATTCTAGGGACCCTAAAATAACTGGAAATGATACAGGGAGTTCCCAAAAAATTCCCAAATAGCCTGGGTTGATTATTATCACATCATATGGTTATTCGATTATTGTCGTCGACATATTTCATGCGCTTCTTTGCGCCGCCTATGCTTATCGAGGTCAATAATCATTGCGACCCATAATGAAAAACATTTCCATTTCCCCGGACGATCTCCCCATTCGAATTCCTCCTTCCTCCTCGCCTCCTTCAGGATTAACCCCAGGACCTCCATTTCTACTAAGCGTTCCTCGAGTGGGTTCAATCTCGAGATGATTTTAAAACGCACCCAATGAATTGCATCGTTAGTTGCATACGTCTGCGGGGGGCGGGGGTTGTAAATGGGGGGATCCGTTGTAAATTCCAAGGATAATCTCCATGACAACGCGCCGCATCGAGGCACTGCAGGTGGGTCGGAAATAACCCCTACAGTGGTCGCAATGTGTACACGTACAGGGGTAGTTCGAAGGTAATTTGGTCCAATTGAAATACGTACAAGGGGGTGTCGGATGGGAGCGTTTTGTAAACATGCCTCTGACGTAAAATAAAAGTAAAATCGACTGGTCGTTGAAAGAACGAAACGCTGGCATTGCGAATGAAAACAGACTTCTTTGCATCAAAGCGATCCGGACTTTCGTTATGAGAATTAAAATTGCGGTAACTGCGTTAGCGGCAGTAACAATACAATGTGCGCTTGAGAAATTTTATTCACGGCCTTCTATTTGTGGAACGGTTGCCTTAACAAAAC
Organism: Cryptocephalus primarius; assembly: GCA_963576515.1. NCBI lineage: Eukaryota > Metazoa > Arthropoda > Insecta > Coleoptera > Chrysomelidae > Cryptocephalus > Cryptocephalus primarius. Next base: position 1,094,435 of record OY754949.1, on the reverse strand, counting down.
AGAACTTTTGCGCTTCAAGAGAGGCGAAGAAAACTCGCCAGGGGAGTTTTCCGCAGTGGACTCTTTCGAACCTGATTGTAGCGCCTGGAGTTTACGTTGTGGAGTATCGGTAGCTACTTTGTTTTCCATTTCGCGACGTATGCATACAAACGTCCCCATCCCAAATTCGATTTCGCCGTTGTATTTTTAAACACCTGCAGGCGACGAGGACTTTGCCAGGCGAATGAATAACGGATCGACCAATTCTTCCCAACGTCAAATAAGAAATTTGAATTTTCATGAGGAAAACAAGGGAATTTTTAATATTAATTTCATTTGCACATAGTGCTTACTTTTCTTTGGTTCTTTGAAGTAGAACTGACAAGACTCGGAGAGACGTAAAAGTTAATTTCACGAGAATAAACAGTGGGAAGAGAGCTTCCCGAATTGAAGGTAGCGTTTCAATAATTGTACGTACCTTGCAGGCATAATTCAAGTACTGGTCATTTATTTCGTTTAAGCTAGGTTTTAACCATTTTCTATAGTTGAGCGTCGCATATTTTCCCATTTTAAAAATTCCGGGAACACCAATCTTCCCTGATTTTTAAAATTCTAATTGTAGACGAGAGAAAATGATGTTCTCAAGGTAAAAGCTAAATGAATTTTTTTCGTAATACTTATAGTTTGTGAGTTATTAATTGGGATAGATTTTCCACGCACATTAGGGCTTTTCAAAAATTCTGGATACGTCAACCTTCCCCGATTTTTAAAATTCCAATTGTAGGCGAGAGATAATAATGTTTTGAGGATAAAAGCTTAATGAACTTTTTTCGTAATACGTATAGTTTGTGAGTTATTAATTGGGATAGATTTTCCACGCACATTAGGGCTTTTCAAAAATTCTGGATACGTCAACCTTCCCCGATTTTTAAAATTCCAATTGTAGGCGAGAAATAATAATGTTTTGAGGATAAAAGCTTAATGAACTTTTTTCGTAATACGTATAGTTTGTGAGTTATTAATTGGAATAGATTTTCCACGTACATTTTGGGATTTCAAAATTTCTGGAAACGTCAATCTTCCCCGATTTTTAAAATTCCAGTTGTAGGCTAGAGATAATAATGTTTTGAAGATAAAAGCTTAATGAACTTTGTTCGTAATACTTATAATTCGTGAGTTATTAACCGGAATAAATACACATTTTAAAAATTCCTGGAAACGTTAACCTAGTCCGATTTTAAAAATTCTTATTTCAAACGAGAGACAATAGTGCCTTGAAGAGAAAAGTTAAATGAAATTTTTTCGTAATACTTAAAGCTCGTGAGTTATGAATTGGGATATCTTCTCCACGCACATTTTGACATTTCAAGAATTCTGGAAACGTTAACCTTCTCCGATTTGAAAGATTCTTAATTCAGACGAGTGAAATTGATTAACCAATCTTCTACGAAGATAGTATGGTCGGAAAATGCATAGTCACTAATCGCGAAGGTCGGAAAATTCGCGGTTTTCCAAGAACTATTCAGCTAGAACCATTTTATTTAATTTCTCCAGCTATCGGTTATTAATGATCGTTTTTCTGTAGGTGGGAGATTAACTGTGTTTAAAATGAAATGGTTTTTTGATGCGAAAGAAAAATTATGATTTTAGAAATGCCCCAAGCACCCACAAAATTCTGTCTTTTTAGTCTTCGAGGCGACAGGTTGTAGTCGAAGTTTTTTTTAAAATTTCTAATCTTGAAAATTGCCGAATCGGCAGGAAACATTTCGAAAAGTCGTTCCTGATAACGTCGAATGAATCCCTCTTTTAAAATCATTAATACGACAGAACTCCAGGACGACCTCCTATCGCCCCTAACGTCCTCTTGAGGAAATTCCTATCCCGCCGCCCTTCCCTATCCCTCGTCAATTTTAATACCTGACAAGTGTCCCCTTTCGAGCGTTCTCCCATCGGACTACAATCGCCCGGGATAGCTGAATATTGGAAATCCCTCCGGCGATGGAGATTGATCGGCTGTTGTTGTTGTCGTCGTCTGCAGGGCCCTTAAAAATTAATTTTCACCACGCATTAACAGCAAAACTAATATTTATCGAAATATTCGTGATAACGCTCAATTATTTTTAATAACATGCGCGATTATCTGGCGAGATCGATTTCACGGGAGAGGGGAGGAGAGGGTGGGGTGGGTGGTTGCGAGAGTGCCCGTTTTGTTCAATTTTAATTTTCCGGTATTAAAATTTAATTCGCTGTATGAACGTGTATCGGCATTACTGAAGCCTTCTGATTGGACGATGTAATCATAATCATAATTGTCTATAAATGGAAAATAATTTCACTGCATTTGTTGTTTTTGCAATGAATGCAGCGGGTGTTTAAATAGATTATCTCTAATAAATTATGAAATTATTCCTGCAATTCCTTCCTTTTTGTGCAGCTTTTAAAATTAATACTCCCATAAGTGACATGGCGAGGTGTTACGGGGAATCTTAATCGACTTTCAGTAATACAAAAACTTTTTGTTATTTAACGTTCCGACCTTAAATCCAGGCGAAATAAGATGATGAATAAATGGAAACCTTGACGTCTCCTCGGCGCGTATAAAATTTCGTTTGAAATTATAAGAGAGCCAAAGTATCTCTCGACCTCTTATCCTTTGAGGACACGTATTATTAAATCTTTCGGGAGAGCGCACGCCACTCCCGCACTTTCTACGAAATTGCCTCGCAAATCATTGTAACGTAATACAAGGGGGGGGGGAACGTTGCCGTGTTTGTCTGCCGTGAGGGATGCTAATTTTAAATTTTTCCGCCCGTCTCTGGCTTCATTATGCGACGTACCCACGAGGGTATTTACGAACTGGAAGTGAAAAATTATTTCGTAAAAATTTCCCCAGTCGTGATAATTTTTTTCGACGTATTTACGCCGCGGGAGGTTTCTTTATCAAACGTGCGTCGGAGATAGTTCCATTTTGTGTCAACGAGAAAGCCGAAAATTGGATGCTGCGTGCTCGGGCGCCAGCTTTTAAAGAGTATGCGCTCCGTAGTACTCACGGCTAGTTGAAACTCATAAGAAGTCACAAAAATCGGAAAGTTTCAAATTTTTGACAGTTTTCGGCAAGGTTGCATGCTAAACATTGTAACGGCGAGATAACACGTCATGACATTATCTGACGCCAAGCGCGATAAATATCACAGATTAGTCGATCGGTTCAAGAGACAAGAAAATAGGATCTTGCAAACGGTTAAACACTAATCAAAAACAATCCACGGGTCGACCGATGTAACATTAATTTGGGTAGTCAGCGAGACAGTAAAAGATCATTAAAGGCGCTACTCGTTACACACTCACATCACATTGAGGACTGTGTAAAATAATCCCTAATTATTTTCTTATAGAAGTAATATTCTCACGCCCAAGGGCATGAAGTGTCCCTGAAAGTGCGCCATGGGGCAGCTTAGTGGAGGGAAAAATTAATGGCTGAAAACATCATGGCCGCTCCAGGGAACTCATATCCGTTTGCGTAAAACTCAAAGACAAATTGTTACAGTACCACGTTAGCTTTACTGCTGATATATAGAGCGTTTGAAAAAGAACAGAAGTACTGTTAAATACCTTACAACCTTTTTTAATAATAATGATATTTTTTGTTGCCTTTTGGTAAAAACAAAATCAAATATAGATAACTGTCAGTAGTTAATGATCGATCTCACGACACCACCCCTGCAGTTAATAACTCCTCAATGTGAGACCACGTGATCGATGTTTAACTCCACTCCTGCATAAACTTTCTGTACTGAATACGCAATATACTTGCGGTTTCCACCTTTTTGTAATCACCCTTTACAACTAGAAAAAAGTTAATATACCCACGTCTGCTTCGAAAATTATATGGTTCCGCATTTCGTCCCCTAAGCTCGAAAAGGTCCTCGGAAGGGTCGGAAAGTGTCGCAAACTTTCAACTCCTTAAAAGCCGTCGTTCGTTCGCCCTAACTTCAAAACGTAAATTAGTTACGAAGTAGGGCTAACGTACACAATAACCGGATAATTACAAGCGACGGCTAATTACAAAATTTCCAGTTATTGTTTTCGATTGAGTCGAACTGGGAGAGTTTCGGGAGTTTAACAGTGAAGTTCGCACCGCATGGAAAAGTTTTTTATCGATGAATTCTTAGAAAAATTCACAAAGAAATTAGACAGGGGGGGGGATTGAGAAGGGCTTGTTTTTCTTTGGTCATGGTATATTAGGGGTGAAAAAGTAAGAGGGTGAAAACCCTCTGCTTCCCTGCTTTTATCTTTCTCTTTTGGAACTCATGACTTTCTCTCCTGAGTGTTAGCCAACAGATTAAATGAGGAAACCTGGGGTTGAACAGAGGACTTTTCGTCGATTGATGTCATCATTCTGCTTATTTCTTTAGAAATCTACAATAACTCAGCCTAATTTTGGAGAAAAATAGCTATCCAAAGATCCACGATTTTCCAAGAGTAAAGTTGCCGGTTGTGTCGAATAGCTTTCGTATGATAGAGGAGTTGAGAGTCGCGAGTCTTGCGATTCGGTAAAGGCTTCGCGTCCCCGGTGGATCGAGCGGTCGCGATATCCTGGAGGCGATGGAGGACGACGAAGACGAGACCACCGCGTCGTCGAGGACCTCCTCGACCGTGACGCTGACACAGCAGAACATCCACACGCTCTCGCAGACGTCGATAACGAGGATCGACACGATCACGAGCGCCTCGGCCTCGACCCCCCAATGCCACATCGTGATGCACCAGGCGAGCGACTCGCAGGAGTCCGAGTCGGAGTCTCTCTCGCTGAGGGCGTCGCCCAGGTACTCGCTCATGTCGAAGTCCCCGCACTCGTCGTCCTCCCAGGAGGAGTACGAGCCCGACAACAAGCACCCGAACAAGGGCCAGTACCTGTCCGCCTCGGGGCACATGGGCGAGACGGCGAAGAGCATGGAGAGCCTCAGGTCGGGCGGAGCGAGGCACTCGTTCCTCTCATCGAGCGAGCGCGACATGCGGCGGATGTTCTCCGACACGGCCTCGGAGACGAAGTCCCTCGAGAGCATCGAGCGCGAGGCGAGGCTCAGGAGGCACGCCGTCAGCGGCGACGGCATGGCGACCGGCTCGGACGACGCGATCTCGACGGCGGAGCGCAGGCGCGTGCTGTGGTCGGGCAGGATGAGGATCCCCCAGCACCTGAGCCTCCCGCCGCCCGCCGGGTACCTCAGCCTCAGCCCGGGCGGCGACAGGAAGCTGACGATCCTGTCGCCGCACTCGCCGCACAAGATGCCCGAGGCGCTGCTCTACGCCTCGGCGACGCTCAAGGCGCGGAGGAAGAAGGCGACGGTGCTGCCGAAGCTCGTGCTGCCGAGGAGCGATTCCGACATCAGCGAGGTCTTCTCCGAGCATTGCCTAGAGTAAGTCGCAAAATATTAAACGTTACAGAAGAGAAATGCTATAGGAAGAGCTTTTTCAGCTTCTTGTGCACCAAAATCAATTTATGAGGAAATGTTTGTCAAGTGGGTACGTCCCCGTTGTTCTGAAACCATTCTCCTCCACTCTGGACTTTCAAATAGTCTTTTCCTAATTTGCATTGATCTGGTGGTAAAGCCCATACGTACGCAAGAAAATTCCTACTTTTCCCGCCCTTGCACCCTAACCTATCCACTAATGTCATCACCGACAACTCCTCCCGAGTTCAATTCTACGAGTACTAAAATCCCCATTAGATAATAACCCTTCATCAGACCGTAGGTGTGCCTGAGGAGGATTAACGTTAACTCCTAATTTCCGATGTCTGGAACACATTCCGGAATTAAACGCCGTTCCACGGATGGAAGCGGAGACGGGAATACTCCGATTCGATTTAGCTTCCCTTTTCATGGTACACGTACGTCGGGTCGTGTATAGATTTTAGCTAATAGGAGACAGACTGAGAGAGATAGGGGGATATACGAAAGGATTTTCTGGGAAATTTCGATTAAAATTACAGCGTCGTGATATCCTCCAAGTTTCTCTCTCTTTTTCCTCGACGTTTGATTTATTGCATTACAAAACGGAAGAATCAAATGGCGCCTCTACGTTTCATCTAGTGCGCCAGGGTAGGAGAAAATATACAGCATTATTCCCCTAATTTTATTATTATTTTAAGTTATCAACAGTAACCGTTTCCTGCCCGTCTTTCCCCTCGTAGAAGCTCGTGTAGATTTTAATTGATATCTCAATATTTACGAGGGTTACAAAGTCGAACAACGATCAATCAATCAATCAATAACGATAAAAATATTCTGCCTTATGTCCATATGTAGTATTTTGTGTTTTTATCGCCTCGCTAACGTACCGTGGAGGTTCGAATCGATAGTTGCTTTAAGTGAGATTTTCCGGGAATATTCCAGAACGTGTTAATCAGAATTTCCCTCTTTTTCGCTTCGACGCGAAATCGTGCCTCGCCTCGCCTCGCCTCGCCTCGCGGTCGCGTCCTCGTATTTCACCGATATTTCCCGGTATCCTATTGGATACTGCAGGAGAAGGGTCTAAATTTAATCCGACCCCTCTCCGGAACGTTCATTTCCATGACAAACGTCCCGGTGAAATTTTTTTGCCCTTCTGGAAACGGGAAAGTTGTCCGACGGGCCGCAAGGAATAATTTCACATTTGCCCTCACTTTATGTCGATACGTCGAAGGGGATGGAAGAGGGATGGGTGATGCGATGTGATGTCAGGGTTTATTGATGTATTTGTTTTTGTTTCAGGTAAGTTCCCGTTCCCTTCGCTGAAAACCGTAAGTACTGTGAACGTAAAAGTTAATGGCTCGAGGGAAAGTCGGCTTCGACTTCAATAGAAGGCGACGTTACGTTTATTGATTGAGTTACGGTATTTATACTTATAGTATACCTTGAAAGCCGGTATGTAATTATGCAGAGTGTGCTTAAATTAGACCTTCTGGATATTGAACAGACGAATTGTTCCAGAATTCAGTTCAGTCACAGTTAACAACAGTCACAAATAAGAAATTACCCGCTCTACCAGGTGTCATTATAAAAGGATTATCTGTCATTGCTCAAGGCGGTGCCTCAAATCATTAGTGCAGGATAATCACCAATAATTTTAGTGGTATTGGTTATATTACAGTTTTACTGTTAATCTTTAGAACTTAATTTTTCTGGCATGGGTTACTTTACTGGCATTCACTCGCGACTTTTGGCGAATTCGCATGTATCATAATGGCGAGTTCGCCAAAACTTAGATTGCTTTTGTACTGTCTGCCATCATCGATTTATTTAATAACAACGCGAAAAGACCTTTTCAACAAAGCGCCATAGACGATAAATGAGTAAATCCGTGTTAGTAATAAATAAACCACCTCGGACTTCCATTTATTAGTACGTAAAACAGGCAGTCAGCTACAATAAAGTTCCTTACCCCTTTGATCTCTTCCATAATGAACGCTCGCGAGTTGAATTACATAGGCGCACGCTAGAAAGAAACTTACTCGTATTTACGGTGCCCTTTTATACACTTCTTGTCAAATAATTCCTACTTCTCCCCTCAAAAAGAAAAAACAAATGCGCAATTCTTTCTCCGACAGATTAATCCCTTCACATCCCGAATTCCTTTCCCTCCCCTTTTTAATAACACTGAAACGTCATGTTCCAGGTAAATTCAAAAGGGTGAAAAGGGAATACTCAAAGAAATTGGAAAAGTTTCGAGCCAACCGTTTACCACCTTCAAATTCCTTACTCTTACCTATTTTATACAGTCGGGACAGATTAATCCTGTCCATTTCGAAATATTTTACTTTCGACCCCATCTCCGTACATTATCGACTGAATTAGACCGACGCTCCATCTATCGGACGCCGGGCGAAACGTGATCCAAAAAAATCGAATCGATACTCCTCGTTGACAGAATTTTCACTGAAGGGGGCGCCACGAGACTCCCGCTGCGAGAATCGCTAGGTTGGCGAGTCTGACGTTAGGCGGCGCTACTAAATACCGAGGAGTAATCTTACTCGAATGGCAGTCGATATTTGAATGGCGCCAAATTTGAATTGGTGGTTCGGAACTGTTCGAAAATTTTCTTCCTTTTGTCTGTGAATATTAAGTGATGAGTTTTCTTAAATTTGAAGATTTGCGGTGCAGTAAAACACCCATTACGTTCGTTACGTTCTTAATGCAAACGAAAAGGTGCGCGATATTGCGATTGCGCCTTTTGTCCCAGAACCGATCACATGATCTACTCAGGGGTTTTATTAGTACGGATGTGAAACGTAGGTTATAGTTCGTAATGAGAAGCAAAAATGATTTCTTGAATTCGAGGATTTTGCGGTGCAGTAAAACACTCATTACGTGGTATTTAATCGTTATTATCGTAAATAATTTACACTATTTTTTTTTTAGGAAAATTAGTTGCGTTTTTTCAAGCGTCCGTCATGGAAGTGCTCGCGTGCGGTAAGCAGTCCATTATCCAACGGTAGGGAAAAGTTGCGCTTTCAGCTCTTTCCTAATTGGGGGCGAATTCACTCCTGGAAAGTTTCGAGATGATCCAGATCCTCATCAAGTAATAAATTAGGCGGGCGTAGGCGCGAGGAGGTTTCGTGGTGGATTTCGCGATTCCCCTTGACGTCAATATTAAATCCGGGACGAGCCTCTTTTACATAAATCCTCTCTAATATGGGGCGCGTGTTATAATTATTTGTACGCGTTGAGTGGAAAGTTCGTTATTGACAGATTAATTGTGTTCCGAGGGGGGATACGCTGACGCAGAATGTAGGACAGATAGAGAGAGAGGGAGATTGGAGGAGGGAGGGAAACCGAAGCAGGTAATTGGATGGATAGGAGGCGGACGGCGCGGAGGGGAATTTAAAGAAATAAATCGGCTTGAGTTAGGAATTTGGGAGAATCATTAGGAAAATGCTTAATAAAATTTTCGATTTTAGACAAAGCGAAAGAGAAACCTTCGAAGCTCTTTTAGGGAAGGTAATTTCGTGTACTAATCCCGTAATGACGATATTACCACCCCATCACATTTCTAGGGCGAAAATTTTCGATTCTGTACATCGAAAAATTATTTTCTCATCGAGTTTTCCAGCAAAATTCTAATTCTCTGATATTGCTTTTCATGCTCACATTACTGTCGTTGCGTAAGGCTGTTATGACAGCACCACAATGTGTTTCAGTGTAAAATCCTTTGCTATCGTCACGTAATGGGCCCATTACAACAGTGTTTGTTTTTCCGGTAATTCTGGTCGCTTACTGCACCTTTAATGTTTTTAGTGCGAATACTTGTGCTGTCTCGTTGCATAATGGAGCATTTTTGAGAACGAAGTTTTTCCGATAGGAGTTTCATGGCTTTGTTGTTACGTAATGAGCCGATTATAGCGCTGTCTACCACTTCTGCTCTCTTGTTGTGTAATGGCCCAATTTTTTACTTCTGGTACATTAAGGGAAATGACGGTTATTACGTTATTAAACGCTATTGACGCTGTTACTTGAGTTAACGCTGTTAAAACATCGCCGTATTTCCCAGTACGAGAATCTTTGTTATGTTATCGCGTGATGAGCCAATTACAACGCCGTCAACCTACTTTCAAACGAAATTCCCGAAAAGTTGTCGAATTAGAGAGATTTTTCGAATTGTTTCCGCCCCTTCGCCGTTTTCCCGACAATGTAATTTACAGGGCAGCGTTTACAGGCACAAAGCTAATTTGTTTTCATTCGGAGCCGTCGCCTCTTTACATGTATTTCGTACGATATCGAAGTTTGCGCGTACAAAGTTCAAACTCCGGGCCGTTAACGAATCTAATTACACGAGCGAAGGGAGAGAGAGAGGGAGAACGAGGGATTCCTCGGCGCGAGGTAAAATTCACCTCTCGAAAGTAATTATTTCGATGCGAAAGACGAGCCGAGGAAGAGAGGAAAAAGCTGAAGACGTCTTCAACGGTTAGATTTCAATCTGTTGAGGCTTGGGCACGTGAATTAGTGAAGGTCGGAGAAAATGCTAGTTTGTACCGCTTTTGAGAAAATCAAAATAAACGACAGGAGTCAATTTTGGAAACCGAAATATCCTGGGGGTTTTAAATTTTGAAATTTTGCGCGTTTTGGGTACAGGTTCCTAGGAGCCATCTTTTCTTTTATCTTAATACGATAATACTTCCACAATTTTACCGAAATGCCCGATTTTCCTCATGAAATAACATCCCCTCCGACCTCCCGATTTCTCTCCTTTTAAGATACCCCTAATAAGTATTTATAGATTCGATCTCCTGATCCCTCGCATCGATCATCCCATTCCCGGATTTAATCCGATCGTCCCTTTCGTGCCTACCGGAAAACTTAAAAGTAAGTTTCGTTGTTTTATTTGAAGTCGACCGAAACGTAATTAACATGTGATGGGGATCATTCTGGCGCGTTTCCCGCGGGATTTCATTAACTTGCTGGTGTGGTATTTGTCCAGGGAAAGGATGGCTCCGGGAGTACTAATTAGTTCGGTGGGAAATCGAAAAGAGGTTCACGCTCTAAAAGGCGGACGTTTTTGAGGGCAATGATTTTCTTGCATTCAACGTGTAAAAATAGTAGCAAACGTAGTTTCCAACGGCGGCTTATACCGCTCAAGGCATTGAATTATATGATATGATTCATTTTTAGAAATATCTCTAGAAATTTTATAAGGAAAACGGTGTTTACGACAGCGACAGGGATTCGTAGCGGAAACTCTCCCCACCACCCTGACGAAACGATGACGATATTTCCAAAATATGAAAATGAGAGTATATAAATTGGCGAATGTAAATATGCGCATTCACCATATTACAAGGATCAATCGAGGCGGTCTATGCGTTAAAATTCTGTCGGACGGAAACGTGTAGAGTAGATTTTTCAGAAAAGACCCTTTTTTAAATCAACAAACTTCTGTCATTTCGCGAATTCCTCCCTCCGCGCACTTATTACCCATAACTTTTTTTACGCAGCTCGGCGGCGCAACCGTAAAAATGATCGCAATTCGTAAAATATCCCCGTTTTGCATAATAACTCGCCCCTTGTCCGTATCGCGGATTCTCCCCTTCGCCACCTTCCCCTTCCCCTGCCGCCCCACTCTCCCCCTGCACCGCAACCTGTTCCTTAATTACGCGTCGCGACGTCGTTGCCGTCGCCCCCCTCGACGGCGGCACGAGAGACCCCCTCCTCCCCCCTTCCCGAGTCAACCCCTGGCCGCGGGGTTGCGTGCGCGTGCGCGCCTTCCCGCCGCTTTCCACCAACATGGCCGCCGGGAAAACAGCACACACACGCTCCTCCGCACACACGGCGACCTCCCGGCCGAGAACCCTCCGAACAGGGGACTGAAGACGGTCGTCGTGGCGCGGACGAAAATCCGAAACGTCGAGTTTTAAATGACGGCGTCTCACGTATTTCGAGTATATTTCGTGCGCGCGTGTTCGTATGCGGGCGAGCGAGTGCGTGCGTGTGTCCGAGAGTAGAAGCGTCCCGTCGAATATTCCAGGATGTCTAGCGGGACGGACTCGTGCGAGTCCCGCTCGTCCCCTCGTTCGGTATACTTCCCTCGCCTGTGGGATACGCTGCTGATGCTCACTCTTTATTTGTACCTCCTGTTGCTCCCCACCGAACTACTCTTTTTGAACGTTCCAAATGCTCGGTAAAGGTCCCGTAAGTTCCCTAAAAGTAATGAGTTCAGAAAACGTTCTGAACTGGTCCTGGACAGATTCGAATCACGTGTTAAGTCGAGTAAACATTTCACCCCATTGTTTGCACGCAGTAGGGGTTCCTTGCTTACATAAAATCGTGCGGAAATTTTAAGGGATCTGTTCCATAGGGAGTTATGAACGTGCCAAGGGTCGTTTCGTTGAAGTAAACACGTTTGGAACGTCTTCTGGAAGTTCTGAATCAATTCACCTATCGAGTTTGGAGGTTAAGAAAGAGGCCTGCTCTTCGAAACGAAGTGTTGGAAATTATAACCTCAAAATTGGCATCTGTTCTAGTGACAGTCCTGCATTAATTCCGAGTTCTATTAGACAGTTTTAGCGTCGAAACTACGACCTCTGATTGGACACAAAATATGTAGAAAGTTGTAATCACAAAATGGAACAGTAAACCTATACTTTGTGGTATATGATTTTAGGTCCGTTCTAGTGACGTTCCTAAATTAATTCTGAACTGATTTGATTCAATTACAGAGGTTGGGCGTTAAAAGTATGTCTTCTAATTGGACAGAAAATTTGTTAAAAATCATAACCTCAAAATTGGACAGTAAACGTATGTGTTACTGTCTGCATCTGTCCTAGTGCCAGTTCTGCCTTAATTCTGAGCACAATTACACAGTTTGAGCGTTGAAAGTACAGTCTTTGATTGGTCGGTACTGATATAAGTTAGTCACACAGTATGAGAACTAAACATAACCTCAAAATTGAAAGATGCACGTGTATAAAGCCTGTGATTTTAAGTATGTTCCAGGGGCAATACTGAACTGATTCTGAACTGAGTAATGTAATGACAGGGGTATTAAAAGTTGAAAGTAAGGCCTCTGATTGGACACGTTGGTACAAAAAAATTAATGATCATTTTCTAGCTTGGTGTGCTATTTTAATATCGATTGATGGTATAGCATTTAGTCTGTTCCAGTGACGGTACTGAACGATAATTCAGAAATTCCAGATTGCGTTCAATCACGTGGTTTAATTTCAGTTGGAGCTTGATATGAATATTTACCGAGCATTTGGACGTTTCTAAAGGTCTTTAGCGTTAGTTGCAATTTATTTGGAAGTACTAATTGCCTTTTATTTTTAATCCGCCGTCGTCGCCAACCAAATCTAAATTACATCCCGGGGAGAAAAAAATTCCCTTCTAAAATATAGGGAAAAAATCCCGGTTCTCGAGGGGAATGTCAATATTATCTTTACATTATTGAAGTGTAGACGAAATTTCATTAAATCGCTTTCAAAGGTTATCGATTGGGACGTAGGAACATGACTCTATTGAGAGGTTCATTATTACCATATTGACTTACTAGAGGTAATACTGATAATATCGTATATAGCAGTACTAATTGTAATTTAGAATTTTTATTAGCGGAATATATAATATTGTCGAGTAATATTTGATGAATCCGGCCTCGATTACCATTTTTACGTTTTATTTTCGTTCGACTCGTAAAAATTTCCCCTCGCTCGTGTAATCGGATTAAATCGTCAAACGGCGGCGACGAATCGAATTAGCAGGTGCCGGAAATTTTCGCTAACGCTAAACGGCGACAGAAAAATGTATTAACGTATCGCCAGGAAAAAATTTTGATCGTCCCGCAGGACCAAATCTTTTAGGTTACGTATAAAGGATTGTAATGTGCTGTCATGAATCGACCTTCGCCCATTTGTTTTCCCGATGAAAAGTTAACAAAGAAAAGCTGAATTAAAATGAAAGAAAAGGTGTTTCCCTTAGGGATTCCCTAGGGAACATCTTTCTTTGATGTAACTGGAAGTAATTTAACATGAAGAAACTAAGCGCGTTGTAATCAGCGCCCTCTGATCTAGATACATCAACGAAAGTCACTTTCCTCGACTTTCATTTTTTTGAAAAAGTTCAAAGGGGGGTATTGGAACTTTTACCAAAATCTTTAGTCGCCTGTATCTCGGTAAATCCTCGTCCGATCGCCATGAAACTAAGAAAAATCCACAATTTGTCTATTTTTACGTGTTAGGCTTCATGAAAAATACTTTTCCTTAGTGAAACATACGAGTGAAGGTCGATTCAAGTACGGATCTTAGAACACAGACTTTCGTACGAATGGTGCCAAATAAATCCAGGCAATCAGCAATAGCAATAACTCCCCGGCTACACACCTAACCAGAGACGATCCCATTTCGCGCCCAAACACAAGCCGGGAACACGTGGGTGATGTAAGCGATGACCGTATAATGCTGACGTTATTATTCCTGTTATGGTCCCTGATACGCGGCATAAGGAAGCGACGTCCCCCCCAGCGGACGCCCCCGTCCCCCTCCTCCCCCACGCCTCCCTCGGGATCGCCGAGCCGTCGAGTCGAGGAGGGGAGCCCCCCGAGGTCCCCCTCGACGCCGACGCCGAGCCCTAATACGTACTCGCCGAGCCCCGAGATGCAGGAGTTCCTCAGCGAGATCACGACCAGCCGGATGAGCACCGCCGAGAGCAGCTACAGGTCGAGGTATTTCGCGACGCCCCAAGGGTGGCCCGCACAGCCCTATGGGGGAGAGGAGAGTGATGAGGGGTTCTCCCCGAGGACGTAGTCCCCCCAGTATTCACCATGACACTTGGAGGAGACTCGGCCCATCCTCAGTCTTTGAGGTGGTGCAGTTCCTCGTCCCTTTTCTTTGTTTCCTTCCCACAGGGACGTGTCATCGTTGATCTTGCTTTCCAGGGGGCTTCATCCCCATGTATTGATTTTCACGAGTTTTGCTCTCTTAACAGAAGCATGTCGCCCTCTTAACGACTTTTCAGAAACATGGCTACCACATTTTTCACTGCCTAAATTGTTTGGGAGACAATCCATCCTCGTTGATTGTTCGAATTTTCCCAACAGCTGTACTCCCTCGGGAACACATCAGTCCTAACTAGCTTTCATCGTGTTGCAAAACATTCCGAGGACGTACTTTATTGAACGGGTACCCCTCAGGACCATGGGGTCCTGTCCATTTTTACTCCCTACAGTCTCCAGACTGTTGTATCGAGTATACCTCGGTTTTATTGAGGTCAGTTGAGGGAACATCACTTGCTCCTTCATCAAGTTTTTCTCCCATAGGATGTATCATTTCTCCTCCTCCGCTTTTCCTCCTCCTCCTCCGAACAGTAAATTTTCTTAGGTTGAACACTGTACATTGTATCCCCCAATTTTCTGTAAGCTGATTTATTGGTATCAAACACACTCCTCCTCCTCCTCCTCCTCCTCCTCCCAGGTGATTAACACTCTCCATTCCCGCCCACTTTTTCTAAGATGACATTTTATCACCTTCACATCTCCCCCGCTTTGTTGGGTTCTGGAGGACCAGTTTCCACTCCTCGCCTCCCCTTTGGTGTACCGTTTTTTGGGGGGATGATCACCCTTGTCTCCTCTCCCCCTGGAATTTTCGGGGAGCGGTTTATTGAAGGGATACTTCAATCGAGTCGGTTGGATCAACTGTAATTGGAACAGAAGAGTTGGAGGTTATGTGGGAGTTTGTCGGGGGTATCAATTCAATTGTTATGCAGGATAACAACTTTATTTAATTTCGGTCGATGTGAAGTTTGTATTGGTTGAAAATGGTTTTATCAAAGCACACCCTCTTTCCAATGGACTATGGACATTTTGTGATTTTTTAAGAAAACGTTTGTAATTGTATAACAACTTTATTGTTAATGATAGCAAGTATTGTACTGGTGTCAATAACGAAGAAAATTAGATATAAACATGGGTCCAAAAATTTTCCCTGGGAAATACCACAAGTTTGGTGTACGAGGGTTTCTTAGTGAGCCAAATCGTTCTGCTGTATCAAAAATCAAAGAAACATTTTACTTACAGAAGGAACTATCGTGTTAACTCTATAGATTAAGCCATTTAGAGGATTTTTGCTATTGCATGATTGGTGTACGCAATACGAGGGACATTCACCATTTTCATCAATGTCAAAAATTAAAGGGTAATTTTCAGTAATTATTTTTAAACACATGCAATAAAATAGTAATAGGAAATCAATTTAGTTAAAACAAAGGAAGTTAAGCATGTTTATTCAGATATGCATTGAATGATATATAAAAAATAGAACGAAATAAGTTTTGACAGGCGCTTTAAATACTTAGGGAGATTTTTTCAAACAAAAAAGAGTGGCTTAAAGGAATAACCATTATTAAACAATTTGCTTAGTAATAATTACAGATATTTAACGTTGAATTTCGACATTAGCGAAAATGGCGAATGCGTATTTATGTACTCCGATAATAGGATGGGAAAAATTAAATTTGAATGGATTTCCAAGAGGAAACGTCCCTGTAGTCATATTCTGCGTTAAAACCAAGGGTAATTCATAACATACAACCGTGGCCTTTTCTATTAAATAGAAACCTCTGTGGTGTATCACTGATCGGTGGTTGGAAATGGTGAATTCGCCTTTATTATGGATTTTTGTGATAAAATATTAAAAGTCGTCTAAACAGCTTAATCTATCGATTTGAAACAGGAGTATCACGTTTAAACGCGGCCTGTAGGGTCTGTAGGCCTATTCTGCAATGGCAAAGGCTAGCCTATTAACTCCCTATTGAATTCACAGCAGATTTTCTGAAATTTTAGTTCTATTTTTCGCATATTTTCCCACAGGGAATTTTTCTTTCGACCGGTTTGTTGTCCCCTTCGTGCATTTGTTTTCCTTGAAACCTTCAAGTCGAGGGCAATCGAAGCGTACAATTTTCGTCTGAATATCGTTGGATTTTTAGTAGAAATTTTTCCATCGTAAGAAATAACACTCGGCCTTGTTGAAAATTCAAATCCCAATTTTTGCGCTGTATGGGCATAAGATTTCTTGCGGATTTGTCGTTTGTGCCTTCTTCCCTCGTTCGTCAAGGGAAGAAGCGGACGTTAATTTCGTCGTTTCGTAGGGAAACGTGCCTTGTTTATTTCGTTATTACATTGAAAAATGTGGAGAGCATCTTGTGTTTCCCGAAGCTCGTGATTTTAATTAAAGCGAGCCGAACAAACGCGGATTCGTCTCGTTATCTCTCGAATCGATTTTGTGTGTTGTCGTAAAATCATATCGTTCCCGTGATGACAATCTCGGTTAGGACGTGGAAAGTAAATTTAACTGACACCTCCACTTCACCCTATCAATCAACCAGCGTTAAGAAAAGGGAAAAAACTTGTTAACTGTTATCGAAACGTCCGTCAGCCGGCGTCGTCGAGCGTTAACCACCAGAAAAGAAATACAATTCTACGCAAAAACCTGTTAAGTGATTATTTTGGATTCGTTCGTTTTACAATCCGGCTAATAAAACAAACGTAAATATGATAATTTCGCTTGTTTTGCTCGTCTAGCCCGGCAGTAAAACCGCGCCTCGTCTGTTTATTTTACTTTCCTAGCCAATTATTCGACGTCTAAAAGTGATCGACGCGACACGAACGAGCCGCGATTAAATCGTCGTTTGTCAATTAACGGGAAAAACACAACACTTCAACCTCACCTAATTCGATATAATTAACAATTAACGATGTGGATTTCCGATCGAAGTGAACCGTGACGGTTTTATTTAATCCTCAAAGCCATCTGAGACACTTTATACGCTACGAAAGTCCCATTTCTTGCGAACTAATCGATTCTCTTCCCCTTACGGACTTATTTTCGTTACATTTTCCATTTACTTCCCGATAACGTTCCCGGGTCGCCCCACGTTAGAGCCGACATGTTCCCGAGGTGAAAAATTTAACAATCCCCTCGGGATTTAATTACGTACACGGCGCAGTAAAATGGGAGACGAAGTTTTCCAGGAATCGAAGGTTTAATGGAAATTTCAGCTATAAAGGACGTGGGGCGACCCTTCGGAAAGCGATTACTAGCTTGTACGCTACTGCAGCAGGCTACTACGAGCTAGCTGATCACTTGATTTTTCCATCTCGACCTGGGTGTTTTGCAGCCAGCTTCTTCTCGCCCTGCCTCTTTAGTGAAGGCCATTTTCAAACCTTTCTTCATTCTTCTCCCAAAGCGAGACTTCTAAAATGGTAAATACCTGGATGATCGGTTGATCTTCCTCATAGAACTTACTTAGCTTATCTGCCATACCTTGCTTGTAATCTACAACTTGAATTTACTTTGAAATGTCTCAAGAAAATACGTCAATTGCATTTGAGCTTCGCTGTCTTCTGTCTCTGACTTCTAACGAAAGATAAATTACCTTCGTTAATTGAATATACTGGGCGAGCTAGCTGATCAATCGCCATGTGGTTTCCAATTGTCTTTTTTCCATCTCGTCAGCTTCTTCTCGCCCTGCCTCTTTGGTGAAGGCCATTTCCAAAGCTTTCTTCATTCTTCTCCCAAGGCGAAACTTCTAAAATGGTAAATACCTGGATGATCGGTCGATCTTCCTCATACAGCTTCTACAACTTGAATTTACTTTGAAATGTTTCAAGAAAATACGTCAATTGCAGTTGCTTGCAGATTGTACCTTCGTTAATTGAATATACTGGGCAGAATTACTCGTGGTGTTAAGTAAGTTTGTGCTTGGCGTTACTGGGAGGTTCATTGGTCTTTAGGGTGTTTCCTTGTGTGCATGATTACTTGAGACTTCCCTCGAAAAGCTGGTTGATGTTAGAATAACAGCGGTGCCGAAATTGGCCCCGACAAACTGGTCCATTGGTACAGAGGGTGTCCTACCATTACCGCTACAAGGGTTGGGCTCTCGACTCGAACCGCCCCCCGACACGATGACCATATTGAGCGTCTCAGATATCCCAACAGGTACTCGCCGTTCTCGCGCGACTCCTCGATCGACCACCCGACCGAGAGCCGCCACGCCTCGGTGACGAGCATCTCCTCGTTCTCGACGTCCTCGAGGCTGATGGGGCAGCGCTCGGTGGACTCGCGCGCGAGCATCACGAGCCTCTGGTCGTCGGACGCGAGCCGCAGGGACTCGGACCTCGGCAGGCGCATCGTGCTCGGGCAGCGCTCGATCGACTCGCGCGCGAGCATCACGAGCCTCTGGTCGTCGGAGGCGGCGAGCAGGCGCGACTCCGAGGCGATACCGGAGCACGGGGCCGAGTCGAGCGACTCGCGCGCCTCGTTCGCGAGCGCCGGCTCGGAGGCGGGGCGCCGCTGCTCGGACTCGCTCGCCAAGAGGAGGAGGAGCTCGGCGGCGAGGAGCTCGCAGGGCAGGAGGAGCGCCTCGAGGAGAGTGCCTTTGATCGGCGACAGGAGGAGGACCACCGGGAGGTTCGTAGCTCGCGGACACGCCCACCGATGCTCGTCACGCCCATAATTTATTTCCCTACAGGCAACTTTAGCATTTATATGACCCTCCCTTAATAACCTTAAATTTTCCAGAAAGGTGGAGCTTTTACCAGAGATTCAACGACACTCCACACTAGTAACATTGCCACATGATAAACATATTTATTAATATGTAATAAAAAATATCGATGATCGATAGTGTAAAAGCGTGCCAAGTGACCTTCGCAGACGGACAGGTCGATATCATTTTAATTCCGATCGCTGACGAAAACCTTATGAAATATTTCAAACGACCGATAAAACCCCTTCCCCATGCCATATTTTAGACGAATAGACGATTTAAAAAACCCTACCTACGTACCTACCCTACGTTTACCCATAATAAACCCACCACCATTGTACATATCCTTATCACTCCCGTCTGACATGAATCCTCGAGATAATACGTTCGCACATAATAACGGATTAACGTTCACGACAATCCCTAAGGGTACGGATCGCCCCCGAAGCCCCTAATCAAACCTTAACGAAAATCAGTCATACCACTGTTAGCGTAAATATAATTGTTCCAGCTGGAGGAGTCCCTCGGTCGATTTTCCGTAACTCCGCATCGGAGTTACCCCGCGATAAACTTTCCTCCCACAGGAAATTGTATCCCGGCCGACTTCCACGCCGGCTATTTATTTCCCGGACGCTCGAGGAGACGCGGCTCATCGATTCCCCTGGGAACCTTTACGATTATTTTTTTAGCGGGATTTTCTCCCGTCTCCGACGGGTTTTCCCTCTACGTTAAGGACAGGAAAACGTTCGCACGGTCCGCTAGGTTTAATAATCGCGGGTTGCGCAACGAATCACGAGAATTACAAGTTCGATGTGTATTGGTGCGTGTCGTATAATTTTTATTTATTTACTGTTTGCCACGTTCTTTTAGCGAAACATGAAATCACTTCTCGGATCAAAGAGGGGCGGTTTCAAAAAATTGTAAAAAATTTGCTGAATCTCCAATTTAGCTGAAACTCTCCAGATTCATTTATTAAGGCCTACTCTATAGACTCGCGAAGTTTCGTTTGATTAGCTTAAGTAATTATAGAGTTACTGATGAATGAATCTAAGCTGCACTTAAGGTCCTAGTTTCGGCAAATTCAAAAATTCCCAAAGAATTAACTGAAACTCCAATTTAACTGAAACTGTCCAGATTAATTTACTAATGCCTACTCTATAGACTCGCGAAGTTTCATTTGATAGGCTGAAATAGTTATAGAGTTCTTGATGAATTAATCTTAAGTTGTACAATAGATCCTAGCTTATTGGAATTCAAAAACTACTAAGAAATTAACTGAAACTCCAATTTAACTGAAACTATCCAGATTAATTTACGATTGCCTACTATGCAGACTCGCAAAGTTTCGTTTAATTAGTTGAAATATTTATAGAGTTATTGACGAATGAAACTATTCTGCATTTGGACTTGTAGTTTTGACATATTCAAAAATTCGTAAAAAATTAGCTGAAACTCTAATTTAAATGAAACTCTTCAAATTCATTTACCAAGGCCTACTCTATAGACTCACGAAGTTTCGTTTGATTAATTGAAAAATTTATAGAGTTATTGATGATTGAAACTAAAATGCACTTGGACTCGTAGTTTTGACAAATTCAAAAATTCGTAAAAAATTAGCTGATAACCTGATTTAACTGAAACTTTCTAAATTCATTTACTAAGGCCTACTCTATCGACTCGCGAAGTTTCGTTTGATTAGCAGAAACAGTTATGGAGTCATTGATGATTGAATCTAAGCTGTACTTAAGATAATAGTTTTGACAGATTCAAAAATTCGTAAAAAATTAGTTGAAAATCCAATTTAACTATAAGTGTCTAAATTCGCTTAATAAAGCCTACTCTTTAGATTCACGGAGTTTATATGTTGTACTTGTACTCATAGTTTTGAGAAGTTTAAAAATTCTTAAAATATTTGGGGGCTTCATAGAAATATCGTGATTTTTATGTGTTACCGCGAGGTCTCGTGAGAAATCTAATGACGTACGTGTAGAAGGAGCCCAATCTGAAGGTCGACACAGTGGCAGGTCGTGAAGGAGTGGGGTTAGAGGAAAATATTTCTTTTCTCAAAAAGTAGAAGGGAATGACAAGATTTTCGTTTGACCAACGACGATTTTCAAGCTTACACCCTCTCATGGAAAATTGTATTTTCAGGAGGGATAACTTTTTAAGGGATTGTTTCCTCGTAAGTATAATTGGTGTCATATATACATCGTTGGTCCAAACTTGATATTCAATAAGACAAATGCCAGAATTAGTTTGTGGTTAAAAAATTGAAGTATAATTGTGAATGTTCGTGGATATTCCAAATGCGAAGTTTTGCTGCCGGAAAATTTTATAAATTTCTAGTGTAATTCACGAATCTATTGTCGCATGTAACATTACACAAGTTCCTCTGACGTCACACCAGTCACAGACCGATCCCTCGCACTTAATAACACTTAACGTTTACATAGAACGATTCCGTCCTTGCCGTGGTCAGTCATCGATACATTTCCCTGCCTCGTCATCGTCGGGCATTAATTAAACGAAGAGATAAACAGAAAAATAAAACGTAATGACACGGTGTATGTATGCGTGCGTCGGCACGACTATCGCTTAATCGGCATCGAAATCACGAGGAGATTACGTATTATCTTATCGGAGTAAATTGTTTATTTACGTTCGCCGTGGGCTCCTCTCAGTTCTGACTTCTCGGTCGAACTAACCTCTACGACAAATGTTTACGGAATTACGGGCGACGTCATGTTAGTCAAAAAGCAGAAACCGCGGCAGCCGATGCGGATCTCGATCGGCAGGAACCCGAGGAGGTTCTCGGATTTTAACTTTAACTACAGGAACAGGTAAAGCAGGGACGAAATCGTCGATCGCACGGTATAATTACGTTAATTTGCACAAGGGTACGTTTATTTTATGCGGCGAACCTGTGAAACGAAATATTTTTTTTGATCGCACGGTATAGGAACGTTATTTTCGGTCGCATGGTATATGTAGATTGTTTTTTACTGGGAGGGGGTTCGAATCGAAATGTTTTTGCTTGGGCGCATGGTTCGACGGGCAGGGAAAAGCTCAAAAACATGGTAAAACGTGGTAAGTTTGACAACCATGTGCTGAAAGCATTGCGGCCAAAAATTCTCGATTTTTTCGGTTTTTCCAGTTTATTTCGAAAACCAAAGGTCATGTGAGGAAAAGTTTTAGGCAAAAGTTGTAGCTAATTAAATTACCTACCCATCAGTGTCAATAACGGTATAGGTGGCGCCACTAGTTATCGAGATATAACGGTTAACATCACTAACGGTCGGTAAAATCAAAATGGCTATGAAATCAAATAAAAATTCGTAATTCTTTTGTTTTTGCTCTGATGGAAAAATGTTATAAAGATTTTTCGTAGAGCTTGAAATGTTCTGTAACTTTTGTATTTAACATTTTTCTATGTAACTCACGCAAAAAAAGTTATATGCGTAAACTTAATAATTCCATATTATTACATATAGCAGAACTAAAAAGCTATATGTGAGGTGGGGTAGAATTTTAAACGTTCGTCGCTTGTTTAGTTATTTGAAAACACACACTGAATCTACAATCTACTATAAAAAAATTTGAAGAGAAAGTAAATTTTTGTCCCCAAACAGGCATCAAGTGCCTTATGAACGAAATTCATGCACTTCTATCATAAGGAAACGCCCTCCTTGGTTTGCCACTAAAATTTTACAACCTCTTTTAACACTTCCCAATACCACACACATTAACAACATTACGAACACAAGGAAAAGCAATTAACAAAAGTACATCATGGTACGTATCGCACAGTATGTGTTATCAAGTAGCTTTTAACGTGCGTGCTGTTATCGCTTTTCCTCTCTCTCTATCTTTCCTGTTTTGATTTTAAATTAAATAACGTTTTCCAGGCTTGTACAACACAAATGGATTTTCGATGAGAAACTGACTTATCTCTGGATTTAAAAACGATACTTCGACGTCCCTTAACGACAGTTCTAATTCCCAGCATAATCGTTTTTATCTCGTAATGCTTTCTATTGAATTTATCGCGGCTGAAACTACAGGTTACGTAAACAATCGGTTTACACACACAGAGTAAGCACACGGTGCACTTAAACCTCTATGTTTTCCTCGAAACCTATATCTGCCTTGACAACATGGCGTTACCAGGACGCAGGAAGAGAAAAATGTGTCATATTTCTATGAAACGCCTTGCGTCTTCAACGGAACGGCAAACTCACGATATAACAATGCTCGAAACCATGCGACGCTCTTCCAGATTTGAAGAGAATATAGGACATGGGATATTTCGGTTAAGGACTGCCTCTTATAACTCGAATGACCCCACTAACAGTTTCAAAACAAATTTAGGATTAGTCATCGATAACGATGGTAAAAGTGGTACAATGGGACTAGCCTAAAGACTACGATTGTGTGTTCCGTGTATCCGATGCGTACTAGACAAGGTAGAAGTGAAAGAGGTCATGTGATCGATCTGTGACGCTCGCTATCGCTCGCTAGGTGGCGTTACCAATACTGAA
This sequence comes from Cryptocephalus primarius, assembly GCA_963576515.1. Taxonomy (NCBI): domain Eukaryota; kingdom Metazoa; phylum Arthropoda; class Insecta; order Coleoptera; family Chrysomelidae; genus Cryptocephalus; species Cryptocephalus primarius. Next base: position 1,070,908 of record OY754949.1, on the reverse strand, counting down.
ATGAAAAAAAATATCGGGTCTCTGACGCCCTGCACTTTTACTAATCTTTGCCCTTTGTCGTTTCAGTTTCGATGTGGAGAACGGGGCGAGCCCGGGCAGGAGCCCCCTGGACGGGGCCGCGTCCCCCTCCTCCGGCCTCGTCCTCCAGAACCTCCCCCAGAGGAGGGAGAGTTTCCTCTACAGGTCTGACAGCGACTTCGAGATGTCGCCCAAGTCGATGTCGAGGAATTCTTCCATCGCGAGCGAAAGGTGAGTGGGAGCGTCAGCTCGGACGCGAAACGGCAATGTATAGAATTTGGGGGGGTTAGAATTCACCGAGACTTGAAATTGAGGAAATCGTGAAAATCTCGTCCTTGAAGATGATCCTCCGGGGATCATTTGGAGTTTTAAAAATTCAGTACATTGTTTGTTCAAAATGTTATTAGCATTCGCATCCATAAAACCTCACCGCAGTGATTAAGAAGCCAACTTACCGTTTCTTTAAAATATTTCACTCTTTTATGAATGCAATTGCATTGCTACGCTTGCAAGAACACATGTACTTCCCCCATACAGACTGTCTGTAAAATTCGCCACTGCTGGCTTCTATCGATACACATCGGCGATTCGACCGCCACCTGTTAAACACTAGCGGTACTAACGACCACATTAACGGCCAATACCGTTTAAAGTAGATTCCTTCACCTTTCGTTATTCAGTGATTGTTTTTTCTTTAAATCGCCTTCTCTGTGATTTTGCAGATTCAAGGAAACCGAAAATATTTTGGAACGATCGTATGTATACATTTTTTAAGCTGTTCTGCATGGCATGCTAAATCGATTAGAGAGATGCTAATCAGTAGAATTATTGATTTGGTAGTTTAATTAATTTAATTGCTTGACAGTAGAGTAGTCTGATTTACGCTTACCGAAATCCTAAAGTTGGACCTGTCGTCGGTTACCATCGGAATTTTGTGTAAACTTTACGAAAATCTCGTGAATTAACGAATTTTCTTTAAACGATTCCCGCTTTAATTGAATCAATTTTTTTATTTTTAATTTTAAACAGGTTTAAATGATTTATCGCTACGATTAGATTTAGACAGCCTTAACCAAAAACAATTTGGAAAATTTGATCATTCGACAAAAATTTTTATCTTCATTTTGAGTTGCTCTTCTCTTCAGACTTTCACAAGTTTTAAGCAGTGCATATGTTCATCAAATTTTAACGGGTCGATTAAATTGTGTACGAAACATAATATTTATTTCAAATATTTCACTTTATTAGAATAACTTAAAGCATCAGTTAAATTTGACACATCGAAATACAATCGAATTTCCGATAATCCTTTATCTGCTCTTTAGAATCTCGCAAGTTCCTGTTCTTACCCTCGCAGTAATTAACCGGGGCGATTAAATTTTGACAAACACCACCAAATTTTCAATCAAATAATTCGAAAAAAAAATCAAATTACTGATCTTGCCTATCTTCGCTTATAAATCTCACTTATTCTAAAGGCTTTAATTGTTTAACGGTAATAGTTTAACAAGTCGATTAACTTTTGATGAAATGGACCAAATTGCAGCCCTCCATTTTGTCGTCGTAATAATTTAACGGACCGATTAAGAATCGGACAATTTTAATGAATCAGAATTTTAATCGTGCCTGGCTCTTGCATATTTTGAGGACATTGTTATTTGTTTAACGAATCGTCTATATTTCAACTAACGGGTCGATTAAATTTTAACCAACCAAGTCAGATTACAATCATAACGTTACCGGTGCTGATTGAAAATGTTTCTGATGGAAACAGTTTTAAATCCTGATCTTGTCGGGGAATTCCGTCAATTATAAACTCGTTGGTTTAACGGGTTGATTAAATTTTGACAAACCGAAATGAATTCCATATTTCATTTATGGTAGTAATTTAACGGGCCTGTTGAAGGTACGATAAATGGAGACGGTTCAAAATCCGGATCTTGTTCGTCTCGTCTCGTGACTGGTAAACGTGTCGGTGGTGGTAGTTTAACGGGCCGATTAAATTTTGAGGAACCCATCGAAATTGCGTTTTCAATTTTGTCATCGTAACGTTTTAATTGGTCGATTGATGATTCATCTTTCTAGTGAATTTCGTACTGCTCAGCGCGTCGGTAATAGTATGACGGTGCGATTAAAATTTTGTCATTAGGTACGTTTTCGGTAGCCGCGATTATCGCTATCTGTTTCTATGATTCGATGCATATGTAATTAGTATAGTAGCGCAAACGTTTAAAAATATGCCAGATACCCAGGCCTTAATTAATTTTTATCTCATATGTAAGTACGTATGTATACTATACACTCTCAAACATACACACCTCTAAAATAGTAACAGATCATTAAGATAAGATAAGCTTGTCGTAATTAAAAGGGACAGGATTACATTATGCTAATATCTATCGATTTACGGGGCGAATACACTAACGCACACCTTCATAGCAAATTAAAAATATTATCTTAAGTAAAAATACCGTAATCTAATAATAACTTTACGGCGCGCGCGGGAACAATGCGAAACGTGCCGTAAAAATAATTTTACTCGAACAAACTCCCGACGGAGATAAATCGAAACCTGATTACAATCCATACTATTCGGTCCTTTGATCGTGCGAGATTAATAGGGAAGAAAATCTCCCCTCTCGCTTCCAATTTACCGAGCACTTTAACTTTCCCCTTTGCGGGTCCGCATCAGACGCGACGTGTAGGTTGTAATTTAATCGTCCCTCTTCGTTTTACATATTTAAAAGCCCACAATACTATCGTGACGTGGGGCTCATTGCGCCTCGTGACGTCAACGACAGTTGGTCTGTCCAGACGAATTCTACCCAGGAATCCAATTATAAAGCTTCTCATTAGTTACTGGAACAAACCTACACGGTTATGGGTCCAATGGAACATGGTGAAAATTCGAAAAAGGATAACGAAACTCGTCATTGGTTGGAATCACTTCAGGACCTTCGCTGGAACAAACCCAGTGGCTTCATGAATTGAAAATGGACATGGGAGCTTCTCATTGGTTGAAATTGTGATTCTCATCAACAACCCCATTAGAAGGTAATCGATATCCTTGCCCAATGGGACGTATCGACTCAGTAGAAATCATCGTTGATTCATTGGTTGAAATCATTTTGACGGTCGTTATGATACGATCCTGTCCAATGACGAGGTGTTTTCATTGGTTTAAATCGACATGTCGGTTGGAAGGAATTTAAGAAAAATTTACGGATGACGTTTCAAGGAAATCAATCTTGTAATAAATACTTGTCAGGTTTTGTTAACGTTCAGTTCGCGTGAAAATATTTTGATTACGCCTGATCTCGCACGTAGGGATGTTATTTTGATGAACTCTTGGCTAAATATTTGGTTATTAAAAGTGATGCGTTCCTGTGTTATACTGTTAATTTATCGGAGAAAATGGAGCTTTTAAATAATGTATCCGTTATAAGTGCCATTTTTCCAAAATTTCAGTCAGGTTTTTCAAATTGAATTTTAAGTCACTAACTTATTTTTTCGTTTGTAAAACATACCCTCTGGGATATTCCGCTTATATATTCCAATTGGTAGAAATCACCCTCAAACCGAAAATATTTTGGATTGATCCCTAAGGACTTGGCCGAAACATTTTGAACCCCAAGTCGATAATTATACATCCTGTAAATAAACCCTGCTAATAAGGACTTTTCCACTTTTCGAACATCCCTGATTTCCGAAATCCCGCAGCTCCCGGAGCTTCGCCTCGCTCCCGCCGCCACAGATGGCGCTGCCCCCCCCCTCTCTCTCTCTCTCTCTCTCTTCGTCTCTCTCTTCCTCCCGTCATCTCTGTAACTTCCGAACTGCCGAATCCCTAGCAGTATGACGGCGACGGCGACGGTGGCGCGTCACGACGCTCCGCTCCCTGTCTCTCCTCTTCTCTCTCCCGCTTTCCACGTCGACGTCCGGAACCCGTTCACGGTTTTCTCCGAGAAAACAAGCGAGAACTGATCCCAGTACCGAAGAGTGCCGTGGAGTGTTCCCCCCGCCTCCCCACTACGGGTTATGCAATCTCCCCCCTCGAACGGGATTATTTTCGGGAACGAGAGGGACGTGTGTGTGTGTATGTGAGAGTGTGTGTGTGCGCGCGCGGTTATTTTTATTTTTCCGGCCAATCGTGTGCGATACTTAATCCAAGTCGGTTTCGATTGTAAGTTTTAAGTCGGGACCGCGAAGACGGGCTGTTCCCTAGGGATTGTTCCTGGGGTATGTGAAGAGTCTGAGGATCGAAATCGAGTTTTCTGTTTTGTATATCAAAGCGCGAGTTGTACGTTGAGAAAAACGCCTTTTTTTGCCTGGAATGAACTTGTTTGATGTGAAGGATGCCTTCAAAACTAATTTACTGAACTACCCAGAAAATTGTTTGCGGGTGTTTCCCATTGAAATTCCCTTTATTTCTTCACAAAATTCGAATCAGACATCATCAGACAATCAGATGAAAAAATCTAGTAATCGAATCGAAAAAGATAATTTCAATTTAGTTCCTTAAAATCCTGGAATAAAGATTATAATACCATTCGTACCTTCGTTAACTTTAGCCACATTGAATTGAAATTTAATTTCCTTCTATGAACCCTTAATGAAAACCCCGAATATCCCTATAATGATCACAATAACACATTTATCCAGGATTTCTGGATTTATACACATCCATAATACTTCCCGGATTTCTACCCGTTAGTCCTCCGCCTTAATTAAACGGGACTCTATCCTTCCCCCTGCAGGGTTGATATCTCTGTTTTACGCTTCGTTGTTTACCTCCAGTCGAAACGCAATTAAAGTTAATTAGATCATCGACAGAGGACATATTCAATTCAATCGGAGTAATTAAAAGGGGAGAGGAAAGTTCGCTCCTGGACTTTTTCGGCGCTGACAATAATACTTCTTGTGTCGATTCAAGTCGAGAGATCAAGCGGGATAATTAATGGGAAAGATGTTTCGTCGAGTGGGAAAATTCCTGGGGATGTAGGAGGTCATCGGGAAATTCTCAAAATGTCGATTGAGACGATTCTGTCATCGATACTTACCGGAAGATTCGTAAACCGAAAACTTGAAGAAATGATCAGAACCGTTCTGAACTAATAATGCAGTGCTTAGTCCCTGGGAGCTGAGCACTAATTTAAGTCAAGGATGCTCACAAGCTGAACTGCTCAGAAATGTGTTGTTCTAGTCTCTATTCTAGCATTTCCACTGACACTGATTATGGGAATTTAATAGGTGCAAAATTCTACAGGACATGGGGTCATAATTCAATACAGGGGACGCTCACGTTGTAATTTTGAAAATTTTGTCAAAATTCTTCTGAACCGACAAAGTGCTTGTTAGTTCATTGGGTCTTGAAGCTTTAGTTAAGTTCAAATTGCTCAGGAACCAGAACGCTCAGAACTGTAAGAATGATCCATGCCTGTTTTTTTTTTTTAAGGTGGTAATTGCTCAAAATTGCTCTTCAGTACAATTATTCAGCACATTCAGCAAAGTAATTTTCCAAATTGATTGAAATTTATTAAAATCAAGTAGAATTTCCCATTTTCTTTTCAGTTGTCCTTCAAACAAGCCATTGACGACTGACAACCGACGTCATTTCCTCTATAAACTCCTCCACATCACACAACAATAAACCAACAAATATTTTGTCATCTTCATTACAATACGTAATATAGCCCCTCGTGAATAATTACGAGTTTGTAGGTCAATAGTTTAATGGTTATTTCTCACATGTCCCAGTTCATCTCGTCTCCCTTTTGAATTATTTAATGGTTGCCCACGTTGCGGCTGTTTGATCGAATTTAGACACGATGATGTGATGGAAAAAAGTGACAACCCCCCGACTGTAATTTTCATATCGGGATAAGCAAGTGTTTTTCGTCGAAGGGGTCGGATCGATGGGATATTTATGAAAGTGTAAGGGAAATAATCTGTCATAATAACCTCCAGAAGGCAACCAAACCCGCGAAAACAAAGAAATTCCAGGCAAATCTCACACGCACCGTCCGCTCCCTGACTCTTCCGGACTCGACGTCCCCCCCGAAACCCGCAGTCGCACCCGTCCGCGAAGTAGAATTATGTGACTCGCCCACCCTGGCCTCGTGCGGCGCCCCCTCGACCCCCCCTCGCTCCCCCGTCGCCAAGCAGCGCGGCTCGCTCTCCAGGTCCTCCCTCGGGAACTGCTCGAGCCCCTCGCTGCTCATGTCGGAGCAGACGACGACGGCCTCGGCGTCCACCTCGGCGGCGGCGGCGGCGGCGGCGGGGGACTCGCCCCTCCGCCTACCGAGGACGCTCTCCACGTCCGCGCTCCGAGTCAAGCCGAGGCAGTCCTTCTGGGACAAGTTCTGGAACGAGCGGAGGGAGAAGCAATAGTGAGTCCCGTATAGGCAACTCACGATACTCGTGTACAAGTGATTGGTATTTTGAGTTGCCTAACATCGCGACCGGTTTGTGTTTCATGGCGTTCATCTTGTCGTTGGATATACCTGTATCTAAAGGGGAAATCTAATTTAGAAGGTGTAGTAGAAGAGGGAGAAGCATTAGTGAGAATCTCTACATGGGGGTACGGTATATCCAGCGGGAAGGGAAACGGTGGGCAACTCACAATACACGGTTTCAAGCGATCACATGCATTGCGCTTAGTATTTTGAGTTGCCTACTTTCGTGACCGGTTTATGTTCCATGGTGTTCATCTTGTCTTTAAGGGGAGTTTACAATGGAATCTAATTTATAAGATGTAAATAAATCGATTAAGGGTGTGGATGTTCTGTAGGGAAGAGTATTTAGAAGTAAGTATCCAACGACGGTAACATTCATGCGGAAATATTATTATTATTAAAGTCTAAACAAAGACTAGAATTAGGATCTGGAAGATCCTTATTAGATTGTTCCCTATGGAGTTTAGATCAGATTCAAGGGAATGGTTCGTAGGGAAGAGTGTAAGGGATATTCTAAATGCATGATAGATTATGAGGCAAGATTTATTTCGAGGGAAACGATGACCATCCATCATAGAAAAGTTCACGGGAAAGTTTCCATCCAATTATTTTGTTGCGAGGCCGGGTGGAAATTAAAATTCTGATGGTGACGTCCCGTCGGGATATCCGAAAGATAAATAACACGTGTAGACTAAGGTAATAAGGTAATAAACGAGATTACAGATAATATTCCGACCTTAGTATATGGAAGAAAAATTATTTCTAGTAGTTACCAAACCTTCTAAAGGATAACAAGTACGTGTACTTTTATACAGGACTGTACCTTTGGTATAATGACAGTTCGGATATCGTAAAGTCGTTACACAGGTCCGACTTCACCTTCTCGCTTTACTGGTCCGATCTTCGATCGATCCCTAATCCGCATTGCGTCCGGGATTGTCTGTTTTCCGTCCACACTTCATCCCCCTCGGAATCATAACAATTAACTCTCATTCGGGAATACGTGCCGTATCTCGTTTTCCAGCGGGAAAGGGACGAGGATTGCACTTAATTACGCTTTTGTTTTCCCGGGGAAGAAAGGAACGAAATGCATCTCCAGCCGAGTGGAAATGCTGTTGCAGCGGATATCGACCCTTTCGTTAATTTTAAAATTCCAACTCTAAATGAAGCCGATTTTTATGAAATCTCGATGAGTTTTCTTGTAAAATGCATAGTTTTCTTTTTCGAGAGGCGAAGTTGCTAGTAAATTATCGAACAAGGACGAAAATATCTGCAACCCTTTTTAGCTAGTAACGCATGGTAGCACATCTCGCCCTTAGAGCTGCGGACGATGCCTTGAATTTCTTTCCTCTCTGTTTAAGCTGCCTGTCGAAATGGCCTAGAAGGAAGTAGCAATAGTATTAGTTTGTTTGTTTTTGGTTAGTTTGTCATTTATTTGGTGTTGTGTAAATACTACTAAAATAGTCCAGTAAAATAAGCTCAAAACCTTCAACAGGTTTGATACTTGACGTGTTGAAAGTTACAGCCATCATAAGCTATAATTAACAAGGCGTCCTAATTGTTTCACTACCATAGATGACTTGTTCATAGATACTTCGTAGTGCTACTCACAAGGTGACGTCAGCTGCGGGAATATTTTGCGCGATATCCTATCTTCTCTTCCATTGTATCATGCGGTTGTATAGAAAACGACTTTCTATTAAGCCGCAGTTTTCTGTAGGAGAAAATCGAATTGGTTTTCTTTGTGTAAGGGTTGTGAAGTTATATTCGCAAAAATGCCGATACCTCGAAAATGACCCTTTCGACTTCCCCCGCGAGTTTCCCCTAAACACGTAACTTCCCCCTCCGTTCCCATGGAAATTAATTTTTTGTTCTTCGGGGGGGCCGTTGGAAATGGAATCTCGAGTGGGGGAACAAAGAGATCAGCATTAAATATTCACCTTAATTAAAAACCGCAGAGAGCGATAAGGGATCGATCGTAGACTCGAGTCCACCCTTTCATCCCTTCGTCTTCCACGAGGGTCCTTCAAGTGGGGAATCTGAAGGTTCGGTTTTAGTTTTAGATTTTGATTTGTCGTTTGCTGGGTGTGTTTTTGCATTTCTCAGGTGTTTATGGTGATGATTCATATTTGTTTTATTTTGCAGTCATGGTGAAGATCTCATCGTAACTCCGTTCGCACAAATTCTTGCCAGTTTGCGCAGCGTACGTAATAATTTTCAATGTCTCACCAATGTGCCCTCAAACAAGTAAGTATAAAACACTATAGTCCCTTAATAAAATAACGGACATCCCTCGTACTTATTTAAATGACATCACCAACGTCGGTTGATTGAATTTTCTTCCCGTAAAGTTCGAAATAAGAAAAGTTCACAAGTACAGCCGTAACAATAATCGTATAACTCGTGAATCCGACGAAAATTCCTTCTTTTCCCATAACTTTATTATAAAATAAAGAAGGAATTTAATAATAATCCTATCTCTCTCCCGTCTCAGGTCCCGAAGGTCGTCGGGAGCAGCCGCTATGGCAACCCCCCAACCGAAAAACCTTACCCCCGGAGGTGAGTAATTTTTTTTGTAATAAGGATTTTAAAAGGGAAAAAACCTCGTAAAATACTACTTTTTTGCCGGTGTCTCTTTTTTTTTGGTTAATTGATTAATTACTTGCGGGCAGATTTAATCGTCCATAAAGGCGACAGGGGGCGTTTTTAATAAAAGGTGGTTTCGAGTTTACGAGGGAGTAAAGTTTATAGGAGATTTACGGTAGTAAATGGCCTTCCCTCGAACTACGTGTTCGAAGCTTTTTTTAAGGCGCTTCTATACCCATGTAGAGCGTAGTTCCAATGTAACTCGCTTGAAAATCGATCGATTTTGATGTGGTTTGTGGCGAATTGTTCAGAATTGATCAGAGTGTGGGACTGCTATTAATATTTTTTAAATTCAAAAAAAAATCGGTCGAAAATGGATAAACAGAAGGAAAATGGACTTTATTTAATGGAAAAAAGTTCTTGCACGAAATACAGTGAAAATCTCCCCTAGGAAAGCGCCACTACAAACACATCAACGTATTAATTATACTACAGGTCCCAATAAATACGTATCAGGCATTAGAATCATATGAACTAATTTCCTCGGTCGGTTTTTTATGTCGTCATTGGGGCATGGGAACTAATTGCACCAATCAATACATCTGTTGGATTTCCCTGGGATTTCGATTGGGAAAGCTTTTAATTAACGCGGGACGTGCGGCCTCACATTTGGCGAACGCGCGGGAAATCCGCCATTTACGCGAACGTTTCTGCGACTCTCGTCAGTTGATTCGTCGAAAACGATTTTTCTCCTTAGGAGGAATCCGTGGACGCGGAAGTGATTCGTCGTATTGAAATTCGATATTTTCGAAATAACGGGAAATTAATTTACTCCGACTCTCCAATTATCCCCTATCAAAATTAGTGGTCGTGAATAACCGGGGAGGGCGTTGTAATCCGAGGCACCTTCGAAGGTCCTAAGGGAACACAAGGGCTCTTGGCTATTTTAGTATGATTTGAAATATATTTTGTGACGGTAGTATCTCGATTTCAATTGGTCGAATTGGCATATAAAATATAAATGAGATATTTCGACCCTTCGTAACACATTTCACGTAGATGAAGGGATTTCAAGTTGAGGACGCAAAGTAGGCCAAAGGTGGTGTCGGGGTCAGACAGGGGCAGTCGCGTACGAGCTTTGAAAGGCAGCACTGGTGACGTTCTCCCGGTCCATTTTGCCGTACGAATATCGGAGTTTCTTCCTGTTGAAGCTGAGATTTCTTCTGAGTATCTTTCCAGTTAAACTGAGGGTTTTTCTGAGTATCTTCCCTACCCCTGACAAATCGCCACAAATTACGCCATTTCATCACTCCGTAGCTTCGTGAATCCATGTAAAATTTTAAATTTATGGCGTGCTATATAATGGCGGAGGTACCTATGCTTTCGCCATTATATCGATTCACCCTGTATCGGCGACGTTTATTGAAACATTAAGTGTGTTTCGAAAGGGGAAACACAGTGTGTGCTCGTAGTAATCCTGCGTTTAATCGCACAATAAAATCGAATTTTGATCGATTTCACAAAAAAAAAAAGTTTTTTACAGCTTACGTTTATTATTTTGTATCGAGTGAGGATTTAGAGATTTCACACGATCGAGATGATTTATTGTGTATCTAACAATAAATTTAACTTGTCGTTTTTGTAAATCTAATCTTCCATCTGAAGTGCTCCAAAACAAAATCCTTTTCAACTGTAAAACATACCACATGTGCAAAGAAATATAACTGCGATTTTGGGGCCTCATTTTTTTTGTGTGTAATTACAGTAATCTCCGCAGATTAATTAAATGGCGGTAATTCCTTGATTAAGCTAGTATTTTCTTTCTGGTGAACGTAATAAAAGTCGTTTGACTTTATTGCGCCATTAAAACGCGTCGACTACCGAAACTGTCTTTCCCCTTACTAATAAATGAGTAAATAATAAACAGTAAAACACATCAGATACACATCAAGGTAACCTTGTGAGAAGAAATTTGGAAGTTAAACTTATTAATTAATTAAAACTTTTTTAAGTATCGCTATATATATGATACATGTTGAGATTTTCAGATTTTCTCGAGGCAAATGAAGTTTGCTGAACCCTTTGAGTGTTTCTATATACTTCTTGAAACTATTTTTAGTTTTATCCTTTTCTTCTCTTAAGGAAAATCCTTCAGGAATCCCTTTAGGTTCTTGCGGACTGAATTTTCTGATAGAATGGATGTATCTTCTTTGTGAAAATTGATTCTCAACAGAAATCTCCTAAGAGTTCTGTAGGAGAAACTTGTTCAGATTTCTGGATTTTCCTTGGAAATCCGGGAATGGGATGGGAAATTCTTGGGTCTGTTTGATGGTGATTTTGCGCTTTTCTGGATGCTTCTTGAAACTATTCGTAATATTTTCGTTTTCTTCTATTAATTTTAAGGAAAATCCTTCAGGAATCCTTTATAAGGTTCTTGCAGATCTGGAGGCTTTTATCACAGATATGCTGCTTTTCAGGATAAATTTTCTTTTGAAATTTAATCTTCAAAAAAAACCTCTTAGAAGTTCTGTAGGAGGTTCTTATTAAGATTTCTGAATTTTTTCGAGCAAATGGAAATTCGCTGGACGCTTTTCGTGGAAAATTTGGAATATATTATGGAGCATTCTTCAAGAATCCTTTGTGAGATTCTGGATCTCCTGGAGGCCTTTTTTCCGAAATTTCTTTATGAAATTTGACTTTCGACAGGAAAATTGCTGGATTTTCTCAAATTATAACGATTTTCCTGGGTGATTTTGGTGGAAATGGTGCGTCTCTGGATGCTTTTTTTAAATTTGCTTAGCGGTCTATAAAATATGTGCTAATGTCTCTAGATTTTCTGGATCGAATGCGTCCCTGCACGCTCCTTTTTCCTTTTTTTTTTTCGTTACGAGTTTTATTTTTAAGGAAAATTATTCAAAACTGCTTTATTGGTTACTTTCACCTTTCTGGTTCCTCTTAAATGACGGGGCTATCCCAGTACGCCTTTGGTATAGATTCAGTGCATTTCTGGATAATGCGGTAAACTTACTAACTTGGGCTTTAGAACTTTTCTACTTTATTTAGCACATTTAGGCCATAAAATCAATTTGCATCAAATAGAACAAATCCTGGAAGATCATCATTTTCTACTCAGAAGCTTTTAATATTTGAAGGCACCTTCCAGGATTTGGAAGAGCTGAAGAAAATGCAACATTTTTGAGAAGTTTTGAAATATTGAATGCAGCCTGACATAATAGAGGGCGTTACATTAGTTTCTTCTGCACTCCGCATGATTTGCATACTTTCATACTTTTAACGTTACAAATCCGAATCTTTTTTGCCAGTCTCGATCGAACCAATTAATTATTTTAAAAAAAAATAACAAATCGAACGGTCCAGCCAGGTAAAGTTGAATGAACGTCGGGATAAATCCGCGTCGTAATCGATCAGGAAAAAATTCGAGATTTCCTTAAAACAAGTCGCCTTTCTAAATATAAAATCATTGTGTACGTGCAGCCTTGAATGCTGGAGCGTTCGTTTATTTTCGTATAAATAATAACAAAACAAACATACAACACCGCGTTTATATGTTAAGGGGAACATCTAGAAGATTCGGAGTTTATCGGCGTTTACGTCACTGCGCATACCACATACACTAAACGTGAACGGCCAGAGCATCATCCGTTAAGAAACGAATCATAATGATAATATATCGTTATAATTATAATTTTTCTTCAATTCGAATTCCGGATGGGAACGCTATTATTATTAATAATAATATTTTTTAGAGGTCAGGACGCACCTTAATGACGTACACGTCAGTCAGTTCCACTAAAAATTCTTCGACTGACGGAATTTCGATTTTAATAACCGCCTCTTCGTTAAGTGCGTTCCAATACGTTTCCCGTTTTATTGGAGGCGATAGGATTTATTTTCAAAATCTCGCAACGTAAATACACTCAAAAATAAGTACGCAGTACGCACCTCTGCTGGCGTTCTCGTGAAGTCTTCTCCTCTAGGAAAACATCTTCCTCATTTTCTTCGATAACCTTCCCATAAATAAAATCCTTATTTTTCCGCAGACGATGCGTACATGAAGTTAGCAATGGAGACTATGGAGGAGCTCGACTGGTGCCTGGACCAGCTGGAGACGATCCAGACCCACCGGTCAGTCTCCGACATGGCGTCGCTGAAGGTGAGTCCAAACACTTTTTTGGTGTTAATGGAACAAAATATGAGTACTCACGTCTTAAATTGAATAATTCAGTACTTTTTGAGATATCTGCACTTGAAAAAGTAAGTCCACTTACCAGCCCTTCTCAGGTCTAAGGAGGAAATGATAAGATGATTGGTGTCATGTTAGAGGTGTTTTACTTTATCAGCAGAAATTCTTTTTGCAAGCACTTTTGAGCTCCAGAAATAATATGTGACGTAAAAAGGATCACATGAGAAATATTTAGTGTTACAATTCTTGTATGAATGCATTTTAGCTCCAGAAAATAAAACGTGACCAATTGTCCGGCTTGACTTACTTGTATTTATTAAAGCAAACATCGTACCTACAATTTTTTAGCTCCAAAACATAAAAAATAATAAGTAAAGTGTCACTTTTGAAGTATTTTTGATTTCCAAAATTCTTTCAATACGTCATAAAAGAAACTTCAATTTATGCACCTTCAAAAAATACCCCTGATAGTACGAGTATTAAAAAATTTACAGAACGTTGAATACATGAGTTGCACCCTTCGAGAAAATTTAAATCGGGAGTGACGGAATTGACACCTCGTAACTTCCTTGAAAATGGTTTGATTTCCAAAATTCTTTCAATACGTCATAAAAGAAACTTCAATAAATGCACCTTCAAAAAATACCCTTGATAGTACGAGTATTAAAAAATTTACAGAACGTTGAATACATGAGTTGCACCCTTCGAGAAAATTTAAAATATGAGTGGTGGAATTGATACCTCGTAACTTTCTTAAAAATCGTTTGATTTCCAAAACTCCTTCAGTACGTCATAAAAGAAACTTCAATTTATATACCTTCAAAAAATACTCCCAACAGTATGACTAATAAAAAATCTACAGGGCGTTAGGTAAATGAGTTGCACCCTACGAGAAAATTTAGGTTGGAGTGGCGGAATTGATACCTCGTAGCTTCCTTAAAACTTGTTTGATTTCCCAAATTCTTTCAATACGTCATAAAAGAAACTTCAATTTATGCACCCTGAAAAAACACTCTTAATAGTACGAGTATTAAAAAATTTACAGAGCGTTGAGTACATGAATTGCACCCTTCGAAAAAATTTAAAATGGAAGTGGCGGAATTGATACCTCTTAGCTTTCTTAAAAATTGTTTGATTTCCAAAATTCTTCAGATTTGTGAAATATTTTTTGCCTTCAATAAAGGTGTATGCTTCAGCTGCGATAAGTAGAAAATATACAGGGTGTTTCGTGAATCACCCCCATTCAGTTTATTTTCTTTTCCCTTGGGTGTAATTTGACATTTCCAATATTACTCACGCTGATAATTCTAAAGAACACATGACGTAAAGAACGTTCCCAGGAACCGTTTGTCATAAATTAATACGCGTCCGCTAAAGTTTACTTTTACGCAAAAAATTGCAAATTAATAACAAAGGAGGTGTAACGTACTTCTTTGATTACAGGTACTGAGCGATCATTTAAAACTCGCGCGTCTTCTCTTGTCGCTCTCGCTGTACTACGCGCACGCACATGTTTATAGAAAGGATCATATGTTTCGATTACGTTGTACGGATTTTTATCAGGCTCGCCCGTTACACACACACATACATACTAGCGCTGATTAATTACTAAATGCTCGCTATGACGCAAATCTGTCTGTCTTTCTCTCTCTCTCTCTCTTAGGCTAAATAGATAAAATTCGGAGATAAGATCACGAGCGCGCCCGAAGACGAAGAGATTATCGGGTCAAAAATGCAATTAAACCTTATCGTAACTTCCAAATTTTGTAAAACTTAAGTTAACTTATCTCTAAGAAATAAACATACTTAAGTGCCTCACTTAAGACACGGAACGGATTTACGAGGGGCCGAGATTACTTCAGATTCGTATCTTGGATCACACGTGTGTTGCAGTTCATTGAGGGCACGGAGTTAAAGGAAGTAATTAACGAGATAATTTAATTTAAAAAATAACGTAATTAGTGTGAAGGGAGTTTCGATGAAAATTTAATTACTTGTTTAATTGTACCGATTAAAATCTTCGGCGGGAAAGGAGAAGGCACGGTTTTCTCAAAAGGAAAGCTAAGGGAGGAAATATTTTGAATCTTGAATTTTGAAAAAAACCATTCTTCTGAGGGTAAATAGGAATATGAATGGTACTTAAAGGCACCTTCTTCTTACTTACTTTGTATTATGTTATTTCCCCTTAACGCTTTAAGAAAAATTACGTTTCGATATCTCAGTTCGGTACGGTCGTAAAAATCCCATTATATTACCATGGAGTCAGAACCTCCCCGTACCTTTCACCCCTTAGATTCCACTCATATTTAAAATCCACGCCTTTAAGCATGGAGTGAGATACCACAGAGAGACTCGTAAGGAAAAAGGTGTTAACGACTGCTATAGGAATTCTAAATCGTAACTCTTGACACTATTATATGAGTACTAATTATTTTTAATTGTTCCGCGTACGCCGCCACTGGTTTGCGGTATCGTTACAAAGACAAGTACCTACTCCAGACATGTCGAAATAAACATTAGTACCTACTTACTAATGGTCGGTACGCAACTTTGCATATTACGTTGTTGTCGATTTATTTTTGTGGTAATATTTAGGAAAAATCTGCGCACACGTCAATCGTACGCCTTTTATTCATGATTCATGGTAATTTCGTTTTGGATGCCCTGTGGGGTTTTAATTGCGAATTGTGTGTTTAGTTAGTCAAGAATGGTGTTTATTTTATTATTAATTCGGCGAGCGGGGTTTTATCAGCGACATTTTCCACGTAAACGCGTCGTAAATTTCGATTGCAATTTTTTCTTGTTTGATTTCGGTTTTTTTTTTTGGATCAAGGCCCCCCGAAATTTTACAAGTGCCATAAAAGCTTCTGTGACTTTACACGTTTGATAAATTATGCTTTAAGCAAACCCGAAGGGTAATCAAAGTATTGGAGAAAATAGGTTTTCGGCGCGGGTTCCGCGAAGCGAGTTCTATTTTAGAATGGCGCGCTAGAAAATTTTCTGAAAATTCTATTGCCGCGTACTATCGCCGTCCTCGTTGTAACGGGATCGTAAATCCATAAAGTAAAGGTGAATAGCTTACAAAACAATGGATTAAGAGTGAAATTTTATTGAAGCTGGAGGTTTAGTACGAAAAATTTTTATCTTGTTGTATGTAGGGATATTTCTAAATTGAGACGTACTAATGCTTACGAGTAATTTGCGGTTTATTACACGAATATTTCGAACAGCAATCATATTTTCTTTTCCTTGTGATAAGTTAAGGTTTTTGTTTGATAAAATATGTTTTTCGTTCATACGGCCTCGATTAAATCACAGCTTTAGTTTATTTGTAGTGAGATAACTTTCGAGTTTACCTAATTCGTTATCATTCCCATGACAGCACAAATAATTTAATTCTATTTCATTAAAACTCGGAAGAGATATCTCAAGACTATCTTGGAGAGATCAGGGAAATTTTAATTAAAATATTAATTATAATTGGAGCTGTACGCATATTTGACAGCGGATCATCAAAAAATACTCCCAACAGTACGACTATTAAAAAATCTACAGGGCGTTAAGTAGATGAGTTGCACCCTTCGAGAAACTTTAAATTGGAGTGGCGGAAATCATACCTCGTAACTTTCTTAAAAATTGTTTGATTTCCAAAATTCTTTCAATAAGACATAAAATAAACTTCAGTTTATGCACCTTCAAGAAATACTCCTGATAGTACGAGTATTAAAAAATCTACAGGGCGTTAAGTAGATGAGTTGCACCCTTCGAGAAAATTTAAATCGGAAGTGGCCGAATTGATACCTCGTAACTTACTTGAAAATCGTTTGATTTCCAAAACTCCTTCAGTACGTCATAAAAGAAACTTCAATTTATATACCTTCAAAAAATACTCCAAACAGTACGAGTAATAAAAAGTCTACAGGGCGTTAAGTAGATGAGTTGCACCCTTCGAGAAAATTTAAATTGGAGTGGCGGAAATCATACCTCGTAACTTTCTTAAAAATTGTTTGATTTCCAAAATTCTTTTAATGCATCATAAAGTAAACTTCAATTTATACACCTTCAAAAAATACTCTTGATAGGACGAGTATTAAAAAATCCACAGAGCGTTGAGTACATGAGTAGCACTTTTCGAGAAAATTCAGATCGGCAGTGGCGGAATTGACACCTCGTAACTTCCTTGGAAATAGTTTTATTTCCAAAATTCTTTAAGTAGGTCATAAAAAAAACTTCAGTTTGTGCACTTTTAAAAAATATTCCCAACAGTACGAATATTAAAAAATCTACAGGGCGATAAGTAGATGACTCTGTTGCATCCTTTGAGAAAATTTAAATTAGGAGTGGCGAAGTTGACACCTCGTAACTTCCTTAAAAATGGTTTGATTTCCAAAATTCTTCGAACACGTTCTAAAAGGAACTTCACTTTGTACACCTTCAAAAAATAATACCAACAGCACGACTATTAAAAAATCTACAGGGCGTAGACGAAGCAAAGGCGTAGGGCCTCTGACTACTGAGCTGTTCGAGCCAACGTTTCCTTCCTTACGTAAGAATAATATAAACAAACAAATAACAACATTGGCTACTTAATTAACGGCGACAGCTGAAATGACTTTCTAAAATATCGAAGCGGAATGTAAGCCTTGTTTTACATATTGACGTTTTGAATTAATAATAATAATAATATTAATCATCAGGTGATCAATAGATTTCGATTTAATGCCATTTGGAGTCAAAGGAACGTCTGCATTTTCCCGGATTTCCCAAATATTTTCATGACCAATTCCCAAGGCATTTATTGCCTGTAAATGGATCGAAACGGGTCAATAAAATCGGCGATAAACGCGAAACCGTCATACGGATTACGGGATATGCAAACAAATTACGTTCTTTGCTTTTTAAATCCGAAAACTCAAAAGGAAAAATCGCACCATTCCGAACTTTCCCCGAGGACATTATTTAATGCATCGATAAAAATTAATTTTCCCTTTCGATCGATCGTACTTCCCGTAATCAATCAACTTTGACACTTCATCGGAGGTATTACTCATTAGGATTCCTACTCGTGGTAATTGAGATGTTCTAATTATGCAAATTGACGACGTTTTGGAATAGAAATCGCCGCTTTAATTGAACTTCGGGAATGCCGATCGATTACATCGTAAACGTCGATTAATCCACATCGATCGACGAATGTATGAAGCGCGTGATCGCTCTTCCAGGAAAACGGCAGGTTTCCTTTGTTTTTCCGATGGAAATTTATATATGATTTATAATAACTAGATGGTTTATTTTACCAGGTTGGGAGAGGGCGGAGGGGTATGTTTTTGGGGGAATCGCGGTTTCTATCTCGCTCGTGAATGGTGCGTCCAAAATATAATAATAAAGATATTAGAGGAAATAGAATTGAAAATATAATCAGATTTTTCTCGTTCTTAGAACTTTTTGGCAAGCGTTCAAGATCGGATCGGGTCAATTTAGCAGGAACAAAGCACATTCGGAGCACCTCTCGTATTCCCCCAAATGTTATTTTAGGTAAATTCCAATTAAATATAATATTAGCGCGAAACTTCAGGGCAATCGGGAAAACCTCGCGGATATACATTTTTACGTAGGAGCGTATGGGGAAGAAACGGGAATTATTCCTCGTAGTGTATTTCATGAACTGTTAGTAAAGCGTAAGAGCTTCTCTATTGTATAAGTGCGAATTTTTAGTTACTTACCAAATGAAAAAGTATTTTAATCAGGAATTTGAGGTAATCGCTTTTTTGGGGGTATTTTTGGTCCGAAAGACATATTTTTGGAAAAATTTCTCTGCCTATATGTCTGTTTTTTTAAGTTGATTTACTATTTAATCCATATTGGATACTATACTCATTACCTTGACAGATCTTTTGAGGGGCCCTTTGCTCTTAAGATTTTTTGGTTTTCCTTAATTTTCTCCTAAACTGCTTTAACGATTTACTTCAATCTTTGTAGTTTAACTCAACTGTGTAATGTCTATGACTTTTATTTGAAACATTATTTTCTTAAACCGCCCTAAACCGCCACTTTACTCCTGAAAACTTTTAGTTTTTCTTAATTTTCTCCAAAAAGTCTTTAGTGATTTACTTCAAATTTCGTTACGTAAATTAACTATTCATCGCCTAAAAATTTTTATTTGAAACATTTTTTCTAAAGCCACCCTAAAGGGCACTTCACTCTTGAGAAGTTTTCTCCTGAACGACTTTAGCGATTTACTTCGAACTTCACAAAACTACTCAGTAACTTTACATGCTTGTACAGTTGCTGTTATAGTAACTAAACTAGATCAATTTTTGACCTGTTTGAATCGCTACAAAGTTTGAAGGGTTCAACAATTCTATCGTTCACTTTGAATAATATAATTTTTTAATTATACACTATGTAGGTTAGTATATCGATCCACAAACACACATTATTACCCACCGTTTTGTTTGTTATTATTATTACGTTGCGCTTCAGATTATATTCGATACAAAGTAACGATAATCAACGTAAACACTTTTTTGTTTTGATTGATAACACTTCAATATCAGGTGCGAAGGACTTTATTTTTCTGCCGTCTATATTTTGGCGGATTTTCCTACAGGTGACACTTTTCCCCGTATAAAAATCGGAACAACAAACATAATTGACACGGAAATACCTAACAATTATTAATTATCGTCGACCAAAACTTTTGCACATGCGCCAAGCCCATGACTCACTATTAAAAACGGAACAAAAGTGACGAGAGTCAAGTGCGCAGATTACAAGTGAGACGGCTTGTTCCAGATAAAAATGAGATTCATCGAAATTCGTCAAATTCTGTCTTTATTACTGCTACATTGAATTTATCTCTCAGTATTCGTACTCAGGATTCAAAACGTAAATATTTTTATTTTCGTCGTTTTTGTTTTTTTCTTGAATGATTGGGAAGAAATTCATATGAAAGCTTGCTTCACCTCACCGCTCGATGGCGCCACAAGGGGCCACGCTCCTTCGCGCCAATAAAGTGAGGTTATGTACCGATTTTGGGGACAGAACCCGCTTCGTTTGGCTACTTATGTTATCTTAAAGCGCGTGAAAAAGTAGTTTTAGTGAGGAATTTCTCCTCTTGGTAATGGCGAAGAGCGGTTGTTCAGTAGGGCTTCTTTCCAAACCGTTTTAGAAGATTAGATTTTAGACAATTCAACCATGTGATAGGCGAAATGTTACTTTATTCACCCACCAGATGTTTTGAAAAAATTTAAGAAAAATTAAAAACCCTCAAAGGGAAAGTGCCCTTTTATTTCAAACAAAAATTATAGGCATTTAGCGTGGTAGTTCAGGTTTTGGAATTTCGACACGTAAGGGGGGTCAGTCAACTCCATGTTTACTTGATTCCTTATCGGTTAGTCGCCTGTTGAGGTTTTCCGATTTTAAATTGAAACGTCGACCGCCTCTGAAAAATCTCCCTGCGTTAGTTTAAAGTTTTCCCGGCACGTTCTCGACATGTGTTCCATTGTAAGTCCTTTTCGTTAAAGAAAATACGCTCGTTTTGCATAAACACAATAGTGCGGAATTATCGGACTTCTGCTATGTGTACCTAACTTAATAGACGATATTACATTAGCGCGGACGTTCGAAAAACGATTTTTTTTTCACTCTTAATACCGAATTGACGTCCGAAGAGTTTTTCTCTCTCGACGTTTTATTAGCGGAAAATTTGATCTCGTTTTCCGAGCGAAACAAAACAAAGCACGCATACACGTACGTCACGGGAGTACAACAATTGATTTTCCCATTATAAACAACAACAACAACGAAAGTGTTTTATCTCTCTTGTCGGGTTTGTATCTCGATTTATGTTAATGGGTCCGAAATTTCGGCGAAATGTCAAGGGAACGTTAATAAAACCTAATTTTACCGTAAGGTTACTTAGTGTTGCGAATTTTTCTTTAAATATAGCTAGATGGCTCAGCTCAATTAAATAAATTAGTTATGCGTAGCCAGAGTTTCACACTTAGCCGCACTACACGCGTTATCAGGAGATCGCTTCCTTTCTATTGAAGCCTCGAAAGAATACCACAAGTACAGGCTAAAGAGCACTTAGCTTACCTGCTTGGTAGGTAAAGTTTCCTACAGGAAAATAGATTTAGTTCTGTAATATGGTGTTTTATGATATAGGTTATGTTCTCAGGGGGTCGACCTGATCTCATCCCTTTCCTCCTCCCCTTCAGACAATGAGGTTTAAGATTAACGCGTTTTTACTCGCGAGACGCACTTTAAGATAACATAAGTAGTTAAACAAAGCGGGTTCTGCCCCCAAAATCGGTACATAACCTCATTTTCTTGGCGCGAAGGGGCGTGACTCCCTGTGGCGCCATCAAGCGGTGAGGTGAAGAAAGCTTTTTTGGCATCTGTATGTCTGGCGGAGAGGAAAAGTACTTTAGGGCTTTAGGCGTCGGCGCGCCGTAATGACGATTATTTTTTTTTTGAATGACTTGGTGTATAGGAAAAATCGCCGGTGCAGTTAGTTTTAAATACCCGTTCCAATTATTTAACACCTAAACGCGCCTTCAAAGCATCGTTATTAAGAACCTCTTCGGGACAATCGCGCTAATTACCCCCCCCCCTCCGGCAATAGTCGTACCGTACGCCGTATTTATCTAAACAATTTATTCAATTATTTATTTTCGTGACTCACCTCGACGACAACTAAGTACCCGCGCGCAATTAATTTTTCGCAATTAAAATCCTCTTTAAGGTAATGTGAATCAAAGCGCGGATTTTCCACGTTCGGGAACGCTCCCACGAGTCATACGATTAATTAGTCGCGCATTGCGTGAAATTAGATTATTTTTGATTAATTAATTAATGAATCTTGTTACCTATATAACGTAGGTTATCGATAGGTACGGTTGGTAACAAAACTTGTAGGAGTCTAAGCGTTGTTTGTACACTCCGGCGATAAATTAAGAGTAATAAGATAACGGAAGATGGTTTAGGACGTGCTAATCCCTTGAGGGATTAATCATTGGATTTGTGGAAACGTTAGGTTGTAAATTTGATAATAAAATATGCTCGAACTTAGCAAGCCTATCGGCGAATCATCCGTACGATCCTTTATTCAAATTAAAAAATTTAACTTCATTGATGTCACGGTAGGTTCAAAAGTTTTAAAAAACTGTCTTTTAACGTTCCCAACTCTAATTTAACTCCAGAAGGAAATTTTAATTACGTTCTCGTTGTGAGTATAATACTTAATTGCTTCTCCAAAGTTAGAAAGCAATTTCATAATTATTTCCATACATGTTTCATGAGTTTAGTTGGAAAACGAGCAACCATGGCGAATCGAAAGAGCAGAGAAAAATTCCAAAAGTTCAACGCGTCTGCCTTGCAAATATGTTGTGTTTTACATGGAAGAGAGAAATTAATTGGAGTCAATTACATTCCAGAATTAATTCAGCGTGCATTTAATCATTTCCACAAAAGATTTAATACAATTTCATTGCGGTAAAACACGACTGTTATGATGAGATTCTAAATGTATGGATGAACTGTACCAGTTTACATGACGATCTGTTGGACGGTATAGAAGTTGAAGTACTGCAGCGCCACCTAGTGGCGAGTTGAAATAAAGTTAATAGCACGAAAATATTCCACGTACTCAAGTATGCACTTCCTTCAATTTTCATTGAAATCTGTTGAACGGTATAGAAGTTGGAGTACTGCAGCGCCACCTTGTGGCGAGTTGAAATGAAGTTGATAGCACGAAAATATTCCACGTACTCAAGTATACACTTATTTCAATTCTCATTGAAATCTTTTGAGCGGTATAGAAGTTGAAGCACTGCAGCGCCACCTAGAGACGAGTTGAATTGAAGTTAATAGCACAAAAATTTTCTCCGTGCTCAAATATGCACTTATGCCAATTTTCATTAACATCTGTTGAACGGTGTAGAAGTTGATATACCGTAGTGTGAAAAATATACAGAGACCTGTGCACGAATTTTGTGTACGAGGTATATGCACGAGGATAGTTGTAATTTCAGTGATTAAGTAACTTAAAGGGGTATTCGAAGGGGACGAATATGAC
Source organism: Cryptocephalus primarius (assembly GCA_963576515.1). NCBI lineage: Eukaryota > Metazoa > Arthropoda > Insecta > Coleoptera > Chrysomelidae > Cryptocephalus > Cryptocephalus primarius. The sequence goes on along the minus strand of OY754949.1, from coordinate 1,047,567 downwards.
ACATTTGATTGCTGTTGTTAACAACTCTAAGAGTGAGAGTAAGAAGTGACTAAGAGTAAGAAGTGACTCTAAGAGTTAGCGAGAAATGGTTATGAAATAATCGTCGTTTAAGCGCAACCCAGAATCGAGAAATTCGCGACCCAGAAAGTAACGTCCGAAATAAATCCGCGGGACCCCCGCGACAACCTTCCCAGATCCGCTGATTTTCCTCGAATCCCCGAAAACAATTTTTAGCGCGTTATCTAAACAATAAACCCGTACGCTCGCACGTATTAAACGGAAAAACAGATCTCTATCTGTCTCTCTCTATCTCTCTCTCCGAGCGTATTTAAGGCGACGCTCGCGGACCGTTAATTTCAGTACAGCCCGTCCATTCGATACGTACGGTGCTTGCGATTCTAATCCGGAGACTCCCGGAGTTTACGTTACGCGTTCGAGTTCGGTCGAAGTCGGTTTCCCGTGGGAGTTTCGATCGTCGGGATTTCGGAAGATGTTCTCGTCGGATGAGGACCCGAAACGCCGCCTGAGGTTTCTGAGCGGTTCCGAGGATTTGATCGAGAGGGTCCCGCCGAAGGACGAGGAGCTGTTCGGGAACCTCCCCTGGCTCAATATCATGGTAGATATTGCCGTTACGGCCGCCATCGCCGAGATGAAGGTACACACAACGAGAATTTCGAAAAAACGAATTTTGAAAATTTTCATTTATGCAATTACGTATGACCGGCCACGGATTTTTCATCGCTCAATAACGTTTATTCGGCCGTTAATGTAAATTTTTGTATTGCAGTTCAAACGTATGCTGAACAAAGAACTGTCCCACTTCTCGGAGTCCAGCAAGTCCGGGAACCAAATTTCCGAATACATCTGCTCCACTTTCCTTGGTGAGTATCCCCACGATTTTTAATTTTTGATAGAACCTGCTTGAAAACATGGTAGATCATGGGTAATACAATAAGCGTCTTATTATTTAGTAGGTAGATTTAAATATTTATTCTAACCATTAGCTGTGTATTCTTCCCTCGTCCAATTCAAAGGCTCCTTAAATCCCATAACAATGTTCCAAGAGATAATAGGATTAATTACTCAAACTTTCTACGACATTCGTTGTTTAGTTTTTTCGTAGCGACTTTGATATGCTATTTAAGAACACAACTTATTTTGTTAATTGACTTAACACAAGCGAACCAAGGGACTTAAATTTGTATAAGCTATTACAAACTTTCTTACATAATTAGCCTTAACGAACTTCTTTGTACGAACTTACTCACCTAAACTTGTACATTTCCCATATTTGGAGAAGGAATAGCTGCGTTTTCGCCAAAACTTCCATCGGATTCTTCCGCCACTTTCCACTTTCCGCCAAAATTTAATTCACAGACCCTTTTCCAAAACAATTCAAGGAAAATTGCCTTAGCCCATCGTAAAGCAGTTATTTGCTCTACTTTGTATATCTAGTGACTATTTAGCACCACCATCTAGCGGATGGTAGGCGTGTACCGATCAGCGCATTAATTCTAGTTTGCTCCGCAATCCAAGTCAGTTCCTTGAATGTCCAGAGCTGCATGATTGCCAAAAGAAATTCCTGATTAGGGCAAAAATCATGAATATTTGGTGAAATTAAGGTTGTCTTCCCTTCTTCTCGAAGCCCTACCCGGCAAACTCTCAATGTTTGGGGCTTTTCAGTAAGAGAAGCAGTGCTTCGTCTTCAGTTCAGAGCTGCATGATTGCCAAAGGAAATTCCTGACTGGAGCAGAAGAAATTAAGGTTGTTTTCCCTTTTTCTGGAAGACCTACCCAGCAAACTATCAATGCTTTGGGCTTTTCAGTAAGAGAAGCCGTCCTTTCAGTTCCTGATTGGAGCAAGTTCTTCCAGTTTTCTCGAAGCCCTGCCCAGCGAACTACCAATGTTAACTCTGGTTTCAACCTTCAAAATTTCCTCACCAGGCGGCGTGGTACGCGCCACACGAACTATCGTTATCATAAGCTGCACCAGATGGCGCCGGCATCCGTCGGCTCCGTCATTTTTATTTTGAAACGTGAAATTCGAAACGGTGAAATGTCAAAGTTACTCTACTTCATATCGAGTTCGCTGAGGGTCGGGCGATCTCACAGGAGCGCGCCTCGAGGTGCCGACGCGCCGATCTCGTGGTTCCTTCCGAGTCTGTGAATTTGTTCGTTTTTCTTTCAGACAAACAGCAGGAGTTGGACATCCCGACGCTGCGCACCGATGAGCCGCCCACCGAGCTGGCGAAGGCGCAGCAGCAGCAGCTGCAGCAGCAGAACCAGCAGCAGCAGAACCAGCAGAGGAAGGAGCGTTCGCGCGCTGCCGCCGCCGGCGGCGCCCACTCGACGATGTCGCAGATATCGGGGCACAACCGGCGGCCGCTCTGCCACACGAACTCCTTCACGGGCGAGAAGCTCCCCGTGCACGGCGTCGAGACGCCGTACGAGGACGAGCTCGGGCGCAGCCTGATGGTGATCGACCAGTGGGGCATCGACATATTCCGGATAGGCGAGCTGAGCAACGGCAGGCCGCTGACGTGCGTCGCGTACACGACCTTCACCAGCAGGGACCTGCTGAAGGCGATGGGCATCCCGCCGAAGACGTTCGTCACGTTCATGATGACGCTCGAGGACCACTACGTGAAAGACAACCCGTTCCACAACTCTCTGCACGCGGCCGACGTCACGCAGAGCACGCACGTGCTGCTCAACACGCCCGCGCTCGAGTCGGTGTTCACGCCGCTCGAGATCACCGCCGCGCTCTTCGCCGCCTGCGTGCACGACGTCGACCACCCGGGCCTCACGAACCAGTTCCTCATCAACTCGAGCTCGGAGCTCGCGCTCATGTATAACGACGAGAGCGTCCTCGAGAACCACCACCTCGCCGTCGCGTTCAAGCTGCTCTCCAACGAGGGCTGCGACATATTCTGCAACATGACCAAGAAGCAGCGGCAGACCCTCAGGAAGATGGTCATCGACATGGTGCTCAGCACGGACATGTCCAAGCACATGAGCCTCCTCGCCGACCTCAAGACCATGGTCGAGACCAAGAAGGTCGCCGGCTCCGGCGTGCTCCTGCTCGACAACTACACCGACCGCATACAGGTAGCTACCATATTTTCACCACCTGCAGCTTTTGTAATCCTCTAATGATGGCATGATGGAACTAGCCTAAAACCTAAAGTGTTTCTATAAGTTTCGTTTCCAAAGATCATCTTGCTCCAGAACGCTATCAACCACACTACCTACATGAAACGCCTCGTCACCACCGACGAGCGTTTCGTAACACCCCCATCACCTCATCTCTAAATTTCCTCATTTTAGGTCCTGGAGAATCTCGTCCACTGCGCGGACCTGAGCAATCCGACGAAGCCGCTGCCGCTGTACAAACGCTGGGTCGACCTGCTGATGGAGGAGTTCTTCCTGCAGGGCGACAAGGAGCGCGAGGCGAAGATGGACATCAGCCCCATGTGCGACAGGCACAGCGCTACCGTCGAGAAGTCCCAGGTCGGCTTCATCGATTACATCGTGCATCCGCTGTGGGAGACGTGGGCGGACCTCGTCCATCCCGACGCGCAGGACATACTCGACACGCTCGAGGAGAACCGCGACTGGTAAGTCCCTCGGGACGGATTCAGTAATGCTTTAAGTTCCGAAATTTTCAAATATGCAGTGATATGCAACCAACCTTGCTCGCGAAATTTACTCTACCGTACGCTAGGTGGCAGCTCTGTAGGAACTTAAGACATTCTCACGCCGCTCAATCCTTTCCGTTTCTTGAAACTTTCCCGATTCACCTAGGATTATCGATTTTCCTTTCCAGGTACCAGAACGCGATACCACCGAGTCCGCCCCCCGAGGAGTGCTCGGACCCCCAGCGCCCCGGCATCCGCTTCCAGGTGACGTTAGAGGAAGGGGAAGGGGAGTCCGAGACCGAGGCTCCGATGTGACGGAGGCTGGTGGGCCTCTGCAAGAAGCTGACCGAAAAGGTAGGAACCTCGACTAAGCTCGAGTCGAATATTTCTGACGGTGGTTTCGTTTCCAGGTGCAGCAATGGTGGCGTATTCGGCAGTAGACGCTGGCGTCGCTGCCCACAATTCTAGTGCATCTCATCCCACACACCGCGCAGGCGCGGCCCTTCTTGTTATATTTGTTTTCAAAGAAATATTAATTAATAATAATGATTCGCTTGACTGAAATTCTTCTAGTGTTCCGGCCCCCTTGACCGTGTGTGGCCCCTGGGGCCGTCCCCTTCCCATCGCATGTAAAGAGACAGGAAAATGTCAGGAGGGGACACCGCCTCTCCTCTCTCTCTCTCTCTCTCTCTCCCTGGAACATACTAACACTTATGTAACTTTTGAACAAGACAAATGTATGTTTTTCGGGGACACGTTCGTACTTGTAGCTCTGTTTCGGACAGTTTTAGAAAACCTAAGTGTACTAATTATTAAACCGCATCAGATTTTAGATAGAAATTTATTGTATACGATGTGTGTGTATGCGTGTGCGTGCGTGCGTGTGTTGATTTTAACTTATTTTCGTAGAGATACTTTTTTGTAATTGATTTTGACTAGTAAAGAAAAGACGATCTTTCAAAATGCTTTCGTGTTCATTCACCACCCTTCGATCTTCAATTTTCCTTAAAAATACAGTCTCGTAATGTTCTCCGGTAGGACGATCTGTAACTTCGATAAGCATGATATTAAACAAAGAGAAAAATTACAAAAAAATTGTTTTAAACTTTAGTGGAAAGTCTCCACCACTTTAACCGACACGACAACCCTTTAAAGAAATTTTAAAAGATTTCGACGTTCGTAACAAGCAAGTAATCTATCCAACATATCAAATAGTGTCGCGTTTAAGTGGCGTGAACTCCAGAAAGCGCACTTAGTGACCGTTTAACTGTGGTAGTGTCGGTGTGCATGAATACGTACACTTAGCTTTTCAAAGGGGAAACCTAAACACCATCTCGGGCTACGTCGTCCCTTTCATTACCGTATAATTTTAGTATGTTTGGCCTTTCCACGAGTACCCTTATGTCATGCCTTAAAATTAGACTCTTGTAACTGACAGAAAAGGATTATAACGTAAAAAATAAAACATCTGTATATAAATTCATAATAAGTGTCAGTGTAATACTCAGTCCCTGTATGTATAGGTACTACGTGTCATGTCAGCTAATGTTACCAAAAATAAAGCTCTCTCTCCATTTTGAACTACCTTGTTTTATTTACTGGAACTTACGACTAATCAAATTACTGTTTCAGCGATGATCCCGGCAGCACCAACCTAGCAATGGGATTTTTATTGGCTCGAACCAATAGAACCGATTGAGCTGATGGATTCACACGGACATTAGGAGGCAAGCGAACTGTGTTGATTCCTTAAATGAACCCATGGGTTGGGAGAACGAAGGACACGAACATTACAAGGAAACAAAACTGCCCCGATTCATAGAATCGAGTCAAGGGCCAAACGGCTCGACTGCACCGGCTCAGGACATTTCACGTTGCTCGGTTTCTTTGGTGATCGAACCACAATGAAAATGGTGAACTTGTGGGATCGGTTGATCCGATGGGACCAATTCAGACGTGTTGGCCTGGATGGGAATGGCTGCATCTAAACGACCGGTTAACCTAGTGGCACTAATTGACTCGAGTAGACCATTGGGCCAGTTTTGTCGTCAATTTGTAATGATTGCTGTTCTTCGTGTTTCTCTTATTTTTGTAGTTTGTTGTGATTTCACTATTGTCTGTTCTTTTAACGGGAGACATTTTGGGATTTGACGGTGGTGGTTTTGGAATTCAACTTAGCTGTTAATTTCTTGTAATTGTTCTTCATGTTTGTCTTCTATTCCAGCCCCGACGCTTTTCAATCTGTTGGGTTTCAATGGAATGAAATGATTTTATTGCTTCAATCAATATTATCGATCCTTCTGGTTGCAGAGTTTTTTACTGATTCCTTCTGTTGCTTTTCTTTCAAGTCTTCAGGATTCATTCGATGACGACTGTACAGGAATTTTTCCAGCCATCGTAATTGAGGAATTTCGAATAGGTATACATTCCGCTGGTACTAAGTAAATGCTATGAAATTTACACAGCAAGCAAACACATAGTTGTGTCACCTTACTTCCATCGATAAATATTTGTTCTCGTTTTATTGCAAGAAAAAAAATTAATTACGTGTTGTAATCTACGATTTCTCAAAACTTAGCGTATCTATCTCAGATCCGACGTTTGAGATATGGAAAACTTGAAATGGAAGTGGAAATTCCTTATCCCAGCCGGGCTAGAGTACTGAGAATGATTTTAAGTAAATTATTTTAATTCATAGGCGAGCATAACCGATTAGGCGCCTTTGAAATGCTCCACGGTTCGATAGACCGCAGAATAAATGTTAATTTTCGCTTATCGATAAATAACAACATAGAATTTATCTTGAATTCCTCTCTTATCTTTTAGTACCTGTTATCGTTTTAGGCTGTCTCATCAGTCTCATAAAGAAATCAGTGGTGTTGACCTGTCCCGAAACGGCAGCAGGTCTGCTACTCGGTAAAGTGATTGGTTTAGCAACTTCTTAAAATGGAGGTAAGTTCGAGTTACGTTTTCGAATCTGGAGAAGTAATTGCAATTACATTTTCAGATGAAACAGTTAAAGGTGAAAGATAGTTACCAGTTCACGATGGGAACGTTCTACATCATGGCCGTGCTCATGTTCCTGCCACACTATTTCCTGCTGACATCCACCGATGTAAGTACATTTCTTTTCTTAACTATCACTGTTTTTTCAAATCAGAGCTCGTACGTTTGGATAAAGTCCTAGAATCTTCGGCCCATGCAATGGGATCTGTAATACACAATAAAATTTATGACCCTAGGCATTAATCAAATAAATCATAAGCCCCTGAAGAATTTACAACACGAATTTATGAGGATTTGATAAATAAAAATGCTGTGTAATCGATTCCATCTACATGGTGTGACGTCTGAAAATTTAAATAACACGTACCTTACGAATCACCATGGGTTTGGGCGAGGAAATCTCTTGGACTATATTTGCAGACTCGATCGCTCGATGTGGATATGAAAGACTTGATTTCTCTTATCTTAGGTCCATTTGAATAATCACATGTCTTGTGGAACTCAATAAGGTGGAGCTTGTTTGGAGCTTATCGAGATCATATTTGATTCAATGATGAATTTTTAGCTCCCGCTACAAACATATGGAGTATTATAATTTCCCATTAAGAAGGGTAGAGACACGAAGATGCTTCACCTAGAAGATAAGATGCCTACTTGAAGCTTCACCTCACACTAATACATTATTAGCTAGGATGCTATTAAATTAACACTTAATGACCTAAGTCTCCTCTTTCCAGTTTTGGATGTACAAGTTCAAACCGCCGCCGCTGCCGCCGCCGCCTCGGCCTCCATTCCCCCACGACGACGCCCCCGGGCGCGTCGAGACGTCGACCACTACCGAGTCGCACCAGCACCCCGAGGATCGAAACAGGTACCAGTCGAACATCACCGCCGCCATATCGACGAGCTACGCGATCACCACGACCATCTCGCTCGTCGTGCTGATCCTGTTCAAGCACCGGCTCGCCCCTCCGCAGAAGAGGATCAAGGTGTCGCTCGTCTCGACGTTCATGCTCTTCGCCATGTCCACGCTCTTCGTCATCATGACCAACAACAAAGACAGTAAGAGGAAGTTTAAACCTTTTGCAGGAGCAAGTACTTTCTAGCTAAGGATTTGAAAAGTAATAATAACATGAAAAATCTTTGGTTGATACAAGAAGTTAAAGTGCCACCTTATTGTAGGCAACCAACAATACACTGTAATACAAGAATGCGCCAAATTTATAATTCCGAAGAAATCAATGCATTACCCACGCCTCCACGTGAATATACCTGAAATTCACCCAACTACAAGTAAAAAGGTTGTCTGTCCGAACAATAATGGTAGACAGAAATAAGTTGTACTCTACCGGTCCGATATACACATCTAATCAACGCTTTTCAACCAATTGTTTTCAATAGACTTTAAAGCATTTCTCCTTTCTTTTTCCAGGGCAAGACTTATCCTTCTTTGGCATAGTCCTGCTGGCTACTCTGATGAACTGTGAGTATTTAATCTCGAGGTATCTGAAACAAAAATAGTTATAAATAAATAAATGCCGATGCATTTTGTAATTTACAAATTGTGGTGTGATAAGTTTTTTTTAATGTTATCGATTTTTCTGATGATTCTTGAAAACGCGGTGTGCTGAATATGAAAATTTCTCTATTGAATCGCTTTAGTAATGACAATAAAGAAGGAAAATCACCTTTTTTTAAAATGATAAAGGTTCTTTATAAGTCCACAAAATGTAACATTTTGCATATCGTGGATGCCACATGCTTGAACTTTGTGAGGACGCTAGATCACATATATTAGAATGTATTTAAGATACGTTAATTATTTGGCCGGAAAAATCTATTCAAACAAGTATGTAAATCCACACATACCCTAAACGGTGGATGTCACATTACTGTTCTCTGTAATGAGACTTCACAAACTGTATATATAATCAATTATGTCATATTAACATACATATTGATTTCATACCAACTTCTTTTTAGTGAGTGCAGCAGTGACGATAGTCAGCCTCTATGAATTAGTAACCAAATTCCCCATAAGTTACTACACAGCGATATCCTCCGGTGAAACCCTCTGCGGAGTGACCTCGGCACTGGTCCAGATCGTAATAATAAGCCTAGGGGTGAACAGTCTAGTCTCTGGTGCCATTTTCTACGGCCTCGGCTCCATGCTGCTCTTAGCCACCATCGCCGTCTACTGGGTAATCGAGAAGAACTCCAAGTACTTCATCTACAGGTAATGATAGTTTGTCGATTGACTTAAGACGAATCGACGAGCGTGTATGCCTTGCAGGAACGATACGGCTGGTTTGTTGACATTTCTACGCCATATTCATTACATGACAATTCTACTTAGTAAGACATCATTACCCTCCATCGGATTTCTTGTAGGGTGGGGCAGAACGAGTCGCCGCCCAACGAGGAGGCCGCCCGGAGGATTTGGCCTAGCAGGGAGACGGTCATGAAGATCTTTAAGAAGTTCAAGTGGATCTACGCGACCTTCGTTGTAGCCTACGGGACTTCTGCGATCATGTGTCCGGGCTTCGTCGCGTTGATTACCTCCAGGGACGACTTGACTCCAAAGAATGAACCCTGGAATGGTGAGTTAACTGTGGTAAATTTCGTTAACACACTCACCTTTTATTACTAATTCCTTTTCTCCATCTTATCGCAGAAGTGTTCTTCGTTCCTGTCATCACGTTCTTGGGTCGGCAGGTCTTCAGTTTCATCGGAAGAGAGGCGGCGAAAATCGTAAAAATCGTAAGTGAAGACCAGCAGAAGTAATTTGATATTTCATCTATTTATCATTTTCCGCTAGCCGAAGAACTGGACTTATATAATGGTGGCTGCGCTCCTGAGGATAGGTTTAGTGCCATTGCTCCTGTTCTGCAACGCACAGCCGAGGAAGCAGTTGCCAGTGTTATTCGGAGACAATGCTTACATCACAATAATTTTCATATTTGGTTTTACGGAAGGGCTCTTGGTCAATCTGAGTTTCCTTGCGATTCCAACGTAAGAAAGTTGTTTATTTATTTGTTTATGAGGTGTGCAAAAATTGCAAAACTGCAACGATCCAAAGATGCGCCAGGTTACTTAAGGTGTTACGTTCCTCATAAAATCCCACAAAGGGACCGCACCTGTTATCTTCGTCCTTGCAGACATTCTGCAAGGTCTAAATCTTATATGGTGTTATCAATTTATTGATGTTCATTACTTACTCGTTTTAGGGTTGCAAATGATGACGAAGTGGAACTCGCTGTCGTTCTGATCCCCCTCCTGGAGTTCCTGACAGTTAGCATATTTGGAAGTCTCAGCTTCATTTTCATCAGCGTGATTTAGTGAAGCTGAAAATGCTCCTCCTCCTCCTTCTCCCCCTCCTCCTGTAAATACTTTGTACATATCTGGTTATTTATATTGAAAAACGTTATAATAGATTATACGCTCGAATATAGAGGATTCGTTTTGATTAAACACGACCGTTAATTGTAAAATATCATTTATTAAAAATTAAATACATTTCCTTCGTTTACAATAGTTCAACTTGTTACAAATTATTCGCAAAACCGAATTAAAGCACATGTTTTAATTCGATTTACGAATGGGAGGGGGGCACCTGTTCTCTTCTAGAAAAACAAAAACAAAAAAAATGGCTAATATTGCAATATCTTTGGCATTTTCAAACTTCTACAAGAAAAACTGGCTTCACATTTGTATCATTATAATTACTTATTTCGAACTTTCTACAAAGTTACTCAATAAAATGGTACTTTCCACCAGTTTGTACTGTTTGAGAGTATATAAAACAAATACAGTAAATATAGCAAAATCAAATCAAACACACACGCTCTACTTTATCAATCCGATCCTAACGTTTTTGGTTTCACAATCAGACTAACAATTTACAAACTACTCAATCCCGTTACATTGTACCTTGTTACATTTTTCCTTCAATTGAAATTTCATCCACTTAAATTGATAACAATTGAACTTAAGAACCTCTCAACTGGTAACAAGAGCGTTTTAATCCAATCTAAGCCTCTCATTCTATCTCTCTCTCTCTCTCATTCTCGCTCGCTCTTATAAACAAAAAAAAAAATTATATGTATATTGCACCTAAAAGAGCAGGAAGACGCTGTTTTGTAAATATTTCTTTGGCAACGTTAACTTGTCAGTCTGCAGGTAGGAAAAAATTCTTTGTCGCGATTCTGGGCGAGACCTGATCGGTTGCACGGAACTTATCGTTTAACGCTTAAAAATTAGGTGTGTTCTTACATATGAGATCAGACCCTAATAACGGATGAAGACGTCTCGTGGGATCAACCAAGTATATTTCCCCCAGGACACTAATCCATAGGGTATTTTATTTTTGGCGAAAAACTGTGTACAGACTACTTTTTCCAAAAATAAATATCCACACATCGATTGCTAACACGGCTTACGAATAATGGTTTGTCGATGACATGCTGTTAGGCTCGTTACGTTTTTTGAGCGATGGACAATTTTTCCAACAATCCTTTACAAAATTCGGCATTCCGGCGACGACATAATTCGGGGCAATGCCTTTTACGTTTCATGTGAGAAAACGTTAATTGAACTTAATTGATGAAGCATCTAAATTATACAACAATTACGCATCATTTGTGACCTCTAGCATTTTCTGTAATGGCTCAAAACGACGGTTTAGTCAAGGACTGTTTAAGCGAGGAATACGACCAGCTTAGGTTATAATGAAGCTATTTAGGCCCAATAACGATCGTCACGGTGAAATTTTGAAATAATTCGAATTGTGCTGTATTGTGCTATCTTGAACCGCTGGAATAATTTTGATTCAACACTACTTATTGAGTACGAATTGATTACTGAATACGTGTATCATTGAATATTCCAAAAAAGTATGGTTGAAGTTAACTACATTCAATCCCATTATTTTTTTAAAAACCTTGACAACACAGTTTGCCTCTGCACTGATGACGGACAATCAATTTTGTTTTACTTGTACTATACCAATGAGTGTGATCCCATATAGAAGGCCAGTGATCTAGAATGAACTAAGAATTGTACTAGATAGGCAGATGGCGCTGTGGAGCGTTCTTCTTTATTTCACTGTATTCACAAGATGCATTAAATCAATAATCAATACTTAACATTCCTAAGCTGGTCGGTAACTTAACTGAACTCACCTTGCTTAAACATTCCTACTGACTGCCAATTCATCCGTCGAACCTCGACCCTCGACGATACTTCAATACACCTTTTACTGAGTAACGTGGCGCTTTCACGCGATCACGAGCACGCACTGGAATCACAAAGTAACGACGCACCGAGGAGAGTCACCTACGGCGCATCTTCAATCACTTAAGGAATTATTATAGTGTATCGTTGAATTGTGCCTCGTCTTCCTGCTGCCCTCCTCTTCAGTCATCGCCGGGTTGATCGACTGCGAAAGCGCCGTCGTTTTCTGGAAGTCGATCGTTGCGTAGCCCTTGGGACCCTCCTCGCTCGGAACCACTGCCGGAACTCCACCCCCGCCTCCTGCTCCAACTTTCTCGGCTGGGTCCAGATCCAGCTCGGCATAGTTTACCTCGTGGACTGTCACATAGTCATTCTCAGAGTATGGCGGTAACGTCGGCGTCGCTGGCACGCTGTTGAGAAATATATGAAAGGTACTAGGGTAACTAGTTGATAATACATAGGTATACACTAGCTAATCCCATAGCTAATGAATGACATGTTTAAGAAACATTGATACCTCAGGTTCTTGTAAACATAAGCCATGCGCTATCTATGCAAGTTAATAAATAAACGCTTACTTCATTACGATGTGAGGATCATGAGGACGCAAGCTCTCTAGGTCCCTGCTATCGATGTTAGCGTAGCAGTGCCTCTCCTCGGCGGAGTCGACGGCCACTGGTAAGCACAGCGCTGCGTCGTCTTTGGTAACTTGGCTTTGGTTCGTCTCAACATTCATGTAGACATGACCGGCGTCCATCGTCGAATCGGGAACGGACAGGTTGACGTAGGGCGGCGGTAACACGGAGCCGTTCTCGACGACTACGCTAGCGTTGGTGTAGGTGGGCTCTGTCACGAGGCTGCCTCGCTTGTTGTTGTTGTGCTCCGTGGCGGACCCGTCGGTCGTCGGCGGCGGCGATGTCGCCGTCGGACTCAGAGGACTGTTGCTGCTGACCGAGCCGGGCCGACTGACGGAGTTGTGGGGCCGTACCGCCGGCGCCACGGGGTTCAGGTATCCCTCCGTCGTCTGGAAGGCGACATTCGGTCTGCGAGTGATCTGCGGTTCGTTCGGGTTCGCGTCGCCGTCTGAGGCGACATTGCCGGTGATCCGCTGGTGGACGATGTTGAACAGCTGCTCAGCCTTCCTGCACTGGAACGCATAGATACCTTGGCCGGTCGGGCAGCGCCTGCCGCACTCGAAACTGAACACCTCTGTGTCGAATCCGTACTTCCGTAGAGAGCGCAGCGGCCACTTCGTCGGGGTCTTCCTGCGCTGGTAGAACACCAGCTCAGTCTCGGTCACTTGCAGCTTACCTGGGCTGATCGGCCGTAGCTGATCGTTCACGTTCGTCACTTGGAAGATGTTCGGATGCCTGTCGTTTATGTCCGCTTTGCTGCTCACGCAGCCCATCTTGCTCCGCTATCTGCAAAGACACAACAGCGATTCTAATGTGTAAGAAATATTGCACTAAAAAGTGTAAGAAACAACAAAAATTTTGAAATGAAATGAGGAAAGATAGTGACCAAATTGCCGAATATTTCGATTACAAATAATATGGCTCACATTTATTTCACCGGCAGTGAATTGAGCCAAGACAACTTACTGGAGCTATTTTCAGTACGATGATTAAATTAAGCAGACTTGATTACTTAACAACATAATTTCGAATACACCTAGAGTTGCCCGTATAATTATCAACTCTAGAAGTTCAAACAAAGAGCCCTAGTTAAGCCGAATAGGAATTTCAAATGCAAACCTCTCTCAACGACTGAGCCCACCGAGAATAGTAGCAACTCTTATCCTTACCTTTTGAAGTAGTACATTACAAAGGACAAACTTTACCCAATCTCGTATGAACTACCTAGAAAGGTAATAAGAAGTCCCATCCCTTCTCTAGTAAATAAATATGCATTATTGGAATCCACTGATAAAGGCTCTGGCGTTGTGCGCCTATTGGAATTGAATAATTTCTCACCGATTGAATGACTCATCCGCAGGTCTCCCTCATAGCACTGAAGCCCGATTCCGTTTGTTATCCGTCGAGTGTGATCATCCTCGCGTTGAATGGGCTTTTAATTTAAAACGAAAACAAATTGAAAAATGTTCGGACAATTTAGTTAGACAGTACACGCGCGTGCGCACCATGACAGTTCTTTTACGTGCGTCATACTGGCACGGAATAAACAAAACGACGAACCAATTGCGACGAACTAACACGGAAGTAATGTTCTATGGTGGAACTTAGAGATAAATTTCAAGATAATTAAACCCTACAAAATATGTCCGCGATTTATAATTTCCCCAAGAATCTTGCAAAATAGGTGGCCATCGCCGAGAATCTTTATTTTTTTTACATGAAAAGTTTGTTTACAAATCAACGATGTTTCACCGAGTGTCCGCCAGGTGGGGCACCAGAGCGGCGGAAAATGGCGAATGCGGTGATAACAATTTCCCTAGTCGCAAAGTAATTATTTGTTTCCACGATTACATGATAATTTTATCACGATTACCACGTAAACTGTGCAGCTCAAAGTCGCGGCCAACCCTAGTAAGATGCGTGTGGCATGTAAGTTACTAATAAACCCGGTTCTGTTAGTGTTGTTTATGTTAGTGCCTGTGGAAAACGCTGAAAACTCGAAGCAAGTCAAGCCCGCGGAAAAATCCACCCCCAAACCTATCTTCGACGAGGATAGCTGCAGGGAAGTGAGGATAATATGTAGCCAGTTGAGCGAGAACGACGATCTGTCGGTATTGGAGTGTTTGCTGGCGACTAGTCCGGAGAGATTAGAAATCCTAAACCAGGACTGCCAGCACTTAATCTGGGGGCGCGTCCGCCAAATCTTAAAAGACGACAATGTCAGAGCCTGGCTGACGCCGGTCTGCGACAGGGAGCTCGATTCGATTGGCTGCACGTCGGGCCCGTACCTCAAGTGCTTGCTCGGAAATATCCGTGACATCCAAGACGAGAAGTGCTACCAGAGGCTACTCAGGCTCGAGGGCGTCGCGTTTAGCGACTACGACTGGATCACGTCGTTCCTCGATCACTGCTCAAAGGATGTCGAGAACCTCAAGTGTGGCAGGTTCGATCCCAAGAATTTCTCACAGCAGAAGACTGTCGCGTGTCTCCAGGACCACATACTGTCCGTCCAGGACGATTGTAAAAAGGAAGTGTTTCGACTCTCCGAAGCCCAAGCGAACAGCATCAAATTTGACTCGCTACTGTACAGGGACTGCAATAACGATTACTCCAGGTAAAGTGAATTCACAAAATGTAATATTCCACCAGTCTTTAATAAGTTGCAGGTTCTTCCTCAGTTTCCTCTTGTACATTGTGGCACTCAGTGCAGCACCTTCTCAAAATCTAAATTAATCATCTCAGCTTTATTGCCCTTGTCTTGGTTTTGTAGCAATTTTTATAATTTCAATTACAATACCATCAATAATAATAACACTTAATAATTTTCTGTTCAGATATTGTCCAGACATCACCCCTGGCAGTGGTCGAGTGATCTCCTGCCTAATGATGAACTTCCATACCGACCCTCGCCGCATCGACCCGAAGTGCCGTCAGCACCTGATGCGCAGGCAGAAACTCATCGCACAAGACTACCGTGTTAGCAAGGGTCTAATCAGGGCTTGCAAGGAGGACATCAAAAAGGCCCACTGCAAGAAACAGGTCTCCTCTGAAGACAAAACCATCCGGCTGGCTCAGATCCTGCTCTGCTTGGAAAATGGCAAGAAGAATGGCACTCGACTGGAGGACGAGTGCGATAGAGAGATCATCGATCATCGGAGGATGCTGATGGAGGATTATCGGTTGTCGCCGGAACTGGTCGATGAGTGTAAGGAGGAAACACTCAAATACTGCAAGATGTTCGAGTACGGCGGCAAGACGATACATTGTCTGATGAACCAGGCAATGCACAAGACCAACAGTGTGGAGGCTCGGCTCTCAGGGCCTTGCTTGAGAGCGGTAAGTGCTCGAAGCAGTTTTTTGAAACTTATGAATAATAAAATCTGACATATTTATAAAATTATAAGTCCAAATTCCTACATTACATTAATCAACTAATTATTACAACCATTTGACAGTTAGAAAGCCTAGTGAAAGAAGCTGACGCCGGCGAGAACTGGGAAGTCGATCCGGTGCTCCACGAGGCTTGCAGTCCCGTCGTAAAGATCGCCTGCAAGGACGTACCCGCCGGGAACGCCAAGATAATGTCTTGCCTGATGGACAACCTCCGTTCGGACACCATGACCGAAGAGTGTGAGAACGCCCTGATCGAGATCCAATACTTTGTCGCCAGGGACTTCGAGCTGGACCCGCAGCTCTACAGCGCCTGCAAACAGGACGCGGCAGAGCTATGCCATCACTTGGACATTGCAGAGGGGCCCAGTTACAGTAGGGAGGTGTTACCATGTTTGTACAGGTAAGCAATTTTCTATAAAAGTTATTCATAATTATGTTAACACGTAGTACAGAAATTGCGACAACGTCGAAAAATATATCATATGGTCTTCAGCGGTATTTTGTGCTACCACTTTAGTTATTTAAATAGAGGACTCGGTTGTTAATGAGGAGGATCGCCACTTAGAAACAATAAATTCCCGGAAGCTGAGAGTGTATAAAAATGGGCGAGCGAGACATCGCTGATAGGCCATTCTTATTGGAATCCCGTTCGTTCCTTTGGGAATTTAATGGTATTATGGGGAGTAGTTAGTGAGTGAGTGAGTACATGTGAATTTGAAAGTGCATTAGGAAGAGATGATGCGGTACAATTCTGGCAAGTTAATTACTTTATAATGGTACTTATGAAACAGGGTACATATAAGAAACCAAAATTTAAGAGTAGTAGTTGATGTTGGCCTTCTTCTTGGCTTGCACCTCGACGACCGCCTCGACGTAGTCCTCGTGCATGATGACCGCCGCGCCTCTCCTCAATGCGATCATCCCCGCCTCGACGCAGACCGCCTTGCACTGCGCCCCATTGAAGTCGTCCGTCGACCTCGCGAGCTCTTCGAAGTTCACGTCCGGGTGAACGGTCATATTCCTCGAGTGCAGCAGCATGATCTTCGTTCTAGCCTCCTCGTTCGGGTACGGCAGCTCGATCTTCCTGTCGAGACGGCCGGAACGGAGCAGCGCCGGGTCGAGGATGTCGATACGGTTCGTCGCCGCTATGACTTTGATATCCGAGTTCGGGCTGAAGCCGTCGAGGTGGTTGAGGAGCGCGAGCATCGTACGCTGGACCTCACGGTCGCCCGCTTTGTCCGAGTTGAACCTCCTCGTGCCGATCGCGTCGATTTCATCGATGAAGATTATCGTGGGCGCTTTCTGCTTCGCCAGGGCGAAGGCGTCTTTGATCATCTTCGCCCCGTCGCCGATGAACATCTGGACGAGCTGGGGGGCGGCCAGTTTGAGAAACGTGGAGTTCGTTTGGGCCGCGCACGCCCTCGCCATCATCGTCTTGCCTACGGGAGGATTAATCCATTTACAATACATATTTCCAAAAGATGGACATAAAACATTCATAGACGGAATGTGAAAACTTATTGATGACTGGAAACCTGAGTAATCAATAGAAACGCTATGGATATAGCTTTGGATAAAGGCAGATCGATGATGATCGCCTTGACTAATAACCTTTTGTTACCTGTGCCCGGTGGTCCGTACAGCAGCACCCCCTTGGACGGCTCGATCCCGAGGCTGATGAATTTCTCCTTCTCTTTGAACGGCAGCACGACCGCCTCGATGAGCTCCTGGATCTGCTTCTCGAGGCCTCCGATGTCACAGTAGCGCTCCGTCGGCTTCTGGACGACCTCCATCGCCTTGAGCCTAGGGTCGTACTCGACCGGCAGCTTGTCGAGGATCAGGTACGAGTCCTTGTTGACGGAGACCGGGTCGCCCGGCCTCATCTTGTCCTCATCGACCAGGCCGATCATCGGCAGGAAAATAGTCTGGCGGGTCGAGGTCTTGATGATGGCTGCCTTGCGGCCCCCGGACGCGCCGAGCTCCGTGACCGTGTCCTCGTCTTCGTCCGGCTGCGGTTTCTGGAATCACGATCGGGTAGTTGTGAAAGAAGCTAATCTGGGGCGGACGGTCAACGAAGAGAGTGGAGGTGAAACATGGTGTAAAGTTGTTTTGAGGATTGATAGGAACCTCGTTAGTAAATGTAAAGAACTAGAGCAACAAATGTTGCTTATCTTCTAGTGAAGTTGTGGAGAAATTCAAGGAAAGATGACAAATGACCCGATGGAAAGTTACAAGTGTGCTCCTTTGCAGTGCCTCATAATCATACCAATTAACGAATAAGAGCATTCGATAAGTGATTGCTATAGCATTAAGTGATTTGTGGCAGTTTTATGAACCATCGGACACGTCCACCGGATCACATCAGAAACCTCATTCACGCCTCAGCATTTTTGAAGATCATAACACAGGCGCTCAGAAGAGAATCGCCTGAACCGTCTACCGACCTGATCCATGACTTCGATGACGTTGGCGACGAGGTGAGGCAGATTCTTGCTCATCTTGATCTTGTCCTCGTTATCGCTGATCTTCTCCTTCTTGAGCTTCATCTCGTGCCGCAGGATCCTGGTCTCGCTGTGCATGATGTTAATCTCGTTCTGGAGCA
Source organism: Cryptocephalus primarius (assembly GCA_963576515.1). Classification (NCBI taxonomy): domain Eukaryota; kingdom Metazoa; phylum Arthropoda; class Insecta; order Coleoptera; family Chrysomelidae; genus Cryptocephalus; species Cryptocephalus primarius. Next base: position 1,029,062 of record OY754949.1, on the reverse strand, counting down.
GCCTGGTGCGGTTCATTATCTCCTGGGTGCTCATCGCGGCGAGCTCCTTATCGACGTCGTCCGTAGCGTCCATTTTCGCGTAAAACTGGATGGCGTGGGACGCGTATGCGCGTGGGATGCTTGCGGTGCCCACGGAACGAGATTAAATAGGGAGTGGGGAGGAATTGCCTGAAACAACACGTTTGTGGTGGTAATTTAAATTACTTCTGGAACCTTTGGTGTATTGGAAGTGAGAGGTTTTTTGTGTTTCGAAACGCTTGGTGATGCGGTTTCTATTGTTTTTAAAGTTGAAGTTTCCTGGATTGGCAAGTTCTTAATTTCATGTTTTGTGATCATTTCAAATGATCCCCCTTTGATTCACCAACGGTCGTTAGACATCATAACTCCCTGCAAAAACGCTTGTTGTGTTATGATTATTTTAGTTTAAGCCAGATAGGCCATTAGATCCTGTAGGATATACCCTTTCTTTTAATTTAAATTATAAACAGAAGTTACATATCTCTTCACTGTTTGGTTAATTATATAATGAGTTTGGAGACATTAATTCACAAATATTTACAACACAAACCACCAGTTGTAATGGTGTGTTAAGTATGCTTATCGAGTGAGAGAGCGACGATTCGTCCCAATTTCCAGAGCTTTCAAATCACATTATTCAATTATTCCAGGTATGCTTACGTCTCGAACAAGGAACTGAAGCTGCACAAGTCCTGCCTGCAGCAGGTGCTGCGGGTGATGCGTCAGCGCGCCCTGAACGTCGACCTGCACCCGGAGATCGAGGAGGCCTGCGTCCGGGACCTCGGCGACCTCTGCAGGGACAAGGTGAACCGCGGCGAGGAGATGCAGTGCCTGCAGGACAACCTCGACGAGCTCGACGAGCCGTGCCACGACGCCGTCGAGTCGTTCACGGAGCTCGAGGCGAAGCACATCGAGCTGAACCCGTTCATCTCTAAGTACTGCGGCAAGGTGATCGAGACGCTCTGCAGCGGCGGGGACGCCTCGGGCGAGGGCAGCGTCATGGACTGCCTCGTCGAGAATAAGAACAACCCGCTGGTGAAGGCGAGCCCGTCGTGCAGGGGCAGCATCGAGCACTTCCAGTTGATTTCGCTCAAAGACATTCGGTTCACGTACAAGTTCAAAGTCGCGTGCAAGGCGCACGTCATGAGGTTGTGTAAGAACAGGGCGGGGTCGAAGAGCGAGGTCATCGCCTGCCTCAGCGAGAACATACTCAACGCGACCATCGAAGGCCTCAAGAGTAACATACCCAAGGACTGCAGGCAGGCGCTCAAGGCGCAGATCTTCCAGCAGAGGGAGAAGATCGATTTCGATCCGAACCTCAAGCAGGCGTGCCTGCAGGATATCAAGAGATTCTGCGCCAACGTGCAGCCAGAAAATTCGCAAGTAAGCCAACGTTAATAACGCCTGTTAATAACACTTTTAAATGTCGTTTTTTTTAGGTCCTGGAATGTCTGCAAATGGTACCAAACCATAACTTGTCCCAAAAGTGCGGTAAAGAAATCTTCAAGGTTCAAAAACTGGAGGTTTACGATAACAGCGTGGACTACGCGCTTCAAATAACGTGCGCTGACGCCATCGACCAATTCTGTGCCCATAACGATAAAGAGACCATATTCAACTGTTTGAAGGTAAGGAGAGGCTAACACTGTTGCCAAGGTTTTCAAAAGGTAGTGGGATTGGCTAAAGGCTCTTGAACTCCCCCATACTTTTTTGATACACGCGTGTTCAGTATAGCTCATTCACAAATACTTTCTCAAAGGAACGGTCTCTACGACTGTATTTAATGCAAACTATAAAGTTAAGATTCAGGAACTATAATGTAAACGAACCTTCAAATCGGCATCTGGTAGAACGTAGAAGGCAGTATAGCAGTGGTTTGCCTACACCCCACAATAGTTGGTACATATACGACGTCACTAGATCATGTGTTGGCATTTTTGTCTTGCATTGCGTTGGTAGTAATACCAACATTGTTCGTTTTGCAGCTGAACAAGGACGAGAAGGGTTTCAGCAAGAAGTGCCGACTGATCGTGATGCACCGCCTGATCGAGCAGAACACCAACAACCTCCTGAGCCCGTCGCTGCAGCAGAACTGCCAGATGGATATCAGGAAGTTCTGCAAGAAGGAGGTGATGGCGAGCGACGAGAAGCAGATCGGCGACTCGGTCATGGGCTGCCTCAAGACCCAGTTCAAGGTGTCGAAGCTGACGCGCACGTGCGAGAAGGAGATCGCAGAGATCCTGAGGGAGAGGGCGCTCGACGTCAACCTCAACGTCAACGTCCAGACCGCTTGCAAGACCGAGCTCGAGACGATCTGCAAGTTCCCCGGGGACGAGAGCGGCAAGGTCGAGGAGTGCCTGAAGGTGTCGTACGTCAACAGGAACATAGCGACGTTGAAGTGCAAGCAGGAGGTCGCGAATATGATACAGGAGAATCAGGCGGACATCCACACGGATCCCATGCTGCAGAACGCCTGCGGGTGGGACCTGCGGACGTTCTGCTCGCACGTCGAGCAAGGGAACGGCAGGCGTGAGTACCAAAAGATTCTTAGATATTAAAAACGAATTAGCGGTTCTTAGATGACTATGAAATCAATTTAGTTACAAGGAAAATTCAATTGTAGTATATTTTTTACTACTATCTGTAGGCGTGCCAAGTGTACAGTTTCTAGCTGTTGGGGTACCGCTGTTTCACATATTCTTTACCTTCATTCGCCACATGCAGCATATAAACGTCTCAGTTCAATCGATCCATTCTTCCAAAGCTTGAAGGCTAATCGTTTTTGTTTTTCCAGATATTCAATGCCTTCAAAAAATCATGGACAGCGCGACCCAAACTTTATCAGCGAGCTGTATATCTAAGCTGAAAGAGCGAATGGATATGTATAAGGTCGCCGGTCCGGTAAGTACATGGAAAAGTTCCGTAAACCTTTTCCCACACAACGTCACCTACACTTTCGTTAATTATTAATTATGTTTGGTACAGCCGGCAGCTCCGGAAAACCTCCAGCAGCTCTACAGTCAGGTGTCGGTGTCGCCAGCCAAAAATTTCTTTGTGATAGTCCTGTTGATGATGGTCGGCGTGACCTTCTTCGTCGGAGTGTTCTGTGGTCGATTTACCAGAAAGAAGTACAACCTCTTGAAGAACAAGTGAGAGAGAAGTAGGTTATGCGGTTTTTGTAATATAATTTTAAAGTCGAGATATTTTTATTAAAGGTTTAATTAAAACCTCTTTGGTTTTGAAAAAGTAAATAATCCCTTTATTCTCCAAGTACATACATCAGATACATTTAAATAAAAATATTGAGTGCTGGTATCGCATGCCGTCGATACCTTTAATGGGATATGGTATGGCGTTAGGTGAGCTAATCTCTTCAGACTTGTCGAACCTCTCATCACATCAATGTCCCTGGCAATTATATCGGAACATTATGAAATTCCAAGGCCGACCGCACACTATACCAGCTCCGAATAGTGCGTTAGCAGAACGTGAGTTAGGTTACGTTAGTGAACTCCGTGACGAACACTGCCTCGCACTTCCCCTCGACAGGTCGATCGCACTCGTCGAGCACGGAGACGTCCGGCAGCGATAGGTGCTTCTCGAGCGGCACCTCCTCGAAGGGGGCGGCGGCGCGGGGCTCGACGAGCTCCGCGCCGACGCCCGGCTCCCTCGGGCCGACGCGCCTCGAGTGGATCTCGTTGGAGATCTGCTCGAGCCTCTTGAGCGTCTGCGCGTAAGAGCTCTTCACGCGCACGATCTCCGACTTGAGCGCCTCGATGCGCCCCTTCTGCGTCCTGAGCTGCTCCTGGCAGAGGCGCTTCTCGTCGAAGTACGGCCGCGACTTCGATATCGACCGCTGGTGCTTCTCCTCGAGCTGCTTCAGTCTCTCCTCGAGCTCCCGCGAGATGTTCGCCCTACGCTGGTGCTCGCGGTCCTGCTCCGCCTTGTCGTTCTCGGCCTCCATCACCTGAAACGACGGACGGGAAGAATGTATACTTGTTCAAATGTTATTTACAAAGTAGAACATCTTGCACAACAAAAATACGAACAAGAGATGCAGGGAAGTTACTGTAGGTTAATGCATAACCTGCATTAACCGTTGTTTCTCAATTTTGATGGTACGAATTGGCCACTGTAGCTTAATAGACATGTTGTCCACTTTGTCAAACTCTCAGGACGTGCGATATGATTATTGATTCAGCTGTATACCTTCATTGTGGCGTGGTTCAGCATCTCCTGCCAGGCATTATCGAACTGCCACTGGTGTTGGTTACTCAAGAACCGTTGCTCAGCTAACGCCACAGTCTCCTTCGCTGCCAGGTGAACACCTGATAAAAATATACTGTATGCAGATTTCTGTTGCGAATTTAAAAGATACAAATACATGTTATAACTGATTTATTTTCACCCTGAGCAGAGGTACCTTTATTTGCAAGACCCTCGTAACGGTTAAACGCCCTTCTCTGATTATTTGTAAGAGGTACACCGCAGTTTAATTAAGAGTGTGTGTATTTACCATGAGCTTTCTTGTACGAAGCGGCGGCATCCTTGCACTCCTCCTGGGCCTTCTTCGCCTCCTCTAGCAGCTCGTAATAGGGCCGAGACTTCTCGATGCAACTCCCCAGCTTCTTCGACAGCACGTTTAGCCTCCTCGTGCACTCGTTCAGTAACACACGAAAGGTAGCGTTCGCCTCCTACAGAAATCGATTACTTTCAAAACCTGCACGCACTAACAATGCCTGCACTACTTACATCGTACTCGATCTCCAGCTTGTTGATCTCGTCTGTGGTGTTGTTGAGCTTCTCGAGCTCAATCTGGATCCTCGGATCCAGGTCGTCGTTCTCATCGCTCATCCCGTACGATCCTTGCGAGTACGTCAACTGACCATTCGTTCCATTTTCACTCCGTTCAATGTAAACAAATGTAATTTAAAGGTAAATTGGATTACATTAGAACGGCCCTGACGGAGATGATAATTAATGGGGTAAACACGAGCCGGTTAGTCGCGTTGACGCGTTCTAATGACCACAATCGAAAAGTATAAGTAACAATAATCGCGTACGTAATTAGTTTAATTGAAATGAGTACTAATCACTCCTCCGCTACCATTATTGCAACCACCACGGGACACGAAGTAACAACAACAATCACAATACACGTTATTATGTTAGGTTAAGGCAAGTTTAGTCGAAGGAAAAGGGAAAATTTATAGAATTTTCATGGGAGTTTTATGCACAGTAGTTAATCATTGTGTATTTTGGGTTTACTCCGGAAAATGAAATACTATGGGTCAACAAATAGTACGAGCAAAGGTGGTTGCATAACGCCACTGCTGATCATGGCGATTCCTTAACGTGGTTTCGATAAAACTGGAGGTTTCAAAATAGAAACAAACGATATATTAGCATTTTTTAAAATCTAGACCGCCAATACTGAAACGAGGAATCTTCCGGCCAAAATTGTGCGCCTGCATACTTGGTTGCCTATACTCACATCAGCATAGAATGTACGAGGCTTGCCCATAAAGTATAAATACAAATTGTTCTTGTACGGAAATTCCTCTGAATCAGTTACGAAATGCGTCGCCTATCTTGTTTACAGTTTTTGTTGAATTACATATACACGCTAACTGAAGGTGATTTTGCTGCGTTCCGTATTTCTACGGCAATACGCCAAATATTGATTGCTTAATATTTTACATATGAACACACTGACCATATTCTATCATGTATCGCACTTCTATGTAATTCTATAGGTAATTCGATAAAGAAATCCAATTCACCGTAACAAATGAGGGATCACCTTACGCGGAAGCCCTACCTTTTCTCGACTTTGACGCACGCCAACAACTCTTGGCTCTCACAGAAACACGTATGTTGCACAAATTTCGTAAGGATTTACTCGGTATCTGTCGTGATAAAATACCAAAAAACATAAACAAAATTAATTCGGTAAAATAACAAATCAGTGCCTTTATCTATGGTCAGTCCGATATGCGAAGCATGGCGAAAATATCACCTGGCCCCCTCCCATACAGCCACGTTAATGAGTCACGGAAAGTAATTTCAATGGAGGAAGTCGCTCGGCACGATCTCAGCAAAGACTGCTGGATCGTTATATATGATAGAGTGTATGACGTAACGGACTTCCTACAGGAGGTAAGTCATATGAATCGAACTTTATATATTGACGCTGCAGCACCTCCAACGAAAGTAACTTTATAACCCATACCCATCACCTAACCATGTACCAAATGTAAAATATTTAAAAAATCGAACATCTATATGATATAAACTGATTGGCAATCAATAAACATAATGACTAGATTCTGGATTACAATACAACTACTCCCTCTAATAACTTACCTTTTCAGCACCCAGGCGGAAGCGATGTTCTATTGGAATATGCCGGACAAGACGCGACGGGAGCCTTCAGAGCTTCGGGGCACAGTTCCGTAGCCGTGAAGAGTCTAAACAGGTACTTCATAGGAGAACTTCCACTCGCTGAAAGAATTTTCAGGAAACCCGGAGGGTACAGCCTAAGCGACATTCCCGAATGATCACTGTAACGATATCTATATCATTAATTACGCGACCACTGCCGTATGGTCCATACATTTGGGGTAACGACAGTTGAAGTAGACAACTTATAGATGCTATATGTAGAAAATTTTCAAATTCATATTTAACCGGTCCGCAGATCTTCGTAGTGTTTTTGCTAATTCGCCAATTTTCTTGTATAACGTATATTTCAATTACGATTTAAAAAATTCTTTTAAAAAGCAGCGTATTTTATTTTACCAAATGTTCATTTAATCCCAGCACATTCAGTCTTATTAATTAAAAATATTTACAAAACATCAGACACGAAACACTAAAACTATCAAAAGCTTTCGAAACATGTAGTAAAAAAGATAAAAAACGAATTAAGGACTAGAAACACCAGTTTAAATAAAAGAAAATTTTAGTGTTGCGTGTTGATCACTGAGGTACTTAAATGACGCCTATCGAAGAATTCCTCGAGTCGATCTATACTATGAATCACCGACAAAATAGAAAAGCTTTGAATCAGATTGTGATTAGGCTCAGTTAGCTGACGAACGATCTAACTTAACGGCACAACTTAAAATAAAACCTGTGACATCTCTAATTAAAGGTAAGAGCATTATGAAACAAGCATAATATTGAAGCGAATGACAACCTTCTTTGCCGTATAAAAATATTAATTGGCATTGGCAACAAATCAATTGACTAGGTAATTTTTTTTTAAGAACTAACGTATGGATTGAAACGGAATGAACATTACATAAGTACTGGTTAATAAAAATGTGGTATGTTGTAAACGTGACCCACGGACTAGTATATGGACTATTGATCGTGAGGTAGGTATATATGCAACACACTGGGCAGAATGTTAGCAGCGCCCCCGCGACTTTGTGCAAAACAGGCAAAACTTTCATTAGGGAAAGGGGCAAAAAGTGAAAACATTTTATCCCTCTGCTGCTGTGCTGCATACATTTCATGCCATATTCGGAGGGGAATGGTTTCAATACCTTCCCCTCCTCTTATAGGAAACCGGCCATATGCTAGTCCATGGTTCTATCTAAAACTTTTCAAATATTGAAAAATATTTTTTACCTCTGGTAACTCTGTTAAGGATATTAATAAGTGTCAATGATGGATTTATTTGTCTTTGGACTTTTGTCGTTGGATTTCCTTCTCTTTCCTCATTTGCTCCTTTAACTGTGCCTTTTTTAGGTTCGCCATTAGCTGAGTGGACTGATAGAGCCAACTTCCCTGGAAACAAATCAAACAGATTACAGAAGGGCTTACGACACAAACAATAATGGAATAACAAATTCATTATTAATTAAATAATGATGGTTAAGCAAGTCATCAAACTTACCACCATTAGAATGCAGTTTAACAAGATCGGCATGGAGAACACGACCGATATAAACAATCCATTACTGTCAAAGTACTGCTGCCTGGAAAATATTTTCCAATTTGTCGACGCTAATTTGTTAATGCTTTCAGAAAAGTACACTAGTAACACTGGAAAAAAGTGAATTAGTCATATAACATAATTGTGATCAAGTGTAGCATACAGAGGCAGAAAAATAGCAGAGCCTGAAAGTTCCCATAGTTCCTCGTAAGGACTGCCATCATGAAAATGGAAATGTGAAAGGTAAACAGCGCAATTATCCACGGGTCGGTCCATTCTATCTGAAATGTAGAATACGAGATTTTTTAATTAGTATAGAAACAATTTTTCACTCAACGATTACTACTGTTCTAACGTAACGATTACTTACTAACGATTAGATTTTCCCATGTAAGTAAAACAAGATATTATGCAGCTATAAAATGAAGTAACTTTACAGGACAACTGAGAAATTGTCATAAGATCAACAAAGCGATTTAAAAAAATACCAATAAATCGTGATTAATAAATAGATAAGTAGATACGGAAATAACTTAAAACATCTTTGAAATTTCTTAGCAACACTTAACACTACCACTTAACACATGGCAGTAGTGAGTTAACTTGATAAAATGATTGAAATAGAATGTAGTTCGAGGGCGATTATTCTTATACTAACAGTCATTAAGACAACATCCTCTTTTAATCGCAAGAATCATAAACAAAACTACACACTTATATGGAAATTTATAACCTTGAGCTGAATTAATTTGTAGATAAAATACTTCTGGTTTCGATTAAATTACTCACATTGCCTAGGAACGAGAGGAAACTATTTATCTGGCTAACTTCAGCGAATTCATGTTCGAACATAGTCGATTTGAAGTATCTATTAATTTTTGTTAGAGTTCAGGGAGTTTATCGACAATATCACCCACGAAACTGACAGTTAATATTTGAGAAGGACGCCACACAACTTGCAATTGAAACATAACCTAACTTTTTCACAGAACTGTAGAAATACTGTTTCGTTTCTCGCATTCGAGTTCAGTGATCGCCATGGGCTCTATGATGGTATCATTCGTAACTGACATTCTCTCTGTGTGCCATGACAAGTCTCGCATTCATCGTTCCTGTGAAATCGAACCGCCAAAAAGCAGCTACGGCAGCCATTTTCATCTTGGTCGTTGGATCGTTTATCGTGCCGTTTCGCTTACAAAACAAATTTTAAAACGTAAGTATGTATCATCAACCATTCTTCACATGTAGGGTAATTCACGATATTCGCGTGAACAGCACCTTTGAGCAGAATGGCAGCTGCTGTAGTTTTTTCTCCCGGAAGCGTTACAAGCGTTGCATGGCCCATCCGCCTTTTCGTTTATTTTAATTGTCTTCGAGCTTCAATATACGCTGAACGCTAAGTCTACGATAAACTTCACTCATCATTGATTCATTCTCTAATCTGCGACACATTTTTCAGCTGGTGAAGATGCCGAAGAAGAGGATAGAGGAGAGCGAGTCTGAGGAGGAAGAGTACTCCGTGGAGAGGATCATCGATCGGCGAGTGGTGAACGGCAAGGTCGAGTACTTCCTCAAGTGGAAGGGTTACTCCGAGAAGGACAACACTTGGGAGCCGGAAGACAACCTCGACTGCCCCGAGCTCATCGCGGAGTTCGAAAGGAACCGTAAGAAGGGGGGCGGCAAGACCAAAGAACGGCGGAAGACCAAGGACCGCGACGGCTCCTCCTCGGGCTCGGACGATGAAGAAAACAAGGATAAGGTGAGTAAAACTTGCACACAAGTGATCAAGGCTAGATACCCAGTCACTAGTAACGCAGATGTATCAATTATATACAAATTTAGCTAAGAAACTCGATAATGCGTGTATGTAAACAATGCCTAAAACTGATGTTTACATTTTGCAGCTGCAGTAAACAAAGAACCCTTTTTTCTTCAGGCATGCCCCTTTATGAGCACATATTTTAGTTGCCTTAGGTGACCGGATTGTTTATATGCATGTGGGTTTCATATTCACTTTAACATTTGACTTCATGTTTAGTTTACCTATAGCGGGCAAACTTTGATTTCATTTGTTTTAATTTGCATCAAAATCGTAGAAGAGCAGTGCCAATTCCCCGTCCTCCGATTCCGACATTGAGCCGAAAGTGAAGAAATCCAAACCGGAAAAGTCCGAAACCGACAAGAAGAGCGATGATTCCGACCAGGAGCAGCCGGTAAAGAAGCGCAAGAAGCCGGCCCCGAAGTCGAGGCGAGTCGCGTCCGATTCCGAGAACGACGAAGAGAAGGCAAAGAAAAAAGAGGAGAAATCGAAAAAGAAAAAGAAGCTGTTGCCGAAGGAGTCCGACTCGGATGAGGTGTCCGTCAAGAAGAAAGCCGAGGACTCCGACGATGACTCCGTCAAGGGGAAGAAGACCCCCGACAAGGACAAGAAGGGTTCCCAGAAAATTAAGAACGGGAAAGAGAAGACGTCCGCTTTCGATAAGGGCCTCGAGGCGGAGAAGATCATCGGCGCGTCCGACACGACAGGACAGCTGATGTTCCTGATGAAGTGGAAGGGCAGCGACGATACCGACCTCGTCTATGCCAAGGAAGCCAATGAAAAATGTCCCCAAGTTGTCATTAAGTTCTATGAGGAGAGAATAGCTTGGCACGCACCTGAGGACTCCTAGAAATTAATTCATTTACGTTAAAATTTATTCCGAGAGAATGTTTACTTTTTTGTATCAATTATTTTCCTGAAGTTTGGTAATAGCTGCATTTTTATTTAATGAGGGCGTGTTTAATCTGTACTAATGAATGTACTCCTTATAGGCTAGAATACCTAATGTAAGAATTTTGTTTTGATGAACAGCCTATTTGAGGGGTTTTCACACTTTGATTATAAAGAAATATGCAGTTTATATACATTTATTTAAGTATGTTTGACACCTGTTTCGTTAAACTGTAACAGTTCTGTTAAAACCACATGGGTTTAATAAATTTTTTTAGATTAGTTTTCGGTTATTTATTAAACCAAAACCGTGACATATCTAGAGTTCAAGTAATTTTAAGCTCGAAACTAAAATCTACTACTTCGTCGTGGTTTAAGTTTATTTGAACGTTTCATACACTTAAAAAATTCAATTTGCTTAATATAAACAAATTATGGCACCTTGTAACGAAAATTGGCTAAAAACAGTTATCACAATCAACATTACACTATAGGAGTGTATAGCGTAATAAATAAAATAAATTAAAAACCGTCATAAATACCTATGGTATAAATCTTAAAGTTGTACTTTTGTTAAAACTTAAAAGGTAATTATGTAAAAATGGCTGCTTTTATATGAATTTAAAACATTTTTGCTTATCATGCGCTATACGAGTCTTGAAAAGTATCGAGTCTGCTCGGTACTGGGTGTTCAGTAGGGGCATGTATCCGAAGACCTAAAAATAAATAGGGATATATCAACTATACCGTTCAATAGACCATCATGAAAATTGCTATAAATGGGTATTTGAGTATGCAAAAAAGTACCCTTTATATTAAGGAAATGATATTACGTATGACATGTAGCCATTGCAATATATTTTTTGTCGTAAACTTTCCTTTTTCAGGTATCTTCTGCCATTATTATTTTCTTATATCAAAGCAAACTTTCTGCCTGTATAAATCATAAAAATTACTTGACGTTTGCCCCCCAAACATCGGCTGCCTTTACGCCAGTATGCCTCTTGTTCCTTAATATATAACTTCAAAAATCCTTACTTGAGTAAAAAAGTTTATACACTTGTGCCTCTCCTGGAAGTGCGTATCGTCCTCCGAGAGGCTCTGCGGGCAACCGGGACACCTGAACGTCCACCTGGAAGTCACTTTGACGGGAGGCTTCCTCGTCACGTGACTGACGAGGAAGTTCATCGCTATGTCTTCGCAGTTCATGTACTCGTCAACCTGAAACAGACACCGACTGTAACTTCCGATGAGTGATTTTCTTCTAAATTACTTTATCTCTTATCGCCTGCGGCAGAAGCTTCCAGTACAGATGTAGGTAGTGACGATGCAAAAAGGCGGCGCCCGTCAGCACCATGCTGAGCTCACAGCTGTAGTTCGAATTGTACAGCCAACTGTTCTTCGTGTTCAGGTCCCAGGCGTGGTACCTTGAATATTGCACCGTTCTAAGTACTACTGTAGAGATACGGTTAATTTAAAACAAATCTGGTTGCGACAGGCTAACATTGTTGCCAGGGTTTTCAAAAGGATAAAGGTCAAAGACTTTAATCTCGCTTTCTTGTTATCAACATGAAACAAGCGAGTGAATTTGAATCTGCATACAACTGTTGACTGCCTTCGCCCCAGTACGATCGGTACATATATCTGGTTTATTATCTACTGGCTTGTTAATTTCATATGTTTCCTTTACCTTCCTGGGAACCCAACGATCCTATCCCTGTGCTCCCTCCAGACTCGAAAGCCAAACAGGATCTCGTCGTGCCTCAAATGTGCGTCATCATCTACTGAAAGCACCGCTTCAGTCCTAGTAACAACAGTAATTTACATTCGCATCAAATTTGTTGTAGGTAAAAACGAAGCTTTATTAACTCCTGGAAACAATTTGCTTCCCAGTAAGTATCAACAACAAACCTGATGTTATCCAACGGGAGGAACCTGTTATTCAGGGAATTCCTCGCCGCCTTGACGACCTCCACCGGCAATCCGATATCGGGCCACCTCAGGTCGGCGCTCGGGGGCCTCGGCGAATTCCAAACCACCACGACAGAGTTCAAATAGGGCAGGCCCTTGAGGCGAGCGATGGAATCCAGGAGCACCTGCTCCCGTTCGTAGGTGAGAAGGAGGACCGTGAATTGCTCACGGGGGTTGTTGCCACCTAACGCCTCCGAGAACTCCTTCCCGGCACCTGACCAAAATGTTTCATGACAGAAGCAATAAGTTTCAGGTCAACTGGGGGGCGCCACGACAATGACTGAAAAAAATCAGCGACGTGAACAATCCTCTTCCTTACCTCCTTGCCCCTGGCCGATGGGCCGAAACCCCCTGCCCGAGCCGATGAACTTCGCGTCCGACGGCAGCAACGGATCGAAGGGGAGCGCCGGGTACAACCTGAACGGATCGCCCCAGTCGTTCCACAGCTCCGAGCCCTGCGTGAGCGCGAGGCTGTAGTTCCTGCGGAACGAGGGGCTGTCGAAGGGCGGCTCGAGCGGCCCGAGGCTCTCGCCCGCCTCCATGTCCTTATCCGTCTGCGCGACGAGGATCGGCTGAAACGTCTCGTTGAACACGCTGATCGAGGCGACCGTCTCCGTCGGCAAGGCGGGAATGTTCAGGCGGTCCCGCAGGACGGCGACGATCGTGTCCAGGGTGCTCTGGACGGACGCGAGGTACCTACGGAAGGGTTCAGATTAGGGAGGAATGCCGTGTCATAAACCATTTGTATGGGTCGTGGGGTTAAAGACAAACTTGTGTTAGGAGTCATAAATGAAAACTTAATTGTTACTCAATTCTGAAGAACCTGCAGAATACACAATTTTACCTCTCCCATATGAGTCTGCCTTGTCTCCTGAAGAGTAGGACATCCTCATCAGGTATAGCTCGTATGAGGAAATGAAGCTCAGTGACTCGGGTTCTCGGTAAAAAAATTGCTGCTCTCCTCCACTGAATAACCTCATCATAAGACAATTTGACTTGATCTCCTCCTAAAATTACCGGTATGGCCCCTAAAACGAAAGCGACAAATTAGGTACTTCATCAGCAAAATTATTTTTCATAACAAATTTATTCACGTCAATATCTTTTCTGCATTAAGCTTGTATGTTTCTATAAATACAAAATACAACGTTATTCTGACTACTTGTTGCAGATCTGGAACGTTTACCTACCTGATCGTAAAGCTTCATAAATCCTAGCTTGCAGCAGTGTCGTAGATATCAAGTCAGCACTTCCAGGGGCGAAAATCAACACATAGGTGCTTTCTTTCAGTACAGCCCTACGGCTGCTATCAGTACCGCAAAGTGCCCAATCATATAATCCTGTATTGATATTATTATCACTAGCTGGGTTACATTCAAACTCAAAGAGGAATCTAAAAGCATACAACTAGCATTAAAAATATGTAAACCTATGGGAAGTCTTTTTAAAATGGTGAAATTATTACTACATCCCTTAAACAAAAAAAAAAATCAACGTTACCTATCAGAAGTCTCGGTTCTCTCCAATTGCTTCAAGTGCTCGATCACGAAACGGTCTAACTCTGCCTTGGAGTCCTCAGAGTAAGCCACGCGTCTCGTGGGGGAAGTGGAGAAGCTCCTGGTCGTCTTCATCTCTCCCTGGAATGTGAGGAGGTACTTCCTACGGGCGGGGAGCATGTGGATGCACTCCTGCCACACGTCGCCGCCGGGAGGTCCCAGGACGGGGGAAATGATCAGGTCAAAGCCGGGACGAAAGTGGCTGTAGTTAAACGTCGACTGGACTAAGATGGCTCTACCTGAAGTAGTTATTTCATTGATTATATACTTCATCGATATATTTAGATGTTTGCATAGTTCATCTCAGGCTCAGTTAATAATACTTTTTTAAAATATAACTTACCTGTGTCGACAGATGAGAATATATCTCCCGAGACGGCGGTGAGATCCCTCCTTGCGAGGTTAAGCAAGACATGGTTCCTCCCGTCCCCGCCCCAATAGGGCAGCTTTCTCAGAGAGTCTGAGTCGAGCGGCGGCAGGTTGAGCTGCCTACCCAACTCGTCCCCGTCATCATCAGTATCCTTAAGAGCCTCCCCTGCCAGCACCAGATACACACACGCCTCCTTCGGGTCATTCGTTAAATGTGGGTTGTACCCCAGCGTTTGCTTCAGCGTGGTCTTCAGGAACCCATCGACGTCCCACCCGTCATTCACCACAGGGTACCTATCTGGGTCATACAGGTAGACGGGGAACCCTGAAGTGAGGGAGCACCTCGAGTGATCGAAACAGCTGAACATCCTGCAGTGAGAGGAGAGGTTTCTCGGGATGGATGGTAGGATCACCGGCAGGGAATCGGCGGTCAACCTCAACGGGGGAGCGAGGTCCGGCGTGTTTTGCTGTACGGCCTCCCTCTGGGCGACCTGCGCCTGCTCGACGGAGATCTTCAGTCTGTTGAGGTTCATCTGGTGGTGGGAAAGCTCCTGCTTCAGCTCCTCGAGCTGCCTCAGCGAGGTCTGGATCTCGGACTTGTACTGCTGGCGCTTCCGCTCGATGTCCCTCAGCTCGCTCAATACCGAACCCCTGATCTTGAACAGCTCCTCGACGCCTACCCTCAGGTCGACCTCCTTCATCAGGTTCAGGTCTTCAGGAAGGTCCTGGTGGGAGTGGGCGCCATGCTCGATCATCGTGTATGAACTCCTCTCGACTTTCGACAAGTAAAAGTGGGTTATGAGGGGGGTGAAGATCAGTATGGCGAGGACCATTATCACTATACGTGATAGCTTCACGTTCACCAACCAGCTGCAGATATCTCTGCTCATCTCTGGATTTATTGAGACCATCTTGTGAATGGGTTCACGTAAACATTTCGTCCCCTGGGTAGGTCGTACTCGAGACTGGTCGTGTTGATATCGAAGTCGGACCGAGCATATTTCCTAAAAAATATTTATTTTCACGTATATCACTTGTACATCGCAACAATGACCTGCGAGTGATAACAATCCACATAAACCTTTCCGATTTGACACGGGACACCATCAAGCACGCTACACCGAAGTTGATGTATGTCTCAGAACGAGAAATTAGATGAAATGTGAATATAGGCAACCAATAATACGATAGGTAGTTTATTTCCATCAATTATTTGAATTTAAATGGTAAAAACAAAGAGGCGATAAGACAATAATATGATGAACGATTGCACTACCTTATTAATCTTATGACTTTGGAATAGGACAGATTGTGACACGATTGCTTTGTTTTATTGTTAGTTCAAGTTAGTTTCATAATGTTTTGTGAGTTTCCCTTCAAACTTAAATCACAGAACAAACAATTCGACTTATATGTCAACAATTAACCACAGATCACCATCGTCCTATTTTGCATACAACTAACTCTCACCAGTTGAAATGAAACGAACGTACTGAGGTAAATACGAAAAGTGTCATCTCAGTGTCCTTAAGAAAAACCAATGTAATGACCACATCTCGGGTTATACGTGGCACGAGGGCCAAAATCTCATTATACATATGCGGCATATTAGTGATAACTGGCCTGATAGCGTGCTACAACAGCACCCTGTCCCAGCTGGATGACGTCAGGAAGTCCAGCGACAACTGCCACCAGCACGAGGAGAACCTATCTACTCAACTTCAAGGTAACATCCCAAAACCGACCTTCCACTAGATTACTTTAAAGCATTCTGTTATATCAGTCATATCCGAGTACAAGCAGAGGCTTGAGAACAGCCTCAAGACAGAAAAGGCGGAGCACCAGCAAACCAAGGCGAACCTCGAGGGTAAGCTGAACGAGGAGAAAGTCAAACTCGAGAAGTACCAGAGGGACAATAAACTGAAGCTCAACTCGTTGCAACAACACTTTAATTTACTACAGGTGATATGTTCTAATGGTATTTATGTTACTGCTAATGTACAACTCTACTCCCCAGACGGAGTATGACGACTTCAAGGAAGAATGCAGCAAGAACCAGCAGAAGCAGCACGAGGAGGTCAATACATTGGAAGCAAAGCTGAAGGAGGTCACGGAAGAGCTCAAGAAGGTTCGAGCCTCGAAGGAGAATCTCAAGGTATGAGGTACATTTCTCGCCGCCGTCATGACAACTCGTTACTTTTTAGTCTCAATATTTGGAAATACAAATGGAGAAGGAGAACCTGGAGAACAAAATCAAAGAGGAGGAGGGAAATGACAAGGACCAAGAGAACAACGTCAACCATCTGACAATGGAGAGGAATGAGCTGAGGAGAGAAATCGAAAGACTGAAGGTAAGATGACGCTATTCGCGGTAGCCCGTCCTTTAAAACAATGAACACATCCAAATTGTTTCCAAAAAGCTTACGAGATTAAATATAGCTCAGAAAGTGTGATGAAGCATAAAAGCATGGCCATCCAGTTCATCCTCTTCTAACCTCAATTTGTTTCAGTTGTCTTGCAGTCCCATCGACTCTTTACCGAAAGAGTCGAGGATCTCCCCGGAACAACAGGCCTCACAGAAACCCTCCCAAGCGAGCATACTGCAACCCCCATTGGCAGACAACCAGCAGCAGCAGAGGGTGTTGGACAGGCCGAACGATAACAGCAACAAATTGTCATCTTCCACGAGCACGACCAAGTCCGAGCTGAAGCCGTCGCAGGCGAACCTCGCGAACGTCCAGCCGCTGCTCCTCCCGACGGTTACGCCAGAGACCATCCGGAAGGGCCACGACGAGAAGAGGAGGCTGCCAGACGGTGTCGTCGCTGTGCCCGAGCAGAAGGAGGAGCAACAGCAGGAGGTAGTCAATAATCGGTATCGGAATGTGGAGGAGAACGCAGCCAATGGGTTGAACAATTTGAAGCCAGGTAAGGCGTGATTGTTTTAATTTGAGCACGTAGCTTGAAAATTCCACTTGAGTTATTACAGAAATTAAACTCCTTTCAGAAACAAATTTAGGATGAGCTCATAATGAATCTTCATGGATGACACCACATTTCATGAACCAGTCCAAAGTCACACGGACCTTTCTAAAGAATATTTCTGTTTTGTAGTGAAGGACATCGACAAGGAGAATGGAGCCCATGAGGAGTTCGACGCTCCAGCGGCCCAGAACGGAGGCTTCGAGGGTCTGGGTTTCGGGGAGAACGAGCACCTCAAGCACGTCGAGAAGAAACACATTGATCACTTGGCGCAGGTCCAAGACAAGAAAGCCTACGACCAGGATCAGGACTACAGGGAGCTGCATGACGTGCAGTTAGAGGAAAACGAAGAGGACGGTAAACGATAGCGTCATGTTGTCGTTATATTTGGGAACACAATGTACACATAATGAATCTTAAACAGATTGACACTTGATATTTGTGTCGTAACCTTTGTTACCCTTGTGCAATTTTAGAAATATCCATATTTCATTTTTTGATAGGAAAGTCGTCAGTAATGTAAAATTTTTTACAGATGACGTGGACGGGTATGAAGACCACATCGGTAGGCAGAAGGATCCCGCCGTCAGAAACTAAGTGACAACTAATGGCGTCTGTATATAGCGTAAAATTTGTAAAGAAAGATTAACACGTCATTCGTGCTATGTTTACTAAGATATTCATTATTGAGTGAGACAAAAAAGTAAAAGATGTGACAAGTTAAGTATTGTTTTACCATTATTGTTTCGACTAGGAACTGTCTTATATTTTAAATTCAGTTTTTTGAATGAACCACTCAAAATCGAATTTTTTTAGTTGCGCTTTTTAAACTTGCTCAGCATAAGTGTACTTTAAAGTTTTATAATGTTTTTTTAACGACTATTTATGTGTATTATAGCCTGTAAAAATATATGATTCAAACTGACGTTTGAGATTTGTTTGTTCCTTTAAAGTAAAAACTTGTAATCAAGTCCAATCCATGCGACTGCAAGAATCATCCTTAGGGGATCATCCCTATCGCCTTTAAAATAACTGAAGTAAATACCAATGGCGGCATCCAGAAATTACCCGGATTTGTCAGAAAGCAATGTTTATAAAAACGTGCCAGAGGGAACCCGTTGACTTTAATTTCCGAAAAATTGTAACAAACGTTGGGGTTGGGGGGAAAAGATAAAGTTTATAAACTAACCTCGTCACAACCTTCTATCCTCTGGAATTGCAGATTCAATCTTCTTTCCATGAAACCTTCCTCCACAATCACTCTGTAAATTAGTACAATTTGAAATTAATGAAAATATATTACTACTTAAAACGGAACTATTTAGTATATAAAAATAGCGCTGTTGTATAATCCTCTAAATTAATAACACATAAAGTACCATATAAGGTTTGTTTCAGCAGGCAGAGTAAGGTTATTTCTATTCATGCACATATCCTCCACTGTCTTTACTAATAAGCGATTAGAAATAACATCCTCCATTTGCTGTAACAAATTTATAAACAAAGCAAACTCCTAAAATGATATACATATATACACTACAGTGCGGTATAAACAAAATATAAAGTAGACAACAATTCCATTTATTTCCCAAAAATATCTCGTTACGTTGAGCTAAGAACGATTACTCTCCGATATTAATTTCTTATTACCGTTACGGTCTCCGCCTAATGCCGCTTCTTGAGCTCGTTGAACCTCCGGGTCAAATCGTCAAAGTCTATGTCGCCATCCTTGTTGTTCTCATTGGGCACAGATGGCAGCTCGGGCAGATCGTACGTCTTACCATCCACTTTCAGCCTCGGCGCCGGTTTCGGAGTATCCGCATTGTTCTGAAAGAGGGAAAGAAAAGTTGGTGTCCGAATCCTGAACATCTAAACTGGTATGACCTGACGAAACAAGTAGACACACGTTTGAGGAGATTAAATGAAACTGTTCAACGGGCATTGTTTTACAAGAGCGATGGTATGGTGAGTGAAGTGTGTTGTATATCGATAAGTAGTTGTTACAATTTTCATGTGAACAATTTAATAGCATGGGACAATGATTCTAATTCAAATAGTATTTTAAAAGATTTGTAGATTTCTTTTGGATTTCAAATTTGTTCGCCTGTGTGATCAAATGAAACTATCTGATGTAATAAGCATAACATATAAGTTAATGTATGAGTTAAAATTTGACAACACTACAATTCATTGCGATAATTATTTTGTTATTAAGGAGACACTAAAGCTAATAAAGCTTGAACCAATGCAAGCTTCCAAAGCAACCCCAAGCTAAAGCTCATTGATCATACCTCTAAATTATCTTCAATGGATTTATCTTTAGAGTCATCCTAAAATTAATAAAGCACATTACTTAACTCAAAACAGCCAAACTAAAAATAATAAAATAAAAACATCGTTGCTACGACATCTACAACTACATCATCTACTACTCTTTACCTCGTCTATTTGTTCACCTTGCGAAGATTCAGTATCTTCCTAAAACGCGTGTAAAACAAAAAACATCGTCAAATATGATCCAAATTTGTTGTAAATGAAACTAAAAAAAATTACCTTCGTAGCACCATCGGGGAACAAATGTCGGTAAGATGGTAAGCTACTATAATTATTATCCTAGAAAAGAAAAAGAAACTAAAAAAAAACTAACTTAAAGAGAAAATAATAACTGACATCTCAGGTTATTCTCAAATCTTTAAAGTAAAACTGTATACTTACCATGAAATCCATGTTTGTCTCCTTCATCTCTGAACCCGGCGGGATGTTGTATGAGAAGCTCGGTGGGGGCGCCGATGGACCGGATGGGCTATCGGCGTTGAAATCTTTTTCATGTGGAAGACGCTACAAGATTAAAATAGTGTAATAGAAGGAAGGGAAAATCTCAAAATCAAGTTTGAAAGTTTTGCTATATTACCGGATAGGAGAACGGCACAGGATCAAGCGGCATATTGGGCAACGGCGGCGGCTGCGGGTACCCAAGGAAACCAGGCGGTTGAGGCATTCCACCTCCACCCAGATTATTAGATGACAAGTCTATCAGCAGAGCGTCATTTCCTAAAAAAGATTGCACATACTATTAAGAAAATAATCAAAGAACCCTTCTACGAATTCTCTCTTATAACACGATGTGCAAGACATTGACGATGAATGCCCCAAATACTACTAATATTAACTATAATAACACACAACATTCGATCCCTAAAACATACGCCGCTCTCACCTTTTTCTAGTGCCATGATCTGCGGATCAGGCTCATACGGCACGTTGTAACTCTTAGCGATCTCTATGATGTATTTCTCCACCAGCAGCTTCGGCGGACTTTGGATCGACATCTTGTGCTTCAGTTTCGTACTGATCGACTCGAGCGATTCGATCTTACAGGCCTCCGCATAGCTTGGGCCGTATTTGGCTGCTAAGAGGTCAGCTATCACTTTCAATTCCTGAAGAGAGATAGCAATTAAAATCAAATTTTGGTAAATGGATACTAAAATATAGTAGGACAGTTAATGATGTTGTTTATAGAGTCTGGTTACCTGAACGTCTGATTGTAGTCTCGGGGCCACCCAGATGAGGCTGGAGACGGCCTCCGCGATGCCCTCGTCGAGCTCTTTCATGTTGGAGATTAAACCGAACCTGGCTATCAACAGGTCACAGTACATCTCGACTATCTCGAGGGCTTCCACCAAATAATCCTCTCTGGTAAAGATAAAATACATGTTACCATAAAAATCCCTTCAGGGTGACTCACTAATACACGCAACAACAGGCTCGACTAAAAATCTCAAACATCAGAACCGTTGAGCGCCACTTTAACAACTGCAGAAAGAGATGAAATGGTTTCAAATGTGGACAAAAGAAATCACAGCCATCGACTGCTTACCTTATAATATATTCGACCCTAACTTTCGCCCTTTCGCTCTTCCCAGCGCTCAAGTAGTCTGCGATCTCCCTTCTGGACTTTTCTGTTAGCTCGGACTTCTTCTTCTGGAGTAGCTTCAGCCTCGAGATGGCCAAACGTAGGTTGGTCTTTAGTTTGGTGTAATTAGGACCGCTGGAAAACATTTTACGCTTCGTTTCCAAATAAATTTGTAAATAATTATATTCGTGAGTCACCTAAATGACATCATGTGACTACAGAACAGCAGATTAGACATGGAACAAGAAACCACGTTCTACATGAGACACGTTATTCACGAAAGATACGAGATTTACCCGTCACCTGTCAAATCCGTGGTCGAACACGTGTTCCGTACCTCGACGAGCCCTATTTATTTTTTTAAATAATATCGGTCCCTTAGTGAATTCGGTACGATAAAACAATGCTCGTCAACCGGTAAACATGTAACGCTACAATCACGAAAATCTACTACGAGGATGACCAGCAGGGAAATCTACCACGAGAGACAAGTGAAGGAATTATGCGCCCTGCATGCCTTAAACAATCTATTCCAAACTGCCAATGCGTTCACGAAGGCAGAGCTGGACCTGATCTGCCACTCCCTATCTCCGGACAACTGGATCAACCCACACAAGTCCATCCTGGGCCTCGGCAACTATGACGTTAACGTCATCATGAAGGCTCTATTAGCCAGGAACTACGAGATGATATGGTTCGACAGGAGGAAGTAAGTACTTCAGTGGGATTCTCAGAAATCTTTGAGTACTCATAGTAAAAAATAACACATTCTCAAAGAACCCAAAAAGTTCCATCCTGTTAAGAAATTTAAGAGGAGTAGTAAGCTTCCGTAAAACACGGCATGTAGCTAAGTGCCTTGTTTCAGGGATCCCGCATGTCTGAACCTCAACATCATCTGGGGATACATCCTGAATGTACCTAGTGATTACAAATTTGGTTTCATAACGTTGCCACTGAGGAAACGACATTGGATCGCCATTAGGAAGATCAATGAACTCTATTATAACTTAGACTCTAAGTTAGACTCGCCGTATGTTATCGGAGGGGTAAGCAACATTTCCAGTTGTTAGGTATATGATTGAAAATCCTGGGGTTACGTGACCACCCCACATATCCAATTAAATAAGATCAAATTCTGTTCTCTATAAACAATAATTTATACATACTTTTTGTCTTATCCTGCAGGATCAGGAGCTGCTCAATTTCCTACGGGTCGAGCTGGAGCACAAGGATAAGCAGCTGTTCGTTGTTGTCGCCAACGACGTCGCTGTTACCCAGGGTTGGCTGAGGGATCAGAATGGCTACGATACTGTGATCAATTCAAACGACGGCAGAGATGCGGAGGTAGTCCAGCTGAAGGACTTAGAAAGAGACTGCGCTTGTTTAAATGAAATCAAATATGTGTCATAGTGAAGAGTTCTTACGTATATTCTGTATACTGTTCATTTTTTGTTATTTCGAGAATTTCCTGATTAAAAGATTTATACATGTTATTACATGGGAACGTTTCCAAGAATGCTGCGGACTAGACAATGATTCGACTAGGGTTTCTTCCGTTTGTAGTATTTACAATAACCGAGGGAACACTTAATTAACACTAACGATCTAAACGGGGATCACGACTCACAGGATTAAAACAGGGTCATGCAGTTCTGCAACGTCGACGGGTAGTCCGCCGACTGGCTAGAAGACTGGATTTGTTGGGAGGACTGTACGGCCGCCATCGCCATCGAGACCGGCGTCGAGGTTGGGTGATACGGGACCTGTAATTTAATTAATAGATTTAGGTATTGATTGTGAAGTTGAAAATGATATTCGAATTAAAAGTTGGAGTACTTTTGATGATATTTTATTCCAGTGGGTTGTGTTATAACTGAACCTCTTTTATTATCTTCTACATCCTCGAACCAGCTCTCCAACCTTATTTCAACACGCACAATTGGAAAGGTCAAGGCGCCCTTAAGGAAGCGTAATTAATAGCATCTCATAAGGCAAGATTTTACTCAAGGTGTCTAAATTTTTGACTTCTGAAACCTGACATACCTCAGTCACATTTTTGACACTAAATGAATTATGCTTAAATTCCTTCTATCCATTTTCATCAGGTCAGGTGAGGTACATGTGTTAAAACTGCGCGCACTTCAGGTGCAGAATTTGCTCAATCTCTATGGAAAACGTCGCATACCTCTGACCTAGGTGTGATTTTCGAGTCTACCCCCGCTTTCAAACAGCATATATATGAAATGTTTCAGTTAATGTTTAGAACAGCCCCTAGATGAATTCGTAAGTAAGACCGGTACTAACACACACGACATCCCCCTTATCATTTGAATGATATGCTAAAGCATTTTCGAATTTTAACCTCACCGTCGAGTTATGATGGAACCTCGGGTCGAGCATCATGGCGGCGGCTACGGCGGCCGCAGTCGACGTCGCCGTGGAGGGATTCGTCCTGGCAGCGAGCATGTGATGATTGACGACGTTGTTATGGTGCTGAGAAGACGAGGAGCGCTGACCGTGGCTCGTCGCCAGGATCTGATTGTGGATGTTGTGCGCGTGGTTGTGGTGGTGGAAATCGGCCGGGTCGGCGAAGTGGTGGTAGTTCGAGTTGATCGCCGTCAGATTCGTTGCACCTAAAAATGGCGACAACGGATAAAACACTAAGAAACCCTTACATTTCTCAGATAATAATTCCTAAATCCTAAGAGAGAACACTCACCTGAGGTCGTCGTCGTGACATGGTTCTGATGGTGCATGATTAGTTCTTGGATCTCGGAGCCGACCGATTGGGGAACGGGCGCCGTGGTTGTACTGTTGGACTGAGTAAAATTTACATTATTCCCAACTGTCGTTGACACGGGTGAATTTTCTTGAGAGTTCTAAAGGAAAGTTTGAAATAATTTTAACGGCCCTAAATAATCAAGTAAATCACACAAATTGACACCTCGACTGTCACTCTGTCCGTTTATTTCTAAATCTGATCATCACCTGCGATTTGGACCTGACGGAACTGCTCGCCGACACGCTCGAATTGTTGTTATTCCTCAGCGGCCTCGCCTTGTACGGTACCTTCGCCGACGCGTTCTCGCCGTGGTGCCTCGTGAAGTGCTCCTTCAGCTTGTCCCTCCTCGAGCTCGCGTAATCGCAGTTCGAGCATTTGAACGGCTTCTCCTCGAGGTGGATGCGCTCGTGGCGCACCAGGTGCGACTTCTCCATGAAGCCCCTACCGCAGATGCCGCAAGTGTGCGGCCTTACCCCGTTGTGGCTCTTCGAGTGGCTCGCCAGCTGGTTCTTCTTGGATGTCGAGTACTTACAGTGAGGGTATGAACAACGGTAGATATCGCCTACAAAAAATGAATTGTAATCTAGAACTCAAATTAATTTTAAAATGATATTCATGTTAACCGCGGCCCTTGACTATTGGAGCACATCTACGAATTCAAATGATCTGGGAACTTTTAATTTTCAAATGGTGGCATTACACCCGTCAGAAATCAAAACATAACCTCTCATGAAATTTCTAGACATCCATTAAAAATGATAACATCTCGATTAACGTTCATATCAAAATTATCCAAGTCTCCTTTGCTCCGAAATGTCCAGACGGCGTTACCGAACGTCCCGAGGACGATCCCCCATCCGAGGGTCGTCAGCGGGTTCGCCGATGAGGACCTATCAGAAGCCGCGAAGAAGAAAAAGAAGACGACGATAATCCCAAAGATTACCCTGTTACAAGGCAAAGACATCACCGTCGTCACACTCGAGGAGGCCGAAAAAATATCGAAACGCAGGGACCTGAAGCTCGTGAGGATAATCGATCTAGATACGAAGACACAGCGAGCTGTCTACAAGCTAATGACGAAGAGCGAGTACCACGCTGAGGACCTCAAGCAGAAAGCGAAGAAAAAGGAAGAAAGGGCGACGATGGCTATCAAAGGCGAGAAACTTCTCATGCTCAGCCACAACATCGCCGAACATGACCTGCAGACCAACATCAACAAGGTGCTGAAGTGGATCGGGCGGAGGTACGAGGTGCGCGTCATCATCAATGGGGACTCGGGCAACACAGCTAAGATGGAGGCGGTTTTTAAGAACATCGAGAAGGCAATCGGACAGGAAGGAAGAATCGTGCAGAAGAGACAGAAAGGGAATGATATTAAATTTCAGATTATACCTCCGAAGAAATCCACCAACGAAGGGGATAATAACAAGAATAGTGACTGACTAGTCGGCGTTAAAATTGCAATTGGCTTTGGTGCTTTATTCGCAGTGCTTATAGCGAAGTACATTATTTTATACAAAAAGGTCAGGGCATCGCGGCAAAAGTGATTCACCAGAACGTTACTATTACTGTACAAATGTGAAATATATTTTTAACAGACAATAATTCTTACCGTACTTAACTCCGGCTACTTATAGCGTCGTTCAGAAATCTACAATTTATAACCTACCATTGCTTTACATGAAATTTGACCCAAGACCCCATGAACACCATCATAAAATGGTAATCTCAAGTGCATCTATCGTTGCAATTATCATACACTTCCATTTTCTCATAAACCCAAAACAAGTAACAACCACTCACCTGTATGTATCCTCTTATGTGCGATCATGTGGCTGAGGAACTTGGTGTGGAAGCCGCACGAATCACACGATAGGTTCTTCTCAGTCGTGTGGGTCAGCAGGTGCGATTCAAGGTTCTGCTTGAAACGGAACGTCTTGGTACACTGCTCGCACTTGAAGGTCTTGTCGGGCGCGTGCAGCTTCATATGGGAGACGTAGTTCTGCTTCAGGCGGCACTTGAACGAACAGAACGTGCACTGGTAGATTGACTCGTCGAGGTGCTGGGCTCTGTGCGATATCAGCTTCGAGATCTGGTCTGTGCTGTACTCGCCTGCAATTAGACTGGATTTAAGAAAAAAGCAATTTCAAGAAATTTCTACTGACTTGTTTCGTGCAAATGAACAATTTGTGACAAGAGCCACCAACTTCAATTAATATTCTGTAAGAATATCCATGGTACTTACAGTAGTCGCATTTGAATGGCGGGCCACTGAAGTGCGACTTCATGTGGTTCAGATAATCACCGTGGTACTGACACACGAACGAGCAAATACCACACTTGTATGTGACGTCTTTGGCATGGCTCAGTGCCAAATGCTGCTCGAGCAACATACTGTCGTTTATTGTCGTGAAGCATATCGGACACTTGATGCCGACCTTCTCGTCCGGATCGTCTGAAACAGAGAGTTCTGAAACGACACTTCAGTAAGCTCACTTATTGTATGGCAGCACCTTCGCCTTCGTCTTTCTCGGATTCTAACAGGATCTGTTTCTTTTTACAGACGAGCATTTTCAGAGCGGCCATCCTCAGGCTCGGTTTCAGGCCGAACAGCATCAGTTTCTTCAGGATCAACTGTTTTCTATCCCTTAGTTTCGCCTTGATTATGATAGAATTAAAGTTATTTTGGTTCTTGCTAGACTCTGTCTTCTCCGAGACGATGATTTTGTCCTGTTTAGTTTCGAAATCTGACGGTTTCTCCGCAATCGGCGATATCTGCATAAAAATAATTACTACAGCAATCTGTACAAGTATCATAGTCATTGTTGTTTGATAGAATGATATTCATTGTTATTTCTACAATTGTAAAGTACACATTATTTTGATTGTGAAAACACGTCATGAGTTTTAGTTCAAAAATATAAGCACCTCTTATATATAAATTACTGAGAATCACACTTACCTGTCCGTACTTCGCTTGGAGGACATCGTACCTCGTCTTGAAGTTGGACAATAACCAACTGTTCTTCAGCAGGTAGTCCAAGAACCTGTACAAACACAACTCACTTTTAACATACAAAATACAAGTGTCTAAGTGTTTGAAAACCTCCACCGGCTCCAAGTTATTAGTAGGGAAGCATTTTATTAATCTATCAAAGTCCTTCTCTCTCTTGTCAAGATCTGTTAATATCCACTGCGAGAGGACGCTCAAGGCTTTACAGGTCGTTAGAATGAAACACTACAAAAAGCAAAAGGGTCCTAGTCAGTTAGTTGCACAAATGTAAAGAGTCGTTCAATGATTACAGGTTCTATTTAATATATTATTAAGATATTCACAGAATCTCCGTACTCGGAGCAAAAGTAAACTTTTCCTGACCTTGTGTTTGAAAAACTCGACGAGCTCCGTTGAGCTTAGCTTGAGAACCTCCTCGCCCTTGCAGACCTCGTCGAGGTGGCTCGCTATCCAGTTCTCGACGATGTTGCCCAGGTGTTTCAGTTTGAAGCGCTGCGTGAGGAAATAGGTAAATAGGCAATTGTTCAGGTTCAGTTTAGTGCCTAGAAATTCGATGCAGTACTCGATAACCTTGGTAAGTATGAAGTGATCAGCGAGCTTCAGCAACTCCTCGACGTTCGAATGTTGAATAGTGATCTCGCCGGTGTACATGAAGTTTACTATGGAGTTAAAGATCTTGCTATCCAGGCAGGATATCGTCAGCTGCTCCCTGACAATCCGATGATGTTTGAGTATGGAATCAAAGTAGGGAGAGCTTGAGGCGAGGACGTTTCGGTGGGCTTTCACTACGGTGTTGTTGACGTAGAGGGTTATATCGCAAAACCTGCTGGTCTTCTTTTGCTCGTACAACTTCTGGAAGAGAAGGTTCGGTTGCTCGTCCGTGTGGAAAGTCATAGTGTTGTGGTTGTTTTCCATTTTTTGCTCCTTTCGGTAGAACTGTTAAGAGGTTTGTTTGTGGTAGGTGCTCCGTTTGTGGACGAACGTTCTCGGCATCTTCGCGATGTTCGAAGTCACACTTTCGACTCTCACCGGGGCCCCATTTCGGGGCTGAACATTCTGATCGTATCAATTTTTAATTACAAATAAGGAACCATGTTTTTCAGGAATCTTGACACGGAACCAAATCTTTTACAGAACATCAATTATGATTCGTTCAACTGCTGTTCCCACTTGGAAAGTAGCCAGTAGCAATCGCGGACCAACCTTGTCCCAATGGATCTGTTAAATAAACGGGGAATGAGAGTAGGAGGTTCTATTTAAAATAGCTATGGACTTTCTATGGTTACGATACCTCGACATGAGAGGTGAAGTCGTCGGGGCACCAAAGAACGAACGTTGAAAATGTCGACAGCTGTCAACGGTCTTCGCAATTTTTTGTCGGCTTTTCCTTTTATTTGAGGGTTAAACTGGTCGTTTCCTCACCTCTTTTCCCAAGCTCTGTTCTCCTTTCGATAGAATGGCGTTAAATCCGCAATACGAAGCGATCGGCAAGGGTTTCGTCCAGCAGTACTACGCTCTGTTTGATGACCCCACACAAAGGCCCACTTTGGCAAATATGTACAATGTGAGTATAAATATACAAAAAATAGGGCTATCCAGTTACGAAATACGTGGGGTGCGAAGTTACGAGCCAAAGGAGTATAGGGCATTTGACCAAACTCGCCTGTGATCCAACTTGTTTAATACAGCCATTAGGGCACATTGAAACCCCCTACTTAAAGGCGAAATGAAATGTGATTTCTTGAATACTCTTTCATTTCTGCGTGATGTGTTTCTAGAAGTAGATTGCGAAGTCCTTAATATATAAGTGTAGTATTTCAGTTTCCCTCTATAACCTTCTGTAAGATTTCTTTGGTATTCTAAGTTTATCCCTATTTTTGAATTACTCTTTTTGTTGTGCAGGTGGAACTCTCCTTCATGACGTTCGAAGGTGTACAGCTGCAGGGTTCCGTTAAGATTATGGAAAAATTAAATGTGAGTTGGACACTGTTCGATTTATATTACGTGTTTTAATATTGAGTGTATTTTAGTCTCTAACATTTCAAAAAATCAATAGGATAATTACTGCCGTCGATTCGCAACCTATGTTCGACGGAGGTGTGCTAATAAACGTTTTAGGAAGACTGCAGGTGGGTGTAGTGTTTAATATCACCTTTATTTAGGATCACTAGGGTACTTGCTCAGAATGAAATACTTTTCCATAAGTGTGTGGAAATGGCGATTATTCATTTTCCCTAGTATCCTATAACTTTGAAGAAGATTAAGTAATATTAGCGTCATATGTTGAAACTTCAATTTTTATAAGCGTCTGGTTGTTTCAATTATAAGCTAGTTGTTAACAAACATATATGATACAAGGTTAATTTTGTTAATATGCTTGTTCTGTTCTGTTAACGTCAAATACCACCCCGGCAGACTGACGAAGACCTTCCACATGCCTATGTGCAAACTTTTGTATTGAAACCCATCGAGGGAAGCTTTTTTGTTCAACATGATATTTTCCGTCTTGTCTTACATGACACGATATAGTCTACGAGCAGGCTCAGTAGTATGTACACAATTCTTAAGGAATTAACATGTTTCCAAGCTTTCTGTGTTAAACCGCACCTAAACCATACCTAACGAAATCGCTAAGCATGTCCTCACAATTTTGTTTTAATCGTTTTTCACTGACCGATTGCGGATTTCTAACAATTTTTCCAACCCCACAGGCCGATGAGGATCCCCCACACGCCTTCTCACAAGTGTTCGTTTTGAAACCTTTAGGAACTTCGTTTTTCGTTCAACATGACATTTTCAGATTGGGGATCCACGATACTGCTTAACATGTAAAATAAAAATTTTTTATATTGTAATAATGGGATGCATCATTGATTAATTATTATTACTATTGTTCTTAATTTCTGTACGGTGTTGTAATTGGTTACAAATTGAGAAAATTTATACACACCTTCTGAAGGGTAATTCTATCAATACATAACTTTACAATTAACGCTGTATTTTTTTTGTCGCCATTATAAATAAATCGATTTACACAGTTTCTTTTTTAATTACAGCAATACATTAATTGAACAACAATTGCATTTAAAGTTTCCAGCACTTTTAGAGAGATCAATTATGACTTGGTTAAAGTATGCACCCCTCAGAGCATGACATTGGCGAACGTTTTCGAATGCCTGGGGTAAATAATAAACAAACTTAACTGAAACCCAGACAGGAGGCATCCAAGAAAGTTCGGGATCTAAAAAATAAAATTCACTTCACATCTCTGAGAATATTTAACTGAGACACATTCGACTGACTGACAAGGAAACCGTAGTGATCTACTTATTTCAAGAAAGTTCATTCGAAAGTACTTGTCATTTAGCCCTAGCTCTTTCAATGTAAAACTTTCTACTTTATTCCCCTGTCATCACGTCTCAGTTAATTATACTCAACGGTCGTCCTTAATTACCTGTATGAACATGTCCTGTAAGACGATCCCATAGATGAACCACTGCATTGACACAATGAACGTCGCGAATATGAGCTGGAACGGTAGGCTCTCGGTGCTCTTCACCCTGATGACGTGCAGCAGCGAGGCGAGCGGCGCCGCGAAGAAGACAATCGTAACGCTGCAACACACCAGCCCCAGGTGCGACTTAGCGGTCTGCGGTGATTCAGTGTTGTGGACATAGTACAGCACAATCAGGAGAACCATCAGGCAGCCCGTAAACTGTCGTACAACTAAAGTCTGGAGGGGAGGAAAATTGTGTAAATAAGGGAAGGGTTTGTGTGATTGTAAAAGAAACTTATTGTTATCATTAATTAAACGTGCTCAGAACGAATGTGTTTCAAAGGTGGAGGTGTCTCCAATAGGCACTTTAATGTGTGCTCCTGATGAGAATGGGCATTTAGTTACAGTATGCTCAGGAGAAACGGCAGGGAAAATGCCTATTCTTGTATAAATCACAAGTGATCCTTCATCAGATTTACACAGTCCACTCGAAGTATGTTTAAGCTAAGCTCCACTTACTTTTTTAATACTGTAGAGGTAAAACGTGACGATGTAAGCGAAGAACAACGTTGCGCCGACGGTGTTCACCAGTATCAAGGATCTATCCTCGATTAGAAACCCGTACCGCAGCCACAGGCTGGTCGACAGGCAACCACTCACCAACGGGAATGAGGAGATGTCGCCGGTGCTCTTGTTCTGCACGATTTTTTGACAGACAAACCTAAAATGACGTGATATTTTCACTTGTAGTGCAGATAACAACAAATGTACTAGCCAAGATTGTATTTTTTTTTGGTACTTTTTTCCAAACTAGTCCACAGGTACTTTTCACAGAAAAGTTAACTGAGATTTAACTTATTGAAAATTTCTTTGATCTCAGGATGTTTTAGTAGGGCCATCGTCTCGGAAGGGTTCTAATGGGGGTACTTACGTCCCGGTCAGGAACTGCAGGATTGTACATATTGAAGCGGTCGTCGCCAATAAATTCTTAAAATCCACCTCGTTCATTTCTATCTACCGTTTTAACAACTGATACTGGCCAGTTAAATCGCACTACATTTTACGTGGAAGATGTTTTTAAAGATTATTAGGAATTTCATGTTTTTGACAACATCCACGACGTATGTCCCGACTTCGATCCAATGAAATCACAGAACGAAAACCGACGACGACGTTTCATTGGTGGTAACGTACATCTGTCAGGGTCCCGTGGCGCTGTCACTGTCAATAACGTCAATTCCTTTTTGTCAACAGCTCTGGAAGTGGGTTCGTTAGGTCGTTTTTCACGGGAGAAATCGCTCCCGTCGCCCTCCCGATGTTTCCAGGCCGTTGATCTGAACCTGTCGACGTCCGCAACCTCAAGGCACGTCTAGCGCGAGCGCCGCAGACCGCATTGGAAATCCCAGATGTCCAGCAACATCATACCCCCGCTGCTGAGCGAGTCCCCGCCGCCGCCCCCGATGGCCGCGGACGACGTCGAGGAGGACGAGTTCGGCGACTTCATCGGCTCGAGGGAGGTCGGATTCGATGGTTTCGAAAGTATGCACGATACAGTTCATCTTGGTTAAGTACGAAGTGACCCCACGAGATCTGCCAGTGTAGGGCTCGAGGTTGACCCCTTCAGATGTCTGAATGTATTTGTTACGTTGTCTGTACTGTAACCTTTAAGATTCAGGTTTTGCGCTGTGAGATCCGGGCCCCTTTCATTACTTTCCATTTGTTGACAGTGGAATTTGACCACCTGCTTGCTAAGTGGATCTTAATTATCACACTTAGCACCCGTAAACATAGCCACCAAAATCAGGTCGAAGTAGTTTAATTGTTTCGTTGTATGGTTTCTCCTATTTTTGACTGCTCTACGGATTGTTGAGCAGATAATTTGGGTAATGGCCCCATTTATGTAATACAGTGCTTAAGTTTTTTAAATGTTTTATGCTAAAATCATGTTTTCGGGAAATTTTTCGTGG
This sequence comes from Cryptocephalus primarius, assembly GCA_963576515.1. Lineage (NCBI taxonomy): Eukaryota > Metazoa > Arthropoda > Insecta > Coleoptera > Chrysomelidae > Cryptocephalus > Cryptocephalus primarius. The sequence goes on along the minus strand of OY754949.1, from coordinate 996,343 downwards.
AAGCATTAAGTTTCAAACTTTGCTTAATTTTGCTTTTCAGTTTCTATCATTACTTCACTTATGTTTGCCTATTTAACAGGCGTACTTTTTTTACAAGCTTTACTCCTCTGATTTTATAGGAAATTCCAACACTAACTCAAGTTTTCTTTTGAAGGTTCGTCTTGTCCGGCCTCCCCGGAGACATCCCCAGAGAAACTGTCGATTCCTAAGGATATCGACTTCAATAGTAACCTGGAAGACGATATGTTGACAGTATTAGACATCAACAGTGAGACGGCTAAAGATTTCATAAAAAGTCCAGTTCCCGATCAGGACTTGTTCGATGGCGTCGTTGTGAATTCTCAGTTAAAATGTGATTCCGTCAATATCGACTTAGAGAATAGTAAAAATGAGATTAATTCATTATCGAATGTAGATATTCCGTACTTAAGTGTTAGCACAGAGGATAACTTAAATGAACCCTATAGGTTGAGCACGCCTGTGAACTTAACGAGTAGTATTATCGATGCTTTAAATCGTGAGAGTGAGATAAACGACGACGTAGAGCCAAATGCTGAACAGGAGCAATTTGAATTTAATATGTTCAACAGTTACGAACAGGAGGCGCGAGAAGACAATCTTAAACATGAACAAGACGTTAAACACTCCCAGGAAGAGATGTTTCATGAATTCAACTCAACTGAATACGAACCAGTAGAGAAGGAAGGTATTAAGGTATCTCAAGACGCAACTCCCGAATTTAATTCATTTGACAGTTACGAACCAGATGAAGACAACTTTGAATTCAATGAAACCGATGAGCGATCGGAAGAAGAACCAAAAAGAATCGCCTCTTTGGACAAGAGTGAAGGTACCGACGATGGTCAGAAAGCGGAGGAGAAAAACGAAGATGATCTCGAAGACGACGACGATTTTGCAGACTTCACCGACTTCACCGCAGCTGACGACGACGACGATTTCGGGGAGTTCGCCTCGTCGTCCGCCCGGGCGGAGACCGCACAGGAAACAGTCGAATTGCCCGAATCGGAAACAATCACCGAAGGGGAGGCGTATGACAGGGCGAAGAGGATGTTTGAGGTGGCGTTCCCGCCTTTCGAGATGACCTGTGAGGAGTGCCTAATCGAGGAGATAGAGAAGGGCAGCAAGATATTCGAGATGCTGAAGGACATCACAGATACGCCCGCATTGTCGATGCAATGGGCGAAGTCTGCAAGCCAGAAGTTGCTATTAAAGGCACTTAGTATAGACGAGAGAAATATTGTGAGTAATGAGCTGAGAGGGGAAAATATGCAAAAGTTGTCGGCAATTGACCATGTGGACTCCTTTCCATTTATCTCTATCCTTTGCTATCCTGTGATTCTTTGAAGTTTCATTTGAGGAGGACCATTTGCTTTTTATCAATTTTTTTTGTGTGGAAATATACTTCGCTCTGTTGCTGAACTGTTCTGGTAAACAAAATGTAGAAGCCTAAAAATCCATCATTTTTCCGTAATGTATCTGAAATAACAACGGTTTTTCGAAAACCACACAAGCAATAAAATTAGTTTCGATGTTACTAGGGTAGATCCGAAACAAAGCAACTTGCGATACTTATGTGTCGTTATGTGTGGAATATGAACCTTATCTTCCTATTTGCAGTTACCTTCTTGGACATCATCGACGCCGATTTTCGCTTCTAACCTGAGCCTCCAGCCTTTGGAACCAGTCAAAACGGAGAGTCCGAGTCCTGTCCCTATTACTCCGTCCATTCCTGTGAAGTCTGAACCGGAGGAAGTTCCGAACATACAGTTTGACTGGAACAGCGCTGGATTAAGGAATCCACTGGAAGGTAACCTAATAGAGTCGGAGAGTTATATGACCATATTTACCACATACATAATATCCAAAAATAAATTAACTTACTATAGTAACATTATTTTTTGTGCAGCAAATTCCCATCTCGAAGTGGTCCCTGATGCCAAAAAACCTGAGCAGCCTAAACAACCTAAACCGGAAAATCTGGATTTATCAATATTGGAAGTACCATCAGCGTCCGTTGAAGGTACCTCAAGTAAAACCGTAAAACAAGATAGTCCGTACAACGCGCTCGAAGACACCAACACTTACGCCACATGGTTAGATACGTTCACCATAGAGAATGGCCCCTCAGCAGACGACGATTTCGGGGAATTCCATCAGCCGATTGTCCAAACAAAGGCCCCAGATGAGGAGGATACTAAGAAGGTTGTTGTAGAAGAAGATGAATTCACAGATTTCCAATCGTCCCAACCTGAAAAAGGTACGATCGCCCCTCATCTTCTCTCGGAGACACTGACCCCTACCCCGGTCTACCAGAACGTACCGAACGCTCCTTCGACTCAAATCAACTGGCCCGACCCCGGAATAACTGATGAGGACATCAGGAAACTAGAGGAGGCTTTCAGCAAACCAAAAGATGAGAAGGAGAAGGTGGCGCCCCCCAAGCACACACCAGTTAAACCAACGCAACCTCCCAAAAGCAACCACTGGCCGAAGCAGGTGAAGCACCAGCCGTCCGAAGAGGAATGGTCGGATTTCGTCTCCGCCACGAACAAATCTTCCTCGCCACTACACAAAATATCCAGCTCAGACAAAGAAAGGACCTCGAGTCCCGACCTGCCGCTCTCCGTGTTCAACCTGGGTTCCATACAGCCGGCGAAGCAACCGATACCGGTGATCACGTCGCAGGGCCTCGTCCAGACGAAACTGTCAGTGAACATGACGCCCATCAGGACCGGCGGCCGGGGCGCGGCACCGCAGCAGCCGACCGCCGGCGGATTCTCATCGATCAGCAAGCAGTACTTCAGCTTCAGTAAACCACCGCAGGCGGCACAGAAGTCCGATAACGGCGACGAAGACGAGTGGGGGGAGTTCGTGTCGTCGAATACGCTCCCGCAGGACCCGGCGACGCTGAACGGTTACCGTAGGCAGGGTAATAACGTGCAGTATTCGATTTTCTCGCAGTACCACCACCATCACCAGCGTAGTGCTAGTGAGGGAGGGAAAAGTGTTATGGCCAGCGCATTGCCAGAGTTAGATTTTATCGCTCCTAAGAGTCGGACTACTTCCGGTAGGAAAAAATGACTAAAGGAGCAGGTTATGTTGTAAATTGTTTCTTCTGTTTTGTAAATAGGGTTTTCATATCAAAGTTAACAGTCGGAGAGTTGGCGTTTTATTTCAGTGTGATCCTTCCAAGTCCTGAAGGTTTCAAATGTTTCATATTTAATTGCAAAAAACCAGGCATCATAGTATATTGAGAAACATTCTGGACAATGGCTATTGCATGCTGATCCTGTAGTAAAATCTACAACATAACCGTTGAAGAAAACTAGAAATCTGTTTTTTAAACGTTACAAGAGAAGTGTCCTATAACATTTATTTTAAAAAATCTATTTTAGAAACAACGAAGATATAAAAATTAAAATATACTTACAAAACAATGAATAAAGTTTCTTTGGAGCAAAGTTACAGTTGCCTTACCTTACACAATAAAAACACAACTACACGTAAATTTAAAGCCAAAAATTTTTATCGCAATGTTTCGGTTAAATACCTCCAAGATTTCGCTAATATACTTATGTATCACTTATAAACAATCACTTGCCATCTGAATTGCTTCCCGGACTCTAAACTGGCACTCAGAAAACATTTGCCTCCAGTCCCATCTCTTCAAGAAAAATTCCCATCGGCGTGCGCTTGTTCAGCCCGAGCCCTTCCACCTTGTTCACCAGCTTGTTCTTGATGTTTCTCAGTCTCAACGATGCATGTAAGAAAATTGCTATCCAAAACAAAAATCACATTAAAAATTAGAAGATTACTAAAAATACATTGTGTAAATTTTTCAAGTTTCAATAGTAATATTCTTGAGATTGGAAAGTCTACATTGTGTATTCTTATCCTTACCCATTAACGGTAGCATGATTCCCAAGAGGAAGACGAGCAGGGACTGCAACATGTACATAACGAAGTAACCCGCGGCGAAGATCATGATTATGGAAAGGATTGGGTGATTCCTTTTGAATTGAGCGGCGACCGCTTTCTCATTCGTCACATACACGAACACCATGAAAAGTACGGAGACGGTAAGGAAACCCGTCGCCATTTTTATCGGATGAAGAACCCTGTAAAAACAGACGGGAATTAAAATGGTGTAGACGGTCCAAAATATTTTTAATGAAAAGATGATAAGGAAGGGCTCCGTTGGGGCTTTACAGAGTGGTAAGCATAATGACTGTTCCTTACCCAACGATGACGAAGATGAGAGTAGCTAAAAGGAAATAGTTGGTCTGGTAGTACAGCAGGTTGCTGGTGACTCTGTTGCCCCATTTTTCCAGGTCGTTAATAGTGGGTATTTGGAAACGTGCTGCTTCCAACAGGAAATCGTCCAGTGATCTTAATGGGGCGATTTCAAACTCCGGCGAGTCCTTCTTGTTCATCTCTGATTGCAGGCTTTAACACGCTTTAACTAGTCTGATGAGTAAGGAATGTGGTTTATCTTATTTACAACGATTTGGTGTTTATTTATAACCGGTGACGAGGAATTTAGGATTAATTTGGTCGACTAATGAATGTGATATGACTGAAATTTGACAGATATACAGGATACAAATGGTATAGAAATATAATCACAGAACACGTACGCATGACAATGACCATCGCCATCACCGTCGGTGGGATAATGAAACTGGTGATGGGTGGTGGGTAAGCAAGCGGGGATAGAGGGAGATAGATAGACCACTGTTCGGTGATTCAATATTCTGCCGGCTTACTTTTAATATGCCTACGGTACTTACCGATTGATTGATCCGGCGCCGGTAAACGTCAAAAGTGACGTTTCTGACGTACTGGGAACTGTCAAAATTCGAAGTAAGAGATGGGCGTACGCGACGTTGCCGCCTTTCCCTATTCCGCGGGCCCCGTCGTCGTAACCGAACCAGTTGTAGACCGCCGGGACGCTTAATCCGAGCGCAAGTGCGTCCCGTTGAGAATATTCGAGCGCGTCGCGCTCCGACATCGCCTCGATTGGGCTCAATCGTTCACCATTTGCGCTCCTATCGAGAGAAGGTCCGTGGGACGTCCTCCGCGAATGCGGCATTGATCCCTCGAGACGTGGCAAGTAGGCGTCGGAAGTTATCCGCTTTCCAGTCGTGGAGGAAAAGTACCGATCGGATCGAAATAACGATTGAAATATCCCGTCCGGTGGATGTACGCGAGGCGCTAGAAGGAGCAGCCGCCGGTCTGGAACTCTGCCTTGTCGCTGCGAGTCGATGCTATGCCGTTTTGATCGTGACCTTTTAGGTAGAGCCGCCTACTTTATGGGGGCCTCAGCGTAGTCGGGGACGGAGTCGAGAAGAAGCCTTGTGGAGGAGTTGAGATTTACAGGTAGGTGTGATTCACGGCTTCGCGGCCGGCCCCGGAGGTTTTATACATGATAAGATGGCCAATAGGTCATTGTAAGAGTATTGATAAGTTCCCAGAATTATCGGTTATGTCGCGATTAAGTCGTTATTTTTGCATCAACACTTTTCCTGATGTGGCACAGTCATACATGTCCTATGTAGAGTACTAGGTAGTACCACATACTCACCACCAGTACCGATGCCCCTACAACCTGGTGCCCCCTTAACTACCTTCTCCCTTTGCCCTATTTGCAATAGGAAACGATATAAGGACTCTCTAGGATCCCACCAAACACAACCGCAGCAAAGGAAACATCCGTATGATTTTACCAAGTTTACAGGATGTCCTATAACTATTCTAATAGGACAACCGAACTACATCTTAATTGCCATTGTAACCGGACACCGTTGATTGTGATAGCAGCGACACTCCTCACTGCACAGGCTGTGGAACCATGATTTCAGCCATTGATCTGTCTAAACTGTTCTCTTTGTGCAACACCGTGTGTTTCACAAGGATGGAGTAAGCAGAAGTGGAACGAAACACCAATATAGTAGGTGTATGTGGAGCGTAATGAGGTCTAAGTACATTACGTGAAGATTCCACTGTGTACTTTCCACCGTTTTGTTCTTTGTTCTTTAATGATAGAAATGTAGAGCAGTGGATTCACTATTTAAAAAATATGCCCAGATACTCACAAGGCGAAGACTTTGATGAGAACAATGATAGTCTCTATTATCTAATTGTTTTTTATATTATAATATCATTGCAGTATGGATCAATTAGGCTTTTATACTCGGATTACATTAATGGTGTAAAATAATGGTGCAAATCACTCCAATTTCATACCATAGTAACACAGTAGTTTACATTAATTGTTTGTTATCTGTCCAATGGTTTCCAAATAATGTGTTTATCAATTTGGTAATCCTGCAATTAAACCATAAATGATATAATGAAAGTAATACACTTGATTATAGTTTATTACTGTTAATTCAATATTCAAACAAAACACATTGATACATTGCAATATGTCAAATAAATTAGCAACAACAATCATCTGGTGGAATAACTGTATCAGGAGTTTTGTTTAGATACGCTATGATTGACAAATGGTTTATTTGTCATAAATTTGTGGATGATTTTGTCCTTACATTGTTACAAAAGGAAATTAACTCCCCAAGCTAAACATAATGAAAAAAATAAGCAAATTTTAAGCTGTTTAAAAGTATGGAATTTCATATGGTAGCTGTTGACTTATTGAAACACCAACCAATTCAAGGGTAGGTAAAAGAATAGATTGTATTGGCGGTTAATTTTTAAAATGTTAAAAGATTTGGAACATGCTTCATAAAGCCAGCTATTTCAGTCACCTCATTAGTAATCTGTTTAAGGTAATTGTACTATCCTCACTGATCTTAGCCTGTTCTTCTTTTCAGGATCCTTTTGACAGCTACGAGATGCCTGCGGTCCGAGGGGATGGGATGCGGGGCCTCGCCGTGTTCATATCGGACATCAGAAACTGCAAAAGTAAGGAGGCCGAGATCAAGAGGATAAACAAAGAGCTGGCGAACATCAGGAGCAAGTTCAAAGGGGACAAAACGTTAGACGGCTACCAGAAGAAGAAGTACGTCTGCAAGCTCCTTTTCATATTTCTGCTCGGCCATGACATCGACTTTGGTCACATGGAGGCCGTCAACCTCCTCTCATCGAACAAGTACTCGGAGAAACAAATAGGTTACCTCTTCATATCGGTGTTGGTCAATACAAACAGCGAACTTATTAAACTGATCATACAGAGCATAAAGAACGATTTAGCTTCAAGGAATCCCATACACGTTAACTTGGCTTTACAGTGCATCGCCAATATCGGTAGCCGCGAGATGGCCGAGGCTTTTGGGAACGACATACCGAAGCTGCTCGTCTCCGGCGACACTATGGACGTCGTGAAACAAAGCGCCGCCCTTTGCCTGTTGAGATTATTCAGGACCTCCCAGGAGATCATCCCCGGAGGAGAGTGGACCTCGCGCATTATACACCTACTGAACGATCAGCACATGGGGGTCGTCACTGCCGCGACGAGTCTCATCGACGCCCTGGTGAAGAAAAACCCGGAGGAATACAAGGGTTGCGTTTCATTGGCCGTCTCTCGCCTGAGCCGGATAGTCACGGCGAGCTACACGGACCTACAGGACTACACATACTATTTCGTGCCGGCGCCGTGGCTATCCGTGAAGCTGCTGCGGCTCCTCCAGAACTACACGCCGCCGGCGGAGGATCCGGGCGTGCGGGGCAGGCTCAATGAGTGCCTCGAGACGATACTGAACAAGGCGCAGGAACCGCCCAAGTCCAAGAAGGTGCAACACTCGAATGCCAAGAACGCCGTCCTGTTCGAGGCGATAAGTCTGATCATACACAACGACAGCGAGGCCAACCTGCTGGTGCGCGCATGTAATCAGCTGGGGCAGTTCCTGAGCAATCGCGAGACCAACCTCAGGTAAAATATCTTATTTGACTTGAATTCATTGATAGAAGACATATACACTTTCTTAACGTTCACGACTCTTCGCCTAGGTATCTCGCTTTGGAATCGATGTGTCACCTGGCGACGTCTGAATTCTCCCACGAGGCCGTTAAGAAGCACCAGGAGGTGGTGATATTGTCGATGAAGATGGAGAAGGACGTGTCCGTGAGGCAACAGGCAGTCGACTTGTTGTACGCTATGTGCGACAAGACAAACGCCGAGGAGATCGTGCAGGAGATGCTCAACTACCTGGAGACAGCCGACTATTCGATCCGCGAGGAGATGGTACTGAAGGTCGCCATATTGGCGGAGAAGTACGCGACGGACTACACGTGGTACGTCGACGTCATCCTGAACCTCATCAGGATAGCGGGAGACTACGTGTCCGAGGAGGTGTGGTACAGGGTGATCCAGATAGTTATAAACAGGGACGAGGTGCAGGGGTATGCCGCCAAGACGGTGTTCGAGGCGCTGCAGGCGCCCGCTTGTCACGAGAACATGGTGAAGGTCGGCGGGTATATCCTCGGGGAGTTTGGGAACCTCATCGCCGGTGATTCCCGTTCAGCACCTCAGGTAATTTCATTTCAATGCTTAACGCGTTCTTTCCCAAGTTTGGTGGCCTGTAATTGGGCCAGGTGCCTATTCAAACAATAAACCTTTCGTTTTCAACAGGTCCAATTTCAACTCCTCCACTCTAAGTACCACCTCTGCTCGCCGATGACGCGGGCGCTGTTGCTCTCTACTTACATCAAGTTCATTAACTTATTCCCCGAGATAAGGACCCAGATCCAAGAGGTCTTCAAGCAGGACAGTAACTTACGTTCCGCTGACGCGGAGCTGCAGCAGAGGGCGTCCGAGTACCTGCAGCTGAGCATCATAGCGAGCTCGGACGTGCTGGCAACCGTCCTCGAGGAGATGCCCGCGTTCCCGGAGCGCGAGAGCTCGATCCTCGCCGTGCTGAAGAAGAAGAAACCCGGGAGAGTTCCCGAGAACGAGATCAAGGAGAACAAGAGCCCGACGCCCGTCGCCAACCACACCAGTAACGATGTCGGAAACGCTGGCACCGCCCAGGCTGACCTGTTGGGGTTGTCCACTCCGCCGATCTCGCATCCGAATTCCGGGAATACCGGGGTGCTCCTCGACGTCCTCGGCGACATCTACGGCGGGAAACAGAACAGTGCCAGTATTGTTGATGCGAAGAAGTTCGTATGTAAGAATAACGGCGTCCTCTTCGAGAACGATCTTATACAAATCGGAGTGAAGAGCGAATTCAGGCAGAACTTAGGTAATATTTTTTATTTTATAGCACATGACCTTTCCTTACTCGCAACTTGCAATTCTAGGTTGATGTATGAATTATTCTACCTTTAGAAGATACATTTTTACTACGCTCACCTAAGAGAATAATGCTACTTTTCTCTATTGCAGTTTCGTAACCCCATAACTTATTCAATAATTATATTCTACCCTTGTAGGTAGACTAGGTTTGTTCTATGGCAATAAGACCAGCACCCCTTTGACGAATTTCATACCGACCCTCTTGTGGAGCGACGAGCAGAACGCGAAGCTCAGCATCCAGATGAAGCCCGTCGAGCCAGTCCTGGAGGCTGGGGCGCAGATACAGCAGATGATAAACGCCGAATGCATCGACGATTACACGGACTCTCCGTGCGTAGCGATAAACTTCACCTGCAACAAGGTATTTGTTAAGGCTCAAGTTTAAGGCGAATTTTATTAGAGATACTACTGCTGGCTTTACAGCTTATTTGATCATTTCCCCAGGTACCGCACAAGATCAACATCAAGCTCCCTCTGACGATCAACAAGTTCTTCGAGCCGACAGAGATGAACGGCGAGTCGTTCTTCGCGAGGTGGAAGAACCTCGGCAACACGAACCAGCAGAGGTCGCAGAAGATCTTCAAGGCGACCCAGCCGATGGACCTGCAGGCGGCCCGGCTGAAGCTCGCCGGTTTCGGGATGCAGCTGCTCGACGGCATCGATCCGAACCCCGACAACTTCGTGTGCGCCGGGATCATACACATGAGGACGCAGCAGGTCGGCTGCCTGCTCAGACTCGAGCCGAACAAGAACGCGCAGATGTACAGGTTGACCGTGCGGTCCAGCAAGGAGTCGGTATCCGTAGAGGTTTGCGATCTTTTAGTCGACCAGTTTTAAGGTAAGATCGGAGGGCCGGTTTGCCCTGGGGTAGATTTTCAGCCGGGAACAGAGACAGTTATAAATAACCTTCAATTTTATGTTTTCATAATTTTTATCTAGACTCGTTATTAATATTTTTTCTAGAATTTGGGTACAATTTTTAAGTTACTTGATGCATTCAGTCTTGTGAAAAATATATAAACATGTCTTGTTGTAGCTGAAAATTTATTTCGTGTTAAAAGATATTGATGGAACAATATTTGTACCGAAGACCTGTGTTAAACAATTGTTATGATATTTCCCCTAAGTACAAGTCTTGGGTAAATACCCTGAAGTAAGAGAGGAGGTCATACCCACAATAGTAAACCACATCTTTCAATTTCAAAGCTATATGTACCCACATAGGTGCTATTTCAATTCAATTGAAAATCATTGGATATAAGCGTAAAATGTGGCGCATTAGGGGCATATAATAGAAATATGTTTAGCTTACATAATGCCTTCTGCTGGTGGTTTTCTTGCCATTTACGAAGTACGACATACTTTCTTACTTCTTGGTTAAGGACATAGTTAAGAAAATTTATCAAATCATATGATTGCCTAGAGTTTCCATTACTTAGAATTATATAGATTTACATATGTATTTTGGTTACTCATCGTCAGTCTTACATGGCATGAAATTACATTCCAGATTTTTTTTGGAAAATGTGTACATATACTTTGCAAGTAATACTCTATGGTAGTTTAACGTCTTATTCTTTGAGAACCTGGTGTCATGGAGTTATATTTTTCAGACAATAATGTTCGAGTAGGTCTTCAATATACGCCATGACTAAAATTTGTTTTGTATCACATATCTTTGTACAGTTATCACTTTTATTGGTATTAAAAATGCCAATTATACTACTATTGCTCTAGATGTGTTACTAAACTTAAGTGTAATTAAAAGACCACAGAAATTAAAATTAAGAGCGCTTTAGGTGTTTAAGGAAGGGCTTGAAATGACTGAACTATTCGCTTTCCTCTAAGCAAATACTTTTGAAACCAAATTAAGTTTCTTTTTCTTTATAGTGTTCGTCGTTGTTTCGTAATTACCCTAAATTGTTTATCGTTTAAGTCTTATTGTGTAAAGAAAATATCATAGTATAGTTAAAGAAATATTGTAAAGTGAAAAAGTGAATTTAATCCTTTAGACCTAAGTAGCTGTAGTTTATACTGTTAGGAAAGTAAACTAATGTGTATATATTTCAGATAAGTTACAATTTGTAATTAACGTACTATTATGTTATATTTCCCCCTTTCTTCTCGAATCAGATTTAATTCGTACCAAAGTGAGTACGTACCTAGTGATTTATGTAAAATTATGAGGTTTAGAAATGAAATTCGGAGTTACAAATTGTAGATCGAATCCTCTAATGGTTTTTATTATATTTGTTTTATGTATACAATTTATGTGATCTGTATTTCACACCAGATGGTTATAAAAATATTTATTATCCAACAGTGGTCTTATTTCCCCGTTTATGGTCCCCCTTTTCAGAAATCTTTGGAACAAACTTCTACGTTCCATGCCTTCTAACCTCTCACATCTCTAACCTAACCTCACTTTGCGGCGTCCGTTTCACGTTCTCATAAACGAGAATGGCGCTCGCGAAACCCAAATCGGAGATGAGCTCCGACGAGCTGCAGGCCCGCGAGGAGGAGGAGTTCAACACGGGGCCGCTCTCCGTCCTCACGCAGTCCGTCAAGAACAACACCCAAGTGCTGATCAACTGCAGGAACAACAAGAAGCTGCTGGGGCGCGTCAAGGCGTTCGACCGCCACTGCAACATGGTGCTCGAGAACGTCAAGGAGATGTGGACTGAGCTGCCGAGGCCCGGCAAGGGGAAGAAGAAGGCGAAGCCCGTGAACAAGGACCGGTTCATATCGAAGATGTTCCTCAGGGGGGACGCCGTCATACTGGTCGTCAGGAACCCCCTGGCCACGACGAGTTGAAAGCGTCGGAGCGCCGTGATGCAATGTCGGTGTTATCTATTTAAGGGGTGAATTTGTTTGTATCGACATTTATTTAAATCTGAAATAGAATATGGTACAATCCTATTAGTGTGTTGCTCTAAAACTCTCATTGCTGCCGTCTTGAAATTATATAACTGACTTTTGGTTATAAAAGGTTTGTTCCTGTTTATAAGAACAAATCAACAGTTGCAATCTAAAGTGCTGGGCGATACTGACAATGTTATTGTTAAATTACAACAGCCTTCATGCATTGCTTGTTTTACGTACAACCACTCTTGTTATCCGGACATCAATCAAACACGGACAGATATCATCTATAAAATATAGCACAACTTTTTAAATTTGGAGGACAAACCTCAAGTGCCACGTTGTAACTAAATCAACCATTCGGTACACATGTACTCAGGCACTTACATATTAAGTACTCAGATTGGGTACACAGGTACAAACCAGTGATATAGATTGTGTGCAATTCATATAGTGTACATTGTTTTTATGCCGAACGCAACTATCTTTTTTAGTTTTTAAAACCAGTCCGTTAAACTTTTACAATTACAAAGAAGCTGTAAATAAGATATCCACTATATACAAGAAACAAAATGATCGCATAGATTATGGTGTAGGCAAAATTCATAGACGGGAAAGTTTAGATTAATGCTTAAACATGGTACCACATTATTCTCAAATTCATCATTAATGTATGTGAAGAGGGCTAATCTCATCATCAGATAATATGACACTCACTAGGAATGTTATAAATAATGTGGGCCATTCCAATAAACTGTTAGTTCAATTGGTAGCATTACTGACATCAATCTTCAGCCAACAATGATCTTCCTAACGACTTGTACTACACTGGTGATCACAATTTTTTACCTGGTCTACAAGTACCTGACGAAGTATCATGGTTACTGGAAAGCGAAAGGGGTGCCCTACGAGGAACCCACGTTCCTAGTCGGGAACCTCTGGGAAGTCTTCACGGGCAAGAGGCAGATCGGAAAACATTTCGGTGACTTGTATAAGAGGTACACGAGTTCTTACTTCGGGATATACATCCTGGGCAAGCCGTATTTAGTCCTGAGGGATCCGGAGATCATCAAGAGCATCACCATCAAGGAGTTTACTAGCTTTAGCGATCGATCGTTTGCTTTGGACAAGTTGGCAGACAAAATGGCAGGTACATACCGTTTGGAGTATATATAATACTACCTTTATTGCTAAGTTACTATGAGTTATGGGCCTTGGTTTAGTGTCTTATCTGAGTACAAGTTATCTTTAGTTTTAGTGTGCTCTAGTGGCGAATTTGGGCATTAAATATCACACGATGGTTGGAGACGATGCAATTTTTGAAAGAAATAACATGGTCAGGTCGCAATCGCTAAAGTTTTTAGCCGTTTGGTCCTGAACTTTTGGTAATGATCTTAATTGTTAGAGATTAAATAATAGAGAAATTTTTAAGTCAATTTTTAAGTATTCGATCATTGAAATCTGGCACTGCTCACGACATAAATCCTACTGCGTTACAAACGAAATTTATTTGAGTACCTTTTCGTTATTTTGCCTATCAAAATTAATGTAATTAATTGGATCTTTATTGCACAATCAGAGATATTTTCCGGTTCATTTAGATTGCATAAAATTAAGTTGTGATTACACTCGTCATTTATGAAAAACACAAGCATTTCTCATTTTGATTAATTATTGTTAGAATCTAGAGACGATCTCTGTGGCGAGTAAGTTTACCACACTTCTGTAGCAAAAGCACAAAAACGTTTTTAAAGAACTCATCGTCAACTTAAAAACCTAAATATGTTTATAAATGTAAATAAATAAAGCACCGAGCGTACAATAGTGCCAAGGGAGAAACGAGCGAGGTACTGCTGTACTGGCAATTATCCCAAAACGTGCGATGAGTACTAAAGGAGACTTAATTCCTTCCAGCGAACAGCCTCTTCATGCTACGCAGCCACGACTGGAGGAACATCAGGACCAAAATTAGCCCGATCTTCACCTCCGGCAAGCTCAAACTCATGGCCGGCATAATGAGGGTGGTCGCCAGGAACCTCCTGGAGTACCTGGAGAAGAACGACGGTCGGATCATGGACGTCAAAGAGATCTCTGCGCAGTACATGACCGACCTCGTCGCCTCGTGCTTCTTCGGCTTCGAGGCGAATTCCTTCAAGGAGGGGACCGAGTCCAAGTTCAGGAAGGTCAGCAGGGACATGTTCAATGCGAAGGTTTCGACGGCGTTCAGGATGATGTCTTACTTCTTCTTCCCGAGGTTGGTGTCGCTGTTCAAACTGAAGATGGTCGACAGCACCTACCTCGAGGCGGTCCTCAGGAAGGTGATCGAGGAAAGAGTGGGGAAGGGGACCAGGAGGAATGATCTGGTCGACATGCTCCTGCAGCTCAAGGAGTTCAATAGCAACGAGGATGAAATATTATTTGGTGAGCACTCGAAAAGCAATCAAACGTATCACAATCTAACTCTCGTGTTGTGAGTCAGTCTTATATCAAATAAACTGAATCAATGAAGATGTTTCTAGAAGTAAATAACAAATATTTTTTATCTAGATGATGACATGATAGTGTCTCAAGCTTTAACCTTCTTCGTTGCCGGCTTCGAAACTACCAGCAACGCCGTAACCTTCACCCTGTACGAGCTGTGCAGGAACCAAGAGATCCAGGACAAACTCAGGAGGGAAATAAACGAAATCATAAAAACAGAAGAGGACATCACGGCCGAGAACGTGCAGAAAATCAAATACCTCGACATGGTACTATCTGGTACTAACAAACAACCGATTTCGTATTAGCTTGAACTCATTGTCGGTTCCCCTTTAGAAACCCTGAGGGTGTACCCGTTCGGCCTGTTCCTGAACAGGCTCTGCCTCGAGGACTACGTGGTCGAAGAGACCGGGCTGGTCATAGAGAAGGGCACGCCCATAATAATACCGATCGACGGGATCCATAACGATCCAAAGTACTACCCGGACCCGGGGAGATATTACCCGGAGCGGTTCACCCATGGGAAGAAGCAGGAGTTGACGCAGCAGTGCGTGTTTTTGCCCTTCGGGACCGGCCCGAGGAACTGCATAGGTAAGGACATGATCTTCGAGAAGCCGAAGGAGGTTCCTGGAAAGTCAAAGAATCTGTAATATAAAAATTGGGCAATATCTCAAAAGTTTCCTAATGTTCTGGAACCGTTCTTTGTTTCAAGAACTGCTACAATTGATACTTCTAATTTATTTTTAGGTGAGAGGTTCGTCAACATCGGCGCGAAAGTGGGTCTGGTTTATTTCCTCAAAGACTTCAAAGTGGAAAGGTGCGCCCATACACCAAATCCACCAATACTGAACCAAAGATCTCCATTCATGACGCCTAAGAAGAGTTTGAACATGACCATCAAGAAAGTAACGCAATAACAAACACAACATCTCAAAAGCTCTCATCATTAATAACTTTTATACACGTGAATACGAATTAAATAATTATAATTATAAATGATGATCTGATCATCATTGGGTTTCCGTTACCTTCAAAACATGAGTCACTCAACTGCTTTGAATTGCATAAATAAAACATTCTTTCGAACCGGACAATTTTTCTTCTATTCCAAATCTTCAAATTTAAAATATGTAATGTCCGTTTCCCGTAGGGATGTTTTATTCATTATTTGTTCGAAATATAAAATTTTAAATGACCGTCTGACCCGAGGCGGGGACTTAATATAAAATTTAAATCGATCTACCGAAGGGAAAATGCCGGTCTTCTCATATAGTGGAAAAGTTAAAGATTAAGGATCTACTTTATCGATGGTAGTTAGTAACTGGTTTTCATAATTCGAACGGTTTTACACACAAAGTTTAAAAATTTTACTTGTACTTACAATACACCTCCATGTAATAGAAATGTTATTCAATCCCCGGGTTTCTTAAATACGTATTTACCACGCCACTGGAAGGGTAGCGGGCAAGTCCCGGGACATGGGACCTGTCCAGGGACCTCGCAGATGCAATTCCTCTCACACTGCACCCCGAAGTTGGCCGGGTTGTCTTTCTTCTCCTTCGCTATCGACTCAGCCTTCAACACCTCCCTGAATAAAAGAAAGTATTAATGGACAAAACTGCTTCAAGTACTGTTTTCTTACTTTGTCTTTCCGACCACTTTTATTAGATGTTCATAGATCTCTTCCTTGGCTTTGCCATGAGTGTCTATTATCATTTCATCGCCGGTATCTAAAATACAAGCATTTTACACTTTAACTACATACTATCTTAATGTGATTACCGTAGAAGCACCTAACGAATGGTGAAGGGGTCAGGTTCTTCAACGTGGCGATCTGAACATCCGGGTTCTTGTACTGAATCTTCGGAAGGTACCAGAATACAAATTCCCTATGGAAATCAAAGGAATAATTCCTGGGGGAATCGTACGTACGCAATACTCACTTCGTCCCTTCGTGATGGGGTCCGAACGTATTGTAGTTGATCGTCAAGACTTTTATTTGATCCTTGAGAACCAACCGACCGGATTCGAGGTATTTTATCGTCCTCCTTATGGGGGCCCTACCTTTCATGAAAGGCATCGCGTCGAAAAGGATTCAACGACTCGGAAAGTTATATGAAATGAAAGTGGGGTTAGGTACGATCCTGGAGAAGTAAGGTTAAGGTGTTTGAAGATGTCGCCATCTGTTGAAGTTCTGTGGAATCGACAGGTTCGTAATTAACGCGCCAAGAAATCAATTTAAATCGACAATAATTTTAATAAATTGGGACAATATGAGAAGGAGGTGCATTAAGATAACCATTTTGAAGGCTGTGTAGGTTTTAGGTCCTAATCCTTCTATAGGCGCGAGAAAAATCCTCCAAAATTTATCTCCTGTCTCATAAAAAACGTTAATTAAACAGCCTTAGATAACATAACTGATAACATTTTTGCTGAATTTAGAGTTAGATAATCTGAATGATGTGAATCATTAAAAGATTCACATGGAAATAAATTTTTGTTATTAAGAGCAGTGCAAGAGAGAGAGCGTGTGACAGAAGGACTTGATAAGACTAATCTGATTAGTACTGATGGCATTTCGCATTTCATATGAATACCTTGGAAAGTCTACTTGTTTATGTATTTTTTACCACGACATTACAATTTTACCTACTATACTCATGTGTTTAGCTACTATATTGTACAGGTGGAGGTGTAGCTAAGCAAAATTTGGCTTAAATTCTAACAAAAGGATTATTAACATACTTATAATATATAACATGAATTGTTAATAATTGTTTGGCTTTCAAGCAACTTTTGATCTAATCCCCAAATTTTTAGTTACTTTTGAATCAATTTGCTTGTGGGTGGATCCTTCAAATTTTGAAGTTTTGGCCCCAGGGCTTAAGTTTAGATTGTAAAAGCACTTTAAAGGTCGTTTAAAGCTATTGACTAATCCTCAAACTTTTTAATTACTTTAGTACCAATTGCCTCAAGATTGGACTCTGCTAATTTTGAAACTTAATTGATGCCTATTGACGATTCAAAAGTCGTTATAAGTTTCTGAGTGATTTCCAAACTTTTTGATTATTTTTGGACAACTTTGTAAAAGCAAAGTGTCCGTCAAAGCTTACTTAAATATTTTGTATACGCACGTTTTGGTTCCCGATGGACTTCCCCTTCTCTTTCGCGCTGGTTTCCGATTGGACGAAGAAAAGCCTCGGGCACTATATTAAAAATAAATTTACATTTCGTCCTTTCTCAGTCACTGCCTAACCACGACACGTGGACCGTTATCTTTTGGATGAATCAATGCGAAAAGGGATAAATTCGCTCCATTCGATATATGGCGTGTGACTAATCGATTTTATATATAAAGAGCCTAAAAAATTTAAACGGGGTTTAGTGCTGCAATCGACGTCGACGGTGATCACTCCGATAAGTTTTTTGAACTCTTCTAACGTGTTTAATTTAATTTATTCGTCAGCTTCCTTACTAAGTAAGTAGTTTTAAATATTTTAATGCATCTCTTGCGTTTTTCGCGTTACATATTAAGTTACCGCAAATTCATAAACAGTTAAATAATTTAGTTATTTGGTAACAAAAATTTTGTAAATAATGAATTAAATGTAGCACTCTTAAGAATGTGAATTGCAAGTGTGGACGAAATAATTTCTATTGATTGAGTTAAGGACGTATTTTTACATCGAAACCGGTCCAAATTAATTTAAAAATACAACATCTGTAAAAACGTCTTATTAAAATGCACCCTAGCAGACTTATCTCATTAAAAATGTAACCGTCTTCCACCGAACAGGTATACTCGTATACTGAATTAATTAATCAAAATCATCAAACTCTCGATCTGGCCATGTAGCAGTTGATCCAGTCAAATTAGACCAAAAATAGTGGTGAGTATACAACAATTCGCATAGAGCTAAAAATTAGTATGGATGTTTAGTACACTATTACAAATAACATATCAAAAATCCAAACCGATACGATGACTGAAAACATTTTTATTCAGGGTCAAAGGTTGCATTTTTTGGTTTTTTTCATTTTTCTCGTAAACGGTGGGTGATATCACAAAAGTAGGTTAAACAAAAGTTGTAAACCATGAAATTCTCTACAAAAGTTGTCCTAATATTTTTTTCCTACGAATCACCGTTCCTGAGATATGGCGATCTGAACGAATGGACCAAAATTGGATTTAATTTGGACGTCCGTAGTACATCCCCTTGGTATCAAATCTGGACTTACATGTATGACCTTCAATTGGGCTTCAATAGTTGTTATATACGAACCATAATTGGAGCAAATGTGAACTATGCCATGTCTATCAAATTTAGTACTGGACCTGTAGGACTTTATGACGTTAAATTGAGCTTGGATCAATGTTCCTTAGCTTGTCGTGAGTGGATACTACTGGACTAATGCTGGAGCTAATATGGACGTCCACGTATGGATCAAATCTGTATGTGAATGCTTTGGACCCATGCAAGAAGTGTATGCATGTTAAGATAATGCGACTCCTTCGACTATTGTAATCGCCATATCTCCGGAATGGTGAGTCGTATGAAAAAAAGTATTAGGACAGTTTTTGTGGATAATTGCATGATCTACAACTTTTATCGGAGCTACTTTTATGATAACACTCACCGTTCACGAGAAAAATCAAGAAAACCGACACTTTGGAACATTGAGCTTGAATAAATTTTTTTACAGGGGCGGAATCGTCGGGGATTTTTGATATGACATTTATAAAAGCGCGCCTACCAATTTTCCCCCTTTGCGAATTGTAGCAAATGAAGATGTCCATTTTGACTGGATTAAATTGTACCGGGGAGATCGTCTCGTCAGCAATAACATTAACGGTAATTCAATCACGAATCGTTTGGTCGATCGGAGGCGTCGGATTTGAATTGTGGTAATTTTCGAGTGCACGAGCACTCGCACGTCCCCGTGCATGTGTACCGAGCTGCGATGGGCCACATTAAAGAAGTTAATAAAGTGGACGCACACGAATTGGATTAAAAGCGGTTCCCCGGGAAGGAAATTACAATCACGCTCACGCTAATTTCACACGAGAAGGGTTTCACTCTCCGTGAGTAAATGTTCCATCCAAATTCCACTTCAGAAGACGCGTCGTCGCGAGAGCATCACTCGGGTAAAATTAATGCATTTTGGGACGATAAGTCAATGCACGACAGGCAGATTTTGGGTCTAACGTAGATAACCTTACTTAAACACTAGTAATAAGTGAATTCTCGCTAAAACTGCTTCGTTTAACACTCAAGAAGTCCGACCATTCCTTCAGATTTTAATCTGAATCTCTCGTTTATACAACAGATGTTCGTGGATAACTTCCCTCCCCCATGGACCATCCTCTTGGTCCTCGCCCTTTACTTATCCTACAAGTACCTCACCAGGCACCACAACTACTGGAAAACGAAGGGCGTGCCCTACGAGGAGCCGCTGTTCTTAGCAGGCAACCTCTGGGAAGTCTTCAAGGGGAAGCGACAGATAGGGAAGCACTTAGGGGACCTGTACGGACGGTACACGAGCCCATACTTCGGGATATACATAGTGGGCAAGCCGTACTTAGTCCTGAGGGATCCGGAGATCATCAAGAGCATAACGATCAGGGACTTCAACAATTTCAGCGATAGGACTTTCGCCTGCGACAAGAACGCTGATAATATGGCTGGTGAGTACTCGTTTAAATCAAATTTGGCTTAAATCCATTGAGTATGGCGAATTTACTTTATTTTCGTAGTATTTAAGAGTAAATCTTGAGTTCTTGAACCACCCCCTTGCCTTTAACCCCCTCCAGGTAACAGCCTCTTCATCCTCCGCAACCCCGACTGGAGGAACATCAGGAACAAGCTCACGCCGATCTTCACCTCCGGCAAACTGAGACTGATGATCGGCATAATGAAGACCTGCGCCGGCAGAATGCGCGACCACGTGCTGCGGCTCGACGCGGAGACGACGGACATCAAGGAGGTGTCTGCGCAGTACATGACCGACCTGGTCGCTTCTTGCTTCTTCGGCTTCGAGACGAACTCCTTCGAGGGCGGCGCCGAGTCCGGCTTCAGGAGGGCGAGCAGGAAGATGTTCGAGACGAGCGTGCCGAACGCGATCTCGCTCTTCTCCTACTTCTTCGTGCCGAAGTTGGTGTCGCTGTTCAAGCTGAAGATGTTGGACACGTCGTACCTCGTGAGCGTGTTGAGCGACGCGATCGAGGAGAGGAAGCAGAGGAACATCGAGAGGAACGATTTCGTCGATCTGCTGCTTCAGCTGAGGGAGAACTTCAACGGCAACGACAACGAGACCGTCTTCGGTAAGATAGCTCCTAGGATCAGTCTCTTAAGATAGCTTGAAGAGCCTTAAAGGATTAATAAATCGTAAGGAATTGTTCACTTTCTTTTGAGATATCTCTCAACTTTGTAACCCTCGTAATTAGAGCAATCTCATTTAAGTCCTTAAGTTAACTAAACTCAATTTTGGAAATCCTGTAGCCATTGTACTTATCTTATTTGTTGTCCTTAAGTCAAACTCTAAGAAGTATCCCTTATAGTTTGTCTCTACCAGTGTAATGTTATTTCGCTTTCAGATACCGACAAGATGATCTCCCAGGCCATAACATTTTTCATAGCTGGTTTCGAGACGACGAGCAACGCCGTAGCTTTCACATTATACGAGTTATGCCTCAGGCAAGACTGCCAGGATAAGCTAAGGCAAGAGATCGACGAGGTTATAAAAACAGACGAGGATATCACGTTTGAGAACGTACAGAAGATGAAGTACCTCGACATGGTACTTTCAGGTAAGGGTTTAAATTCTAGATGGTGCTTTAAGTGCCCAGTTACGCCTGGGGACTGATCAAGGAACTCTTTACTTAACCTAAAAGAGCCTACCTAAAAGGTTTTTAGGTTAGGATCTGCACTAACTCCTTTTAAACCTTCGACGTCGTTTCCAGAAACTTTGAGGAGGTACCCGTTCGGACCGTTCCTGAACAGGAAGTGCCACGAGGACTATGTGATCAAGGAGACCGGGCTGCTGGTCGAGAAGGGGACTCCGGTCCTGGTACCCATCGATGGGATCCACAACGACCCCGAGTACTATCCCGAGCCGGAGAAGTTCGATCCGGAGAGGTTCGCAGAGGGGAAGAAGCAGGAGCTTATGCAGAAATGCGTGTATCTCCCGTTCGGGAGCGGCCCCAGGAGCTGCATAGGTGAGGGTTTCGGGATGTTAAGCTATTCGTGAGTTTCCTGGCATTCTAAAGAACTTCTTGGATGGCTGCGATGCTTCAGTGATGCCCATGACTCGTTAGGTGATTCATAGATAACCTATGAGGTCTTGGTGAAAGTCCAGCAATTTTTCAGCACTCGAGTGGTGCCCATTCATTCTCGGGTTACTCATAAATACCTAGTGATGCTTATTAGCTAGTTAATGAGAAAATTATAAATCTGTGAGGTTTTGATAGAAGACCAGTAATTTTACAGAGCTCCAGGGATTCCCATGAATCCTTAGGTGACCCATAGAAACCTAGTGATGCTCCTTAGACATTTGATGGAGAAAGGTTTCAGTGAAAGTCATTAATAAGTTAATGGGAATATTATTAACCTGTACGTTTTTAGTAAAAGTCCAATACCTTTTCAAAGCTTCAGTGATACCTATGATCAATATGTTCAGTAATACCAAGAATCAGTAATTACTTTTCATTTGTTCCAGATGATCAGATTCTTCCCGTAACCTTTGGTTTCCTTTTCAGGTGACAGGTTCGGCCTGGTCTGTGCCAAGGTAGGTCTGATATACTTCCTGAAGCACCTCAAAGTGGAAAGGTGCGAGAGGACGCCGGTCCCCTTGATCCTGAACGCGAAATCTCCCTTCATGACGCCCCTGGAGGGCCTTAACATGACCGTCAGGAAGCTGTAAGCTTCCTCACAGACTGAGTACTTTTTTGACCAAGTCGGTAGCTTTAACCCTCTTTTTTAATTTATGTATTATCGTAGAATAAAATGTTTGAGCAATGTAAGGAGGTTTCTGCTTGGAGGGACTGTCAGGTGCCTCAGATTTGGACGAATTAGGACGAAGGGAGTTAGGAGGAATTAACTGTTGATTTATTGAAGGAATGGGGAGTACCCTATATGTTTGAAATTCAAGAAAAAAATATATTAAAATCTCATCATACAAATCAATAAATTAAGGCATGGGCTAGGTGTCTAGTGGCGGTGAAGTGAAAGTACCAAGTTCTTCATCGATTTCCAGTAATTCTTGCCTAAAATAAAACAGATTAATGTACTACAAGTAATAATAATGGCGAAAGGTACTTACTTCCTCCTAGCTTTATTTATGAAGAACAAAATAACGCCATTGACGACAAACAATACGACTATTAACGATATCGGCGCTATCAAATCTGAAAATGTAGTTAAGATAAGTGCCAATTCGACCAATGAGGTAAAAATTACTTTACCTGAAACCATGCTTTCGCTCCTAACTTTGCTTATTCCTATTACAGTTTGGTTGAGGTAAGGCGTACTATCTGAGCTTTCTAAAACAAAGGAAATACAATTACCAAATGGAACTTTTGTAAGCAATGTGTTCTACAGTACAAATTATTGAGTCTGAGCAAGCTAATACTTGGATACTGAGTCAATTACAAGTCCAGGATTTGAAACAATTGAAGCAACGGGAGCAACTGGAGAAGCTGACAGGGGAGAAGCCCTACAGGAAGTTGTGGGCACATCAGATGGTCTCTGAGATTAGAAATAACCATCTAAGTCCTTTGAATTCTAGATATGTAGATTGTTAGAAACAGGCAGAAATTTTTTAATGGACTTACTGATGATTGAGTCCAGCCAAATTAATAATATTGGGGCCATTTTGCAGAATAATCTTTTCAAATGTAATCTTGCACTGTACTAGCAATCTACTCACTGGTATTGGGCTCCAGAAGCACTTGACATCCTAGAAGCAACTGGGGAAGTTGATGGATGAGAATTTAGTTACAGTGATGAGTCCAGATCAAAAAGGGTTGAAAGAAATCATGATGCCATTTAGATTTTTTTATATAACGAGGTTTAACCTTACTAATCACCTTCTGAGCCATTTGGATATTTTGGGAAGTAGCACTTTTAGCACATATTCATTCTATAAATAATTGGAAATGCTGGCGGGACATAGCATTGTTTCACACAACAGGAAACACCAACTTTAACCCAAAAATGTAAAAGCTCGATAAAACTCCCCTCACCACAACATAAAATCGTAACCGAATATACTACGCCCAACTGTATTGTCTCACGTTTCCAAAATAATTACACCGAGATACTCCTTTGTGGTCGTCAAGAGAGCTATTGTGTGGAGCGGAAATGCATTGTAAAGAGTTTTTGTATTGTTACATTTTTACATAACAAACACCTAAGGTAGAGAGACAAGCAGAAGTGGAAAATTCAAATTCAGCAATTTTACGTGCAATTCGATATCACACACGTACGTACCTGGATGTGTTACTTAAGGCGACACCATTCGAGTGGGACGCTACGACGAGATTGAAACGGATCAGTGGTGATTGCTTAAATGAGCGTTTATCTCCGATAAGCGGGCAACGACGATAGACTCGAGTACACAAACAACATTAACAACAATGAGATGATAATTAAAATGATAAATGGAATATCACATTCAGTTTAGAGCATTTAAACTTTAAAAGTCAGCAGCTTTTGTCATAGCAGTAATCAGTAGAAAAATAGTGTAGAGTAGAGAAAAAAGTTCAGATTTCCCTCACAAACCTCTGCAACAACAGCCCCACAAATTGATCAGCGCATGGACTTGGAAGGTAAAGTTTGAATGGTCGGTGGAAGGTGTGTTCGATTAAGGATAGATTTCACTTCTACAGTTGCCAAGAAAGTGCCTTGATTTGCCCACATTCTACAATTTTTTCTAGATTATATAAGGGAAGAACTCCACCAACGCTCATAGAAAAGTAGTACGTGTGATTGGACCGAAACTGTGAAGCTACTTAAGCGAAGTGTCTTACTTTCGC
The DNA here is from genome assembly GCA_963576515.1 of Cryptocephalus primarius. Lineage (NCBI taxonomy): Eukaryota > Metazoa > Arthropoda > Insecta > Coleoptera > Chrysomelidae > Cryptocephalus > Cryptocephalus primarius. The sequence goes on along the minus strand of OY754949.1, from coordinate 971,687 downwards.
AATTGACGAGAGGCAGTGACGCGTTCCAGTAGGCGCCGAGGCACTTGACGGCCTTCAGCTTCGTCCCCGTGTCAGGGAAGGCGTATCCCAGGCAGCAGCTCAGCACCACCAGTTCCTTCGTCCTAGAACAAGGGTACTCAGTCGACACTTGAGGGAAATCGAAGAAATCCTCACCTGTACACGAGGTACGCGTCCGAAGGGACGGGCAGCTCGGGGCACCCGACCACCGTGTAGTGCACGAGGACGCCCCTCCTCGGGTTGAACACGTCGGTCGAGCTGAGCACCAGCTCGACCGACTCGCTGCCGGAGAGCACCTCCGCGGGGGGGTGCGCCTGGCGGCACGACGAGTGGATCACCTGACCGGTGTCGAGGACCTGCAGGACGTCGGTGCACCCGTCGGCCGTCCGGACGTTGTCCACTGCGCAGAGGAAAAGCCAAATAGAAAAGGGAACGGCGAAAGGGCTTCTCATTGAAACCACATCTAAAAGTACTACTGTTGTATCGGAAATTTTCTGACACGGCACATCAGGGACTTCTCCTGAGTTTAAACCAGCCGCGAGTAACGTAGTGCGCGCTATATTTAAAAGTCCCGAGATGTTTTCATGTAGCCCAAAGAAAAAATTTGAGGTGTCCTGCGTACCGATAAGCGAGATGTCCAGTATGGTGATCTTGACCTTCTGCGGGGGTTGAGCGGTGATCCTCCACCTGCACACCCTCTGGCCGGAGTAGAACCGGGGATAGCCGGGATTGTGGATGAAACCTTCGGATATCCCGGAGGTGTACTCCTTAGGCAGCGAGATGTCCGTGTTGCAGTACCTCCGGATTCGGTCTTCTGGGGAGAAATCGAGAGGGTTTATAGGGTTTCCCGAGGGAATTCGTTGCCTAACGTATAGATTTAAGAGTTACTTAATGAGATGATTACAAGTGTACAATTTTACTCGTTGCGAGGGCAGAGTTTAACCTCACATCTGTTAACGCTGTCACGCTTTACTAGGGATTCGCTACAAATCTATTGTACCTCCGAAGTGAATCAAATTTCAAGTGATTCATCCCATAGCCCCGATACGTGTAACATCATCGATCTCTGCGATATTACAAACGGCACAGATCCACGCACTTCGGCCCATTGTATGCACTCAAAGCCCCGAGGGATACAAAAAGGTGCGACATACTTCGTTAATCCCTGTCCATAGTAATAAATCCCCACACCCCTGCGATACAGTTTATGCCGTATCATTCGAGAGCGGTTTTGTGGGAATGAAACTTTTCGGCGCAAATTTCACGCTCTGATAAAAGTTTATTGTCGAGAGGTGAACAGGGATGAGTGGCTCGCAGAAGTCTAATTTAACTTTTTTGACAGGCAACCATAGACCAGTCAGTGGAAGTGTTCTGCTTCGAATTTTTTAAAAATACACCGATTGCGTCTCGTTTAATTACTCAACTACATACTTTGAATATAAGTAATTCACTTACCGGTAATGCAGGCATATTTCACGGTTATATTCCCAGGTCCTAAACTTTCAGATCCCCGGCAGTCTTCTGTTAGAATAAAGCTGCAGTGGTTCACGCCTGAACACCTGAAAACGGAACAATCGTAGAAGCTTGATTGTTGAGCTTCGATAATGGAGTTTCGATAAGGAATGGGACGGTAGGATCATGACCTGAAGATATGTTCAGTACAATAGTAATGTATGGTCCCTATAGGATAAGGGTCATCATGTTTTACACGGCCCTAATTAAATAATTTTGCGTGTGAAATGGTGTGTTGAGGGTAGGCAACCGGTCGAACCGTCAGACACTAAAAGCCTATGGCAAAATGCTGCCTACTCATTGGCGGAAGACTCGTAGATGGCAATTGCGACACCGTCCACGGCCCACACGCTGATCCTACGTCCAGGACTTAATAATATTTAATACCCTTTTTGCAATATTCGTTGGAATGAAATTCTTCTATTAAATTTGGTTGGCGGTAAAGAGGGAAACGGCAAGCTTGCAACTCTCATTCTTTCACATTTTCTGCGACCCCGGATCTATATAAACGGTCCACGTTACAAAAAAAAAATGTAATATAAAAGATAAACTGGCTGCTCGCCCGGAAAGAGCTTTCCTTTGTAAATATCCAGACCCGGCGCTCCCTCAGGAAACATTCGATTTTTATTAAAGGGCGTCCGGTTGGATAAACTCGAAAATATAAGAAAATAAAGAGATTTTTATGACACATACGGAAAATTGTAGAATCTTGGCGGTTTTAGGGATCCCCGAGGATCGCAGAAAAAATTAATAAAGTTCTAGAAGCCTTCTCCTTATAATTTCAAATATTACTGGTTATATCCAAGGCAGGTGTTCCTGTTACAATTCCATGTTACAATCTGTTACGATTTATATTATATTTTACAGGCTACTGAGCTATAAAGCAAAATTCCAGGATCTCCCTAATGCCTAACACATTTTCAAACGTAACAAAGGCTTGTTTATTGATCCATCCAGGTTACAACCGTTCAAAAGTGCGACTTTATCTGGTGCGTGTCGAACATGAGCTTCCTTCTGTACTTCTGAAACCTGAGCAGGTCCTCCAGCAGCCTCTCCTGCTCGACGAACTCCAGGTGGTCGAGGTGGCTCAGGGTGTCCTGGGTCGCCTGGGTCGAGTGCAGATCGGCACCCGCTTGGAATTCATCGTAGTCCGAGTGCTCGTGGTGGTCATGCGAAGAGGAGCCCCTGTAGATCCCCGTGGGGTCTAGCGACGGATCCGCGGGGCAACGGCAGCGCGACGCGGAGCTCCTGTGGACCCCTGTGTGGTGGTGGGACGAACCCGATGCCTGGCGGTGATGGGCGGAGCTCCTGTAGATTCCCGTATGGTCGAGGGGCGGATCCGCCGCGCGGCGTCGATGGGGGGAGGAGCTCCTATGGGTCCCCGTGGGGTCGTGCCCGGGTTCCCTGTGGTGCCCCGCTGACGGGCTCCTGTGGTGCGGCACTGCGTGGCCGTGTCCGCTTTGATGGTGGGAGGCGCTCCTGTGGGGCCCCCGCCCGTGGGAGCGGCCGCCCGCCGGCGGGGGGCACTCGCACATCCTCTGGTGGCCAGAGCCATCGTGGGGGTCCTCGTCGTGCCCAGCGATCAGCACCTTCGACTTCTTCAGCTCGTGCGGTATCTGGATGATGGTGTTCTCGTCCGGTTTGACCGTGCCCTTCGGGACCACAACCCACTTTAACATTCTTTCTACGAAAGGAGTTGTTCACTTGAAATTTTGAAGGATGTTCGGAATTTTTATTGACGGGAAACGTCGCGGTTACCGGGCGACCCTAAAGGGACCATATCAAAGCGCCTGGCTTGCAACGACGCTTTGCCTTCAAAAACATTGTTAACCTAGAGGTGATTTAAACAAAATCCCTGGATAATTTTACTGCGATACCTATATTATAGCTGAATGCACAGGAACGGTTCTCATGTAGCGCACGAGTCGCGCATCGCTAATTGCATTGCCGCAAGAAGATACTACGCCCGGCTGTATGAAGGAAAAGCGTCACTGATTTCATTATAGAAATCTCTATATAAGCCTTCAATTGCAATTACCCTCCCCTGCGAAGGATCCAAGTTCACCCCCTTCCGACGACCTTCTTTCCCCGTGTCTGGGTCGAGGGGAAAACTTGTCATAAATCATTAGTGCGTGGGGCGGAAAAATAGGTCGGCGCAGGGAAATGGGTCAGAAGGAGACGGACGTCTCGAAAAATCCCTTCTTACATTTTTCAAGGGACGCTCATCGATCCCTTCGCATCGACACGCAACGAATCGTTATCTCCGCGATGAAATTAATTATTTTCGAACCTAGGGCACGTGCTCCCTTTAATACAGGACCGTTATTTAGATGTGAGCGGATAAGGCACCCTTAGATTGCTGTGTGTATGATAGATGATCGATGAGAACGGTGGGTGAGGTCAGTTTCGAAGGGACGAAAGAATAGTGATTTTGCGTAGATAACAAAGTCGGGACTTACTAAGGGGGGTTTATATTTTCCCCTGACGATCTGCTAGAGTCTGGGGTAGATTCAAAGGGCATGTTTAGTTAGATTTATGAAACGAGGGTGTAGATATTAACTTACAAAATAAATTTTTAGGTTAATTTTAAACTGCTAATTAAAATTTGGGTATGGCACATGCTCAGTATTCTCAGTCTATATTTTCTCTCCCCTGGTAGTATTGGCTAATAGACTCTCCACCCCCAATCAACCCACCCACCCTCCCTTTCACTGTATACGAAATAAGATCGTTACGAGGTTGTGAAACGATAATGGTTATAAATTTCCATTTCCCATGTCCATATGGCCGCGACAATCGGCCATATGTTACGATATGTGTCAAACGGGCAAGCGGTCGAATTATACAGATTCATTTGGGGTTTGGCGACGGTTTTGAACGAATTGCCCCTTAAAAATCCCCAGAAAATCCTGGTGAGAAACTAAAGTCTGGCATGAAATTAACAGAAACATTGAGACTGCACCGCACATACAAGAGAACCTTATAAGTTCTCTGAAAATCAAGGTGCGATACTCCTAAACACAAATTTCTAATATGTATTGGTCACAAAGAGTGTTGCTGTCAGCTGTATTCCCTCCATGCGGCGATGTAGTGACGGGTCCGTCTTCCTACCTTCACTAGCAACGCTCAAGAACAAAAGGAGAAAGGAAAACCAAGAGAAATTCACCGTGATATAAAGAAAAACTGCAGGGGTAAAGAAAGAAGGATCGTCATTTTCGAAAAACCAGATCTAACCAAATTTCCATCTGGAAATATGCCAAAAAGGCCCCATTAAGAAAATTTTCGTTTCTAAAAACCTGGTTTGCTCTACTTTCAGGTTAAACTGTCAACGAATCCACTCCTACCCTTACCTTTGGTTGAGAGCGTCCCTGGGATGTTGCGGGGGAAACGGGGCGGCGACGATCGCGCTCTCCTTACCTCCGCCTTCGACCCCCTGGTACTCAACTTCCAAGATGGCGATCACGGAACTCAGGCGTCTACAGGTGAGCATCAACTTGCAGGACTCGCAGCCACGCGTCTCTACTATCTCTGGAATGGAGAACAGGTAAGGTACCACCTTTGTATGGGTCGCTTAAAACAAAAAGCTCTTTAGCTAGATAGAAATTTTTACTTTGACTTTGATTTTTTCCAATGTCCTTCTAGTTAGACTGGCTGTAGATGTCGTTTAAAGTTTAATCGAAGACCTGAAGGTCGCGTTACATAACAATACACATGGTCGACTCACCTACGTATCCCGTGTCGCTCCGTTGGATTTCCCCGAGGATCGTCAGTACCAGCAAGAGGAGGAGGAGAAGAAGAGACATTTCCCCCTCTCAGGATCGGTCCAAAGATGTCACCAGCATCACTTAAGTGCGACGACGCTCTCATCTAGAGTGGCGCGCCGAAGTGTCTGTCTTACGTAACCGGCGCACCGGTTATTTGTTTAACCGACGTTTTCAAACACTTTCAGTATGTTTACATCGTTTGTCCGGGACCGTTGAAATATCGGTTCGCCGGCAGGGAGGGATCCCCCGTCCGTCACACGCCGCGCACAGTGATCGACAGGTTTTCGATTTTTGACTCTTGAATAACAGCAAAGCGAGGAATGAAAATAAATGCATCTCTCGGTAATAAAACCGTTACGAGGCTGTGGAGCATAAAATGGCGCGACGCTTGCGCAATGGCGCCGCCACCAAATCTCCTGAATACACAGGGGTACGCAGAGAACCGAAAATATAATGCTAAAGATTATTACTGTATTTAATGGGCAATGAAAAAGTCTGCCGTCGCTTTGTTCGTGCCACCAGCTGTACCCTCTCCATGCGGCGATATAGCGAGGGATCCGCCATTCGTGTTTACGTTTAAATTGTTCCATTGCATTTTATACCACAAGGTAATTAAATTTACAAAGTAATTAAGTAAACAAAGTCCCTACTTTTGCGGGTCTCACAATGGTGTCACGCCATTTTGTACTCCCTTGCTTCGCGAATCTCAGTATAGCTGTGTCAATTAAAATTTCAAGAGTAATGATACTAAACTGTACTCAAAACGTACAGAAAACTAGCTGACAGAAAAACTTGTGCCCTTGTATACTAAAATCAATGTTGAACAAGAGGCAACTACTTGTGACAATTTCAAGAAGCTCATGTAATGGATGGACAATTAGTCAAAGAGTAATCGCGATGAACTCCCGGGTGGATCGTAATCACAATTCTAGCATGTAAATTGGAAAATACTCGACCATCATTTAAATGAAAGTTATACCGCTTGAATACAACGCTTGTTTCGTAATTTTTCATTCAAAGTTCGATATTTAATATGATTTCAAACAAGTTTAGCACGTCTTTCTTATTAAAACCTTTTGTCTCGATGGTTCCAGGCCCTAAGCGTCGCTTGTGATGTGTTCGTACGTATCGGCTAGAAAATAGAACAGGATGCCCATTGTTCGAGTTTAATAGATGTACGTACAATGGGATAGGGATTTTGGTTTTATTATAATTCGAGACGAATTGAGAGGCCGTTTGATATGCACGCGCATAGTGCAATGATGGAGGAAAGCTGAAAGATTGTTGAAGGGAAATAATTTACTCAAGTACAGGCAAGGTTAACTCAATTTTTCTCTTTGAGGAGCTCATTTTTACAACCTACGAAATGATTTAACTTTCCATTAACAATCCACACGTAGAGATTTTAAATCAATGAATTAAAATTTGGGGCAAATTTCGTATCAATTTGTGAAATGGATCGATCTTTTCTAGGAGATTAGAAAAACGACAAATAATTCATTAACTGAGGGAGTTCGTGGAAATAGTCGTTTAGTGTTTTAATTGGTGACGGCTCTTAATGAGAACGTCAGGCAATTAGTAATTAACGAGTGGAATTGGAATGGAAACGTAATTAATTTTTCTCGAGTAGAGTGATTTCATCAGTTCCATTAATTTCCATCCCACGGAGAGCCTTGGTTTCAAAATTTTGATTAAAATGGCGCTCACTACGTTCTTCCTCATTTCCTTCGTTATTTTCTACTACATATTTTGTTTCGAATATTTATGAAAGGGATTCCTTCCTCTGCCGCTTTTCCATTGATGAATTTTTAAAGGGGACCCCTCGGGAAACCGTTTCGAGGCCCGTATCCCCAATCGGTATTACGCCCTTTCGCCTCCACTCGACCCGAATACGGGAAATGAGCGTGTAACTGAATTTTCCCCCTTTTCTGCCGTTATCCCACTCGAGGAAAAATTCGGGGAACAATGATTTAATAATAAATTGATGCCACGGTGTAAAATAAATTTTACTAGCGGGGATCTGAATACATCCAGTAGATTAAATATACCGGGTGTTTTGTTGAAATCACGAGTTACAGCTTAGGCCTCGAAGTGGGTGAGAAAGAATTAAAATTCCCCGAATTTCACTTAACGGGAGCGACATTAGCTTAATAGCTCTTGTACAGCTGGAAACTTTAAACTTGGCACGCTTAAGCACCAAAATGGTTAGAAAGGTTCAGAATTTCTTTCTGAAGGGGTGGAAAATAGGGGTGGAATTTATGTTTATCGGTTTTATTCTCGGGAACCTCCCCTTTAAGGTGTGAAATTCTTGCTATCTCGTTAAAAAGAATATCCCTCATTTTTAGCTCCACGCTAGTCTGAGAAAAAATTACCACAACAACATACTAACGATGTCTTTCAAGCCGCTTTAAGCATCATTACTGGCCATCTAATAAATTATCCCCGACACTATAAACAAGTCAAATTGTTAGTTTATTTTCCGTTAACATAATCGCACTCAATTAAACCGTTTTTAATTTCAGATCGCTTTTCCGCATGTCCGTGTTACGTTGAGAGACGGGAAAAAATAGACTTGTGCCTGGAACGACCAAATCAAAATGTACGGGGAGACGAAGGATCACGTAAGGGAATAGTCACGTACCGTCGCTCCTGTGTAAACGTTGTGCTAAGGGTAATAAAAATTATGTAGGGAGCGAGGGTGGCGAGGAAATACGTCAGGGGGTGGCGTTCGACAGGGGATCGTTTACGCCGAAATTTTTGATAAATTTATTGCGTGTGAAGTGTAAAAAGGTTTGTGAGAGCAATTGAAAACTAAAAATTAACAGCAATTGCAATTGAAACAGCTGCTCTCCTGCAGTGTGAAAAATATTGTGACAAATCGCTCAAATCTAGGCAAAATCAATATTTAATATGTTAACTCAAAATTTAAGCGCTTAAAAAAAATGCTCAAAATTGTAAATACCGAGTTTTATGTTGAATTTGTGCTCAAATTTGAGTTTTAAGACTTGATTTAACGATTTTGGAAAAAATTTAAGTGAACCGTTCGCATCAACCGTGACGCTTGAACGTTTAAGCTTGAATTAATTGTAACAGCCACTTGAGGCAAGTCTGGGCTCAAATTTTTGAAGTATTGTACTCAACTGAACCCGTAAGAAGGATAGAACAAAGCATTCATGCACCAAATGCAAAATGATTTATAATCAAATATGAGTCAAAAAGTATTTCTCAAAAATTCAAGTGAATTTTATAGGATTGTTTTGATTATTCGACGTAGAGTCGGGAATTTTAAAATTTTGAACGAATAATTACGAAAAATTCCAGCTTTAATATTAGATGAAATCAATCGAATTCCATAAGACGCGACCTCCGTCCGTCCTCGAGCGAACCGAGGCTTTAAAATGCGGGAAACCTTTCCAGTCGATACCGTCTTCCCGTCTAATCCCCTTTGTGTGCCCGTAATTCCCTCCCTTAACTCACCGGACCGTGCGGAAATTTAAATGGTCGAATCACCTCTCGACGACACACTATCACTCACATGTGCACCATGACCGCGGCTCTGCGTGTACCTGCGGGACGTGTGCGCGCTCAGCGGGACCTTTCCGCGAACTGCGCCTCAATAATAGGGAATAGAGCCGTCGGGAGCGCCCCCACGCCGCCGAGACCGCGGCGGGGAGGGGGAAAACGAGAGGGGAATAGAGGCAGGGGACGCCCCCGGTGCCCTATTGAGCTACATGTAGGGACGTAATTGATTTCGGCGTCGGGGATGGCTCAGTACTGAGCTGAAGCTCAATGAACAAGGGTGGCTCAGTAAAGGAATCAGCGCTCTGCGGCTCAAGAAAATGAGATTCAAAATTGAGACAATTGTAGGTCCCTTACAATTCTTCGCCCTTGAACGTTATAAAGCAAATGTTCCATTGTTAATACACAATACGTCCCTTATCTCCTGCACCGGAATATCCCCCCCTCGATTACGTTAAGTGGATGGAAGCCATATGTATTAATATCTCGGGATTTCAAAGTGTTCTAATTCCGCTGTGCTTTATAGGCTAACCATTAAATTCGAACGTCTCATTTTTCTTTCGGTCGCATGGAATCATAACACCCATACATTACTATGCGTAACCGGCGCCATAAATTTAGAAAAGCTCATTAAACCTTCGAGATCAGTGCAACGAGTGAGTAATACTTATTGTAAATATGAGGCATCCGCTTCAAGAGTGCGCGCTTCGCACACACGATAATACATTAAAACTTGGGAACGGTTGATTTAATGCCTCTAAAAGTACTTTTAATTCTGGCTAGCGCACTCAATTTACGCACACTACAGGTGCGACGCACTTCCTCCCTCGGGTCCCCCTTAAAATATTAACAGCCACCGATTCCTGCCCTTCGTACAAGCTCGGTTGAATTTCAGTTGATATCTCAACAATTACGAGGGTTACAACTCGAATCATGAGGGCTTAATCTACAAAATAGTCAACTATACCCGAAAAAATCCCCAACTGACCTTCACGTTTGCAGGATTATTTTCCGTTTGAATTACTCATAGCTTCATTACATCTTAGAAAGCAATTACCGGATCGATTAATTACCCGATCATCAATAAAACTCTGTTTACCCACGTCAAAACCGACGCCTTTCGCCGAACTTGACCCATTTCCCCTCGATACCGACTCGGGCCGCCTAGGGCTCCGCTTCAGTCCCCCTTTCGAGATGTACGAGAACGTCGGCCACCTGAGCGTCATCGACGATCAGCTCAAGGAGCAGGTGAGGAAGAGGAGCGTCTTCCTCGAGGGCGGCGAGCAGCTCTACGGCAACAAGCGGCCGGACCGCGTCGGGAAGGTCGCGCCCTACGGGGGCCCCGGGGACCCGGTGCGCGCCTTCCAGGACCCGAACGAGGTGGACAGCACGCTGTACGAGTCGCTGAGCCCGGTGCTGATGCTCCTGAGGTTCGTCGGGCTGTTCCCGATCGCGAAACGCGGCGAGGGATTCCAGGTAACCTGTGGGAGTGGTTGGTGTGGATTTTCTGGAATGATGGGTGTCGTATCGATCTATCCTAGGTTCAAATTTGGCTTAAATTAGTTGAGTAGATCACTTAAGACCTTAATTAAAACACAAGACGCTTTTAATTTCTTGACTTCTCCAGGTGACGCCCCACCTCCTGGCGTACTCCGTGGGCGTCTTCCTCATCGTGCTCGGCTACGTCGGTTACATCCGCTGGGACAAGGTGGAGATGGTGAGATCGGCCGAGGGCAGATTCGAGGAGGCGGTGATCGATTACCTCTTCACCGTGTACCTGGTGCCGGTGGTGATCAACCTGCTCTGCTGGTACGAGGCGAGGAAACAGGCGAGGGTCCTGACGAACATCGTGTCCTTCGAGAGGATCTACCGCAAGATAACGAGGAAGAAGTTCGTGACGTTCCTCGGGAACAAACCCTACGTCATCACCATAGGTCTGCCCGTCCTCGCGACCGTCACCATGGTGATAACGCACATCACGATGGTGCATTTTAAGTTCTTACAGGTGAGGAGGAAATTGATTGCCCGATTGGAAAATTCTACCCCCTCTCACCACCATCTCTCTCACTAGCATAGCGTAGGAGCAGTGTGGTGGTGTTCGCGTTCGCTTGGTTTCACTATCCTCTTTTCGATGGGGCTTATACGGTATAGAAACTTCAGGAGTTTGATTCCCTTTCGATGTGTACCGCAGGTGATCCCCTACTGCTACATAAACATGGTGACGTATGCCCTCGGCGGCGCCTGGTACGTGTACTGTGACCTGATAGGGCGCACCGCGACGACCGTCGCCGACGATTTCCAGGAGGCGCTGAAGAACGTCGGCCCGTCGAGCCGCGTCGCCGACTACCGTTCCCTGTGGATGATGCTCAGCAGGATAACGAGGGATATCGGGAACTCGTTCGGGTACGCGATGACGTTCCTCTGCCTCTACCTCTTCCTGATCATCACGCTGACCATCTACGGGCTCCTGTCGCAGATCCAGGAAGGGCTCGGGATAAAGGACGTCGGCCTGACCATCACGGCGTTTTTCGCGGGGACGATGCTCTTCTTCGTCTGCGACGAGGCGCATTACGCCTCGAATTGCGTGAGTGTAAAGCCGTACTTCGAGCTAGAGGTTCAATTGAGGCTCCCTGTATTTCAAACGGGAGGAAATCCTTGTCAGTCGCGTTTTGTTTGATATCTTTCAGTATACCTTAGCCAAATTTTGACAGTACATAGGTTCATTTAATATCAGTCTCTTGCTACAAGTCTAGAGACTTTTAATTTCGCACGAATCTAAAAATCCTAAACTTGTTTGAAAACACTTCGATGGGGTCACTGGGTCTTTTTACGACAGAAGCCTATTGGACCATACATTTTTACCACACTATTTGATGTCCTCAGGTGAGAGTCCAGTTCCAGAAGAAGCTCCTGCTGGTGGAGCTGACGTGGATGAACGACGATGCGCAGCAAGAAGTAAGCGATCGACGATCAGTCGATGGGTCGATTAAAACCGATCAACTTCCAGATCAACATGTTCCTTCGAGCCACCGAGATGAACCCGACGGACATGATACTGATCGGATTCTTCGCGGTCAACCGAAACTTATTCAAATCGGTAAGAAATTGTTATTGGTAAATCGATACCGTACGATGAGTTTCCCGTCGTTCGATACGTGGAAGTGAGGTTTCAATATCGAGTTTCAGCAGGAGGGACGACCCACGCGTCGATTAACGATAGAAACGAGGTGTATGATCCGAAATCGCGCACTAAATTTAGACATTTTCCGTGTAAATTGTGTTTCTGATTCCAGCTGATAGCGACGATGGTCACGTACTTGGTGGTGCTGCTCCAGTTCCAGATCAGCATTCCGGACGGTGGAGAGACTAACACGAATCGTACGATCAGTTAAGTGACGTTATTACATGGAACGAAAGCCATTCAAACAATGAATAAGTAATGAAAAGAAAGGGATCATGTTGTGGACATGTAAATTTTTAGTCGACTTTTTACTTTAATGATAATTATGTAAATTTTAATAGTAATGAACATGGTATTTGAATCATTGTTGTAAAAATAATAACGATTAATGGTTCTATAATCGATTTTTATGGTATTTTCCTACCTAACGCAGCTTTCCCAACTTCTGTATAGGCAACCAAATCAGCAGATAATTAATTTAAAAACTTTTGACGTGATTATCATTTAAAACGACTCCCCTTAGCTTTAAAGTACTGCAGCCTTGAGTACCTCGTTGGAAGTAAAGGAAAATTGCCAATAAAACGAGTATTCAAGGCGGAATGATTAATCTACTCAATTCAATTTAACGTCACAAATAATCAAATGGTTAACTACGAGCACTATTTAACGGTCGACTATCGCTTTCGGGAAATGAAAATAACGTTGGTGAAACTCGTTTTTGTTGTTCTCATCAAAATTTTCAAAAATCCCGCCGCGCCACATTGGCAGGTCTCGCATTACCGGCAGGTGGCGCTGGTGCTGGCGTGTAGTCGGTCGCGGGACGATGCGGAAAGCAGATCCGTAACAACTAAAAATTAAACATCGGAAAAGTGATAAACGTACCGTAATCAACAATCGACGGGATCGTGCCGCTTTCGCTCTAAGTTTCCCAACGTCTTTTCCCCCGCTCGACGTGTGTCGGCCAGAAGGTGAACGGCTGGGCGTTAAAGAGGTCGCCACCGGCGCGTCCTCCATCTTCGCTAACGCTGAAAAACCTAACCTAATAACACTTAATAACCTTGCCCCTTTGTGTACTGATGTGTATGTATCCGTGTGTGATGTTCGAATAGCGCGCGTGAGATGAGGAGGCACCAGAGCTGCTCCGTGCCGGGGTGCGGTTCGAGCGGGGACGACGCGACCGCCTATTACCCCTTCCCGAAGGAGAACTCCCTCAAACGGAAATGGCTGAAGGCGATCAACAGATCGGAGTCGGAGATCAACAAGCGCTCGAAGGTGTGCTCGAGACATTTCCAGACCGTCGACTACTCGATCACGAGGCTCAACTACAAGCACCACGCGGATAAGAGCAGCAACACGTGCAGTGAGTCCCTCGAGACTGGTCCGATTGTCTGTTTTTGGTGTGTAATGTCGGGACGTTTCAGGCGAGTGGAAGGTCCTCAAGGGGGGCGTCGTGCCGACGCTCAGCCTGCCCGAGAAGCCCACGTTCAAGATTAAGATCAGCAAGAAGGACTACAGTAAGAAGGTGAAAGTCGAGGAGGTCAAAGTTAAGGAGGAGAAACCGGATAAGGTGAGAGGGAATTTCGGTCGTACCCCCTGCCCCTCGTCTTGAACTATCGGACAGCTCATGTCTCCTCATAAACATTGGACTTTAATTATCATGTCCCATGTCTATCTGACAGTAAATATGAATGAGTTTGTTTACATATCAGTACTATATTTAAAATGACATTTCTTCACTATTAAAAGGAGAGCAAGATTACAATGTAAACGACAAGCAAAAGTGCATTGAAACGAAATGCAGAGAGCTAAGTTAGGACAAACGAAAACAAGGAACAAAGTTCTGTAATCTTTCTACTCTAGTCAAACACTTTTCGCATTAAGTAATGCAGGGCAATTGATACCATTAATCGTTATATACTGTGCTGTACAAGACACTGTTCTATGCTAGAGGTTAGGATATTATTTGGTAAAAGTAATACTCAAAAATGTCTTATGTTGATGATGCTGACACTCTACTGATTGCAAAACTATTTATGAATGGAATATCTTGAACACAGCATGTGATTCATTACCCCTTCAACATTCTTTTGAACTATTTTTTGTGATGAGGGAATATCTGCAAGTATTTTTGCTGATTTCAAATGAAAATACCTCGAGGTTTATACAGGCAATCAATACCGCCAAGGAAACTCTCATGACGTGGCAACTCCGCCAAACGATTACAAACGATATTTTGAACCAGGTTGAACCTCCAATTTGAACAGTAATCGGACCAATGAGGTTCGCGGCTTCGAACTTGGCGCCATTGACAGTTGACAGGAAGTAAACGTAGAGTATTCCCCATAGTTTATTTTCGTCCTGTTCCCTCGTCAAATGCTGGAATTGGCGAATCCTCCATTGGTAGTTGAGTTATTTGTTTTAAGACGAGTGAGGTAAATTGCGTCTTGGAATTGTTTTGGTTATGAGATAGGCAACCGATCCTGGACCCTAATTATGGGAGGGTTAGACGGACGCTAAAGTGGGGGGGATTTGTTTAGGGGATTCCCCCTAAAGTCTTGCGCTTTAATAACTCCTTCGTTTTCTTATTCATGTTGTCATAGTAACGCAAATGATAACATGTAGATAATTTATTGCTTCCTGCATATATGCAGAGATATTTAAGGCAATTCAGCAGTTTATGCTTAATAACTGAACAATCAGGTTACATATTTGATAAACGGTTTAAATAGGCACTATTTACTATAAATAAATAAATATTAGATAAATTATGTAACAAAAGTACATGCTTATCTTTATTTCTCCAGATAAATCACTCCTTGCAATTTAGGGACTGGTGATTCACTCGTTTACATTCAAAAGGTTCCTTCTGAACATCCAGATTTAAGACTTATTTTTTATCATTTCTGGAATAGCTGTGATACATATTCAATTCACATTGACTCTGTTGGAGCTTTTAAATATATTACTCAATTCTAGAAAATCTCCAGAATTCAAATTATTCAAGCTGAAATTGCAGTCTTTCAGTATGCTAAATTGTAACTTTTTTCCAACTCCACCGGAAACCAAATTGTTTTGAAAACAATCGAAACCAATTCATATTTCTAGCTTCACATGGATATTTTGGTACATGCTGTACGTACAGATTTATATTGTTTTATTCTTGTAGGTAAAGATGCCCAAGAAACATGAGTCCCAGGTGGAGATCACACCCGTTGGTCGATCCAGGAGACAGGCCAGCAAAGAGGCTTTGAAGCAGATGCAGATCCTGTTGGAGGACGAACGGGACACCATCGAGATACCTTCTGATGATGATGTGAGTATTACATACTCTTTACCTAAAAGAAATCAAGGTTTTCTGATTTTTACGCTACCCGGGGTGCTGTCTTCTCGTAGTACTCCTATTTAGATGTAAGTGCCGTTCCAGTTATTGTAATGTCTTGTTGAATTTCACGTTAATTCCCATTTTACCCTTTGTAGATTATTCCAATCGAATCAACTCCCCCAGTGAAAGTTTCACCGACACCTCCTCCAAAGAAGAAATACAAATTAAGCCACCGAAAATCATCAGATGGGAATGGTGAGTTAATATAATGTGAAAGTAATGTTTCATAAACATTGTAACACTCAGATTAGAATCAAATCATTACTGTTTTCATTTTTAGATCGGGAGGTGTTAGTACTGAAAACGATAACGAATCGAAATGCCGAGAACACCCTCGAACTGGACTGCTGGGTGGAAGAGCTGGAGGAGGTACAAAAGGAGAGGATCGAGAAGGCTCAGAAAGAGGAGGCGGAGCTGCAATCTACACTGGAATTGCTCCTGAGCGACAGTAATACCAAAGTGATACATAAGGGAGATCTCTGTTCTATCATAGAGATAACGGAGCAGGTACAAAGCGCCATCAAAAGTATGAGTTTATTTCGTTTTTAGATTCGACTTGTAGATTTATCTGAGGTGCTTTTCAGGTGCGCAGAACCCGCAACCGACAAATTTGATAGTGAACAATCCCATGGCGAGCAGTCCGAGCATGCTCGTCATGGACTCTAGGTTAGGTATATACTTAGAACCTGTCACAACTGCTTCCACTACCACTGCTACTCCAAAGGTCTACCAGGCGAAGGTTACGGTGAGTTGAAACGCCATTACAAGTTGGAAGTGCTCATCCACTCATTAACAACTGCTATAGTACTGGTGCATAAAAAATACAAATCAATTGATGTCACGTTTCCTATTCCAGGTGTCGCAGAACCTTCAGCAGACGCCGTCGCAGGCGACTGTCCCCGCCGCCTCGCCCATGTTGAACCCGAGGCCGATGCGCACCCGTCGCAGCGGAAGGCCGTCGTCGATGAGCCCTGGGCCGGGGACGAGTGCCGCGCAGACGGCCGTCGCAACGGCGACGGCTTTGCCGAAGGTGTCGATACAGCCGAAGTCGACGAGCGGCTCAAAGCCGGGGCCCGTCGCCCGGTCGACTATCGTCACGAGGAATACGCCGCAGTCTACGAAGGGGACCACCGCGGCGGTGCAGAAAAAGGCGCCGCTCGCGATCGCGCCGGCCGTAACGAGAACCCCGCCGCTCACGAGGGCCACCGCCCCCAATACCAAGACTCCGCCTGTCGCTAAGGCCCTGCCCGTCAGTAAGACCGTTCCCGTCGTCAGGACTGCCCCTGTCACCAGAGCGAAAGTAAGGAGAGTTTCTTTAAGAAAGTAATTAGGAATGTTTAAGGAGCACGGATGGTTACGTACAAGAGGGGTTTTAAGTTAGGTGGGAGAGTACCCGCTTTTTTTTTTAGACAATTGTACTACATGGATGTGCCCTTAAATAAATGAATTGATTAAGTAAATCTATTTTTAAATTATAAAAATCCTCTTCTTCTTCTTCCTTTCGTATTAAGTCGCAGTCTCCTATTCCATTTCACTATTTATTCCGGTTCCGTTTGATCCCTCCGGTGGCGACGCCGTGCTCTTACAGATCTCGCATAGTACTCTGAACATTTGGTTCTTTAATTTGTTGAGTAAATCATTAAGTAAATCATTAGATTATTAAGAAACCTTGTTCCCCTATTGCCTTTGTATAAATGTTTCATATTGTAAAAGTACTGTTTTAAAATGGATTCCCAGCAAATCCCTGTGGCGTCATCTTCCCCTTCGACTACGTGTAAGCCATCGGAATCGAACGTCGAGGGCGGCCTGTCGACGAGCTACGGCTTAGGCTCTGGCGGTCCACAGTCGAAGAAGGTCATGGCGACGCCGGTAGTCGATCTGACCACCGAGGAAGGACGTCCGCCGCCTGACAGTAAGGAGATCTCCTTCAATAAGCTCCAGGGGAAGACCTACCCGTCGTTGGTGGTCGTCGCCCGGCCGCAGCTCAGGGTTCAGGACCTGTCCGCGGACAGGGGCAAACTCGACTCGAAGGTGAAATCGGTACTCATGCAGGTGCCTTCGAGATTCACCGAGTGGTAAGTGCAGCCGACTTACTGCTGTTTAACTGTCTCTTCTAATCCTGTACCTTCATTTTTCAGGCTGATACAACAAGGTTTAGTCAAATCGGAACAGAGATGCAGTTTGCACTCAGCGAACGCCATGAAGCTCGGCATGTACAGTGACGTATCGAAATTTCCCTATTCCGGTGGTTACGTCTGGATAACGGAGTGTTGCCCGCAGAGGTTCATTTCTGTGTTCAACGGCTCGTTGTTTGAAGGTTCTACGCACCCACCCGTCGTTATATTGAAGCTGTTGTACCATTGGGCATGTCAGACTAATATACAGAACGTCACGCAGTGGGTAAGAGCACGAAGGAATTTTTATTATTCAACAAGAATAAATTTTAAGCTATAAGTATAGTACTAGATCAGTAAATCGACACTAGTATGTTGAATTCTTGAATTAAAAGTGAAATGGGTTCTAATCACTGTTTTCCGCTTTTTAGAGTATTCTATATATAATAATATCTGTAAAGGATTTCTTTTTTAGGTTAAAGTGGACAATTTATTTGTAAAGAACACCTTCACTTGGTTACGAGCGATATGCACCGTAGCCAACCAGTCCCACTTGCGGATTCTCGGCGGCCCCGGCGTAAAAGTCGAGATTGGCGTCATATCCTTGGGGACGACCACCCACGACGGGAACCAACGCCAGGTGAAAGTCGAGGTGCTCGGGGTGCTCGAGACCACATCGAAGTTACTGCGTCTCCGGGCCGTCGAGCCTCTAATGGAGGCCGATAGGAACTACAAGAAACGGTTCAGTAAGATCTTGGAACCGATCATTCAGTGGGTGCACCCGCAAAGCACGCTGATAGCCGATCTGACCGTCGACAAGCTTACGTTGAACCACATGGGCTTCAGTAACGTCATTCAGAGCGCCACGAACGATCCATTCAATAACAACAGGAAGATCATGGAGTACCTGAGGAAGGTCATACCGAGGATGTTTCAGAATACTTTGTCGTTGCTGTCCAGGCAGATAATACAACAAGTAAGTGAATTCTGTCTCGGGTAAATCGTAAGATTTGCGGATTAAATATAATATTTGAAATCTTTTTCCAGTTCCTGGACGAGCTGGTCTGGCGCGAATCGTTTGGCACCACGGCCCTCCAGGCCTTCGAGAACCTCGTGATCCACATCTCCGAGCAGACCTGGCAGAATACTGAGCCGTCGCTGTTCGCGCGGCTCAGCAAGGTCGCCCAGAACCCGTTCAAGAACTGGTCAATACCGACGACGGGCTCGAGGGCGCCCAAGCCTGACACTATCGTGATCAAACCGGAGACGGTGGTGCAGCCGGCGCAGCACCCGCCGCCGCCGCCGCCTCCCCCTCAGATGCAGAAGAAGATCAGGAACCGGGGGAAGCCGGAGAGCGCGAAGGTCGCTTTGCAAGGTACGGAAACGGGAAAAATGATGAATAGATGATGGAATTCTTAGAACGAACACTGTGACTAACTAAATTTAAGGTTCCACCATATATAATCTATCTTCATTGTAGGTAGCCAGGACGTGAACCGTCCGCCGAAGTCTACCTCTCCGGACGTGCCGGAGCAGATGGTGCCTTTAGAGAATTACTACTACGGAACGGTCGATACGTATTCGAAGACTCCCAACATAGTCTTGAACATGAAATGCCCCTTCTGCAAGGCCCTGTTCAACAACAACATCCAGCTGATGAGCCATCTATTCAAGCACGCCCATAACGTGTCCCAAGATGCGCAGCTGTGCAGGTACTGTCTAACTAGCGTGCCCACTGCCAGCGATTTGTTAAAACACATCGGTAAGTCTTACGTTTCTTTTTAGTATACTTCAGTTCGTTTCACCTTCTCGCCTTTTTCCAGCTTCCTCTCATCCGGCCGAGACGAAATTCGACAGCGGCTTCGTCTGCCTGATCTGCGAGACGCAGTACATGAACCCGTTCGTCCTCGGCAAGCACATGTCGAAGGAGCACTGCCCCTCCGAGCTGCCGTACCAGTGCGGCACGTGCGGCTACCGTTGCTCGAACCACAAGCAGGTGATCGACCACTTCTACAAAACGCACGACAACGGTCCGACTATACAGTGCCCGTTCTGCCTCAAGTCGACGACTGTGTTCTCGTCGTCGAGAAACCTCGTGCAGAACATGAACTACTTCATACAGCACCTGCAGAAACACCAGCGGAAGCAGTTCGCGAGGCGGTGCGGCAAGTGTAACCTGTGGTTCGTCCAGAAGGACGTCCTGAGGGATCACCAGATGAAGATGCACGCGTCGCAGAGAGGTGAGGGGTGGGGAAGTTTAATTCTGGGTTTTTTCGGGAATGCAATACGTTTCCTTCTTCTTATGCATATCTACCCCAATAGTCCAGGCAGAATTTGTTTTGGGTTGGGTACATCGGGTATTTGAGATGGTTCCTGTATGCTTCACTCTACCCTAAGATAACACCTACAGATTTGAGTAACTCTCCTGTGTTCATTAGGTAAACCGGGTTTGGTTCCGTGGGTGGCGCCTAGGAACGGAGTCATGGTACCTAAATCCAAGATGGACAAGTACCCGGGCGACGCCGATGTTATAAACTTCAGTACGCTGTTCTTCAATATCCCAAAGAAGTTACTATGCAAGGAATGCAACACCCCGATGGACTCCCCTAAGCATTTCCCGTAAGGCGATCGGAAGATATTTCTGATATTCCAGGGATAATATGATGGATTTTCTTCCAGATCGTTCGAAAGTTGCCAGAACCCTAACTGCCTTTACTCGACTTGTTGCACGAACGCCATGCAAGAACATAACGCGAAGTGCAAGAAGGTCAGCCAGAAGATCCCGAAGGAGAAACTTCCCTTTGAGATGTTCTGCATATGTGGTTACAGCAGCATTGATGGTAAGATCCATGTACGATTTAAGAAACTATGACTATCTCTCAGATTGAGTTTGGAATGAGTATACTAATTAATCTTTTAGGCAACGAGATGGCTCGTCATCTGGCGACCTGCGAGAGAAAATCTGCATACTCGTCGAAGTCCGAAGCAAAAGCAGCCACTGTCACTCATAGCATGTTGGACGTGCTCGGATTGGTCAGGAAATCTGATGAATCGAAAAGCGCCGAAGACGTCCCGGAAGAAAGGAAGCCGAAAGGTCTGAAAGGGGCGAAGCGAAAAAGGGAAGAAAGCAATGCAGACGCGGAGAATCCAGGGAAAAAGTTCGCAACTGACAAAAAACCAAAGGCAACCGTAGAAGAAAACGAAGAAAGTGAAAAAAGCGAGAAGATGATTGAAGAGAAAGTGGATGCACGAGAGGATAAGAATAAGAACGAAGTAAATCGAGAGAAGGAACCAGATGAGCCAACGAAACACCCACTAGAATTAAGCGAGGATCACGATGAAGTGAAAGAACAAAACGACCAAGATGTCAAGATCGAAGAAGAAACGACTCAAGCACAGAATGATGACAAGATCGAAGAAGAAATGACTCAAACACAGAAAGTCCCCAAAGAAGAAACAAAAGAGGACAGCGATGAGGAAACAAAGGAACCTTCAGAAATCACCACCATTGAAGAAGCAAAGAAACTCAACGAAAGAGAAGAAACAGCAGTAGATACTATTGAGGAAACAGAAATCCTCCCCGTTGATGAAATAAAACCGGTCGAGGAGTTTACTAATGATGTGACAGAAAAGGACGAAGGCGAAAATATCCAAGATTCACCGAAAGACTGCGATAGCACCAACAAACTAACGGATTCCCCCGAAGAAACCGTGGACAATCTGGAAGAACCTGAGGTGACAAACGACTCATCAGAACTTCCCGAAGGGAAAGAAGTCACAGGTCCGGAACCTCCGGAAGAAGCCGGGGAATGTGCTGAGCTTCCAGTCGAAACTGAGCAGGGTCCCAAGGATCAAGAAACGATACCAGAATTATCTGAGGATATCACACCAGTCGAGTCTTTGGCAGAAACCAAACAGCTCTCAGAAGAGATCGAATCGGTTCACAACGAACAAGAAACGCCTGAACCCTTCGAGGAACCCTCACCCATCCAGCTTTTAGCAGAAACAGAACAGATGATGACAACAAAAGATGATGTGGGTCTGAAAGACTCTGAGGAAAATCTCACGGCGGTGGTTTTCTCCAACCACGTCGAACAAGAGGAGCCCAGCGAGGAAATCACGTCGGACGACATCCAAAATATAATCTCGGACATGGTGGGACCGGAGCAGATGGAAACTGATCAAATCTGCCAGAATCCCCTGATGGACGGTAGTAACGAAGTGGTGGAAAGTGAGCAAATGGCTCCCATGGAGACTGACTGAATTAATTTTTAATCGAGTGCATTAATAGACTTGAACTATGCTTAGTTGCTAACTATTGTACAATAAAAAATTGTAAATAATAGTTATATGAAGGTACTTTACCGTCTTTTGTAAAAAATAATTGCGTTAAAGATCACAGGAAACGTTCTTTAACAATTGACGTGTTTTCTTTAAAAGTTTTGTCAATGATTTATTATTTTGTATGTTTAATAAACATTTCTTCTAGTTGGATTATTTTATTAGTATGGTAATGCAAACTCTCGATTTGTGATGTATGTTTAATTCGGATATAGTTAATAGACTGTCTGAACAAAGTTGCAAATTGTTTCAATACCAAGTATATCTTCAAGAAAATGCTAAATAACCAGATAGCAAGGATCTAAGCAGCATTAAATTTTAATTCCTAATACGTCATCATAATATACCTGCTACGTGATGACCTCCTCGCTACTCCTGTTATCCTGGTACCAAATTTCGCCTCACATAAGCGTGTTTCCGCAGATTCAAAAGTTCGAATCTGTCACGTACATATGAAATTCGACATTTCGTACCAGGATAACAGGAGTAGCAAGGAGGTCATCGTGTAGCAAGAGGTGTGTTGATTTCGCGCCATTGTATACACGGGACATAAAATTTCCTACGTGTCAAACTGAATGTTTCACGCACAGTATAACCAAATTATCAGAAGAGAGTATCAGGGGGCAACGAAACTGGTTAGGAAGGAAGTAAAACGCGTCAGTTAGTTACAACTCATATATTCTTCTCTCTGGTAAACAATAAACAACAATAAAAGTTATGGCAAATTTTGGCATTGAATGCTTTGGCATTAAATCCCTTTCAAAATAAAAATTAATACTTTTAAACAGAAACAAAATATATACAAATATATAATTAATATTAGGAAAACAAAAACTGTCAATAATACTATGAAACTAAACAAAACAAAAAGAAAATAAACGGAAATCGTACCAATTCGTAGTTTCCCCTTTCTTCCTATAATCCATGTGAAAATACTTTGTAAAAATACTCTAATTACTAAGGCAGATATTGTTAATTATTTCTGATTTAACATTAAGTAGGTTTCTCCTGATAAATTAATTGTTACCGTTAAATATTATAATTATCACTAGAACTTTGACTAATTCACTTCCATTACTATATCACCGATCTCCTCCCTCTCGACCATCTCGCCGGTCTGCACGTCAACGTAGTGCTTCTCGCCCTTGTTGTTGTTATTACTGAACTTCCTCTCGACGTCGACGCTCAACGGCGGCGAGTACACGACGACGCCGCCCTTCGACGCCCTCTCCTCGAATATCACCCTGTTGTCCTCGCCGGAGCTGCCCATCTCCTCGTCCTCCTCTTCGCCGGGGAACTGCCTTATGGTGATGTTGCTCCTCGGGTCGCTCCACATATAATACTTGGAATCGGCGAGCATGCGCTCCACCTTCAGGTCCCACTTGAGGTGCCACTTGACGTGCTCCTTCAGGCCCTCCGGGCTGCGGTCCGAGTAATCGCAGTGGTCGCAACGGTGCGCCGAGCGAGAACCTCCGATGGTGGAGTGGCGCTTCTGGTGCTTGTCCAGCGAGGATTGCTTCGAGGTGACGTACGGGCAGAGGATGCAACGGAGGGACGGCGCGTCGGCCTGGTCGATCTGGGTCGTCTCCTGGTCGATGGGTGAGTGGCACTTTTGGTGATGTTTGTCCAGTAACGTTTGCTTTGAAGTGATGTAAGGGCAAAGCGAGCAACGGAAGGATGATGGGGAGTCTTCGACTTCGACGTCGTGGGGTCCCTCGTCCTGGTCGCTGTCGTGGGACTTGGGGGATTCCTCGTCCTCGACCTCTTCGTCTATTTCCACCGCCATCTCCTCGTTGAGCTTGTGCTTCTTCAGGTGCTGGACGTAGTTGGCGTAGTACTTGACGGAGTAATCGCACCGCTCGCACTTGTAGCGCTGCCTGGCGCCGTGCAGCCCGAGGTGCACGCGGTACTGCTCGCGCTTCTCGAAGGCGCTCGGGCACTTGTGGCACTTGTACCTCTTCTCCTTGGCGACGCCGTTCTTGAGCGTCGTCGGGTAGACGAAGCTCGGGTCGCCCTTCATCAGCTCCGGGTCGAGCTCCTCCCTGGGCTCGACGGCGTGGGCGGCCGCCGCGTGCTTCTGCTCGGCCTCGAACTTCTGCAGGAACAGATCGGTGCCGGATAGGGGGACCGATTGGGTTTTGACCGGTCTGTTGAGGATGGAGCATAGGGTGCTCAGCTCCGATGGTTTCGTTTCGACGACCCAAGCGGGATCGGCGGCGTCGTCGTCTTTGCAGTGGGTTCGGGGTTGGAGGTGGTCGGGGCTCGTCGGGTACAAGGTCTGAAGTACCTTGGTCCTTTCTTGGTAGTCGGTCGAGTGCACCTTGGCGTGCGAGGTGAGGTGGGGCTTTTCCCTGGACGTGTACGTGCAGTGGTGGCACTTGTAGAATAGCCTCGAGGAGTGGAAGCGCCTATGTATCGCGAATTCGTTCTCCTTGAGGAACCTCGCCGGGCACTCCCGGCAGAAGTACAGCACCCCGTCCGCCTCCTCCTCGGCGGGTTCCCGGTCGCACCGACCGTCGAGCTCGTTGATCTGCTCCTCGTCGGTCTTGCTCGGATCGACGAGGCCGTGTATCGTACCGTACAGCCCCTGGTGGACCTTGGAGTGCGAGGAGAGCACCCCGGCGTTGTTGCAGATGTAGTTGCACTCGCCGCACCGGTGCTCGACGTCCACGGCCTTCCTCTCCCTCGCGCCGTGCATCTTCTCGTGCTCCTGTATGTTCACCTTACGCAGGTTCACGTGCGGACAGTACCGGCACTTGAACATCTTGGAGAACTTGCCGCCCTTCGAGACCCACACCAACGGTATGTCCGGCGAGTCGGCGTACGGCTCCTGGACGTCCGAGGAGCCGGCGGTCTGGCCGTTGAGGCGCTGCGCGCCGTGCACCTTGAGGTGCTGGTGCAGCAGGTGGCGCTTCGTGACGTTGTACGAGCACCGGTCGCACGAGTACTGCCCGCCCCTCGGCTTGTGGAACTGCTTGTGGTACGTGTACTGCGACTTGGACTTGGTGACGTACGGGCAGACGGCGCAGCGGAACTTCTTGGCTGTGTCACCGCCGGCGTCCCTCTGCAGGAAGTCCTCCGGCTCGACGACGCCGTGCAGGCGCAGGTGCGAGAGCACGTCGTCGCGGCGCGACACGAAGTACCTGCAGAACGAGCACTTGTACACGCTGTCCGGGTTCGGCAGGTGGCCGGCCAGGTGGCGCTCGAAGTCCGGCTGGTCGTCGGAGGAGTACGGGCAGTCGGGGCACTTGTAGACGCCCTCCTGGGCGACGTCGACGTGGTCAGGCTCGTCGGTCAGCTCGTCGATCTCGATCCGCTCCTGGCCGTTCTTCGTGCTCACGACGCGCACGTCGCCGCTGTGCTTCAGGCGGCAGTGGCGCTGCAATCGACAGAAAATTAAACCACGTGTGGAAGACGTAGCTACTACGTTCACTCTCGATTTAGACCGCAGATACTCACGAGATAATTATTTATATATTAACAAAGCTAGCTACAACAAGCTATAAAGAGCTACTCTAATTTGACGCATGTATTATCTTTATACATTTGGCAACGTTGCAAATGACAATAAGTAGCAGACGAACGTTATTCTCTTCTTTGATGGGCGCGCATGAAGCGTGCGACGCTGCCAAGTTTATCCGGTTGACCTCACAAGTGCGAACTATTATTATTTAATCCAATTTTCGCTTAATTCTTAGTATTGCCGGTAGAGACATGAAGGTATAAAGATAGCAAATGAGCAATTTCCTGTAAAACATCTTTGAGTACAGTACTTATCGATTCGGGGATGATTTACCCTTAAAATTATTCACAGATTCCGTCAGCTTTGGTTTTACTGTAAAAATTGTACGTTTTTAGGAAAAGACACGTCGCTTGTGGAAAACAGAATTGTTATTTCATTGTTCCGTCGTTAATAATATTTCCCAGAATTGTTGAAACGTCATTTAAACAAAGGCACGTCAGTTAAAACTTTTTATCGGACAAACCGCTCGTTAATGGTTGGCAACATAATTCCAATGGCAATGAAAGAATAAACAACGTGCAGTTAAAAAAGTATATTTAACTGATTTAATATTACTTAGTTTAAGTCCGCTATTAATGCGAATCGCCATTTTATTTACGTTATCGTCACAAACTTAGTGAGTTGTCATGAGTATCTGCGCTCTTAAAAGAAACTAAATATATGATAACACCCTTAAAGCGAATTAACATTTAGCCCTTTTCATTCAAGCTAGCACAGCCACAGAAATGTTGCAAAATCGCCAAATTTAACGCGCACATGCGTAACGTCTCCAAAGCTGTCAATTTAACCCAGTGAAATACCTAAAATACACCTTAATTGCAATTAATTTCAAACGATAATTGAATCCTGAGGCGCGTACCCTTGAAAAATTCCGTAATTTCAACCGTCTTAGTAGGATTATGTATTAATTACAGCATTAACAATAATTAACGATTTCGTCCTTTATAATTACAGCTACTTCATGCAATCTGGATGTGTTGCTACGGGTTAAAGAAAATAGTTAAATCGAAGCAATTTACGTTAAAGTTGCGAAGCGGGTTTCTTGCAATAACATTTAATTGCTGTCGTAACGTCGAGCAACAAAAATCAATATTGCTAAGTTGACGGCATAGCAACGATAAAAGCAATCGAACCTACGACGATGGAGCAGTTGTGAAAAACCAATGTTAAGTAATTGTAATTATTTGATTAATGACAAAACGTTCGCTATTTATTTTATTATTAATACAATGTAAGCAGGAAAAAAATTGATAATAGACGTATCGCCGTCAGATATAATTCCTGTTATCAGACGTTTGGCTGCGATATCGAAGTTAAAAGTTCTTAAAATTAGTAAGATGACAGCGAACGTATGCAAGACAAGGCAAACATTGCCACATAACTCTGCCCGCCTTATCAGTTTCGAGAACTATAAAGTTCCAATAAAAGCCTTTACTCATCGATTAAGTACCTCCTGATACTGTCATCGTTATAAACGAAAAGACAAAAAAAATACACGTACAACACAAATAACAGCTTTGTTAAATCCCTCTTAATATCCCAACAGATAAACTTTTTAGAGTTATCATTGCAATATTTGCCTTGCCTTTACCGCAACAACGAAGCTAAAGACAACGTTCCAGCGCAGGAATTTAAAGTGCAACAAAAGCAATTCTACGTCGCAGCCATTAACATTCAATCCAAATTCCCAACTGGAACGAGACAGGAAAGTCGGCAAATTCGGCACCGAAACAGTTTAAATCCAGTTAGTCAGTTAGTGTGACGAATCAAATTCGCCGCCTCCCCCTCATCCCCCCCACAACCAAACAAAACTACACACGGAAAGTTAAATAAATACAGTTAGTAAGCGAAATTGTTAGTATACCTGAATGACATGCTTCCAGTTAGATACCTGGTTGCAATGGCCGCAGCGGAAGGGCGCTTGACCGCTGACAGTGCCCTTCGCGCCCGCTATGTTATTTACACTTGCCTCATCAGCCCTATCGGGACTCGTACCCCTTAAGGAGAGATCCTGCGGCGCCCCGGAGGACGAGGTCCCCGGGGACGGCGACTCCATCGGCTGCTGATGCTGCTGATTGGGCTGGAAGTCGAGCTGCAGGGGCTGCTGGTAGTGGCCCTTCACGTGCTCGAGGAGGATGTCCCTCGAGGCGTCCCTGGAAAGTTAGAAACGTTACTAAAACATACTTAATGGTTCAGCAAAGTTGTTTCGTCAATAAAAGTAGATGCTTAATGTTTCACAGATGTAGATGCTTTACTGGTCAGCAAATGCAATCTTATGAGGAGAAGGAGAGGAGAAGCAGACAGCTACTAGTTCAAAGTTTCCACTGCAGTTGATGCTGTGGAATTCTCCATGCTTGGTGAAGTAAGAAAGGCGCTTAATGGCTAATATGGCTAAAAAACAACCCAAATTATTTATCCTCCCAATCATAGCCAATCGAAACCATGTCTTGTCAACACCAGACGATTCTTAATGGTACAGCAGTAGCTTTAACAGGATAGCTGATTACAATCATGCCTAGTCAAGAGAAGATGCTAATGCAGTGTGTAGTTAAACTACAACAATGCTGACTCAAACCATGCTGCGTTAAACGACAATTATTCTTAATCAGCAATTAGCCCACGATGACCATGCCTCATCGAACGACGATGGTTAGTATCTGCTGAAGTAAGGAAGAAGGTTAATGGTTCAGCATTATGACCAAAGTTTCTAATAAGGCCAATATGCTAAGACAGCCTTAGCTGACTATTTTTGATATAGTTAAGGAAATGTGTAAGAGCAGCCTCACGTGGCTGATTAGAATCATGTTATAGACCAATCCAATCATGCCTTGTCAACAGTAGAAGACTGCTGACTACTGTAGAACATGTATAAGACTGACTACAATCATGGTTAGTTAAAGAAAGCTGTAACAGCAGCCTCACGTGGCTGATTAGAATCATGTTATAGATCAATCCAATCATGCTTTGTCAACAGTAGACGACGCTTATTGATTGCAATCATGTCTGGGCGAGAGTAGATGCTGACACTAGAAGATTCCTAAGGATTCAACAATCTGGATATGGCTGGTAGAGTGAATATGCTTAATAGTCCAACAGAAGCTGGTTACAACCATGTCTATTGAAGAAGATAGGCTTGGTGAAAGCTGATCACAATTGAGCAGTCGAGCGGTCCACGATAGTTATCGAAAACCATGGCATTTACGAAGGAAATTGGATAAATTACAACGATCTTTGAAGACTTGTCAAATTTTGGTGTAATTCGTCGATAGCCACGATGTTATTACATCCTTTGTACCGCACACCTCGCCACCTTCGAAAGCACACTCGAGATAAGAATCGAACAATTTCTCCATTCAATAAATACTTCTTGCTAATCGATAAGATCGAAAGACAAACAATAAGACCTCGAGAACTTTTCGAAATGATGCATCACTTTTGCATCCCAGCGAAACGCTCCACCGGCCGATCTACGTATTAATAATTAATGCAATTACCGGACGCGGTTTTGTGCTGCATCATTTAATCAACCCTTTTCGCGGATCCGGTTGCAGAGGAGAAAAATACGCACGTGACGTTACGAATTGCATAAGATTCCCACCGGTAATTATGTCATTGTTTTCGTTCTCCTTCGTGTGTATGTGTGCAATTTGCGAGCGGTATTCATTAATATAATTTTACAGTGGTTAGTTTCTTCGAATTACCGACGTCTCGATCTTAGATAACGCCATCCATGTACGATTTAAGAGTCTTGACAAAAATTCTAATCGATCGATGCGCGTCCATCACCGCAAATTGCACTTATGGACTTCGTACGACGCTCAAGTCGGAAGGAGTACTTAGTTACACGTGTAGAGTAACGATTTAAAAATTGTCCGGGTCTTACAGAAGTCACGTATGCGAATATATTCTTTATTATTTTTCCTTATCGCGGGTCGGCCGTTAAGTTTCTTTGTTCGTTTAAAAGTTGGCAATAAAATTTGCAACATTAACTTGTCAATAGGAAACTTATCGGCTTATGCAATTCGAGATATGCGTGTACATTGTTTCGTTCTCTCTCTGTTTGGACTTCTCCCACAAAAAATGTATGTTGATTTTGTGATAAACGACAGTGGCGGCGCTGCGGTCGATTTCGACGAGGATTTTCACAAAAAATTTGGTTCCAATAGCTTGGAAAATAACACACAACATTTCTCACATTATAAAGTTTTCTTTAGGAAAGGCGTTTACGACTGCGACAAGGATTCGAAACCGGAACTCTCGGAATATGCATGAGATGCGAGAAAAACGATGGTGGTTTAATACCTCAAAGAGAAAAATAGATGAACAGCTATCTGAATTGCAGAAGAAGGTAACCACCGACTATAATTGGCTAATTGCCTATTGATCACGTAATTTTAGACTTTTCCTCACCTCCTGCAACTCGGACAGCTATTCAAAACCTTTCCTCTCGTCACGATCTAACCATCACTATTTACACCAAGAGTTCCGATTTCGAATTTCTGTTCTACTAGTTAACACCTGTACTCTTATGAATTTCCTTGTGATACCTCTTCGCTCCATACTTAACGGCGAGAACTTCGAACCCTTGATTCAATACCTTGAGCGGTATGAGCCATATGGGGCGATTTCCGTTTCAGGTACGGGAAATTTCAAAAAGTTGCGTACTTTTTCGAAACCTTCGAGCTCCCTCCTGTCGGAAAAAACCCGCGGCGCCGCCCGACAACACCCGACCTTGGACGCGCGTACCTCCACATATATACACGCGCTCCGCATACGCCATATAATTAAAAAATAAATAAAACTAATGGTATCATCACCACAGGCAGGATTTATATGCGTTTGCCCAGAAACGCCTGTTCACTAAGCAACAAATCACATCTTTGAGCAATTTTGACAGCTAAAAGATATTTCGTAGTTAATACAGGTGGTTATAAGCACATACACCCCCTTAACACCACGTGACGTCGAGAGACCAAAATATTGGGTCGCATAGTAGACAAAATTTCATAAGATTTTCCAAATTTTCCATAAAAATATTCATTATTTTTCCCTGCAATTTTAACACACTGCATCTCAAAACGAAGCAATGTTTTCATAGGTCTACATCACTTAAATTAAAAGTTTTATGTTATTGTGTCGAATGGTACAGGCCAAATTTCTCAAAACCATCCCTTAACAATCATCCCTTAAGGCTGAAATGTCCAAAATCCACGATACTGCCGGCATATTGTACTGCTAATTAATTGCTGTAGAATGATTCATGTTAATTTCTTCAAAACCACACCTTCAGCCCTTAGTGAATGACCCCGCACACTTGGCGGGGGATGATGTGGGTAGTTTTAAGAAATCTGCCCAGAAATATCATACAGCGATTAGTTCCCAGTAAATTATACCAGCCTGATCATACGAGATAGCCCATTCTAGGGGATGATGGGGTGGTTTTGATAAATTCGACCTGGCATACACTGCGCTGACTTAAAGTTTTAGGGTAAGGGTGGAGCAATACATTTTATTACTGACCAACTGCTTATACTTGGACCCTTTACTAATACACTGATCTAATTGCCCTATTGCCTTAACCTATCACTTACTTGAAATTGCACTTCTTGCACTTGAAGAGCGTCTTCTTGCCGTCGGCGTTGCCGGGCCTCTTCCTCTCGGTGACCCTGGCGAGCAGCCCGCCGCCGACCTCGGGCTTGCCGGGCGAGCCCCTGCGCTCCATCAGCAGGGGGCTGAAGTCGGCGCCGTTCGGCGCCCTGCTCAGCCTCGGCAGCTCGGACTTGGGGCCGGACGCCTGGTGGCCGTGCTTCGGCCTCGTGCCGCAGCCGCCGCTCGTGTCCATGCTCTGCTCGCTGCTCACGGGGATCTCCGTCAGGTACTTGTTGTACTTGGTGTAGTTCCTGCGGCCCGTCTCGTCTGTCATCAGCACCTTGGCGCTCTCGTGGGCCGGGTCGCGCACCGACTTGAGCTTGATGTGCTTCGTAATGTCCCACCTCCAGTTCGACCTGTAGGAGCACAGCGAGCACTCGAACGGCTTCTTGTTGAGGTGGCCGACGATGTGCACGTGGAACCGCGACGCCGTCGACGCCCAGAACGTGCAGTGAGGGCACTTGAACACCCTCTTGTGCTGCGCGACGGAGATGTCGTTGCCGTGGGTGGGGATCTTGTCGGGGGCCGAAGGGGCGGCGGCGGCAGGTGCCGCCACCGCGGCCGCGACGTCCTGGTGGTGGCCGCTGTTCTCGCTGCTGATCGGCGACTGCGTCCTGATCGAGAGGTCCAGGGAGACGCTGTCGTCGATCCTGTCCGTGTACTCGTAGTTCGAGTCGTCGACCTCGAGGTTCATCGGGACGAGGATGTCGTTCCAGACGAACACCTTGTTCTCCATCGGGTGCGGCCTGGAGGGGTCGTCGGAGCCCTCTGCGTCCGCTCGCTCCTCCTCCTCCTCCTCCTCATCCTCCTCAGACGCCTCGTCCTTTAGGTTGTGGGCTTTCAACGCCTCTTCGCAACTCTGGAGGTGGTTGTATAGATCCACGCTGGACTTGCAGCGCTGCCTGCAGTGCTGGCACCTCGACGAGCTGATGTTGGGCAACGGCACGATCCGGCCGTGCGCCCTCCTGTCGCCCCCGGCGCAGCCCTTCTGGTGCTTCGCGTACTCCGTCAGGCACTTGCTGAGGTGCCCGCAGGTCCTGCACGTCAAACTCCCGTTCGTGCCCAGCTCCAGCTTCTCCCTCAACCCGTCGAAGAACGAAGCGTTCTTCTGCTTGAACGCGTCGCCCTTCGCGTACGGGATCAGGTCCGGCACCTTCTGCTGGGCGCACTTGAACACGTCCTCGGAGCCGAAGAGGCTCGCGAGGTCCCTGAGGACGCTGTTCGAGGACCTGGCGCATATGTCGTTGATGTCCTTCTGGCTCATGGCGGGCTCGCTCGGTTCCGGTATCACCGCCGTCTTGAGCACGAGGGGGTAGCGCGACGCGCCCTGTTGCCCCGAGGGGATCGGGATGAGGTTCGGGACCGGCCGCTGCGGCCTCCTGCCCGGGGGCCTCGACGCCTCGTCCGCTACCACCCGGTGGGCCGGCCTCCGCTCGTGCTTCGCCATCTCCTGCTCGGGCCTGCAGACCTTGCCATTGGGTCTGGGCGGTTTCACATCCTCCTCGTCCCGTCGCTCCTGGTGATCGTCGTCGATCTTCGGCCTTTTCCTGCTCGTCTCCTCCTCTTGGTCCACCACCACTACCTGCAACAGAGACAGACCTGATCACCACCGTGCTAAGACCGAGCGGACGGAAAGGTGAGACGCACCAAACGTGTAACGCGATCGGCGCGGCTGGTACGACTGAGCGCGTGTATCGGAGCCGTAGGATCCTCCTCGTCCGCTCCTCAGGCAATGACTAAAGCGACGATATTATTACACACACATACACACCGCGAAAAAGCGAACGCCGTAATAAACCCTATCAGAACCACCTGATTTCCCGGAGCGCCGGTACACACGCGGTTACTCATGCACATGCGATGCGCGGGACCGCCCCCGGAAAAATCCGGACGTACTCAATCGGCGACACGTTTTCAGGACCGAATGTGTAAAAGAGGGTTTTTCAGTACGAGAGAGAAAAAGGTACTTTTTGTTTGACTTTCTTGCGGCTCATTTACGCTTCATTTTAACCGAGTCAGTTACAACCAGTGGCGTAACAGGGGATCCGCTACCCCTTTTCCACTGGGTTCTGAAAGCTGCAAAGGCTGAAACAATTTTTACTGAAACAAAATCTAACCTTCATGCAAAAGAATAATTTGAATATAAATACGAGTGGCGGATCCCTGGCTATATCGCCGCATGGAGAGGATAGAGGCATGAATAAAGCGGCGGCAGGCTTTGTGACATCGTCAGATGTCGATATTTGCACTTTCTGCGAGAAGTTTAAATATAATGGCTCTAATTCATTGGAATCTCCAAAGACCAAAGTCCTCCAAACTAACGCCTCAAAAATAAATACTCGATTTATACAGGGGGCACAAGAAAATTCCCGAATTTTCTTAACCTCCCTTCGCTCGCTACGATATTTTTCTGTCGTTCGCCGAGCCACTCCTCAAAACCTCGTGCTCGTCCTTCGACACATTAGAATCTCCATATCGAAAAGTTCTAAAACAAATATTAGGGGATTGCGATAAGAGCCGGTATTAATACGACCTTTATTTATTAAATATGACAACTGGAAACGTACACATTATTAAAAGGCGTACCAGGAGATGTGTCACATGCATAGGAGAATCGGTTCGTGTTGAGCAAAGTAAAGAGAGAAGATAGATGGAGGGAAAGAGAAAAATGAGTTTAGGTGTGTGTGAATGTACGTGTGATCAATAACGAAAAATACAACGGCGAAAATAGATTAGATAAAGGAGTAATGTGGAACGGAAAGAGGCAATAACTGAACACGTTTACAGGAAAACTGGCTGATCCTTATACGATCAGTTTGGTTGTAAGTACCGTAGTACTAATGACTGGCTGTAAAGTTTGAAAGTGATCATACAAAAATGTAAACAAACATCTGACGTTCTTCTGTTAAGCTAGCGTTTTCAAAAAAACAAGATCGCTTTGAGAGGTACGATACAGTACCGATCATTATTCCCTTGAGCGCTTAGCACCTTTCAGATTAAATTATTTAAAAAATAATTCGGCAATCCAAGCATATTTGTTCAACGTTCAAACAATGAAGTCGAGACGTGTCTTTTCTCTTGTTATGTTCCAACGGACAAATATTTGTTCTTGGTCGAGCGGCAGTCACAACAACAATATAAATTCGCCATAGAAGATATTTTTGTTCTTTTTCCCCTACGAGTTGTTTTCGCGAGCGACACAATCGAGTGCCTCTCCTCTCTTTATCTGCGAATTAGACGCGAATTAAAAGCGGAGCCTCTCCTTCGCCGCCCGACCATATAAGAGACGTTTGTTTATAGCTCTACATAATAATTAGACGAGATAAGTGCGATAACACAAGGACACGGTTTCTGATGCATCATGTGAACATCTTGAGGTTCGAGCACGTCAGATGATTTACAATGGAAAAAGGAACGCTTGCCCCTTCGAGATTTATCTCGAGTTTAACCAACGTTACGAAATGCACGTGGATACATTTTAGTTTATTCCCTCGATAGCGAATTATAATTAAATTTACTCGTTCGCCGGGGACATCGCTGAGGCCTGAATGCTCACTTAGTAGTTGTTAGCCTGACGATAAGTGACGTTTAAACGCGCTAAGTGCTCTTGGAGCTCTTAATGTCAGTTGCGTCATTGGTTCATGTACGAAAATCGCGCCTTCAACAAAGCTGATATTACGCCAAACCTGTCACTACCCATTTGAGTAAAACTTTTGTTTTGATGCACTACATTTTAATACAAAAGCGTGGAAGTGCTACGTTTAACACTTATTTCGTTCCATTTCGGTATCGGTAACGCCACCTAGCGACCGATAGTAAAGACACAACCGTAGACGTGAGGTTAGTTCCATTGTACAACCTTCGTCACTATTATGAACGAGTAATCTTAGATTTGTTATGAATCTGTTAATGGAGTTTTTAGAATTATATGTGTCTGCTCCTAACTCAAGCAGACATTATATAGAGCGTTCCAGGATTCCGAGCGTTATTATATCGTGAATTTAGACGTTCCATAGAAACATGACAGTCTTTCTATTTTCTTCTTACGCCGCTGATGGAGGAGCTCGTGCTCCTTGTTTCACACAAACCGTTCTGATAACGCCATTTTGTCAAGGCAGATATAGGTTCTGAGGAAAGCATAGAGGCTTGAGTGCACCGTATGCGAGTAGAAGATAAGTAGAGAAATGCAAAGATTTTTGAAATCCTCGGTTTTCGAAGGTGAAAGATTGCAACCTAACCTCAACTTCGTACGACGAAAATCGACGTTTCCACCGTTGAATTCCGGCGGCCGGGTCGCGCTCTCTTCCGAAATATATTAATAACAAACCACTTTACGCCATCGCATTAATATTTACTTCCTCGTGTAATTCAGTTTCGGGTTATCTCAAAATAAACACGGTGCTAAAAATAAAGCCGCACTACCGCGAATATCAAGGAGAAACAGGGATGGAAGATCCCGGCGGGAGAGAGACGGGCGTGCGTGCGAGCGCGGGCGCGTGCGCACGAAATTTTTATTTCCAGATTTATTTATATCCCGCGTGAAATTTTTTTATTCCCTTCCCCTCGTCGCAGCAGCGGCAGCATCGGACGTATAATTGCGTATGCGTAATAATATTAATGCATTCAGGTCGGCCTTGACCGACGGTTCGCGTTATGTAATTTTATTTATTGTATGATTACAAACGTGGAATCGTCGCGGGCCGAACGTTTCTCGTGTTAAGTCATCTCGCGGGGATTCCGACGTTGGGGAACGCCGTAAGGGGGCACGCAACACAATGTAGATCACCACTTTGATACTCCTCCAAATCTGATCCAGCCAATAGAAAACACCATTACCAACACTCCCATGGTAAAAACCACTCGAGGCATTGCATTATAGGGGAGACATAATGTTCCTGCAGGAGCTGTAGATACCTCCCAGCTGATGAAATACAGGCATTTGCAATGGAACACGTAACTTCTGCTAGAACTGACCTAAGGTTCGTTTCAGCGGAATATGCTTGGAAACCTTCCCAGTAAAGCTGTCCTCTTGAATGGAAAATGTGCGAGAACAAACCCAATGAAGTGTAGGCATTTAGAAAGCAAATAGTAACACGTTTAAACCACGTGTACCATCCACTGGAACAAGTTAGAAACGGGAGGAACACATGAGCAAGCCTGACTTAAGTAACTGTGGCGCAGTCGCCCAATTTCGGTTAATATGGCCACAGTTATTAAAGCGAACGCATCACTTAAAATTTTCGAATGAACTGTTTTAAAGGAAACTTCAATCCCCCCTTGACACGTGTAGGACACACCACGTCACCTCTAGACGACCGGTGTCCCGAAATTTCCCATGACCAAGCAAAAATATAAGAAGCTTCTGCGCGTCACTGAAATAATTCCCATGCCAAGCGACGCGCAAATCTCCCGGACGTTCGCGAAGGAGGAGGAGGAGGAGAAGAGCAACAGCAACACTCTTCCTGGGAGAGAAACGAAGCCGACGTCCCCTCTTCCCTTCCCGTTTCGGCCTACTTTCGGGGATAACTCTTCCATTCCTCGCCTCCTCCTCCTCCATCGCGCCCGCGTGTGTTTGTTTAGCAGAAACCTCTTGAAAAAATAAATGAAAATAGCATATGTGGGAAGTTCACTATTTGTGAATTAGGCATAGCTCCAAAAACACTTCTACATAGTTGGCAAGCGATGGATGGCGAAGCCGCTATAGGAGCTCAAGAAGAATTACAACGGGGACACGACGGGAGGAGGGGGAATCGTCTTTCCCCCCAGGATCGAAAGGAATGCTCGAGCTGATCGAATGGACGAAGACTGGAACGTTTCTTCGAGATCAATTGTCGAATCGGATAATTGCGTTTAATGTTATCTTTACGACACGAGGATGGATTAAAGAGAATGTAATTAACATCCAATAAAACGTAGGGAATTAATATAAAACCCATCAAACCTCTACTATGTTAATTGGCCAATCCAATGCATCGATTGTACTGAAGTTAAGAACCCTGAGGGCCTTTCGGATTTCATTTGGTTCAATTGGCACAGAGTGAGCGAGCCAAGTAATAAACAAAAACACAGGTTCAACAAATCAAGATCGGAAATCACAGAATGGCATGGCGATGGGTCTTTCAATAGCTACAGGTGGCAGCACTGTCACTCTTGGACGTTTGCGTTCTGTGATAGTCGCCATTTTGACTCCCGCTAGTAAATGACCTATCCACGAGCCAAGAAAGCTGATATAAACCCTTCAGTGATTGACCATGAGTTCGTTGGCTGAGCAAGAAAGTCACTAGACTATAGTTGGTACAAGATTTTATGTTCCAGAAGTTATCTCTGTCCCTCTGTTAACCATCACCGGCCGGCAAATCCCGAAAGACCGTCACCAGAGCGCCCAAAACGGAACCTCACCTGCGCCTCATCCGCCGGCTCCCGCTTGACCTTCTGGTGGTCCTCGGCGGCGGTCGAGTCGCTCGCGCCGACCTTGTTCCTCCTCCTGCCGACGCCCAGGCCGGCGGCCTGACCGACGGGCGGCACGTGGTGGTTCATCTCGTGCACGGTGAGGCTCTGCTTGATGTCGGCCGTGAAGTTGCAGGCCGAGCACCTGAACGCGCCGTTACCGTTGTGGTTCTTGCAGTGCCTGTCCAGGTTCCACTTGTACGGGGTGCGGAAGTCGCACATGTCGCACTTTATCATGGGCATCGAGTGGTACTTGACGTGCTTCGTGTAGCGCGCCTTGATGTGGGTCACGTACGTGCATTTCGAACATCTGGAATAGAAGAGAGGAAAGTTGAGAACGCTGGAGATACATTCCAAGTGTCTAAATGGCCTATTTGGGTTAGATTTGGAGATGGAAGCTTTTTACGCAAGTAACGTGGGAAGTGCCGAAGAACTCCTGGTAAGACAGCTTGGAGGTGTTGATAGAAACAGATCAGACTTGGGAACTGTTCCCACAATCTATGAAGAAAACGCAGCATAGACACATATTTGACAATCTTTGGCAACTCAGCTTTCTAAGCACTTTTGGCAAAGCTTGTACCTTTGAAGGGATCTTTTGGCATATTTAATGAATTTGGAGGTGTGTTCAAGGGAAGTTTGGCTGTTAATGTGGACCTGAAACCGTTACCAGCGAAGAAAGCGCAGCCAATCCCATATAGGACAGTTTGGATCCATTTGACGCCCAGCAGCTCTTAAAGGATTTTGTAACATGTCTAATAAACTAATGTAATGGGGTTCAATTGGACTTGAAACTTCTTCCCAACACCAATGAAGAAGACGTAGCAAATCCAAGAGATGACAACTTGGTTTGGCATTATGTACAGTAACTTTGGAAGGATATTTCAGCATATTCAATAAAGTGAATTGAAAGATATGTTCCAGCATACTTTTGAAGCTGAATTAGACTTGAAAACTCTTCAACCAACCTATGAAGAACACGTAGTAAAATTCAAGAGAAGACAGTATAGACATATTTGATCTCCGGTAATTTTGGAAAAGTTTTAGGCAACCAGTAAAAATTTTAAAGAGCACATCTGGCATATCTGGACTTGAAATTACCTTTCTCCACCAATGGGGAGATGCAGCGAATGTTAGAAAAGGGCAGCATGAACATTTTTTACGGCCTGTACCTTTGAAGGGATTATCTTACAGTACCTTATGAAAAAATTTCTCGGCAAGAAATCGCGCTAATCCGTTTTTACGAGCGATGCGTCATCATCAAAGAACACCCAATATGGTTTTTATAAAAATTTTATTGCAAACTTATTGCAGCTGATAACAATCGATAACGCGAAAGACTAATTTCCTTGGAAATGTTTTATCTTCCTTTTTCTGTTTCGGTTTTATTTATTTACAACATTAGTGACAGCATGACGTAATCTAGCCGAGCTGGCTCATTCGTTCCCATGGGAAGTTATTTATTTTGTCAATTTTCGTCGCTGATGTCAATAAGAGGATAGAATAATTCCTTTCGTCCTCGAGTATCGATCGGGCACGACGATGACTCAACGGCGACGAAGAGGAAAACTTCCCTTCGTCGGAAAAACCTTCCCTTTGATGGCCACTTAAAACTTTCCGGAGTGGAGCCTTCAATTAGTCCGCAATCGAATCGATCAGCGATTAAAACAATTAACGATTCCGTTTCTTTGGTAATTGGGCGGCTGAAAATTTAAATTCGTCCGCCCGTTGGGCAACTGGTGCTCGGGACGTGCCAAGACGACGAAAAGAAAGAATCCGGCCAGACTTTTGTTAATTAACCGTTTGATGACGTTGATGGCTTCCCGGGAAAGTTCAATGGAATAATCGCGAAAACCCAGTAAATAAGTAATATGGAAAACAGGTACACCGAGGTGGTTCAGGTCGAGACTGTTGAGCAATCAGCTGTTCAAGTAAGAAGTAGGAATGCTGCTACATTATCGCTTGCCTAAAAATAGTCTCGAGCTAACTATAGTCGGAGGTGAGGATTAAAGAGTGAAGAGGGAGTATATTCCACATGTTGTAAGTTTGAGCAACTCTTGTACATGATTTCCTTCCATATTACTTCAATGTGATAACATTTTCAAAATTTGGAAACATTCTTTCGAATTTTTAGAAATGTATAAATTGAGAATATGCCTTTTAAATCCTAACGATTTTCTTTCCGAAACAAAGAAATGAATTCTTAAAAGACGAAAAATAATTCGTAATTGGAGTTCTTAGGAAAATTCGTCTCCAAACTTTAGAATCTATCTTCCAAACAATAATTTTTTAAAATTTTGTACCCTAAGGTTTTCCAAAAAGTTTTGAGTCGAGTTAAAGAAGTTATTTTTCAAATTTGGAAATGGAGACGCCGATTACTTTCTCCCATATCTTTTAAAAGTGGAATTTCCAAGACACTACACTTTCAAAATTCGAAATTGCCTCTATTTTTGAAACCACAAAAGCTTTTGACAAAATCTTGTGGTAGAGTCTAAAAAAAGTAC
This sequence comes from Cryptocephalus primarius, assembly GCA_963576515.1. NCBI lineage: Eukaryota > Metazoa > Arthropoda > Insecta > Coleoptera > Chrysomelidae > Cryptocephalus > Cryptocephalus primarius. The sequence goes on along the minus strand of OY754949.1, from coordinate 931,736 downwards.
AACTTTCCACAGTTCAACAGTGGAGTTCTCAGTAACTTCCCAAAAAAACTGTAATTAAGAAAACAGATAAAAATCCTAGTTGAAATACTTTGGGAAAACTCGCCTCTCAAGAAATAATTTCCAAATTTTGGGTTCCTAAAATTTCCCAAAAGCGTCGAGTCAAATGAGCTATTTTCCAAATTTGGAAATTTTAACGCCGGTTGGGTAAGTGGAATCTTCCCCTAATAAAATATTTTTGCTGAAAACTAACCAGGGGTTTCACAAGGAAATGCTTCGAGTTTATGGCCTCATCAATAACAATTTGCAATTGGACTATTCAGGGAAATTTGTCTCCAGCAACTTCAACTACAGTTCGTAAGAAAACATTTTCCAAATTTTGAACTGCCAAAATTTTCCAAAAAAATCAGGAGTCGACTCAAAGTAGCTACTTTCCAAAATAGAAATATGGTTTCCAATTAACCCTTTGCTGGAGACTCCCGCAAACCCTCTGTTTTGCATTTAGAAAAACTTTACCTTCCACATTTTCGTAGCTGGAGTCCCCAAAATATGACAAAACTTCCCCCTTTCCCCAAAGTTTCCCATCCCCCCATATCCCATATCCCCCAAACAAGTGCTTCCCTCGGAAATGAATCGTAAATTCCCTTGAATAAAAATAGGAAGGAAAGGAAGATAGTAGGAACGTTGGGCACAGGGAGAAAAATATATACCGGGTGGATCACCGAAAACGTACAAAACTGCGTTCTCTTCCTTTTTCGGAAAACAAAGTGGTCAAGGGTTTTCAACCCTTTAACTGGGGGTAACTGGAGCAATTGAGGTGGGAGATTGGAAAGAAATGCTATGGTACTAACCGGAAAAATTTGGTCTTGATGTGCTCCTCCCGCTCGTGCCTCGAGAGCTGCGCCTGGCCCTTGCTCGTGAACTCACACACCGAACACTTGAACAGGTTCTGCTTGCCGTCGGAGACGACCTCCTCCTCGGCGACGTCCTCCTCGTCCTCGGGCGAGGACGCCTCGGCGGGCCTCCTCTTGTCGTGCGCGGCGCCCGGGGGCGGCGTCGCCCTGCCGTGCACCATCTTCGTGTGCCTGAGCAGCTTCTGGAAGTGCCTCGAGGCGTACAGGCAGCTCGGGCATTCGTACACCCTGACGCGCTCCTGGTGGACGTCGCGCAGGTGGTACAGGTAGACGCGCGGGTTCTGCGTGAAGAAGTCGCAGGCGGTGCACGTGTAGTTCCGTTTCACTTTGCAGTCAGGGAGCAGCTCCTCCTTGGCGGAGGCGTCCGGGTCTGCGACGCCGGCCGACGGCGTCGACGGCGGCGTCGTCAGTGGGATCACGTCCCCGCTGACCACACTGCGCACTATCAAGTCGTTGCCAGATCGATGGACCATCGAGGAAGGCACTGACATGCTAGCGATCGCGGACGATCATTCGGTGGAAATCTGCCCTTCCGCGCCTGGAACAACACGACACAAAATATATACAACGGCCTTTCCATGGGGAATTCGCAACGGCTCTGTTGTCATTTTGACCGCAGAGATATACTTAAATTCCCCAATACGACAGGCAATATATTCGGTATCCAGACTTTCCAACACCTACATAAGTTATTAAAAATGCACGCTATGGAATATTCACATTCTGGCAACAACGTGGAATTATGTCAGCTGCCATGATTCTTTTCTCTTTTTTTCTCATGCAAGCATCACATATTCTCATATTCTTTCTCATTTCATATGTGTAGGGTAGCGAGTCGCAGTGTGCGTTGTGTTTGTGCGGATTGTTTCTACGAATAGGGGAAGTTTGCGATATCTACAGGTTGCACTGTTCGAATTTTAAATCGACATGTCCCTATGGAAACCTTGTGATTTACCACCGCAACTGCTTGGCCAAGCTCGAGCTTTTCATAATATATTTGAGAAGAATAAGGATCTACCTATTTGTAACTGGTACAAATACTCCATTTTCCATGATTTATTCCATCATTAGGCAAGGCGACACTGTTGATCACTTTTTAAAGGGGAAACGGATCAAAAATTGTCGTATTCGACGAACCCAACCCAAAGCCACATGAAACCGTTTCAAAATCGTTAATTACATTTTTTTAGAGATTTAAAACAGGCGGTTGCATTGTAAAGTTCTCGTTTAGAGAAGTTAAGAAACCAACTACAGTGCAGGTAAACATTCGTTCGTACATATTTTTCTACAATTTCGACACTATTTATTACATTTCTACGATTTCTGTTTTATTATCTATCATCTTTACAACTGATTACCTCACTAGCGACGTGCAACATTTATCTCGAACTGTTCAAGAAAAGATTACGACCCATTTCCTAACACCAAGGCCAACGGTATTAGTCTCATCGATTTATCATATCTAGCAGCATCAAAAAACGTTAAAAAATGTGACACAAGTGGAAGTTTCCACGATCTAGAACTCAAAGATAATGAGAAAAACCATCCCGGAAAATTCCAGAAGAAGAAATTGGTTTTTAGTTTTAGAGAAGATCGGAAAATCCCCAAACTTCAACTCTAAGAATGTGATCTTCATGATAATGAAGAGAATCAGTTTGAATAAGGGAATACTGATAAAAAAGTAGGGAAAAAGTTTTCGAAAATATCCAAAAATAGCTTCTTAAAGCGGTTTAAAGTGTCTACACTCTGCTAGTAAATTGGGCACTAGTAATGGCCATTAAGTAAGCTACAAATTTTCGAAATTTGTGTGTTTTCGAAATGTCGGAATTTAAGTAATTCCATAACGACTTTAGGAAGCCGCTGAAAATTCCTATTTCGAAAAATTTTAAGAATGCTTTTTAAACTCCCCAGAATGTTATAATGAAAAATGGTAACGTAAGATTTTTGAAAAACTTCTTTCAAGCAGTGCCACCAACTTCAAAAAATCTTAAAAACGTAACGTGAACCATGGGAGACAAACAGACCTTTAATGTAAAAAGAGTTGGGGCTCGAAATATTCCACAGAAACTTTTAGGAGTCCAAATGTCACGTGATTCAGAAAACATACAGGTTTTAATCTAGAGTTCAAAAAATGTACTGAATTGTAGTAAAGCCTCAACGAGAAGAGAGTAAATGCCATCGTAAAACGAATTATAACGAGGAAGTGAAAATTTTCTAGAGGAAATTTTTAATTTCTTTAAACTTGGTGAAAGCACGAGGCTCGCAATACACCAAATTTAATCTCGAAACATTCCCAAGCGCTCCTAAGGCCGAAACCCCCGTCGCATAGGTGCAAAGCAGAAACATCCGACATTGCTCGATAGTTTTCGAGCAATTGTATGTTAATTCCGCCGATTGACTTTTGGCCCCCGGCCATTTCCTTGACCCCTTTTTTCCTGTTCTAATTGCCGACGGGTATGTGTATGCGTGCAAGAACGCGAACACGCGCGCGCTAGAAGGAATCATACGCGCGTGTACGAATATGCGTACGTATACTACCGAGTATGCATGTATGTACATACATTTTCGCCTTCGAACCGAGCGAACTTTGATTGGAAAAAAAAACCAACGGTGGATCGACCCGCGACGAGGACACGGAAAAAGGAGCTCGAACGAAACCTAAAGCGTTTTATCTTCCTTGAGGTACCGCTTAAGGGCCCTTTCGATCTTTTACTGGATACGGTACAGCAACATTTTTGGAACAATTACAATTCCGGACAGTAGAACATATGATTTTCTTAAGTATTGAAAATGTAAAGCATTGGTATTAAAATGAGAATCACGTGCTTCTACTTTATTTAAAAACAACTGCTTGTTTCTCTAGAAATTGGCGTTTCTTCACGTCTTCTTTCAGAATTTTCCCGCTCCCACGACGGACCTGGGTCGGGACATCCCGCCGCCCCAGCGCGTTCCCGTCGACGTCCCTTTCGCTATCCCGGTCCAGCCCTCAAATTGACCTGAAACTTGAAGTAATTTGATCGAATCCTTTGTAGAATCGAAGGCGCGTCTTTCCAGGTATCCACATAATTTTTCTCGAACGAAACGTGGTATGTGCTGGTCTTTTGGGTATTTTCACAGTACTGATGGGATCTTCCTATGGTGGCTTGCTTTAGATCTTCTTCAGAATTAACGGTAAATCCTTGCTGGTCCTTTGGAAGCAAAAATTTGTGGATACAAGCTTTCGAGGCAAGCCCAGACCACCTGGAAGATTGGCTCCATATGCCATCGAAGCTGTGTATTGTTTATTTATTTCTGGGCGTCCCACGGTAGATTTTAATCATCGTTATAGCAACATTGAACCTTGACAAGAATTCTCATATCTGCATTACAAAACAAGATCAATTGTTTCGGCCCATCGCCGATCGGACACGTGTCGATCCCTACCTATTCCCTATGAATCTTTTCGTATTAAAAACAATGCTACCTATCGCGTCTCTTTCTCTCTCTCTCTCTCCCTGTTTCGCGATTGTTGCACTTTTATCCGCGGGACACCTTGAAACGCGACCGATTTTTCGTCCGCGCGAGGAAATCGATTATAAGACAGAAGAGCAAATAGCGTATGACTTCTTCAATGACACGGCAACAATAACAAGTAAATCAAGTAAACAAGCGTCACGGAGAGTTTGAAGTTTGTCGTATAATTAGGACGAGGCCACGTGTGCGCGTCCGCTGCCGCCGGTGGGTTTCGGACGGGAAGGATTCCCTAAAGGTACCCGGGACATCGGTGATATTGATGCATCCACTTAATTTGCTTGAGGTGGAAATAGTTTTCCCCCGGAAAATTCCCAAGAATTTCCACCACCGACGCTTCCAGCCAATTCAGCTGAAGTTCCATCTTACGAAGGAATCGACGTTTTCTTTCGGTGGCTCAGCACATTATGGGGCCCCTAATTCGAGCCTAATTTCACTGTTTTGCCGAATCGTTAGAATTTAAACGATGGATCCACGTGTCGCTGGCGTGAATTCCTCTCTTTTTCCTTCATCAGTCATTAGCATGAACCATTATGACGAGGTGACATTGATCATCCTCCGAAAACTCTCTGCGAAGGTCGCGCTTTTAACGCGAAAATAAAGCGATATGAATATGTGTGTGTAATAACAATAAGGCAAGGAGTAAATCATTAACGCGTATTTAGCGAGCGTTTAAAATTTTAAATGGTACAGTTTTCCTCGTAAAGTGTGCGAGTTTTTCTTTGAAGGTCGCAGCGACACGCCGAATCACTATCTAAGTAAATGTAATAGTCTCAGTAAATATTTGCCAATAAAATTTTAACAGCCAACGGCAGCAGCAGCAGCAGCCTTCTCTTCGCACTCGTCTAAATAATAAAATGACGCACGACAGAGAGAGAGAGAGAGAGATGGAGAGGAATGTTATATAGAGATCAATTGCGTAAGGATTCTTTGAATTGATCATTTTTGTTTTTGGTCAGATGTCAAGGTCTGAATTGGAAGACTTCGATTTGCGTATCTCTTGTTTATGCTTGTGCAAGGACGAAGAGACGTACGTTTTGTCGAAAGTGAACAAAGTTTTTGAATTAAATCTGACTCCAAATACATTGTACTAACATCAAAAGGATTTTGCCTCGTTTTTCCTACAATTGCTTTACAGCAGGTTTGAAGCGTTAACTTCAAATCCTTTCAAACGACGTTTTAGGAACAATTTTCAAAAACGAACTCAGTTTTTAAACCGAAACCAAAAAACCTACGGCCTCATTTCCTAGTGTTGTAAGCCACCCTTCTCTACCCATAGCCAATCAATTACTTTTCCACCACCTTTACTTCTTTCTTTCATATCGCGAACTTTCCGACCCTCTTCGGTTCCGAAAGAAAATTCCACATCTACGCCTTTAAGATCTCTTCTTCCTCCATATGGTTAAACGCGCCCGTTTCCTGCTTTACGACTTCCTCTCCGCGAAATTCCCTAAACGCGTTACTGCTCCGCTCGACATCTGACAAGAGAGTTACGTAACCCGTATCTCATCGCCATGGATCGCGTGTGCTACAGAGGAGAAAGGTCATCGAGTCAACCACCAAATAAAACGGAAAATTAAGACGTACGAAGAGTTGCACTGTAGGTTTGTGTACGTAAGTAACTATGTGTGTGTGTATGAGACGCGCACGCACACACATGCAGTTTTCATGGCCGAATTCCATTAGCAATTAATATCTTTGGTGATAAACAGATGCTTTAACAATTTACAAGTATGTATGTAATACGTACACGCGGATATTTTACTGGCTTAGAAATAGGACAAGTGGGTTATTAAACGGAGCGTACAGGGCGGCCCGGAATACAAGAGTAACCAATTGGACGAGCTTCTCACCACGCCACTACCTCAAGTGAACCACACCACGTCGATTTTTCGCAGATGAGGCACAAGTGAAGCCTAATGTAGAAAGAATTTTATACTTGAGCACATTCCAAAGTGTCGTCTTAGCGTCTTAGTCAAGCGAAAATTGCGTCCCATCCGCTCTTAAGGTCCCTACGCTACTGCTCCGAGACGAGCGAGAAATATCTTGCATGGTCTCCGCATTTGATATCAAACGTGGTCCTTGCATGTAATGTCAACGCGAGATAATCGAGATCCGTGATTTTCGCAATAAGGACAAATTCGTAACGCGCTACGAGGAGAATTCATCGATGGAAACTTTCATAGAAAAACTGAACGCGCGGTAAACAATTCGGCAGGAAATTTTCCAACAACCTGACTCATCTCCAATAGGATCGGAGCGAAAAGGGAACGTTTTACTTAAAAAGTACTGTAAATTCTGCTTTGAAATAAAGATTTGCTTCAAAAAAACCGACAACAGCGCCACATACGGATCTGCACGAAGACTAGAGTAGTAAAGTTTGGACTGCTGACAGAAGATGGCGCAGTTGATGCTGTTGAGGCTCAAACCGATCGTGAATTTTCATCTGCGCATATTCCGAGTATTTCTGCGCATTCTAATTATTATGGGCACCGAATCAATTGACTTTACCCACCTTGTCATTTTTGCAATTCATTAATAAAATAATTCATTATGAACTTTATCCTAATTTATAACCGATGGCTGATAAGCGGAGGGACGCATCTTCGGCGCTATAGCGAAATTCATTTCGATAATTAATAACAACGCGATTGTTTGTTATAATCGTCTAATCCCGGGACTGATGAGAGCGCGGATTAATAAATTCCATCGTGACGGGGCTTAACATTGTTAAAAAGATTCCGTCACTGAGCGCTTAAAACAAAAAGGAGAGGAAGTTATAAATAACCGATAATTAAACAAAAGTAAACGACGTTGCGCAACGACTGCCACATTACATGGACAAGAAATTTTTCCTTTAGCAATGCGACCTGCGAGGTGAACCTTCAATCAATCAATTGACGCCTGTCAAAACACTTCCTATACCAAAGACAGGACCGCCGAGGCAAAACAACTTGAAGAAACTAAAAACCTAACAATTTTTTACCTTCACCACATCCTCCTCTTCCCTTTCTTCCTCCCTAACCTTCCTTTCCCTTCCGCAGGTTTGCTTCTAACGTCGTGGTGAAAGTGCGTCGGACCTACTCCTTCTCGCTGTTCCCGAGGGCTACAGAGGGACTCGTCCTTCACGTCGGGAACGTCGTTATAAGAGAAGTCTTTGTTTAACACTAAGAACGTCAAACGACGGTAGCAGTTGTCATGACGATCGTACCCGAAAGTACAGTAGGAGTTAGAAATTGGAAGGTTTACAAGAGCAGGAAGTTTCACCAGTGGCGGCGGACGTCCAGAAAGGGAAGAGTCCGAAGGATCTCTGAATGTCAATCCTTAAGTCCTCGGGAGGGAAGAGAAGGGTTAAACCATCTGCTTCAGTTGAAAACTTTAAGAAGTTTGATTATTTCTGGGACATGATGGGTCTCATGGTCTTTGGACAACTGCTCAATTTATTTTCTGTTATAAAAGTCCACAACTTAAGAAATCCAGGTTATCTGGTGCAGACGGTTAATGAGATCTGTGCACAAGGATTCCTTAATTTATTTCCAGATTTCTTCGCAGATGTTTCTACAATATTTGATGCAGAAAACAATTATGGCCTTAGTATTCTTCCAGAAAGTACCCATGGTGTCTTGAGGCCAATCCTTTTATGTCCTGGATTCCAGAATTTAATAGAATCAGGATATATTTTCCATTGAGATGCAGGAAGTAGAAGGGAGTCAGCGAACAAATTTTCGACATAACCTCACCTTTGCAAAAGCCTTGGTTTATCTTTGGTGAAGTTTCGCCTTTCTTCTTCGCTCACAAACATACTAATTTCGGCTTAAATTTGCCTTAACTCCCATGGAATCGGTGCTGCCAATGGTAATTTTGGTTTGAGGTACTTTCAATTTCTTTGTAGTTAGAAGTTTAGTCCTTAAACGTCCTTCCAAAGGTACTTTTCTCGTCCTCGTTTCGCGGAGCTGTCAAAATCCTTGATTGACATCCAACCCAGATCTTCATCACTAAACCAAACAACGCTCGTTGCCTCACGGCTCTTATCCAAACAGAGGAAGCGACGAGGTGCGAACCTCGATTCCATCACCTCCGTCATGTTTTTCACGAAATCGCCATAACCAAGTAGTACATGTGTACACATACGTACTTTTAATCTTATCTGCCTGAAAGTCGTGGCGCGGTTTTTTGATCCCGCGCGTTTCAGAGAAGAGGTCGCTTATCTGGCTCATACCCGAAAGCAAATAGAGGCGTAAAGTTTGGGAAAGTAAAAGTGCCAGTGTTTGCATAGTGATTAATTGCATGGGAAAGTCTCGTGGGTACTTAAGGGGAAATATGCAAAAACGCTCCAAAATGACCAAAGGGGAAGTTGGTGAAGAAAAATTGGTTCCAAACTATGCACTTAGACCAGTGATTTTCGATAAAAGAGTTTTTTTGAGGATTAAGTCTTCGGTGGCATTACCTGCGTTAGCGAATCGTCATGTGAGCTTGGCCAAAACCTCGGATTTAAAGTTTCACGGTTCGCTGATGCGATATCTGGTCCAAGAACTCGACGGATCGTCACGTCTTTATCGTGTTAAAACAAAGAGCAGTAAAGCGTCAAGAATCGAAGCAAACACTAGGTTAGGCCGACCAAGGTCGCGTCTATTAGTCGCTCATGGAGCGCGAGGACTCGACAATAAGACAAAAAATAAATGAAGAGTCACGTCGATGATGACGACGGCGATAATGATAATAATAAAAAGAAAAAACGTCCGAGTCTCCTAAAAGGACGACCCATTAACTCTCCTTATATAATTGTCTAAGCAGCAGCGGGCGTATGAATAATAAACAGAGGCGAGAAAGAGAGAACGAAGAGAGAGAAGGAGCGGAAGATCGCGATTTTCTTTATCTCGATTAGTAATGGGTGTTCAACACTTGAACGCTTCGCAATATGTAAATTCGGTAATTCAACAAGTGTTTAACTTTATTGCACTTGCAGTAATCTAACGGGTGATCAATCAATAAATTCGTATGGCGCATGTGTCAAGCTAATGGAAAACAGTTAAATAGCGTTCATCACTCCAAAGAAGCCATCTTGAGTTACTTATTGCCTTGTAGTCAGTTCGTAACGTCATACGACGTACGTCTGTGATTGACCAGAGAATATATGTTCAGCAATAAAATTAAGCGAAATATAGACGCTACCGCCATGGACGATTGCAGCGCTGCCTCGCGTTTGGTAGCCGCTACAATGAGTAAGGGACAGCGTCTACGATTCATGCGGCTACCGAGCGCCAGGGGGCGCCACTGACGACCATAACTCGGGTCGAGAAAACACTTTTATAATACGAAATCATCTGTCACATACGGTATCTTGGCTGCATTAAGTTGGAAAGAAACGATGCTCGTGTGAAATGTGTTCAAAAACCGAAATCTACCTCCATTATCGCTATTTTAGGTGAAAACCGGCGTTAAATACACGAGGAGCTGCTTTAAAATTGATAATCTATTCATTATTTCTCTTGAACGTAGCGAATATGTTTATGCATGGTCGTCGTACGTCACCGAATGAATCGACACTGTTGGAAGTTTCGGAATTGGAAACCGGGAAGAATTCGCCATTATAAATAATTGAATACTCTTATAATCTACGCCGTTCGTAAGAAGTCATTTACGTAACTGCAAGGAACGAGACGACGCGAATTAAATACAAGTTCAAGGCGAAAGTCGGCGGATTTTTTCCGAACTCGCGGTTATTTTCGATAAATAAAACATTATTGTCGATGAGTACGTTCGGATTCCTCGATCCCGGTAATTTCTGGCACGTTTTAGCAAATCGACTGGACTTTTAGAGCAAATAATAAGGATTCATCGCCTTTCCAGATAACGATGCAAATATAACCGGAAACGGCGCTTTTATCCCTCGAAAATTTTAACGGTCGACAGCACCGCGAAGTAATCGATCTTCAGCGGCCTAAGATAACAAACAGTCGTCGATTAATCTAAACAGTTCGCCCACTGGATCATCTCGCGAACTTCTCTCCCCGTCACGTGTGGGTAAAATAGGATTTTTGCGCGCACTGTATGTCATTTGGTCCACTGAAACCGTCGAGAACACCTACGTTACGATGTCGCCTGACGCTCCTCGCCCGTAACGTGTAGCGTTAATTGTCGTTTAAAGGCGATGACGATGATTATTCCTCGGAGGACGCGAAGATACATGAAGGTGACCCGTAAACGTCGGTTTTCGCTTTCGTTGGAATCCCGCCGGCTCGTATATGAGTAAATAAATACGGTAAACTTTCCGTTTCGGATGGGCCCCCCTCGATTAACACCGCGGCAAAATGAAACGGTAAATCGCCTTGGCGGCCTAATGAGGCGTAAGAAAGGGAAACCGAAAGGGTCGCCACTTAAGGAAATGACCCGAGTTTTACAGATTTTTTAAAAACCCCAAAAATTGAACGATAAATTCCTTTGCCGTGGACGCTCTTGGCGCAATTCGTCTTACGTCCACCAGCGAAACCTGTGGCACAACTCGATGCTTTCCCAATAGATATTCCACTGTATTTATCGACATTCAAACGGAGTTATTAGTGATGGTAAATAACGACGAGGACGAGAGGTCGAACGATCCGATTGGTTGATTAGAACCGGAGAAAATTGGGAAAATTGGGCATTTTCTTGCAGAATTCACAACTTCGCCAATTATGAAGATTTAGAACTGAAATTAGAGGCAGAAGTAGACAACTGAAGGCGACCTTAACTGTGCTAAAGGAATGCATTTTCAGCTCCTGCGCAAATCGCAATTTCAATTTTTCTGCGCATGTTTTTGCCGGAAACGTGTTTCTATCCTCAATTTCAGCTCTCGATCTTCGTGATCGGGGAAGTTACGAACTTTCGGGAAAGAAACCACCAAATTTTCCGGTCCTTTTCGAATTTTCTCCGGTTCTAATCGACCAATCGGAACGCTCCACCCCTCGTTTTCTTCGTTATTTAATTCTCTACATGTTTTAATCGAAATTGCTCCAGTAGTTTTCGATTTATAACCAAAAAAACAAGTTTTTTGTACTAAAATGTTTATAACAAATTAGTTAATGAGAGTTGCGAGTCGAAAACACATCAGAATGTATCTACGAACTACATCTTTTAAACAGGGGCACAGGTGATTTGCTAGTAGTACTTGTCACACAAAAAACCCTATGTTGACTGGTGCATTATACCTTAAATTGATTTTGGATAGAGCAGAGAGGTACGAATCGAAAGTATCCTCGAGGCTCCCCTCGGTACAGGCGACTTTTTCCGATCGATCGATCGCCAAACAACAACAATACCGAGCCTCATCCTTAATAAGGATCGATCAAGGACTCGAACGGATCTCTTAAAAATGTATGCAAGACGCATAACGCGCCTCGATTATTATTTCTTCCGATTCACATTCGATTATGCCAGACGGAACGTGTCCTTATCGACGATCGATTCCGATGTAATTAAGAAGATTAATCGTATGTTGGCACTTTTGTGCCGACGAAGGGGACGCGATCTAATCGTTTTCGGTGCAGTGTCGTCCTGTGGCTCTCACCTTGGTTAATTGGCGATCATTGCTTTCCGATTATTAACGGTCCCGCGCCCGTAAATTAACCAATAATGACGAATAACATAATTTCGTCGTGGAAATGTTAGAAAACGCTCGTTCGAATATTCTTCGGTTATGTAAGTCGCGCACGTAGGCAAATTAGTACGGGCAACGTCTCGTTATTATATTCTTTAAGGATACTGCCAAGGTTCCGGAGACACGAAAGGAAATCGACAATTGTCGATGAGCAAGAGCGGAGGCCTTTCCAACTAGAAACAATTAACTCCTAAGTCTTTATGTCGAGTACCGACTTAAACGCGTTTGCCTATAAATGCCTATTTGGAGTATAGTAGCTGCGCATTAGTAAAAAAATTCATATTTTCAAGACTCTTACTAGGGATAATCAAGGGAAATTGTAAGAAGATATCTGGACAGGCGATGAAACTTTGTTGGGTGTTTTATACCCCCTCGATTAGCAGAAACAGGATAATTCGGCTCCAAAAAGACACTTTTTCCCTATATGACACTTCCCTCCTGCTCGCAACGACAACAGACAACACCGCCAGAGGGGGAAAACGACAGAGAGGATTTTCCACCAATTTTCCTTCCCCGTATCGACCGATCCGGCAGCGACGCCGACGTCACCGGCGTCCCGGCGTGCCCGTCCCGTCTACGCGCCACGTAACACCCAGACGGCGTGCACCAGGTACGCGAAAGACGCAAACGTGCACGTTTCGACCTTTGATCGACCTTCCTCAGCCACTCATAACTCGAATCTAGTTAGCACTTAATCACAGCATGCGGAGGTGATGAAGAAGATGAGGTAAGTAGGCGGAGGAGGAGGATGAAGACGTCACGTGCAATTAGGGTGGATCGCAAGGTGTAATCAAGATTATACACACGAGTACCTCTTTGTTATCCACGTTCCGGCATCAAAAGACGTCGTCGTCGTCGGCGCCGTGCGCGCAGGTCGCGTCTTCTACGCACGCAGAAGAAGCGAAACACGTGCACTTGGCCCGATGGCCTGGGGTAGACTGCCGTCGCCGCCCGCAGAGGACCGTCGCGGACGTCGTCGTCGTCGCCGCCGCTGCGACTCTTTGCGTCCTCCTCCTCGAATCGATGCCCACGATGGCTTGTACGGATTCTTTGATCGATAGGCCGTGAAGACCTTCTGGGAGCTCCTTCTCTTCCCTCTTTCTCCCACTCTGGCACGCGACGTTCGCAACGTAGGAGGGACCGGACGACGGATCGATGATGGTATATAATGCCTCTGGTGGTCGCACTCCCTCTCCCTTTCTTCCTGTATTATTTATCCCCGTGAAGGTTTGGTGGCTTCTGCTACTGCATATCGTGCGGAAGGGCACATGCCTCGTGCCAGATGGCCGCCTCCTTTCTCTTCGTATGGGAAATCACCTTATTCTCATATTTTGAATATTCGGACAATGACGATGATGTCAACAGAGACAATGATAATCAACAGATGCTATTTCACCAAGAATTTCTCTCTGTTGGTCAAACGGCCATAGCCATACTTTTGCTATTATCGCAGGGTGATTTTTTACGTTTAGATATGTTCGTCCTTAAGAGAAGGGCAACGCACAGGTCTCGAACATATTTCGATGGCCATTTTTCGACGATATTCTACGTGTGGTATTCGCCCTAATAAACTCCTGGCCTCTGATGGTTCTTTCAATTCTTTCGATGCTCTTTACTTGAAGGTTAGAGAAAAATTACTTTTTTGGAGGTACGTCGCAAGCAAAGATACGCGTTGCCAACTGCCCATTAGTAATGAATCAGATTTATTTATCTCTCGGCATCGGCCTTCAAATTATTTTATTTACTCCTTGATTGGCTGCTCCACTGTGATGTCCTAAAAATACAAGTGACTGGTCCTGTATTTACCGATCGGGAATTTTAATTCTATCGCCATTAAGGGACAGGCGGGTTAGAGAATTTATCCCTTTTATTTTACGTGTAACTTTGGGTAAAACTGTGCGTTTCCCTTGGATTTTCTGGTACTTTCGGAATGCACGACGAACCCAAATTTCGGAAATACGCGTCAATTGTTACAGAGAAAAATCCGCTCGTGGATAGCCCGGCTTTATAAATGGAAGACCTTGCTGGCTTGTCGCGAAAACGCGCCTTTACATCTTCTGCCAAGTTTTCCACCAAACCTACACCCAATAAAATCGAAAGAATAATCAACATCGAGGTACCGAAAATAGCTCATCGGCCCCGCTATTATACAACACACACACTAACGTATATACGTCGGGGCCAGAGATAGAGTCGAAAAATCCGAAGACTCTCTATCCAGGAAATAAGGTTACACTTTGCGGAGGAAATTTAATTTTTGCGGGCAATCGGCCAACGCTCGTGTACGTGCGCGTCTAACTAATGCGCCTCCCTAACGTATAAGGTCGCCTCTTTCGGACCGCGAAGAAGGTACAGATTTCCAAGCAACCTAACCTCAAAAAAATTGGAAACTGACACAGTGAACACCTTTTTCCTTACAAATGAAGTCTCTTCCAACCTAATCTAGATACTATCAAAGATCCAACAAGCCCTAAAACCTTCGAGAAACCGAAGATTCCCTTTCTGACGAAGAGCGCCCAATTTCCCAAGACGCCCATTTCAAAAGTTCCTCAGAACATTATTTCCATAATCCACGGACCCTTTATTCTATCTCCTCTTCGTGCCGCCTCTGATTCCCCTCCGCTTTCGTCATCGAGGAATCAAGAAGCTGTCCAGACTCTCTCCCGCAGGATCGGCGCGTCCCGCACGCCTGGCAGCGTTCCCGGAACGTCTCTCTCCCGATTGTTTGCACGGCCGCGGCTGCAGACGGGCCGCGAGACTGTTCCCGAAAAATATCCCGGCGCCCACGCGGACGGGTTCGCGAAACTTAACGCGCTTTAGGGGGGATTATAGAGGACTTGTTGCGCCCCGCGGGGGTATATTTCTGGAAGGCAAAAAAATATTAAGATATATTTGTTTCGACAGTTTTAGTCGATCCTCTCCACTGTGAGCGATAAGGGTGCATTAGCCGCTAAATGCTGGTCATAAAAGTGATGCGGCGGCGTGGTGTTGGGTGAAAGTGAAAAATTATAATGCAAGTACAACATCGTTAACGATCGTTCTTACAAAGTTCCTATTCTCAAAATAACCAAAACTATCCAATTACGCACGTGGAGCATCTCATCAAAGAGTCGTAAAGTTTGCAGCATGACAACGAGCGCGTCATGACATTTTCTATGGATTCGCCCTTGCGCGGTGAAGCTGAGAAAGTGACGTTTGCAAGACGATCCTATAATGGACCCATTATTCAATCGACCTGTCATTATTACCCTTTCTTCGTTGGATTTGCCCTTGTACTTGCGGAGATTCTAAACTTAGAGAACGGCCTTCGCCGTAGCCCATATCAATCAAGGTTGGATGGAAGGCGCTGGACAAAAGGAAAATATTTTCTTATAAATGGCGGCATGACTATACCGAGCCACTCGCGATGTGTGACATGAATATAATTTAACCTAGAAAGAATTAGCAGAGCTGCACGTGTCATAATGACACCATCAACAACAACAACAACAACAGCGCTTTACTCATCGTTTAATTAGCTAAAATTGCATAGGAAGGCAGGTAGGTAGCGCAAGGATTATAATTACTCCTGCGTCGATGTTGAGAAAAAAACGTTATTAAAACTACGAATTGCAATTATTCTAATTAAGTCGATTAGAGCTACGACATACGCATCACCGAAGTACGAGAACGTTCTTCGTAGCACGGGGGAAACCCTACGGAGGCCGGCAAATTCAATTACGGAATCGCGAGACCGGATGATCAGCGGGAAGACCGGGAAATTCTCTCCTTCATCGATCGGAACGCGAAAAAACCGACGATCGCATAAGAATTACAAATTGTAACTTTGTATAAACAATGCGACCGCTGTAGGGAGGCGACAATGAAATCGCTTACGTTGTCTCTTTAGCGGGAATATAATGGCGGATCTCTTTTCGCTTCCCGCGGGATCTTATCGCGCTTATCGCCTGAGCGAAAAAATTATCTGAGAACAAACAAGCGGCGAGGCTCGATGAGATACGATAGATTCGCTTTGGCTGGAAGAATAGAGGTGGTCATTGAGCCAGTACGGCCCAAATTCTGAGAAAAAACTTTGCGAAATTGTTCCCTTACAGGTTTTTTAATAATTATCTGAGGTCGCCTTGGGGAATGACAAGGACTTAAAAATTGTGTCGAATTTCCTTAAATTTTTAATAAGTCTTCCTAGGTTTACTTCCAGGTATATAAATCCTGGAGCTAAAGTCTTCCTGGGTCATTGAAACCTTATAGCTTTATTAATAATTATCTGAGGTTGCCTTGATTAATGTGGAGGACTTAAAAGTTGTGTCGAATTTCCTTAAATTTCCTAGTTTTTAATAAGTCTTCCTAGGTTCACTTCCAGGTATACAAGTCCTGAGGCTAAAGTCTTCCTGGGTCATTGAAACCGTATAGCTTTATTAATAATTATCTGAGATTGCCTTGACTAACGTGAAGGACTTAAAATTTCTGTCGAAATCCCTTAGGAGGTTTCCGATTCTTCTCTTCAGATTCGTCCAGCTTTTGTGGACAAATTTTTTGGAGGCCCTCTCTAATCTTAAGACTTCTTAATATAATTTACGCCCATAGGCGGCGTTTAGGGGCTATTTGCATCTTCTCTGTAAATACACGTGCATTCCAAGATTACCCAATCAAGAAAAAAAGTGTTTACACTCCATCACTATCACGACACTACTTATAATTTACTTTTACATTTATTGATTGATGATATGGATCGGATTAGCATTGATTTAACAGGTCGAGAGAGGAAAAGTGGTTATTTTTAAGCAGAGTTGAAGACTGTCATTGAGACCTTACGCCAATCACCAATCAGCGAAGTCAATGCTTCTATTTCCTTCGATACTCTTTGGAACTCAAAGGGCAAATTATCATTACTTACTGAAGGGACTTGATACCTACAGTGGCAAAGAAAAACGCTTATACGACGTTTCTATATCGAATTTTAAAGGCACGACCGTCGTCTTGGTTGTGAAAGAGGTTTAGAAACGAGACCGCCTCTTTCAAAATATTCCTTAAGTTCGCAAATATTTTCCGAACGTTGTTTGTGTGACGTCATGCGCACATACACATTCTTGTGTATAAAGATCATAAGACGCGATTTTATTAGTACAAACACACGACGAATTTTATACTTTTAATCTCCGACGCATCACTTCTTGTAATATTGAACTAAGCGACAGAGATAAGATAAGCGAAATTCTAAGAGAGACGGAGAGAAAGGAGAAGAGACTTGAAATGGCGACGTTGGCTTGATTTCGGAATATGTTTTGGCAAAATGAACGTTCTTTAAGTCCAGAAAAGGGGGGGACCTTTTTTGGAAAATGATGCCTCCAGCAGAATTTAGAAAAATCTACTTAAAACAGATGTTGAAGTCCAGATTGAACTTATTTTGGGAAGTTTAGTTGTCGCTCAGTCAAATTAGACAAGGATTTTAGAGTTGAAAAGGCGTAAAAACCCTTTTTGGAAAATGCTTTCAGTAAAATTTTAAAAAATCTACTTAAAACAAACGTTTAAGTCCAAACTGAACTTATTTTGGAAAGTTTAGTTGTCGCTAAGTCAAATTAGACAAGGATTTTAGGGTTGAAAAGGGGTGAAAAGCCTTTTTGGAAAATGCTTCCAGTAGAATTTTGAAAAATCTACTTAAAACAAACGTTTACGTCCAGACTGAACTTATTTTGGGAAGTTTAGTTGTCGCTAAGTCAAATTACATAAGGATTTTAGGGTTGAAAAGGGGTGAAAACCCTTTTTGGAAAATGCTTCCAGTAGAATTTTGAAAAATCTACTTAACACAAACCTTTAAGTCCAGATTGAACTTATTTTGGGAAGTGTAGCTGTCACCCAGTCAAATTAGACAAGGATTTAGAGTTGAAAAGGGGCGAAAGCCCTTTTTGGAAAAGCTTCCAGTGGAATTTTGAAAAATCTACTCAAAAATCGTTCTTTGAGTCCAGACTCAAGCTATTATGGAAGAAACGCGAAACCTGAAAACATTCCTAGGAAGACTCCTGTGATATAGTCTAAGATGAAGCCACAAAGTTGGAAATGTTTGCTATAAATCTAGAAAATTTTAACTTCCATCAAAGAGGGAAAAATTAGGAGCTTCTCAATTTGCACCAAACTTTGAAGAATTTTCTTTGGCAGTGTTCAAAAATACCTGGCGTAACAGATATATCCTTATATTCATTTTACTCCCTATACGTTAAATACATATTGCCTTATCTATCCTGTTTTCGTCCCGGTGTTTGCTCAAGGGGTCCCCCGCGGGAACGGCGTTTATTAAGGCCATGTTGGCAAGATAAGGATTTCCTAGCGGGTTAAAAAAAATTATATCACCTCCGAGGGTAATTAACGTTATGTACTCCCATTAGCGGTCACGGAACGGTCGGAAATTACAATTTTTAGGGAGTTTTCCATAGAATTGAAGTGTACGTAGGTTCATTTCAAACACTGCTTGTTGTGTTGGTGCGGTTATCACCTCGCGACTATGCCGTACTAATTTCCACATTTCTTTCGTCAGAAATACCGTAAACGCACGATAAGACATAACTGGATTCCATTGTTTACGCACTTCTCTTTTCTGGGGAAATTTCTGGCATTCGTCTTGTTCCTCCCCCCTCTAGCGCTGTGACATCTTCAGGAGCGATTTGCATAATGTCAAGGAGGCGAGGTGCCTTTTTCGCTACGGCGAAGGCCGGACTCTTGAGAAATCGAAAACGGTGTCGTCTCCTCGCTATGAAGAAGTGACAGAAGACGAGGCGACATCAATTTTCCTTTCGATGGCTCTCCGCGACTTCGTTATTGTTCATTGTGTGTAATATGGGACGACGAGCGAGGATTCCGGTCAGCCTCACGCCCACCGATCGGTCATGTTCTTGGGAAACGTGAAGTAATTGACAGAAATATGCGAAACAAATCATGATTAACGTTTCATTTGGGTAGAGACGACGTTACGAATTTAACCCGACTTCCATCACTCTATCACTGCATGCCCTTTTAAAGATATCCTCATAAGGTACACCAAAAGTGTATTAACTAAGGGAAATGGGCGAAAGTGAGAACTGCTGCTGTCACATTTGTCTGGCCGTTTTTTTGACACTTTAATCGATACATGATCGATGTTTTTCTAAATATCTACTAGCTTTTTATGCTCATTACGAATATCCATTAAAATTTTATCAAACACGTAATTTGCTTAAACACTGCGTCATGCGTCATCATACCACCGTCACACCCACAGTCGCGAGAAAATTTTATTTCCCTGATTTCTCAACATTTCTATAAGAATTTTCGTCGATTTTTAAATGCTTTCCACTTTCTGTTCTCTAAGATTTTTCCTCGGTTTACGTACGAACGAATTTCCTCTTCCTTTCGACGGTTTTTCAGGCGGTCAGAGCCTTAACCGCACACATCCTGTCTTATACTTTATCGCCTCGAAAAATACAACATCAAAAATTTTGCAGGAAAGGGAGTTGCAGTGCCGGAAGTCTTTGTGTACACCACACGAGACGTATACGGGGCGTGAAAATTAATACATCGAAAAAGTGATTAGGACCCGCTCGGCCAAGATTCTAGCGAGATTTCATGCATTTTCATTACATTTTGTTCTATAGGATGTATTTTTGCCTGTAGGTAACGGATCTGAAGATAGAATCACCTGTCCCCCTTAATCTTCAGGAAGGTACTGAAGAAAATTCAGGAAAATTAAGGATTCTCGCTAGAAGCGCTCGTTTCATGCGTATTGCGTTTGATGTCACATTTTTTTGAAGGCAGAATACGATTCTGTCAATAAAATTTATTCAACGCACTTCAGTCTTCAGCAGGACACTGAAGAATCTTCGGGAAAATGAAGAATTCTGCTAGAAACACTCGTTTCATGGGCATTGCGTTTGATGTCACATTTTTTTGAAGGCTAAAAACAATTCTGTCATTAAAATTTATTCATCATTCTTCAGTTTTCAGCAGGACACTGAAGAATCTTCAGGAAAATGAAGAATTTCGCTAGAATTTCTCGTTACATGAGCACTGCATTTGATGCTACAATTTTTTGGACACTGAATACGATTCTGTCATCAAAATTCATTCATCACCCTTCAGTCTTCAGCAGGACACTGGAAAATCTTCAGGAAAATGAATAATTCCGCTAGAAATGCTCGTTTCATGACCTTCGGGTTTGATGTCACATTTTTTTGAACGCAAAATACGATTCTGTCATTAAAATTCTTCATTTCTTGAAGGTTTTTCAGTGACTTACTGAAGAATCCTCATTAAGCACGAAAGAGAACGCAAGATGGAAATTACTGCTTATAAAACAGGTACCACAGCAAATAACTTTAATTTTCTGAGGGTTATTCAGTATCTTGTTGAAGCCTGAAGCGCGATGAATGAATTTCAATGGCAAAATCGTACTCAGCGTCCAAAAAATGAGGAATAAAACGCAGTGAAGATGAAACGAGCATTTCTAGCGGAATTCTTCAATTTCCTGAAGGTTCTTCAGTACCATTCTGAAGACTAGAGGGGGAGCAGATGATTCTAACCTTAATTTCATTATCTACAGGCAAAAATACACCCTATAGAACAAACTGTAATCAATATAAAGACCACTTTTTTGTTGGTGTGCGTATTAACTTAAAAAATATATATAACGACACTTGAATTCCTCTTCGAGGTAAAAACTTATGGAAAAAACACGTTCGATTCCCTATATTTTCATTCTCGAGTCTCGTTCAACGATTCCTCCCTCTGCCAACTGGAAGAGTCCCTCTTTCCCGAGGGCGAGCTACCCTCGTATTGATCGCTGGAACCGGTGTGGGTCTTCGGCGTTCGCTGGCCTGGGACGACTCCCCCTCGCACACGGGAACGGCAGACAAAGAGAGAAACGGGGATGGAAGCCGACACCGTCGACGAGGGTGAAAAAGAGATCGTTCCCCAAGACGACGGGGACGGATCGATGCTCGGAGGTTTGTACGTCTTCGACGATCGATCGAAGGCTACTGCTTTGTTCTTGTAAGGCCGATAGATTTTCGTGGAGGAAGGGAAACGGACGATGTCGATCGTATGTCGTTTGAACACCCGGTAGAGAGGATGTGAAGGACGGAAAAACACGAGGAGACGTCCCAGGCCTGCTTTGTTCTGGTGAATCGATAACTGTCGACTTGTTAACAGAGCATATCTACTGTGGTACGGCAGTTCAAATGGGACAATTCCTAAAAGAAACGACCTACGTCGTTCCTGAGGGTAGAACCCTGAAGTTACAGAAAATTCGTAAGAGGAGCGCCTTGCATAGTGCCTGAAGTGGAATCATTTAAATGACCACCCCTGCGGGGTTCAGAAAGAAGGGCCCCGAGAAACATCCCGCTTCGCTACCATTCAGCCAGAAAACGAATTCATCACCGACTTACGTCCCATGATTTTTCGCCCCGTGCGGTACGGGAAGAGCGGGGCCATAGGCGAGTTAGTCATAGTCGTTACACATTACCACATTATCATCGTTTAAAGTTCTAAACGTATGCGAGATCGCGAAGTGCCGCAGATGTTCGCGCTAGATAGATGGACCAGGAGAGAGCGAGAGAAGGAGAGAGATGGAAAACGGGGCCTCCTCGAAGGACACGCCATTTTAACCGGCTAATTTGTTACAGTATGCGTATGTGTACGTAGTCTTCGTGGCCTATATCCGCAATCGGAAGACGATTAGGACAGCGGCGTAGCATAGCGAAAGGGGGCTACGGTTGGAAAATGTATGGCTTCGGTTTACACGCTTAGAGCAGTGCACGAAGGGTCTAAAAGGCAATAGTATTCGAGATAGCGAGGTTTTTGAATGAAGGTTTCAGAAATATTAAGAATGCGATACGTACGTGTCAGTTTTATACCTGGTGGTACTCTGACAGTCTTAATTTCGTGATCAAATCGAATGTTTTCTACCAATCGATAGGAAATTTCCTTCAAAAGAGGTGGAAAAGTACGTATAAAATTATTAAAATTATTTCCCCAAAAAATGCCGTTGTTTTCAGCACGTTTACTATTTGCTTCTTTATGTAATGAGCCCCCTCCCTTTTTTGATTGGACAAGAAATCATCAAATGTTCAAGTGTAATTTGGAACGTTCAAAACACCGCCATTTTGCTGGAAATTAATTTGTTTTTCGCAACCCTCCGTCACTATACAGGCAACACCTTCCAGTTTAACAGGCTTGAGAGAGGGACAGGTGAGAGAAGTTTTTTTGGAGACTGCGCGTAACGTGTAAAAAAATCGAAAAAAAAATAACAACTCCTGGCAAAACCGCATTTGTTTCGGGGAATCACACTAGTGACGCCCCTCGATAGCACGTGAGCGCCCCCCAGCTGCGACGTACGTCGCAGCACGTTTCCCCGGCGACTCGTCCCGATGACGGTCGAGGGAGCACGTGCGCGCACCGACGCAGCGCCGACGGCGACGCCGCCGCTGGGCGCCGCGTCCCCTCATCGTCATCGTAATCGTCACGATCGCCATCGACGCCGACAATCGCGAAGAGAAGAGAAGAGAAGACCGACGAGGACGAGGACGGCGCCGTCTTCCCCTCCCCCCCTCTTCGTCCCCCCACCTTCCCCCCTGACGACACCTTTCCGATAAACATCCACACATCCACGCTGAGTGCTGATAACGCAGCCTTATCGCCACATACATACATAACGCACAATACATAAGTCGAAGAAGTTACTGAATACCGAATATATCGGGAGTGGGATAATGTGGCATCGTCCCTTCTGGAAAACGAAGGGAGTGGACCTTCATGGAAGGTTTCACAAAAGTACCTAACCACCATGGAAGAGTTTCGTACTCACCGATCGCTCCTGGACCTCTTCCTGCGGCTCCTCCGCGCTCTCGACTATCCCGTCCCTGCTGCGCGCTTTTCGTCCTACTCCTTCTCCTTCTCCTCCTCCTCCTCCACGTTCTTGCGTCCTCGACGGTGGCGATGGCGTCCAGTCGTGCACGCCGAATACGCCGGCAAGAGACTACGGCATTACAGCCGGAGAGGACCGCCGCCTGCTTCTCTCGTCTTGTCTCTCTCGGCCCGCGTGAGTGCGTGTGAGTGAGTTCCTCTTCCAGCGGAGAGCTCTTGCGTCATACCGTCGCGGCTCGCTCTCTCCACGGCCCGGCCTATCCAGACGGCATACGCACGCACACGCACGCCGCCTTCGGGAGCCGTCCTGGAAAACAGGAATGCTGATGAAAGACGAGCAAAGGAGTGCAGGATTTGCGATCGGACTCCTTAGGGCTATGACGAGGACCGCGATTTTTCTTTACCATATTTAGTGAGAACTGTTATCAGAACAGTTTTTGCGTGTCATACAAGTAATTCTCATATCCGACCGCCAGAAATTTTTTTATCAGTGCTGTACTGGCAAAACTTACTATAGAATTAATGACAGAAATGAACTATAAGGTCCCCATGGTGCCACCATTGTTAAAAATTTTGTCGCTAGGGCCACAATTTTAAAACCATAGTAAAGCGCCGACTTCACCACCAAATAAATGCAACAATAGTCGTAGGGGTTGAAATTATGGGGTGGAAATGTAATCAAAAATTAAGAACTGCCTGTGATCTTCTCATCGCTGCCAATTTAGAGGACGAAATTATTTCTCAAAAATATTGTCATAAGGGCTAAATGAAATAAGGCTGTGACAAGTCCTGGAAGAAGCTCTGCGATTTTCTCATTCATAAAATATATATTAACGTAATATTCATAATGCAAAGAACTATTTAGCTTAATGGCAGGAGTGGCAGGTGGAGTTGTCATGCTGAAAAGGACTGAAAAAATTGTAGGAAAATGTCGAGCATTTTCTCCCTTATGAATTTTTGCATAGAAAACGTTACCATGAACCCTCTAGAAAAAGTGGCATCAAATTAGTAAATATTCTGTTAGTTTTAACAATGCCTTGCAGCTTTAAAGACTGTTTTCTATTTTTGTCAAAATAACTTTCCTAATGGCGAGCAGGGCATTTAAATGGTATGTTGCAGCAATCAATTGCTCGAATTATATGTTAAAACAACTCAATTTTTCCACTGTTATAGTGGAACAAACCACTGTTATATACAGATTGAAATTCGCGCGTTTATTTCAGTTGGCAACGGTTGGTTGCTTTGTACGTTCTACCGGACGGCCGATCTGAATGTTTGTTTACATGACGTCATATCGGATTTGTTTTGAATGAGCTGTAGTTTAAGAGTTATAAGCGATTGAAAAATTAAATTAGGCTTGGAAAAAATTCATGTTTTTAGGCAAGTCAAATACCTGCAGCTTTCAATTTGTGTTGAAACATTAACAAAAATTAAACCCCAAACATATTTTTGAAGCGTCTAAACCAGTAGGTTTTCCCAGCTCAGTTGCGTACTAAGCTCAAGTAAATCTCAGGGTTAAAACGTTGGATATTTTTCAGTTTTCCATGAAAAGTAATAACACGTGCGCTCCTTCGCCAAAACCATGACTTGTAATTTCTCAGCGAAGTATTAACGTGACATTTCCTGTGGACCATATTTTTAATAGGAGTGACGTAATGTTCCGTCTCATCTAGGACGTCTGCTCTGAAATTTGCATTTCGGATAACCTTTAGAGAAAAAATTAATTCTGCGTGATATAATGTTCGAATTTTATCACATTCTCGGGATTTCGAAACGTAACGATTTTTACTCTTTAGGTTTCGAAAGTGTTATAGTAATCTTCTAAATGGGTAAACGACAATAACCTTATTTATACTCGACGATTACATAACTATCTTTACAACTATGCAGTTAACATAGAATATTTTCCTTTGTGTTATTTGGAGTATGTTTATCTTTCGCGCAAGAAATACGACTGATAACGCCGACTCGTTACTGCTCGCATACCTACTATTAAGGACAAAAGCTAATTACGGACTAGAAAGATAAAATTTAGAGGATGGCATGTTTTCGTACACAAAAAAAGAAAATTGTAAATGTAAATACCTGCTAATTGCTTGGTACTTTACGACAGATATTCGCCCGCTAATGGAACTTATTCACTGAGCCAAATTTGAACTGAGGAAGTCAATACTGTCGACGAGACTTTAGGGATTTACTAAGCAGTCCCTATCAAAATTTCCTACCAAACTTCAGATCAATAGGAAGGTTTCAAGGATTTTCGTTTAAAACATTTTCCTATACTAGGATTCATCTAGTCACCATGAACACGAGTGGCAAATCCCTCGCTATATCGCCGCATGGAGAGGATACAACTGGCGGCATGAACAAGGCGACGGCAGGCTTTGTTTTGGCATGCAAGTATAACAAACATATTACACTTTTTACTTATTAAGTTACTAGACCGCAACTTTGTGCAATTATTGAATAAATTGTACCAAGTTTCAGCTCAGCAGGAAGATTGTTTAATTATCTCTAACTTTTCTTTCTAATATTTCCAAGCGTAGTTGTATTAATTTTCAGTCTCGGAAAACGTCACCACCACCACCACCACCAGTACGAAAACATCGCCTCAAACTTACCTGAAACCGCTGCTCTAATTTTCTCAACGTTACGCTAATGACGTGGAGGCGTGTGCGTGGCGATCCCCCTGCAAGATCGAATTCCTCGCGCATTGGGCATGATTATGGGTAGACTTACGGATGGTTGATTTTTAAGTAGGCACTCCGAGGAAGACCTTGACAAAGAAAAACAATAATTTATTATTAATAATTGCGAAAGCATGTACACGTATATGCACATGACGAGTAGTTATTTAATTTTTCATGACGCGCATCGCTAGTACTAATAGCCCCATGGAAGCTTTATTTCCTGTTTGATAATAATAAATGATCTATTTACAAATATAAACGAAATAGGTAAACGCTTGAAACTAAGATGTCCCAAAAATTTTTGCAAGGCCTGGTATTTGAAATTTCCCGGGCGATTGCTGGCAACCACCAATACACCTAATGGAAACACCGACAAGCAACATTACAAATTAGTAACGCAAGAAACATGTATCCCATTTACCTTGACTATGAAACGCATCGCCCAACTCCCCCCCAATAAAACTCCCATGGCCTGCAATGATTTTTCTTTTATTACGGTACAGGTCAAAACAGCCCGTATACAAATAAAAAGTTCAGGAAAAAGATACTTTCAGTAGAATTAAGGATTTTTAACAAAGTCGATATCACTAAAGTATATAATTTCGATCGATCTCCCCTACAAAAGATAAGTAAAATCGGAACCGTTATATTCCGCAGTGGATATTTACAGGAGAACCTGTACCTCCAAGATAAATCAATCATGGAGAAATCATTAAAACACAAATTTTTTTCCCCCTTCCCCCCTCTTGGAAAAAAGTAAAACTGTCTAAAGTCGCGTGGTACTAGTTTGAGATTTCCGAACAATTTGTTAGTCACAGATTTTTAAACACACATTCTCAACTAAAAGTATTAGGAAACGTCATGAGTTAAGCAAGTTTTAAGACCGCTGCAGATCCTCAATGTTGCATCATGATATACCAGAAACAGGCAACACATAAAGTCACATCTCAGCTTTAAATCACCATAATACTTCATAATGGATCAGCATTTCAAAGTATTGGGATGCGACGTTTAATACCTGTGGCGGCCTTCATAACAAAAATTAAAAACATGAACGTCTGGTGTAATTGTATTTCAAAAATAAATGTGAATTCCTCTGGGCGGTGGCGGTTTTTCAAGTGAGGTACTGCCACTTTACACACTCAAATTCTAACACTCGTTCAGGCCGCTCCCGATTCACCTAATTCCGTAATCTCACCTCACCTGGTGAGCCGCCACCGGCTTTTGATTAAATTGGAAAAAACCTATAATGGTGTGGAACTCGTCCATCTACATAAAATATAAATAAAAAGTGTATCCTTATTTAGAAAGAAGCGCAGAACAACAGTACACATTTTGCGATTATTGAACTAAAACTTAAATTTCATTCTACTGATGAGCACATTGTATACCGGGACCGTGCATGTGCTCCTCGTCATCGCTGGCGTAGGCCTCGTTCCTGCCCGAATGGGAACCCCTATCATTTGGATCGAAATCATGCAAATCCACCTCTTCCACTACCTCGCTGTTTGGCATCGTGAAGTCCGGTCTCGGCGGCAGCAGCGTCTCCAACACCTTCAGGCTCTCCTCGGAGGCGAAGTGGTTATCTGGGAACTTCACGTCAAACGTTACATACAGGTTACCCTTCTCGAACGGGTTCTTGTAGACTGGCATGCCCTCGCCGATAACCGCCTTGACGTCGTTGGGTTTGATCACTTGGCCTGCCGGTTGCTTGATCAAGATATCGCGTCCGTCGAGGTGACGGATGATAAACGAGAACCCGCACAGCGCCTCAGTCAGGCTAATCTTATGCTTCATGTGCAAGTTGTCGCCGCTCCGCAGGAATAGCTCGTGCGGCTTCTGCTGTAAGACTATCACAACGTCGCCGGTTTCCATGTTGGGTTGCTGGTCACCTTCACCCCTGAAGAGGATCTTCTGATTCTCCTTCATGCCTTTGTCGACGTGGACTTCTAAGATTTTAGTCTCGTTGCACACCTAAACAAAATAATATTTATTTATTGCATTAAGAATAGCCCCAAGTACTGCTGAAATTGACTCTTATCGCTTATATTCTTCCCAAAAGGGGAGTTACCATTAAAATATAGGAGACTGAATTCATTGAACTCCATTTACAAGGCAATACAAAAACTGATGAAAGGAAATTAATGTCACAGTGAGGACAATTTGCCAGCATCACACCAAAACATTCAAAAGAGAACACCGTCCTACTATGGGTGCAAACGTTAGGAATACACACCTTCTTGCCCTTGCAGGTGACGCAGCGGTCCCTCTCCTTGATGATCTCTCCCTCACCGTGGCAGTCCGGGCAACGCGTTTGCGTCTGCTGCGTCATGCCAGGCGCGATCTGCCTGTAGGTCACCTTCAGCCCACTGCCGTTACATGTGTGACACTTCTCAGTGTGCCCGCTCTTACTACCCTTTCCCATGCAGCTGCTGCATATCACGTTCTTGCTCAGCTGCAACTTCGACGTCTTGCCGTTGTACATGTCCTCGAGCGTCACCTTCAGGGGGTGGATCGTATCTTCGCCACGCTGCCGCCGACGCATCCCGCCGCCGCCTCCGCCAAACCCTCCAAAACCGCCAAACAGGCCGCCGCCGAAGAGGTGAGAGAGGAGGTCGTCGCCGCCGAAGCCGTCGTGCGCGCCCTCCTGCAGGCCTTTGAGGCCGACTTTGTCATAATGCTCGCGTTTCTTCGGATCCGATAACACCTCGTACGCATAGCTGATCTCTTTAAAACGGTCACCGGCATTTGGGTTCTTGTCCGGATGGAACTCCTTTGCTAGCTTACGGTATTGCTGAGAACGAAAACAAAAGAACAAACGGTTTATTTTTAATGGGGACTTGTAAACTGATAACTAATGCTGGCAAGTACTAAGCCATTTATTGACTGATCACTGATTAAGTGAACACTAATCTGTTCGTGCACTTTCTTTGAAGTAATTCAGAATATTGCTTAAAATACTTTATGAAGAATACTACCCCTTAGGTGTAATGTTAATATTGACACTGTCCCTTCTCTGTCCTAATAATACAGTCAGTTTTGAATCCGACAGTTCAAATCAAGCAAGCTACTTCAATTGAAAATTCTTTATGGTTCGATTGAAGTTGGGCTATAATGAAATAATGTAAACCGTACCGCAAACAGTGATAAGACTTCTATTTAGTCCATCAAGGCAACCAATTCATCTAGAAAAAATATATGAATGGACATTTGTAGATATGCTTTAACGGTTTCATCTCGAGCAAAGCATTTAACGCATTTAACCTCAATAACGTTTCGAAAATGTTAAGGGGCGCTATGGAGGTTTATTCGCATTACATATCAAGAATTCTCGTTACCAATAATCTGACGCATCATTCGGGATAAAAAAAATTGAATAACTGAAAGTATAACAAGTATAACGTTGTATAACAGCTCAACTTTACGCCCAATCAACGTTAAACGTCTCTTAACGGTACCCGACATGGAAACCTGGGAGTAAAATTGAAAAACCAAGCAATTCAGCGACTGTTGCGGCCTTGGCGAAACTAATTTGTCATCGACCTTTGAATATTGCAACACAAAGGGGCGCCCGCATGGGCGCCCCATCGGTGGCAAAGTCCACGCGAAGACCCTAAGAGCGACGCGGCATCTTACCTTTTTGATTTCGTTATCTGAAGCAGTTCTGCTCACGCCTAAAATATCATATAACTTGTTGTCTGCCATCTTTCTAAACAAGGAATAGGAATGGAAATGATGGATTTTTGACCATGAGTCGGAAACTGTCAAAAGTCATCATTGCTACCAACCACCTTTTTATCTATACCAACTACCAACAGTCGGTTCGTCGAGATACGAAATTCTCCATATCAGATTTCATCAAAACAACGTAAAGCACTTACGTAATATCGAGCACAATAAAACAAATACATACACTACCGTATAAACTCATCTCAACTTCCATCGCTCGGTCATATGCAACCACGACGACAGTGGACATAACATAACCTATACCATCGATCCTAACCTTATATAAAATGTTTCGCAAATTGTTGGGGGCCCGCTCCTTCCACAAAACCTCCATCATCCGTTATGAGCAGGAGTTTGAGAACCCGATCAGCAGGACGCTCCGGATCCTCAGCGACGATCTGAACATCAAGAAGAAGCTGGAGAGACTGCAGAAGGGGCGACCGCCTCCTCACGACTTCCCGAGGCACGCCGATGTGGTCATAATAGGCGGCGGAGCGGTCGGGAGTTCGGTGGCGTATTGGCTGAAGGAGAAGAGCACCCGTGACGGATTCCATGTTGTAGTCATCGAGAAGGACCCGACAGTGAGTGAATGAGTGTGTTTCGTCTTTCTATGTTTGTAGTTAGTCTCTAATAGTTGAAGTGCACAACTGTAGTGTGCTACATTTGTAGTTTATTTTTATTTCTGAAGTGCACTGGATACCCCGAGCAACATCTAGAAGTATTCTAATGAGCTAATCATACGTTTCACTGATCTGATAATGATTCTGATTGTTTTTATTATCATTGTTGTAGTATAAAAGCTGTGCGGCTTCTCTGTCGCCAGGAGGGCTCAGGAGTCAATTTGCTCTGCCTGAGAACATACAAATGGCCCTCTTCGGCGCTGAGTTCATAAGGACTGGAAAGAAACGTTTTGGCCAAGATTTCAATGTAAACTTTCACCCCCATGGTTACTTGTCACTAGCTAATGAGGATGAGGCGAGTTTCCTGGAGGACTGCCATAAGATGCAGAGAGAGATGGGCGCCGCTAGTGTCATCTTAGGGAAAGATGCCCTTAAACAAAGGTACCTGAGGAGTTCCAACCAGAATGTTTCCAGAATCCAATTTTAACTTTTCATTAAGGTTTCCCTGGATGGACGTGTCTGACGTCGAGCTGGGCTGTTTAGGGCTCGAGAAGGAAGGCTGGTTCGCCCCCATGGCGCTCCTGGCGGCTATTCAAAAGGCAGCCGTCGATCTGGGTACCCAGTACATAACTGGGGAGGTAGAGGAATTCGGCTTTAATGAAATGGAGGATATTTACGTTGAAGGCATTCAGAAGGGGACCTATCAAGGTTTACAGTCTGTAGTAGTAAGTTAAATTGACATAACGAAAATTAAAAATGGTGTGAAACAAATATCAAGCTTCTTTAAATGCCATTAATGAAGTCATATTGTCACAGCTGTAAGTATACAAGCTTTAAGTGAGTTTTCTCAATGTTGTTCAGGTGAATCTCCCCGATGGCGAAAAGAAAGTCATAGAATTCGCCATTTGCATCATTGCGGCCGGCTATGAATCCAAAAAGGTGGGAGAACTAGCCAGAGTTGGCACCGGCGAAGGCTTGCTGAGCCTCAATTTGCCTCTGAAGAAAATGTAACTCTCTTCACATATATTTGAGTCATTTCTATAAAAACAAATTTTTCAGGAAAAGACACTTATGTTATTTTGACTGCCTAGAAAATCCGCCCGGTCTAAATACGCCCATGGTGTCTGATCACAGCGGTGTATATTTCAGACGGCACGACCTCGGCGGCTCCTTCATAGCAGGGATATCAAGGAGTGAGGAATTGGAGGAAAAGTTGTTAGTCGAAGGTGGAGACGATGGTAAAGGTAAAGAGGCGAAAGAGGTGGATCAGAGCATTTTCGAAAATGTTATTAAGCCAGCATTGGTACAGCGGGTGCCGGCCTTCAATAACGTGAAGGTAACAGTTAACCACTCTTTGAAGCTCAAGTAATAATTCTCTTCTTTGGTTAATTTTTTTTGTGTGTTTGTGTTGCTGATAACCTTTTCTTATCTCGGGCTTTGATGTCTGCTCTTTTCCAGGTCAATGGGTTCTGGAACGGTGCTTATGAGTACAACACATATGACATGAACGGCGTGGTTGGACCTCATCCATATTACATGAACTTATACTTGGCATCGGGTTTTAGCGGACAAGGTATGGATTGGGTTACATTCACAACGTTTTCCTGATTTGGAAGGTTTCAGGTATACAACAAGCTCCCGCCATTGGAAGAGGAATTGCCGAACTAATTCTGGATGGTAAATTCTTAACGATAGACCTCACGAGGTTGGGATTCGATAGGATGGTAGTCGATAAGCCAATGTATGAAATTGCGCCTTATTGATGTAAGGCGACCTGTTGTTAGTTTGTAGCTCGTTTTTATTAATTTATTATTAAAAAGGTATCAAAAGTTCCATATTTATTTATTTTTGATGGGGAGAACACCAGCTGTGATGTTGACGAGAATGTTAAGTTGCCTATCATTCCCTTTTGTCATATGTGATATGATTCATGATATTTGATACACAAATATCGTCTGACGATTTTATTACAATCACAAAACTCGCAATAAGGTTAGTTAAAAGACCGATGAATCAAAATTATACCCGAAATTAAGTAGAAATCAGTTAAAATGCCAGATGTTTTTCAAATCCGCAACATTAATCTCAAGGTAACCCTCATAAGGCTTCAATCACAATTACTAATTCTTTTGTTGTAGATAATTTTTATTACTCACTTCATATTCACTTCCCTAAGTGCTATTGGATATTGGAGCTCGACTGGTTACCTCTATTATAACTTCATACTGATAATACTGTTGATATGGGGGCTGTATCACGAGCAGAGTCACGAACCCTTACAACTAGTGAGTATTTAAGTCACTACTATCACTAAAGGGCAGATTATTTCCTCATGAGTCTTTATGGTTAGTTCTACCAAGGAATAAGTCACACTATTATTTCTAATGCAAAGGGAAAACACTATCTTAAGACGGAGAACCTAGATTCTCTTACAAGGTTACTTCTAATTCTAGGCCGTAGCAGTAAACGGACTGTCGATATTCTTAGACATACTCCTCCTGATAATGGGATTTCCTGGAAGTGGTTGTAAGTACCTGAACCATCTTAAACTTACCCCCTGATTACTATCCAACCTTTGTAGCATCGGCGAGAGAGAAGTTCTCGGCGGCAATGGCGATCCTCCACCTGATCATCCGCCCATTCAGTTCCGTTCTCCTACTGAAGATGCTCGAGGAGAGGAGTGGCTCCGCCGGCACGATAACGGGCCTGTTCTCGCCCGCCCAGAGTGGACCGTATGAGGACATTGACAACCCGCCAGTGCCGAGACCGCAAGTTCCGCCGCAGGGCGGCTACGATTTCTCGTCTGCGCAGCCGATCTGAAATAAGAATGCGATATTATATGTGCCTATGATGATATGGTTTGTTTTAAATCTATAAGTAAGTCTTTGTTGTAGATATTTTATATGGTTATTCGTATGTGAACATTGACGCTGATTCTTAATATTTAGTCAGTGTGGTAGTATAGTTTACTGCTTATGGAAGCAGTTGGGTCACTTGTAAGGTAATGCTTTGATGTTTCTTGGCAAGTTTTTCATATTTTTGATGGTAATTTACTACACAGCTTGATTTGGTTTCATAGGAGTTAATTCAAGTTCAGAAATTCTGATTTCTCCTTCCACATAGAGTGAGTGACCCAACTGCTTCTGTATAAAGCAATAAACTATGGTGGTAGTGTCGTTAGTGACTAACTTGCTTTTGTACTCTTACGAATATTTGTCGTTAAGACATGTACTATTTGTTCTACTTATGAGTTTTATGGTAATTTACTATGATGTGAAAGTAAAATATATTATAATAATCTGTCGATTTTACACATACTCAGTAATCAAAAATGCATATAGTTAAAAGGGTGATCAGTTTTGGTTAGTATGAAATGAAGTAGGAATAACATATAAAGTGAGTAACTCACTGAAAATCCCAAGGTTCTGGTAAGGTTTGTCTGAAATTCTTGAGGAACTCTCCGCTTCCTTCTCAGTGTCAAAAGTGTTTTGCGCTTAAATCGCCATTGGTTCATTGCATTCTAATATCTTGTTCTTCAGTCAGGTATATGGGAAGGATATTTTTGAAATTAATAAAAGAAATCGTTTCCTCAACAGATTCAATTATAATCGAGGTACACACAATTAAGTTTCTAAACGCGAAATGACAATTGTTCAAGCTTTCTTAAGCTCTTAATAAATATTCTTAACAATTAAGGGCAATTTAAGGAGAGTTGGATATATCCATGTTGTTATCTGACTTCTCCGGAGAGCCCTTATCCTTAGGCGAATCAGTTGTAGTCGCCGCCGCCACATTCTCCTCTTTCGCCTCCTTCTTATTAGCATCGAATCCCTTCTCCTCCTCGTCGTAGTTCCTCGGCACCTTCGAGTGTGAGCGGGTCGACCTGGAGCGCGACCTCGACTTCCTCTCCTTCTTGGTTTCCTTTTCTTTTTCCTTCTTGTGACTCTTCTTATCCCTCTTTTTGCTCTCCCTCGATTTGCTCCTCTTCCTCTTTGGCGAAGGCGACGACCTCCTCTTACTTGTCCTTGATCTTGATCTCCGGGCCTTCTTATTTTCGCGCGACCTTGATCTGCGCCTGCTCTTGCTCCTCGAACGGGACCGCTTCTTCTCCGGCACGTCGACGCTGCTCTCCTTGTCGCTCCTCTTCTCCTTCGAGTCCCTCTTCGAGGTCTCGCGCGCCTTCTCCTTTGACTCTCTGCCTGAGGACTTCCGCTCCTTGTCATAACTGGCGCCGCGCCTCTTGCGGGAGCGTTCACGTGACTTCCTCGGCTTCTCCCTCGACGAAGCTGCAAATATGACCCAAAAATGGTATTAGTTTTAAGGGAAATGGAGGAAAATCAAAAATGCTCTACTTTTACTGACATTACCTATAACAATATACACTAAATTCAAAGATCATGATCATTCTTACCTCTGGAACGCTCCCTGGACCTGTGTCTGCTCCTCTTCCTCGTCTTAGACCTGTCCCTTGGTGACCTGGACCTCGTCCTCGACCGCCTCGACCTGGACCTGGACCTCCGTCGCCTCGACCTCGACCGCCTCCTCCTCTCCCTCGACCTGGACCGTTTGCGCGAGACGGACCTGCGGCGCCGGGACCTCGACCTCCTCCTCGACCTTGATCTGGACCTAGACCTCCTCCTTCTGCCCCTCGACCTCGAGCGGGAGCGCCGCGAGCTGCGCTTGTCTTTCGTCAGCATCCCGATCACTGGTTCGATCGAGGCGCTGATCATGTTCTGCGCCTCCTTGAACCGGGTCATCGCCTCTTCGATCTCCTGCTGGGCGGCCTCGTTGCTCTTCGCCTGCGGGACGACTATCGGTTGAGTGGCGTGCTGCACCTCGACCTTCCTGCCTTTGAACTCTTTGCCGTTCAGTTTCAGCGCATTGACTACACTTGGTTGATCGGAGAACTCTATCAAGATGTGGCTTGCACCATCAGATGATCCCTTGCAGGTGCGGATGTACTTTACTTCGCCGGCGGCAGTGAAGAACTCTATTAAGGAAAATAGTTAAGTTCATTATAACAATATTAAGGTAGGTAAGAGTAAGGGTTAGTGTAGACACAAATATTAATAAAATACATCAGTAAATAACTAAATGAAGAAATGTTATTACCTATAATCTCCTCATTGGTGTCGGTTGGTTCGTAATTGAGCATGAGCACCGTCCGCCTGGTCGCCTCGATCTTGGCGGTATCGAAATTCGCCGGCAGCGGTGGATACGGCGGCAGCTCGTTCTGCACGAGGTTCGGATCGGTCGTGAGGATGACCTGCTCGGCGCCGGTGCCATAGACCGTGTTGCTCACGTGCTTAGGCAGCTTGGGATCGTTTGGCGTCAACCCGGGGACGATCGTGCCGTTCCTGGTCATCTCGAGAGCATAGTACTCGTCGGGTATGTCGCCGTTGGAGATCGGCACGACGATCAGGGCCCTGTCGATGAACACCGTGTTCGTCATGTGCTGGGCGACGCCGACGGCGGCGGAGTCCACGTACTTGATGTAGCAGATACGCGACTGGACTGGGCACGAGACGTCCCTGATCGTAGGGTACAGGCGGATATCCTCGATCTTCCCCAGGTAACCGAAGAGGATGTGCATTTGGTCCTTGGTGGCTTGAGGTGCGATATTCGTCACCTGGACGACTTTCGTCGTCCCCACCGCCATTTTTAACTCAATTTTAACGGTTTAATTGGAAACATTTAAGAAAGAAAACATACCGTAGTAAACAACACGCTAGAAGCTATCAGAAGCTGTCAAACACTGACATAACCTCACAAACAAAAATAAGCTTAGCTAATGGAGGCTGATGGTACTTTGTTAAAATGCAGGTAGCATTGATACCTACTATAAACGTTAGAAAGTTACTTTATTCAAGTCAAAGGATTCAGTACGCATTTATTTTGCTGTATATATAATGGCTGCTGTCGCATAAAGAACCATACAACCACAAAACGTACATAAGGTACATGGTATAAGGACATGATACATAGAGAAGATAAGATATCCCGAAAGGTTGACTACACACTAAAAGCAAACATGAGCAATTACTGACAAAAACAAAAATAAAAATTATAAACTAAATAGTAGGTAGCTAAGTCCTGCCCATTAGAAAGAGAGTCTAACACTGCCTACATCATTTCTGTATCCCCGCACAAGGTGAATGCCACATGTCTATACTGTACTAGATATAGGCAGTAAATATTATACTCCAGTATAGTCTTCAAGTCTTCAATACACAAGGGGTCTTTAATTCAATAATTTAATTAAAAAAAAATAGGCAGAAGGCCTCCTCTTCTACAACTCTGTAAAAGTCTTATTACAGTGTGAACATTTCAAAGGCTTGTCGCCTGCAAATTTGAAAAGAAAGTAAAACATTTATCACATTGTGAAAACTTTAAAAGTTTGTTACCTGTATGAATATACATGTGTCTTTTCAAATAAGCAGAGAAATCAAATCGTTTATCACAATATTGTAGACATTTTGTTGCCTAGAAATTTATTGAGCCAACAAATAACATGTAAAAGTGTCTCTCACTAAACAATGTTCAACAGTGACACGTGAGCTGTATTCAAGGCTCCTTAAGGACATTGTAAAGCAGCGTGGAAAATATTTTGCATGATTATTTGCACCATGTAGAAGGTATCAAAAGGACGTCCATAAAACATTCAGATGTGACTTGCACAATTAAGCCAAGGCGTCTTTAAAACAATCGTCCATTTACAAACTACGTTTCACTGAGAGAAGTCTTAAAATTTCTTTCAATTAAAGCAAAACGCGCGCGCTTTATCCCTTTTTTTTTAAAGCTGACGTGGTAGGCTTTTGACTAGTATGCAACCATTTAATGACCATCGCGCAACTAATGCAACAGGTTAAGGAGGTTAAAAGTGCGACAATCAACAAGTGCTCGGGTGGCGTTTTCTCATTGGGAAATAATGCTAAAATATGTCTGTCGACTCTGCCATCAGACTTTCAGCAAAGTCCACGTGGAGACTATACAGGAGATCAACAGGGAGGTGATCCAAGCGCTCGGGCTTTCTTTGGTGAGAAAGAGACCATAAAGCGCATGTGTTGGTTACAAAAATGGGTTATCAGTTTGTTCTGGGATTATTAAACCTCAATAAATAATTTTCCAGTTAATAAACAAATTTAATAAGCAGGTTTGATGAACAACAAATTTGGAATTTATTTAGCCAGCAGATAGTGCTGTAAAATCCCGCCAAAATATGAAAGGTGCATGAACCCTAGTTACCAGTTAAACCTTCAAAGAGGGACACACCTGTATGACAGGTATTCATCATGTGTCTCAAGGACATACCTACTATGCACTTTTCAACCTTTCATTGGAGGGTACTGGGGAGTACTATAATACAGACATACAAAGAACAATCATGGGAGCTACTATTTTCTTTCGTTTCATAGCATTTTATTCTGCACAGTGTATATAAGCTTCTTTTCTAGGATTTGTCCGTGACCGCCGAACCAGTAGCTTGCCGAGACTGCCTGACGACTTTGGAGGATATGTTCAAGTTCAAATCGAAATGCATCTATATCGAAGATTACTTAACACCGTTCATGGAGAAAGGTGATAAACTCGACTTGAAAACCATCCATCCACAAATGGTAAATGCTAAGGATGACCCTAAGAAGATAGTTTGTCGGTTATGTTTTGCAGCCACCAATGATGCGAACATGTTAAACGAAAGCGAGAGGAACTCCTTCCTCTGGCTCTTTCCAGAAATCGTAAGTGAAATCCATACTATTTCTGTTTTTCTTATTATTGTAAAAGGTGGTCTAAAAGGTTACTGAATTGTATTATATTTATCTATATTTTTTTCGGAAATTAAGAGAAACAACCCCCCTTTTATAAAGATAAAATCCCAGAGCTCTGTATAAGTCAGTTCTGAACAGTTTTATAATTATATATCATAAATGTAAATAATAACATATAACTTCAGATATATTGGTGCTAATACGTTTTGTTCCTGTTATCGTTATTGTAGAATTTAACACAGACGAGCACCAAACATATCTGTGGGTCCTGCCACAAGTCCCTCAGGAAGTATTTCGAATTCGCCTCGTTTTGCATAAAGAACGAAGAAGAAAACATCAAGCACTACTTCGAATCAGTGAAAAACACCGAAAAAGTCAACGAATCTCTTAGGTACCCAGCACATGCAATTAGAAAAAGTATTTGTATTTCATAAATGGCAATATATATGAATAGTTGTTACATTGCATGGAAGATTTGAAATTATTACGAGCAAGTTGAGTAATAGGTATTGAGCAACGTGACATACGAATACTCTTTTCCTTGAGCGCATCTAACCCATGTTTTATTAACTTTTCAATTTCAGAAAAAGCGACAAATGCACATACAAAGCATACCAGAAAACCTCGGTCCAGAAAGTTCACATGAAGTTAAATTTAGACCAAAACGGATATTATGAATGTCAAACGTGTGATTACGTCACGAACACAAAGGCTGCGTTACAACTACACCAGAAGGAAACGCATGATGTCTATAATGTGAGGAAGAAGTACAAATGCGAGAAGTGCGACTACAGCACGAACAGCAAAACCTATATGAAAACGGTACATGTGCTGACCCACCAGTCCACCTATGAAACTTATCAGTGCCCAGAGTGTCCCCTCAAAACGAAGTACCTTTCAAGCCTGAACAAGCACATAAACACGAAACACTCTGATCAAAAGCTCTATTGCTTCAACTGTCCATTCCAGACTATCCACAAGATATCACTGGTGAGGCATATGAAGATTCATCAGCGGGGTGAGAAGTTATTCAAGTGCGATAAGTGTGATTTCAGTACCTACAATAAGTACACCATGGTTACCCATTTGGAGACACACGGTCCTGATTACCGTTTTCAATGTAACAAGTGCAGTTTCAAATCGAAACTGCCTTTAGATCAGCACGTTTGTCGAGTGAGGAAGAAAAGGTCGCACATATGCGATATATGTGGGAAGAAGTATGACTCAGGTCACAGTTTTAGACTGCACAAAATGAGGGACCACGATGAAGACAAGGCAAATTACCACCAGTGCCCCCACTGTGACTACCGCACCTTTTACAAAAAACACATCAACAAACATTATAAGTTACATACCAATCCAGACAAGAACGTGTACAAATGCAACAAGTGCTCGTTGCTAACCTACTCATCCTACCATCTCAAAAATCATTTGGTGAAGGACCACCAGCTGGAGGAGGACTTCGACTTCGACCCTAGCTTACACTTGTACATGAAACACTTTCGTATGAGCACCCTCAAATGTACCAAATGCAGTTTCACAAGCGTCAGGGAGAAGACGATGAGGGCTCACGAGAGGGCTCACCTCACGTTTCCTTTCGCTTGCAAGCAGTGCCCTTATCGCACCGACACGGCCAAAAAATTGGACAGCCACAGAGTGAACCAT
Source organism: Cryptocephalus primarius (assembly GCA_963576515.1). Classification (NCBI taxonomy): domain Eukaryota; kingdom Metazoa; phylum Arthropoda; class Insecta; order Coleoptera; family Chrysomelidae; genus Cryptocephalus; species Cryptocephalus primarius. Next base: position 892,322 of record OY754949.1, on the reverse strand, counting down.
TTCCCTCAGAGGTTCAAGTGTCCACACTGCGATTACAAGGCGAAGGTGAAGTGTGTGATGAAATTACACATGCGGAAACACGACAAACACACGGAGACGTACAAGTGCGCCCATTGCCCATTCGAGAGCAAATGGAAGGTCAGCCTGAGTAACCACATGAACATCCACCTGAAGAAGATGTTCAAGTGTAGGTACTGTGACTTTGAGACAGTGCACAAGAAGAGCCAGCTGAGCCACGAGGCGAACGTCCATAGAAAGGACGATCACCCAGAGTACAAGTGCGACTTGTGCGAGTTCACGACCAAAATCAAAGCTTCGATAATCTCACACCAGCTGGTGCACAAGGACCCTTCCGAGATGAAGATGTTCAAATGCGACGAGTGCCCCTTCGAAACGAAGTACAAGCGCAGCCTCCGCAACCACATCCGGGACCTGCACATGAAAGTGGCGAAGATACCCGAGAAAGAGAACGACTCGGATTCCGAGTGCGAGGAATCGTTCGAATGCCACATTTGCTCATTCAAGACGAAGAAAAAGAGTTACCTCGCCAGACACATCGCCAAACACACGAATGACAGGAGATTCAAGTGCCGCTTCTGTTCTTACGTGAGCAAGACGAAGGCCGCCTTGAAAGCGCACAACAAGACCCATCGGGTTTACTCCGAGGAGGAGCTGTCCAAGTGCCCTCACTGCGACTTCAAGAGCAAGTATCCGAGGAGCCTGAAGAATCATATTAGCAATAAACATGAGTCTTGGGAGGTCGTTGAGGAGGAGGATCACAAGAAAGTGGTGTCGTTGAATGCATGAAGTAAGCTACTATTCATTCATCGTCTTAATTAGGTATAAGGTTTCATTGGTTGGTGATGTTATAAGATGAAGTCTTTTTTTCGCATATTCGTTTACTTTTACTTTTTACATCTGTAATGAAATACCATTTTTGTATCTATGTATTGTTTTAGATGAATATTTGTTAAACATATTAATACTATTTTTACATTGTTGTACTTTTACACTTGTATGTATGTTTTTGACATGCAATCACTGCTATGAAGCTGTTTTTACTTTAACTGTTCATCACGTTACAAGGAGGTTTGTGTTCTATTCATTAAATTGATCAATAATAGGAGTCGTTTCAATAATCGATTATTGTGTAATGACCTGTACAACACACGCTCTATTTCTTCATAACACCTCTTCTTCGATTATAACGTCGACCGAACGTTCCTCTTCAAATTTCCTGGATGGTAGTATCTCCTTGTTACTCCTTAATTCCTTAGGTTTAGGAGAAAAATTTGAATAACCTCCGTTTTCTCATTAAGGAGTGATACTCGATATCTTTGTCACCATGGGCTGTATGATACTCAGAATCTGATACTACTCCTTTCCGAACAACTTTTTGATTATAGGGAGGTCTTCAATGTCGATAAAAGGTTCATGACTGACCTTCTTTGACAATAACTTCTCTAGGATACTCTCAGATTTCTTCGGTGTATCTGGAAAATTTGAGCAACCCGGTAATGCTTGGCTTTCAATGGAGACTCCACCAAACACTTGTAGATTTGAATTTGGTGTCTTCTCCTGCAACGTTTGTTCTCTCATTAAGGGATGATACTCGATATCTTTGTCACTATATACTGTATGATGATTAGAATTTAATACTACCTCTTCTAATATAAGGTGGTCTTCAATGTTGATCAAAGGTTCCTCACTGACTTTATTGAATGGCCCCACCTCCTCGTTTCTTCTACAGTTCTTAGGTTTAGGAGGAAAATTTGAATAATCTGATATCTCTTGCAACGTGTGTTTTTTCATTAAGGAATGATACCCGATGTCTTTGTCACCATGGGCTGTATAATAATCCGAATCTGACACTACTTCTTTCTGAGCAACTCTTTTGATTATAGGGAGGTCTTCAATGTCAATAAAAGGTTCGTGATTAACCTTCCCTGACAGTAACTTCTCCAGGATACTCTCAGACTTCTTTGGTGCATCTGGAAAAGTTGAGCAACCTGGTAATGCTTGGCTTTCAATGACAACTCCACCTGACACTCGTAGATTTGAATTTGGTGTCTTCTCCTGCAATGTTTGTTCTCTCATTAAGGGATGATACTCGATATCTTTGTCACCATATACTGTATGATGATGAGAATTCAATACTACCTCCTCTTCTATTATAAGGTGGTCTTCAATGTTGATGAAAGGTTCCTCATTGACTTTTTTGAATGGTCCTACCTCCTCGTTTCTCCTACAATTCTTAGGTTTATGGGGAAAATTTGAATAATCTGGTATCTCTTGCAACATTTGTTTTCTCACTAAGGAATGATACCCGATATCTTTATCACCATGGGCTGTATAAGAATCCGAATCTGACACTACCCTTTTCTGACCAACTTTTTTGATTGTAGGGAGGTCTTCAATGTCAATAAAAGGTTCGTGATTAACCTTCCCTAACAATAACTTTTCCAGGATACTCTCAGACTTCTTTGGTATATCCAGAAAATTTGAGCAACCTGGTAATGCTTGGCTTTCAATGACAACTCCACCTGACACTCGTAGATTTGAATTTGGTGTCTTCTCCTGTTGTTTGGTGTCTACCTCTTCTTTGATTATAAGGTGGTCTTCAATGTTGATCAAAGATTCCTCATTGATTTTCTTGAATAGCCATATATCCTCGTTCCTTGTAAACTTCTTAGGTTTATCCGGAAAATTTGAACAACCTGGTAGTGCTTGGCTTTCAGTGTCGACTCCACCTGACACTGTTATATAATTCGAATTTGGTTTCTCCAGTTGCAACATGTGTTCCCTCATTAAGGAATGATACTCAATACCTTTGTCTTCATGGGGTGTATGATAATCAGAATTTGACACTACAGTTCCTCTCCAAAATTCTTCTTCGATTATAAGGTGGTCTTCAATGTCGATCAAAGCTTCCTCGCTGACCTTCCTGGATGGTAGTGTTTCCTCGTTAAACTTGCTAGGTGTATCCAGAAAATTTGAGCAGCCTGGTAGCGCTCCACATTCAAAGACAACTCCACTTGACGTTGTAGGATAATTCGGATCTGATTCTTCCTTTTGTTCTCTCATTAAGGGATGGTACTCAATGTCGATCGAAGGTTCATCTTTGACATGGCTGCCAGGCAATGTCTCGTCTATTATGGACGCGTGAATCATACACCTCTCAACACATTGCCTGCAAATGTTCTTGTGAGATGTTACGATCGGTTTCTGAAAGAAAAGTTATAATCAAGTTATAATTTGTACCTCTGAACTAGTTATTGAAAATATATTCCGGTAATATGTAAAAATTGTCCAATTGTCCAATCCCGACATTCAATAAGAGGAAGATACAAAGAAATTATATTATGCGAAACTCACTTCTGCGCTAATCATTTTCCAGAAGCGCCACAACTCCTCAAATGTTTGATTTAGCGCTATTTGCAAGCAACAATCGCAGGTCCCCGCATTCATATCCATATTCATGATAAAATGCAGGCAGGAGCACTTCGATTATTAACACTAACCGAACACATCAACATTTTGATCGCAAAAACGCAATGTGCAGAAGAATGCGGCTTAGTCATCAAAATTTGAGACAGTGACCTGTTTAAACAGGATGGAATCAGGTTCAACTGGTTTAAATTTCAAGTATATCCACACATGCCCTACCATTAATGGGGCAAATTGGTAAATCCCTGAGTAAGTACTGGATATCCCCGAGATAAAGCCAAAAATTCATGTGGTTCATGCACTCGAGTCTATGCTTTTATCTATGGTCTATGCACTCGAGACCACCACTGAACACGTGTCTTTGACGTAGCCATCATAGGTAGCCATAACCTCACTTACGACACATCACGAGCGATGTATGTTTATCAACAATTCAGTATTATTTCTGTCGTAGGATGGGAAATACGGGATCCTGGAAACTGATCGCGAGCACGTAACAAGGATGAGAACGCCGTCATTTTCCGAGACGTTTCTACTCTTCCTTCTGACGTTTTCAGCCTCGTGCGCCACCCTCAACCCAGTGATCCTCATACCGGGCGACGGGGGCTCCCAGCTGGAGGCGCGTCTGAACAAACCGAGCGTCGTGCACTACATCTGCCAGAAGACGACCAAGGACTACTTTAACGTGTGGCTAAACTTGGAACTGCTCGTGCCCATCGTCATCGACTGTTGGATAGATAATGTGAAGTTGATCTATGACAACATGACCAGGACCAGCAGAAACAACGACGGTGTGGAGATAAGGGTGCCCGGCTGGGGGTACACGGAGCCGGTCGAATGGCTGGACCCGAGTCACGCGTCTGCCGGTTGCTATTACTATGACATCGCTACGACGCTGACTAGGATGGGGCACACGAGGAACGTGACTATCAGGGGGGCGCCGTACGACTTCAGGAGAGCGCCGAGTAAGTTCCCTGAAGTTACCCTGATTTAATTACAGTTGCAACACAGTCAAAAAGTAGTATAATATAGAAGTACCATTATGATATGAGAACTATAGGTTCAGAATTAAAGATATAACCAGCTTCTTTAGTCAAAGGTCTCGTATTTGAACCCAAAGATAAACACTATTGATAAGAGCCATTTTAATTGAAAACAAAAAACAAGTTTGTTAGTTATTATTGGGGTATTAATTAATTTTTACCTCTAACACTGATTGGGCGGATGGAATAACCATACTATTCTTTTCCTGAAATAAAATGTTATTTTTTGGTACACAATAGAAAAATGGGTAGAAGGAACAAAAACCGGAGTCGTACTTTTAGATTCGACCTGTGAGGTCATCATCAGACCACAAGCAATAAAAAAGCAGCCTATCGTTTCAATAAAAAAGATGTTTACTACAAAATAAATCATCACTAAAAGGGTTCGCAATGAATGATTTCCTTTTTGATTTCTCATAGATGAAAATGGCGACTTCTTCATCAGACTGAAGCAGTTGGTTGAAGACACCTATGCTCAAAATAACAACACCCCCGTGATATTGATTGCGCATTCCATGGGGGGCCCCATGACACTTTTCTTCCTCAACAGTCAATGCCAGTCTTGGAAAGATAAGTACATCAAGAGTTTAGTCACATTGAGCGGCGTATGGGGTGGATCCATGAAGGCTATTAAAGTATACGCTATAGGTAAGGAGTTGCTTGTGTTATCATTAGAATTACTTATAAGCACGTTAGGTAAGCGGAAAACGTTTTTTACTCGTTAAAAATCCTTTTCAAAATCGTTAAGCAATTTCAAATGTAGAAATATGTGAGTAATCACTAAATGTATTGATAAGTGATAGTAGTTCATTACTTTATTATTTCTATGGGAGCGAGGGGGGTTAAAACACAATTTCAAAAAGCTTATCTGACATCAAAAGAATAAAATTAGGACAATCCAAAAAAAAATTGGGTGAACCCAAGCAGTTTAACACAGTGACATCAAATTGTATTTACCTCAAATCACTTCGGTTGTTAATCATTATTTACTCATCTTTATCAATATTACCCCTCCTGTCAACTGAAATAAAATATTGACTCACACTTTCTATAATCTTTTATACAAAGTTATATCAATATTGCATTAAAATTTAAAACAATTCCCTTCTACAATTTTCCAGGCGACAATCTGGGTTCGTACATGCTGAGCGAGAGCACGATGAGGCAGGAGCAGATTACTATGCCCAGCCTGGCCTGGTTGTTACCTTCCAGGTTGTTCTGGAAGTCTGACGAGGTGCTAGTGCAGACCAGCAAGATGAACTACACTTTGGGTAACTTAAAGGAGTTCTTCAGGTAATACAATTGTACATTTTTAAAAAGCAAAGTAACGTTCTGTTTAGGGGCATCGATTACATGAATGGCTGGGAGCTGAGGACGGATACGGAGCCCTACCAGCTGCACTTCAAGGCCCCCGGCGTCGAGGTGCATTGCTTGTACGGGACTAGCATACAGACGGTAGAAAAGTAAGTGGAAGATTTAGATTTTACGCGCGTACCTTTTTTTTTTGATAATGAACATAATTCATCGATCTAATTTGAATAAATTTCATATTTTCTCTTAAACTCAATGGTATTATGAGTTGTTGGCCGATTTAAGAATTTCAAGTAAGCGTGTATTTTCTCGTTAGGTTGATTTATGACAATGGTACATGGTTGGACGGCTACCCAAAGCTCCAGATGGGCGATGGGGATGGTACTGTCAATCGGAGGTCCCTCGAGGGGTGTCTGCATTGGAGGCAGCTCCAGAAGCAGAAAGTTTACAGCAAGGAGCTGCCGAATGTGGAGCACCTCAAAATATTACATGACAAAAGCACCCTCGCTTACATATCTGGCCTAATCGAGGGCTACGCTCGTAAACCCAGAGACAAGACCGTCGATTGATTATTCAGTATTTGTTAATTGGGTTTTTAAAGTTCGTACTCGTTATATTTAAGAAAAGTTGCCTGTTAGATAGCGCTAATTAGGGCGATAACCTAGGAAAAAAACTATTTATTTCTTATCTGTGATATTTCCGCCATCATTAAATTTTTAATTTAGCTCTCTGGTCTTGGATATAATAGTTGGCGACGTCCTTAGAAAATAATGACTGATATCCTAGGACTGGATAGTAAAGGCAATAACAATGCAAAAACTTCTATTCTATTCTATTCTATTCTAGGCAGAAACAAGTTCATAAGAATTCAGCAATACTAAAGAGAAAGCAAGAATTTTGTTACTTTTATTGGTATCAAATTAACTTGATCATATGATGACTACTTCCCCAATTTGAATCAGAAGTTGAATATTGAATATTGAAAGTACACATGCTTTACTATCCAATCCTCACTTGCATCTGTTTTGATAAACATGAGATTAGATTTTATTAAGGGATATTTCGATTTGTAATGTAAGTGTAAGGTATAAATACCCTTATTGAGATTATTTCTAATTTATTTCAAAGTGTGCAAAATCAGCTTCCACCTAGTCCTTCCTTTGTGTTGTAAAATATTGTGATATATATACATAAAAAATAAAATATATTAAATATAGTTTGGTATATCATTTCTTGTATTACACTTAATGGTTTTACATAAAGTATTTTATGAGATAACAACACTTTGTACAGTCTAAATGCTCCGGTAACAACTAGAAGACTTGCTCCTTTTTGATTTTGCATCCCTTCGAGCCTCTAAGAGAGCAGCGCTTTTTACCAAAACTATATGTATACACTTTAATCCAACGAACATAAACTCAGTAACCATTACAATAGAAAAGAATAAATAAAAAGTATATGTTTATAGGCAAAACAACAAGTGCACTGCTATAATACATATTTTCATAATACAAAAATACCTATCCAGATTTAGAAAATTGTATAAAACCGTTTGTGGGTGAGCGTCCGAATCGGCGCTGGGACCAGTAAATGTCATGTGGCGAAATAACTGGAACCAACGTATCATTTAGTCAGGCAAACGAGCATTACGTTGAATGACGATTAATCAATGAGAGTACCATTTGATCGAATGGAAATTAATCAAAAGCTAGGTGTCACAAGAGATTCTCCCATCGCTATTGGGCATTTGTGCTTTCGACTAACTGTTTTTGATTAATTTGCCTATGCATGCGATGCGATAGATGCGAAATCTACTCTAACCTACGACATACCTTATGAAAGGGTACCTGCCCTCCGTCATCCGCAGGTAGTAGATGTAGCCGATGAGGACAGTGGCGGCGGCGAAGAGCAGCCCGTACCTGTTCCTGCAGTTGAAGATCAGCCAGGCCGGCACGTTCATTCGCCTCCACACGCCGCCCCTGCTCTTGTCCCTCAGATTCTGCGCGAGCTGCATATCCCGCAGGCGCTGCTCCCGCCTTGGGGGAAAAACAGAGCAAAACGGTAACAACGATCGGGCTTGTTTTCTTACTGAGAATGTAAGGCTCTTAATAGAAACTTAAAAGTAGAAGGCGCTGCTTTGACATTCTCTGATATCTCTTAAAGCATGTACGTATCATTTCAACCACAAGGGAAAAAAGTCATGTTTATGCTAGTCTTGAAAAGTGAAATGATTTATGAAAAAGTCCTTAAGGATGTTTGGGTAAGTACCATAATAGAATTTATTTGCTTTGAAGGCCACTGGTGGTGTGGGAATTTGCAGATACCTTTTACGACTCCCCTAAGCAACAATACATTTCCTCTTTGACCTGAGAAGTCATTTCAATTTTCACTAGATAAAGCATAATAAACACAGGCAGATGTTTCTCGTCGTCGCTTTCTCATGGGCTCTTTTGAACCTGCCTAATGTTGCAAACATAGGAAAGGTGTTAGAGAGAAGTAAAGGAAATGTGCAGTAAGTTTATTGAAATAAGCAAAAACAGTAACAAAAATAGAAAAGAAAACAGAATCAGTGCAGCTACCACACTAGTTATACTTGTGCTTACACCTGCCAAGAAACAAAGAACTAAGCAACAAGAAATAGAAGCGAAAGGTGAACAACTGCTTGATAAACACAAACGCCTTGTGCAAGTAGCTAAGCAACCCAAAAATTACGTACTCTTTCTGCAGCCTGATCTTCACCAGGGGCTCCAGCGTCTCCGGCGGGTACTTCTTGTGGTACCTCGACGCCTCCTCGAGTATCACCTCGAAGTCCAGGTCGTCCGGTATGCGCGACAGCAGGCAGTGGATACTCGCCATGTCGCAGCTCTCGGAGAACACCTCGTCCCTCCTGTAGACAGTCAGCGCGGTCGCGACGTACAACGGCATCTCGGCCGGCGAGGCCAGGAAGAAATCGTATAGCCGTACCACGTCTTTGTACTGGTTCAGGGAGTGGCCGAACCACGTGAGGTACCACGGCAGGGCGAACATCGTCCCCACCTCGGCTCTAGAGAGAGAAACTATCAATGTAAAAGAGGGAAATCAATAATTTAACAACAGCAACTAAAGCTGGAACTCACATGTATGTCACAAGAAGAACCGTAAATAATAATAATAAAGGTACCTTATTGGAATATACTTAATTTATATTTTATACATGCTGATTATTATGCCATCGATGAGATTGACTGCCATACAAAAATATACTGTACTTAATAAGTCAATTAGAATAAATTAATTTATTCACCTGTCCATGAACTTATGGAGTTCCGGGTCCACTTTAGAAAGCAGCGCGTAGATGTAGTTCAGTTTGTAGGAAGTTTCCTCCATCGTAGGCTCCATGCAGCCTCGTAAGTGGTTAGTACTGAGTACTTCCATTATCCTAAATGCAACGTTCTCTCCTACTACTAGAAGGAAAGTAACAGCGACATCGTGATATCCCTACAAAAATAGAATTTAATATTCACACACACACAGCACCGAGTGTTTATACTTAAATAATACTGTTAATAAGTAAAGAAAGATTCAGTGTCTCAAAGAGGGAACATAAAATCGTTGAAGGAATTCTTTTACTGGGACAATTTAGGGTTTAAACATGCGCTTTACCTGGTAATACCTCAAGTGAGGATACTTCATAATAACTCTCAGTATTAGGACAGTAAGCTGATCCTGCAGGGCGACACGCTGCTTATATGGAATGCCTGGCGGGAACCTTTTTAGGGAGCGATTGACGTCCAGGACGACCTGCTGGTATTCCTGATGTATGGACAGTTCCTCCAATGAAGGGACTTTCTCGTTAGGGTCCGGGTCGAGCTCGAGGAGTAACGGCCAGACTTTGCATCTCAGATCATCTAAGGAAAGTAGAAGATCAAAATTTGGTCTCGTCTAGATGGACGACGGTTTTACCTGCGACTAAGCCGTAAGGGGTGAGGGAGAGCATCTGCCAAGTCTTCAGTGGGGTGTTCTTGTCTTTCAGGGCCTCTTCGATTACTGTCCTCTTGGTAGCTTCCTCCACAGTTTCCAAAGCTGACGTAACACCAGATTAAATGTTTGCAAGAAGGGATTACAGCCTTACCTTTATCGAATTTCAATTCGGATCTGGTGTCTTCAATATCATCATCATCATCATCGCAGCCGTTCGTGGACCTTTTGTCCGAAAACGAGCCGTTGTTGAGAAGGGAATAAGTTTCTTCATCTATACTGTTAATTTCGTCTTCAAAGTTTTCCATAATCGTTGCTTATCGGAATCGTTTTATATTTTCGGCATATCTAATAATTGGTAAAAAATACTTGACGCTATCTGACACAGAACACCCGACTATGACAAATATATCAATGTCATCCAGAGAATACAAAGAGAGGAAGGTTTGCACGAATTAACACGCGTGCGTGAGTCAGAAAATAATATTTAAATTTTGAAAAAAGTATTTGAAACTCTAGCCTGTCCTTAGTATACTTTAAAATTTGGCTGTAATTTGTATCTTTCAATCTAGGTAGTGTTGGTTTTTTCCATTTTAAATTCGACGACTCGACCAACGCGATTTAAATCCAACTTCAAGTTCTGCCAGTGGGAACCCCCACCTGTACACACCTGTTAATTATATTAAAGCAACTTAGTTACTGAGCGTTCGTCGGACAACCTACAAATCATAAGTACAAGGACATTCATTATCAGGGGCAACTCACATTACAAAAAATCGGTACCTAATCAAATGTTTATAATAGTTCCCTTATCGTTTTACAGATAAGGCGCAGCATTAATTTCCTAGATGATCCAGTTCAAATTAACATGTCAATAAACCTTGTCCGCAACAACCTCCTAAACATCTTAAGATGGAGAAGGGATCTAAGGTATACGAGCACCGCAGCTCACACTTTAAAAGTCGCAGAAAGGATAAAGCGGACGAGACAAGAGGCGCTCTTGGGCGGCGGGCAGAAGAGAATAGATCAACAACATAAAAAGGTAAAATGGGATTACAATCCAACAAGTAACTCAGTACTCAGTGTATTACAATTTGAACAAGCATATGTGTAGACTATTTCTTACCCAGGGAAAGCTGACGGCTAGGGAGAGGGTCCTCCTGTTCTGCGACGACGACAGCTTCGTCGAGTACGACATGTTCGTGGAGCACACCTGCATCGATTTCGGTATGGAGAAGCAGAAGTTCCCCGGGGACTCGGTCGTCACGGGGCATGGCCTCGTCAACGGCAGGCCCGTGTACGTCTTCAGCCAGGACTTCACCGTGTTCGGCGGCAGCCTATCGAGCGTCCACGCGAAGAAGATATGCAAGATAATGGATCAGGCGATACTCGTCGGAGCGCCCGTCGTCGGGCTCAACGACTCGGGCGGCGCTCGGATACAGGAGGGTGTCGCCTCGCTCGCTGGCTACGCAGATATATTTCAGAGGAATGTGCTCGCCTCTGGAGTGATCCCACAGGTAAAATGGGACGAAGGGTACAGAATGTCGGAGTGAGTTACTTTCTTTGTGTAGATTTCGCTCATAATGGGCCCCTGCGCCGGCGGTGCTGTCTACTCACCTGCGATCACCGACTTCACATTCATGGTGGAGGACACCTCGTACCTTTTTATTACTGGACCTGATGTAGTGAAGGCAAGCTGTGGTAGAAGTAGTAAGACAATCCATTATTCCTTTTAGGTGCGGGAAATTTCATTGCTCTCATTGTTTTGTTGTGCATTTATTAGGTTTACGCAGGATTGTCTTGCTCTATGCCCAAGTGTTGATCATTTCTCTGTGATACATAGTGGCTTGTTAACAATGTGTGATACTTTATTGCATGGTATAGAGTATTATTCTATCTGCTCTACATTTCAGTCTATAACTAACGAAGATGTCAGCCAGCAGGAGTTGGGAGGCGCCAAAACTCACACGACAATCTCCGGAGTTGCTCACAACTCCTTTAACAACGACGTTGACGCCTTACTACAACTCAGGAACTTCATGGGTTTCCTGCCACAGTCCAATAAGCACCCGGCGCCTATCCGGGAATGCCACGACTCGTGGTAAATGATTTAAATGATCTCAATATTACAGCAATTGTACGTGCAATAATGCAATGATCTTCCTCGCAGGAAGGTTGGGTTATACAAGTTGCCCTTTAAGTTGTCTTCGATTATATTCACATTTGGAATATTTTAATTTGTTGTGTTGTTTCAGTCATTTAGATGTACCGGCCCTGGACACAGTAATCCCACCGTCCACCACAACCCCCTACGACATGCTGGACGTCGTGCTGGGCATAGTAGACGAGAGGGATTTCTTTGAGATAATGCCCAAATACGCCAAGAACATAATCACTGGCTTCGGAAGGATGAACGGAAGGACCGTTGGTATAGTTGGGAACCAGCCTAAAGTAGCGGCAGGTATAGTAACCAATACGTCTCAGATGGTGCTAACAATAATACGATTTGCCTTGATGTGAAGCACACTAATTCAGGCACGAAATTACAAAGGAAAAAATTACGGTATCGGGTGTAGAATATGTGGGGTGTAGAAAACCAGAGAATAGAGGTGTGTAGATTCTTCCATACGACCATTAGATTCTCTAATTTTGCCCTATAGTAATAGTTGCTGTTTTGTTTTCAGGATGTTTGGACATAAACGCTTCGGTGAAGGCGGCTAGGTTCGTGAGGTTCTGCGACGCCTTCAACATCCCCATTATAACTCTCGTGGACGTCCCGGGGTTCTTACCGGGAGTCACACAGGAACACAACGGGATAATCCGGCACGGGGCGAAGTTGCTCTATGCTTATGCCGAGGCCACCGTACCTAAACTAACAGTAATAACAAGGAAAGTAAGTAGCATGAACACCACGTCCTTAGCACTAAAATACTTATCACACTAACGTGTTGGTGCTATGTGTATGAGCAATTTAAAATGGAAAGTCATATTAACTTTAATATTTTGATGGTTAGATTGTATTTTTTAGGGGTATGGAGGTGCTTACGATGTGATGTCCTCCAAGCACTTGAGGGGCGATATCAATTATTGCTGGCCCTCGGCCGAAGTGGCTGTCATGGGGGCGAAAGGTGCAGTCACTATACTGTATAGAGGGAAAAGTGATATCGAACAGAGGGAGGCGGAGTACATCGACAAATTCGGGAGCCCCTTCCCGGCAGCTCAAAGAGGTAAACAGGAGCATTAAAGGAAAATTACAAAGCACGGGTTTTGAAGCACTAGTGCGGTGATCAAATATTTCAGTACCCTTAAATTTCATGACCTGAGATAAAGTAATACTTTGGTCATTGTGTTTTCTTTCAAGGTTTCATCGATGATATTATCGAGCCGAAGACGACTAGATGGAGGTTGTGCAGGGATTTGGATTTACTAGCGACGAAGAAACTGGAGAACCCGCCAAAGAAGCACGGCAACATACCGTTGTAGGGATGGAACAAAACATACCGTTTTCTATACTTTCAGTCTTATTTAACAACTTACAACAATGTTTTATTACAATTTACAATAGAAGCAAATAAAACTTAATAACATCGTGTTAGAAGAATTAGTGTAAAATATTATTATCGGTCCTTCCTCTGGGGTGCAAATTCTCGTGGTCGACAACATAAAAAACCCTACAAGATCGTTAGGCCACAAAAACAAATTACCCTACAAACTAGACTTCTACCATATACAATATATTATCAATATGTATCACATTGGGAATTTACAATATTTTTTTACTCTCTCTTACGCGTATGAACCATTACACGAGGGTGTTGCTGCGATCTATCTCAGAAATAGCGAATAATAATTAACAGCAATGGATACTTCTGTAAAACCAGAACACTCGGTGGCGATACTGACTTTCCCTCAGTATCGATTACAGTTACAATGAGGCTTAACTAACGTACACATCTTACTACTCGATAAACAACGAACATATAAAAAAGAGAGGAAGATTAAATTAAGCTAAGATGAGGTGAAAAGCTCAGCGAACAAAATTGCCATATTTGCCACTTGAATAGAGACAGTTCAGTAACTCCACTTTAATGGAAATGTTTATTATTAGGTCTTGGTGGCGTCATTGCACATTGAGCATCATATTTAGTTCGTTCGATTAGAAGTTTTCACCAAATAAATTAGTAAAGTTCGATGAAACATCGACTCTCACAATGAGAGCTCGTAAGGTTAATTAACATTAATAATTGATAATAAATATTGGCAGATTTGTAGACTTTATGATAAGGAGTAGTACTACTATCACGTTACAAATCAACTTCTCCATATATAAATTCACAATTTAAAAACTCCGAATTGCTCAACACCGACTAAAATTTCTTCCATTTCATTTTTGGTCAACTATCTACATACCACATGTCTACAGTAGAGAGGCGATACGATTTTCTCAGTCACAACGATTAATATTAGTACTCTAAAAGCTGCGACTTTTACTAAGAATTTTGGTCTCTTCAGATTTTGGCAGCAGTAAACACAGTAAACATATATCATATCCAACAATGATCATTGAGACCTGTGGATGATGTCCATGCCAGATCAACAGGGAGATCAGGGTGAGCGGAATTTGAGAAATCAAGGCGGGGTACATAACAACGATGGAGACGTCAAGTCAGAGAGATACACATTAGAGATACGAGCACCTGCTCCTAGGGTCGTTTGTGCTGCCTCAAATACACGTTCCAATTGTATGTGAGCAAGCGGGATCGGTGCCCGTTCTCTCTCTGTCTCGCTCTCCATCGTTCCCGTCCTCTGAACGTACAATTTCTGTAAAATGGTCCCAACTGGGGAGCGTTCGAGAACCCGACCGACCGGGAGGCCCCTTAGAGTATCGGCGGGAGGAACGTCCCGGAGTCGTTGAGGTTCGAGTCGAGCTTATTGGCGACGCCCTCGTGGAAGGCCCTCGCCTCGAGGATCTTCGCCTTCACCTTGCTCTCCGTCGCCTTCTGGCGGCTTCTTCTCGAGGCGGTGCCGCCGGAGGTGCTGGAGGAGGAGTGACTGCTGCCGTTCGTCTCGTGGGAGACGTTCACCTCCGAGTGGGAGTGGCGCAGCTCCCCGACGCCGCCGGATTTGACCGAGCCCGAGAGGATCCACGGGTGGCGGAGCGCCTCGTCGGGGGCCATGCGCTTCTTCGGGTTCCAGCTGAAAACACAAGGGTATGAGAAACCAATAGGAAAGGATGTGGTTGCATTTCAAAAGGACGGAAGTTTCATTGCGGTCTTTACTCATATGATGAACTATTCTATGTCTGGACGTCTAAACCAAAAGGTCATTGTTCAGCAGATATTTGACAAGGACGTCTTCAAGATGGCTTATATATAAGGCTAAGGTGTGCTGTGGGCTATGGGTAAAGCCTTTATAAACATCTACTTAATTTTATCAGTTGAATCATTGACCGAGGGTTTGATCAGTTTCAATTTAGCTTGTGATGTGAGTTAGTCAGCAACTTAGGTCAGAAAAGTACTTCTGAAAGCTTCCTCCTTGGTAAACATCATTTTCACCAAAATTTAACATCGTAATGCGTGCCATAGAAGAAACAAAGTAAATAATTAATCTCAAAAAGTACAATAACGGCAGATCAAAGAAGTATCGTGCTGACTTTTGAAAAGACTTCTACAGTACTTCGCTTACATCTTGTCGATGTGGTGTTCAAATACTCACTTTAAACACTGAGAGATGAAATCAATGAAGATAAGATCATTGCACCTTAGGACCATGGAGAGGTTCTTCGAACCAGGTTTCCTCTTCCTCCCCTTGGAATTAGTGATGCACCGCGGGTTCCCTCTGGAATCTATAAACAAATCACTTAAAACGAACCCAGGTAGTAGTAACGAAGTGGCACTTACCAAAGAACAATCGTCTCCTGGTGGCAACAATGATAAGTTCCTCCGGCGGCGGTCCCAGCACTTCCATCAAACAAGCGAGCTGTTCCACTTCGTTCTCTCCGGGGAACAATGGATAACCGGTGTACAGCTCGGCAAGGATGCAACCTATGAAAACGATGTTGAAATGTGAACCGTTCAAAAAACAACCTGATTGCCTTACCTAAGCTCCACATGTCAATCGCAGTGCCATAGGTGAGCCCGAGTATGACCTCCGGGGACCTGTAGAACCTCGATTGAATGTAAGTGTAGACTCTTTGGTTCGAGTAGCAGGAGCTGCCAAAGTCGATCACCTTGATCGAGCTGCTCCCCCGCTGCTTCAAGAGGACGTTCTCCTAGAAAATGCCAATGATGTTAAGTCAGACTGTTTTCAAGTGAAACGGTGAACACCTTTTGGGTGTGAATAAAGGAAAGGGTTCTGGGCAAATACATTTTTAATTGCTAGTTCGGCTGTTTTTGTACTTCGTTTTTCCCAGAAAATCCTGGAGTACAGGAGTAGCAAATATCCTTGAAAAATATTTAAATAATTCCTGGGAATGCTGTATGAATCACGCTTTGTCTTTTTATAACCGTTTTCCTTTTGTGCGTTCATTCTTGGCAATGGTTCAGAGTTTGAATGATTTGCTTTTGTTACATTTCCTTTATTGAACCCTCCTGCTTAAATTTGAGGATGAATCTACATGAAGGTTTCAAGATTAACTGCTTTCAAAGGTTGCAGAACAATAGGGGTTAACACATTTCTAAATTAACAAGTTTGTTAACACTATCAACAGTTGAATGATACAGATTACATTGTTCCTTTTGTCTGTTTCGCTTATGTACATGTCGACACATATGTTCCTTAGTCTTCTCCCTGGTCTCTTAAATGGGAGATGTGCCTCACTGCCAGGCAACCAACAATACAAACATCGGTAAAAGTGTACTTATACTCTAACATGTAGGCTATTACATATAATCAGAAATGGCGTTACTGACTGTCTATAATGAGGAGCTGTTAAATTTCTCTACAAAGAGATAAAAGTTTAACGATAAACTCTATTACATTTCGATCTGGTGGAACTAATGAGATCAGATGGGCGTTGAAGAATCCGTTGTTATCTTTACGTCTTCCCCGACGTATTTTCATGTTTTAATCAGCGAGAAGTGAGCGATTAAACTCCTACGTCAATCAAGAGAGACGGCCTCGGTACTAATTCCGCACTCACAGGGTGTTTGACCTTTCGAAATACGATAGCCTGTCAGGGACTAATCAGCCGAAAGTGGAGGAGGAAAATACGAACCCTCTCATTAGCGAACTCGAAAGGGGTGGAGTTCTCTCCACCCCCTTCGAGCGGGATACGAAGCCCCAAAGAAAATTCCCAGATCCTTACCGGTTTGAGGTCGCAGTGTATGATGTTCTCCTTCTGCAACAGCCTCAGGCATTTAAGTAGAGAGTTCGCGAACCGCCTGATCAGGTTCAGGCTGAAGCCCTGGTAGTTGTTCTTCTTGATCAGCTCGTACAAGTTCAAGCTGGAAAATATAAAATCGGTACGGTTAGGGAATTTTAATGACCGATATTTTCCGATGGGGAATCACCACGAGGACCGACGCTCGTTTCCTGCGGCGCAACAATAAAAAGGAATCTCGTTCCTCAGGAAATCGCGCTTCCTCCGGCGGAAGTTCGAATGAGCTCTATCGGTAATTTGATAAATCGTAAGTGTACAGGGTGTTTCGATAACGGGTGTACGGATTCCGCAACCCCGAGGTAGAAATAGTAGACAATAAATCCAAAATAAATTTTGCTGCATAACTATTTTCGTTTTGTATTCAATACGGTATAGCACGCTTGATTTTCGCTCCAATTGAGTTTCACTCCGGCCAGGCTAATTGATCTTCTGACGAAAGACGTTTCAGGTAATTCATATGAAACGATTTCTAATCAGTTACGACGACTTTTACTTTTATGAGGCAGGTGCGCACCAGGCATTCCTCATACATTGGGTCTTGGGTAGAAATTAACTGTACTACCCATGTTCTGTGACCGAAGCTCAGCTCCGGGAGCCTTTCCCTTTAACCGATTCGTTACTCCTTTTACAACCGAGCCGTAAATAGAGCTCTAAAACGGAACATCGAGGCGAGTATAGACGGCCACATATAATAATAACACGAGGCTTTTATTACTTTTTGGTTTTACTTTACGACTTCCAAAATTACGCGGGAGAGAGCGACGTTTAACATTCCGTCGCTTCTGCTTACTTTATCGAAGAGGAAAAGCGACACATAGAGATAGCCTGTTTAAATTTAGCACATCAACTCCAATTCACTAACGTAAGGGTTGAAAATTCCGTTACCTGAGCAATTCGAAGCTGATGCACAGATGGTTCCTGAAGTAGAAATATTCCAGCATGTGGATGACGTTGTGGTTGCAGTCCTTGTCCTTCTTCCTGAGATGATCGAGTATCCTCACCTCGACGAGCGCCTGGTGGTGGAACCTCTTCTTGTTCCTTATGATCTTTATGGCGACGTGCTTGTTGGTCATGTGGTCGAGGGCTTTGATCACCTGACCGAAACTGCCCTTGCCTATTACCTCGAGGATCTCGTAGCGGTAGCAGATGTGGTCGTGGAGGACCTGGCGAAACGACATCGGGACATTAAAGAGAATATGGAGTTACTGAGGTGAGCTGTGGTCGAGTATCAAATTGTGAGATGAACAGGAGACGTGGTAACAGATTTTGTTGGAGTTAAGACGATTTTGGGCTTCATCGATATTGTATTCATTGGGATAACGAGCAACTTTTTTAGAGTTGAGGAAATGGAACAGATTTAATCTAACCAATAGTTTCAAAATGCGTTTATGCTTCAACAACACCATTAGAGAAGACGTGTTCAATAGATGTTTGGGTTTCAAGAAGAATATTTAGTATTTTAAGCCCTTAGGGGTAAAAATCATTGGAATTTTTGGTAACCACTCAGATTCTTCTAGAGAAGAAACTTTGAGGCGGTGATTAAGGTTCCATCGAACCAAAAGCTTCTAACCTTTTATCATTAAACCACTGGAACGTCTCATCTCCCCCAAGTTCAACCAAACTCTACATTCTAGTGAATATCTCAACAAAATACTCGTGACTTTCAATTCTCAAATGTGTAAAGCAGTTGTTATGAATTGGAAACAGAGGTGCTAGACGTTATTCGGCCACTGGATTTTTGGTTAGTCTTCTACGTTTCACTGAACGCATCAAGAAGATGTTAAATTAAGATAGAACGTTGCTTTGAAGCATACAGCTCGTTCGTTGAGTGTGTAGAAGATTAAATGGATTCAACTGGACTTTTGTTGAACATCTTACGAAATTTTTATCAGTTCTAAAGAGTCTGGTGAAGTTGGGTTAAGTATAATTGGACGATTAGACTAGTGGTTCGTCTTCTACATTCTACTGAACATCTCAGGGAATTTTTTTCATGATGCAGAATTGTTTTTAAGACTTGATGGTGATCATGTTGATTACCTCAAGGGAGTTTTGGATCTTTTGGGTTTTAAGTGAGTCGTTCAGTTCTATTACGTTTGGTGGTCACGAGCTGGGCTTCATTTGACCCAAAGCAAATAGCTTACCTTGTTGTAGCTTCCGCTGTCGTCGTCGTAGCCGCCGTTTTGGGATGCGCCATGCTCCCCTGGTATCTTGCAGGCGGAGAGACCTAAATACCAGATCTTGGAGTATTTTTCGATTTCAGTCTTTTCGTAATCAGACAGGCGGTTGCCGTATAAACGTAGAGCCTCTGAAAGAGAGATCAGACGTGATGAATGGAAAAAACCCGAGGATCTTACGTTAATTATCGTATCACTTTGGCGGAAACGTAGAAACCTAATTGCAAAACGCGCTGATGTAAAGAACATGGACGTTCAGCTTTCTAAGAATAAATCCTTACATAGAAATAAAGCCAGCGTCGGATGACAATAATTAACGCAGTTACTGAAATGTGTAACTCTCAAATCCCAGCAATTAAGCTAAACGCTGTTAAGTGGGTTAAACGAAGGAGGAAGGAAACAAACCGAAAACAAGGTCTCCGGGCTAATTAATTACCTGCTCGAAAAGTCGTTATAAACGAATATCTAATAAAAGTTTTTTCCTCGTCAACTGACAAAAAGTATCTATTACCCCATTACCGTTATTTATCGTTTCCTAAGGACATGTGCGGTATCTCCTACCTAACAGGTTATGCTAAACGTCCTATGAATATAAGGCGAAGAGTTAAACTCGGTTCGGCGTGACCGTTGATCCGGTGATTTACGGTTCCGCGGGCGGAAAAAGCGTGACAGCCCCGGCTGAAAAGTGAAAATCAAAATTTCATTCGAACACATCTCCTCTCTCGGTATATTCACACTTAACGCTCTGATAAGCACGGGAATTATTTTTTTAACACCTACCGCTGGGTGCAACGAGTGAGGACGAGTCAACTCCGACAAATCGACACGTAGGGAATTAAGCAACAGAGCTATGATTGGGTGAGGTCAGGTTTTAGTATCTTTGGGAAGATTGAATGGGTACTTTTGGGCATTGAGTAGGCATCCTTGAAGCAATTCATGGTTAGGCGAGGAACTGTTTTGGAGCCCTAAACCTGAGGAACCACAGGATACCACAGCACAAATCCTGGAAGAAACTTAAAGCCTACCCCTTCAAATTCACTCCACTAGATTTGAACTGTAAGCAAATCCGAAGCGGCCTTTTTGAGATTAAAATGCCAACTCTCGCCGTAGGAATTTAGCAGTTTCCATTGTTGCTGTTGCCGTTGTTGTTGTTGTTGTATCGTACATGACAGGAAGTGCCTGATTTGTGATTCAAATGGCGACGAGTACGTATTATAAATATTATCTTTGCGTGTGCGTGCATTGTGTGAAGAGAGAAGGGAAAAGTGAGTAAAAATTTAAAATAAACGCGAGAGCGTGGGCCCGATACACAGTGGAGCAGACCCTGAGAAGGACGCAAGAGGAACAATTTTCAGGAGGCGAAATTGGTATAACCAATTGGTATGAATTTTGAACCGATTCTAGCCAATGCAGCGCACGAATTTGGTCCTCATCACTCACGTGATTGGTTGCAATACCAACATCAGCTACCACTACCACATTTAATCCATGAAAAAACGATGCTGAAATAAGTCTGGAACGAATTCGAAGTTCCTATTGCACTCTGCTGGATCTGCCTGACCTGGAAAGTCCCAAAGTCCGTTAGCAACTCATTCTAGCAAATGTACCGAACAGAACTGGTCATGTGACTACTTCCAAGACATTTCATTGGTCAGGGATTGCTGGTCCTAGTAACACACTGGAAGTTGAACGAAAAATAAGTTTGGAACAAGTTCAGGAACTCCTGCTGAACGCACTGGTCAAACGTTCTGAATTCGGAACAGTTACCCATGACCAGTTTCAAGGCGTTCTATTGGTCAGAGCAATTTCTGGAGAAAAAAGGGATGCTGTTGAATCAAACAAGGTAATTCATTGGGCGAAATAAGTTCAAAACTTCTGTTAAACCTAAGGGTTGATTCACACTACTAGTACTATTGGTACTGACAAACTAGTCCTTAGTATCTAGTGGTTCTTAGTGGATTTGTTTTAGGATTCCAGGATATCGCCCCTGGTTCCCTAAGAACCCTCCATTTACCTGAGGGCGTCATGGGGAACCCGTTAGAGTCCTCCTTGTTGTTGTTGGTCAGCTCGTGCCCATTCCTGCTGGAATTGTTGTTGATCGCAGGGAAGGGGTCGACCGTTGTGGGGGACATCGGGGTGTTGGCCGTCGTCTTTATTTGTGGATGGTGGTGGTGATGGTTCAGGTTCAGCCTGGACGAGGACTTGCTCGTGTCGAGCAGCGGCAACTGGAAATTAAAAATTAATCAATCGATAACTCGCGGGGAAGGGGATCCGAGTTCACTTCACTTCGACTGATTGTATTTAGCAAAAGTATGGGCGTTAAAGTAGCAGTAATGTTTGGACGTCACATCAGGTCCAGCGATAACTGTCATAAGTTGTACAGGGAGCGATCGAAAACAATGGGAAATGTCTGCAAGTCGCTTGACACGTGATGGTAACCTACATATTAATTGAGTTAGCCATCATCGATGAAACCTTGCGCGTTTTCATATCACAGGGGCTCATTAGGAGGTATGTAAAACTGGCTCGTCTTGAAAGTTTGTTGTTGTTGTCGTTACTTCTTGAACTGTTGAGATAACGGCTGTGCCACAACCGCTTACTATGCGTGTGTTGTTTTTGTCTCATTTGTTTTATCAAAAGACGAATACTAACTTCCGCGTGATAACAGTGTTATCGGGTAAACAAGCGTTACTCACTGGTGAACCAGACAGGAGTAATTTTAAAAAAGGCTTCCTTACGTACCTTATCAGAAAGAAGATCAGACCGCATCATTTATAATTTTACAACCTTTACAACAGGAACATGCAAAGACATTTCGTCGGAAGGGTTAAATTTTTCCCTACACAAAATTTGAAACCATCACAACTGTGAAACAAGCACAGAAATTCAATAGCAGCAAATTTGAACCGCGAGCAACGATGGTTGAGAGCCATGTTGAACGAGAAAGATTTTGGCTAACAAACCTTATCTTAGTCGCCTTTTAATAGGCTTGTTTACATTCTCAGAAGGTCCCTTCTGGACACTTATATTCTCTCTTGCGGAGAAACTTCTGCTTACGGGTCGTGCGCAGCGACGCGCCTTATTGGCTGGCGAAAACTCCTCTATTGGTCAGAGGACGGGGAATTTATATCTAAGAAAGCTATTCTTGTCTCGATTTCAGTCAGTGGCAGGGCTGGACGTCAGGTGATGGGCTCGTAAAGGAGGTGAGTAAGCTCGGGGTCTTAGGATAACCTGCAGCCCTAAGGAAAACCCCGGGGCGACCCTGCCTTAAGCCTCTCGAAAATCGTCATCACGGTTTCAGTTCGCCACTTAAGTAGTTGTTCAGCCCTTTGGTGAATCCAAATAAGACACTTACGTCTCCGTGCAGGAAGGACGTCCTGGATATCCCGCTGTGGTAGGACGAGCTCATGAGCTTGCTGGAAGAGCTGGTCTGGCTGTGGTGGCGGCCGTGAGATCCATACTCGGAAGACGAGACGAGGTCCCTTCTGTTCTCCACGCTCTGTAACAAGAGACACGAGCATTATAGACCGTCTGCAGGTATGATAACAACGTCGCGTTACCGTCGGGTAAGTAAGAGTCGCTTTAGAGATCAACGGTCCGTTAAGGGAAGATACTTTGACCAAATGCTGGCCGGGCTTCGAAGATAGGACCTCCTTCTGGTGGTGGCTGGCCGGACTCTGGAAAAATCACATAGAAAAAATTCATTAAGGAGGTTTCTGTATTTAAAATTTCAAGTAGTCAATTTCGGAGCCTCCAAGGGCTCCTTCCATGTAAGCCATGGATAGCGTGGATTAACCCAATTCACGGTTATTACGGTGATTGGGAAATAAAAATTTTATGTTATTATAAGTGACGCATTTCAGCAATAACTCCTCCATTAATATCTATCAATTTGCATTCGGTGCTGATATCGCTTCTAAATATAAATCGAACCCAATAAATAAACAGATAAACGAGACGAATACGTGGAAGCGACTCCTCTATTATAGTACAGGAGGGTAATAAGGCGAAAGAGGTATACTGCTATTGTTTTGCTAGATTGGCTAAAAGGCAATATTCAGTAGTATTCCCTGGAGCAAGGATATAACTAAAAGAACAAAGTATGACATATATGGAGCATAGAAAGTTGGCGAGTAAAAGAGAAATACAAAAGGAAAAGCTACTGACTACCCCCCTGTATCTTACGCCTCATTCGATCTATCGAAAGACTTCGGAAATGCCATTAAACCATCCACCCTCCAAATCCACCAATTACAACCCGATTCTTCCCCATGAAATAAAAACAGGATCGAGTCACGTGAAAAAAACGTATCTCCCCGGGATCGACCTACATCCCCTATCCCTATACGCCGCGTCGATGACGTTAGACGGATTTAGATCGTTTTCCACCTACTTCTAACCCTTTAACCTTTCCGTGCTCGTTGTTATGATTTCCTTATGGGGGGGCTCTTCTGTTTACAAGTGGAAAGGGGACTTCCCGTTGGACGCGTCCCAGTTTCGAGACTTTTTCGGCGATCATCCGCAGAGCGGACGGTAACTCCCCCCACCGGCACGAAATAGGGAAATGCGGTTGCTCGGGGAGAAGAGGGAGTTCGGGGGGGTGGGGAGCTCAACTCAAAATGTTGGAGAGTTCAATATCGGATAGTTTTGGAGGGGGGTGGGAATTTAATTTGGGTTTAGTTGGAAAAAACAATGTAATAAAGGGTTTTCACAAGGAAAGGGACGGTAAGATTAGGAACCTGGGGGTATGTTCGGTATATTAGTAGATATATTGTCCCTATAAGATAAGGGCAATCATGTTTTCACGATCCATATGTATGATTTTATGTGTGAAATGCTATATTATGGATAGGCAACCGGTTGAACCGACGGCAACTTAAAACCGTATGTCAAGACGCTGCCTTCTCATTGGTGGGAGAGTCGAGTCCTTAGGCATATTTGAAAATCAATTTTGAAGTACCATTCAAAACGTCATATTTGATAAAAGTTAATTAGTCTTTAATTAAAGATATACTTCATGAAATTTCAACAAAAAATGACTCCCATTCTATTAAACAAAAAAACTGAAATAATTAGTGAGTGACAAATCATTTTCTCTCCCCTTCTGCGTCAAGTAGGGGTGGATTAATGCCGAAGGGGTTGAACACCGACGCGCACTTATAAATGTAAAGTGGATTTTTAACGAAGCCAGACAGTGTAAGGGTAGGGGGTTGAAAAATGCAATGGCATTAAAAAAGACGTTTTTTCTACTCTCCCAGTACGTTCTGACTGTGGATTTGAATAACACAAAGGGCTCTCTATAATTAATGAGAGAAGCAAGTGATTTGACGCGTAATAGATTTTATCTAGAATAAATTTAGAATTTACATGGATTTACTTTTTAAAGTGTTTACTTTGACGAAATACATTTTGTTTAAGTAAGTAAGATTAGAAACATGTGTAATTTACCTTTGGCTTAATTAAACGTGGTAAAAAAGGATCCTGTAGGTCCCTTAAGGTATGCAATGTGATGCAAACAATAGAAAAATGATAGGAAAGCCACTAGGGGGGTGACACAAGAAAGCGTCACCTAGAAGAGCCCAGAAGAAGAAGGGAGCCAGGAGAGCACTGGCTTGGAGGCCAGTTTTCTTCCCCTTTAGGCTGTAGTCTGTAATGGCTGCTGGGAGTGAAAGCGAGAATGCTCTTAAGTGGTTACATTACGCTTTTGTCTCATGTCGGTCAAAATAGGTCGCATTTCAGATACAATATAGCCACGGGATTAGTCGCCACAACCTCCTTAATCCGGGATTAAGAGATAATGACAAGATTACGGTAGCTAGCTGAAAGTCAGTGCGAACGAAGTGAAAACCTCGCATTTTACATACGTACTTCAAATGGGAAGTCCGACGATGATGGTCATTAAACGCTTTCTTGGTGCGTATGTGTTTACGCACATCATACACACCTCGCGCGCCATTTTTTCCCATCCTCTGGCGGGAGCAGAAAGAGAAACCGCGGAGGAAAGTGAAAACCGCGAAACGCAAAAATTGGTAGATAATCGTATCTATGATTTATCGTCCGTACGATTATGTTCCGATTATTATTATCGATCAAGTGGGTCAGATGATATCTGTTAAACGATAATCGTTCCACCTGACATTTGCAAATAAAAAAAAAATAACAGAAACAACGCCATAACAGATCCCGAGGTGTAATTTTCACTTTTCGACTTACACGTAGAAAGCGAGCGTAAAAAAATTTATCTGCGCATTGTCCTTAAACACTGAGACGGACATTAGGACCAGTGGGACGTGTTCTACTTGTCGCTAATGGGTGCTTGGGTATTCATTGTTTCTAGTAAAGTGGTTTGCATTTAGAGGGTCATTTAGTCGGTATTGTGCGGTTTTTAGGTGAGACATTTACATAATAATAAGCGTTTGTCGTTTCATTCAAGTCGTTCCAAATGAAAGTAATATATTGACGCCCGATTTTTATTTGCTCTACTTATAGCGATTGCTTCAATTTCACGATTAACAGTACAAAACATGGCTACAGTGAAAACTCCTTTTTTAGCCTCTTTTAATTACGTATTGCACATTAATGGCAATAATGAAATGAAGACAGTTAAAATTCTCTTTCCAATTTCCTACACCAATACTTTCTCGAGTAACTGACCTAGTCGGTCAGATAAATCATAAGAAATGGGGATTTCTGAATCGAGGGATAGAATGTAAACACTATGGTTGTTTAAATTTTACTCCCATTTTGCTTTGTGGACCAGCACAGCCCGTCCTGATAGTACCTTTTACTCTTGAGTGGCTATTAAGGGTTGCAATGACCTCCAACTGCCTAAATCAATCGATCCAAATTTGAATCACGGATAGTTTGAGATAAAATCAGTCATTCCTGGAAATTTGAAACCTAAGGGATAAAGGGTACAGCTGAAATTGACTGGGGGAGGTTCTGATTCCACGATGATGTAATGGAATTTTTACGACCGTACCTTCCTCAGTGTTGCAGAACGTAGAACAGGAAATACCACGAAACAACGTAAGTATTGGGGAATTGACCATTGGACTGAACGCGGATTGGTTCAAACAGAAAGTTACTAGACTAATGTCGGTACGGGAATTTATTTTGGAAGTTGGTACCAAGCGAGAGCTGTCGAGAAGTAGGAGAATTTCAGCTAAACGCAGCAGAAATTTCAAGAAAAGGATCGAAGATCCGATTCGTTTTCTATTAATAACCAAATATTTACCGCTCGTCGAGATTTCGAATGTTCGAACGGGCCTTTCCGGATTTACAAAACCTCCGAAGTTTACATGCGCTCGAGTATACACAAACGCACCTGAATACGTGTGTATGCGCGTGTAAAATGTAAGTAAATAAATAAATAGTTTCGGTTACATTAGCTCGCAGATGTGACCTAAAACGTACCGTTTATGTGAGGTAATAACGAGAGGAAGGAACGTGCAAAGGCGTCACTCGCGCATTTGGAAATAATTTTAATAACTAAAATATTCCGTTCGCATGTCACCGAAAACTATCGACGTCTAAATTAAAATCCCTCATAATTATCGTTCGTATATTAATCTTGATGCAACGGAACGTTAGATTGGCGTGTCTTTATGGCGCAACTGCCCCCGAACATGCTTACCGTTTGACAACCGCGTATATAACCATTACATGGCAATTATATTACGTCGCGCACGTAAGGCTCTGCAGGCCGGGGAGTTTTCCAGTGAAAAATACCGAGCTTTCAGCTAATGACAAAGGTTCACGTTTCCACGGAGATGTCACGTCAATGGAAATAATTTAACCGCATGTACACATACACATGCATGCACATCCAACGATTAAATCACACGAATTCAATAACTCAAAGTGTGGAGGCTTGAAACGTCTTAATAAATTATTTACAGAGTGGGTAAAGCGCGGTCAAAGTGTAAAATTTTTGAGTACACCTCACACATGTTCTAACTTCTTTAGAGGAACCTTCTAAAATGATATGAGTCAGGCAGTGGAAGGTGTGCTCTGTATGCGTGTGATCCTTGGGTATATCCTAGAATCGCATCACTAGAGTGTATATTCCGAGAGTGTCGGTTTCGAATCCTGGTCGTAGTCGTAAACACCTTTTTCCTCGTGCCATTTCTGGCTTGGAACTCAAAACGACTTCCATCAAATCGGAAGCGACTGATGAAAAATCGTCATGCAAAAGCGCGGACAGGAGACTTCCCCCTAGCGATAACCCTCGGGAAACGGCAGCGACGGCCGTAAAACGGTCCGTCCGCGACGCATGCAACCCCTCCTCTGATTTACGATCGCATTCTGCAAACCTAGAAATATTAATCACAAATCGGACGGTAATTACGAGTCGCACAATCGTAACGTCGATCTGGCCCGATAACGGTCCCGTTAAAAATTTATATCCGTACAAACGGTCAATTATACGAGTGTGCGTATAAAAAAATTTATTGAGGTATATAGTGAACGATCCGCCTCTCACACTTCACGCCTACGTGGTGGTTATTAGGTGACGTTTGATGAATTCGCGATACAAAAAAAAATTACAGTTTTATTGTACCAAAACGGGCATGGGATAAATTTGATTCGCTTACTTGACTGACGAAGCGAAAAATTTTAAAACGTGCTTAATTGAAAGATACTATTTCCATCTATTCAGCAGCAGCCTCCAAAAAGGCTCCGTCAGCAGTATTGCAAAGCGAGAATTCGAAGAAGTTATAGCAGGTGGTAAAGAACTACCTGCAGTGGGCCGTACTCAAAAGGATTTTTACTATACTACAGTTCACTAACCACTATGGATAGTTTTGTTGGGCAATTGCGATTGAATCTGCTTCCATATAGGCCTGAAGCAACAGGGGGTTTTCAGTGAATACAAGGATAGAGAAACTATTTATATGGGACAGGTCAAACGCTCAGAAGCTACGATTTTTTATATTGAGTAAAATAATCGTGCTTACAATAGCGGTGTTTTACGCTTTCCACTCGCACGGAAAACTTTCTCCGAAAATTTCTATTCCCGTCATCGATTTCCACACGGGCGGACGTAAATTCGGATCCTCCCGCCTGTAATCCCGCCGCTTCTGGAAATAGAAACGGTATGCAACGCGTCCAGGTAAATTATGCACGCCTGACCTTTGCATCATTAGAGCGTCGATTACGGTGGAGGTGATGATGATGTCGATTAGGTAATTCAACAACGACACTCGTCAGTACGTTTCGATGGCGTACAAACGTACACGATTCGATCCGGATCGAATCGTGAATGGAAACGTCAACCTTACGGTGATTGCGATTTATTCCGAGGCGCGTTGCGTTAAGGGTCAAGGGGAGGGTGCTCAGGAGGTTACTGAATTACGGTGCAGTACCAGGAGAACACCATTTCATACTAGAACTTATTTACAACGTTCTTTTCAACGTCGTGATTGCATTATGGCATATTCCCGTACCACGCTTTAGCCACGGTGATGTAACGTGAAGATTTTTAGATTCGTGCGACATTAAAAGGCGCCAACCAATTTGAACCACGGTCGGTTCGTTCCTGGAAATTTCAAATCAGAGGGATGATGGGATCAAGAAGTGTCGCATCAAGAAAAAGAAATTACTACAAGATTCAGATTTTCAGTTAGTGAAGTTCATTTAAACCACTTAAAAGTCGATACTATCCTTTCACTAGTTTCCTGTGTCCATACAACATTACAAACTGCAGGAAGATTCCCACTGCCCGTACTTGACATGCACGATCCCTTCACACGCGATGTAAGCGTCTTTGTAGCGAAATAAATTAGTACTGCTTTGTACCTAAATTGGCTTACGTTTGGTGAGATAGATACAAAGGTTCCTTTGAGTTAAACGTATGGGAGCGATAGATTTGTCGGAACTGAATCGCTGTGGATTATGCAGCGACCGCGTTTCGCAACCATTCGAGGCATTAACGATGCTCACAAAAAAATCCTGTTTCGTATTAAAATTTATTCAAATTATTTCCTTCGACGTCGAAGTGAAGACGACCACATGTCAACGTGATCGAATTTTGTCGTCTATTTTACGCCTAAAAAAACACTTTTTCCCAACGACCCATTCATTTGCATTTCGTTCTCACCATTACTCGCTGGAAACGACCTTTTCTCTTTCATTCTCTCTGATGATCGTGTCTTACAAAACGCTACTAATCAGTCCGATGTCTTTCCAGTAGCAGACATCCCGTAAAACTAGTTCTGTTAATTATCTCACTTGTTGGTTTACAACTAATCGTTTAAGTGGCAACGAGAACACGCGAAGAGGGGAAATATACGATGGCGACGTTCCCGAAAATTAATACTAACGGATGGGTAATGGGCATTTCTCACGAGTGGGTCGTGAAGTTACTCAACGAAATTACCAGGAAAAATCAAACTCGACTCCAGAGAAACACGGGTCGACGTCCTCGTTACTTTCTCAACAGTTAAGGGATGTGCACAATTTTTGAAAATGGGGCATACAACGGAATTCTATAGGAAACAATCCTGCCAATGTCTGTAATCACATGTCAGCCTATCAGTGCGGTGTAGCCTTACAATTCTTACTAATAACACAGATAAAGCGGTCGTACCTACTCGTACAATCAGCCTAAGCGCCTAACTATACTTCTAAAGCGATAAGCCAAGCAAAAGCATCGTCAGCAGCGTCCGCACGAGGGGCGGCGCCCTCCTCCTCGCCCACCTCGACTATCATCTAAAACAAAACAGGAACAACAAGAAACGAAAGTCCAACCAACACCCAAAAAACTAAAACAAACAACTCTCGATTATACCGGGCGTTCCTTCCATCCCATCGCACCCCTGCTGCCCCTGATGCTGGGGTACGTGTGGTAGGCGCACATTAAACGACGATTAGGCGACGATTAAACGTTGGATGATCGATTCCCGATCGATGCACGACATCCGTCATCCCCTTTACGCGAGCCATATCTACCGTCGATGGGGGCCGCGTAGGACTGACCGTGCCGATGCCTCAGCTCCGGAGGGAGGAGAGATCCCGTAGGATGGATCAATAAAGATGGGAGAGCAGGGGCGGAATCGGGAGCCGCGATCCCGCGAAGGGAGGGATGCGATTGAAGGGATGAGTGGGGTTTAATGAATTCTGGAAAGCTTCGAAGGTCTCCGGAATTTTCGAGATCAAGCATACGACTCGTAATGTAATGTGCTTCAATTACACCAGGGGAGGTTTAAGAACACATTGGTTAGGTTAAGGTTATAGGTTCAGGTTTCATAGGTTTCTCTAGTGGATTAAAGTGTTCAATGTGGAAACATGTACTCCAAGTATTGGTTTGAAACTGGTTTAGATTTAATGCAAAACCTGCCAGGTGTTAACCTAAGCTCAGCTTGCTATGCTAAGGTGCGAATTACCGATCTAGCATTTTACCTAAGATACGGTAAAGGTATCCTCGGGTCTAGTCCGAATTTAAATAGTTTTGCTGTATGTGTTGTATCAGGAGTGTAAGTCGTTTGTACAGCTGAGGGGTTTATACTTGGGGCGCTTTTATTTGTATTATTATTATTTTATGTATTATTTGTATTATTTAAGATCTCGGTATTTTATTTAACACTAGCCTAAGTTTTAATGGCCATATTGAAGAAATATGTAGGCCCTTCTCTGCTGTCTTTATTAAAAGTTCCAATCATTACGATGCCCTCTTAAATGATGCCATGATGAAGGGAAGAAGGGAAGAAGAATCTCTGAAGCTTAACTATGCAGTAGAAAAGAAACGTAAAGATCGAGAAAAGGTGCGAAAAGAGCACTTTTACCTCTAAGCCTATTTTTAACTCCATATTTCGGTATTACTCTTGCATTAAATAACGAAACTTTCATACATCGTAACTGTGTCAAATTCATTCATTTCGTCTTCCAAGAAGCTAAGAGGATATTTACGTTTTTTATCAGGGTTTTAAACGACCCAATTCCGAGAATTGCGATGAAACGAAACGACAGGTACTGCGCCCTTACTGGTGCGCAAGCGTGACGTCGTCGGCCATTCTTCTGCCAGACGCCTCTGTGTGCGGTACCGTCGGTTTTCCTCCTGGAAATTTTCCAATTTCCCCCGGCCCTTTCGATCTGCCCTTCCCAATTTTATCGACAATCGCTCGATAGTGACTGTGACCGTTCGATCCGCGTATAATCAAAGCCGGTATCGACGTCGTTCGATCGTTTGAAGGTGTATTCGTCGTCGTGTCGTCCCCTGTAAAGATGACCGCCGCGTCGTCCGTCATCTCGCGTACGGGAGAAACGGCGTTAATCAAATTCGGTCTTCGGAATGTCAGAGATTCGGTTACGAGGACTCGTTTGGTGCCGTTTCCTTGGCCCTGGCGTTGTCACTTTTAGCAATTGCGATTTAAAAGTCCCAATTCCGAGAATTGCCGTGAAACAAGTACTTGCACCCTTCCTTATGCGCAAGCGTGACGTCGTCGGCCATTCCTCTGCCAGACGCCTCTATGTACGGTACCGTCGGTTTTCCTCCTGGAAACTTTCCAATTTCCCTCGGCCCTTTCGATCGGCCCTTCCCAATTTTATCGCCGATCGCTCGATAGTGACTGAGCGTTCGATCCGCGTATAATCAAAGCCGGTATCGACGTCGTTCGATCGTGTGAAGGGATTCGTCGTCGCGTCGTCCCTCGTAAAGATGACCGCCGCGTCGTAAGTCATCTCGCGTACGGGGAAAACGGTGTTAATAGTGAAATTCGGTCTTCGGAGTGTCGTGGCGTCTGGCGAAGTGATTATGGACATAACCTGTGGATGTCTGCAGAAGCCGAGACGACTCTGCGTATCAAGGTTAGTGGCTTTGGAATCAAATCCATCGGTGCACACAACAGCCGTAACTCTGGACCAATGACAGGCAGTGGTTTGGCCAGGTGACGAGTTCGCAGAACTCGAACGGTGCCGTTTCATTGGTCCAGGCGTTGTAGTGGATTTTACAAGGACAAGCTATCGTGTGCATTGAAAACAAACGTTTTAAAAATATATGTACAGTGAAAACTTTGATTGAAATAAGTTGCAGCAGGTTAGGAAGGTTTCTAATTATTGTAATCGATCGATTTTCCAATATCCTTTTAGCGAATTTCGCAAGAAGAAACCTGCCTTACCGACTGATTGTTTCGAACGAGTTTTCATACGATTTGAACTTCCTTTAGAGAGCAAATGTCCTTTACTCGCTTACAGCGACAGTTAGGAGCCAATGAGAGGTTAGCGATTAACTAAATTAACTTAAAATGTCCTGATAACTTCGCTTTAAGTAAATTTAGTTAATTGTACAAGTGCACTTTAAGCAACATTTAGTTTCGCTGAACGAATCCTTTATAATGTAAAGTTCCTAGGAGCAGAGAGCCAATAAGGAACTGTGGTTTGGGCGAGATGTGAAAGCAGGATTGATTTTCCTGGCAACTCATTGGCTGTGATAGTATATGTTTTAAATTACATAAATATTTCATTCAATTCAGCGTAACACGTAAAAACAAAATTGATAACATTGTTATTAATTTGATTTTGCCGGAAATATGCGTACTATAGATAGTACAATGAATTGCCCTCAAATTATGAATTAACATGTGCTTTCGAGTGTTCGGTTCTGTATGATAAATTCAATGTCTGATGTAATTGCTTCGGTTGTGCCCGAAAAAAATCCCACATTCAGCTCAAGGCTACGACATTTCTTTTCGCATTACATTTAAATGTACCACTTCGTAAATTAATTAAAAACGGAAATTTTGCAAGCATTAAACGCGCAATAACGTCATTACGCAACGACGTACCGTGAGGCGAAGTAACTTACATAGGCGAGTTATAATTAAATATGAAAACAATGGGTCGATCGGGTAAATTTAATTACGCCCAAAAGGTCGCCGCTGTGACCGTGTCTTTAATTTTCGTTAATCCCGGCCTGTAAGGTAATCTCGCGCATGCCCGAGGCCCATAAATCACGAGCAGATTTTTTTTCCTACGTCCCCATCAAGGAAGATGGAAATCGACGTTCCAGGGGACAAGGATACATCTAAAAAGTATAAAATAAAAGGGAGTTCAACAAGTTTCTTAAGGGGATGTTAGGGAAGCGTTCTGTAAAAGCTTCACGGGAAGCGAAATTAGTTGAGGAAGAAAGGAACAGTTTGGGATCTGATTGTAAAAGGTTGGAAACTCTTGTACACATAGGTGATTATTATGATAGGTTATGATTGCATTCTTTGAGCACTGGTCTGTTAATGAAAATTCTATTTGCAATGCAGTATATTTTTGTGGTGTTGCTACATTTTTCTTCATGGCTCAAGAAGGAAAACGTTACTTTTGGAAAATGGCAGGTCAAAAAGTTCCCAAGACTTCTCGGGACACTACCTTGTAATTACATTATCCTAGGTCCGCTAGAAAAGTTGTACAAGGCCTGCCACTATCAGTACCTACCAGGTATGTCGTACTAACGTAATTTTTCCCCTCTCGACGTTACGTCGCGGCACACGGCCGTTTGCCGAAAGGATCAGGTTAATTGCGCGGCCGCCCCCATCGATCAAGATTAGAATTAGGGCTAAGGGGGAAGTGCGGATGTCAATGAGAGTCCCACGATCGGAGGGGGGCGGAAGGGGATCGATACGGATGGGGTTTCGGTCCCGGTACGGGGATGTTTGTAAACAGGGAAATAACCCCGGATCTTCTACCCCCTCGGGAACGGGGATTAAGTAGAGGCTGTGCCGGGGGATTAAAAAAAATATGAGGAAATTGTGAAATCAAGATCAGCTCGTACGCACGATTTTACCACGTCTGGAGTTTCAGTAATCCACCTGTGGGAACACAGCTGAATAATTAAAAAAAAACTGTTAACGTCTCCCAGAAAAATTGCAAAACCCCTCACCATTCGTATTTTCCACGAGAAACCCAAGCGTCAGTACATGCATCAACAGAAATTCGATACCCTCGAACAACTCCTTTGTCCTTTCATCTCACATCCAACAACTAAACACTTATTAAGAGGAACCTCTTGTAGATAACCACAACATCTCCGCATTCGAACGAACGATGATTCAAATCTCAAGAATGGCGATCCGTTGAGAAAATTAGCATTCGGGACCTTGCCGTGTCAGTTCCTAGGCCACCTTGAAATTTTTTCTCTCCAACGGTCGAGAAAAATTCTCGGGAAAGGTGTAATTCAGGTCTATTAGCGTAGGATTCGAGGAAGCTCTTTGTGCCTAAAAGTAAGAGAGGAGGACGCGTTAAATGGAAGAGAAGCGAAAATTAGACATGTTAATGACTCGCAGAGTCGTTAACGGTGAACGAAAGAATCGCAATTGAAAACCGTCCATATCGGGAGGGGGAAAATTTAGGATGATTAGCGACCCTCGATTTTCAAAAGATTTAACCTAGCGTGCTTGGAATTTTTCTAAGAATATTCAACTGTCTGATGGGCTACGAAATAGTATGTGACTCAAAAATTACGTGGACATCTTTGGGAATCGCTCGAAAAAATATACCAGCGTACGCAATTCTCCTTCCACGATTTATGATTCGATCAATCGCTTGTTACGTCCGACCGGTAAAAAAGCGGTACAAAGTCGGATTTTTTCCCGGTTTATTTGTCGCGTTTATGCAAACTCATTCAAGACCTTTTGTTGTTTCTCGCGTTGTCTATTTCGGTTTCACTTTTCATAACTTTTATCAAGGTCCCCGGCGGTTCTAATTCGGCTTTGTCGTGCCGGTGAAACTTTACCATTGACGTCATTTATAAGCTGTGCGGTTTTGCCTTCTCGGACGTCATCTGCGGTGGGTGGAGGCTTTTTTCGGGCGTCACAGAAAATCCTATTCTGACGAAAATTGACGAGGAGTTGGAAAATGTATTGACTGAAAGTGTGCCTGAAACATGGCATTTCGGCACTTCGAATTCCAAGGAAAACTCTGCAAAATTTTTGTCAAGAAATCTCAACTTACTGAGTAATGGAAATTTTGAGACATTCCCTGTTTCAAGTGTAACGAAACTTCACAACGAAAGTTCACCCAGTTACTTATTAGAGCCTGTAATATACTGATGGAATTTTAACTTATTAACTAACAAAAACCCTAAACCATGGCCTGTTTTAACGGTAACCTACCATTCGAACATGCACTTATTGATCTCAAAAGTCCAGTAAAATCTTTGATACCTTAGAAACATTTTAACTTCCTGATGTAGAATTAACGCGTGTGTAAACTCCGATTGGGCTTAAGTAAGGGCCCCAATTGCCTTAAGTAAGACAGTTTCCGTCTTAGCCTGCAGTTGTAACCGCTCGAAGATCTTAACGTTATCATTCCGTCTAATCTTAATTGTAACAGTTATTCGTACATTTAAAAGTAAGATTGCGTTTTCTTTCACCGTTTTTTAGCGGTTAAATTATCCTAAATGTCTAATTGCCTTTCTAACTTTACTAATTAGATTCTTTTCACGGTAAAGACGCATTTTGTTATTACTTTCATTTCTGCGATGATATTGGATAGCTATTACAAACTCCTCTTCCTGGAACGTTACAGAATAGAAAGTGCGTATGTAGATGAATACAGGTGGTTCATAATATGTAAGGAGTTTATCTTTCATGTTGTAATTATTGGCAAAAGTCCGCAAAACAATGAGGAAAGTTATAATTTCACGTCGCTTTGCATTTGGCTGGAACAAATGGGGTATCTGTTACAAATACTTGCGTATCGTTAGAGAAAAAAAAATCATTACGTCACTCGTAAGTGTGTTTTTCCCATATAATCGTGTAATTACCTCGCGCGAAAGACAGACGCAGGGAATCGAAGCAGTAAAAGAACTTTAATTCAGTTCCTTATTGTCTAACGGTCCTTTGATGCGCTCGGAAAATGAGGTTTTTGCTTAAACTTAATTAAAACTTTCGACGTCGCAGGACAACCGTACGAGATTAATAGTTTCTCTCTCCCTTTTAATATTCGCGATAGCGATTTTCTATTCATGCGACAAATGACAAAATCGAATCCTTTTTGTTTCCACCGAACTTATCACCTGCGGCCGATTCCTAATTATTTTTTAATGTCCCAATGACGTGGACAGATAAGCTAGATTAATCGGATCGATCATAATTACGATCTTATTCGTCGTCAGCTTTCCTTTGCATTATTTTTCAAATCGGGAACGAGCCGTGGAACCCCCTCCGCTTCGTTCGCTACTTTAACAACACTTTGATCGGAATCGATCCCGCGTTTTTTTACCCCTCTTCCGTGGGGTTAACGGCCCTATTAATTTAATCCGGGGAAGATACGCCCTTTAATTAAATTTACTCACACGCGCGGAGTGTGTAGATCGATTGTTTTTTTGTTATCGTAGTTGTTATGATGTTTTTTAGTGGAAAAGGAACCGGAAGATCGACATCATGGTAGCGCGGTCTTCGACCTTTCGGTGGGTTTGTTAACGTTTCAGCTTGTTGGTCGAGATAAGTGCCCCCCGGTTTGGGGGGATTTTGGTACCGTTAACGGAGACGTTTTCGTATTCAAATCGAAAGTGGAAATGAGGAAAATGAGCGTGCTCGACGTAAATTCGATTCACTGTTGCTGCCGGGCAGAAAATGATACTAATTTAAAGGCGTCAATCGTAGGTCATCGCGTCGAAAGCGATTCCAACGAGGAAATTTTTAGAAAACATCTTAAACTGTTAGGAATTTCAATGAAAATTTGACAAACTGTTCGGGCGCTTGCGTTTTGCTTATTTTTAGCGGCAAAACCTCCAAAATTTCATGTTAATTTAAGTCGCATAGAAGGTATCTGAAAGTAAATTTGAGTCGGTGCTTAAAAAACGCTTAAGGAGTACTCCGGGCTTTAAAAAAGTTTGTAAGTAGTAGTGAAAATGTTATGAGAAGATGAAACTTTTTAAGTATCTCAAAAAGAATTCAAAATTTTCAATTATCCCTTTTTGTTTCCTTCCCCTTTTATGATAAAACAGAAAATATTTGAAATAGTACTCAAAACTTTTAGTGAATCATTGGTAATTCTTATTTTCATTGTTGTGATCGACATAACTTGAATTACAAACTTTAAAATATGTCCAAAATACGGTGAAAATTTTGAAAAGACTCGACTATTGGTCATTTTGACTGTCCTGAGCGACATACAATTGTAGTTCGCAAATTATGTAGTTAGGAAATTGTTATAAAGTAAATGTGAAGAAATTTTAACAAATATTCTCGCTTTTGGAGCTGTGCGTTACTCCAAAATTACTCAAAATTTCGAAAAACCGACTCTTTTTATTTCTTTCGCCATGGTCAATAACCTGAAGTCTACGACAAGTAATGAGGGACGTTGAAGAAGATCGTTTGAACAAGTCAATTTTTGAGAATGTCTCAAAAGTACCAATTGACCCATTTTGGGTTCAAATTTCAAAAGTAATGCAGTCTTTGTCGGAAGGTAAATCAAGTCATTGAAATGGCCCAAAAGGTACTAAAAATTTCGAAAAACGGCGTTTCGTGTTTCGCTTGCTCTGGCTCATAACAAGAGGAGTACGTTGAGCAGCGCCTCGACTTTGGCGATTTCAAAGTCCAAGCGTCGCCCATAGAAGGAGTGCAGCATAAACACACATCCGTCTTAATCCTCTTCGTTAACAGCTCGAGCATTTCGAACCGTACCGTTAGTCCGAACAAAGAAATCAGGTTCGAACTTGTCCCCTTTGGCCGCGTGGGCCGGCGTCGATTTTTATCCGAACGGGATTTAAAACACACGTACGTGCGTACACCACACGTCTGCCGATACTTATATTAACAATAATGACAACTTAACAGTTTCTTCCTTATTGACTCATTACCTGTTTGCGTACATTCTCTGACCTTTACCCACACAAAACACACGCATACGCACGTACTGGATGGAGATTATTCATTCCGAATGCTGGGAGGATCGTTTCCTGGATGAATCGACAAAGAGTCCAAAGAGTTTTGAGCATAAATGCAGTTTGTTCGTGTAATAAAGTGGTTGCCTTTAACGTGCAGGGGGTTGCGTCATGTACGAGAACGAGTACATTTTGTCCATGAAAAAAGTCCTAAAGATTTTTCGAAATCGATATTAGTTCTCATAAGACTTTACAGGGTTCCATAAAAGATGAAACTAAAGGCTGGGCCCCCAGAATCATTTTTGCACTTTTTCATTCTGAGAATTATTTTAAAACCATATACATAAATAAGGCAGTAACGTGAAGCCATAAACAAAAGTATATCTTAGCCGAGATGCCGTGTTTTGACAGCTCAACGATCTCGAATGAGTTTCGTCGATAAATAAAAATTAAATCTGAAAAGAGTACGACATCTCATTTGCATGATATTTTCTCCTAGACCTTGACATAGACGCTAAATGAGCCGTATAAGAGGTGCCCGCTTTCACTTTTAGAACATTGCTAAAACCGTAAATTATCCGCTAATCCTCGCCACTTACATACACGTACGTACTCTCAGTGAAATTACCAACGAAACACACATGGGGAGAATCTTAAGCCCGTCCGCCCGAAAAAGGAGAACAGAGACCAGATGGCGCGTTAGAAATAAGGAACATTATTTGTCTGGGAACGTAAACACGAAAACATATGTCGAAGGCAATTATTCATAACTCACGAGCGCGTGAAAGTGCAGCGACATATTCGATCCGGGATCGAGTAACGTGCTTTACGCACGGCGTGCGTAAGCGAGCGTTTACGCACCCGCGAATTTCATAAGGCGAGAACGGCGTTCCCGGCAGGCACCGAAATTAACGTAATTGCCGTCACCGTTACTCCATTGAAATCGCCAAATGTTATTGACTCCTATTTTAAGGGTAATACTCCGGCTGTCTCACACACACACGTATATACATATACCTATAACGTTTGTTTTTAGAAACTCCATAATAGAAGCAACCTTGAATAGTTATTTATAAATGAAATTTTCGCTTTATATCGCACGGAGACTATATGTATACAATACTCGCGATTTGTGTACAATATGCACACATACACACACGTGAAAGTCGTTCTTGCACGAATAACGGGTCGCGTAAAGTTTGCTTTTACGCACCGACCGTGAATAACGATCATTACGCTTTAATGATAGTCGTTGTACCGTATGTGCGAAATTAAACAGATCGATGGTGGGTAACGAGCGTTACACGTCGAGGAAACACAAAGATCCCTCTCGGAAAATGTCCATCGTTGCCCATCTATTTCCACGTCCAAAAAATCCAAAGTCGTGATTACGTAAGACATTACGTACCCACCGTGTATAACGATCATAACCCTTGAATGATAATTATTGTACCGTAAATGGCATTAAGCAACGTCCACGAGAAAGATACGAGATTCCTCACCGAAAAGTTCGCGTGTGGATAAAACGCTTTCCTCACTCGTAAAGTACGAGAAATATTCGTCATTTTTGGCATACTTCACTTCACTTTCCGACAAGTGGTTCGAAAAAATTCATTGTTGATTTGTGTGCTCCCATGAACCGACCGTGAATAATGACCATTACGGTTCAGTTATAGTTATTGTACCGCTAAACATACGGTGAGTAAAGATCGTTACACGTCAAGGAAACGAATAAGAACGTCCACGGAAAAGCTCTCGTACAAGCTTTTCGCATGACGAAAATCATATATTTTGCATAATTGTCCCAGCTTCACTATTTTTGATGATTTAAGACAAATAAGTTTAGCGAGTGGAAATCACCATTTCTCACGAGTGCATCGAGTAGCTTACGTCAAATATAATTCTTTAAAACCTGTTTGCTCTTACTGTTGCATTAACCACACCTACCGTACTGCAAGTGAGAAGTTAAACATGTCGTGAGTAACGATCGTTACACTTCAAGGAAACAACTGCAGCTCGCGTGTAAAGTAAATATGCTTTTCGCTTCGGTAAGGAACCAGGAATATTCCTCATATTTGTTGTGCACACCATATTTATATCGGTTTCCACTTTACCATTTTCGACAGGTTGAACGAAATAAATTCAACAAATATAAATTATTTAGCACGCCTATTTAGTGTAGGTGATGAGGGTCTCGTTTTATTTTAGCTAAGAAACTATCGTTCTCGGACTTTACGAAGAGATGAGCAATAATGTACTTTTCCTATCTGTAATCGACGATAACGGAACGTGCCTCGTCTCTATAACGTTCATCATTTGTGTACCTAATACGTTTGATAACGCCAAGGATGATGCTATCCAGCTAATAAAAAAAGATTAGATTGCAGACCTTGAGATAAAATGTGCATGTGTAGGAACCGAATTTAACGACAAATAACGCTTTGCGACCTCGACTATGTAACTCACGTATTTCAATAGATAAATACATGCTGCATTCCTTTCTTAGCGTGATTCATATGGAAAACGGAGGATATTTTCGTTTGACAGTTATGTAAACTGGCCGGTTTTATAGGTAGCGCAAACACTTACGTATGCGGTGAAATAATTAGTGCGGATCTTAAATAATACGTCTTGTACGAGTTAAGAATCGAGCGTGTTTGATTTACAATGAAACGCCAATTTACTGCTGTTTAATTACGTTCCTCCTCCTTTCCGCACCCTTAGAAAGCGATTTTTCCGAAACATCCGAGAGTCCGATATATAAACATGCCAACTTTAGCCATTTAGTAACTGTTGGATAGACGTCACCCCCGTTTCTACCCCTTCGGAACGTGAAAATATCTGTGAACCATGTTTTCACCAAAATTTGAATTTTGAAAACATGAATTTTTTTGAGTCACTCAAGAGCCTAAGTTATAACCGTGCCAACTACTCGAGAAGTATCTTAAAATGAAATAAATGTCACCCCTAATTTCACCACAAAAGGGAGGGAAATTCGGGGTTTTTCGGATTTTTCTGGACGTACCTTGGACCGAAACTATAAGGTGCAAAGTTTAAGTTTCCAGTCGGGAAGTGTGTTAACATGTGGTGACAGGAATACTACAAACAGGAGGAACCCTGAAACGGTGTGATTTAGAGGGAAATTCTGGAGTTATTTGAAATAAGGCAAGGATGGTTAGATTAAGATTAAAAGCTAATTTGGAACCTGTTTAAGAGTATAAAAATGAACTTTTCTACTTTCCTTCTACTTTTCATTTGTATCTGAGGATTTTTCAATTTGTGTGAGAAAAGAAACCTCCTGTTACAGTTGACTGCATTCCGTAATCCAAATAGATATGACAATTTCTGTATTTCGTAACAAAAAACAGTTTTTCCATTACGTAAATGACTCACTATGGGCAAACTGATGCTGGTACTATTAAATTTCGAAACCTGCTACTTTCCACATAGGGAACGCAATTGAGGGGAATGTGTCGGGAATTCCGAACGAAAATTCGAAGGAGCTTATGGGGCAAACCCAATGAGTAAAGTTTGGGTAACATTTTTACCTTTCCGTCCTTTATGCGGTGGAGACTTGCAACAAAACCGTTATCATCAGCAAGAAGTTAGCACTCCCTCGTGATGCACATCTCATTAAATCTCTCCCATACACACACACACACTACGACTAATGGCCTCTCTTGAACCTCGCCTCATGTAAATTGATGTCATCTCATCATCTCAGCTGCGTCCGTCCCAACTAAAATTAATCTCATTTAATAATAAAAGCTTTTGTTAATAAAACAACAACAACAATAGAACATCGCCTTTACGTCTGCCTATCTCTCTGTCTCCATCTCTCTCTTCGCGTTGGTCTAACCTACTAAAATTACAAACTATTTTCGTACACTCAGGATACCCACCAAGTTGATTGTCCTTGTCTGATTTTAGTGTGGCCGTTGTGATACTCGTTGCCAGTAACTTTCATAATCAACCTGGCGAGGGATTACGTAACGTGACGTAGGAGGAGTTTTATCTCTTTCTCTCTCTCTCTCCTTTTTCACTCAAGAAATCGGAGACATAACGAGAGGAAAATGCGAACCGGAGTTAACCGTCCCAAAATGTTGTAAAATTGTTTTCACCCTGTAAGGTATTTGAGGCCTGTGCACGTACATACTTCCATTCGATTCAATCATTGAAGCTGATAAGGTGGATGGTGTGTTTTTCTCTTAAATTTTTTGTTTGAATTGATTTTTTGTGCTTAATGCTTCTAGAGTATCCAGAATTTTGGAATTAGACTCAGGAAATC
The DNA here is from genome assembly GCA_963576515.1 of Cryptocephalus primarius. Taxonomy (NCBI): domain Eukaryota; kingdom Metazoa; phylum Arthropoda; class Insecta; order Coleoptera; family Chrysomelidae; genus Cryptocephalus; species Cryptocephalus primarius. The sequence continues at coordinate 849,904 of OY754949.1, read as the reverse complement.
TTTACCAAAAGCACCCTTTTCGTCAGCAGTAGCCTGTAATGCAATGTGTCAGCGTTTGCTTGCTGAAACAGAAGGCACCTTGAATATTCTTGGACGATAGTTATATTCAGGCAACATAGTCAGGCAGACTCCCTTATCAATGGGTCGTTCCTACCTGCTGTGAGTAATTTTATAATAAATGTGCGACGACTACACGTACATTTTTCTAACATCGATCCTCAAAAAGTTAGAATCGCGTCGATTGACGTTATTATTGTTGTTATTAACACGGATTCCGATCGCGTACGTCCGTTGAAGTAATAACGGTTCGATTCCCGAAAAATAAATATTTGAATGATAAAACATTTTTTTGTCAAAACTGTTTAGACTCGCCCGACCTCGATCCACTTTCGTATGGACGGGTGGAGCGAGCAGCGGCCGATTTTTCCAAATTGACGATCGCGACGTTTTCCTCGAACGCCGTCGATTTCGAGATCCGCGGAATTTTTCGCAATTAAGACAGATAACGGGCGTGAGTCAGCTTATCTGTAGATTAGGCGGAACGAGCGCCGCGTATAATTAATATTGCATTCGATAAACGCGTAGCGAGTCCCATAAATCGAATCGTAAAGGGGGATTTTTCTCGAACTCCCGGTATTGAAAATAAAATTTTTGGTGTACGATGTATTCTTTGTAGAATAAAGTCTAGATTGGAAAATAGTCAAAGTTTAAGTTCACGTGATCCGTAATGAATCGTTATTTTCCTAAGTTCTAACAAATAAATTTAATTGCAATTACTTAGACTTGTCGACACGAACATAAATTGCGCATGCCTTACTTGTTAACTGTCAGTTAGGTGGCGAACGCTCAGTGTTTGATAAGGGTCGCCCATCCAAGGCCTGAAGCGGAGATCTGCTGTAATTTGTCATTTAAACATACATTTCTCGAGTAAAAAATGTGTAAGCGAGGAAAACTGCCCTCGGAGTTCACCCCCTAAAAGACCTTCCTTACTTTTCTTTCCAATGGTTCTAACTTTTAAAGGTAATTGATTCAAAATTTGGCAACTTTAAGAGGTGGATCGAGTCAATACTTGCGTACCTTCAGAGTTTGATTAATTGACAGTGCCATAACTTTAAAACTACTTTACTTAACTTTAACTGATTGAATTAAAACTCTCACGTGGGTGATCAGTCATCAAAAATTGATTCATTAAAAGCTTCCCGACTTTCAAAGATCGATTAGGTTAAAGTTGGTGTATTGAGGCTGATTAAGGCAAAGCTTCTTAACTTGCTCTTTTCAGACCATTATCGGTTCAAGGCTTGCAAACTTTCAGGTCTCGGTTGATCCAATACCTTCCAGAGGTCGATTGATTCGAAAGCAGCTTGATTCATTTGAAATATTTTGACACTACATTAGGTAGTAAACTCACGTTATTTTCCACGTCCTTGTAATATCCGTTGTTTTGGCGGTATTTCGAAGATGCTTTGTAATTCCTCCTTTATAAATAAATTATTCCAAGGTCTGCCCCCTTGCCCAACGCGGACTTCCTGACGACGCGGCATATCCCGGTAATCTTGTCCCTCTGCCAAACCGACTAATTTTAACGAGACCGCATTTATCGCCCGGCGTAATTAGGTAGCATCACTGACCTAACGAATACGAACGCACCGTATCGAATATGCTAATAACCGAGCAGTTTCGCAACGACAACATGCATTACATTCAGTATCTCGTTACTCGGTGCACGGAGGCGGTAACCTTAGGTTCCTGGGGAAGCGCGAAAAATCTGGGTCGTCCCGAATTGTGCACGATTAGCCGGCCTTGATCGGACCCGATTGTTTCGCTCCTAACCTCTGGCCTGCCCACGGGGCGGCGATCGCGCGTCGCCCTTCGTTGGCGAATTTTCCGCCCACGGCGGCGGACGTGTCGAAAGAGAATTCAGTTGAAGATTAACTATGAGCGATGGATCGGACACAACTGGATTAGAACGTGCACGTTAATTAGCCGGGAGGAAAAATGGAAACGGGACGGTTGCACCATGAGGTACATTCGGGGCGGCCGATACAAATTGCTCCGCAGGTAATTTGGTTATTGCGCCACGAGTTTTGAATCAATCAACGTCTTCAAATCTGCAAGATTTGAAATAATGAACCTCTGATTGGTCAGATGCATTTCTATCAATCAGCAAGTTTAGGATCAAACGATCTCTTCACGTTTGCCACATTTTAATCAATCGGTCTCTCTAAATTAACGACTTGGCAGTCAATCAAACGTTTGAATACATCTGAAGACCCAAAGCAATCAATATTCCCAAATCAGGTCTGAAAATTTCCATTTCAGTTAGTCAATCTTGGAAAACTGACGAGGTCTGAATTAAACAACCTTCAAAAGCTGTGCAGAGCGAACAAATTTTATATTAGCCAATCGTCGAAAGTCAGCAAAAATCGACTGGCTCAATCACTGGCAGGGAACAAGAGAATCAATGACGCCTTCAACACTAGGATGCCTTGAGATCAATCACGATTTGAAAGCTGGCAAGTTTCGAGTCAATCAAGCTACCAAAAACGAACCAATCGCGCTTACGAATTCAGGAAGACTCAAATCAATCAATCTCCTCAAATTAGCAAGTTTTACATTAATTAACCTCTTCAAGATGATATCTCTAGTCAATCCAGTTCTGCTTCATCCAGTCAATCTTTGAAAGTTGACAAGGTTTAAGTTAATCAATCTTTGAAAGCTGTTAAGAGCCAATCTTTCAGAGCGAACAAATTTTGTGTTAGTCAAACATCGAAATTACTCAATCATTGGCAGTGAACAGTGAATCCTTTAACACCAGGATGCCTTGAGGTCAATCAGTCATTTAAAATTTCGAGTTTCGAATCAATCTGGGCCCTGAGAGTTAGCAGTCGATCAAATTTTAAACGGGCACAGAATTATTCACCGTAAATCAGTGAAAATATTGCATCCGGTATCTCCCAGCTAATATTCGTAATTAATTACGTACAATCACGATTTTACACACTCATCCATTAGCGTGTGATGACTCGCCTTATCACTAACTGTACATTCCTAGTATTATTTGTTAAATCACTGCTTACGAATTCCTTTACGAAGAAACTAAACAAATATAATTAACAATCCACACCTCAGGCATTTATTTATTCATTTACTATATTGGAAAAAAAAGAAAGTGAAGGTTCCTCAAGCAAAAATAAAAATGCACATTAATATAAAAGTAATAAAGAATTGTGAAAGGGGAATCGTAAGTAATAAAAGATGGAAAGTTCAGCTTGAATTTGTAAACGTTTTATTAAACGATCAGCTTTATTATTTAAGCAGACGAGAGATATCAGTAATATTTCGTCCCAATATGATGAAATCACTGGATGTAATGGGAAGATTTTATTTCGATTCGCCTTTGACGCAAATTTAGGCAACAGATAACGAAGCAAACATGAAATGAGAAAAGTTAATGTTATACTCTCGAAGTCCTACGAGGACTCAATGTTTTGGACGTCTATTCCCTCGGCAACGTCGCCGAGACGTAAACGTGAACAATACACCAAACGTGGACTTGACGGACTTGACTACCGTCGCGGAACGATCATCGGGGTACCATATTCCGGTTCTACGGACGTACGTCGAGGCGAGAGAAAAAAAATTGAACAATTAACTTTCTATAAGGTTAATTGTACGGGAAAACAAAGGAACCAATAACGTAAACGGGGATGCCGATCGGTTTTCGCGCTTTCGAGGAGGAAAGAAGTACACGCGAATGGTACCTGAGGTACGACAGGTGTCGAGGGATTCGATTGGATTACGAGATTGAGTCGAGGTTTAAAATCGAGAAGTTGAGGTTCTATCCTTAACTATCTCATAAATAGGCTACTGACTATGGTCATACGATAAGGACCAATGGCGTTGTTCGGGCTCGAAATGCACCAAGCCGATAAGACGCCTCCCGTGGCGTTCGGGTTGCATCACCCCATCCCTTCGCGGGTCAAGGCACATACGCTAACGCAGCAAATGTACTACATACGATTCTGATTGATGTGAATATGTTTTTAACCTTTACTTAAACAGAATTAAAAATGTGTACTCACTGACGTACGGACGAAATTGTCAGATATTTTAAAAGCGAAAACTTTTTACCTGGGACATTAAAATCGTCATCAGAAACCCATTTCAAGGATCAAAACGTGGTAATATTACCGGAACCTTACCGACATTACATTATCTATGATAGGTTCCTTTGAGATTTTAATATTCCAGGTAAAATTACAAAAAAAAACTACAGGAACATTTTATTTTTTCGAAATATCTCTCGAGTTTGGTATGAAAATGTACGCGGAAAAAACAACGACTTCAATAAAAATATATTCACATTAATCAAAATCGTATGTAGCACATATTTGCGTATCATTGGATGAAATCAATTTTATATCATATTTTTCCCTGCGAAGAGATCGGCTGGTGTAACCCAAACGTCATGGGAGGCTTCTTAACGCCTTGGTGCTATTCGAGAACCACCAATTGCGTTCAACCAATTTCATTTCATATGTTCAATTGATTTATAAGAAAGGTAAAACTGTGGAGTGCGAACTAATTTAAGGGTGCGTTTTTGAGAAAGGATAAGTTTGGTCAATTTTTGGTTTTTCGGCGATAAACCAACAATTATGCATGTTTAGTTAAAATTTATAACAAACTCTTTTGTAGGAAATTTAATCTCCTGTCGAAATGGTAATTTTTTTTAAAAAACATCACAAAAAAGTGAGAAAAATTGGCATTTTGATTATTTTCATGTTTTCACCTGTAACCTTTTTCTGGATGGGTTTAGGTATAGGTATTATTCCATAGAAAATTAGGCTTACAAAATTTCCCATTGCTGCCCATTAAAACTCTTTTGGAGTTGCTAGTGTTTAGTGAATCGTTAGTTTAAAAGTGTCGAAAATAATTTTTTGGAACGATGACCGATCCAGTTAGAAGTCGTACAAACGATAAGAACCCATGAGTCCTCTTACCTGCTCGAAGACCAACATCTCGGAAACTCCTCAACGTTCTGTGGAAAAAATCAACTCCCGAACTCCCTCTCGCATGCCCCACGTGAAAAAGGAGTAAAACGACAAAAGGTCCTTTCTTGGTTTATCCCCCCTCTTTCTCTCTCTCCCGTTCGTTGCCCCGGTAACCAAAGCCGAAGGCGAAAGAGCGAAGAGGAGTCTTTAATTTACAAGAGGCGCACAGAGAATATCGCGCCGCGCGCACAATCCCCTCTAACGCACGTGCACACGTTCGTACGGCACGGCCGACACCGACTGACTGACTGACTGACTAGATTTTCAATTTTCGATTCACTGAAAACGACTGAAACCAGACGTGCGGTGATATCAGATCGTTCACTTCGCCACGGACGCATGGAGGAGAGGTGAGGTGGGGAGTCGATGGAAGTGGACGTTTATAATTATCTTTTTTCATAGTGATTCATAATTTAAAATCGATTTACTCGCTTAAAACTGAGTCGACGAGACCAGGAGGACTCCTTCGAGGGTTTTGAGGTTTAAGAAAGTTTGGCCAACAATTTAGATTGCGTTTTGGTACCTTGACGACTTCTTTGCTCTTTAGAAGATTCTTTGTTGAACCATATCCTTTGTCTTCTTCTCCTTCGGCATTATCCCACTTGTGCGTTTACTGTTTTTGCCCTCCAACAGCATTTACATCAGCAACAGCTTTTAACACACAATCAAAACTTGAATGAAATTTTTTGTGGCCATTTTTTTAAACTTAGATCCGACTGTTTTGTATCGTTTCTTCAACGTCGTCGATTGTGCGTTTGCGCTCCTCTTCTTTCGCCTCTTCATGCGCCTCCCAACAGCAGGGGGGAGAGACGAGTTCTCGGACTCGTACGATCTTCCACCTCTTTTCCTCGCTCCTCTCCCCCGCCCGTCCTAAACGAAACAAAGTCTCTCCTCCTCTCTTTCTTGCTCTCGTTCTCTCTCTTCTTTCTTCGTCTCAATCTCCTTCTCATTGTTATCTCGCAGAGTTCAGCGGTCTGCCGAGGGTACTCTCCTCTGCTTCCTTTCTTCTCGTTCTTTGCGACGGGGTGTCTCCTGCTCTTTTCTTCTTTTCTTCGTTTTTGTTAAATTTTTTTTGGTCGTGAAGAGGTATACGCAGGTGGTTTTCGGCCGGGCCCGCATCTCTGGTACCATATTTGCTGTTCTCGTTAGGGGAGAGCTGGGGAATTCATCGAGAGGAGTTCGAGGTTTGAAAGTGTTGAAAGAACTCATTTCTTCTTCACTTTCGTTGTTACTATCACTCAAGTTGCAAACTCAAACTGTGGCCATAGTCGCCCTTCGAAGGGCTTAGGGCAGGGTCGCTCCGGGGTTGTCCTTCTAGATCCCATTAGATTATAGCAACCCTTGTCTTCAGATTGTAAACTTCCCAACTCAAACCGAGTCAAGATTAACAACCTTAAATAAATTCCCAATTTCATGACCGACAGATCGCAGATAAGACGCGTCGTTGCACACGACCCGTAAGCAGGTGTTACTACGCGAAAGAGAATGAATTTTTGTTAGTGGCATTGTAACAGTAAAGAAACTTATTAAAAAGCGATTAAGATGGGATTTTTCAGCAGAAAGCTTCCCCGTTCAACGGGGCTCGCACCCTTCGTTCCTCTGGGTTCAAATTTTCAGAAGTGGTGCGTCATTTTATTGTTCCAACTGTATTTTACTCGAAAAATTTGTTTCGATGACATTGCGAGAACTTCTCGCGGGACAAAGAACCTCCTCTTGACCGTTAATGAACGGTACGTACGTGTTTTGCGCAATTAGACGAAACAAACACGAAAATGATTAATAATTTGAAATGGAAAAAAAATCGTCCGTTCCTGGAACCGATTATATTCCGAACCACCTGTGCTTTCTACCCACGTGCTTTTACAGACTAAACCGAACCGAGAAAGAGGTGCTTAACCTCTCTCATTGTTCGGGCGCGGAAGGTTTTTGAACCAATTTTTCTGGAAACGGTTTTTCCTGGACAAACGTCGTATGAGGAATCGGGTCTCCTGCCTTCTGAACTAGCGTTTGATCTACACAAACTACCCTTAGATGTCGACTTACCCCCTCGCCTAGGGAAACGCGTCAAAGACCACCCTTCGGCGACGAGACGGGAAACGAAACTGCGAAGGGAGAAAAGTCGGAAAATCCACGCGAAACCTTTTCAAACTTATTAGCATGATCGGGCTCGTCACGTTTGTTCCGAGGATTTTCCCCGGGGATTAGAACGACTGCCGCGTGAGGCCGGAGGGCGAAACGAAAAGAAATTTATTTTCTTTAAAAAAGAAGGTTATCGATTGGTTTAAGATAAAAAAATTCCTTTCCATAATGAAAATATACTGTATGCTTATACAGGGTGTTCGACTTGCAGATCGCATCGTATATGAAAATATTTGATAGGTCACGTGTACCATTTTCATATGTGTGGCTTCGTTAAATTTCGCCGAAAACAAAGTTATATTTAATCGGCTTACTTAAATCTAATTACTCGAAATAAAAAACGTATTTACAACTTAAGTTTAGTAATAAGTCTATTACAGGTGATCGCAGTTGATTTCGGTGTAGTGTATCGTTTCGATTTTTCCTTGTATGTTAAGAGTTTTCACTTCATATGGCACATCTGGAATTGTTAATGGAAATTATTATGGATATAATTATTTTCCGCAATCACCTACCGCTTAAGTTAAGGTCTGTTCGATCGCAGGAAGCAACTGATAGGTTTTCCAGGAAGAACTCGCAAAGATTTCCCGCGTTTCCTCCTCTTTCATCACGTCTGACCAAGCGACACAGATCTGTTTGAAAATATTATGAATTATACTTTTAATAGATGTTTCAACGATGTTATTAAGTACCTTTCTCTTTGGATTTTATCCGGTAAACGGTGCTGTACTCAATTAATCTCTCGGGCTCCGGTTCTGGTACTGAAAATGTCGAAACGAACAAAGTTTTAAGGGAATATGTAAAAATTTGAGTTTGGTGGACTCACCCGCGCAATTCTCTACCTGCTCGCCTGTTATTGTATAAGCTACATCACCTACAGTACTTTGATTTATCGCAGAATTTCTATAGACGATTTTAATGTAATCAACGTTCTTGAAATCGAATGAAACTGCAAAGAATTAGATAAAAATGTGCTGTACAAGGACGAAAATGTTTGATCTCACTGTAGAATGAAGGTAAAAATTGAGAATAAAATTAGTGCAAACTTTTAAGGTCCAAAATATAAAATCCAAACAATTTGTAACAATAATAGTGATAATTCATTATTTTTTCAAAATTTATCCCGAAAAAACTATCCATGAACCAAAAATTGACCTTCCCAAAATATCACTGGTGCATCTATGGTTATAACCATATTAAATATGAACTTACGAAACTTTGTTCATGCTTTGAATCCACTAAAACATTTTTTAACAATGAGTTTATTAACATGACATACAACGCCACCTATGTGCAGGGATAAAGAAGAAAACTAGAAATACAGAATCCTGTAAGATATTGGCAATTATAAATTCCAATCAAGGGAATGACGTTTGTACCAGCCAACAAAAGGTGGCGTCACTCGTCTTACCTTCTTTCCCGGAAAGGTTTCCACAGAAAACGTCCTGGCCAACAGTGAGGTTCCCTGCGTCGCAGTCAATGTGGAGAGATTCAAATTTCAATTTCAGCCGACAGACGTCCTAAAAAGTTTACGATTTAACCTTCGATTTACGAGAGCATGATCGGAAACTAATTTTCCAGTCGATGAAACCCCAAAGGGGATTTTCTGCTCGGCCACCCTTGCAAATTGAAAAATCCCTGGGAAACCGTCTCAGTCCCGTACCCAAGTGATCTGTTTCACTGTATTATCACGTACCTCTGACAGTTTGTTAATAGTGAAAACGCAGTCACGTGCGAGTCCTAGCCGGGAAACACGCTGCTTGGTCGTTTCATTGCAGGCGTTCCCGTGGGAGGGCGTTTCCCGGCACGGGACCTGACGGAAAGTCGCCGAGAAACCGCGACAGCTCCAGAAAGAATCGCTCACGAAGCGAACGTCCTCTCCGGGGTCGACGGACCCTGGAACGGGGAGAGATCGGGGGGATTAGACGACGGAGAAAAATTTCCTTGCAAGGGAAAATCTGTGGAATAATGACATGACCACCATGTGACCATAGGTCGTTGTAAAATAGGAAAGCAGAAGGCGGCGAGGCGATGAGGGTAGAAGGAAGATCAGATAATTCCCAATATATAATTCGTGTTTCTCTATATTTTCGCCTGGTTGTGCATTGAGTATTAAGGGAGTGGTGCTCAAAATACCCACTTAAACATTCCAGTATTGGATGTGCAGCGGTACCAAGAGAGAAACGCGCGAAATACCGCCCTGAATTCTTAACAAACGCCATACATCAGCACCGAGCGTGCAATGGTACCAAGGGAAAAACGCGCCAAATACCCTGCTTTTAAATAAATGGCGACGCTGCAATACCAGTGGTCAATTATCAATTCAAGAAACTCCACAGAAGGTCAGCTTTAAGAAATAACATAAAATTTGCTGTAGAAGATGGAATTAAAACTCCTCACATGTTTTTCCAATGAGGTTCTTCCCGCAATATCTTCTGCTTCCTACAGAAAAGTAGTCTTTCTTGCAGTAAGGGCTCTGCTCCAGGAGAAAATCATGCATCGTGATCTCTACCGAACAGTATCCCGGTTGTTTTCTAAACCTGAAAGGAACGAAGATTTGAAACGGTTTATTTACATGTTTAAGCGATGAATTTACTCTGAAAATCCAAAATACATATGGCTTCAGGAAATTCAACGCCGGTGTCGAAACAAAAATGGAAATAAAATTTTCTAATTTTGACCTCCCAACAAACAGCCCCTCCTGCTCTTACTTGTAACATAAATTCACGTTCCTTGGATAGAAAAAGGGATATCCGGGGCTCCTGAAGTATCCCTTGATATAATCCAAGTCGAGACAAGTGCGGAAAAATTTCCCGAAGAAAAGCTTCTCCTTTCGCTTCTCCTGCGGAAAATTAATTAAGTTCGGAGTGTTCCTGTCCGAACACTCCGAGGAACCGTCGGAAGTAACGACGTCCAAATCCGTCAACTCCTTGCGTCCTTCGAACACGTAAAAGCTTCTAATAACTCGAGGTTCTGCGATGGTATTCTGTCGAATCAAGTCGAGCTTCTCGATACCGCCCTCCTGCGGCCAAAGCACCTCGTTAGCGGGGCATTCCACTTGTTCCAAGTCGATGACGAACCCGGATTCCGAAGCTGACGACGTCCCCGAACTCTTGAAGTTCAGCACTTTCGTCTCCTCCTCGAAATCCACTCTCACCCTGAGCCCGGAGTTGCAACCGCAGAAGTACTTCCCGTCGATCTCCAGGTACCCGTCGCCGCAACCCCTGGGACCCAACGAGAAGTACCTGAAGTTCAGCTCCAACTTACAGGTCCTGCGGTTCGTTTTGGTCAACAGAAACCTGCAAGTCTCGACGAAGTTCGACGAGCGGGGGAAGTTGGGGCTCGTTAAGGTGAAGTTGGGCGAGTTGAGGAGCTGCCCGTTGCATTGATACTGAAATTAATGAAGTGCCTATGAAGGCTTTCATCGAAAACTATATCCGCCTTGACAGAATGGCGTCACCAGAACGGTGTCGGAGGGAACGACGAGGATGATTCTTACTCGCGAAAGATAAGAGGAAATATGAAGTCACTTTTAACCTGAAACGTCATACTCGGATCTGCAAGATCACGAACCATGTGACGCCCTTCCCAGATTTGAAGAGAAATTCTGCAAGGGACGGGAGATTTTTGCGTTAGAAACTGACTCTTGTAGCTCTTATAACTCCACTAAATAATCTGAAAACATACTGAAATTGGTACTATGATTGCTTGTAAATGATTACCGATTGAGACTTAAATGAAGTATAATTATGATTTATGGCGAAGTTAATCATTTCTGTTTTACCTCAGAAAAATCGTTGGTTTAATTTTTCTGGGGCTAGGAAGGTTAGGTGGAGTTTGAGGGATTTGTAGAGGGGGAGGGATTCCTTTCGATTTTACATTTAATACTACAATTGACTTATATCTACTGATGATGGACGACAGACATCCTAAACATGTATGGTTTTGAATAATAATCATTTATCCATTTTATCTTGGCGGTGTGACTTTTGTAATGTCTCGTTTTGCGAAGGAAATTGTTTCTCTTACTTACCCCAGAAAAGTTGTCGATTTGATTTTCACTTAATTCTCCTGTTTTGCAGGTCTCGACGAGGAGAACTAAAAGGCAGACGCTGATAAGCATGGCGGTTTCCTTTCGACTAATAAAGGTAAGTGCGAAATGTGTAGATTTATGAGTAATTAGCGGATGTTTAATTTAGTTATTGACAAAGGATTGTTACGGGGAGGTCAGGAGGGGAATCAGGAGAAGAGCAGAGGTTCGCAAATGAAACGATTAATATAAGTTTTCCCTAAATTACGTTTGAAATTTATGTAATTAGTGTGAATCACGTATTAGGTACTTATGATTACAGATTACAAACCTGTCATTGGGTTAGTCATAGGAAAAGCCGTGTATTCTTTCTTGTTAGCTACACTTACACCTTAGCTATTTACAATTAGCTACATTTCGTTATAACTTTAAAAACTTTTGATTTTGATTTACGAACATTTGACAAACCTCAAAAGTTTGCACCTGATTTACAATATAAACAGAGGAATATACTTTAAATCGTAGATTTACTTATGCCAGCGTTATGTTGTAATTGCTAAAAGCGAAGGAAATGTTTTTTGAGATTATGTACACATATTTTCAAAATCCGTGCCGAAAAAAATAATATCAGCTGTAATAATGTTTAGATTTAGAAATTTTAAAGATTTTGCGAGTCCAACGCTGTCGCTTCTCCTGTGCCCATCCTCAGGAAATTCGGTGTTTGATCCTTGTTGAAGATAAGGAAGAAAATTAAACATCGTGACGAATCGTAAACGTTTTTCCTTTATGGAAACGATGCCGTAACGAGATTATCACACAATTGAACAAAATTTTTTCTGAGTTGCGTTTGGAATAAAATATTAACGTACAATTTTACAAAACCGTACGCTTACAGTTTCTATTCTTTGACTAATTGAAATTAATTTTGTTGCTGTTTCAAGTTTTCACTTACCTCGCCTACATTGGGTTTGAATTTTTTTTTTGATTAATGTACTCGCTGGAAAATTGAATCGCCTGTTGTCAGCTTCGAAATTTCCGCGGTCGACAGCCTTCATTAAAATTTCCAATCTGAATCTAATTTCCTGTAGCGATTTAACGAATGAAATATAATTTAGTGACACACTTATGCTATGGCACAATTAACCTCTCTGTCTCGATCCTGGGATTTATTTATAGTCGCCCTATCGATTTCACGGTTTAACAATAAATTGTGCTGGTTTCAATATAGTGTTTCTATGCGGTGACAGCTCCATGGGACCGTCGCCATATTGTCTTCGTCGTTGCAGCCAATCGTGCTGGTTCAATTTACGAAACTTGACAATAAAAACATTCGTTTATTTTTCCTTATTATATTTTTGGCACTTACACTAAGTCATGTGTTAAATACAGTGTTAAATACTAATGTTAAGGTTTTAATGATATTAAGATACGCACTTGCGCATATTTACACATTTAATAGCTAATAATTGTAATACAGTCTCAAAATCCAGACGACATTTACATGCAGATTATCATTTTTAAAAGTCTTGTGGGGAAAATCGAACAATAAATATCTCATTTACTGAGAGAATATCCAGATTAGTAGAGGCTCTTCCGGCCTCGTTAGCAAAGCAAATAAAATTTTTATCGCTCAATCAAACTTTAACAAGCTGCAGTTAAATAATAACATTTGTTCGCGAGTAACGAGAGTGAAAAGGAAGAAAAACCATAATTCCAAGCGTTGTTTATTCAAATAACAAATATGATGAATTAATTACAACTCGACTAATTGAATAAACTGGAGTAACTCGGTGTATTTTTTCAATCCCGAACTTTACTCCAGTCGGTAAAATCATCGCTCCCCGGCGGAAGCTCCCTTCGCACTCTCGGCAAACGAAAAACGAGAAAAGATAACTCAAAGAAACTCCCTGAACGTTCTCCAGAAAAATCCCCCGGGAGGACGAACTTTCCGCTTATTTCCCCAGGAAGCGGATGTTGGTGTAGACCGCGTACGCGGGCCGCTTCCTGTTGCAGAAGTCCACTATTTTGTCCCGGTTCCCCTGGCGGGCCTCGTGTAGCGCGACCAACAGGCGGTACACCTCGTCCTTGGAAGGGTTGCATATGTAAGGGTTGGTCGGGTCGTATCTGAAAGAAGAGGGAAAAATTGCTAAAATCTGGGGAAGATCTGTAGAAGATTTTGGAAATAAGTATGAAGGAGTGTTCCATTCTTGATTAGAATCATGCAGCTTTCAGAAGGATAAGGCACTATAGATGAGTTTGAGACTCAAAGAGAAAAAACCTGGAACCATCTGATCCCCGAATCATCTTCAGATAAAAAGGGGAACGTTCCACAAAAGGTGTGGAACAAATAGAGCCGAAAATGTCACCATCCCTATCTTCTCAGGGTCGCTTGCCCCGATGCTTCCGATTTTTCACCTCACCTGGAGTTCTGCCTCTTCCAAGGGTACTTCCTGTAGTAGCGGCTCCTCTTCGCCGCCGCGTTTCGGTACACCTGCTGCGCCTGATCCGCCCCATCGAAAAACACCCCCTCGCCGTCGTCCCCGTCGGTCCGGTCCGGTCTCTCCACGTACAGGATGGGCAACGCGCCGTCCGGCCAAGGGAGCACCAGGAGCTTGGCGAGGAAGCTCATCATCTCGTCGACTCCGTCCGGCGTCGTCCTATCTGGACCTGAGGCGTTCGAGGTTAGAACCCGGTGCCTGAAAAATGGCAAGGGAATGTCTTACCGACGTCCCGAGGGTCCTTCTCGGACAAATCCCCCGCGAGGGCGTTCGAGTAACTGTCCGGAGTGTGGAAGGCTCCGGTCTGGGAGAGAAGCGCCAGGAGGAGGGCGAGAGGTGCGTGCCATCTCATTGTCGAGTGCCCGATATTCCTGCGGGAAGTTTGTTTTCGAAATTAGTATCGACGGTGCAATCTTCCCCGTAAGCCGCCGAGGAAAAATTATTTGTAAGGTTTCATCACGAATTATGATTATGATTTGCCTTATAGATTCATCATCTGCATTTGCAGGGGGCTAAACCATCCCTCTACATAGCAACCCTATTCAGGATAAGTCAATCGTTTAAATTTATTTCAGTGGGGTGATTTCATACACTTCGTAAGAGAATATGGCGTTCGGTAATCGCTTCAGAGGCAATTACTCTACAGGTATATTCTATAAATATCAACCCGATATTCCGATGCCAAAATAGACATTTAAATTTATTTCAACATTTCGGGATGGGGTAATTTCTCCCACTACGACTAGCGGTTAATGAATGGAATCTTTGGTAGTTGCTTTTTAGGAGCAATTACTGTCTTTTCCAATAGCCAAAAAATAATTTTCCTTTTAATTTCGAAATATCCAAAAACACCAGTTCCAAGCGTAATATTCCATGGATAACATGCTTTAATCATATAACGATCATAAAAGCAAATTTTGCGTTTTCACCCGATACCACGCACCACTGCACCACTTTTATGGGCAGCATTTAGCGGTTGTTCTTTTGTATAATGCACCCTTATCGCACACATTGGCGGAGTTCGGAGTGTTCACAATAAAACTGTCGAAATAAATACATTTTTCTCGTGGAAAAACGTCGCAGTAGTATAACGAAAAATGTAACGTGAAAAATGTTTGACAGAAGTGGGATTAAGTTCTGGTTACACGAAAGTTTTGAATCTAATAATTTAGGAAAAATTAAATCCTCCGGAGCTCCTCTTAAAGTTATCTTCGAAGGACAATATTTATAATTGTATTGTTTGGTTGATGTTACCTTGAATTTCAAGGTAAGTTAATTGTCTAGTCTCTCATTCTTGATTGGCTCTTTTAACAATGCTTTTAACCCGAAATGAACAATGCTTTCGCGTTCCGTTATTGTTCGGTAATTAATTACAAGGGAGAATTTCTAAAAATATGTTACCACCACAAAGTTCGGTATGGAAAAGCGGGGGTTTTCAAGTTCAAAGGACAAAACTTTTAAGTCGGCAAGTTTGGAAAGGGGAGCGGGGTTATGAACCGTTTTAAGTGTGGAGTTACCACCGATGTGATCGACCCCATCGTTGCACATCGGGAAAAAATTAATTTATTTTTCTGCAAATATCCCCCCGACACGTGGCGGAAAATTGAAAACGTGCTAGGGACAAGAGGAGCGGAAAAATAATTAACGCAGATTTGAACAGGGAAATTAAATAAGGTAAATGTACAGTTTTACGCCTGTTTTAAAATTTTCTCGCTGATAAGTATTTTTCCGTCTAAGTGGACGCGTCAGTGTTACGGACTCATTCGGGCCGGTATCGATTCGGTGATTATGACAGCGATAAGCGAATGATGGGAACGGTTGAGTGTGTCGATAGGCGTGAATGCCCTTCGATAAGGGTTGAAATGATAAATTTCGAGTCTAAAATGGAATATCAGGGGTATTTTTAAAAACGCAGTGGCTCACTTACGATCTCGACTTTTCCTTTGTCGTTACGAGGAGAAATTGTAATAATACTAGCAATAAATGTGTCGGCGAATCGGAGAGTTTCATTGGAGAAAAGGGGAAGACGTCCTGAGAATGTTCTCGGTCCCTCAGAGCTCCTCTCATAGGTTCTCAGCACTAGGAACAAGAAAGGGGGAGAACCGATCACGAACAGGAACCGAGAGAGCCGTTGCTGAAGTTAGGAAAAAATATAGAGTACGACGTGGGCTGTACACGATGAACGCGCGTATCAATCTCAAAATGTGGTATGTCGGGTTTACACCTGCACACTTTTACTCGAGTGACAAGAGAGAAAACCTAAAAATAAACGTAACTAGCACAAATACACACGTTTAAATGTGGGGTTCGAAGAAAATGAAACGCTAAAAAACTATTTTTCTCTTACAACGCGTCCTCCTTTTCGTAAACAAACCCTCGGAGTGTCGCCTCTTTTCGAGATTTCAATCTGAACGTCACCCACGTCGTAACGAGCTGATTAAGCATGAAACATTATTCCGCCTACATTAACCTGATCAAAAACGTTGAAGTTTTAATGAATCTTCACTGTGTTAATACAATTTACCTTCATCCTGAAATAAAGAGGGGACGAGTAAACAGAGGGACGAGCAAAAGTTTCGCGGAGAAATAAAAATGTAAATGTGGTAAGAGTTTATAGGAGTAAAGGAACATTTTTCTTAGGGAAAGTTTTTAAAAATGTTGTTCGACCCTGCCAAATAAATTATTAATTTAATTTAGGTATTTGTCAGGGAAATCAGCGACGTGATTGATTTGAAAGCGAGGAAATTAATTTTGATGGAATAATTCAGGTCAAGGAAATTTTTAAACTGTTTTCTAAAGACTTGGTGGAGTTGGAATATTCAAAGTTTTCACTTTATCGTACAGTTTGAAAAAGTTGCAGTAATTTCATTCGAGAAGTTTCGTAAATCCGCCCTAAGTATCTTAAGGAAGGTCAGAACTAAAAGTGTTGGCAAATTGGATTAGAGTTTTCTCAACGATTTGAAACAGTTGTAATGTTTTCAGTGGAGGATTTTTCGAAATGTGCCCAAAATATTTTTTAACACACGAAAAGTTGTTGTAAACCAAAATTTCATTTCACAGACTTTCACAGAAATTTCGTGTATATTCTCAAAACATACACACTTAAGAGAGTTGGTAGGTGGAAACTAGAATTTTATTTTCTGCTGAAACTATTGTTTTGTTAAAACTCTACTTTAGTCCAGTATCTGAATGTAGAAATAGTGTATTACCTTCGAAATCTTTAAAACTGTATCGATTTTTCTGAAAATTTGGAATTGAGCTCATCTTCAAAAGCTACTTACTTGAAATTTGGGCTTTTTGTTCTTGGGGGATGAAAACCAACCCTTGTATAATAATTAATATTGGTAACTGGCTCTAATTTGTTCAAAGATGTCAAATATTTATTGTTTCTTACCGTGGAATTGATATTGTGGTAATTTCCTGTGTAACTTTCCTAAAAATTACCACACATAGCGAAATTAATAAAAAAATATTTTTAAAGAGCATGAAACCTTCTCAGTTTGAAACTTAAGTAGAAGAAATCTGTTCTGGAAATAGTTACGATGTGATATATTATTTTTCAAAGTGATGCAACCTCTAAAAACCACCCCTTACAATAAAACTGAGAGAAAAGTGTTTTCAACAGCTTGAAGCTTTTTGGTGGGGGAATTATTAAAAAAAAAAACGAATACATATTACTACTTATGATATAACAAAATGCAGTGCAAGTTTTCATCCCTTAGAAATAATCCCTTAGTAAAATAATTAAGTACTTTAAGAAAGATTATGAGAATTTTCTCGGAAAAACTTCTCGTTATTCCTTTTTTTTAACGTTGAAATGTTAGAAGTTCACAACAAGAAAATATTGCCTGCAAGAAGTCCTAACTCGCACAGTATGAGCTGCATTACACAAAACAATGAATTTTTTGTTTTGTTTATAGTGTTCAATTTTGTTGAATTATTCAAGAAAAAACAGTTGAACAACTAGGATTTCGTTGAGATTCAGTTGATATGTGAAAGCCTAATTTCATTAACAAAATTTCGAAACTATGCCTAAAACCTCCCTTAGAAATTTCGATTTTGCTAATAAAACACCTTTTAAATATCTTTAAAGATTTTATTGAATCAACTTACCTTCTCCCTCTTAAATGGAATGGAGGAGGAGTATACAGGAAAACATTTGATTCCAAGGAAAGTTTTATGAAGGGATTAAACCAAAGTTTGGAGAAGTTTTCCTGCAAATCCTTTTTAGACACTTAGAAAATGATTTGCAATTTAAATCATTGATTTAAATACCGCAGTGAACCATAAGTCACATGAGATATTCGAAAATAAAAGTAATTTTACTGAAATAATTCAAGTAAGAGAATTGTTATTTGTATTATTTTAAAAATGAAAGAGTGGCTACAAAAATAATAAATTTTGTTTAAACAGATCAAACCAGATTAAAATATTTCAAAATGTTGTAAAAATATTTAAAGAATGAAAAGGAGTAATGGAATTATTTTTCCATATATATTTCGACCATATTTGCACGGTATTTTAAAATGGCTGTCAATTAAATTGTTTTTATGTAATAAACTCAAAATTTCGTAAAATTTTCCAAAATTTTTTTCAAGTATTTCTTGCAAACAATTTTTCTATAGTACAGTAAACCAAATGATATTTCCAAAAAACATTTTAAACATTTTAAAATGTTTCTACATTAGCATTTATATATGAAAATGAATATTTTTTAGTTCCAAACTAATTTTATCTTGTAGCACTTGACAATTTAATAGTATTACCAAGTGTTTATTATCATATTAAAAGGGTATATTATATATTTGGAATATTGCAAAAATGGCTTCAGAAGTTCAGAACCTGACCGGAATAGTTTCTCGAATTTTCGTAGCAGTCCTGAAATTACTAAAGTTTACCTGGTGGGCGACTTCACGGACTGCTGCAACGAACCACAACTTAACAACAAACGAACTTCCCCGCAGAACCAACTCTGTCCCGTTATCAAACGAGATATGGCGGGACGCGCATCCGCCTCCCTCTTTTATAAGAAAGGGTGCGAAATGCGCAATACCTGCGAACGCCATGTGGGTGTCCCACAAGTGTATGTGCGGGGTTGTGTGGTTCTCGTAGTAAATAGAGGGAGGAAGCGAAGGTGAAAGGAAAAAACCGAGTTCAACAAGTCCCGAAGAAACGATTTATCCCGCAGGATTTACGGCGCCCGCGGTTTCCGGGAATCCCCGTCCGAAATCACGATAAATGTCCTGGCGGTGACTCGGCGCGATTTTTTTCTCCCGGCCAATGATTGATTGATTGATCACAGGCATCGGTTTTGATCGGCTTGTTAACGCGAACTCGTTAGGTTTATTAGACGTTTCCAGGAAGGCAGAGGGGTTTAGTTCGCTCCTACGGGATTTCCGTTCCGTTTTATTTTTCCAGATGCTTCCGTTTAATGCAAGCGAAATAATTGGATTTGTCGCGGGGGCGCAAACAAATCTATGAACTTAACTCGATAGCTCCACTTTAAATTGCAAAATCGACAGAGATGTTAAACGCTCCGGAATTATCACCCCTCCGGAAAATTCCGGAGGAAAATGATAGAAATTCTACAGGAGATACGTACGAAATTCGATGCAAGAAACCAAAACGCAGAAGAGAATTTAATAGTGTAGCGTATACTTTTTTAAATAAATTAAGACCGTAATGAAAATTCTCCCCTGTTACTTCAAGCGGCGCCTCAAACATTTTCAGTCCACTATTAAACTATTTACACATCTAAAACAATTTCCCGTTAGGATTCCCGTACTACGATAAACCCTTCTGTAAACACCGCCCCCTCTCGCAGGGACTCCGGAGTACAACGGCAGGAAAGTCAACAGGGGAAAGAGAATAAAACGTCTTTAAAACGATTTGTATCTGTTAGCGGGGAAGCCGTAGGAGCGCTGAAAATCCCGGAACCAAACACGTCCTTATTGGAATTCCAGCAGATGTTTACCCGGAGCCGCTTTATGAGATTTTCATGATGTGATAAAAGGCGGCTTTGTATCATTGTTCTGGTTCCGTTCTCTTGTAAATTACTCCATGGCTTCGTGGGCAGGGAGGATTTACTTTTCGATGAAGATAAAAACGGGTGCGGCGGAAATTCACAGTTTTCTTCAGAGGAAAACACCACAACGGGTCGTAATGTTTCCACAAATTATCTATTCTTAAATCATTACCTCAAAATTCAAACCAATGAATATCACTTAATAGCAATTGCTTTGACTCGTCGACAAGTAAATAAGGGGCACATACCTTAGTTAGTCACTAGGGGGTCGCCCTTCCAAGGGCCGATGCAGGCAGGTGCGAGTGTTCATCCATACAACAGGGCTCGCACCTTTTAATTCTCAGGGTTCTAATTTTCAGAAGAGCAGCGTTATCTTATTCTCCATTACGAGTATAATGGCCTGTCACGGTCTTCGTAGGTTTCACTGAATACCATGGGTGTTGTTTGTGTCGGGAAAGTGTGTTAATGGTATCCAAAATCCCGCACAGGATCCCTACCTCTGCCCCCTCAAGGGGGTACAACCGTGCTTGATCGCCGTGGCTCACATTTCCCCGCCTTCTTTAATCTCCCATACGCTAACGAGGATAATTAAGAATTCCAGGGAGTAGTGAATTCCCCTGATTGAAATTAATTTCGACGCGTGGGGCTTCGAAATATCATTTTTCTCCCCACGATATTTATCGTTTAACGCTATTTAACGAGTGGAATACTCGTGTGCATGGGCTTAATTAATGGTACACACCTAGTCTACAATTTAACCGGGAATTGCTTCAAATTAATGATTAGTAGGTAAACGGGTAAATAATTACAGATCCTTTGTTTGTACCCGTGTGTCGCTCCGAACCAAAGAGATAGAAGCAATATAAGCTTAATTAAGTCAGAATGAGAGAACGAGGCCAGGAAGTTAATTATGAAAAGTACTAGCGAAAATAATTATCGATCCCGACGTGTACACGTACGTGGAGTTTGAAGAGAGCAAGACGAACAAATTTTTTTATTCAAAGAACTAAACACAGGTTATCCTTAAGATTTACTAAGACGTTTCGGACTCCTCGTCGCCATCTTCAATTTTCCGCGGTATCGGAGGCGGCATCGTGCTCGTGGGTTTTGCTGCCTTCTTCTATTGTCCGCAGGATTCCTATTATCTCGTCCGCAAGGTTGTACATTTCTTCTACGGTCTACAAAAGGAACGAAACGTTGAGAATTGCACGCAAAACACCCCCAGAAGGGGTGAAATTGTTTTATTTAAATCATGTACACACAAACGATTAAATAATATCTTCTACAGTTTACAAAACGAACGACAAAAATTTTGTTAGGAAAATATAGAAGGGAGGGATAAACTTTTGGTCTGAAGGACCAAACAGCTGAAAAAGATTTACCTAAAAATACACGGTTTCCCTATTGCCTTTATAAGCAATAGAATTTAGTTAAGAAATATTTACAAAATTTAAAAATGCGATCTCTCATAGAAGACATTTTTTCTACAGAAGGGAACGAAAGGCGTATTTTAATTTTTTTTAAATCACTTCTACAGGGTACTAATAAAGGCGAAATATTGGCAAAGAAACAGTTATTACAAAAATAACGAAAAAAAAATTTGATACCCATAACGCAATTCTTCATAATCCCCCATCTTTAATTAGGCCAATTATTCAATCCCAACCATAAATAATATTTTCTTTTTTAATTAAAGCCATCGATTGATTGGTAGCACCCCCGTCTTCCTTCTGCTCGTCCGCGATCAATCACATCCCAATTGTTCTTTATGTATTTTCTAAATGAAAATCGAATCAATATCGTCGACGATAAATATTGCTGATATACGGGTTGCGTATGTGTGCGGCGGGACGATAACGCGAAATATTAAATTATCGTTTCATTATCGGCTTTTACGTATTGTTTTCTTGATTCGTTTAATGCGATCTAGACGGGGACGAAAAAGCAGACAGACGAACTTTTCTATATAAAACGTGCAGGTCAATTACACCCTAAGAAGCTTTTAAGGGTAGAAAAAGAGGGAAGTTCGGAATTGTCGAAAGTTTGTTTTGGGGAAAAATCGCCTTGAATTTTCATTAGGGTCTGTGATGGAAGCTTTCTATTTCGCAGCATGCGCGGAAAATCCATACGTTTTCATTTGAATTTTCCGAGGATAAATTCCCTTTTTATTATTTTCCTCTCGCTTACCTCGCACTTCATGAGCTGCGTGATCAGCGGGTCCTCGTATTTGATCTTCTCGTAATCGTCTTCGACGAGCATGTAGCCTTTCTGGATGGTCTCCTCCTCGGTGGATTTCAGGAAGTTATCCGTAGGTAAACACAATCGGTCCCCTTGCGGCCTGAAGGCGTGCCCCTTTTCTATCGTCAGTGGGGATTCTGGATCGGGGGTGTCGTTGTTGTAGAGGAATCTCGGGATCTTCACCTGCGGGATCTTCATCTGGAAAGTTAAAGAAAAATTATTATGAGGGTTGTGACAGCGGAAACACGTGGCGATGGTTACCGTTCCTTGCAGCTCGGATGGCTATTTCATGATTTTAAACCGTCGTAATTTTTTTTTTGTTAAGGTTAAGGCGATGGTGCTATGGTTAAATATGGGAGAAATTTCTGAAAAGGTGGAGTTTAATGGCGGAGATTATTTTTCTTCAAAATTTGTCTGGCAAGCTTCAATCGGCATTGCAAGGATACCCGAAAGTTTCCACACCTCATCCAAAACAGTCACTCGTGTTTTCAGAAACTTTACCCATGTTCAGCACTTTTACCAAAAACTGTCACTTGCGCCAGAAATTATTTAAGTGTTCTCTGAGTTCTTCCCACTGACGATATCCAAGGAATAAACCTCCGGTAACGCAATTTCCTGACTCGACGTTTTATGGTTGACATAAACGAATTTATTTTAACAGTTCCCCGCCTTATAACTTTTACCTTATACGTTCAACGTGATCCGAACGTTGATTGATGCCGTTTATATGATACGGAGGGAGATTATAGCTCGATGTAGATCCCGAAAAATAAACGTTGGACCTCTCCCGGGACGCGGACGTCGGATTATTTATTAACAAGGCTCGGCGGGCTAAAATATTCAGGAGGAGCCGAAGCGCTCGGCCCGAGATTTTATATTCGAGGAATGTACAAAGGAAATGTAAATTGAGAGTAAAAGCCGACGGATTTAAAAAAAATTCAGTCTTACCTTCGCCCTTCTCTCGGCGATCAGTTTATTGCAGTACTTCTCTATGAGCATCACTGGGTGATTCGCCATTTCCGGGGGAGCGTCCGCCAGAGGGATGATCCCCATCAGGACCAAGTTTTTCACCCTCTCCAACTCCTCGTCCTAAGGAACAAAAATGTCTCTTACAGTTTATAGACTTTAAATCATGTCCTATTTTCATATAAAACTTCTATCTGCATTTCTATTGGAGTTAGAAAGTATGTGATGGACGAAAGTTTCCAAGCTTTCTATTAATAAGGAATAAAGTGGTAGTCAGCAGTACATGAACACTTTTTTCTATCATGGAACAAAGTTTCCAATTTTTTTATCCAAAAATTTCTCCTAGTTTCATAATGTCATTGACTCCTCCAAATTTCATCTTCCAGTTCATCGACGTTTTAAAACGTTAATTTAAGTAAATTGCAGATCTCTATCAAATAGTTGAAACTTCGAAGGCTCCTTTCATGTCGAAAATTCTCCACTATAGCGAACCGTTTCCTTTGTAAGTTCTCACTAGCACTTCCAAAAAAATCTTAAGTTACTACTTAAGCCGTTACACAATAGTATTACACTTCCATCTAAACAATATTCGAACTCTCACCTCTCTGAGTTTGATCCTCTTCTCCATCGACTCCTCATAATCCTCCAGGATCCTTTGCTGCAGCGTCTGCATGTAAGCCCGGTCGGTCAGGCTGACGCGATTCGTGCCCATCAGCTTCTCCAAACGGGACCGGATCTGGGGATGGCTGAACCTGGAACGAAACGTCGGCAACGAATGTCGGGTGACACAGACGTACCTGTCTATATGTGTGTGTAGTCGATACGGGATTTTTATGGATCGCGATATGATGAGCCCCGGGATACACGAAGGCGGGTTATATCGAAGGAAATGTAATAATAGACCGAAGTACTTGAAGGTAATTAAAGTCGGGACGAGGTTTTTGTTCAGGCAGGGTGGTGATGAATTCCGTGACCGAGCCGGTTTGGGGAAGACTGTAAAAGTGAGAAACTGTTGTCGGGTCCCCGTGGCTTTCGTGACAAGAAAAAATAAAACGAGGGAGGCAAAGGGAGAGACACACATACACGTAGGGCGAATCCGGGCGCGTATAATTTTAGGATCGCTGTTATATCCTCGGAAGCGTATTGGAATTCTTTAGAGTCAATCAATTAAAAGAGTAGATTATACCAAAGACCACGTTTTTACAAGGTAATTTCTCTGTTATTTTTTCCACCGACCCCTTTCAAGGCGGCGTGAAATATGGTTATGAGGGATTCACGCGAGGAAAAGCGAAAAAAGAAACAAAGGACGTGTATTATATTTAGGGAAATGGGATATCCCGAAAATTCAAGAATGGAAGGTGATATATTACGTTTTTAGGGACGTGTCGCATACGCTTTGATGGTGTAGAAATGGTAGAACAAAATTTTAAAAACCTAAATATGGCGTTTCAAAATTGTATTCATAAAAATATTGAGGAAATAATTTACTTCGTTTGTAACGTACAGCGGCATTGAACAATTTATCTAACGTTGAAAAATTGAAGATTAACTCAAGGATATTTTTATTAACACACTTTTAGTAGCTTCGCTTCTAAATACTGCAACGCCCTTTTTCAACGTGATTTTCACTGGCTTCGCGACGTATGATTAATTTCAAAATTTCCACACTTTTTAAGGCCTCATGGCAATACAATAATTTAATTTTCTTAATATCCCAATCACCATAATGACAATAAAAAAAAATCAATCGATTTCATTGGAATGTGCATTCGCCATTTCTTATGTCCTTGATATTCGGCTGGTAGATCTAATTGTAGGTTAAATTAAGATAGTTTTAGTGAAAACGTTTCACAATTTCCTTAGAGCAATGTTACTGTTATAAAATGTTCTCTACAATAAGTTGAACGAAGGTCCTGAAGATGTCTTAATCTTGATGTCACTAATGAAGTAAATAACTGTAATTTATTTATTTACGTCGTGAAAACTAAGTGAAAGTGGAAAATATTTTATGGCGGTGACAGTGAGACGTTCTCACAAAATACCCCAATTTAACCAATAACTGCCTTAAAAAACTGATCACACATATTAACGAAATATGAGAAATGGCGAAGGTGCCTACTATTAGCATAAATCTTATTGTTTTCCTGATGATCCTGGTGAGGACATCAGGACAAAGGTATTAAATTGTTGGTAATTTCCGGTACATGCATACAAATAGTACAGTAAAATGCAGAAGAGTCGAAATTCGTCTATACAGCCTTGAGGAAAATATGTTAAGATGTTATCCATTAGTGTAATACGGAATAAAGTAAATTATGTACATTACATTACAGTGCAAACAAATTTAATAAAATAAATTGATTGACGGGTCGTGGTGCAATCACGCAAATCATTTCTATGCAACGGCACGCCAGAAAATTTAAATTCCCTCCCCTTTTAGCACCCAAAGGCTCGTGCGAATTTATTCTAATCCCGAAATTCCTGACAATATGTACAGTTTTATAGCCTACAAGCAATTAAAAACAGTGATTTTAGCGGTGCATTTTGGATACCTGTGATATGTACCTGTTCGTACGCGTAGGAATATGTGACACGGAGTGCACGGTGTCGCCTTTGGTGCCGGGGGGTGAAAAGAAACGCGCGCCGCCCCGGAGCGAGAAATGACAAACCGACCACCCCCTGCCACCGCGGGCCAAGGGTAGGTCGGGTAGTTTCCGGGAAAGAATGAACTATTCCCATCTCGCCGACTGGTCTCTCCCTAAAATTACTTTAAAACTAGATTTGGGAAAGATCCCAATTACCCTTAAAAGCAAGCCTCTGTTGGCGTTGTTATATTAAATCACCCGATAATTACCCTGAAAGGGATGTTTACTCGAATAGCTCACACGGTTAATTGGGTTAGATGATGTGAGATCGGGGGTTCTGGTGGGTTTTAAGGGAGGAAAGGGGAGGAATTTTGATTTCGCTACAATATTGCTGTTACTTTTGTTATTACTCATTCCAAGCTCCAAATTATTAACTCGCCCTTAACTAACAAAAAATACTCGTCACTTATTTTTGACCTGATCCCTTTGTCCTACCCTCTTCCGGGGTCCTCGGTCCCCTTGCCCTAGATCGGGCTGATGAATCGGGAACTTTATCGGTTATAAATCGGTCGTTATCGGGACCGTCAAATTTTTACGGGGCTGATAAAGAATGAAATACGGCTATTACGGATGGAAGCTCATTTTATGACGTGAAGTGGGATTAAAATCTTAACAAGGAGATTACGGGCGTGGGGATGTAAAAGTGGGGGGATGTAAAGGGATGTAACTTTGACAAAAAAAATATCAGTGTAATATATAGCGTGGGTCGAGTTTCAAAAGATTTCTTGTTAAAAATGTAATTTAAATTCAAGAAACGTTGTCTGAGAAACAATCCTAAAGGTGGTAGGGGTGAAATTAAATTTCTATTATATTCGATATAGGTATTGTCTAACCAATATATTTTCCCTTGTTTTTAAATGACTATCGTCTCAACTAACTAAATTTCAGCCGGCGTTTCGTCAATATATTGATATCCTCAGGGCACTTCCCGAATTGATTCAGCAATGTTGTGGAAGCACCCTCCAGAAGACATCTTCCCTTATTTTTGAAGGGTTATCCTCTTTCTATTGAGGTAGTTAAAGGGACCAACTAATTTTCAGCTGACGTTTCGTCAGCAATACCTCAGGGCATCCTCAGAGCACTTCACCCCCGTTCCCTCCAAAATACATTTTTTCCAGAAAATACCTTCTCAAATAATTAACTAGTGTATTAACGCACATATTCTTCCCTTCTTGAGTTAGTCTTGACGAAAGTCCCCGATTATCCCGAAAAGGATCCAATAACCGCTCACACCCCCTTAATTGGAGTACACAACGGCATTTCGACACGTGAGCGCGAAAAGGGATGTACGGTGATGGGGGGGAGTTGGTTGGAAAGGGGGTCTAGCGACGCTCTCGGTGTCGACGACGGCGTCGCGGCGGCGGGCCGTACCTGGCGTCGCGGTCTGGGACTTAGGTATGATGCGGGGACGAAGGGGTGGTAAGGGGTCGAAACCTGTGGGGTTCACATAAAAAAAGAACGCCGACCGACGCTGAGGGAGTTATTGTAATGTTCGTTCGATACGATTTTAATCGCTTCAGGAGTAAGTCACGTGTGACGCAAGATATCGTGTGATCAAACGAATTATCGAAGCGCAGATTAGAATGTTTTTATGAAGCTTTTCGTGCGACTATTGGGTCCACCCATCCGTGGGCTCCATTGTATATTTGAAGGCGTATTTTACATAACATGATTTTTTTTTAAAAGAAACATTTTCTATGAGTAATGTCATACAACAAATGTGACCAGGGGAATTGGAACGACCTTTTAAAACCTCTCACAACTGATCTTACGTCAGACTTTTAGACTAAAATCACTAAGAGATTTTTGGCAATAGTGGCTAATCCTGGATAATCCTGAAGCTTCTGTTGTTTTTTCATGTCGGATCCGCAAACTCCGGTATTATTAATGCTTCCTTTAGATTCCTGTGCTATTCGCACGCTTTTGTTGGAATTTCGTATTCACATTATGCCGCGGTTAAAATTAATTAACAGTCTTGGCACGTTGCTGAATGGAATCTTGGTCGTAAACGTATTTTTTACCAACTCCGACGTATCCGACATTAATTTATTGTTAGGTCCACTGAAGTGCATAAAGTTGCTAACAGTTTGATGGGTCGTTACTTGTTTATTTCTTATCCGATTTTAATGGTGTTTTGTAACAATTTAGTAGCATTTCCACGCTGCTCCTTTGTATTTTATTATGGTACCTTCTCGAAAGTTTCTCAACCGATCTGAATGGGATCGCGCCGAGACCCCAGCGATCCTGCGTCTGTCCCCATTTCCCACTACCTCATGCGGGGGTGTGTTCCTGGAAAGCGTAACGCGATGCGAATACCGCGTTCGTCGCCGACTAATTTGCGGGAATTTATTAGCCTCGCCTCGGGCGTGAATGAGAGGATCTGGAAAAAGGAGATTTTCCGAGAATGGAGGTTTAATGTACTGGAAGCGCCGGCAAAGTGAGAAGAGCAAAGGGGCGGCGGCTGTGATCGTTGACGATGACGAATCTCTCGGAAGGGTTTCTGACAAGCGTCACGGGAGGGTGTTATCGCGGACTATTAATCCCTTATAGGTGTTTAAGGGGATAATTAGGCGACGAGGAAGGGTTTACTTCACTTTTCCAGCTTATTCCTATACGTTCAACGCTTTAATAATTCATGCTTTGTTCGGTGAGTGGTATTTATAGATGATTTAGATTGCACTTAGCCGACATAGCTCAACGTGCGAAGGTGCCAAGGGAGAAAATTTTTATTTTCATATCAGCTAGAAAAATTATTAATAATTTGCACTGAATTTTCCCAGAAGCTAGCTAGATCAATAAGCATCCTTCCTTGGAAATAAATCGGCGGTCGTGGTTGTTAGAAAATAGTAAAACAACAAATTAACAATTAAATTGCAAACTATTTGAAGTTAAATAAACCTCAACAACTATCTACGTTTAATATACTTCAAGCACCAACAAGAAAATTAATCGACCTGTCAATTTCCCAAATATCAAAATATACCGTTAGACTGATCAGTTAAAGTGGCCAGGTTTTACACAAATCGTCGCTGCACCTTTTTACATCGCCCCCATTAGTAGAAGAATACCGCCTCTTAAAGCGGAGTTGTGTCGTAATAATCCCATTACAATTTTTGCAGAATCAAAACCTCCCTGGGTTGATATCAGCTGTACCCTTTTGCGCAATTGGTCTGAAATTTTCAGGAATGATGGATTTTGCATCATACTACCCGTGGTTCAGATTTGATTTCGTTTGACTGAGTTAATTGGAAGTTATTACACATTTGCTCAATTATAGACACAAACAACAGGCCTCAAAAACTTTAACGGTACAACTTAGTGTTTTAGAGTTTTTAAAGGGTGTAGAGGTAGAGGCGAGACGATTTATCCTTATTAGAGATGCCACAAGACAACTAGTATCAACCCCTATCGAGGGACGAGGTGTGTTTCCGTGTGTGTAAATACCTGCATTCGATCTGCGGGAGGACGAGATTCCTGCGGAAGCGCCTCACCGCCTCGTCCAGCCTCAGGTCCACCCATGAGCTCTCCGACAGCCTCCTGTTCCTCGCCGCGATCGATTCGTCGTCGTCGTCGTTCCCGTCGCATCTCTTTTCTAGCGCGGCCCTTCTCATGGAGACGATCCCCTCGACCCACACCTCGATGTCCTCGTGTATGTTCCTCGTGAAGTCCCTCTCGACTAATAGCCTCATAGTCACCCAGAACTCCGAGCGGGACATCCTCACATGGGCGATTTCTCACCGTGATCGAAGCTGGTGCGGGCGTAAGTGCGAGCAAAAAAGGGTAATGGGTGTTACAGAGAGGTGTTCGTTGTTAGCGTCGAGCTATCGCCCGATGGGGGTTGTTACCTGGCGACGTTCATTGTCCCATCTTTTTTCCCTCTTTCTCGCCCCCTCCTTTGATCGTGACTATTATCGGCAGGGCGGGATGGGCGAATGTTGTGATCGTGTGCTCATTTTCGTCGGGTCTTTACCGCACACTCCACTACCATTTTTGACGGCTTCGAGGATTGCAACGCGATGTTTTCGTACACGGAGGCGTAGGTTTCACCAAACCCGGTTCGATTTCTGAGCAATAGCGTCAACCTCATTTGATTACATTGAAAACCAAGCTTACTTTAGTCTACTACCATGAATTTTTACGTCTATCAGTTTATGGCCGATTCCACACGAATTTCGAATAGATGATCTGTTGAACGGTACCTTCTTACAAGAATACCCCTCAACGGAGGCAACCAACAATACGCCTTAAAGAATGCCTCCTGAACTTAATAATTAGGACGAAGTAAAGAACAACACTTACACCTCCACATGAGTGTACCTAAATTTATAGCTACTGTTACACTCTACCTCTTCTATGGCGGAAGAAGGGGAAATTTACTACGTTATTAACAGCAACTGAACCCTTTTTCCTCGCGTATAAGCTCGATTGAAGTATAATTTATATCTCAGCAGTTACGAGAGTTACAGGGTCAAACACGTATTAAACGAAAAGGGTTATTTTATGAAATAGTCTGTCAATCAATCAACTGAATTCGATCATTAGAACCAATGACATCCCTCAAAATGTGACAGCTTAATAGTTAAGCGACACTACAATTGGAACTTGGCGCAAATATTGACGATTTTCAAATTGCTAACTTGAAAAGTGGGTATTTTTTGTGCAATTTTCCTTATTTTTCGCATTATACGGCGCATTTTGCGTCTTTGGATTACATTTTTTTTGTCTCTCCCGTTAGAATCCGAAGGCAATGAACCCGGCCTCGTTTTCCAATTTCGCATGGGGAAATCCAACGGGTGAGTGAAGGGAGGAGGTCCGGGGAGGGGGGGTACTGGTGAAAAATGCATTTCCATGGAACGAAACGGCACTTATTAGTTCGACGATATCCATAACGGCGACGGCGAAGGGTTGATTAATGGCAGTCGAAACGAAAAACTTTCCCTCGCCCTCTCTCATAATAATAATAGAGAAATATAGACCGGTGCGGTGGAGGGGACCGCAATAAAGCATAATTTAGGTATTCGGGAAAATGTGACGAAGGTTATCTGTTGTTTATGTTGTTGTTTGGTGGGTTTTTTCTATAATTAAACCACGTAGAAGTTGAGCGATAAATCGCATGATCCAGGGGCGAATTCCGCAAGGTTTAGGGTGAACGTCGGATACTTACGCGTATTGGACCCCGGGGTTCTCCCACCATTTCCGCGTCGGCGCGGAGCCCATCTCCCACGGCACCATTTCGAATTTCGAGGCCTAAACGCGACAGACGGGAATTTTGCGACGACAAAAAATTTTGGCTCTTGACGTTAACCGATCGACAAAATCAATCAGAAAAATCAACCATAGTCTCAAACGTTAGTAGAGGGTGAGCTGCACCAGATGGCGTCGTCGAGTTCCACTTATAGCAAGAGTGACGCGGAGAATTGCCTCATTGTAAAGATACTCAAAGCCATGCAAATTGGATTAGAAGAAGCGAGTCGTTACGTCGTTAAAAGTCCGTCGAATTAATTACGAAAAGCTTTTATCGAGTGAATCGTCGACATGTCACCGGAGTGCTTTTTTGCTAATGGAGAAATTAATGACGGGCCATTTAGAAGATGACTTTTTCAGCTTAATAGGATCCGTTTCGCATTATTTACATGAAAACGTGCTTAACGCATCGAAACCAACCCCCTCGAGATTTACTGTTTATATTTCTACTTCACAAAGTTTCAAGAATTGTTCATGGCAAAGATCGCGTTCGGGTCTGCCTTCATCTGAAAAAAGAAAACAACGAGACAGTTAAGGGCACGAAAAACTTCACGTACCACAACTGACCTTTAATGTACTCCCGCAGGACCAATTTGGCCCATTCCTTCTTATCCTCGTCCTTCGCCGGAGACCAGTCCGCCCTCGGCAATAATCCCGACTTGATCCTCTGGAAAATCACGGGAAACACTGGAGGAGAGAGTCTCGGACTGGTCTAGATTTTTCTCGAAAATCGAGACCAGTAGAGTTATTGAAATATAGAAGTAAGACGAGGTTCAGTTATAAAGTGGATGTCTGAAATGTAAGAAAGGGTAACCACCGACACGTGTTTATGCTCATTAGCTTCATAAGGAAGGGATATGAACAGTAAGCAGAAAGCATATCTGTGCCACTTGGTTTTTGGAGATGATAGTCCATAAATTGTGACGCAAGTGTCATAGTCATCTTGCAAAGAGAAAAAATCAGGACCAGTTACTGTGAGTCTAACCAAATCACTTATAAAGATGTTACAATAACATATGGTGGGATCGCTACGAAGAGGGGAGACAAGTGACGTCATGGAGATTGAACGAGGAAATGTAAATGCCTAAACCACGAATGAAACAATTCTATGTTCTCATCCTTACGTTTATGAGATCTCCCTCCTCCAAATACAACAGCCTGTACCCCATGAACAGCGGGACGCACAACATGGACGCGTAGCACGAGCACCAACCGGCGTTTATCATCCAGTCCGGGTATTCCGTATCGTTGTAGGTGACCTCCCTGTTGAAGACTATAATGGTGACGAACAGGAACTGAAATTAGGTACTATAGTACGACGATAAGGGCGAAAGTCCGAAGGTTCTCATACCGCCAGTATGACCGGATTGACCATCTTCCACGAAACGGTCCAGATCCACGAGAGCTTCTCGCCGGTCATGAACTCCACGTCCTTGATGAAGTTGCTCACGCCGTACGTCCAACCGACCATCACGACCTCTATCAGGCAGATGAGCACCACAGAGATGGACGCCGAGTACCAATCGAAGAGTTGCAACCAGTACATGCCGCCCTTAGGGGGGAGAAGGCGATCGGTGTAAAGTTTGGAAGGATAGTGATGATTGAAGATGTTTGGAGAGAGATTAATAATAAAATCAAGCATGCATTAGCACTAAAAATTAAAAAAAAATAGTGTCGTCACCAAGTAACTAAACGGAAAGGCGTAGGTTTTAAGAGTTTCGCAAGTAGATCGATTAGTTTCCATGAAGTCCGGTAAAATTTCGATGAGTATTATTGAGTTTTTGAATAATTTCATCCTGTGATGTTCATTAACAACAGGAACAGTTTTTATGTGCGCTCATATCTCCGCTAGCGAAGGGTGTAATGGCTTCTCAGGTTAAAAAAATTAGGGCCACAAATCCCGATGCTACGAGGCTTCGGTCAGTGTTGGTGAATCTTTTATGCTACCTACTGATCCTAAGGGCATTTGCAAAAACTTCTTCCATCTTGATTAGCTGTTGGAGCAGGAAACTCAATTTTTTCCCTTGTGGTTACGGTCCATTAGTAAGTAAATAGGATTGTAACATGCTATTCGGGAAAAGTTTCATTCGCACTTACGTTGGTCGTGTACAAAATCGAACACAACCCCGGCACTAGGATGAAACCGAGTGTGACCAACGGCTGCCTCCTCCTCAGGTGGGGGAACTCGTCGATGACGCCGTTCACTATGGACTCGACGCTCACGAACTGAAAGGAAGAGTGAAGATCCTCGCAACGATTCTATAGTTTGCCGTTACCATGCTGTCGATTCCTAAGAACAACAACATGAGGAAGAAGAGCACCGCCCATAGGTTCGACCACGGCAGCATGCTGATCGCCTCCGGGTAGGTGACGAAGGCGAGGCCCGGACCGCCGGTGGCGACCGAGGCGACGGGCTGGCCGGTCTCGTGCGCCATGTAGCCTATGACGGAGAACACCACGAAACCCGCGAGGATGCTGGTGGCGCAGTTCACTATCGGGACGATGATGGAATCCCTGGAAAGACAAACGGGACCGCGTGATAAAGGGGAGGCGAGCAGAAGCGAATTCGGGCACCTTTTGTTGTTGTTGTGGAACGGATTGTAGCTGGCCATGTTGATGATGCCTCCCCAGCCGGGGCCGAGGGAGAAGAAGATCTGGGAGGCTGCGTCGGCCCACACCTGAAGCAGAAAATGGAAAGTCGTGAGCGTATTGGGGAAATAGTGTTCAAAACGCCATTACGGAAGCCTGAGGAAAGCTATGTATAGAGACGTGAATAAGGAATATGCACTGATTTGTTTTCCATCACAGACTGACATGCAATAAGGCGAGGCGAGGCGAGGCGAGAAATAATTTTATATATATACAATAGTTGGAACTGCGAGAAATGCCTGTACTTGGGCGCCACGAGAGATTTCCAGCAGTTTTACAAAGATTAACAAGTCATTTACATCCCTTGATCATCCATTTCCTCTTCTGTATCCAATATATTTACCTTGAGGTTGGCGAGCTGGTCCCACTCGGGCCATATGTAGAAACGCACCCCTTCCCAGGCTCCGGGCAGCGTCAACCCCCTGACGAGCAGTATGAAGAGTACGAAGAACGGGAAGGTCGCCGTGAAGTAAACCACTTTTCCCACGGATTTCACCCCGCGTATGATACACAGGTAGACTATTATCCAGGAGATGAGATTGGCGGTGAACAGCGGCCACACCACCCCGCCCACGTCCTCGGGATCGGAGGAGAGCTTGAGGATCTCAATGCTGGAGGATATCGTATCTAATTTGAGTGAAAAGGAGGGGGTGGTCTACCTGAAGATGCTAGTGTAAAGTGATGAAACTGAGAATCCAGTGACGATTCTTTGAAAACAGGGTAGGGGTAACACAGTGTTGTAAGGGTACAAGTGTCCTGTATACGTAAATCAAACATATATTGATATCTTCGGTAATCCTTTCAATTTTCTCGAAATTCTGAGAAAGTTTCGTACTTACTGGAAGAACTCATCGGCCGGCGTCTTCAGTTTCTTCCCGGTTGAACCCGCGGCGATCGAAGAGAAGTTCGTCGACGAAACGTTCATTTTGGTTACCTTAAAATCGAGAAGTGGGCAAAAATGGGGAGATTAATTATCCGGGGAAATTACCTCCGCGCAGTTCTCCGTGTTCCAGGGGTTGTCGCAGTCGGACCACGGTAATTTCCCGTTGAAGCAGTACACGAGGAAAAGCAGCGGGTACGAGCATATCGTGTTGAAGTACGTGCAGACGATCAGGTTCACTACGATGGTGGCGTAACCGGCACCTATGGAGATTTTTTCTTAAAAATCGCCGTTAAGAAGACTTTAAGACACTTGCTTTAAAAATGTACTGGGCTAAAAAAACATTAGAATTTTTTTGACCTGATGCATAGTAGAAAAGAGCGTATTCTACCTGTCATTAAAAATGTCATGGAAAATTTACCTCGTCTCAATTACTACCTTTGAACAGCGGCGAGAGTTTAAACACGCTTATGCAGCTCCTGCTAGTGAATTGCCCCAAGGAGGTCTCGAGAAAAAATAACGGCACGCCGCAGAAGAACAGCATCAACAGGTACGGCACGAGGAAGGCACCTGCGAGGCAATTCGGTAACGTCAATTCATTTGTTTCCGACGAACAAACATAATAAATTAACGAGACATTAGGTGGTACGACAAATATTACTGGTACGTAAGGGGAAAATTGTAATGTGGTTCGATTGTAACGATTAAAGTGTCTCGGCGAAGCTTACCGCCGCCGCTCCTGTAGCACAAGTACGGGAACCTCCAGACGTTCCCGATGCCGATCGCGTACCCGAGGCAGGACAGGATGAACTCCGTCTTGTTCTTCCATTGTCCCCTTTCCGCGTCCTCCCCCATCTGACATCGGAATCACACTAACTTTGCGATTACCGAACATGTAAATTTTCCGTATTGAAAGTCGCCGATCTCCCGTTAAACGTCATTTGAATATGAGCGCGTAAGTGAATGTGCATGTTACCGTTAAAGTGAAGTTGATAAGATAATAACGCTTGTAAGTATGTTGTGTTTCGGTGACGCGTCCTCGTAATGAGGTTTAATGGAATAAAAGCCGATCAGAGGAGGTACGAAGACGCTCTCCTTGGAATTGGTCAAATGTCGCCGCGATGAAGGGAGAATTAGTGCCTCTGCGGAGTCGTAAGTTGAACGACTCTCTTCCCAGAAACTTTTCCGCTTCGACCGGACATATTTTCAAATTAAATATCTCCGCGGGAAAGAAGTTATCGAAGTTTCCCCCCGTGAAAGTTCCCTGTACCTCATTCGGCGGGCGGTAGAACGCCGCCTTTTCTCACCCCCGCATCACAATTTCGATTAAAGACGTAAAAACGCGCTCTCTCCCATGTCGCAACCCCTAAACGAGTGAAAAGTCGATACCTGCGATAGTTTCAGTTAGTTTTAGGTGAATTTTCTGGGGAATATCTAAAGTTGTCATTAGGTTCTAAAGAGCGATAGGACAGCACATCCTGTGGTGATAATAGGAGCATATGCTGCAATCCTTGCCCATGCAACATATGCTCAAGAGCCCGAATATGTCGCTCAGCCAGCTCTGCTGCCTCCAAATTGTAACGGGTACGCAGGAACTCTTTAATCTTGCAAAGCGTGTGTGACATACAGATCAAGCTTTGATAATCTCCTGCCATCAGCATTGTTTTTTCATCGAGTAAAAAGTAAAGGTTACTACTAGAAGCTCAGCACTTTTATTCGCAAATTCATTCATTTCATCTGCACTAGTCGCACCTTTTCAATCCGAACCCAATATGGCAGTGGACGGTGTTGGACTTCTGCTTCTTTCTGTTAATTTTGGCCTCCTCGTTTTCGATCTGCAATTGAGGAATTGAAATTATCGGTGAGTTTCGGTGTACGCTTTGCACTCACTTCGAATTTTTCAACGGCCTTGTCCCCGTACTTGTTAACGTCGTTCTCCCAATAAAATTCTAAGTGCGGCTCGTTCCATGCCGGGCAGCGTAGGTCGCATCGGAAAGAGTACAGGATCGTCTGGTCTACTTCTTCCTCGATTAACCCCGAGGAAGATCTTTGGTGGTTTTTCGATTGGACGGGAGGTTTCTTCTTTACAGGAAACTGCAAAATGGGAAGAGTTTACTTTCGTAATACCCACCGGGTTAATTTCCTGTTCAGGAATTATTTGGTGTACGTTATCTCATCAAATCATTGGGCATTCACGTTCGACTTTTGAACGTAGGTCTTGTCTTCATCTTTTCATCGCGTGGGCGGACATTTTTCTTTCCATTTTAGAAGAGTACTCGGCCATATTCCGTTCAGAGACCAAATGAGTCAAAAACCAAGTCTTGACCAAAATGTTTACTGCAATCACTTACGTTTTATTGTAATTAACTATTGGCTTCTGAGCTTTTAGATCTTCTAAACATTCTATGATTGTAATCACCATTGAATCTGAGTCTTCTGTGTAGTTCTATCGATGATTTATCTCTTTTTATGTATACTGTAGATATGCCTCCTTTTTCCTTTATTACATTTCCTCTGTGCCCAAGTACCATTAGCATGTCTTTTCTACTAAGTTCTTTTTACCCTTCCTTTACGTTCGAATTTGTCCTTGCTCTTGCCTTTCTTTTTTCTCTGCTACCGCTTTCATAATTATCGTCACTGAGTCATTCAGTCGGGTTCCTTTCTATCCTATCAATATTTAATTTATTTAACTAATTCATTGACCTTGGTTTTCACTGTGATAGTAGATATCAACTTGCTTTTACTGCTTGATATTGCATCAAGTATTTATTGTATAAAGTATAAGTTTCTTGACCTCTTGTCTTCGTTAATCCATGTCCTTTATTCTTTGATCGATAACTCTATTGTCGATCCTCTTTCATCATAGCTGTACTTTCTGACATACCCTTTCAATTTTGAATCAAAACCTCCGATTACTAAAATGTGTGAGCGTTTTACCGTCGTAAGCACGATCTTAACAGTGACGGTAGTCCAAAATGCGTCCCTCAGGAGAACCAAATCCTCGTGCCGGATGTACGTAGGCGGGAAGCGCATCGTCTCCTTGTAACTCATCTTTTCGGTGTCGTACTCGAGGAACCCCTTCCCTTCCCCTTGGCTCCCAGATTCTCCCGTTTCCCCCTGGCCACGTTCCAGCAGCGGGATGCTCACCTGCACGTGCACCGTTCGTCTGCCCTTTTTGTGATTCTGAAAGGTTATGGGGGAAAGGTTATGGCGTGGT
Source organism: Cryptocephalus primarius (assembly GCA_963576515.1). NCBI lineage: Eukaryota > Metazoa > Arthropoda > Insecta > Coleoptera > Chrysomelidae > Cryptocephalus > Cryptocephalus primarius. The sequence goes on along the minus strand of OY754949.1, from coordinate 812,322 downwards.
CGTAAAGAAATGTGACACTTACGTCTTTCGCCGAGAGCCTTAGGCCCTTAAGCGCGAAGCAGTAGAATACTATTTCGGGTTGTTCTATGTCCAACGGTTCGTCCAGGGCCGATTCGGGAGCTTCGATGTCGTCCAGGTAAAATAGGTCGGGGAGGTGCTGCGACACGGCGGATAGGTAATAGGGGTTCAACTGGGAAGGATTAAGGAAATGTTAGGGGCGAGGCAAGGTTTGAAAGGGGATGATACGTCCATCCAGTCGATGCGAATCGCTGTTATAACATTGGATGTGTAATTAATGATTACGTACGGACTTGGTTTACTTAATTCCAGCGACGGCCGTACGAATATTTCGAATTTGGTTTTTAAATGCTTTATTATTTTAAATTATATTGTCGTATAGAGAGGATACAGCTGGCGGCATGAACAACGCGGCAGCAGGCACGATTGTCACATGAAAAATTTTCAAACCTTTAGAGAATTGGTATTAATTTCGCCATTTCGTTTTTCCTCAGTTTCCTGAACCTTTATATAGATATAAATTCTATATACTTTTCAGAGAGTGGCACCTTCTCCCGAAGGAAGATTCCTGTTCTTAATACAAAGCTACTTTCGCGCCATCTATTGCGATTAACTGACGAATCTCGTTCGTTTCTGCAGGCATCTTTGGTCAGTCACCACCATGCCTGCACCTGCGCCATCTATCAAAACTTTATCGAACTATCTCTACTGTGATTATAAAAAAATCCTTGTACATGGCGGGCCAGGAACACTTTAAAATGAAATTAGTGACGAGACACCTAACTTATAGCATAGCATAACCAAACATTTTTGGTTACGCCATCTAGTGTATTCTTAAGTAACTACTAGTACAGTACGGTACAAAATAATTATCATTTACCGACTATTGGACTTGTTTCACTGACCTTATATCGCTTTACTATCAATTTTATTAAAACGCGCTGTATAAGGCACCCGTTATTAAAGAAATCCATTCAAAAACCAATTCGTTCGATACTTCGCGCCATCTACTGCGATCGATAGTGGTCGTATCGATCCTACGGGTGCGCCATCTTACGTAACACGGATTCCCGTGTAACCGCAACGATCCGAGTCCCAGTCCCTCGATCTGTTCCAGGATGCGCTCGAGGTCGACTATGTCGTTCTCTGATAGGTCCAGGTAGAGCAAGTTCTGTAGGTTGCCGGTGCTCGCGAACAGATGGAGCTGGCTGTCTGAGAAAAGAATTTGAACAGAGTTGTAGTGAATTCAGGCAGAAATATCAAGGTTGGGTTTCGGTTAGCAGAAGGTTTGTATGGTTTGTATGTTTGTATAGGTTGGAAATGATGAAACTCTGCTTCCGTTTAATTTGAAAACTGTTTTTTGCGTGTAAAATTTCAATGAATCCTAGTTTTATGGAATCGTTTTTTGAAATTCCATGGTGCCATGAAGCGAACAATTCTATTTGTTTTCACAACAACAATTTCTATTTGCGAATAGTTCTATTTCAATTTCAAATTCAAGTATCAATTTTCAATCTTTCAGGATTTGAGGTGAGTCGTCTTTTAAAATGAGGCAATTCTGGTTCTGAGTAGCATTTTTGGAGTTTGATGGAACCAAATGAAGTGTAGTGTGTGAGGAGAAAATTCTACTCAAATAGAAACCAGCCAGGTGTCTTACACAGTGGTACTTTGTGGTGTAGTTTCGTTTCAGGGTTGAGGCAAAATTTCTGGGTTTTTCATGAGTTTTCCTTCTTAAATTGGTCGATTCTGGTGCTGAGGAACCAATCTGCACAGTTCTATAGAGGAGAATTGGTAATGAGCAGAAAATTCTGCTTAGAGGCGAGTTGCGTTCTGCAGTTGATGAAGATGTTAGGGAGAAGTTTGAGGGTTTGGAGGAGTTAAGTTTCTATTTTTCAGAATCGGTTTTCTTAAATTAGTCAATTTCGGTTTTGAGGAGCTTTGTGCAGCATTTTTTTATTTTTGGCGGGAATACCACGTTAAATTTCTTCATTTTTTTTAGTTCTCGGTATATATTACTTCCGGCTAAAATTCACAGATAATACGTTATCAAAAAATTCAAAACAACCATGCCTCCATCACTCCTACAAAGGAACATAGAAAACTTTCACAAAATATGGTAAATGGTTATCCAAATTTGCTACGTTAAATTTTTTGACTTTTGAGGTATGGTTTTGAGATGCGTCGGCCAAAGCTGATTTTGTGGTGTTGGTTTGGGTTAAAAAATTTATTCTAGCTGCATATTTAAAACTTTCAGATTTGCTTAGGGTTTAATCGCCATGTAATTTTTAGGATTTTCTTTTAAACCAGACAAATTGGCTCCCCTTCCCGGATCGCAAATAGAGCGGGATAAAATCGTAACTACCTGTTCGCAATTAGCATATAAATCGGGCAAAACAAACAATCTAACAGCGGCGGTAACGCAATCCGTAATAAATGGCATAAAAACATGCACATAATGGCACAGTATGGCTTCATTACCCCGTTATTTATTGCTTATTTATTTAATGACTCGTCCGTATTATCGAAATGTGATTTATCGCACTTATAATTCTCCCCAATGACGGCTTAACCTATACACATAAACACACACACTCTCGCACACAAACTGGCCATTGTTGTGCGTGTAAATTATAACGATTCGATTTTGAGGCATCAGTTTTCGAAAAACAATGAACATTGAGTTATTCGAAAATCGCTCGGTTATACTTTGAGCCCATAAAACAAATGCAACAACAACTTTTACACCAATGAAGTATTGTGTTTCAGTGTGTGTTTTACAACAAAATAACGATGTTTTAGGAGACTTTTTTTCAAATTTGGGCAGCTTCGTAATGTGGACCGACGTTCCGGCTTTAAATATGTATGACGAGACGTCGGAAAGGTGATTTTCCATGGGGAACAGCGCCTGAGTCCTGACGATCAATTCCCCGATGAATATTTCATTTTTAACGGCGCCCATCTATACTTTTAAAAGATTAACGCTAAATAAATAAAATCGAAATATAAATTTGACCCAGACCGGTCAAGAAACGACAAATTTTTATAATCGCCTTCAAAATAGGCTCCTTTTGAGTTTTCTGAAACAAGAAAAAATCATAGGGATCCAATTTTTTTTTCGATTTTGGCCAAAAATTTACTGACAATCATTATTCCCTAAACGTAATTCCATTGGAAACACAAAATTTCAAGCAAACTCGTTGTTCAATTCAAATTTGGGTCAAATTTGACTGTCTGATAAAACCGAGGGCGCTAAATTCGAGCTTTTCGTGGTTTTCGCCGTTGCGTTTTAATTAATTTTTTTTGCCTTTCCGTGTCTGTCCGCACACACATGGACACAAAAATTCATAAATAATACCGTGGAGTTATTAATAGTAGTTGGACATTAGTCTAGTGCACGACACAAGATTAATCGTTGATAAGCAAAAAGTTAAGGGGCAATCGCTTCGATCTGTCGTTAGGGGGGAAAATTAATTTTTGTGCGATACACGACGACCGGGAAATAATAACACGAAACACTATACCGTTTAATGAATTTATTATTAGGGAGGTGGGGTGGATTTTACCTTAACGGATTAGGTGCTAATACGCCCGAGTGGCGTTTTTCGAACGAGATTTGGACAGCTGAAGTAGTTTCAACGAAGAAAGTAATTAACTCAACAGCAAATAGTTCAACGGAATCTACTGGTGAACAGAGTTTCGACACATCGAAGGTTTCAATGAACACCATGTATATAAGGCCATTCCATTGACAGGTGTTTAACTGCACTAAGACGGTGTTGGAATAGTTTCAATGAGATTGATTCAAATAAGATTGTTGAATTCAACTCAAAAGTAGCGAAACATTGAACAAAGGTGTAGCTTTTGGAAATTGTAAAATGGGTTACTAAGGAAGCCCAAACTGAGGAGTAATCATAATTTGAGATATTGTAAAGACATGAATATCTTGCAGTATCTACCAAAAGGTTGACTATTAGTTCCCAACATTACTTACCCATTTTTCTAATTCCTTTGTGTATGTAAGAACGTATGTATTGTGTCCCAGGTGTGCATGTGTGTTATACCCAAGGTGCGTTCATTTTATAATTAATAGTATATGTGTATATGTGTGTTCGTCTCGCGTGTAACGGCAATAAATCGGGGATCATTAGGTGACAAGCTAATTAAACGTCAGAAAGCCGCCAGAGACGAGAGAACAAGTGACATGTTCTCGTATGATCTCGATCGCTTCGAACGTTTCATCCTTTATAGTGATCATCTCTCTCTCTCTCTCTCTCTCTCTCTCTCTCTCTCTCTCTCTCTCTCTCTCTCTCACACACACACATACACTCTATACCTCGCCTAATGGAAAATGATCGATAATCGGCGGCGATGGGCATTAATGGCAAGAGCGAATTAGCGAAGTTAAAGCTCGAAACACGTAGAATGCGAGCAGAGAATTTTGGGGAATTCCCCAGGACAAAACGGGAAAGGTACCGAAAATGGAAGAACGTTCAAGACAGTGAACCTTCTTGGAACAAGTGCTTGGTATCAAAAAGAAGTTATTACCCGGAGTATCTGTTGAGTAATGCTTTTGGTAAGATTGAGGAGTTCCTGGGAGTTCCAACACCGAGCCATCCCCTGTCCACCATCCAAAAAATCGAAAAGACAAACTAGTTACGTACCATAGTATTTCATTATTAGTTCAGCGATGCGAGAGTCCAGGAGAGCGTAATCCGGCAGCGGCGTCCATTATAAAATTTATGACGAAGTTTTACGAGTTCCGTTCCGCAGGCGTGTGTGTGTGTGTGTGAAGCAACAGCGGCCACATCACCCAAATTACGAATACGTGTTATAACCAGAGGAGAGTAACAGACCGAGAGGGGGAGAGACGGGTATGGCGATAACTAATTAGACTAATTGAGAAATGATGAATAATGACGAAGGAATATATCATGGGACGGCACAGCGTGGAATCCCCGAACGGTCTTTTAGTTACGGGGATTAGCGCAGAGTCGGGAGTTCGTCGGGAAGTTAGGAACGTTTTTAAAAGTTTGTGTGTGAAATTTTTAAACTTGCATTTAGATAACCAAAGCCACCCACATTGATGCCTTATGGCACTTGTCGGCCGCCTATTCCTCAAACCGTTAATAAGAAAACCGCCCGATTTGTAATGAATATTCCATTTGCGCATCGGTACTTTATTGTGAGGTGTATAAACTGCGACGATTTCCCATTTCTCCCGGTGCGTTGTAAATTTCGCCTGGGCATGCACCACGGCCGTTTGAAAGATATCCAACGGCCTGTGCGTCCTGAATTATTAAAGGTACCGACATAAAAATTGAGGAGTTCATTTTCGAGAGAACCATCAAGTCGGCCGGGACTGGACGTCTACATTATTAAACCCCGTCTGGGGAACGGGTGTCCCTCCCTCCCTCACTCCGGGCCGCGTGTGCCCGAGGGAAAAATTACGTCCCGTAAAACTTTTACACGCGCCTGCCCTGTTCCGAAAGGCGATTGATGTTGAAATAATAACGTGTGTGTGTGTGTGTACTTTTCGGAAACTTCCGGGGCGGTTATCCCGTCAACTCCCCCTTCCTCCTGTCTGTTCGGTGTTTTTTTGCTGTGTCCCGGGCCGGTTGATTGGGCGATAAAACAATGACGTGTCGTCGCCTCCTGCGACTCTAAACGCGAGAGGCTCAGGAATTATGCAGGAAAGAGACTCGCGGGGTGGGGGGTTTCCTAACGTTGAACACCTGTGGAATTTTTTCGAAATTTCGAAATCGGCGCGTCGCCACCTGTTGAATTTCGCACTAGACGCAAGTTTTTTTTTGACGAACAGAAGGTTTTTTTGATGAAGTAAATATCAAAAATCCTGAAAAACGATAGCTGAAATAACGTTAACGTAATGATGATGATTTACTGTCATTTAATACTAAAGGCTCGGTAAATTATATCGGTAATCAAAATACAAAGGAGTGTACATCTTAAACAAAGTTAATTGCTGATATGGGACTATATTAGTTCCCGTTGCCTGCGTAGGGGTAATTATAACAGCAGATCCTCACATTCCATACAGGTAAATTATTTTATGGGTCTTATCAAAGGCCCAAGCTCTGAAACTAGTTGATTTCTTTAAAAATTTTGTAACAACTTAATTACTAATTCAAAATTCTCCATTATTCCATCATACGTGATCCTTTTATTTAATTATCAAAACTCTGTGTTCGGCTCATTAAAAATTAATACTCCCTCCGTGCAGTTATGAAACTTTCCGAGGGAGGGCGAAAAAAGTTTTGATATTTTTTCTGTATAATGAGGCGATGTTGGTTTCAACCATCATAAGTGAAAACAAGGGCAAGCATAACGTTTTATTACGGTAAAAAAGTTGTTACGTGCAGGATTCAAACTTTTAGTTTCTGATTACCTTCTCCAGAAATTAAAATCTCGAAAGTAGCACCTGGTTCAAATTTTTGTACACACTGTATTCGTACATCAGTTCAGCCTTTGTCGGTGCGGGCAACGTCGAAATGAGCGAACGACTGACAAGTTAATGCGGATTTTCACTCCTGCGAATCCTGCCGTTGATATTACAAAAAAAAAGGAACGAGGAGCAACGAAAAAATTCCTGCATATGACATTGATCTCCTGCCCCGCGGATCCTCGCCTCTACTAATTACCGAACTGACACCGCCACTGGGAGAGATACATCCCGGCCACGTTGTTACCACCACCGCCTCCCCCTAATGGAAAAAACGACGCGCGAAACATCAACTATTTCCGTATTATTTATCATTAGCGGGGAAAAAAATAGCGGCGAGGCGGGCATTACCTGTATAAATAATAATTACGGGAGCAAGTCCCGGAAATTTTTTCAAAACGTCAGGACGAGCCGTGGCTGAACCCACAAAAACGGAGATGAATTATTCGAACACCTGATATACACGGCGTTAGCAAAAATGACTTCCATTATTTAACCATAGTAAAAGAGAAATGTTTAGCGATACACGGAACACACCATTGTAGTCTTTAGGCTAGTTCCATTGTACAACTTTCGACTTCGTTATGGATAAGTAATAACAAGCTTGTCTTGAATCTGTTGAGTGCACTGTGTGTCGCATGGACCACTGTGCATGTTAGTTGGTAAACTCGAACGATTGTGTTAAAAATTACATCCCTTCAGCCACTTTTCGGAAAAAAACCGTAACTTTAGATGGTACAACGTTGCCTGTTAGGGCGGTTTAGACGACGCGCGTCGACGAAAAAACTCCGCTACACGACCCGATGGACCGACAACGTCTGACAAAACGAGATAAAAGTTTATACAACCCCCTTTACGAGGTCATAATAATTAATAACGACGGGGGCGGCGGTCCATACGCGTCGCCGTGTCGCATTAAATCATAATATGTTTATGTGGCGGCTTGGCGGCTTTAATAGGTCTCGGGGGCGGTGGTAATACGACAATACTTCACGTGCGCGAGAGGGCCGGTGGGTTATTATCATTACCTACTCGTTCTTTTTTTTTGCGGTCGCGTCGGTCGTGTTTTTTTTCGCGTACGCGGCGTCGCTAATTAAAACCGCACCGCGGCGGAAATTTAATAAGGACCGTGGAGTTTAATGTTTTTCGGTAATTTACCTTCGGGGGACGAAAACTGACCGACAAATTAGGTACATTTATAAACAACGAAGGTCCGCGGGGAAGGCTCGTTAAGCGTTTTTAAGGTCTCTTTTAATAGTCTAATTACCCGCACAGAATTTACAGCAATGGGCTCGTGTGTCGAATACGTACGTGTGGTATAGTAGACCACTGCATTTAAAAAAAAAAAGTCTAAGGATCAATCGTGTTGGTAACAGCGATTTTTTTGCATGAACGTGTTGTAATTAATAATGGAAAAGGGCTTGTATATAAATTCTGCAATAAAATCGAAAAAATGATATTATTGGTTAAATATTGAATAACTTTGTTTTAAGGGGAAATGTTCTAAAAAGTGAGAGTGGATGGATTAAAACCGGTTAAAAAATTGAAAAGTTATTGCGAAGAAAAGTTAAAAAAATGGGTGTTTCTTGTTATTGCTATAACTTTAAAAAAAGTTGATTCAACTTCAATGAAACTCGCTTTGATATGAGTTTTCCCAATGCTTAAAAAACATGCACAAGACATGCAATAGTTATCATAACATTCCACTTGTTTTTCCGCTCTGTTGAAAATACAGCCATCTTTAAACACTTTTACGGTTTTTATTTTGTGATAAAAAAGGATTCAGCGACTCTCCTTTTAAAGCAGAAAAGCTGAACTAACCATCTTTATAAATTAGATACTGAAATTTTATGAAAAACCCAGAAAATTTAATAATTAGTTAATGATTTTTAACTTTGAAAGTTTCTAAAAAGGAAAGCATTGAAGAGATGGTTAAAAACACAAATAAAAAAAAAATAGGTCTCTACGACCACTGTAAGTGAAGAGAGCAATTTTTTTTTAAAAAAAATCATGGGTTGTCATTTTTGTGAACAGAAGGTGAGACGAAAATTGGGAAGTTCTCTCTTTGCTTTAATAATTCAAATTTAAATTGAAATTGTACGCCTCTGAAGCTGGTGACACTTTAAAAGATACGAGAAACTTAAATTTAGAACTAATGTTGTACATTCATTATTATTCAACTTACTTGAATTACATTGAAATTACACTATTTAATTTACTTTAAATAGTGATGGCCTTAAGAAAGCCCTTTTAGAAAGTTTTACCCGCAATAATTATTTGTGAAAAGGGCAAAAACCTTCTAAAACACAATTATGTGAACGTGCACCTCGTATAAAAATGTACGTTTACTGTTAACAACAAAAGATTTTAAATGTACGTAAGGTACGTCATTATGTAAAATTTCAACGTAAATCAAACATACGTTTTTAAATAATAAACGTCTGCAGAAGTTCTACTTCTTCCAGAAGGTTTTAAAACTAAATACACCGATTTAAAGTAAAACGTCTGAAATGTTCTAAAACGTTCTAGCACCGAATTAGCGTACGCGTTAAAAACACTTCGATACCCTCGGAATATGCCACGCACGTACACCGGCAGTAGAGTCGATTTTCCTTTACGCCAGTCTTATCGCCGTTCGTTTTTTGCGACGTTTTTTGCGGGGTTGTTTACGAGTTCACACCTTTACGGACGTCAATCGGATACAATTACTCCTCATTCCTTCCGCGTCGGTCTTCCGCGTCGCATTGATTCGTATGGATTTTCCAGGGAAAACCGCGGAAAAGTTTTGCTTATCGGTTTCTGTGGCGATTTTACTGGCGAGTGACGAGTGCGAGACGTTCCAAAGGGGGTATTAGTGAAGGCTAGTCTTTAATTAATCACACATTTATCTAGTTTTATGATGTTAACGGTTAAATTTCCCCAATTAAATTTTCGTCGTAGGTGTTTACCTCGTTTTTCCTTGTTATCATTGTTGTCAATATTGTTCATTGCTATTTACCGTTATTTCATATACTTTGATATCATGTCGGAACTTGAATTTTGTAGGCTCGTGCTAAGCAATGTTGCCAAATGGGGTAGTTATGTTCCATATCTTTAAGTTTGGAATTTTTTTCTTTCCAGTGGTTCCTGTGTGGCCGGACGAGCTGTCCCGGGAACGGTAAAGAGGTGAGTGATCAATTTGCTCGGGACTTACCCGGAACTAGTTGTGAATTTAGGTTTGTTCCAACAGAAATCGGGAAATTATTCGAACCAATAAAATTCTTTCATTTTACGCGCGAGCCAGGGAACTAATTCAGAATCCTGGTTATTTCGAACCGAAAAAATGGAATGACGTGAATCCCTGTTTTTATATAGGGTGGATACAAAACTTTTTTCCTTATCTGATTGACAATTTAAGATTTTAATTAGAAAAAATTTAAAAACTTACATTTTAATCTTAAAGCTTCGAATTTAGTTATTCCACATGGAAATTTGCAATGGTTATAAAGCCAAAAAAATATCCTAGCTCTCTAATGTACGGTCAAATTACACTCCTAACGTCATATTTCCTAGTCAAATTTGAGATTGGACCGATTCAGAATTTCTGTTGGAACATATTTCAAGTTAGAACAAAAACGGTATTTAAATGTGAAAGTTGTGATGATTTGCTGAAATTTTAGTTAAATATTTACAGGTATTAAAATTCCATGACCGTTTTATATTTACAAACTCATAATTTTACTAATAACGGCGCCGTCAGTATCACGTAAAATAAATCCGAGCCGCCGCCCATCCCCCATCGATCGCCACCCCTCGATAATAATTTTTAATTATTCAACGCTTTAATTGAATAGTTCGTTACGAACTAATATTATTTCATTACGCACGACGTGTACTTTTATAACGAACCTCGTGTACATTTTTTTCGTGTCATTCGAGATCAAATCGAAAATCGGAACGTGCCCGTTTCGCACTTTAATCGAATTTAGTTTAATTTAATTTACTTTTCGATCCGTCCCGTATTAACGACGCCCCCTCCCTCCTGTTATGTGTGCGTCCTCGGACATTAATAAATAGCCCAAAGTTAGGAGTCGGTCTGTATATAAGCCACTTCTTGTTGACGTGAGAGTGAAGAGTTGAAACGTTGAAAGCTCCCCGGCTTTCGAAGGACTTAGATTAATGGACATTTGGCTAACAAAACTGACCAGGCGAGGAGTTAAATGTGTATATACACGCGCGGGAGCGATTCTAGAGCGAGAGAGGAAAGGAGGTGAGCGGGAGAAGCGGTGTACATTTAAATTATTGAAAGGGCTTTCTGCCTAATGGAAACATTAATGTAATGTTGGTGTTTTTAAACGGGCCTCGGCTCGGTTGGGAACGCGAAAAACGTTAAAACTCTCCAGTCTTGAAACTCGATCCTGTGACTTAAATTTTCAATGCGAGTATTAGTGGATGGTTTAAGCGTATTCATTTTTCCATTATGGAAAGACAGCATCACATTTACTTAAACGACAGGGGTAGGTTCACCATATCCAAACAGTGTAATTAAAATTTCGACCCATGTACTATCATTAGAATCACGAAAATTTCATATGAGTTACTTCAAAGTACTTCAGTAATGTGCCTTGAAAAAGTTATAATGTAAGGGAAATTTCAAGTGTTCCATATTCAGTTTTAAAATAATGATTTTTGAAATGAAATTTTCGGTCATTTGGGCAATTTAGGTTGAAATAACAACATTTAATACTATTCTATCTTTATGGTTTTAATAGCAACTCTCATTTTTAGGATAGATTCCTAATTGTTCGCTGATTTCTAAATTCCTCACAATTTATTGCAATTTCTCAATTCTCCTCGCCTCGCGTATTCTCGCAGGCCCTTTCATCTTTTCTACTTACTTTCCGTAATGCAATTCCTCCCTAATCCGAGATAGAAGAGGTACTCCGGGGGGCCGTTCACGAATTCTCCCAGGTCGGCTATGAAGTTGTTGTACAGCTCGAGGTACTTCAGGCCCCTCGGTAGCGCCTTTGAATCGATCGACGTCAGGTTGTTGCTCGATAGCACCAGGACCTGGAGCTTGGAGAAGTTCCTCAGGTCGCAGTCCATTTGGCCTATCTGGGACAACAAAACAGAAGGTTTCATAACACAACGTCGATCCACAATGGCCTTAATTACGAGAAGCACATAAGATATTTGACGTTCTTTCAAAGGAAATTCCATCACTCCCTACTCTTAGGAACATTTTCCAATAAATAGTTTTGGCTTAAGTTGACCTCTAGTAGGTCATGTTTCTCGTAAGGTTCCACCCTCACCCACATGGCAATCAACCAATCTGAGCTCCGCCAGCACCCCCACGAGACCCTCCAACGTGAACCTCCTCCCGGTCCTGGCGAATCCGTCCCAGATCTCCACCAGGTCCTCGCCGATGTCGTTCCTCCTCGCGAACCTCCTGACGTCCTCGCCCCTTAAGCCCTCGACGAATTTCCTCGTCAGGAGCGATTTGTTCTCGAGCAGCCCCCCGGACTGATCCTGCTGGTAGTTGAACACGTCGAGGTAGGTGCCGAAGATCGAGGAGCGCAGCCTCGAGAGGAACGCCTCGGAGAAGGTCGCCTCGGCCTGCTCCCTCCTCGAGGCTCTCGAGGTCCTGATCGACCGCTCCTCTTCGGTCCATCCCGGCGAATCGTTGAGATCCATCGGGAACCCGCGGGGGTAGGAATTTTGGCGAAGTGTCGAGATGTCAGTTGATGACAGCGGTGGTCATGGGAAATGTGGTTATGTGCCCTACGTCATCGTACCCTTTTCTGTGTGGGTAAAATTTAATGCAGTTAATGCAAAAATTTGATACATTTAATGATTCGCGTGGTGAGATCTTCGCGTTATTGCATCTTGGTCTTTTAGTTCGTTAGAATTTGTGTGTACTTAACGCGCACGGACTAAGACACACGTGCGCGGCGAGATTCGAAATATCGAGTAGCTGGAAATACAAAATTAAGTAAATTACATCAAACGGCAAAATAAATTTTGAAATTGTTTCCGGCCAATGGAAGGTACGAATAGAAACAGGCGAGTTTAGCATTTTCCAGTGGTCTCAATTGGCCACGAGTTTTTTCGCCACGATGACAATCCTCCCTCTTTCGCCTTCGCCAAATTGTCTTTATTCTCGCGAAAAACCATCCCGGAATCTCGGCCGAAATGAAGCCAATCCCGGGATGCACTCCTCAACAGTATCGGTCCGTTCGCTTTGTGTCCCCTTTCTCGCCCCTGTATTCCCCCCGTTCCCAACCCCCCCTATTACAACTCTTTGAGTTTCCAATGTAAATGCAACGCACAAAAGCCAGGCACATCAAATTTGCACACTACCATCATCATCATCATCATCACCGCCACCACCACCGCCTCTCTTTCTCCCTCTCCCTCTCTCTCTCCCTCTCGCACCTCCCTTCCCTCTTCCTCCTCATTAATACCGGAATGATTAAAGTTTGTAAAGTTGGAACAATTAGAGGAGTTCTTTTGTACTACCTTCCGCTCTCTAATAAATTTTCGATATCATTAAATTTAATTCCTGTTGTAATGGTAAGTTTGTTCTGTCGAATGGTGGCGCGGTCGCGAGTCGGAAAGAGAGAGAGAGAGAGAGAGAGAGAGAGAGAGAGAGGAGGATTCGTGGCAGTGCAGAGGCGGCCTAGCAAAGCATTTTTTTGTACTTGGGGTGAATAATTTGTTCGAACAAATTTTTGATGTTATGTAAGTGAGCATGTTCATCTTAAGTTGTAGTAGAATCGCATAAATGTTATTTTTATTCGAGATCTCCCTCGGCCAATTACAGCCACACCCCTCATCCCTCTGATTTGAAATTTTCCGGAATTACGGATTTTGTGTCGATCTACCTGAGGTTCAAATTTGGCTTAAATTAATTGAATAGATCGCTAGTTATTACGGATTTCTTAAATCAACTATGGTATGCACAAAGAGTCAACTGGATGACGCCGATAAACATTAATTTAATTTCGCAGTATTCTAAAAATCGTAAGGTAATAACTTGGTTAATCGTCTGACAGTCTTAATGAATTTGGAGGGAAGATTTTAAAACAAACCACCTGAGCATCCACATATCCATGAGACATCAATCAATCAATAACAGCCTCTTTAACGGTTCGTTAAATTTTTAATGGAGCTGGGAACAAGCCTTAAAAATTTTTCCTAATACTCCAATACACCATCATTCCTTCTTGCTGTGCCTTTGGAAGTTATTTCTATTACTTAATTAAATCTGAGGTTATGTAACTGTCGCTGTGTGTGTTGGATATTTCCTGTCTGGACGAGAGGAGCGGTAATCCAGTTTTAAATTCATTGCATACCGCGATGATTACTCCATTTGGTCTTGTAAATGTGTTTTGTCGGGATCGTTCGTTGTTTTATCGGTGTTCTTTTCCGTCTCTTCATTTTAGGGCCGTAATTATTGTAATGTATTCAAATGAGGTCTCGGCATATTTCCGTCGCGGGCCGCCCCGCCCCTGTCCCTCGATCCCTCAGTGCTCGTATTAATGAGCCGGCGCGCGGTTAATGAATCACGGGATCATTATAAGTGAACCAACGTACAAGGATCTCGCTATTAAAAAGGAGACTCTTATACTTTATTATTACGCGAGTTCCCTCAATAATAGAGCCCTCTCGCTCATTCTTTCTCGTTTCACTTTTTCCCTGTCCCTCTCGTCGGCGTTTCCTTTTTCTTCGTCCCGACTTTTTTATCCTGTTATTATGAAAAATTGCTTTCTTACGTTTCTCTTAGGCGGGAGCGACTCCTTAAGTGGCAATCGGGAGCGGGGGATGCTCAGATGTTTTCCTTACGATTCATCGGGCTATCGGGACGGGGTCCTTCTTTTCCATACCATCGATCGAGTCAATCGACGGATTTTACGTTGCGCTAAGCATAGGCAGAGCAAAGCGCTTTGCTTTCCTTTTTAAGGCGGGAACTATACAATTCGACTTATGGATAGGGAATGTTACCCCAAGGGGTCGATGTCAATTTATTAATTCAGATGTGATTGCCTTATGAATCGAAATTTTCAAAATTTTAACTTGTAGAATTGTTAGTTCTTAGTCTGAAGAGTATTATACTATTTTGAAAATTTCGATGTCTTAAAAATTGCCAGTTCTGCAGCGTTTCAAAATCAAAATTGGTTAGAAATTTATTAAGCAATTGGAGAATTTTTATCGCAAGTGTTTCAGGTTTTCTTAATTGGGGATTTTAAAGGGGGAGGTAGCAGTCATTTTATTTAAATTCCCCTAAAAATATTTTTCCTAGTGTTTTAAGCGTGTTAAGCTTATTGGGTAATTATAAAATAATTTGGAAATGTGCCTCTACACCCAAAATAGGACTTTTTCAGTTGGTTTAATAGGCAAATATGTAATTATCTGAATCTTCGTGATCAGATATCCGTCATATTGGGGCAGAATTTTTGCTTATTTCTTTTCAGTGTTACGACTGCCTCGATCTCGATTGTCTCCTTTACGTTTTCCGTTCGTTTAGCGTTAGCCTTCTTACGGGTCCTCCGTGATTTTCGTACGTTTTATGTCTTTGCGTAAAATTCCGGGAACCGGGAACCTATCGTCTCCGAAAGACGTGAGACGGCGATAAAAAACTTCCTCCAATTCGATTCGGTCTTAGATTCAATCATCGGATCGCCACGCCCCCTAATCCCGCAGGAAGTCTCTTTCATTTGTTATCAAGCGGGCGACATCTTCCTCGGGAGTCGATTGTCGGGATAATATAACAAGAGATTTCGGCAGCTATCGGAGAGGGACTAAGTCGCTACTTTTCTTGCTGAACAAAGCGTTTAATAATGACCATTCGTGGAGAAAGGACAGGAAAATTTGCTTTTTTCTCCCTTTTCTTCCTTCCTGCCCCGCCGCGGCCGACGACATTTCCCATTGGTTAACCATGTAATCGGGTGTCTTTATTTTTATCTACGACTGGATATCGCTCGAGCGTTCGGTTTTTACGCGACCTCTGGATGTGGTAATTCGGGACGATTAGGGACGCGTAATGGGCGACAGGGAAGGGGAGAGCAGAAGGAGCTGATCCGGCGGGATTTCGGGGATTCGTAGGAGGACACTTTTTATTTCACGACGCCGAAAGGATCATTCGTCATTTACAAACTCGGGAAGTAAAGAAACCGACACGACGGTGGTTGAGTAAATTTTTCTTCGTCGTAAGCGAAAACGCGGAAACAGTTTTAGGAGGGGCGGGGGGCATTAGGAGTGGCGCCATCTATATTCTGGTGCAAAATGTGATCAAATCTGATTCACGGTTAACGATTTATAAATATGAACCAACTTGTAACTCTCATGGTATTGAAATAATCCATATTTAAGGTCCCTTTAGGCTTGAGATGAAATTTTATTTGTAAGGTATAAGTACAATTCATCAACGAATTAAAAGATAACACAGCCGAAATCCTCCCGTGCCCCCCCCCCCAAATTTGACCTCTTCCCTCGTTCCCACCCTTCCCCTGGGGCAGGAGAAAGAGATCGTAGCAGGGCAAAGAAGAGGACACCGCTAACGAGTTAGTCGCGCTTTTGTCTGATTACATAAAGGCATGCTTAAAACAACAACAGATACACCCCCGGTCTAATGAAAGGCGCAACCCCTGCACGCGTTCCGCTCCCCCCTCACGTTCGCCATATTTCGCCTGATTACACATCGCGGCTCGGGATAAAGGAAAATTCACATATTAATTGCGTCATTAATGGGATGCCATTTGCGGAACTAATCTTCTAATTGGCGGAGTTTTACTCGGGTAGATAATGGAAGTGTCAGTCCGCCTCCGTGACACGCGAAACTCTTTTGACGTATCACATATACGCACACGTTGATTTATATTAAATACAGCGAGAGAGAGAGAGAGAGAGAGAGAGAGAGAGAAAGGGAGGGGGAAGCGAGAGCTTCAATAGGAATTCCCTTCGTCTAATTAAAACGCATTTAAAATACGCCATTAACCAAATTAATTAAGATAATCTATCTTTCTTCGTCCGAAATTTATCTCCCCTCCGTTCTCCACCATTTATATGTACGTATATGTGTGCGCGCCTCCACCCTCGATCTCTGCCTCCCTTCCTCCCACTCGCGCCCCCACCCCCTTTACAAAATTAATATTCCGGAACGTCCGCGCGACTTGCTTACCTATGCTAATTAATTAAACGGGCCGTTCAAAATTTTATTAGACAGGTAAGTCGACGGTTTCGCTCAATTATTCACTCTTTGACCCGGACGCCGGCAGAGCGAATAAAAATTCAGTCAGCTCATAGAAGAATACTCGAAAGTGCTGCACCGATTGGTTGGAACGTATTTTTCTTCTTCTGTTTTTAGTGGATTAGGCTTCGCCTGTTACGGCACTACTATTCTTTAGGGAGTCCGTCGTTCATTCTGTTTCAGTCTTCTTTATTTTGTTTAACCTTGTCGTTTAGGGATGATATGTTGAGTTTTTCTCTTATATCCAATTACCTAATGTGCCATCCTTCATTTCTGTGGCTTGTATTCTTGACGCGTCTTTCGTAGTATCGTAGCGGCGTGTCCATCGTACATTTCATCTTTATTTGTCCATAGATTTTTATAATGTTAAACGTGTCTCATGATTCTTGTTCTTCTGCTGTGTTCGTTCTTTGCTCTTCCTAACACATTCTGAAGAAGACAACACCAAATGTCGGTTCCTCTAGCGTCCTTCACTATTATACTGAGTCGGTCCTGTCCTGTACCGGAGTGACCGAATACTGAGTGACTTTTTTAGGAATTAAACGGGACAGGTTTCGGACCGCTAATGTCCATCATCAGATTAATTTTGCGTAAGAAGTAAAGAATTGTCACATCGAGAGAAGGTATTGAGATAGTCATTGGACAGATAGAGTAAGGCAGAATAAACTATATTGTAATACGTGGTATTGGATCAGTTTTTAAGTAAATTGAATGAATTAGTTTCAGTTGAAGACTGAAGACGTGTGCAATTTTGTGAAAAAGCGCCGTTTCCATGAATTTCGCCTATCGAAATGAATCCCGTGGCGCGAGCATCGTCTCGCCATCGAACCCTTTGTACCGTTGTAATTTTTAGCTTCCCGCGAATTTCCATATTTCCGACAAACTCGGGACCGCAAATTCCACCCTCGCTCTTCCTTATAACGGGGTTCCCTTCAGTCCGAGCACGTCTGCCAATCAATCAAATCGCATTTTCATATTCCACTAACTCGCTTTTCTCCACTCTATCTTCGTTTTATACTGATTGAAAAATAATAACGCGTTTATATTGGATTTTTATGAATTATTCCGGATACAACATCAATAACGTCGGTTCCTTCTCGCCGTTTCTCTCACTCTCGATGCGATCGAAGTGGAAAAAATAAATGGATTGAATTTAATGGAGACGCGAGCGGTTGAAAATTCTGCGGAAGTTTAAAAGTGTTAAAAAAGCTCCCACGTTATCGCTCGTCTCTGTAGATCAGACGTGGACGATTAACAAAACGTGACAAGTTTAACAGGAGGGCGGTACATTAACAAATTTTCGCTCCTGAAGGAATTTATGGACCATTTAAAGACCGGAATGAACGGAACGATCGAGTTGGCCATTGCAGATTTGCTAAATTAGCGGCATGAATAAAACGCGACGGGCTTAACGCCGATGTAACATTAAATAAAATAAGCGACACTTAATTTCGCACGAATCTAAAAATCGTAATAAATAAAAATCGTTAATTTCTCGGGAGAATGTAAACCGATGCGTTTTTCGCTTTGTCTAATTGTCTCTGGTATATTCGACCGGCGTTATTTCTCAATCAAATCGTTACCTCTCTCTAATCCCTCAGTCCCCGGTATCTAACAAGCGTCCTTCAGGCTAATGTCCTTTCAACGACGTTTAGATTAAATTCCAGGACTCGCTCCGTCTCTCCCTCAGAAATATAATTTAATTAAAAACATTATTAATCCGGCTTTGCGGCGGTGTTCCCGATGTCCAATTTATTGTTTTAATTGGGTATAATTTAATTAGCGTTAAAAAATATCGAAGAGGCGATGGATCTTTCGCGTGGGGCCACCGTCGCCGTATTTATCCGACGGGAATCCTCCTCCGGTCCCGCGTTCCGGATTATTTTCAGGAATAAATGGCACCGATGTTTACCGAATCAAATTATGTTTGGATTACATTAAATTTAACTACTAGTTTTAGTGGATAAGTACACAATACGCAAAGTAAATTGTACGTACGTTCATAAACTCGAGAGTATTTGACTTTGCCCGAGTGACGAAGTGTGTGTACTTGCGTGTGTGTGTGTGTGTTTAGGCTATAAATATTC
The DNA here is from genome assembly GCA_963576515.1 of Cryptocephalus primarius. Classification (NCBI taxonomy): domain Eukaryota; kingdom Metazoa; phylum Arthropoda; class Insecta; order Coleoptera; family Chrysomelidae; genus Cryptocephalus; species Cryptocephalus primarius. Next base: position 793,532 of record OY754949.1, on the reverse strand, counting down.
TATGGCGCGGAGGTACGAACGCGAATTCGAGTGGAAGATCGAGATTAACGCGAACAAGGGACGCCCCGACTGGGAAACGAAGACGTCGACTGGAAGGACACCGCGAAGTACCTCGGCGTCACGATGGACAAGGGACTCACCTGGAGACATCACATCGATTCGACGATAGCGAAGGCGATCTCTATCCCCCGATAGGGAGGCGAACCGCACTCCACCTAAGGCAGAAACTGAGGCTGATCAAGACCATCATCCTGCCGATCTTGACCTACGCTTCCGTGGCATGGGGCCACGCCGCCAAGACCCACGTCACCCGACTCCAAGCACCGGAGTCCATAGCGCTGCGCTGTGCAGTGGACGCCCCCTGGTACGTGAGCAACCGACGCATCCTGCAGGACCTCGAACACCAGCCCCTTTGGGAACGGATGAGACAGCGAGCAGAGGTTCTTCCTTAAGGCGGAGGATCATCCAAACCCGCTTGTGCGACAGGCGGTGGATTACGACCCCCGCTCCAGGGAACGATACCGGCGCCCCAGGACCCAGATCGTAGTCGAGGACGACTAGGATTGAAAATCACCGATTACGACACCACCGACTTTGACGCCATCGATGCGATCGATAAGGTTCCTCTAAGGAACCCTAAGCAGCCCTAGGCCCTCCAAGGACCGCCACGCCCCGCTCGAGGCCGAGTAGGAGCCCCGACAGGAGCCCCTTTGAGGAGCCACCAGCCGGAGTCTGCCCAGGACCACCCCGAGAAGGAGCCCCCCGACGCCGACCACCCAGGACCGTCAAACGGATCTCGAGGCAGCCCAGCTGCCGGTTCCAGCCCCCCCACGCCACGACGGCCCCGACGTCTCTCCAGGACTTCGCGTCTTTTCTCTCTCATGGACGCGGTTTTCTACGGTTTCCCGCGACGGTAACCAGAATTCGCAGCCACCTCCCGAGGGATTCAGAGGGCCGCAGCCTTCCCCCTCACAAACTCCCGTACGTATAATGTACCACTATTATGTTAACTTTTGTATATTGTATAACTTAGTTAGGACGATGCCATAGGGTTATTCTTGTATATACGTAGAGTTAGTAGTAGTATAAAGATTGTAAAAGTCAAGTACGAACGCGAAATAAATCGGCCGAGGTGTTCGGTAAATCCCCCGCGCTCTCGCCCTTCGAGGGGGAGAGCGTCCGGGATCGCGTCTGAATTTCGGGGAATTTAGAAATTTGCAAGCGGGCGCGTCGGTAAATTATTTTTTTTAAAGATTCCCTACGTGCTGTGCCACGAGAATTGAAACCTATTCGAGACGCAGGTTCCACGGTACGAAACGCGAAAAGGGGGTCAAAATTCGCCAGAATACCGTCTTTCGACCGTCTTTTACCATTGGGTAACCATGCCTTCACTAATCATATCCCGTCTTTTTCGTTACATAAAACCAACTTTGGTGCCTCGGGCAGTCTTTTTAACTTCCAAAAGGGACGTTCTCGCTTACTACGATTTAAATCGTCCCGACCGAACAATCCATACGTTAAATCTCTCTCTTTTCTCGCGACACTTCGAAACCAAATGCGATCCCCCGATCTCCGCCTCCCTCGCCCCCGTGAGATCCACGAACAAATCCAATCACGTCCCACCGCTATTTTTCTCTCGTACCCCCTAAACCTCCCTCCCTCCCCCCGTACTCTCTTTCTCTAATCTGGTTTATTTAAAAGACAAGAAGCAAATTAGGAGTTGATCAGCGAACATTTAAGGTATAGAGAGAGGTTGAATTTAAACAGGAAGGGGGCGGCTTCTCCTAACGAGGGTGATTCGATTGAATTTGAATTGGTTTAGATTGAACATCGTTGAGGAGGAGAGAGAGAGAGAGAGAAAAGGGGGAGAGACGAGGGGAACGTTCGCCGGTTTCCCTCCCGCATGTAAAATAGACCGCCACGCTTTAATCGATTTATTAATCGTGTCAGTCGATTAATGAGTCGATGATAGTGTATTGTTCGTACTGTGTAATTGAGAAATGTTTTTGGCTCCGTTTTTTTAAGAATGAGCATCATTTCCAAGGGGAAATTTAAAATTTTCTTTGGGAATCCTTCTGGACCAAAAAATGAATGTGGCCCCAGACGAAATTAGCAGTCAAAACGTCGGGGCAGATTTTAATAAAACGCGCTGTGCATTAAAAGTCAAAGTGAATGATCGTAACGATGTTTGTCGAAGTAATAAAAAACGTTCACACACTCACTCGCACGCACGCATAGAGAGCGTGTAATAAAATCTAATAGGAGCGAAAAGGTTCCGTTATTGGATTTGTTCCAATGGCATAGGAAATATGTGGATTTTATTAAATTTTCAAGAATCCATGTGGAACAAGCAAAATTCACCGATCAACCGTTTTTAAGCGAAAATTAAATTTGAGGATCGTGCACGCGTCACGTTTCGACGGTTTACTTCTGCATCCGCACTCGGTGAATAAAGGGAGAAGTAATAATTCATTGAATTGTCTCAGTTGAAAAAAGGTTCATCAATGTTCTTAAAACACTTCGAGACCTGTATCCCCGGTAAAAACGTGGTTAGCGCCCAGAAAATCATAGCTCGTGTAGAAAAATGTTTGCTCTTTCTAACGGTGTATGCGCGGGAAGGCTGCGCTTAGCCATCTTTCTGCTATGACCTTTCAAACCTAAAAATAGGTGGATTTTGGAAGTTCTATTTTTCAAAACTTCGTCTAATTGAACTTTGAAGGGCACTTTCGTAGTTTTATTGACCCCTCTGATTACGGAAAAAATGAGGAAAAAATTCCCTGAGGCCTAATTAAAAAAATAACATTCTGAATTTTGGACTTTATCTCAGATTATCAGCTATAACTTCTAAACTAATCACTTTGGAGAAAAACTGAGTTCAGATATAGATTCAGCACGTTCAAAACTCCCCCTGTACTTATTTTGAGGTCATTATGGGGAAATTTATTTTTTCGCAAAAATCGACAGGGGTATATATGGAAATTTGATCGAATTTTCGATGGAGCCAGAATTTCCTGAAAATGCTATGAGTGATAGAAAATTTTGTGCTCTTTCTAATGGTATATCCGCAGGAAGGCTGCGCCTAGCCATTTTTCTGCTAGGACCGTTCAAACCGAGAAATAGGTGGATTTTGGAAGTTCGATTTTTCAAAACGTCGTCCAATTGAATTTTGAAGGGCACTTTCGTAGTTTTATTGACCCCTCTGATTACGGGAAAAATAAGGAAAAAATTCCCTGAAGCCTAATTAAAAAAGTAACGTCTAAGTACTTGAAATGAGTTCAGTTCGGTGACGCGGTCTGGTTTCGAAATTTTCGAAAAATTTGGAAAATATCTTAAGAAAATCCAAGAAGCAGCAATCGATCCAGTTCCTTTTTGTGAATGATTCCTCTCAGCTATTCTTGAGAAAATGTATTAACGTTTCATAATGTGATCTGTGCTGTCATATCAACTGTAATTTGGTGTTCTTCACTTCACAACAACAGGAAAAATACATTTCCACCTGTCACGTATCCATTTTCCAATCGGTCCATTATTTCGTTATAACTTTTCCTACGTGTGTTTCCTTCGTCCCTTTTATCCCCGACAAGCGGGAACTGTCCTCATTACATGAAAGCTACTCTAATTACGCGTCCGTAGCCGTTGGGCTCTTCCATCGGGCGTTAAAGTGCCCCTTAGTGCACATACATACAAATGAAGACACGTATACATAATCTGTCTGGCGTATGCAAATTCCAATCTACCGATAATAATGACTGCGAAGCGTGGACTACTTCTTATTGAACTAATTTGACGGCGGTTAGAACGCGCGGCTTCAGCTTTTCTAGTTATATTTTCCAGAGGGAGAGGGAGGAGGAGAGGATGACAGGAAGGGAAGGTGTGTGTGTGTGTGCGCGCCAGAGGCCCTTAGTTGGAGGACATGTGAAGGATGTGGTGGGATTTTTCGATATCTCCTTAGTTACTAATCGTATCGGGCTAAGTGACTGTTAACGCTGTTCTGTTTGACCCCGTGTGTAAGGGCTTAATAGGGCTGGAAAGATTTTAAAAGCATCGTCTTACAAAAATTTAACTCCGGTAAATGCATTTTTGACGAATCCTTGAAAGTTTGCAGCCATCATTTTTATCAGACGAGATGTTAGTGCTCGTTTCTGTAGCTGCCACTGAATTGCCTAATATTATCCTTCCCTCCACCCCCGTAATTAATTGCGCCCCCTCCCGGTCGCGCAGAGCATCCATCCTGCAAACGAGGGAGTCAAATAGTAAAATAAAACAACACCGTCGTTCATTAGCTCGTGTCGTTTGCAAACGCAAACCCGATGTTTACTTAGAATTAGCGAAGTTAGGGAAATATTGTCGCTGTCTAATCATAAGCGTTAATTCCCCGGAGGGAGGAAACGGTGGGGGGTCGCGCCCGATCCGGTGAAATTTCGGGGAACTTTGCGCCCTTGAAGGACTCGCGGATCAAAAAATAATACAGCAATAAAAGTACAAAAGAAGTACGTTGTGAAGGAAAAATAGGCGCAAATGGATGAAAGAATTTTCCTACGACTAGAAGATGTATTATTTAACGAACCCTCGATATTGATTCAAGAACGTACGAGATACCATTATATCAAGATACCTTTCTTTCTTATATCACGATTCAAAATTTTTAGGTAGATGTGATTTACCCGAATGTATAGTTCGTTTTTTCCTCGATACGTTCCGTAATGAATTTTTTCCTTCATAACCACCCTTCATCTAGAAACGCTCAATAAAATTATATGACATCAATATGACGATATTATCGATCGTCCGTGGCCTGCTTGTCGCGTACATCCCAATTAAAAGGTAATCTACCTGTGAAAAAATCCGCTCCGGTCTACGACATATATTAAAAATTCCTGCTGCTAATAAAAATTGTTCAGACAACAAAGCAATGCAATATCGGTTCGGAGGCGGGATGAGGGGGTGCATTTGACGTCGAAACACCTACGTTTTTTCATATTTTTCGAAAGTTCAGCGTATGAAATTTTCAAAAAATTATATACGTGTGTATATAAATGTACTTGATCGAGGCCTTGAGGTAAATCTGTCGAAATGTTAATAAAAAAGACAAGGGATACAAAAACAAACGTGGAAAGTCGATGGTTGAACGCAGTATGTTGAATAAATACTGGGGGTGTTGGATATACTGCCCAATTTTTGAATTGCTTGTATCTCCGTAAATCCTCGTCCGATCGCCATGAAACTAAGCGCGTCGTAATCAGTGCCCTCTAATCTATAAAGATCGACCAGTGAAAGTAACGTTTCTCGACTTTGATTTTTTTGAAAAATTTCAAGGTACTGGATTCCCTTTACGATTACAGGCGTCAACACACATAACCGCAGGAACTTATCGTAAAAATTTAAAAATCCCCTAAACTCGAACTCATTCGGGAACTATCCGATAGGACGTGTAGAAACGTCCATGTCGGTCCGTGTTCCCGTTTGTCCTGTTCCCGGCCTAATTGGAGGGAATGTTCGGCGTACATGTTTTTTCCTCCCCTTCCGGCCATCGGCCCCCAAGCCCCCGCTCGCCCCATCCCTCCGCCCCTTATGTCTCATTACGGCCACATTTGCCGTCCGGACCGCAGACCTATCGGTTACATCCGGGATATCATCCAGGGTGTCGTCCTGGATGTTATCCGCCACAATTATTGTGATGTTAGAGATATGTGACGTTTAATTTTTACACATATGAAAATTAAAAAAAAATGGTCATACTTCAAATTTTTTTCCACTTACCCCTTTTTGCCCTTAGGGGTGGGGTTTTGTAAAATTATGATTTATTGTATTGGTTTTATGAGGAAAATGGGTTGTGATACATATACCCCTTATCATTCGTGCAAATAATGAAGTTTTTTACGCATGTGCAAAGTGCCACAAGCGGGAAAATCGTGGACGTGTACTTAAATTTTTCAATAACTAATTTTGTCAATGAAAACCTCCAGTTACTGATGCCGTTACCAAAGTTTTCGCGCCTTATGCCAACATTTTCCACAACTCGTGTTCCAGGTATCTGGCTTTGTAATCCTGGATAAGTCTGCTGTTTTTCATTCTTTCTTCATCGACCTCTGGCATATGACCCGTATACAAGTGTAATTTCATTACCTGGATTGTAAATCGGGAACGACGCCACCGCCGCCGCCTCCGCCCCCCCGTGATGTCTCCCTAATGAATTAAGGGTAGGATAACTCGGTTTATCTGTCGAGTGTGGGCCGCCAATTAAACGCGATTCTCCTTCGATTACGTTAATTGCGTTCGACTCTCTCTCTGTCCCTCTTTCTCTCCCGTATCTCCGATCTCCTTTCTCCCTCTTCCTCCCGTTTACTGTCTCTTCGTTTTATTATCGATGGCGGTCGTGCGATGTGCATTAGAAGTATTGGACGTTTTTAATTCCCGTGAGTAGACGTGCGTCGCCGGAACTCCAGGATCCACAAACTGGATTGCATAACACGTTTAGGGTCGTAAATCGACGTACTTTTAAATCTAAGGGTGCATGTTAGCGTTTTATCATAAGTGCGCGTAAGTCTGTGATAATTAAAGATTCGAAAACTCCGCCTTATTATAGTAGAACGTTAGTTACATCAGCAATCCAAATCTATAATCGACAGCTTTACCTAAAATCCTTGTGTTTTGAGGTATAAAATAAGGAAAATATTGCATTAAAGACAGTCATTAAAGTTTTCCGACGGGCTCCCCTGCTGGTTTTAATTAATCCATTTAAAAGTCGCTCGAGAAATTAGTAAAAACCCCTCGTCGAATATAAAGAATAGCTTTGGGAATAAGCGAAACCGACAGGACGTTAAAGTGGCGCATTCGCCATATCTCACAGGCGCTACAGAAATTAGTGCGTGGCGCGTTAATATAATGACATACATAAAATCGACGTGTCGACGGGTCCCTTTAAAGACACCACAATTGCGGCAGGTTTTCGGGATAATAAAAGCCGATTTCATCGCCGGTTACGTCCGACGTCGCCGTAAAGGAAGACGTAATTGAATACGAGATAATCAACGGAATAACGTATATAAATCAACCTTTTTCCTGTCCCTCCCTCCCTCCTCCCGGTAATTAATAATGTTGTCCCGTCGTTAAAAATGTATTATCGTTATTTATGTCGTGAGTTCCCGAAAAATCGCCCCCGGGAGCCGCTCCAAGGGACGTATCGTGAAAGTTGGAGTGCGGCCAAGGATTATTTGATTGCTGGAGGACGGGGGCGAGACATTCGAATCGTAAAAATTTTAACAAACGTTTGATGCTTGTAGTACTGTCGATCCGAAATTTTGGAAAAATCAATTCATTATTTGGCACGTTTTATGTACCATGTTACACTATTACTAGAAAGAAGAAGGGGAAGGAATTTAAGGCGCTCACAAATTCCGAGAGAAGGTATTAACCGCAACTATTTTACGCTCCTCTTTCCTTCCATACAAGCTCGTTAGTTTCTAACTGGGATCTCAATAATTACGAGAGTTACAGGGTTGAGAAATGTCGTTCGAAAGAAGTGAACTCATAAAAAGCCTCAAATAACCAATTGAATTCCATCACTAGATCCGAAAATATTACAAAAAAATATTATTAAGGGAATTCGTCCATAATTACATGTTTCACCAAAAATTTACTATGTTCTCTAACCTATGAATGGGAAAGAGAATGAGAGGAAGCCGAACAGGAACTGAGAGAAGCGTTAAAGAGGAAAAACGACGTGGGCTGTACACGTTGAACGCACGTATCAACCTCTGAAGTAAAAATTACAAGGTTTATCGTTTTTCTTGTCCAGTAAACGCTCCTAAAAGGAATTATACGTGCATTTTTTTCATCCCAACAAACCGACAAGCGAAAATCTTTACTGTCCTCTGTTACCATATTTCCACGTCTCTAACCAACGATTTTTCTCCTTTTTCCAGATCCCGCGGAGGCAGAGGGCGTAACAGAAGGTGAGTACCGCCCCTGCGGTTTGATTATTTTTAAACGTCGCCTGTGATAAGATTAAAATTCCTGTAATCGTTCCCATTGTATCTGAATCCGCAAGCGGAAAAGTTTACTCGAGAGGGAGTAAAAGGGCCCGATATTTATTTTTCTCCCGGACTAACTAGATTAAATAGTATTGTACGTTTTAAACGTCGACCGGGGCCCGGTTAACAAGATTAGGAAGTTTTAGGGAATAACGTACGCACGCATACACACACACACACATACCGACGTACGACTGGAAATGCAAATTTATACGAAAATTTCCGCTGAAACAATAATCGTCCGCGTCCGGTTTGAAAAAGGGCTTAAGTTAATTTCCCGGACTAAATAAATAGAACGAGTCCTGGTAGGTGCTTAGGGAAGTACAATCTCGAACAACGGGGTGTATTAACGGGGCGCGAGGTTTACTTTTCTCATATTTACCCTCGTAAGCGCCTATGGTATACTCGGTGTGTTTCATGGGGCTTACCACCCCCCTTAAATTCTTACAATGACGTTTTACCAATTCGTTTTAAAATCATGAGTCTTCTCAAGATGAAGAATTTTTCTTAGTTTAAACAAGTCTTATTTTACTTACTCATTGCTCATTAGCTGAGTCATTAACTTCCATACTTGACGTTCCTTCTCGATCTGTCATTTCTGTCTCTGTTACCAACGTTTTTAGTGGCAATCCTGCCAACCTGAGATTTAGTAACTTTTGTCGTTCTTGACCGATCGGACTTCTGTAAGCCCCATGAAATACGACCAATGGGTACCCGTAGAATAGAAACCCTCTCCGTCTGCCCACTGTTATACGGTAAAAGAAATCTCAATCATTCAATTGTTAATAACGATTCGGATTTAATTATCGGGAAACTGACGAATACCTAACAATCCTATTAACCGTTAATGATCCATCGAATTAGCGAATTTCCCGTATTCAAGTATTCCCGTCATTCGCGATTCTACAAATTGTTTCGGATAGCAATTAGACCGAGCGGTAGGGGCGAGGGGGTAAACTTCGTTCCGGTAATTAACAAGGAAGGAAAGTACGTATCATTCGAAAATCTGTAACTTCAGAAACGTCCGCCATCGCTGTAGCTCTACGACTCGCTTTTTTCTCCCATCCTGCCCCTCATTATTAGGGGAAGCGATGCATGCACGTAGGAGGCGCTCCGCTCGGTGCCTCTCTCCGCTCGAAATTCGCGAAATAAAATAACAATAAATTGAAATAAATAGGTGGATAAAATAGCCGATACAGAATAACGAGGTCCGTGAATTGTGTTTCCTCAAGTGGAAGTTTGCATCGGGTTTTAAAAGGGCACATTTGGACTGGTCGGCCCTTCGGCAGCGGCGGCGGCCCCGGCGCGAACTCTCACTATAATTTTGAAAACTTTTCTAGAGGCTCAGAAAATTAAATTTCCAAAATCGTCGATGCCTAATGATTCGCCATTCAAGCATTCAATTATCTCAAGAATCCTAAACGAATTTTGAAATTTTCTGAGGAACACGTTCTGGGAAACGTTTCCTAATCTAAATCTTAGCAAAATTTTAAAAATTCTAGAATTTCAAAAACTTTCCAAAAAATTCTTTTAACGTTTCTGAACATTGAAGAAATCGTATTTATGATCTCAACGCATTACATTTTTGAATATAACCCTTTTAAAACACACGACTGACACAGAGTTTAGTACAAGAAATCTCTCGGCCCTCTGTTACGTCCTTCCGTTAATGTGTTAATACAACATCAGTTTGATTGGACTCGTAGTAGTTTAATTAATGATTTAGTGACAATATGATTATGGCAGTTGTATCACAATTTATCGTTTGTCGCTTCCACAAGAGGTCTTTTTTGTTGTTGGCAGAAATTTGCTTGCTTTTCACGTCCTTTTTGGTGTTATTGTCCCCATATCACTCAATGATTCTCCAAAACTCTACAATTCCATAAGTATCATCTCGTACAGGTTCGACGAAAACCCAACATAGACGTCCCTTGCTTACATTTTGATGGAACCCCCTTGGGAGAATATACAGTTATACGATGACAAACGTTTTTTTCGAAAACGCAAATAGAATTACGGGGTGAAAGGATCTTGTATGAACATGGAAATATGCCCTTGAAGAAATTTCCAGGCGAAGCCTGGCTTTAATTAATTCCATATTTCTCTCCCTACGCCGCTGTGTCAGGTTCGCGGGGATACTTTCCCGTTGTTATGGCCTTTTCCAGGACGATAATGGTCAAGTGGACGGATGCATATTTGTACGGAATGCTTCAACTTCGAAAGGTTGCCTCGAGTGGATGTTACAGAATATTTTTAAAAACATCGAGGTAGCATAACGAGAGCTTATCCGATATCGATCGGAGCTCACCTCCCTCTTCCCCTTCATCCCCCTCTTCGGGGGAGTTTGTAATATTCGCTCCCTCTCGAAAAAAAAAAGAAACTTACGTTCTCACCTCGTCGTTTGTTTCTTAATCGGATCGATCTTGGATTACAATTATGCCGTGTCGGTCCATTATCGGTATCAAAGCGACTTTCGTCTTTGGCGAAAACGGGAAAAAGTTTTCCCACCCCAAACCGCCACCCCCGCAAATAATCACCACCTCCTCGGATGAAATCGGGGGGAGTCCAATTACTTTTCCGCGATTAGAACGTATTATAAGCTGACAATACGTTGTTATAACGAAGGCATTAATGACAAATTGGTGTGAGCAATGATGCGCTGATTCAACTACCCCTAATTAGGGTCCTACACGAAGCGGGCGGGGGGAGGATTAGGGGTCGACAGGGCCGGAGGGTCTCCGGGAGAAAAAATCCTGGCTTTGCGATCGAAGCGGGAGTAAAAATCTTTTGAGTGGACGTTCAGGCGATGATCTCACATCATGAAACTTGGAGTGGTAAAAATCGCATTAATTTCAGCTTTACCCTGCATCCCTCCGAGTTCAAATTTTCGGTAATGACGGTTTTTATGTCAAACTGTGCGTGGTTCAAATTTTGCTTTGTTTCATTGAGTTGGTGGGGAATTACTAAATTAGCGGCATGAACGAAGCGACGACAGGCTGTCGTTAATTTCACAAGAATCTAAAAATTGTAACGTAACACTTCATATGTCAGTTCCTTGAGTGTCGGAGGGTGACACCTCGAAAGGTTTTCGCGTTCTGTCACCATGGATGGTCAGGGCTTTTCTTTGGTGTTTATCCTGAACGTTCCATTTGAAGCGTTATGTCATTTTTTCGTCTTTACGTAATTGACGTATTTTCGATTGCCTTCGTATCCGTCGTTCCTCCCCAGGAGAGGACGGTCCGCCCCTGGCCACGAATTAGACACCCCCGGCACGCACGTCGCTAATCCCTCACTAACGAGACGTTCATTTAAGAGAGAAGCCGGCAATCCCTAATTATCGCCGAAAATACTAAACTACACACACACACACACACACACTCGCGGCGTCTAACGAAACGCTACCTCATTTAACGTTTTCCATCCCTTTCCCTCTTTATCTCTATCCACACGGTCGGCCCTCCATAATTTCATGATAATTAGCACACATACACCCGCTCCTCCTCATCCTCGCCCTCACCCTACGCCTCCTCCTCCTCCTCCTTCTCCTCCTCCTCTTGTTATTCTATTAGGCGTGCTGAGGGGATACGAATTGAATGCGTGCGTTAAGGGCGAGAGTTTTCCGTCGAATTTCTCCGCCGATAAGCCGGAAAAATCCGTCGACGATTTCCCTCTCCTCTCTTCCTTTCTCTCTCGCCAGTTATTCCAACGTTACCACCGGCTGATAATTACGTTTACGCTCTCTAACTTGCCGCCAGGGCACGTTACTGTGCGTGGATTTTTGGAAGGGTTGCCACCCCTCCGTTTTCGGAGGCCTGGTTCGCAGTCAGGTGTGACACTCGTCGGTGGAACGTGGAACTACATGTTCGTTTATAAAGCTTGTTAGATTTTTTGAACTGTCATTTTTTGGTACAAAAACCTTTTTGATGAAACAGTGATTGACATGATTTGAAAGGTCTGGTTGACCTGAAAGAAGAACTTGACGTTGTTTTATATTGAATCTATAAGGAATAAACTGTAGTAAAGTATTTTGGCCATATAATCGGCACCTGATGCAGGGTCGACGGAAATCCGACGTAAACGTTTCTTGCTTACATTTCATAGGAATCCCCTTGAGGGAATACGGGTAACAAACGTTTTTTCAAAGACGCACACAGAATTACGGGGTGATCAAAATTTATGGGTTTCTCCAAATTTTAGTACAGTTACTCTTCTGACTTAACAAGCGGCGATTTAATTTTCCACCTACAGGGATAATCCCCTGAAAAACCTCCCCTCCTTAAAGGGTCTAAGTGCCCTTCCGACTACTTATTAATAACGATACATCTTCGACATCGACCCATAACTTATATCCCTTTAATAACGATAATGAGCGAGATTTAAAAAAAAACTATAACGAGGGGAGCACAAAAACGTCGTTAGAAAGATTTTAAAACGTCTCCTCCCTCTCCCTCTTTCTCCCTTCCTCTCTCCCTGCTTTCCGAACTATATCCGCTAACGACGTGTATCCTTAAAAGGTCCGCGATCGCTCTTCGCGGAATCGTTCTCGACAATTATTTTTTGTGTCGCAGACTTTGGAAAAAGATTCTTTACATTTATTCATACAGCGTGCTCCATTAGGACGAGAAGGGGCGAGGACCACGACTAATTAGAAGTTTTTCGGTCTGAACCGCGGGCGAAAAAAACGATTAGGAGCCGGTCGCTTGCGAGGGGCTTAGATGTAAAAATGTGATTCGAGGGACACGAATTTAGTCGACAAAAGTCGATCTGATCGCGTATGTGTACGCTTAAAGGTCTCTCCTGATAAAGTCGAGGTGAGGTGTCGGTATAAATCTCGCCCTTAATCCTCCCCGGGGAACCTGCCGAAGTCAATCCTCGCTAAAAAAGCCACTTAAGAGATAAGATCGAGTGTCGAATGAATAAGCGCAGTCTCTTATATTTGTCGGGACATATGTTCGCCCCGGAATAATCCGGTGCGAGGGCTGAACGCGGGCTCCCCTCTCAGCGAGATGATTAACCGAATCAAAAACAGTTTTATCGCCGAACAGGGGAGATCTCTCCAAGACTCCCTTCGCTCCTTCTTTTACTTTTTTCCCTCGCGCTCTCCCTCCCTCTCTCTCTTTTTTTTTTATTTCGGGTGATGAAGTGCGGCCAATCAAGGGTGACGGGCGATCGAACCCCGGGCGGCTTCCTCGGTGCGGTGATTTTATCTTCTCCTTATCGACGTTGTCTATGCTAATCTAATAGCCAATAGCTCCGGTTCATTTAACCTATCCCCCTCTTTATCTACGATCTGGGGGCGAGAGGGGAGAGAGATATATCGGCAGATCGGGATAGATGTTAAAGTTGCGGATAGGCCAAATGGGTGATGCTCTGAAGGAGAGCTAAAGGGATATGACTAGGACGTTTCCGAAGTGGGTATAGTTTGGTTGCAGTCGATTTAAGGGGCTTATTGAAATTGGGGTAAAACAGGTTCTTTAAGGTATTTTGGAGACGGTTTCCAAAACAAGTCGATTCTAATACGACACTTTCGGTATTAATAACAATAGTTACTAAATAGCTCGAAGCTGGATACTTGGTACGCTTACAGAAAAATCCACCAACTTAAAATGTCACTCCTTCAGGGGGTTAAAAAAGGGGGTAAAGTTAGCTAAACTTCAGAAAGAAACTGAATACATTGGGCTGTTTGAATACACGTATAATAATTAAAAAGAACCCTGAGTTTCCAAAAAAATTGGTACACAGTTTTGTTATAGTCTATCCTATCAATTTACGCCATTTTTTCTTCATGAATAACTCTTTTACACCCTCCAACTTAGCTCTTGGAACCAAATATATCGGTACAGATCCGTCCCTGTGCACGGTAAGTTTTTGCTCCTCGTTTCCTTTCGACCTAAACAGAGGGGATATATTTGCGTGTCCAGTGTATGTGCATGTATATATGTAGTGTGTATGTGTGTATGTGTTTGTGCGTTTTTGTTTTGCCTGATTAAATTACGGAGATCCGGAAGAATAACCTGAATACGAAAACTCGTTAACATTTTATAGGGAATTTTTTCCCTAACGGGGGTGAAATTGCCGTCCCTATCCTTACGGCATCCTAATTCGATGGGAGCGCTGTCGGGATCGCTGGTAAAGTTTCTGAACATCCCTTTGGATCGATCGAAGTAGTATGTTTTGTTTAGTAATAATTGATAACAAAATCATTACGTCGTAAGTGATTTGATGATCCAAATGTTGGTTTCTTAGGTAAAATGATTTCTTAGTAAAGGGTTGGTTTCTTATTGAAAACCACCCCTAGGACGTATCATATTTTGTTTCGCCCTGTATATGCGCCATTAACGAATTCCCAATTAAACTTCGCCGCAGATGAAACGTCCAGGAATACCACACCGCCACATTTGCACTCCTATCTCGGTCTCTCTTGCATTCCGGCCATTAGGTTTATATTATTAAAGTCTGACGATGACGTCTTCATTTCGAGACGTGTCTCTTCGCTTTTACTATGGTCATTTGAATATTTGCGCGGTGGATATGACGGCAATGACATTAACGTCGGAATGTAACCGTTCCGTGTACGGGTTTACGCTCATCGATTAGTTACTGCGAAAATTTCAGGGAAATTTTACGTGATTTCGAGCTGTCTCCAATTCGTATCTTGCTCAATATATTGACATATATTGTTCCTAAGTCATAAGCGAAACGGGGGGCATGCCGATCCAACAGTTTTTACTATAAACGACAAAAATTATTTCTTCCTCAACAGGGTGCTTTGTGCATTTGTAATAGTGCTATAAGTCAGCTTTGCGAATATCGGTTTCAGCCAAATTCGGAAAATTTAAATGTTAAATTATGAACATTTGAAGCCATTTATTCATATTTTTCCTTTCAATTAACTTATCGTTAGTGCTTAAAATTCTTTCGCCTGTACAACATGGTTCCAGGTCTCCCCTTTTGCATGCTTCGTACGCCGAATTTTCGATTTAACTTTTCAAATTGAGCGGCGGGACGTCCCTTCGTGAATCTTTAAAGTCGTAGTTATTAAAGGTAAACACCGGCCGGGCCTAATCTAACGTCGGCGGTACGGCCCTGCGTGTCGCAATCGACGTGGTCCGTACGAGAAGAATGGTCAACCTCATCAAAACATAACGAAGTCTTTTCTCCGGGCTAAATCACATTATAACTAATTGAAGTGGATCCGGTAAAAGAGCCGGGGCTGCTCTCGTACCGTACAAGTCTTTCGTTATGCCGAAAAGGCCCCGACGTTTGCAAATAATGCATTCTACAAAGTTAACGTGCGCCCTCGACTCTCCCGATCCAAATTGGCTGAAATTTCTCCCCATCCCCTCCACCCCTGCTCTACGGTCACGAGGAGCGTTTTTTCGAGGACGCAACAACAACGACGCGACCCCCATTCCCCCCTTCCGAAAGGTAATTGGGACCCGTCGGCACGTCACTGTTCCCTGCGCACTTTTAAGTCCTTCTCTCCTCGCTAGTCTAGTTGGCACTGTCTCAGGCGCTCCCTTTAATTAACAGAAAGTGGTTCATTAGAGCTTATTCATTAAAGCAACGAGTAATTAGCAAACTCTAATGAATGCTGTAATAATCTAACAGTGAGTGCGCGGCTCTGTACTTATACCGTATTTTGTCTACGTTCGGGGATCGAGAGGGCACGTTCTTTATTCCTCGGGTTATTGTTAGGTATGTTTCGGATCGTTTTATCAAATGAAATTTCATAATTACTTACTTGGGGTTTCGGAAAGGGACACTTTTTACGCGAGGTTATGTCTGATGTAAAGACAAAATTTTGGGGAGGATTTCTCATTAGTTGCTTCGTAAATACCCATTTCGACATGTATGCTACGTTTACAAAGTGGAAATGGAAGTTTTTTAAGGCTAAAGTAGAAACTCTCAAGTTTTTTACATCGTCTAACAATGCTTAAGAAGCCTACCAGTTTTGAGTGCCCAAATGAAGTGGCAAATTGATGAAGCAGAAGTTCTCAGGCTTGTAACACCATCTATTAATCCCTGGGGACCCTACACGTTTATCAACAATTTACTATGGTTGTTATGAATGTTTTCAAAATTTTTATCACGTTCTCTTAGGCGTTTCTGATCGTATGAATTTGAGAAAGTACTTAAAAATCTTGTAGGTTTTAAAAAAATAATGAAGAACGTTACAGGTTTAGGAACAATTCATTCAAGTTCCTGTGGTTCCCCACTGCTAACGCATTCGCGATATCTGGTGACGGAATCGAGGCGCATCCGCCATTTAATAGCACAGTTTTGGCGGATGTTTCAGTATGAATTTTCCGGGGCGCAATTATTTTTCCAGAAAGTCTTGTACACCGAGAGTCCAATGAGATATACCCATTAAGTTTATAGGGGCAGCCGATGGTTTCGTATTAGCTCGTGTTATTTCGTCGCATGGACAAAACTCGTTCTCTAAATAAATACGTATAGATTGCGGTATTGTACAATTAACAATAATAATAATTCCCCCGGGGAGCGAACGTCGAGAGTCGAAGAGCAATCGAGATTCGTTAGAGTTCCCATCGAGTATTCCGCGGCAGCTGAAGTGTGGTTAAAAGTACCTTAATAAAATCAACGAAATCCAATTACCCGATCCCCACGTACACCGACCGCCCTACCCCCCCCCCCCCCCCCGTTCTCCCGATATCCCAGGTATTTTCATTTCTCGTAATCTCCCGACGCGTCCCTCTTTAGATGAACGGATCTTCGCCTCAGAATCTCGACTCGTACATTAAAATCGGGGGTCCCCCGCTTAATTCGAGGCGAAAACATTAAAGTTCCGTCCCCCGCGCCCTCCACCGTGGAACGAACGGAAAATAGAAGGGAAGGGTAAAAATATTGTTGGTATTTGTAAATGGAGGGCTTTCATAGCGAAGTTATTCCTGAAAATTAATTAAGCCTTTTCAATTAATATGTCCGCTGCGCGCCTCGAGAATATGGCTTTCGAGCTACTTAACATATTAGATCGCTTAAAACGGGATCAAACAGAGAGAACGAAGGCGGGGGAAGGGGCGGGGGGAGATCGTTTATGTTAAGCAGGAGGGACACTCGAGAACGCGACGGGGCCCGCTTAACAGCCCTTACACATGTGGAATTAATTACTTTGCATGGCTTTGTTCCTCCCTGGACGATGGAAAAACGTTTTTCTTTTGTGCTCCCCCGCGTGCCGGTTTTTCCTACCGTTGACGGAATTAGTTAATTAGCCTTGTTTAGTTTTTCCTTCGTGCCGCTCGCTTTTCCGCCAGACGAAGTTCGCTTTGAGGGCGACGCGCATATCCAAAATCAAAAAAAAAAAAATTAAAAACCGAAGGAGGGGGTAGTTCTACAATAAAGTTCAAGCCACGAGGTGTGTATACTTTCTACATATATCCCGTAACTTGTAAGCATACCAAGTACGTACAGTTCGTGCACAAACCTCGTACTTTTGTCTCGTACGCATACATCGTCCACACGCCTCGTACACATACCTCGTACCACAGACAGGTGCACTTATCTTTTGTCCACCTGTCTCGTACACAAACTTAGAACGTATATGTTGTGTACATGGCTTGTACGCAAGCCTGGTACCCATCCATCCTACGCAGGTCTCGTACATATACCTCGTACACATACCGCGTAGGTCTTCGTCGTACTTTTCAGTGGTCAGTGGGTCCGTGACAGTACTGAGGATGAAATTAAGGTTCCGACACGTCGAAACCTTCCTGAACTTTTCCGTGAAATTCCATTTTTATCGAAGCTTCCATTTCATTCCATGAAAGACCGAAACCTCTGATTAGCCGGACGATATTATTTTCGCTCATCCGTCCCCGTCGTCGATCTGATAACCCGACAATAGAGATGTAATATTCATACAGGCGTGCACTAAATAAATAAAAAAAATCGTTAAACACCATATTTACCGGCAGGGTGCAGGTTGCGTGCGGCAAGGCTTTAACTAACACGCGGTAGTTCACATGGCCTCTGCTACTTTGAGCCTGATTCATTATTCACGATGGCTATTAGTTATATTTTATCGATCCCGGAACGAGAACGTTTAGACGTGACGCTAAACACCGCGGGGATTTTTCCCAAAAAATAATCGAAACGGAAATTTTTTTTACTTACGTTTTTATGTAAAGCGTACGTTTTGTAAAATTTCGCCACTTCGGAATTACACGGGTCTTCTTTTGCGACACGTGTCGCGTTACGCTCCCCACCCCATCTGGATTACATCACAACGGAAAATTAGGATGTGTTTTACGACGAACAGGTGCAGGGAACTTTATAAAACACCATCAAAACGTTTCTCTGTTTACCATCGTAAAAATCGTATAAATATAAAAGTTTTCGCATCAACACCGAGGAAAAGCTCTCTTTCTCTCTATGGAAAGGACACGGAGCGATTAAAAATTTCTGTAGACGTGTAATGCACGTCATTCTCTTTTTGGTTAGATGTACTGATTCACTTTTGCTTCTTCTCATCTTTTTGTCCTGTTCGAACGTTTCTGATAAGTTGCACCACGGTTAATGCTTCACTCGTTCATCATTTTATGGCATATTTGATCTTGTAATGACCAATTCTTAGTTGAATGAAGTTAACCCCTGCTAATGAGCGATACTGGGACACCTTAACCTCTCCTGGGCCAGTAATCTGTTTGAGCAGCATGCAATGGTCTGCTGTGTGTAATATTTCTTCATATTGTAACACTTCTACGTACAAAGAGGTACGATTGGATAACGTCCTTTTTATATAACAACTGTCACCTGTCAACTGTCATATACCAACAAACTAGAATTTTTCGTTCTATTTATTCACTTCGCCACCATTATCATACAGTAGAATTTAAATTAGACAGGTTTTTCTTTTAAAAGTGCGATTCCTTGATTGACTTTTCGCTTCAAATTATTTTCCTTCAGTTGTTTCCAACCAAATCGTATTGCAATTTTAATACGTCGCACCTACTTTAAATTTAATAAATATTTTAGGAAATCTCGCGAATAAACTAAAATTCTCTCTCTATCTCTCCTCCATGAATAATGGCAGGGCGGTATTAGTTAAAATTCTATTTAGGAATAAATTCGAAATACGAGCGGGTCGTAAAATAATGATTGCGCGCATGAGATATTTATTTAAAAGTCTCTTTACAAAATGTGATTACATTTTAATATTGGATGACGGGTCGTATCACACACACACACAAACGTGTTAAGATATATATTAGGAATGGAGGGAAGATGTGAGGGCCTCACTTTAGTGCCGAAATAAAATTTTTGACTTCAGAACGTCTGGAGGAGAGTAAACAGAAAATTAAACTGGGAATTTTGGAAAATTTTCACAAAATGGAAGGCAAACGTTTTTTGAATCACCTAACGTGCCAGGTGCGACTTTTTTTGCGTAAACGGTCACTTCCTTATATTAACGGCAGAAATTTTAAATGTCTATGAAATAACACTTATTGCGGTCACCCTTGAAACGTTCAGTAGAAGTGCCAACACTTTTCAAAAACAAAATTTTAATATTATGACGTTTGAATATTGGCCATAGCCGAAACTCCTTGGAATAAAAGTCATAAACTTCAGAGAATCATCCCTTGTATTAACTCTTTAATTTTTATTACAGTTATAGGATCCTCTACTCCTACGTGCTTGGGTACCCTTCCTACTACCCTTCTTCCCGGTATAAACGTGGGACGGTTAAAGTTAAACTCCGCTTTATCCGGATTTAATTCAGTCCTGAAATATTTGCAGTAAATTCCTTGTAAATTCACTCGAAATTCGACCAATAACATTAAAACGGATTAAAGTAGGGATAAGGGCGAATAAAGAGAATGCGCACAATTTAGCGGAAGTGATTTTGAACAAAGTCATTCTAACTTTAATCATAAATTCTAGATCCGGAATTGAATCCACCCTCCTCCCCCTCCCCTCGAGCCATGTGGGTTTTAACTAATAATAATTGAAAGAACGACGCGGCTCTGGGAAATAAGGGGGGAGAGAGGGGGCGGATGGAGACGCCATCTTTGACAGTCGAGTTTATGGTTTATTCCCCCCCAAAAGACGTGTCGTCACGGAACACCTGCATGCATTCATGACGTCATTAATGTTTCATGGGGACGGTCATGTCGAGGGATGAATTTTTCATCCCCTTTTCCCGACTCATGTGTGCCAATATCTATTCCCGCATTTAAGGAGGAATTTCCTCCTTCTGCGTTGATGATGATGTGACAGCTGTTATGACGATTCATTCGGGAGTTTGTTTTATGTGTCAGGAGGGTTTCAAATTCTTTATTAATATTCATCCGGTGGTTAATATTGAATCTAAGCGTGTCGGGGGAGACGTACTTTTCACTTCGGGAGGCTCAGGCTGAGGGATATTTTAAATAATACATTTCGTAAGCATTAAAATCAGTTGTAAACCTTTTTTTCTAAGGGAATTTAAATGGAACACAATAGTGCATCGGCGTACAAATTATTACACTTTACGTGCTCACAAGAGCTATCTGAAAATTTTATACGAGGGTTACAGAGTCAATAGAACTAATCAAGGTGAATTTCTAAAGGATTCTAAACGGCTTTCGGTGATTGGGTACCTCTGCAATGCTTCTACTACGTATACTACATTATCTCGCATACAGTTCTTATCCTTAAAAATAAATCCGATATAAAATCATCCCTCATTCGATACGTACGACGTTTAGATAGGCGCGCATTACTCGTCCCATCGGTACGAGCGGAACCCTCTTTTCACTCCTCTCTTCGTCTCTCTCTCTCTCTCTCTCTCTCTCTCTCTCGCTCGCTTTTTCTCCTTCTCATCCTGCGGGAAATCTCCGAAGACGTCGTCGTCGTCGTCCGCGCGTCGCCCGCAGAACAAGAACTTCCTATTAAGGCTTCAAATGTGTCGCTGATGAGCTTTGAATTGTGGAATTATCGTCGCTGATTGTACATAGAAAAGGACCGCAGCCGTGAAATAACCGAACGGGTGTTGGGTCAATCAGGCGTCGACTGTGTGCGAGCGAGTGTCACAGTGTATGTTGTGATATAACGTTTGATACGTGACGGGAGGTGTTAAATTTAAGGGAATTTTTCCCGTCGAGAGTTGGCTTGGTTCGATGTGGAAAAATAAACGAGGAGATCGGCCGTTGGGTCGTATGTAAAGTCTCTAGTTCACATCAGTTCCCCTTTACTATACAAAAATTCAAGAAGTTATGAGTAACGTAATGACTAAATTTTCCCCTATTCGTCAAAGGTTGGTCACAAAGCCTTCCGCCGTTTTGTTTATGCCGCCAGCTGCATCCTTTCCATGCGCGATATAGCGCGGGAAAAATTGTATTTCACGTAGACTTTTCAGCACGTCATATGAAACGGTTCCCTGCAGAATTGACCTGTCATATCATCTACTTCTTAACTAGTCTAGTGTAATTCATCTGACTCTTCCCTAAGTCCATATAACTGGTTCATGTCCGACTCTGTGGTAGAATTCCGTATAATCCTCGTGGCGGAACTCACTCCATGTCAACATATAAACTAAAGTTTGGTTCACCACACTCCATGACGAAATCCACGTACTCTATTCCTGTGCTACATACATGAGGCTCAGTTTTTCAGTGGCGGAACTCAGTTTGGCCCATGAACTCAGTGTCCTCTTAATGCCCACGTATGACGTCAGCTAAATTGTTGCAGAAGGCTTGTGGCCTCTTTTCTGAGTTCATGTACACATGGCTCGAGAGTGAAAAACCCAAAATTTGTGGCAGAATTCAGTACGGTCTATTTTACTATATGGCAGAACTCAGTTACTTCTTCTCAAGTCGACGTCAACTAAGGTTTATTCCATATTATTCTGTGGCGGAATTCGCGTGGTAGTTTGTTGTACATGGCCCATACACCTGTGTGATAAACGTTGTCTATTCCTTTCCAAAGTTTTGCATGAGACTCTGTCTAGTTCGTCCAGCTTTGTGGCGGAACTCATACGCTCTTCTCTAAATGGGTATTTGAGGGTCTGTTTGATTTACACGAGTTTTTTTCAAGACCGGTGATTCAAAAAAAAATTCTCCTCGTTTCTTATTGTTAGTGTAGACGGGACCTTTTGTCGGGAATTAGTGTAATTTATTTTTCTCATCCGTGGAGCGGCGTTCAGTTTCACCGAATCGGCTCTCCTTTCTCTCCCCCCCCTCTCTCTCTCTCCTTGTAACAGCTCAATAATTAAAGGGCTTTATTTTCTAATTAAGTATAACAGTCCTCCCCGCCTCCCCCTTTCTCCCTCTCCCATTCAGGCCCCGGTATTAGCGAATGGAAACTAGACAAAGTATTCCGTAGACTAAACGACGAAGTCGGAGGAGCGATTGGATTTCCGAACTGCTTTGTGAAGACTTAGTTCTAATTCTAATTAGTGCTGCCAATTAGCGCTAATTAAATACCCGGACTGACCTATTATCCGGGCATTCGTAAGGAGTCCCTGCTTCAGCCCTTTCAGCTCCTCGGCTCTGCCACGCTCGGTGCGTGATTACCGAGCGCATATTCAAGGATAAAAACTTTAAGTAGGAAATTGTCAAGTACTGAAGGTTCCATAATATTTTCCTGATGACACGATAAAATTATTCCTTAGAATGCATATTTACGGGCTTGCTTTTCGATGGAATAGCTTTGATGAACTAGTTTTTTGGTGAGGATAATTTATGTAGGCAGGTACTATGTGATTTGTGCATGTGTGTGTGTGTGTGTGTGTGTGTGTGTGTGTGTGTGTGTGTGTGTGTGTGTGTGTGTGTGTGTGTTTGTTTCTTTTTCCTCTGTTTGTTTGTGTGTGAATTCCCGTTTGCGTGTCGGGTAACCAGTCGTTACCTCCTCTGGGGCACTCTCGCGTACAAAACTGAGGATTATCGATCTGCACGATTTGTTTTAATAGCCGTGTTTGACGTTATGGATTCAGATTACCTGGCGGAGCGTGTAACGTAACCCTTAATTTAGTAATGCGCGGTGCATGAAGAGGCCCTCCCGCGAGGAGAGATAAAAAAAGGATCGAAAACCGGGAAGGGGGTGGAATTAGAATTCGGGAGCAGCTCGAGACGCGAGAATTTCCCTCGTACTAGAGCGACATTTGGGTACGTTCCCACACGGTTCTTATTTCTCCTTTTCTGGCGATCATAATGCTCGGATGAAGGTAAAGATGGCCGCCACCCTCCTTCTACATGTGTACGATAAATTCGGACTAATAGGCCGCGTAAACATCGTTCAGGAAGGCAAATTGCTGGTGTTTAAAACTTTTTTTTTTGAACTAAATGCTAGATACTCGTATAAAAACGATATTTTAAGGGCATAGATGTGCAATTTGCGTAGTATGAGTAATACTGACATTGAAGAAACCTACCATTTGTCCCTTAAATTAACTGTGGAAGAGGATTCGCTTGGCAAAGCCATGTCCTTTATTAATTTCTTATGTGAGGTACTCACTTCATTCAGAAAGTACTATTTTCGAAATTTTTGACATATTTTCTGGACGTTTTGAGTCACGTGTCTCAAAAAGCAGCCCCTCACAACTTCAGTCGTATCCGCCTGGGAACATACAGAATATTCCAGGATATTCCAGCCTGTTATGGGCCATCCAAAGGACTTCTGAACGTTCGGCAACATTCTTACATCTAGCGTACTCAATTTACGCACACTACAAGCCTAACGCACTGTCCTCGAACGGTCAAACGTTTGCAGGAGATGATGAGCAGGAATAATCTTCTCTGTTCCCACGGGAGACGACACACAACAGTAAATGGAGCTGATTGTTCCATTATTTTCGCTCACGTTTTCACTTTTGCATCAGTTCTCACAATTTCGCCTAGTTTCTAGTTTCGAAATGTTCGAGAATGTTCTGAAATGTTCTGTACTGTTCTCGGTACTATAATGTTTTAGGATTTTCAAGAATATCCTATAACATCCTAGAAAGTTCTATAGCTTCAAGGACCTTCCAGTTCCGAATGGATTAATGTGCTATACCGACCATGGAACGCCCTTCCCAGATTTGAATGACCGTACAATCTTGCAAAGTACAGGAGGTCTCCGCGTAGGAATCTGACTCTAATGACAAACGTACTAAATTCATAACAGTAGACAAAGGTGGAACTAACCTAAAGACAGAACGATCGTGTGTTCCGAATACAATATTCCATCCGTTTTGTCGCGCAGTTTTATTGAAACTTGACGTCTTACATTTAAATGATTGCCTATTACTCGAAAAGTAGATTACTCACGTGCACGTCGGCCTTTCCCTCGGGACGAGATTCCTTGTGTGTACACCCGGAAATCCGTAGCGAACTCTCTCCGACACATAATTCCATTATCGGAATCGGAGGAAAAATCACGACGTATCTGTAGCTATACGTATCTATAGTGTATATATATGTGTGTGTGTGTACGCCCACCTAAAACGTTAAACGGAGTCAAACGGAATTAGCTCGATATCGTAGATCACTGGCCGCCATTTCACCCGTTACTTACCCTAATTGATTTAACGGGCGGAGAGATAGCGAACTGTCATTTCGTTAATGTCCGTTCCATTTGCCAGATGGACTCCGGAATCATTCGAAACATTTTTAATCTAATAATGAATCCGTCAATTAGCTCCGACGGCGGCGGCGGCGTCCTTATGTATACATATGTACTTACATACATGCACCCCGACGATATGTACCGATTTCAATTACGGGAATTGAAATTATAATTGAAAACACGTAGTTTTGCGTCGACGTTTATTAATTCAATACCCGGGCGGATAAGACTCGGGGGTTTTTTAACTGCCCTCCCCTCCCCGCGGCACTTTCGCCATTATCGAGGTTAATGACGGCTCAATAAATCGAACTCGATCGATCGAATCGATCAAAAGAGATTACGCACGCAATAACGGATTCGTCAGATAACAGAAGGAAAAAACAAATGATCGAAATCAATTTTTATCAGATTGCCAACGAGCTCGATTGAATTTTTATTGATATCTCAATAACTACGAGGGTTAATTTATAAATGAGTCTTTAAAGCAATTAACCAAATTCGATCGTTACGATGAGTAGAAGTAACGTATCTACTGCAATGGTTTTTTTTTTGAATATTTATTTACCCTCTACATTTTTGTTAATAAAAAATGTTTTTTTCAAAGCGCTAGATATCATATATAGCATAGATATATCATATATACACGTACGTATCGTTAATCACCCGAATATAAAATTTCATTAATTAAGAGACTTAGTTTGCCGGCAGTTTGGAATTTTTCAAAGTTTGCGCCCCGAACTTTTCCCCCCGTTCCCGTAAAAATGTTACTAATTAAAAATGAAAAAAGTAATTAGGTCCGCTACCCGATTTAATAATTTCGGAAATAATAATTCGACTCGGTTCGTGTTTCGTTGGGAAGGGGTGCACATTAAAAAATCTAATCTATTGTGCGTACACGCCGAAATTCATTAACGAATGAGTTAATTAAAAATATAAATTTTTCAATTAGAAAGAGTGTACTTTGTTAATGGAAGTTTCCCTCGATACAATGGCTCGGCCTCTCCGGCTCCGCGGAATGTGCTGTTTGTTCAAGCTCGATTATTTTCAATTCATTAAACGGAATCGGGCGTACGGATTAATACATGTCTTCTTTTTTTAAGGGAGCGAACCGTTTGTGTCGCTTCTGTTTTCGATTATAATTTTTTCGGACACGTGGAGTCAAACGGCGGAAAACGTACGTTTTATTCTGAATGGAGCAGACACGATCGGATCTTCAAAGCGACGACTGGAGGCTTGCGGCCAAAAAAATTGTAAATTTCCCTTGTAATTAGTGAATAGTGGCGGTAACGCCCCGTTTACCCCCACAAAATTAAGGGATTTTTCAGGCGTATATTTTATTTATTCGAACGTTAGAAATTCACTCGATTACTTTGTTTTGGAGATTTCTAGATGGGGGGAAAGTCTGAGAATCCAGGGTTTTAATCCGCGTGGATCGATCACTACGGCGGTTTCATCGGCGACACGCGGAATCGGTCGGTAATTGTATTTGGTACCTTCGATGCATTTCGGCTTGAAAAATTCCTTTACTTACAACTTACCTATACTATATTACTATAAATCGATAGTGCGGGCGGTATATTCTCCAGGTTTTTCCAATTTTGTGTCTGTTGCAATTTCTCGTGTTGGGTTTTAACGCCACTTTCCTGAACATATATTTACATAAATATATTTCTAAGTAATCTATTTGCTGTGTACAAGACTATAAAATGTTTATTATCCCGTTTTAAATTTCTGATTCCCGGTAAGTGTGCGTGTGAGTGCACACTCCACGACTTGAATTTGATTAAAAGCTTCGTTGTCCGAAATAAAACAAGAAAGAAACGGGAACGAGGGGAGGGACGTAGGGAACGAACGAGAGGGACAGAGAGGGTGGGAGAGGAAAAAGCGAAAAACCGCCGTCAGAGGAGTATCGTATTCCTCCTCTTAATTAATACCGTAAAAGCGGGCACGAGAGCACTCATTAGGGGCCCATGTCGCATAATGAATCTTGACAAGGCACTTTTTATTGTGGACGCCTGTTAACTACATTTCGAAATTTATTTAATTAAAATTATTCTAGGCTTCATAACAATAAGCGACGATCTTCTTTTCGCTTTTTTAATTGCCCCTCTCTCCCTCTGTCTCCCCCTCTTTTAATTAATGAATTATGTATGATCCCCCGCCGCCCGATCCCCGCCCCATCCCCTGTGTACATTCTTCGCTTAGAAAATCGGGAGCCAGGCCATTGTTCCTCTCCTTTTTTACGCCGCTAATGAAGGTCCGCGAATTCCGCTCGCTTACGTGGGGCGGAAGAAAAAACGATACTCTTCGTCGGTTTGAAAATTCGGAGCAAAAAAATCTTCGGGATTCCGAGTGAAATCAATTGAACCCGAAAAATTTGGGAAGGTCCCCACATGCCTATTAGAGATTGAGATGTTCGGATTACTGATAAGTTTTGAGGAGAGATGCACGCATGGGGAGGATTAAATTAGGAAGAGTTAATTGGGTTTTATGGCGTTAACGAATCGTAACAGTATATGCGCCGTGGCGCACTTCGCCTTCCCAAGTTTCCGCCATATTGCAATTGTTATACTTGTCGAAAATCGAATCTAACTGCGTCGAAAATTGGAAAAGGAATCACCTCACCATTTCCACCCAAAATATATAACAAAAGTGTCACACACACACACACAATGACAAACTGTAAGGAAATAAAACTGCGTAACGAGTTTAAATTATTTTTATTGTGGAATGCACACAGAGTAATAAAACAAAAATTTAACCGTTCTTGAGCAAATCACTTTTGTGTGGTACGTTGAGTGTATAAATACACCGAGAAGGGGAAGTGGAGAAGGGATAGCATCAGGCTTCGCCGTAAGATGCGCCGGAGTCTACTGCGCCTTCCAATTTTCCGCCATAATATGGCGGAAACTCGGTATCATTTTACGCCTTTGTTCGAAGATCTATCCCTTTCGTTTAACAATAATAAAGTTATAAAATCAAGTATTATAAAAGAAGTTTTATCGAAATTGTCGTTTCTTCGTATCGACTCGACCTAAATTAACCACAGCGCCATTGCTCATTGTTCTCGTTAGTTTAATTGCATTTTTTCCATTTCTTAACAAATATATTGCAAGTACATAAATAAATGTTAAGTACTCTTATAGTTGATTTACATTGATTGTTTGTCGATTTAAGACTGAATATTTACATGGGACGGGTTATCCAAAGGAGGAGGTGCTGTAAAATAAACTATTCTCAAAAGAGGAAAACGCCAGCACCTCCCCCCTTGCGTCCCTTAAAAACAAACGATAACAACAACCTCCGAAACAATAAATATCAGATTACATCCTTGTTCAACAATCATACCTTCGACGAAAATTACAGTATATACAAAGTGTGTACGTATTGTGTATTTCTGGGGGTGGAGAAAAATGTGACCTTACACCCTATTAATATGCATGTAACGTATGTAAATATGTACAGTCGGTTCTTGTCTTTTCACTCGTCGCCGTAAAGATAGGTGGCGCTCCTCTGCTCCTGCAGGAACCTCGCGTGGATCTCCATGGCGGCGGTGAGGAAGTTGTGGGGGTACGGGGGCGCGTAGGGGCTGAAGCGGTGATGGGGGGCGGCGGCGGGCGACGTCTGCACCGGGTGCGACGGACCCGCCACCGCGTCTGCGAACAGAAGAAAAATAATTGCAGTTTAAAAAAAAATTGTGAAGCGCGGTGATAGGGGGAAAATCATACACAAAATCATAGGCAACACACACTTTTTTAACCTTTGATTTGTTTCAGAATCGTGTTTTTAATCGATTTGACGTTCCACAATTACCTATTATTGTTTACATGTTTAATTATATCGACGTTAACCTTGAGCACGTGTTCACAAGTATCATATTACGAGTTGGATCGTGGAGAGTATTAATTACCTAATTGCGAAGTTATTGGTTCATTGATGAAATTAATTGAAGGTTTCCCAATTTAAATGCTACTTAAAATACCATAATTAATTATTACTTCCCTTACTACTTATCTTATTTCCATATTTTATGCTCTTGATTTTGAGGTATCAGCTTTCTCGTGTTTTATTTAGGAGAACTTACTTTTATAATTTGTGGTGAGCAATTACCGAAGCAAAAGGACGAACTGATTCGTCCGAAAATGTGATTCTCCATTGGAAATTTTGTTGCCTTATAAATATTTATAAGGGAATCTTTTCCAGATGGGTGTGTATGTCACTAATATCGTCAATTACCGTCTCGTTCCCCAAAGCGA
Organism: Cryptocephalus primarius; assembly: GCA_963576515.1. NCBI lineage: Eukaryota > Metazoa > Arthropoda > Insecta > Coleoptera > Chrysomelidae > Cryptocephalus > Cryptocephalus primarius. Next base: position 764,701 of record OY754949.1, on the reverse strand, counting down.
AACGTCGCTTCCAAAAAGCAATCGGCGAGTCCCGCAAAGCCCCCCCGATATCAATTCAATGTCCACTTAGGGCAGGCAATTAGCCCCCATTAACCCCTCGGGCTAATTGCCCTCGTTCTCCCACCCCCTTCTCTCTCTCTCTCTCTCTTTCCATCTAATGTTATTATTTCCCGAAACGAAACGAGTCTTTTTTCTCTCCTTCTCTCTCTCTCGTAGTGTTGCAAAGCCAACTAATTAATCACGTCCTCCTTCTCATCACTAATGGGGTCCAAATGTTCATTTCACCTAATGTTCAATTAGCCTAATGTACATTTGCATCTCCTGTCTCGTGCCGTCTTTGTCTCCTTTGCCGTTGCTCCTGCTTACTTTACCTAATTGCCCCCCTTGTCGGGGACGCTTGCTTGCCTGCCTGCTGTCTTGTTTTTCCGGGAGGCGAGACGTTTCGGCTTCAACGTTTATTAGATGCTAATCGGGAAACGCGATCCGGGAAGGTGGATCTTTATCCCGGGGATCACGTGGGATTTTTAATGATGACGTGATAGCGACTTGATCGAGATCCGGGAAGATTTATGGGATGTCTCGGGGATAAATTAAAAATTTTGGCGGGAAGTTCATGGCGATCCTAGTAACTTTCTCCGGGAATTATTTGGTACCTCCTAAAAATAACTTATTCAAGACAGATTTGATTTTGGAGATTCTTGCTTTTCCTAAGTTAAGAGATTGTGTAATAGGAGAAATCCTTCGGTCGCCCTATTGCGTTAATAAAATTGTAAATTGGGAAACAGCAGCACGTGTCGATGGTTACCTTTTCTTGCAGTTCGGACGATACCTTCTTCTTCATTTATCTGTTGAAGAGCCTTTCTTTTTGTAACACTTAGTACTCAGCTCCAAGGACACTTTCCTATTTCTCCAAAGGAAATTCATCTGACGTGATTGAAACAAATTTTATTCTGAAGGCTTGAAAGTAAAAATCTAAAGAAGCCTTTTTGTGTTGATTGACGTTCCATTAACCTTACATCACATTGGTGAAATTGGTAGCTGCTGCTGCTGTTTATAGTATTCATCCCATAAAATTGAAGGAGTTCTTTTAAGGTGATTAGAGTAATTTTGATTTGTAAACAATATTTATTTAGAACAGAGTTGTTTGGGTGATTTGGTGTACCTCGAAGTAAAATCCAAGAGAGAGTTTCCCATCAGTTCACAACAGTTCGGTGCAATCACCAACGATGGTGAATCAGTGTGATTACTTTTCAAATTTTAATCGCCGCACGTCCTTAAATTAATCTCCATTAACGTCCCACACGCAACACATGCCAAGAATCAAATTCAAATGAAGACATCTCCCTCCCTCCCTCTCTCCTTCTCCCCCTTTTCTCTCGCCCTCTCTCCCGACAACCTTAATGGAATGTAGTGTTTCCCCGGATCCGGAAGAACTCGCATATCAGAGAGGCACTCAACTTAATGAAACGAGTAATCCAAGAGCAGCTCTTCGCCTAATCCATCTCGATGCTGCATTCCTTTTGCGTTTTAATATTCCGGATCGCGGAGGAGGAGCGAGAAGGGGGGGAGGGGGGATCGTCGAGACAATTGCGGAACACGGCACTCGAGTTAACTGCTGTACGAGTTTAGGGAAGAGAAGGTGTTTTAATTTGGAGAAAACGTCGGTTATGATTTTTTTCATCCCGGAGGTTTTTTTCTCAAAAGGCGGGAAATCGAGATGAATATTTTATTCTGGCGCGTTACGTTCGGGACGGGATGATGGGTTCGCTTTACTCCCCGTTCCCTACTCTTCCGCCCCTTCTTCGGATCGGGAAGTGCTATTAATACGTCCGTTTTTGGGAATCTTCGTTAACGAAGGATCGTTCTCTGGACTTCTAATGGAGCAACCTGTAGGGTTCAGCGTGGTCTCGAGGGAAGATTGTCTTACTACTCGTTCCTCGAAATTCCTGGTACCTGTGAAAAATTGTAAAGACCACCCCCATACACCTTTTGAGTCGTAGGTTTGAAATACGAACTCCCAGAAAATTTTGGAATCCCTCCCAGGGAACGCGACAAACGTTACCTACGTTTAACTCTCGTGTAAAAGTTTCTGAGACACACATAACTAACTCGATTCGTTCTGCTAAAGTGGCAACCGCCCCCTTTGGAGTTGAACGATGTTTATCATCCCCCGAACGTCCTGACCTTGCCAACAATTATCCGTCCGTAGCAAACAAACAAAAAAGGAACGAGGAAGAACTCCTCACATCGACTTAATCCGCCCTGATTCACGTGAATCCGTCACTATCTCTCATTGGCCATTAGCGAGATTGAACCCTCGATGCTCCCTCTCTCGATCTCTCTCTTTTTCCACCCTCTCGCTAAAAGAAATTGTTTCCTGTACGCCGGCAAATGAATTAATGCATTCCCGAACATACATTATTGATTAGGGCTAATGTAAATGCCGCCTCTCAGACTGTCTAATTGCAATTCCTAAATTGCCCTTCCTTCACTCCCCCTCGGGCTATCAGATCATCGGGAGGAAGTTTTATTTTTGGAGACGTAGCACCTCAATCATCTAATTTACCAATAACTAATTTAATGATATTATTTTCGTATGTAGAGTAGGTTTGTTAAATTTTTTAAAGGATGGTTTTTCCGGAATTCTGGAAATTACCTTTGAAATATGGAAAAATATGGTTGTGATGACGATAAGACTATTTTTACAGAGTTTCGCAGAGAAGGGTATATAAGTGTATGTAAATTAAACGAGAAACTTAGTTGGCAGAGTCGTCATCGTTATGACTAAAATTTTTTAGATTCGTGCGAAATTAAAAATCTCAGGCAATTTATTTCGTATTCTATTGATTCTATCGTAGATTGAACTCGATCAATTTGAGGAAAATTTGAACCACGGAAACTCTTCGGAACCGGTTCCGCAATTGAGATGCCCCAAAGAACCGTGAAAAGTCCTGAAGTACCCCCAGCGTTCGTTCAAGGTTTCCAATCGTTCTAGATTTTTAAATACTAAAAAATCAGGTTTTAATGGAAATTCCTTACGTTTCCAAATTTTTTAAAGGAAGGTTTCCGGATTAACAAAGCTAATGGCGCCTGCGGGAATTAACCGGGACGTATTAAATTCCGTCTAGTCACTTCAAAGCGCGAATCCCCCTAAACGGATTAATACGAGGGATCGATAAATTGAGGACGATCGCTGACTCCGACGACACCTTCCCCCTTCCGTTCTGCGGGAGGTCCTCTGGGGGGAAATAACTCAGGCGGGTTTTCCCGCGGCCCGATTACCATAATAGAAAAGCCATACGGATCCAATATATTTTCCTGATTGAAACAGGGCTACGGCTCTAGCGATCACATTCAATTACATTACATATAATAACATATCGCGTCCCGTTCTGGTCCATTACGGCATCCAGTCGTCGACTGTTTTCGTTCTCGGATCGGGAACGGGGGACGGGAGGGGGACTACTTCCGGAATTAAGCAACGAGCCGCGCACTTCCGGCGATGACTGCTGAGGGAATACAAGGGGAGAGGGTACTTTTTCCCGTCGAGGGTCGTAGATGGGAATTCGTCATGTTTTCGTTATTTCATCGAATTAGGGAAGGATACGGTTTTGACGATGTCTGGAGACGGTACAACGGCGACGGGAAGAAAGGATATTCCGGCATCCACTTGTCGATCCAGAAAGGGCAAAGGGGGGTGGGACATTGCCCAAATAGAAAAATTTAGAGCTTATCCCCAATGGACTCGTCCAGTCTCATATTATTTATACGAGAGAAATACATTACGATATCAAGAAAGGCCCTGAAGGAGAATGGCTCCAAGTTTGATTACTTCAATGAATGGGATTCACCCAGAAACTGGGAGAAACTCACCACCTCAATATCGGAAAGTGGGTGCGTAATTGACGTGGAAAAAATTGTTATTCAAGGTTTACTTAGATTAGATTCATAGATTATCTTAGATTCATCGAACACCTCGTGTATTTCGAATTTCGTCAATGTGATCATAGACGTAATTAAAGTAGCGTGTCTGACGACGTCGGGCGTCGCGGCGTCGTAATTCGTCGCGCAATCAGCGAAATGATTTTTCGGCGGCGCGCTGTCAATTTCCTTAATGTCGGTCCCTACATTTTCTCATCAGGCAAAGTAATCCCCCGATATCGCCGTTCCATATCGCACACCTCGCGAATAAAGCACGAATTGAGGCTCAATTAGGAGATTCGGGCTTTTACGCCGAATTTATGATCCGCACATATTTTACGCTTCTCTCGCTCTTACCAAATATGCATCCACCACCTCCCCCCTCTCTTTCTCTCTCTGATTCTACGATCTAGATGGCGGGCTCTATATAATAGATGAGGTTCCCGATGTAATGGGCTTTTTCAACACAGACACCAATTTAATGGGCATTCCTTTTCAGAAGAGAGAAAGAGATGGGAAGCTGAACCGAGATTGGAGTTTCATTTGGGGAGTTTAACAATAAAAAGAATAATACAAATGTATGCGCAGAGTAATAAGCGCAAAGCGGTTTGGTAAGTGATGTTTTAATGGTTGGCATTAGTGTGAAGCAAAAGTACTACGAATTTCTTTAATATCAACGGGACTTTTGTTTCCATGGGCCCATTACCTTTACCTGCGTGTTCAACAAAAGCATTTTTGCTTATAACTTTTTTCTGAGCAAAGATCGGTGTAGGATGTAAAAGTACATATCACAACGATTTAAATGTGTTTTTGACGAAGTATTTGCTACCAAAACTGACTGAGCCGTTGTGGTTGAAACCTATCTGGGTCTCGCCGATGTAGCGTCTTACAGGGGAAAGTAAAATCTCATCCAGAAACGAGTATCACCGCTCGTTCGTTTAATCCCTCTACAAAAGCACTGCAACAAACACTTTTCCCTAATCGAGCTCAAAATTAACCCGATCCGGTATCTATACCGTAACAATCGGAGAAGGGGGACGAATCTCCGATCTCCTAAGCCTCGATTTTATGCCAGAAACTACAACATCTCGCCGAATAAGCTACAACCCAATCTCCATTGTCATCATGGCTAAAGAACCCTCCGCCCGTCCTCCTCCCTCTCCCCATTCGCCCCCCTCGTCTCTTTAATTCTTCAAGATTCCCGAATTACCTCACTTTCCGGTATCAATCCGTCGCGGGGGTGCGCGAGGGGAAAGAGGGGACCGGGAACGGGTTAAACGCTGCCTCCAGGAGCATTAATTAGTCCTCAATGCAAGGGAGCCATGAAAGTTTACCAGTTAATTAGGGAGTTTAGGGAGTCGCTACGTACCGCGGGCATTTCGCAATTTGCTTTAATTCGCTCTCCAGGACGTACACGCGCCTGGGAGAGGGAGGTGGTGGAGCGGGAGTAGGAGGGCGGTTGGGGATCCGGGGGACCACTTTCTGGGGATTTAAAAATGGAATTTTCACGATTTTGGTAGCCGGAGTGAATCGCAATTTTCCACCATAGGTAGAAACACGTCACCTGTTTCATGGGTTAGGGGAACCTGGAGTGAAAGTGGGAGAGAGGATTACAAATAGTCACTAAAATTTGCCTGGGATCTTTTCTGCTTCTGCTGCAGCCCCATTCATAGTTTTTTCCACTAAAATAGCTTAAATTTTTTTAAAATTAAAACTTAAAAAGTTATATTTGGATTTTGGGTCATTTTACTGACTATATTAACTTTTGCAGACCTGCCAGGTTATCAGTAAACACAACTGTGTCGTCTGCATATGTTATATTGTACAGCTTTTGTTGTTTTTTAGAAGCACTCCCATTTTACTATACTACAGAGCCCCACGGACTCTATCTAAAGCCTTTTGGTGATCTATAAAGCAGTCATAGACGTCTTACATACAGGCATACAGATTTTGATTGTGATTCCCGTGTATGAAAATTTCTGGATTAAAATGTTCAAACTTCAATTCCAAAACGACTCATTTCCAGGACAACTTGCTCTTTTTGCTCTCCCACGTTATTATTATTATTATTACACTTCGCGGCGATAAATTTAAAAATTTCTCCCATAAAAACATTTCGGAAACCAAAACTTTTACAAAAAAGAACGTCTCCTACCGGATTTAATTAGCTCGGACGTTTCAGACCATAAATTTAGAACGCGGCCAATTTATGCAGTATTCACTTTGAGATCCCCCCTCCTTCTCTTTCCCTTCGCGCGTCGGAAGGAAAAGAGAGGAGCGGAGGAGGAGAAAAAGAAAAGGAGAAAAATCGTGAAAAGGAAGCGGGCCCGAAAGCAGAGAAACTGTTAATTGACAGCGGATCACATGCGACTGTCAAATTAGCGGGAGATTTGTTGCCGACAAAAAAATGAAACCGGGGATCGGTTAAATTATGCTTTTCGGGAGAGGGGTGGATGGAGGGGGTGTGGATGAAAACATAATTGTAACACGTGATAGGGTAATAAAGGTTGAATTGTATGGAAACTTTTCGACTAATTTCGTTTTTGTTTGTTTTTCAGGAACTCCGCCCGCAGCGAGCATCGGGTAAGTCCGTATTTTATTTCCACCACAAAATCAATCGATCGATAATTTTCGTAATTAAAACTCCATCGAAGCTCGATGGCTTCTTATCTGGGGCGGGGGAGCGGTTACGTTTAACCGGCGAAATTTAAAAACCATCCCGTGCGTGTGCCTGTATGTGTATTTATTTCGCATTAATTCTCCCGCCGCCATTAATTTAATCATTTTTGTCAGAGGGGAACATTAAAAAACATTTTGTAATTTCGGCGTGCGTCCCCTCTCCCCCTTCCCGTCCTCGGAACGATTCCAATTACCCATCCCACTCCCCTCTGGCGCCTCCCCCCAGACCCCGAAAACCTTTTTCTCCTAATGTAACAATGTAAACTAACTAAATGGAATTTAAGTTAAATTACAAAAGCGCCTTTAGAAGATTCCACGCCATATATTTTTATATAATTATTCGGAGTGTTTTCATTTCATTTAGAGCCGTCATCTGGCTTTAATTTAATAAAAGCAAAATTAATTATATAGGTGTTAATCTCATATAATATGACAGGAACGAGGCCTTGTATCACACACATACATTTCATTACGTTATACCCGCCGTTCCGGCAAACATTCATTATATAAAACAGGACCGAGTGAAACAAAGGTTGCCGGGTTACAAACCGTCGGGGGAAACGCGAGGGATGAAGAAGTAAGGACGGGGCGGGAAGGAGATTTCGATTCGAATCCTCGGAGACGATGTTTACTTTCCATTAGGTACTAAAAGTGTCGATATCGCGCGTACAAGCTGACTAGATATTCGCTACGCATTAATTTAGATTAAACGTGGCGCCCTCCTCTGGAAACACCGACAGTTACCCGTTTTGTAGCCCGAATTTCTCATTAACGCAGCTTGAAGTAGGAATTTTTAGTTGCGACCCTCTAAAAAATTGAAACTTTTCGATGGAAGCAAGATAATGCTAATTGACGTTACTTTAACTTTAAACTATAGTTACCTATTAGTATGTTTCAAGTTTTTTCAATCAAACTTACTTAAAGTTGCTGTAAAACATTCAGCCCGTGTTGCTCTGAGATCCAAATTTTCCGACCATCCGAAGCAAGTGATGCAAGCAATGCAAATCAACCTTAAGGGGTCTTTTGGGATGAAATGTTCAAAAAAAACTTTGTTTAAATAATTTCCTCGGAAAATAAAAAAATGGCGTCATTTTAAAATCAAAACGATTTTTTTGGCAGGAAAATCGGGTGAAAATCACAAAATTTTCTTAACAAGTTTCAACCTGAAAGACCTCCTAAGACACTTCAAAGAATGCGTTCAGTGACGCCAACGTTTCGTCCTTTGTTTAAGGTACCATCAAGGCAATTACAAAAGCGCTTGGATTGGACAAATCCGACTAGAAAATTGGTTTCTTCTGTGCTTAGTTCCAGGTTTGAAGTCCAATTAAATTTTTATAAACAACAAAAATATAAATATAAGCTTGCCCCACGCGATTGAAGCTACCATCAGTAAACTTGGAGCTACAAATTTTCAGCTTCATTATTAGGTAACAAATCCGCAACTTGAAAACACCTTTAATCAATTTCCTCATGAGAAGAAACAAGGGGGAACTCAATAGAACCGACCCCTCCAACCCATATTAATCAATTAAGTCATTATTACGTCCTCCTGCTGCCCCCTTTACCAGAATGCTATTTCCATCAATCAAACTAAATAGAAAATGACCACAACACAGAGATCAAATAATAACTCGGCCAAGACGAAAAGGAAATTAACTTTTTGACTTTGATGTATAAGGCCCTCAGTTCAATATCCCTTTGACGATTTATAACGTCACTTTTTTCCTCCTCGCTACGAGCCGAGGAGAGGATTAATCGAAGGGGGTGTAGAAGGGAAGAGGGTAGCGAATCGGTTCGGTTAATTGTCGGAAAAGTGATCAGTCGATAATAAAATAAAATTTCGATCTTGACTAATCTCGGATGAGTCGAGCTCTGCCGTGTCCTGAAGGAACGCTCTCGCCTCGATGAGGAATGAAAATCTGGAAGGCATTAAGGAAATTGCCGCCGCTTTTCAGGAGCCTAATTGTGTCTGAATCCGCTCCCGCTTCTGATTGTTATTGAAATAAATGTTCGTTCCACTTCTCCCCCCCTCCTCCATCTTCTCCATCTCTCTCTCTCTCTATATCCTTATAGCTTTGTTCTTGACCGTTAAATATTTATCAAACTAATTGAATTGATTTTGGCTCCAGCTACACTTTACGAAATTAATGTTTCGAGTAATATTAACGGTCGAAACGGAGGAGGTGTCTCGTCTCTCTTTCTCTCGCTCGTCTTTGCTTATACGCTTACCTTTTCAATTTTACTCTTGTACTCGTGCCAAGAAATGATTTAGATGTTAATCGCGCCTTTACATTTCTCAACAGATAAATATCTCGTTGCGATCATAACGAAGTAATGGTTCCAAAGGATATACAATGTGGTTTCACAAAGAAGACAAAAATACATTTCCCGTCTTCGCTAGTGGATCGAAGTAACCTCATCCCTTTATTCCACCCCTCAGGATTTTTCTGAAGCATCTGGGGTCTAACGTGTAACGTCATCAGATTTTCAGTTTTTGCCTCTGGATTGACCATCATCCCCTCGACCGAGCCAAGCGGTAGCCGTGCAAAGTTTTAAGTTCCTCAGAGCTAAAATGGCTTCCATTCCATTTAATTTAAAGCAAAATCTTAAGGTGTTTAAGTTGGTACAATTTTAAAGGCCCCGAGAGCTTTAGCCAAAAACTATGCCGTTTGAATACGTGGAAAAAGCGTGTTTTGGGCCTCACGGATCCTACATGGGGGAATGGAAAGTTCTGTCGGTATAAGGAACATTTTGAAAATATTTGAACATGCCATTTCACCAATCCGAACGTCAGGTGTCTTTTTCTCCACAATTTTCTAATATTTGTGAGGTAATTTCTTTATGGCAATGAAAATGTGCCAAGGAATTCATTTCTGTCGTTATAATCAACGACAATTTTTCATCAACTCATCTCTTTCGATGTTACCCTGATCGCTAAACATTAAAGCAGAAAGGAGGTTCAAACCACCTCAAGTTTCTCGTCTCAGACCGTACTATATCCTCCTCTTCTTCCCCCCTTCCTCCTCCGTCGATGTTTACACGGCCGGCCCCGATTGTATCACTGTCTTGTTAAATCGGGCATTTTTCCCCGCAAAATCAACGTCAATTAATTCCGAGTTATGGTCTCCTTTAATGCCTCTCCTCGAAAACCTCGCGTAATCGCCTCCCGTTTCGGGTCCCCCGCGAGAGGAGAAAAAAATTCCGCCGAACAAGCGCGAGGACTTGATAATTGGGAGCGATCGGATTTAATTAGGGAGGAGGGGGGGCAGATGGAGAGATCTGTTGCGTTCCGATGGGGGAACGGGGGGAAGGGGAGGGATCGAATCCCGGATCGATGGAGACGAGACGAGACGACAAATTGGAAATGGGAAAATGGGGTAAGGAATCGGTCCGGTTTCATTTCGCAACTGTCTCTCTATTGAATTATTCAGCGGTCACAAATTCAATGTCGACACGAGGGTGGGGAAAGTGGACCGACTCGTTCTCCCCCTCTCTCTCTCTCACTGTGAACTGCGGGGGGGTTCTTCCCCCTAGTAAATATTGGGTTAAGGAGGAAAAAGCAAGGGAGTGAGAGGGAACGGGTAAGGGGATGATTTTTTTATTTCCTGGAATCTAGCCAGATTCCTGCGGCACTGTTGGTTAAATCTACAGGAGAAACTCATAACGTCAAAAGTTCGATTACATGATTCGTCTCTCTTTAATTCATTAAGTGTGCAGGGATGATGTTCTCTTGTTAATTCATATTATGTATTCTCATGCTTATATATGTTTATTCCAAGAGTTATAATGTCGAACGTACGTTTTTCCTGATAAATTATTTTTCTTGTGATACTTCACTTCAGGCCTAAGGGCGTGAATTTGTGAATGACGAGAAAATATGAATCATTCCGGATAATTCTATGCCTTAAGTGGCATTAGCTATGGGAGTCGTCGTTTCTTTTGTAATTTGTGCCTTCTGCCTACTCTTCACGTCTCTTTTGGTGTTATAGTCTCCATGTTACCGTCGTCTAGCACCCTGACGAAGCTAATAGGCGGAAACACGTGTCTGTGGTTACCGTTTCTTGCAGTTCGGACGGCTTAGTCACGATTTTTTTTCTAATCGCTTGTAACTGTCAAAATTTATTTCCTGATTTTGCAAATTTTCCCAAAAAATGGAGATGGATGGAGTAAAACCTTAACCCTGACTGCCTGCGGTTACGTCGACGTGCAGTGCTCCGATTAAGTAAACAATTCGTAATTAACAATACTTTATTATTTACAAAAATAACAACAACATACTGAATAAAAATCGCGATAGACAATCACTGTCCACTTTACACAATTACGCCCCCCGGCGGGGCACGAAATTACAAAAAAAGAAGGAAAGTCAAAAGAGAAGAAACGACATCATTCACTATTATTCAAAGTCGGTAAAAATTATTTACAAAGAGGTCGATCGTCATCGCCGTCATCGTCACATCGATGTCATCATCATCGTCATCGTCATCATCGTTAGCCGCCCCCACGTTTTCCGAGAGCTTTCTTGTTTTTAGAGCCAATCAAAGGAAATGCTTCTTATATTTTATTGCACGTCCCTCTCGACCGGTATAACTGAAATAAAAAAAAATAATTTCAATTCGGGATTCTGTCACCTCTCGAATGGAAAATCATAAGGGAGCCAATGGAAAAACCGAAATCAAATCAAAAGAAAAGAAAAAAAAGTAAAGAAAACCAATCGAACTGATTATATTAATTAATCGGGTTTATCGGATCGTTATATTTAAACGAATGTAAAATCCGCGTACATTTCGCTAACGGTCCGAGCTGACCTTTAAGATTACAATCAGTTAATTAACATTGCAAGACGTGTAATGAGTTTATGTGCAATTACGTGAAAGTTTCACGTCGGCGCGGGATTTTTCGAAATGCTATTGCTATTACTACGGTACTAATTACTTTGTGGGATCGGTCCCGAACATAAGCCGCGCTTAATGCCCCATTTGTAATAAGCCTGCTTAGGAAGGCGGCGGTTGCATATTTTGAACTTCGCGCCTTTTTATTACCGAATTATCACGATGACAGCATCTCTCATTGGTTAAGGATATAGCGAGCTGCTAATTGAAATACCGTAATTTACGCAAAAGTAAAACATTCCGCGCCTATCCTCGGGGATTAATTTAATCAGAGCACCCTTCATTACAAGTAGACATAAAATTTTGAACAATGTTCCGCCTCGTTTCAACTTTTCCGCACGTGTACCTCCGAAGAATTAATTAATCCGCCCGAAGGATTACATAATACACTGGATTGTAATTGTTTCTACGCCTTTTCAGTTAATAGCGCAATAAATTACGATTATTGTAACTTTATTAATTGCAATCCGCGACGTTGATAAATCATTTGTCGTTTTCTATCTCTCTTCTCCTCCGGGGCGGTTACGTCGGATCATAAAATTATAGCTAATTAGAAGTTTATTGCATTTATATAAATTGCGCGAATTAATTCGCAATGGCAATAAATTACATTTTTATTATATAATTGTTGAGTGCCGGACTTTGAACACATATACTTAATTATTAATTACCGACGATTACGTGTATGTTTTGAATGGTTCCATGGTGGTGAGGCTACGAATTTCGGTCATACTACGTGTGTTCTTTCATTCCATGAAATCAGACTGCAAAATTTAAATTTCACAATATTTGGCACAAAAACTAAAAACAGTCGAAGGTGGAAATTGCGTAATACTTCCAAATGTCGGCCATGTTGGATCTCTGCCCAACAAGATAGTGGCAGGAGACTGAAAACAAGTGGTGACTGCCACATGTTCAATCGTCATACTGAATTTGTGACCAATGGGGTGGTGGCAAGGGATTCAGAATAAGCAATTGCTGCTACGTATTCAACATGCCAGAGTTGAAACGCTCAAAAAGAAATTTAGTACATTATAGCTTCTCCTTTTCAGCCATAAGCGACTTTTTTGAACGTTGGAACGTCAAAAAGGGCCTTTTTTGTGCTTTATGACTTGTCTGATGGCTCCAATGAAATATAAAATTTTAAATCAATAGTTGATAATGTAGCAGAAATTGCTTAAACTTCCGAATGTCGGCTATATTGGACTTGTGGCGAACGGGATGGTGTACGTTCAATATGGCTGAATTTTGGAAGGCCTAAAAGGTGTTATTAGCGCATTATGATGACTTCTACTGATTAGCTTTAATTCAATTAAATCGGAGTGATTGAGGAGCAAAATGGCCCAAGAAATTTAAAACTTTAAAAAAGATTTGAGACAAATCTAACGAGAAATTCTAATTGGGCAATAGATTCCACGTGTTCAATATGGCTGAACATTAGAAGTGGCCAGCGCATCACATCCTTAAAAAGTGTCACGTTATTGTGAAGGAAAATTCAAAACGAACATTCACATTCACATTTTTCCTTTGTGATCTCGTTATTTACGTTCAAATCATGTTAAATATAACGCAAATCGAGTGCCAAATCATCATCCATTAAACCACTCGGATATCCATTATAACGACAACTTTACGCTCCGCTCCTGCCAAGATTTCATTAAGCATCATACAAAAAAAAACACTATCAATCCTCTCGGCGTTCCTGGTCAGATATGCAAATCCGCTGACCGACAACCGACCCTCCGGCCTAAGGGAGAGGGGGGAGATAAAATATTTTTTTCGCCGTTCCGAATTTCCGACGTTTCGGCCCCCCTCGCGTGCGTCCTCGGCGTTCGCGTGTCAACTCCTCGAAACTTTTCCGAAAATAAATAATATCCGCGTGGAAGAGAAAGAAAAGGGCAGAAGTAGAAAGAGAAAGAGAGAGAATGAGAACGTGAAATATAAATGTTGCGTTCTATTTTCGAGCGGCAGAAATAAATCTTAATTCTGATATATATAATGTGTGGCATAAGTTGCGCTAGTACGAGAGCCGGTGGCATTAATCTAAAAATAATCATTAGGCGGTGTACGTTGTGATATTTTCGCTTAAGTACGAGGCGGGCTGGAGAAGTCCGAAGAGTGGACAAAGGCCGAGAGGGCTCTAGACGCAAACGTCAGTTACAGAGACTCGAAAACGATGTTGGTACTTTGGTTGCGGAGGTGCCGTTATGGGGTTAGGAGTTTTGGCGCCAAACATTTGGTGAACAGGTATACGGAAACCAGAAAATCAAATAGAACGTAGCGTATTTGAAAACGAAACCGATTTTTGCCCATTTTACAATCTGGTCCCGAGGCAGATAACGTGGTTCGAAAAAGATGTAGGGAACGTGAAATTTTGGAAAACTGGTCGTGTCCCGCCTGCTGGAAACGTGGGGGTATTAAAGCAAATAACAAACTCTAGTCACTTCATACTTTCGTCGACGAAAAGTGGCACAGTCGCAATGTGGCAGTCACCACTTGTTTTCAGTCTCCTGCCACTATTTTGTTGGGCAGAAATCCAGCATGGCCGACATTTGGAAGTATTACGCAATTTCCACCTTCGCAAACCGTCGCAATTATCCCGATACGGCCTTAATCGCCACTTAGTTATTTTAATCGCAGCGACGTACACACATACTGGGTGTTTATCCGGGGTGAGCGTCTAGGCGGCATTATGAGCTAATTAACAGTCATGTCGGGCGATGTGTTTTAGACGGGAGAGGAATTCGCGCCTCGAGATAAAAGGGAACAGAGACGGACGGACGGACGTCGAGGAAGAGCCATGATTCAGGTGAAATAAAATCCGCTAATTAAGACGGAATGAAACGGCCGAATCGGGCCCGAAAGTCGACGCCGAGCGAGTGCACTCGTTGAATTACCTCCCTCTAATTAATAATTAAATCGACGTATAGATAGTCACAAGTCTCCGCCGATGTTATTGCCGGCGAGCAAAAGCGGCGAGCAGCATCAGCATTGTGTACCCCTTAATTAGACGGGACCGGAGAGAGATGCACGTCGTGGGAGAGACGGAGAGGAAGTAGAAATGGCGAGGAGGCCATAAAATATACAAACAGTGGCTCATTATGTCAGTCGATGGTATTTTAACAATGCCGTGTTGTAAGGACTAACTGCTTAGGATCTCGCCCATTGATCCGCCGATCTAATTAGACCCCGATAGTGCTGCCATTCAACATTTTTAATTATCTAATTAGGAGGGGATTCTCCGCTTCTCCTTCGTTCTTCCCTTCTTTCCACTCCCTCGCGCTATTGTCGCGCACAAATGCAGTTTTCTTCCTCCTGAAATTATACAGGTACGCGCTCTTTCGCTACATTGCCGGCAATAACGATTATTGCATCCCCTCGTTAATTGAGCTTCTAGATGGGAAATTCGAGCAAAACGAACCAAAAAATGTCCAAAAAATACAGAGTAGAGATAGAAATCTTTCGTTTTGATCCAGATCTATCCTGTGATCGTTGAATAGAAGTCTTACTTTCTGGCAGGTCTACAAAAAAATGTAAGATTTGTTCCAACACGAGTCCATGCCATTCATGCTCCATCGCGTAGCGCATTCTTACTGTAACCTCATTACTTTCGTGGGTTATTAGAATTTTTGCCTTAATTTATTATCAAGGAAGTTCTCCAAGAAGAAAATCCTATTGTCTACTTCTACAGAGCATTATAAATATCTCTAAATTAAAATAAAAAAAAAAGAAAAACACTAAACTCGTAAAAATTTCGAGTTTTTAAACTATTTCCTTTTTCACACTTCAAATACTTGCCAGCGTGTGTACAGCTGCGGTATTTATATTTATATTACGTCAAATTTAGATTTATACTCATAGTTAGTCATGCGGTGAGTAACGTCTTTCTATAATAAATTTCTTTCCTTATTACACATCGGCAATTACGATAAGGCGTGGCGGGCTTTCACCATAAATTAAATTATTTATTTTTAAGTCGTTACGTGAGAAGCGAGGGATGACTGGCAATTTTGGTCGAATCATTCATTCATTCAATTTTTTCTCTCGTTGGAGCTACGGAGATGCCATCTTGGTATCGAACCTGGCGTCCATGGAAAGACCCAAGGTTTTCGATACACAGGAAGATGACCATAATGGCATCTGCGATATCGCGCATTCTTTCGAATTTCGCCCTATTCTCCAGCACCTTTGAAGAGGGAAATCGCAACTGTGGAATTTTTCTTAACCCAAGGTGGGACAATTTCGAACTACTTAATAATTACTCCAGAATATTTCACTCCTTAGGAGGAAATTCGGGATTTTGGAATTTTTCTGGGCCTATTCTGGATCAGGAGCTATAAGTGTGCAAAGTTTCAAGTTTCCAGTTACCTAATCGAGAAGTGCCTCGAGTGTAAACGACTTCGCCAGCCCAAATCGAAATCTCCAGCCAAATTTATTTGATTTATAAATGGCTGGATGGATTCTAACCTAAGGAAATCGCTATGATATTTCGAAACGACCATCCGATACGCGCAGTTAATTACCCATCGGATATTTATTATGTAGATGAGGACTCGCGGCCGATAAACAATGAAAGTTACTTAACTCGACATAAAATTAGAGAAATTTTACGAGCCTTTTATTATATTTTCGGTCTCGGACGCCTCCGATTTCTATCTCGGGAGGTATTCGACAGAGGAAGAATTTATAGCCCCTTTCTCTTTCCCTCTCGCTCACTCTCTCGTACGCCGTATTTATGAAATCCAATCCGAGATTGTATTTTATTGAATCATCCGTTGTAAATTAAGCTATTCGAGGAGGATCAATTAAATCGTAGATAGACGGATATAGTTACTTAGATTTCGACAATCTCCGTGTTTTTATCTTTTTTATTAGTCGTCGTGTTTATTGATAGAAATGGGAATACGGTCGGGATCGAAAAGTCAGCGAATTTCTTTGGTTCTTCGAGAAAGCAGCGGTACTTTTCATCGTTAATGGATTTGAGGTTAGGAAACCTATGTGAAGAGACGCGTTAACTTTTACTAATGTAAGAACCTACGAAGCTTAACGATCACAATAATGGCTGAATAGTGAGGGAAGGAGAAAAGGGACTCAAAAGAGCGGTCGTGCTCCTCTAGGAAACCTTCCAGCGAGGTCTTCCACGACACGAGGACTTCACCAAGTCCTTTAGTAGCGTTTTCGTCAGCCTACTGCTGAAGTGAGACGTAGAGTTTCATTTTACAGGGACCCTCGAGAGAACCCATCGTAAAACCCTTGTGGATATTTTGAACCACGGCCAACGCCGACCGAGAAAAGAGGCCCTGAACGCACGAGACCACGTGAAGCCCAATTCATTCATTCCCTCCCGTTTCGGTAAGTTTCATTACGCCACGCGAATGTATACGTCTTTAGTTAAGGGGACTTCGGCTGCGTACACGTTTTCTCCTTTCGGTCGATAGAACCGAAGGGAAAAAAGCGCGCGTCGCGGCCCGCAAAGCGGGAATCTCTCCCTCTAAGTAATAACTCGCAGAGGCAAACTTCAAAATCCCCGAGGATCCCATCGATACGCCCGAAGCACGGGGGCGGGTCGGGGGCCCTTTAATGTAATTCCTTGGGTTTCATGAGCAATTAATACTTTGCGGCATTAAATTTATAACATAAAACAATACTTTAAACGCATTTAAATATCAAATGGGGAGAGCGGGAGGGCGGAGGAGAAGAAGAGAAGACGGGGCCGAGGGTAAGCGGGGCTTCGCTTTTATGGAAAAGGCTTTTAGACCGACGGGGGGAGAACGCGCCCGGACAGAGAATTGCCCCGAGCGGAGAACATTGTTAATCGACGGAAATGGGGCTATTTACGTTTATTCTGAATTAATTTAAAATTTGTTCGTGCTTCAGTTCGCCCGAATGAAAACAACTGCGTGCACATGTCTCGCAGTATACAGGGAGACCCTCGCTCTTCGCATTTCTTTCGCATCTAAGACGAAAGGGTAAAGAAAAATCTACAAAAATTGTAAGAACAAGCAACAAAATTTAAGCAAGGATGCTTAGTGATATCACAAAAAAAAATTGAAGATTTTCTTCGCCCTCGTCATAAATAGTACGTAGGTGGTGTTTACTAGATGAGTTTGTTGGAACCTGTACATTTTTTAGTTTTCTTTGCATTTTAAGGCGCATTATTTCAAGATTTAAGCTGCATTTTCCGCCCTTTACTTATTTGTAATTGCAATTCGCTCGGTTCTTTGCACTTTTGTCACATTCTTGTTGCTGTACTAAAATTATATAGGAAATTATATAGGATTATATGCCATTCCTAACGTATATCGTCAAAGAAAATGTACTATTTGTAGCAGTAGGGAACTGTAATCGAAACCTCGATTATTTCAAAAAATAATCATGTCAGATAAACCACCATTTTCCGACAAAACCATAGACATATGAATGGAACGTTATCTTAGTTAACGATTAACTCTTCAGCTCAGTGCTCAGTACCAAGCATGTAACAGTGGTTACAGATTAGGACGGCGAAGCCCAACGGAAGCACCAGGTGCTCCGCGCGCATTATCTCGATACGTGGGTACTCACCAGCATCACCGTTGCCTTCCTTTCAATCGCGACTCCTCCTCGGCCTGCCGACCTTGCCCTTCCTGACGGTCGGCGCCGCCGCCGTGCTCTTGAGCAACTTGTGCCAGTCCTGCTCGCAGACGAGGCTCCCGCTGAGCATGTAGTACCTGTCCCCGGGCACGAGGGGGCTCAAGCACTTGCTGCACATGAAGCACTTGAGGTGGAAGACGTGCGGCGGCGGGGCGGAGTGGGGGGAGCCGCCCCCGCCGCCGCCTCCCCCGCCGCCCGGGCCGCCGCCGCTCCGCATCACGAACTCGCTGGCGGGGATCATCTGCCCGCACGCCGAGCACGCGCCCGTGTTGCCGTACAACCTGCGGGACCATTAAGGTGAGGACACACCGTTAAACCTCTATCTTCACGGGAAATCATTTCAAATAAAGTACACAACTACACGTCTACCGCCCACTCGGCCGTACTCTGCCGCAGAGTCAACGGGTGACGTTACCTTAACTCAAGTATAGATTTTTACGCGCGGTCCGTCCAACTGCCTCCGATTCGTATTCGGGTTAGCATTTATACGTTCCGGCGCAGTTCCCGAAAGTTCCAGGTTTCCCTCCGGTATACTGGAGCACCGACCCTTCCGGGAATCTGTCTGATTCTCGTTTCAAAACTTCAAAATTCAAAAGAAATTTCGGAACGAGCCATAAAATTTTACGAGCCAGATTTCATTCGAAAGAGGGAATGACCTATTTACATTAAGAATCGAAAATGAGATGCAATTTAGAGCACTGAAGCAAGCGATCTCTTTGTGTATCAGAATCGGTAGGATCGTTCACCTGCAATGTTCACTATACATAAATATACTGGGTGACCCACTTTTTTAAAGCAAAAAAGCTATTTCTCCTAAGTTTTTAAAGATTTTTCCAAGTTCAAAAGGTCATCGATATTTTTTCGAATGGCACCTGTCTCGAAACTTGAAAGAGTCATGCTATATTTTCCTGTGCAATCCAGAGGCACATCGTCCCAAAATATCGCCTTGAAACATTGGTTACACTTGAGTTAAGGGCGTTAAGTAGAGCCATTAAGTCACAACGTTCGAGACGTGCCAATAAGAGCCACTGTAAGCTTGAAATGGTTTTATGATTCGTCAAATTCAGAAGGTGGAAGGTTCTATTAAGGCACGTTTTCTTGTGTTGCGGCTTAAGAATCTACCGACTCTCTTAAGTAATGAATACGTCGGGAGTGATCGTCTTAAATCTAAATAGGTAATTTAAAAATATAATTTCAAATGGAGGTATGGAGGAAACGTTGGTCACATTTGACGTATAAACTTTTGGGTTGCGTCCAAATATTTTATTTTTTTCAAATTCAAAATTCAACTTTTCGCTCTTGAATCAATACATTCATCTTCTCCTAATTAACTAGGATTTCATACGGTTGATACCCTTGTGAAGGTCTGCACTGCATGTTCGACATATGTCGCGGCCTAATTAGTTCGAACTAATTAAACAGCGCCATCTGCCGGCTGGCTGTAGCTCATTAGTGGCGTCCTCGTCTCAAAAACGAAATTAAGGAACCACCACTCTATTGTACGCTTGCAATTAGCGTACCCTCGGACGATCAATCAGCACGACTCCTAAGTCGAGAGGGAGTTGGAGGGGGGGGGAGTTGTTGGGGGAAAGTTTAAAAAAAAAGAGTTCAAAAGGCCGGCGGAGAGCGCGCGTACATTCATTACGGAAACCATTCGAGTGTGGCGTTGCATAAAATTAATTAGCTGCCGTGTACTAGCGTTTTAATAACATTCGGCCAACTACCCTGTCACTGCGGCCGGCGCTCTTGATTAATGCAACCACTTTACATTAACAATCCCGTAAATGCAAATTTCGAAAGCTAGAAAAGGAGGAGAGAACAGAAGGGATGATGATGATGATGATGATAGGGGTGTTTGCTTTATTTTCTTGTCAGTACTTTAATGCATGGCTTTATGAACACTTTTGCAGTAATTTACAAACACGTTTTCTTACAAAACGTCTTATAGTCTATATCAGCTTGGTTTGCCCATGATATCTCAGTAGATTTTGATTGTAAAAATTTCATAGAGAACGTATTTTGGTCGTTGTAACTTTCCCTAAAGGAACTACTGTGTCTATCTTTGCTCAGAAAAAAGTTACCATCATCCCCATCCCCCTGAAGAAGGTGGCGCAATCCTCCACCCTCAATCCCCACCCCTTTCCCCCTTTTCAGAAATTAAACCCGTCCCTGTCCGATCGTCACCCTTTTCCCGCCACCATCTTAATGGAGTAATTTTAACAGAAATAAGATTATAAATTGAAAGACATTTTAAATTTGCATTTAAATCAGTAAGCGCGTAATCGAGACCCGGACCCTCTCTTCTCTCCACACTACGGCGTCGGGGTGGGGTGGAGGCATGGAAGGGAATCGCCGGAAATTCCGGTTCTTTCCGGGACCAGAGAGGGGGGGAGAAGGACGAGAGGGAGGGGGACGGTCCGGACGAGCCGGATCGGAATTTTATGGTGAATAAAACAATTTCGTAAAAGGGGAATTAATCAGGGAAAGGGAGGAAGGGACGGAAGGAGAGGGGGAGAGGGTTAGAGACAAAAGTCCGAGGGCGAATCGTAAAACGAGGATTTCTTATGAATCGTTTGTAAATGTAGTCAAACGCAGGCGATCCTGTACTGATCAACTCATTGAAGTTATCCTTGTTTTATTTTAATAACAAAATGGCGAATTGCGTGGAGAAAAAGTGACGGTCCAAGGGCAGTCACTGTAGCATAGTGTAATGAGATTGTCTCTAACGCCACCATGTGTTAGGTAGATGAAATGCCAAAGTCGAGAACGGTGAAAGAAGTTACTCTAATTACCCAATGATAAGATTCTTTCATTCCATAAATTTTTAGCTGTTACTGTTTCAGTGAGGTAAAAGTAGTTCGAACGCTCGGCGGAATCGGGGAACGCATCCCGGCGCTCCCGGGCGAAAATCAGACTTGAAAGGAGACCTCCCAAGTGGCCTTTTTCCCCAAATCCCCCCCGGCCGTCCCCTAAGCCCCCGAGCTCCCTCCTCCCCCAGGTCTGATGATTATTCCACGCCGACGGCTCTGTAAATATTCGAATGGCAAAGCTCCCGTTCGGGGGCCGTTTCGACAGTCAATTTGGGCGTTGTAATCAGCGCTTTGTGCATTATGTATCGACGTATACACACACATATATACGAGGCGTGTACTCACGTAGTCAGTTACCTTAAGAGTTAAGGGATGGTTTCAGAATTTTTGGATCTTTAACCTATTTTCTTTTACGTTAATCTCAAGGTTCACATCTCATGTGAACATGTGTGAAATCATTGGCATTCATTGAACAGTATTGTATAACAATTTTAGCCCCCTTTTGAAGGGAAAATTTCTAAAATTGCGATACCATCGTATATGCGATCGAAAAGTAGATAACAATACCAAGCGAACGCGAACAGCGAACATCCCCACTATACACGTTTTTGGAGGTTATGAACATCTCCGCCACCACATTGGCCATCTGCACAATTTCCACTAGTCGAGGCTGGACATTTTTACTATTGCTACCCCTCGCTTAAACAATTTATTCATTAAATAATTTATGTAGAAATGACTAATTCACGACGTATCGGTGCAATTGAAAATTCTTTTAAGTCAGTTTTCATCACTTCCGTAAATTTTCTCTTTCAAATGACGTACATCAAACGTTTGTATTTCACGTGCTGTAAGTGATTACATTTCCTGCAGGATAAACAAGAGTATCACCACCGGTCACATCGCACACACACACACACACGTACTGTTATTTAACCGAGCAAACAAAATATTATCAGCAAATAAACGTAGTCATATCGTCGAGAGGCAGGAAGGCGATCCTAAGTAAATAGGACGAATATTAAGCAAGAAAATGTAAATGGTGACGGCGTCCCCGAGGATCCCCCTTCCGCCGGTTCAAAAATCACGGAGGTGTTACGGACGCGAGAGGGAAAGGAGGAAGAGGGAACGATCTCTAAGCGGTTAGCAAGTGTTCGCGGAAAAGATTCCCACGTTGTAATTTTATTCAGACCGGGCGGTTATCTCGAGAACGTTTAGGGTCTATTAAAGCCGCTCTCCTCGGGAGGAGGAATAAAAATCCCCTGGAACGTACACACACACACACACACACATACTTGGTTTTGATTCCTCCTCCTCTTCTCCTTCTCGTTCTCCTCCTTGTCTCCACTCCGGATTTCCTTTGTATGTAAAATCGGAGTTGTGACGACTGCCCTTAAATATGTATTTTCCTGTCTCGTCTACCTGTGGGAGGTTAGTTTTGATGCGCAACTTCGGGACTTTTGCCTGGATGGAAATCACAGGGTAATCGACGTATCAATAAGGTTTCAAGTACGTTTTAGGAGGCGTCAGATGATGCAAGTGAGGAATAAATGGCAGAAGTGGGATAAACCGGTCAAAAAAGTATAGAATATTTTAGAATAAGTATTCCAGGATTTTTCAGAAACCAACTTTAAACCATCAGAAATGCCGCAAAGGCTTTATTTAAGTTTCCTTAAGTTCAAATAATACTTTTTTGCTATATCAAAATTTCTTTGCATCGCCTTCGTCCCCTGAATCCATTCCGCCTTGTTTAAACTTTCGAGGGATCCCCGAAACGACCCTCCCCCCCTCACCCCCATCGGGCCCCTGAGAATAGAGTAAACACTAATCTATTTTAACATGTAGACCGGTAATAAATCGGGGCGGGCGTCCGCTAATTGGACGGATGTTTGACGGGGCGCGCGCGCCCTTATCGGCCGGTCCGGACGCAGGCCGTCCAACTTTCGGGCGCGTTATCTTTCTTCGGCAGATGCTTTGCGAGGGGGCCACCCTTTAGATACTACAGCCACCCCCGCAGGATAGAGGAGGAAACAAAAAAATACACGGTGCGGAATTACATGGAATCGTTTAAATGCGTTCCAAAAACCCGTATGGTAAGGAAAATTTCGGAAATTCCCTCGTCAGTCTTTTGGAAATTTTGATTTTAGGGCACTTCGAATAGTCCCGAGAATTTTTGAAGGAAGTAGACCTCTAGAAGGATCTTTAGAGTAATTTGAATCGGAGTTATCAACCCACAAAAAATTTCCTAGGGATTTAATAATATTAACGTAACACTTTAGGATAAGGAGAGCCTTGAAGTTATGCAAAATCCCCTTCGATGGTGTATTTTTCCAAATTTGTCTGAATTCCGCCCCCATTTAAAAATATATCGAATATAACGTCGAATATCAGAGATTAATTCAACACGTGAGAAAAATTAATTAGGAATTTTTTGCTCGAGCAATCTATCCAATAAAATGACCGTTAAAAGCCAACACACACATACGCGAAGCGGGGTGAGGAGGAGAGCGGATCCCTATACCCCTTAAAACTCCACTCAAACGAACTTCAATAGCCCCAACACCCCTAATTAATTAAAAAGCACGACAAAGGGCGAGTGGGGTGGAACGACGACGACGGCGGTGGCGGCGACGACGACGTCGCCTGAAACCAGCCATGGGCGTCCTAATTGGAGAGATTTTCAATGGGATTGAAGCCTACCGGATTAAGCATTCATTTCGACTTTTAAGTAAACGGTCCCGGGGATTAATAAGGAGCATTTATATTGACATGGAAAGAAAGAGGGAGAAGGGAAAAATACACCGTCCCCGAGGGGAACACACCCCGGACCTAATTGATCGCGAAATGCGTAATTGGGAAGTCAGTAGGTTAGCTTAAACGTTACATCTGATAAGTAAGTTGGTGCATTAAACGTTTATCTGTTTCAAATCGAGGAAAAGTGTCGAGAAAAATATCCCCGCTACCCGCCGCTGTTCCCCGGCCCACCCTTCCTGTGTGTGCCCCGAACAAAAGGGTTGTTTCCTCTGCGCGCGGTCGTGTCAGGGCGAGTAATCAATCCACCTTTCTGTCCGTGGTATGATCTAATTAACGACCTAACTAATAATTTCCTTCTAACAACGCGACTATAATTGGATTCGTTAATCAGAAAGTGCCCGCGGATAATCGCCATATTTCCACATTGTAAGATATTTCCAATTAATTTTCTTCCCTACCCCACACACGCCCCCCCTAACCACCCTCTGCCGCGCGTAACAACTTGAGATTAATAATATAACCGAGGATAATTTAAGTAAAAAGAACAAAAAACTTTTAAAACACGATTATTTCAATTATGATCCGCCTTAAAACGTAATAATATTACGGTATGATTCAAGTTCAAAGGTGTAACGTACAAACATATTGAGGGAAGGAAAACTCTTCAAGGGTAAAGCGGAATTAAATGTATTTAATCTCTATTTATGGAATGCTTTGTTCTCTGCCCTTTAACAAAGTAAAATTTCGTCGCATCTCTTTCTGTCGTGTAATACAAGTTCAATAACTGATCAAGGAAATTTGATCAATCTATCAACGACTTACCTTCGATATACCATAAGATCATTCACAATTTCGTGGCTTTTGTATAGTGACAGGTATAGTTATTCCTTGTCAAGTAGCACTTAACCAGATCAAAGTATTGAAGTTCAATCAATCAAAGATTTTAGTTACATATTTAATGGAGTTTAAGGGGGTAATTTTCCTTTGAAATATTTGAAATAAGTCATTGGAGAATATGAATCCAAACTCCGTTAGTTAGACAGTTCACATTTTCTGAACTCCTGAAGTACGTTTCTATCAATATTCCTCGGTAGTTTCAATAAAATGACAGTTGTAATTGTTTTTTAAGAAATTTTTGAATTCTGTGTGGTAGAAATTGAAAAAAGCTGCATAATCAGCCATAACTCCGAAACTCCTCCAGTTAGACAGCTTGAAACTTTCTTAACTCCTACTGAACCTTCCAGAAACCCTTCGTGTGGAGTTTCAATTCGATCAAAGTTAAGATAATTTTTTTAAGAATCATTGAAACTGTATGATTGGTGGAAATTGCTATGAGTAAGACATGTTGTCGTACAATCAACCACAAATTTCAAACCTCTACAATTAGAGGGCTGAAACTTTTTGAACTCCGAAAGTACGTTTCTGTTAAATATTTTGCGGAGTTTCAACAAAGTGGGACTTGTCCAGGTTTTTTAAAGAATTTTCGAATACAGTAATTGCTGGAAATGTGTCATCTTGCCGTACAATCAGTCATAACTCCCAAACTTCAGGAGTTAGAAAGTTGAAATGTCTTGAACTCCTAAAGTACCTTCTATTTACTCATCTTACTCGGTTTCAATTAAATTAAAGTCGAAATAATTTTTTTAGGGATTATTGAAAATGTGTGATGGGTGAATATAGTGGAAGAACTTTCGAACTCCTTCAATTTGAGAGCCTCTTTTGAGTACCACGGGTGTACCGTACGTCATAGGGTGTTTATATCATGACGAACAGTTTTAAACGATTTACTGTATTCCCTCCCTCTCCCGTTTCGGGAGAGAAAATCGAATCATGTAGGCCGGAGAGCGTTATCGGTAATGAAACACGACCTACAGTGCCATTCTTTCTACGAGGCTAACAAATTGAGTTTTCGACGAAACAATAATAAATTTCGTGTGTGTATGTGTGTGTGTGTGTGTGTGTGTGTCGTCGACGTGGCTTTGATAATCCGTAGGTGCAATATCGCAAAGTCCTGCCACGGAACGTTTATATATGACCCGTAGGGGTTGGGGACCTGCAGGCCAACCAGGCCGGGAAGGGATGAGACTGCGATTCCCGATGGATATTATTCGGAGAAGGGGTCACTTCTGAACGGGTTTCTTATGGAAACGTTAGTATTTTCCATTCGGGAAGATTTAAATAGGAGCTATGACCACTGAACGAGGTATAACCAGAAGGAGAGAGGTCGAGTTTGCTTAAAATGACCTTAAAGTACCAGGGTGTTTTCACTAACATTACTAATCAGAGTACTTTACGTCACAGAAGTCCAGAAGCCACAGAAATAGTGAGAGCAACAAGAGCCCTACGTTAGAACCTTGAAGTATACCTCTAGTTGCAATATAATCAGGTAATTGCTGTTGATAATCTCGTTAATTGGTATTATCTAGTGTTTGTAAGCGAGTAAGTCTGGACACAAAGCATCGAGTCTTGAAAATCACTATTATTTCCATCCCCTCGCCCTCTCCTCTTTTCTCTCTCCGGCCTGGAATAAGGGAGGCGAACCCTCCAACAGTCACGTGCCGGGAGAGGCTCGGAAGCCCGAATCGGAATGACAGACGGGAACATAATTTGACAGCAAATAAGAAGTCGGGTTAGGGCGGCCGAGGGTGGGTAGGGAGGAAGACGAGGGGCAGAATGATTGCGAAAGGGGGGGTAAAGGAACGATTAAATAATCTAATAGAAAACGCCACGTCAAGATGACGAGGTGTTAGTTGGCGTTCCCGACGAAAAAATAAATTTTTCCTCGACCCCTTTCCACGAGAATCGTTCGGGCGCGCACGTGAGGGACCCCAAAGCGGGAGATTATCAATCCGGTATAGAGGGAGGGCGGAGTAAATCGGGAAATACTTACAGATAGCGTCGCGACGCGTAAAATTCTAACCTATTTATAAAATCGGGTAAGGAAAATATTGACATAATTATAAGTCGCGGTTATCTCTGCCTGACCGTGACCTCGGTGATAAACACGATCGACCGTAAATAACAGCGATTATATAATCAAATGATAAACGAACAATCCAACTGCGTTCTGTTTTAAAAGCCCAAAAGTTTACAGGCACAAGAAAAGTTGTTTTTGTCGCGCTGTTAAGGGTTGTCTCGGCGCTTGTAACCCGCAGATCATGTCCTCACTTCATCCTTTTTACACCTTCGACACATGAACCAAAATTTCTGAAAAATCAATCGCTCCCCGACATTACACTTCGACGCGCCGTCGCCTATCGCGTAATTTACCGGAACGACGTTATCTCGATCCGAAATTAAAATTCCTTCGATCGGGTATCGCTCGCGGTCCCGGAAAAAAATATTTCAGCCTTACCCGACGACGACAAACAACTAAAAGGTTAATTAAAGGTATCCTCCATTATGCTGCGCGATCCCATGATAATAATTCATTTTTAATTTGATGAAAATCTCGTATCTAATGAGGATTTATAATAACGACACCGGTTACGAGCGTACACAACTACTAATTGCCTTGTCCTTACGACCCCAGGGGCGTAGCACGGGAGAAATCGTATTGGGGCGACGAGCCAAGTATTATCGGGTGTGTAGGGTTATCGAAGGGCTGTATTGGGTTCGGATTGGAAATTTAACGTTTTCCTAGCGTTTTCCAACAGCATTTTACAGTTGGAGCTGTGTAGTATGCTTCGTTCATCTTTTTACCGCAACAATTTAAGATTGTTACCGAGGATTATGCCAATAGTGGCGGTATAATCGGCGTTCGGTCTGTTGTTGAGGTAACCGCTTACAAAGGTAGGGTTTGGGTCTCATTGACCTCCATAGAAAGGTAGCATACGTAGAACATGAGGATAGTAACGAAATGGTGATCGGAATTAAGGGAAAAAGCTTTTATTCGAATTTTACGAAATTCTCATACTTAATTTCCTACGTGTTAAGTGACACCAAGGAAAATAACAACCTTTAGTAGGATATGAACCCAGTATCTACCGACTCTACCAGTGCTGGCTCGTAAAGCCTGAAGTTGTGGGTTCGAACCCCGTTAATCGTTAATTCCTCGGGCTTGAGGGTGCCGTCGTACACCACAATTGTAATTTGTTTTTGGGTGACCGGAATGAACGCAATTAAGTTTCTGCAGTTCCTTTCGCGTGTTATACGGTATCGTTTCTCTCCAGCGACACTTATCGAGGTGCGTGAAAACGTCGGGAGGGAAAAGCGAGGGTCGCCTCGTTATAATAAAATCGGCCGTCAGGTAATGATCGTGATTATGGCCTCTCTCTCT
The DNA here is from genome assembly GCA_963576515.1 of Cryptocephalus primarius. NCBI lineage: Eukaryota > Metazoa > Arthropoda > Insecta > Coleoptera > Chrysomelidae > Cryptocephalus > Cryptocephalus primarius. The sequence goes on along the minus strand of OY754949.1, from coordinate 736,733 downwards.
CTCTTTCTCCTTTCCGTGTTTATGTGATAATGCATCGATCTGCATTGCGGTCCCCAGTTTAGAACCTTCTAATTTATTAGCATAAGTTCCATACACACGCCGCGACTTGTATCGATCCGGTACGTGTGTATCGTTCGTTCCCTCTTTGTTTCGAAAACCGACTGGGGGACGGGAAGCCCGGTCCCGAAACGGGGTGAGAGGGAACGAGGGCCAGGGAGGGATGAGGGAAAGAGGAGACGAACACACACACGCGCTCGCTAATGCTTATTATCAATATTTATGTCATTATCTCGTGCCGTGGAAATGGCTGTTGAATTCTGATCCCGGCTCTAAAGGAAAATTGTCTACCGATCATATTTTATGCGTATTGGTCCAATTCGATTAGCTTCATTTTCCTGTGGGAAGTTTTTTGGCAGCATACTCGTAGTACGTGTAGACTAAGAATGGAACCCTGCGGAATACCGTGGGTCGAAAAGCAAGATTCAAGTGAAACTAACTTCTAAAGCTTAAAATTAGAGACTTGTTACTCGAAGACTCAACATTAACGTTAACCCTGAAAACCCTTAAGGACAATCAAAATATGAAACCGTAACAGCACCCCATGCACTGCTTCAAAATATAAATTGTTCATAATGTTTGCCCTTTCTTCCTAAGAACTTTCCACTTGTGTTCTGAAGGAAACTGGAGTTGCATCCCACTTCCTCATCACGGGATGTTCCTTTTCGTTTGGCACCATCCCCCTTTTTTGGGTAAAACTCGACAGGGTTCAACCTTGCTTCTCTCGCCTCATAATGTGAACTCCGGAATTTCACGATGAATCTCTCAGGGAAGGTCCCAAAAGAAGGTTCTAAGTCGATGGCATGAATTTTAGTTCGGTAACTTCAACGGTATTGGAAATACCATGAAGGATTTTTGGGCTTGGGTGTCCTTCTGGAGATAATGGGAATTCTTTGGGAAACTATCCCAAATGAAAATACAAAAGAATGTTCTGCTTTGTAGAAGAAGACCAAACAAACATGTTGACTTGCAGTTTTGGTATTTAAGTTTCTAATAGAAAACTAACCAGAATCGATCAGACCATTCGATGTTGACAGGTCTCATGGTCTCGTCTGACATTTCCCAGGTACTGGAAGACATCGAACCATTTCCCGTCCTCGCCCTGGCGAAAGCCAGGAACACCTGCTGCTTCAACGGTGTGAGAAACTCGGGAAATGACTAATATTCCCGATATAAAGAAAGTCCTTGCACTCGGCGAAATGTATGCAAACGGTGTTAGGAGGAAAGTGGGCATGTAATTGGTCCCCGTCGCCGCCGCCGTCGCCGCCGCCGCCGCGACGCGTCTATTGATTGCCGCCCGCGGCCCTCGCTCCCTCTCCCTCTCTTTCCCGTCGAGGGAATCGAGTTAGGCAGTTGTTCCCGAGAGGCCGCCGGGACGCCCGAGCCGCCGGCGGTCGGCGACGGCGGCGGCGGCTTATCCCGCCAGCGGCCTACGGGAACATCCCGTCCGGACCCGTGCGGCCGTCGCCGCTCCATCCCCCACGGACCATCCCCTATCGTTGTCTAATTTCCATCGTCATCGATGGAGATTATACGGGAGCGGGAACGGGGACTCATCGATACCCGATTTTTAACATCCCAGGCTTTTCTCGTGGAAAAGGCTAGCTTGGAAGTTGAACTTGCAAACACAGCGTTGAGACCGCAAAGGTTACCATGTTACTGGGAACAAATGGTAAAAGACTTATCATTAATGGCGATCCAATTGCCACGACACATTTATGGCCCAAATGGCTCCACACGAAACAAATAATTTTTGGAAGTAAATTGTCTATGGCAGATTGCTGCTCACATCTGTAACGCAGGCTTTAGAATATTTAGGATCTCCAATGAGGACCACAACCAATACCTTCCGATTGGACAATATTGACCAACGTTTCCAACCTCTTAAAGGCCTTTTCCTTAAATTAACGAAATTCATTCGTGGTTCATAATCTCCTGCAGGCCTAGACGAGGCCTGCAGGAATGTTCCTGGTTTAAACCAGGGCGACTCACCATCGGACGATCACTCCAGACTCGGCGCGATAACAGTACCTTACGACCTATCAGATTCCTTGTAGTAACTTACCTCGTATAGTCCTGCTTGCAGAGTATCATCCCGCCCTTGGTGAAGCACGACGTGCCCAGATCGGCCAGCATGGCCGCGCAACACGAGCACTTGAGGCACCCGTTGTGCCAGTAGCGGTCCAACGCGTGCAAGAGGAAACGTTCTAGGATTTTCCCGCCGCAACCCGCGCATATTTTCACAGTGTTGTTGTTGTTGTTGTTGTTATTGTTGTTGTTGTTGTTGTTCGTTATCGAGGGGTTGTGGTGCTGATGGTGGGAACCGTCCGAGGGCGGACCGGCGCTCGTGTACGCCGGGTGCTGGTGGTGGGGGTGGGGGTCGTGCGGACCCGAGGGGTGGCCTAGAAATCGAAGAAGAAATCGGTAGAAACCTCCCAATGGAGAAGCCCAAATGGTTCAGTCGGTCAGATTAGGATAAGGAGTGTCTCGGTGATCTCGGTTCGTGGGTGTTCCCCTTACTCACCCATCGGTCCGATCCCGTGCCCGTTGGCCTGCATCATCCTCGCCTGGTGGGGGCCGGGCGGCTGCTGCGGCGGCCCCCCCTGGTGGTGGCCGCCCGGGTGGTAGCCGTTGTCTGGCGGCGAGGGCGGGTGCGGGGATGACGTCATCTCCGCCGGCCCCGCCCCGTACGGATGGTAGTGCGGATTCATGGAGGCGAGAGCGCTGGCTGCCAGCTTGACGGCGTTTGAGGCGCTCTCCGTAGCGCGCACGGTACACTTAAAGTCGGGAACGTGATTAGAGAGGAAGGGACCTGCACCCCCGAACGCCAGAGGGAGCGCTCTGTCCCCTCGGTCCGTCTGTTTACTTCGTCTCACGCCTCTAAAGGTGGTAGCGCCAGGGGGCGCTCCGGGAGGAATTCTGGAACAAATGGGTGTACAATTAGAATAATGCGCATGCACACGTTTTAAGGTCTAATTACAATGCAACAATTTAATGACTTCGTCCTAATGTCCCGATCAGGATCATCGGGATAAAAAATGGTTTAATATGATTCGTAGGCGCATTCGCCAATTCTTATAATAATTGGTACCGGATTTACTTTAAAATAAGATACTTTTCTAATCACTCTATCCCTATGCCATTCAAGCGCGTTATGTTAAACCATAATTTATTTCAGTTGGAATTCCTCCGTTCCACCTCCGCCCGCTCGCTGCCCCGAAATACTTTTCGGTGCCGAAGGAACTACCTGGCCGCCCGGTACGGTAAAACCCTCTGGAGGGTTCCTCCTTATAATTCGTGTAGATGGTAATAACGGAGTACATTTCGAGAAAAACACAAAAGCGGCGTGCTCGTCTGACGCCAGACGACCGAAAAAGAAAGTTAAAAAAACGCGACAGGCGGGGCCGGGGGAATTAATTGCCAGATAAGCGATCTGTTCTTCGAATTTTTACAAAAATACCGACTAGATGTTATCCTGTAATTATTCCACAAAATACTATGACGGGAGGGGAGGAGAGAGAAAAAGAGAAAGATAGTGATCTTGCGGTCGGTAGAGGGAGGGGGTGGATGTTAGGGACGCGCATGTCGTGATAGGCTTAAGGCACTTAAGGCATTACCAAATTGCAGGGTTAGATTTTTCGGTGACTAGTGCGTCAGAGCTGCCTTACAAACGGTCAATGTGCCATGATAAAATGCGTAGGTTCCCATCTCTTATTGAAGTGATGGTGGCGCCCATTCCTTCTTTAAAAAAGGGCGTGTTATTGGCTGAAAAGTTATAAGCATACCTTTTCTCAGCTTGCCTTGAACAACAACTTGGGAAACTTTAACAGGGAGACTTTGACCTGTTCTTATTCTCGTCTGACAAATTACTGTTTTCATTTTACTGTAAATAGATTGTTGAAGTGATTTTAAAAAAAAAAACTGTTTTTCACACTTTCGTTACTAATTGAAGCCATGCTAACCTACAAAAATTTGTTTCAAAAATTAAGAAACTTCCCCTACATCTATAAAAAAACAATAATTTAATTTCAAAAATAAATATTACAAGCATGTACGTACAGTATATGACGCTCTACCTATTTTCTACGTGACCATTGGTTAAAACGTTCAAAAATTTGCTGCTTCCCCATAAAACTCCCCACTCCAGGATAGTTATGACATGTCTAGAGACGGCGGAGGAGAAGGGGTTGGGGGGGGGGGAGGCGTCCTCCAGGAATATTCATCTTGATTATAACGGCGTTATCAAGTTGCCTTTTAGCCGAGAAGAGAGACGCCGTGAGCTTTTAATTGTTCATTATATGGTCCCGGAGTTACATTTTAATGAAGATTAATGTTATGTTTGATTAGTATCGTCTGGAGGCGAGGAGACGAAGAGAGAGAGAGAGAGACAGAGAGAAAGACAGGGGCGTACGTCCCTGTCTCGGGATGACCCCGCTTCCCCGCCTGTTAATTTTTTTCAGCTCACGTCCTCCTCGCTTCTAACTGATTTATTCAAATTGGACGCTTCGGAATAATCATATTTTTCTCCTTCTCCGTTTAGAGAAGATTTACGGCATTATTACATGTAATGGCTTCTCAGCGAAACATTCCATAATGATTCATAAGTGCCTGTCTATACAAGAACGCTATGGAGGTAATATGCAGTAAAATTGCCGGGAGATAACGCTAATTATTGCACGAAAAAATCACATTCACGCACTCCGCGAGACTTAATTGCGATATTAGATATTTCGCTATACAAAATTACCGAATACTCATTAACGGAAATTCTCAGCACAATCTAATTGTCTTTGTCTAGTACGTTATGAATTATATTTCATCTTTCTTATCGTTTACCTATGAACACTTGAGACTATCACACGTTTACCATTAGGTATCAACACTCGGATTAAGATTGTTGAAGATTTGAAGATTTTTGAAGAACAACCGCATATCTTCCTGCACATCTTCTTGCATATTTTCCATGCATACTTCCGAGTATTCTTCCTACTTATCTACTTAGTCTCAGTTGTTCGCGAATGACGTTTTCATACTCTAATTAAAGAATCATCCGATGTTACCTTCTGGGGAACTCATTAATCCTCTCCGGTTTCGAAATAACGAAACTTTGATCCGCTTGTATATTAGGCAGGTGTTTTTAATTTCGATAACCGCATCATCCCACGTTTCGATGTTTTTAACCAATTATTTCCTAATGATCTCAAAATAATTACGGCAATCTCCTCCATCTGGTCTAATTAGCTTCTAGAGAGAGAGAGAGCGAGAGCGAGAGAGAGAGAGGAGAGTATAATATGACGAAGTTCGTTAATTAGTTCGGTATTCTTCGGGAGGTGGATCCAATTTGGGAATTTAATTAAAGGAATCTAAACCAGCTTTCTTACGGGGAAAAAATTACTAGTCTCGTTTTGCGTTAAGGCTCGGGCGCATTGGCGTAGCGACGAGCGGGGGCGGGGGCCATTAGGTTAAAGAGTGGGAGGCGGTTTCACAAAGGGACCGCAACGCGTCTAAATTTTAATTAAAACGTTAATTGGCCGTAATCGCGACGGGAAAGGAACGATCCTATCGTACGATATCGGGGAATACAGGGAGGGAAAAAGTTGGCGGGAGTACGAGCCGACCTCGTTTGATATTACGAGTCGCCGAGGGTGAATTAGATGAAATTGGAATTATTTCTATACAACCTGTTTATCGGGATTTATTCGATTCATCAAAAATTCTATTCTATGTAACTTCATAAAACTTCTCTGTTTCATATCCATTTTGACAGGCTGCTTAAACAGACGAAGAAATTCGAGACAGCGTATGCAGGTCTGCGTTGATAATTTATTGGCAAATTCGCCTTTCGACAGCGACTCGACTTTTGCATCCTAAGGGGCATATTTCATGTAATTCGAATATTAGATTCATACGGCATGATCCGTGTTTGGCCCTGCTTCAAAATTTAATTACCCATACTAATCCAGTCTGCTACACTTCCTGCCTCGGGCATCGTCATAAATCGAGATAGAGTCGCCGATAAAGTTACAATTCACGGCTCATTTCGCACTTTTTTTCCCTCAAAATCCCTAATCCTCGCTAAATCATTGAAAATTAGATTCCATCCGTTCGAAGTTCGCTTGGACTCCTTAATCTGGTTTCATCTTGTGAACATGTGTACGTGTGCAAACCGAATTATAAAAATAAATCCCGTTCTTTCGCGTACGCCGGATCGGGAAAAAAGGGAATCGCAGGTCCTCGGCAGGACGTTAACTGAAAGTTATGGATCTTCAGGCCAATTACCGAGGTGGTGGTAATACTGTTAGGTTATGTGGTGTTTTGCTTTCGGGAACGCAGGGAAAAACATTATCCGATTAGGGCGTTGGTTGATGGAGGACCGACGTCGCGTGTTTCGATAATTCGCACCTTCTGTCTGACGCTTAGTACGTAATTCCGCCATTAAAACAATGCGTAATTTTATAAGAGCAAGCGATATACTCTAAACTTATAATTTTGAGGTTGGCAACACCATCAGACCTAAACTGAGGTTGTACATATTTTTCCAAAATAAAATGGAAAAGTTCCCATTAAAATAAGGAAATCCTACGATTTCATGGGATGTTTTACAACTTTAGTGAAACAGATTGAGACGATTTCATCGAATGAAGCCTAATTATAGAATGTATTATTAACTTTTATTACACGAGGTTACAGCATCTATAACACTGCATTTACTCGAGCTTATAAAAGAACTGCTGGATCAGTTTGTAAAAGAGTCATCTCCAGACGATCCGAAAAATTTCCCGGATTAACCCCAGCAATTCCAAAATTTTCCTGTTGCAGCTTTTCTGAATGCCCTAAAAAAAATCCTGGACCAATTGCTAAAAGGCGGCAAAAAATTCTTTCATACGACCTTAGAATCGTTATAAGTACAACCATTTTTAGGAAATTTGGTGGTCAAATTCCCTTGAAGTGGTAATTTCTCGTTTTTACTAAAATTCCAGCTGGCATATCCTTATGGAAATATTAGACTTTGTCCCCAGGACACCACGGACACATCCAGGACTAATTCAATTTCAAACGTTCCCCGTCATTCCCTGCGTCGATCCGGGAACACCCCGTATATCCCATCCCAGTTTAAAAACCAATTACTTCCCCCGATCCCTAACGAAATTACGGTTCCCTGTTCGGGAAAAAAATCGACTCCCCTTCACCCTCCCTCGATAGAATAATTACTCTCCACCCTTCGGTTCTACAATAATTCGTTACTACACACCCTCCCCCTTTCTCTCTCTCTCTCTCTCTCTCACCCTCTATCTCCTTTAGATCGTATGTGTGAGAGACTATATTGCTTATAATAAAATAACGTACAATTTATGGTATTTAATCGCAGGGACACATGGGGTATAGATTTGAAAATTTTAATAAAAAGTTGAGGGGAGAGTGTCATCCGAAACTATAAATTATCCGGTTAAATACAGGCAATTTTAGGATCGTTTACCGACGGAGGGGGGAGGAAAAGATTATTAAGAACGGTATTGCTTCGATGCAGTTTTGCTCGAGAGCGCATGTCCACGACTAATAATAATCCGTGAATTCTTCTCGCTTTGTTGTCTTACTTTTTTTGTGTCGAAGGTGAGAACAACCTTGTCTGATTAATACGACGGAACGGGAAAATATTTTACAATTATTTTATACCGAGCGTTAATTGAGATACTTCGACATGGCCGCGCCTTTGTTCGGATTCCGTGGCGATGGAGTCATTCGATCTGAAAACGAAAAAGGAAAGCGTTGGCCGAAGAAAGAGAGGGGGGATATTTTGGATTTTTTTTCCAATTCCAGGTGTCCTGGGGCTCGTGGGGAGTGTAAAACAGCCCAAGACAGAATCCTTGGTTCTGTGATGCAACAACCTTATGGAAAGATTGCTGATGTTTTAGGACAGTCCCTGGAAAAATCGTGAAAAATTTCCGGGAACTAGATGAACCAATATTCTGCCGCGTTAATTCCTAGATATTAACTTTCGGGAAGTTTCCCGGGACAACTGAAAACGAAAAACGTCGGTCGAAGAGTCAGAAAGAGAAAGAGAGGAGAGGGGGATATTTTGGATTTTTCTTAGTTCCAAAAGGTTTCCTGAAGCTTGTGGAAAATGCAATACAGTCCTGGAGAAAATTTTTGGTTCGGTAACGAAACGACCTTTAGGAATTTTGCTGACATTTCCTTGACGTTTTAGAACGGTTTCTGGAAAAATCGTGAGAAATCCTGAGGATTACTGGGCATTTTTTCCATTTTCACTGCTTGTGAAGCGTTTCTTGAAATATTGCCCGGTTAAACACTCGAGAATCTTAGGGAATTTTCTTTAAATTTCCATAAACTTTCCCTGACCTCCAGAAAAGTGCGAAACACTCCCGAACCGCGTTACGAAAGGATTACCGAATTACTAAATGTTTAAGATCGCCCCTCCAATTTACGAAAGCTCTTACGAAACTTATCGAAATCACCTTGATCCTCGTTAACGAACCGAAAAAAAAAGAACGCGATAGTAAGAGAGAGAAAAAGAAGAAAAAGTCTCGTGTAAACGAACCGTTATCGACGCCGGTCAATCCATCAACATTATTATCGTTTTTATTATTGTTCGCTTCTATTATCATGTCCGAATAAAATTACTATTCATCATTACCTTCGCGATCATTTATCACGCACCTCGATAGTCCCGCGGGGTCCTCGAATGAATGAACGAACCTCGTCGGGAGGAGAAGGGAACCGTCCCGCGGAGGAATTAAATTCGAAACGGGTGAAAAGTCGTAAAGTAAATTTTTTCCCTTTCGAATTTTTCTAATTCGTCGTCGGGACATAAACAAGACGTAAGATTTTACGGGCAGATTTACGAGTCGAGATAACGAAATATTTCCCGTTCCTTTTCGGGACGAATCGGTTTAAATCAATTTGTTTTATGGGCGCGATACCTGGTCATTTCCTTAATTAGATTCGATTGATCGCTTTTGCCTTTTCGACTGGAAAATTGGCGAGCGTTACCGGCGGGGGAATCACCCGCGGACCTCTTTAAAATTTAATTTCGTCTCGTTTAAAACTTGTGGAAGAAACGTTATTTTGAAACTTACAAAAGTTTTCAAAAATATACCATCTAGGTATATTTGCCTGGTATATATAGGCCTGGAACCAGGACTCTTTCAAAAAAGGACCCTAAGGTGCATAATTATCATTCTGGGAAGTCTAATGGTAAAGCATACGTAAAATTGTACTCCTCCTAACAAGGATACTGTATTGTTTTTCCAAGTCCAAAGGATTGAGAAGCTTGGCAGGAAATAAAATGTTCAAGGGATCTCAAAAAATTCAAAATGGTTTCAGTTAATTTAAAAGTGCTCAGAGGTGCAGACTTTCAGTCAAAGTCATCAGAAAAACTCCAAACCAGTCACGTGAGTTTCAGGAGGTAAAACTTTTCAGGGCACTGCAAATGTGATTTTAAGAACTTACACCCTTCAATTATACTTTACTCTAAGGGTTTCTGGTGTTTAGAGTTTAATGAAACGGTATGTTCAAGGAAGGCTCAAAAGTTTTGCAGATCTTCACATCCAAGTTAATGGAAACTCAAGGGAGTTTCTAACGTGTTTTTAAGGCTAAAACTTTCAGGAGCTTCAAAACAGGCAGTCATTTTAAGGACCTACGTAAACTCCAAAAACAGTTTTTTTGAGTAGCTTTTAAATATGCTTTAATGCTGCCCGGGTTAGGTAGTTTCTATCGATTACACGACCGACAATTAAGAATTGCGCCCTTTCAGATCTCGACCGGCAGATAAGGCGAGTGCGATAGCGATCGTAATGGCACTTTTCCCCGTAAGTCTCTTATCGCCCTCCCGACGTTATTAACGACTAATAATTGCCGGGTTTCGATTTCAACGAGCGACAGATACCCGTTTTTATATTCGTTCCGTTAATCCCCCCGCGGTCCGTCGGAATCCGCCATCTCCTCGTCCAGGTAGAAGGGAACAGGTAAAATTTTTAAATTCTCGCCGGCTTTTGGGACCTTCTCTCTCGTAAAGCTCGGTATTAATCTAATATCGACTCCGGGTTGGAATTTTTGAGGAAAAGTCCCTCGTCCCGAGTTATACGACCGTCTCCTCTCAGTCTCTCCCTCGTTCTATAATCGAGTCCAGCCCCACAGGTGGCAACAAATTAAATTAAGCCCTAATATATACCTATAAAAGTTGTATGGCGCAGTTATAAAATTGGGAGAGATTGTGATGGCCGGTTGTAAATCAACGTTTTACTAGCGGGTATATATATAGTATACGCTTGCTGTGTAATATACGTGTTGTGTTCCCCTCCCTGGGAAAAGTGAGGATATAAATTTTAACAGTTGAGGAGGTTTAAAATAAGGGTGTCTCGGGCATTGTCCTTCCTCCTCCCTTCTTCGAGATCGAATTGACGAATTCCATATTTAACATCTTCGGGTTGCAGATGAGTCAACCCTAAATAAAGGGTTGTGGTAATTTAACCATTTTTGAGTTTTTCTATGCTTGTTTCCTTAATTTACCAGAGATTTGAAAAAGTATTTATTTGCAATTTCCCTAAAAGCTTTCAGTGCTTTTAATATGGCAACCAAACTTCAGGTTTATGAAAATCGCTGAAGTTCTGATAGCATCTGATAGAATATTCCTAAGCTGCTCAGGACCATTCCTGTAAGCTTAAAAAGTTAAGCAAATATTTTTTCTCCCAACTGAAACTGTCTTAAACTGACCTGTTGGGTAAGGTTTCTTAAGACTAATGAAAGCCATCTCTCCAGGGCATTCTTAAAGCTCAGGCTTTTCTAATTTTCTTCCACCTGAGGCTTTTTGACTAAGCTACATGAGGCTTCATTGAACTGACCAGTCGTAAGGTTTTTCTTGGAACCACCTTTCACGAAAACCCTTTTCCATTTCGGGTACTGTCAGGTTTCCTTGGGCGCCACCTTCTAGCAAGACTCGTCTTCTTAAGTAAACCACCTAGGGCTATTATGGACTGGCAGGTTGCCGAGGTTTCTCAAGCTGCTTGTTCGAAATCCCTTGAAGGTTTTTACCTACTTTTCTCCCACGTGGAGCTTTTTGAGTAAACGGCCTGAGGCTTCATTGAACCGACCAGTAGTGGGGGTTTCTCAGGTTGCTCGAAGCCACCTTTCAGGAAAACCCTTTTCCATCTTTCCTACGTGGAGTTTTTTGAGTATGCTTACGTGAAGATGGGCACCACCTTGTAGAGAACTCGCTTGGTATGTATTTTTCCCTAATGGAAGGTTTTTTGAATAACCTGTCCGGTTGCCAAGGTTTCTTAAGCTGCTCAAGCTCAATGGAGCTTTTGGTGTAAACAACTTGGGGCGGTATTGGAGGTTTGCTTGGGATTTATTTTATACCAATCGGAGGTTCCGTTCTCGGATTCGGTGTTTACGACGTTGCTTTCAACGTTAAATTTCTCGCGATGCTAATGAGAGGAGCAGCGGGGGGGTTTCGTAAGTGGATCTTTAATAAATTTCTCTCGCGAGGCCATAAATAAAATTTGACCATTCAATATTTAGAAAGTCCAACCTACTTACATGATGGCACGGACGATGATAATCCATTAGCGTCGATCGGAGAGGTACGAAAATACGAAGAAGGGGCAACATCAACAACAACAACAACAGTCGTCGACGAAGGGAGCGATTCGAACAGCCAGACGCGCACCTTTACGATTTATAAGGAAAACAACACCGACGACGGGGGTACGACATGTCACCCTTGCGTGGAACCACCGGATAAGGAAAGATCTGCCAAGAGCGTCGAACGCACTTCCAGAGAGACGCCACACGGTGACACGCACGCACATACACACACATACACGCGTACCGCGCCGATCAACAATCGGATCAGACTGATCGGTTCCGCGAAGGGGAGCTTTTGGGCTTTTTCTCTCTCGCGTTCGTTCCGTGGACGTCACGTGACGCGCGCGCACACGCACATGCACACAGCATACACATACACACGCACACGACGCGGATCCCTCCTGAAAACCGTCTGCGCGTCTCTCTTTTCGACCGGACTGGAGACGGTCGAACACTGAAAGGCCCCCGGCTCGGTTTCCACGCTCTCTGAATTCAGTTTCAGACTCGGACGCGTTTCTGGGGGGCAGAGGCGCGCGCGGGAACAGCGGCGGCTCGTGCCCCCCGCCGATCCCATATGGCGAGGCTGGGAAAAGTAGGATTTAAAACGAAACATATTTCAGATATTTCGACAAAATCCGGTCAAAGGAATAGGTAGTTAACGCACCTGTATCGGATATTCCGTTACAGTTTAGTCATTTGTAAATTTTAGCCTTATACGCGTGGGCTACGTCCGTGCATTCTATTTACGGGTTGGTCGTGACGTTACGTTCCTTGAGGCCTGTCAGTGTGTCGTAACTTTCAGCCTCTTTCTTTTCCGTTCAAAACATGACACTGTGAGAGTCCTTGATTGCCGAAGGATCCTTCTCCGTAGCGTATAGTGTGGGTCCCGAGGGAATATGGTGTGAAAAAGTATAAGGAAACGCGGGAAATGATGCGAGACATCATTTTCCACGTTTTTCGCTCGACCAGCGGTGCTTTTGTGGGAGTTTTGCAACCTCTTAAGGAAAATCTCATTTTCAAACGACTTCAAGATCCAAAAATATTCACATTTTTGGAAATTTTATCATTTTATCTCGTGTGTTGCTAAACGTGGGATATTTTTCGCAGCTCTCGAAAACTTTTCCCTCCATTACCAAAAATTAATTAATAATAACCCCCCAAACCGCGCGCCTCTCTTCGTTTTTCGATTTTAAATATTTATCACATCCGATGGCCCTTCGTATCCTCTCTTGTCTCGCGCGGCGGGAGGAAAAAACTTAATAGCCTTATCTCGCGGAAAACTTAATGAAAATATCCTGAAAGCTCCCGGTAAAAACCCGGGATCTTTTAAGTAGTCGTATATTAATTACTATTTGATGGAACTTTTCCCGAGTACTTAGCCGGCATTCATAAATGAGCGGTTATAATCCTAATAATGCTTTTTTATTGGTTTCAGGTGATCGTACGGGCGCCGTCTCTCGTAAGGTAAGAAAGGAATTTTATTTAAATATAAGTTTTAAGACTGTACGGAAACTTTACCGGTTTCGGACTGAAAGTCCTTTTTCGTCGAGTTTTCTAACCAATGGGTACTCTTAAATTTTTGCATACGTTTGTCGTGATCTAGCCTCCAAAACATTGTGCATATGTGACTGTCGAAACTCGTCCAATCCAAGACGTACGTACCTTGCACCAAACTATACAGTGTTTCGGCGCCCTTAAGCTCCAAAATTTGAAGTCGTCTTTGAGGCTTTGTAGATTCGATTTACGATTCATTTTTGGATCTTAAGGGTTGGCCACCCCTCGGCGACCCGCTTTTCCATGAAAGCCGAGATAATAATCGCCCCGTACGTATGCAACAATCCGGCAATTAGCGGCGCAGTCGGAATTAAGGACTTTTGTTAAGGGAATAAGGGAGAGGAAAAAGGAAAACATTAAAGTCCAATTAGAGTCGATTTCGGAGCAACAGCTGAAGTACACTTTTTGTGTGCGAGCGTGTGTAGGGACGTACGGATTGAAAAATGCGCTCGTTGATGAGAGTCCTCTAATTGGACGCATTCAATGTGATTTATTATTGCGGATTGTGCAGATATTTTCGCATCGGGGATGGGAGGTTCGCAAGAGCGTTTCAATAATCGAAATTTAGGACATATAATGGCTTTAGGAGGTAAACTGAGACAATGATTAATCATCTCCCACCTATAGTAAATTAGTTTCTTACTCTACGACACAAATTTTACTTAGAAATAAGTAAGATTTAAGTATTACGTACGCAGTATCCTCCTTGAGCGCCTGCATCGTGTTTTTCCCTCTACACCTCCACGAATAAAACGTTCGCTCTATGCATATAAATATACACTTAAGCGTCTTCATGATCTACAACCTAATGACACTTGTTGTGATCTGATTGGGTTTTATAAATATTTATGAATATAAGAAGTGCTACGGTTAATAAATTTACGTTCGTTTTCCTGTTATGATTAATGCACAGTTTACCGTTTACGGTCAGGGCAGGAAACATTAACATGGTTGGTCAAATTTGATTTTTGATTGGTTTAAAAAGTAACTTGGTCAAAAAAGTTACTTGATAATTTAAAAAAAATTAGTAATTTTTTAGCACTAATTTTATTGTGCGTTAATATCTGGTGAAATGAATTGAAACCTAAGTGATATAAATTTGTATAAAATAAATTAACAGTAAAATTAATCAATCTAGAGATGATTACAAGGCTTCATTTTACTATTCAACAAAAAAAGATTTTAATTATTATAGAAATAAAGGCATTGAGACAAAATTAAAACTACCTTGGAATCCACTAATCAAACCCTTTTATTCCGAAGATAGTAATGGGCTACTTTTAGGATCATTTCTGTTGACATTTCAGGTTTCAAAAAATTCAAATTCAGACAATTTTCCAAACACGCGGCCAATTTAATCGGGACGTCCATTAACCGCCCGCGGGACGAGGTGGGGGGGGGGGGACGTATTAGCGAACTATGCACCGAAATTGGATTTCCCTCCCGGGCCCTTAATAGGCATAGAGAGGCACAAAGATAAAAATTCAATTAAAAATTTAATCAACGGAATTATAGGTCCGGCGAAGGAACGGGCGGAGAGCGGGCGGCAGTAATTGTTCAGAAAAATCAGTGGAAATAATTAAACCCCGTCTAATGCCGCGGAACCAAACTAAAAATCTATTTAGCGGAATCGGCATTTCAAATGAGCCGAAAGTGGCGTAACAAGGCGGACATGTAATTCCCCCGTATTATGCGCGGTTTTATTCCTCCGAGCGAAAGGAGCCGGAGGGAAAAAAGAGGAGAACTTATACACCGGCTACATTATACTGTAACAACTCTAATTTGCCGACCTACAATTGTTCCGGAATTCCAGACGAATTAAATTCGGAATTTTAAAACCGGCCACGTTTTATTTTACAGGCGGCTCCTCTGCTTCTTTCTTATGGCTTTAATTTTGCACCGAGTTGTTTTCATATCTGCCATCGCTCCCTCGAACACCCCCGCCCTGATGAAATTCTAACAAGGCGCAGATTAAAACGGATTAAGTTTTTGATAGCTCCGAACTCGAACCTCGAAACTATTGCACAACGTTTATAAACTTGCGTACCACTTTTTCTCTTTTTGTTTGTAACGCCCTGTATACCAAACGCGGATTTCCTCAGAAACACAATACGAATCGAGCTATGCTATAGTGTTGATTGATTCTAATTTGCCTCTAATGAGTTAACTGCCTTTCCAAATTTATTAGATTTTCTTTCTAGTTTCAATCTATTTGTAGACAAACAAAACTACAACTGAGAAACAAGCTTTGACAGGTTGCTTAAACAGAGAGGAACAATGTTCCTAATGGCGAGAGATATTTTCGTCCTTGTTCGATAATTTTCTGGCAACTTCGTCTTCTGAAAACGACTTGATTAATAACTCAGAAAAATATAATTGAAATCTTCGAAAAGGGAAGGGTAAAACCAAGCGAACGCGAACAACGAACACTCCCACTCTTCACCTACTCTATCCTAGGGAGAGGGAGAAGGTGCGTGTGCATACATGTGTGCGGTATGGCTGCGCCTTCGGTATAAACATCTTATATACCGAACCTCTATATACAGAGGCTTTAGAACTTTGCTGCGATGTTGTTGAAGATAGGAAATCAGAGTCAAACTGATTAGTTAAATTAATTTGTGAAAGATTTGGTGGACAATCTTAGGAATAAGTGAATGATTAACAATACGTGATACACAGAGTGTTACTCTTCGAAATATGCATTTGTTAAGGGTAGAAGGCTCAGTTTTCGGAAAATGCATAATCCGACCGATCGACGGGGATCCGGTAAAAGGCACGCACCTCACGTGCAATCCTCGCGTCACGCACCACGAATAAGACGTATTACCCCGCTCACGTACAAACACACAAACCACGCCGACTAATTAGGCACGTCCCATGGATTGTTTATTGGCATAACGTATATGTATCGACGACTTTGTACGGGGAATACCGATGATCACCGCCGATCGAGCAGCGTCAAAAACTCCACATTTCAAAGGGGCAGATCTCCACGTCTCCATCGGGGAAAATATGAAACAGTCTTCTCTTACCTCCCTCCTTCCCTTTTTCTCTTTTAAGTGTGCCCGGTCGAGAACACAACTCGAGATAAGATTAACGTCAGTCCGGGGGGACGAGGGCGGAAAACATCAAAGTGCCCCTCCCCGGAGGCGCTTTTTTCGGCCCTCCTCTCACCCCACGAGATATTAACCCCATCGCTTTGATCTCCGGGCCGAGGACCGCGTCTCGGTACATTACCGATGCAAATGCGATGGGGACTCACCTTTAATAGGAAGATCGCCTCAAGCTAACTCGATTAGTCCTGCGGTGTTCTTTTCTACACTCTGAATTTTGAACCATTCTTAAGGAAATAACGAGATTCACGTGGTTATGTCATGATTTATTCTCTAACAAGATGGTCGTGACCTCCCTCGTCATGGGCTATGCCATCCCGACGAAGCTAATAGGCAGAAATCTAGCGTCGGTGGTTACCGTTTCCTGCAGTTCGGATACGTCCTCCTGATTTGTCCTCTTGTAAGCATTAAACCGTTCTTCTTCTCTCACATCTTATGTATCCCTAGAGTTTTGTGGAGAAAAGGGTTTCATGTTAAATAGGTTTACGGACTGTCCAGTTTTATGTGAAATATTCATTAATGACGTGTGAAATCCCCGTGCAGCGTAATAAAATCTGCCGTTGCGAATTAAAAACGGAAATATTAGCAAAAAAGGGACGTTAATACGTCCCTTTTCCGTCTCTGTCCGTTGCCGTGAATCCAAAAAGTTGCACGAATGGCCCCCGTGTTATCTGCGAAGGAGACAGGACGCGAGTGGAAAGGAGTGAGAGAGAGGCAAAGAGCATTAAAACCCCAAGAGACAAATTAAACTTCAGCTACAAGAAAATCAATTAAGACAGTAATTAATTCGTCGTAAACGCTCATACAAAAACTAATTTCATTGCAGAGCACAAAACACAATTAAATGTTTTGTTTTTACAAATAAAAATCCATCCTCGAAGAGGGTTTCCTCTCTGTAATTGATTCTGTTCTAGTTTTCCTTCACCTTTTTTAATTTTATTTTCGCCTGGCGATCATATAATTTAACGCCACTCAGAAAATTTATCCGGACAGGGCCGTACCGAGAAATTTCACAAGCGATATAATCAATTAGAGACTCGGCAGGTAATAACTTATGCTTACATAAAATGTAGCTATTTTGCTGAATTTTTTTAAAGATAAATAAATCGAATGGTCCTTAGTATAATCGTTTTAGGACATAATATTATATGTTAGTTAAGATTAGTTAGGAAATAATTCAATTCTCCTTGATTCTCCAATCATTTCAATCGAAATTAATCGTTATATATCAATAATAATTATGATTTCAATCAATTCTGGTTTCCTCAGTTATGACTATCCACAACTATCCTGATGACGTAATGCCTTACACAATAGATCTGCAGCAATCCCTTAGCTCATTGCAATTCACTAGAAGTCCCGTTTGTTAGGTAACAATTAATGCAGGCGTAACAATTTGCTTGCTGAATATGACGCTTCCGTCGTAGCTCAACTACGTGAAACTAGTAAGATTCCTTGTTAAATACTTCCCCTTATCGCCCCGTAAACGTTTCGTTAATTTCAATTAGCGACGAACTGGAAAAAAGCAATAGAAATTAATCGCAATAATAATGGGTTTATTATAATCGATGGTATGGCCTAGATAGGCCGTGCCCACACACAAAAACCAATTAATCTTATTAGAGCGAGAGACGAGAAAGGGAGAGAGAGAGAGGAAGAGCGAGTGAAGCAATGGTAATAATTTTCCTGAGATATCAGATTTTTAATTAGCTGTCAAATATACCAAATTGCATTTGACGCTTAATTATGCTTACAAATCGATAGCCAGGGGCGGGGAAGCAATTCCTTAATTGAAGAGGAGAGAAACTGGGAAGGTGGTGGGGGGGAGTTTCGCGTTTCTCCGGATTTTCTAAACACTCCGATGATTAAAACCGCCCTATTATATACACGTATATCTTTTGATAAAAAACAATAAAGTAATTAAACATTCCACGGGATATTTTTTCGCATCAGCGACGCGCGCGTCGAGCAGGTGGGGCGGTAGCAATCAACATGGAAATGTATATTGTGTTGCTTTAATTGAGATATTTAAATTTTAAATATGGTTTGATTACTTCTTTTGTTTTCGTTTATTCATTATTTAGCGGGAGTTGAATCCGGCGTCGGGGCGCTCTCAGATGAATTATTTGCCCGTGTGCAGGTAATGGAAGAGGGGGGGAGGGTGGCGGGTTTAAGGGGCGACGGGGAGGGCCTCGATAGTGGATGAGATAAACATTGTGTTAATTAGTATCGAGTTTCTCTCGCGCGCGCTAAGAACCGAGCAAATTGGAAAAGATGGTGGAGGAGACGGGAGAGAGAGAGACAGACAGTCAATGAGATAGAGGGAGAGGGAGAGGTCCCGAAGGTGCTCGGTCGCCATGATTTATGTGATGGGTTAATTAATTTTTATAATTTGTGAGGCCCGAGGATCTGTCAACGTTAGACTTTTCGAGCGCTCGTAGATAGTTCAACGAGGGGTTTCTAAAAACCGATCGAGTGGTTCTCACCAAATAAAATTTTAGGCGACACCATAAACCCTATGAGGGCGAGCAGAAGTGACAAGTTTTAGTAACAAAATTATAGGTATTTAATATATTAGTTCAGATATAATATTTGATTAGTATATGTACAGAGTATGGGTCAATCAATAAGTGATTGTATGGCGACATGACACTTCTAGCAATGACACAATTTCAATAATTCATACAAAGGATATCTGAACTTCAGTTTTATTGATACTGCACAAAATGGGTTACTGGAGTGTACTTCAGGTATTCATAAAATTTCAGCTCTCTAATTAGAGGAGTTTCGGAATTTTGGCTCATTATGCGGCAACGTGACGCATTTATTGCAATTTCCACCAATCCCAGATTTTGAATTTTTTTAAAAAATAAGTGAAACTCCAATTTTGTTGAAACTTCATTCGATGAATAAAAATAATGTACTTGAAAAGTTAATGGAGTTTCAACCTTCTAACTTAGAGAGTTTTGGAGTTGCTGGTAATTATGTGGCAACTTGACACAGTACTTGCGATATTCATCACTCACTTGCCTAATTTTTTCTGGAGAAAAAATATCTCGATTTAAATTTAATTGAAACTTCGCATAATGGAATACACTTCAGGAGTTGCATAAGTTTCAGTCCTCTAAATCAAAGAGTTTCGGAGTTGTGACTCATTATGTGATAAAGTGAAGAATTTTTTGCAATTCGCAGCAATGACAGATTTCAAAAATTATTTGTGACAGCAGAATCGGCCTTTGATTGTCATCAGCTCATTTTGGACATAAGCTCAATGTGCCAAAAAATTTTAGTTCAAGAGAGAACAAAAATAACGCAATGTAATCATAATTTCTTTTATCTTTCGTCTATTTTAAAAGTAGTTGTGGCATTAATCTAACACAGTGACGATAGTAGGGAATAAAGGCATCCATTTGGTTTCTATTGCTTTGCGTCTTAAACGTCAGTCGAATATGTCCGAGGACAGAAATTTAATTTCGTGTAAAGGAAGTGCCAAGACGGAATCTCCTTTCTTCTTGTTATTATTTTTCTTTTGTTCACGCAATTGTTCAAAAACGAATTTTTCTTTTTCGATTTCTCTCTCATACTCCATACGCTGTATGTATGTGTGTGTATCCTTCGACTTTCTCCATGTACCAATTTCCCATCGGTCAGGCCGTGTACGCTACACCTGGTCGTGTTCAATCTGCATCCCTGTCATCATCAATCTCAATTTCTTCCCCGTAATTATCGGGCGTTATTATTTCTCATTCCTTCATCGAATACACATCAATTATCTTCATTAAATCGAAGGAGTCGTGAATATTAAATTAACGGCACAAAGCGGGCAGAAGGAAAACCCGCGAGGAGAGTCGATCTCAAAACATAATTCAGCTAACGAAAATAATAACGTTAAAAGAAACGAAGGAAAAAAAAAAGATTAATTCGCGGCTGTGTCGGAGTAAATAGGCTATAATCTTAATTAAAAAGTAAATGAGTTTTTAGCATCTCGCGATATTCGCGGTCCTTATTTATTTTGCGTGCGAGAGGTTTAATTAGTAATCGCGTTTTAAGGTGACGCAGGGGCAGGGCGGTGCGCAACGAGGGGAATTTTCTAATTAGCTAGAAATCACCGCCGACAAATTTTTTTACCGTCGCCCAGTTAACCTGCTTAATTATGGTAACAATTTTCAAAATTGGGCAAGTTTTGTGTTACCCAATTAAGATTGTTAATTAATTAATTCCAGATCTGCTCATTGTTAGAGCCCATGCCTAAAAAAATCGCGCGTTTCGCCTTGTGTTCAAGAGGAAATTTTCTTAAACGTAAATTGAAAATATTCCCTTTTTGCCTCGCCTTAACTTTCAATGAGACATATACTCGTCAACTATATAGATATAACCATACACACACCTGCGTTCTTTTCTTTTCTTACCTCGACTGGTTGTTCAGGCAATTATTCCGATCCCGTTATCCGAATGACCCTCTGACACGGGTTAACTGAGATTAAAAATGTTTCTCGGAAAGTTCACGGAAACGCGGAAGATGGATAAAGAGAACGAGAGAGAGAGAGAGATTTTTCTGAAATTCCTACGAGCGAAAATCGCTAGGTACTCTTTTGGGTGGTCATACGATGTTTTGAATTATTTTTGAGGTGCTGATTGTGAAATGGAATGATTGTAATTGTTAATTATGCTTTCATTGGTAACGTACTCTTTAAAATGTAGAATTTATAGAGTAGCAATTTTATTTTAAGGTCATTTTCATTGCAAAGACCAAACGGGTCCTAGCGTGGAGCCTTGAGGCACACCATACCCTATCGTTCTAGCTGACCATCATTTACTTGTTGCAATCTAGTCTGGAAAAATATTGAAGACGATTTTTTGGTACGATCATCAAGCACTTCATGCCGTTGTTCAAATCCGAGACGATCTAGTTAATTACCCTGATCAATTTAATTACCCAGTAAAAATCTACCCATTGCAATCGCAACAGGCATGTAATTTCTTATTCACTAAAGGTTCTCTCGGTTCAGAAATCTCCAAAACACGTCACAAATGAACCTTTTCGGGTTTCGACCTGGACGAGAACAATCTCCGTCACTGCACCCGAACTGGTCCAGGTACCTCGAAATTGAATGAACCGTCTTAGGGGATGAAAAGGCCCATTACCGATTTTTTCGAAAGGGATTGTGTAAGGGGGCTTCTAGGAAGGGTGACAGGTACGAGACTCGCACATCTGTCCGAAAATTAAAATTAATACAGCGATGCACGTGTACAGCAGGCAAGGCCTTAATTAACTCGTATTGAAAATTAGCGCAGAAGAATAATATGGGTAGAAGAAACAAATATATGGAGACCTTAAAAGGCCTTGAGGTGTACGGATCTTCCAGTTATTTTGAAAACTATTCCCACGTCCCCTCCGCACATGGTCAGAAACGGTAAAAATGCCACCCCCAAGAATGCACCCATGTTTCTCAGGCTCATCAGAAACAAATCTGACAGTCCCATTTAATACGTTTACTCGTCTAATTGGCCGCATGCTGCGCCTTTTTGTGGGGAATTTTTAATAAGGGTTCCCATTCTTCGGGGGAAAAAAGAGACCCACTAGGCAGGCAGACAGACGATAATCTAATATCGAACACGCATCACTTTAGACAAGCCGACATCTCCTCCTCCTCCTCCTCCTCCTCTCCTCGGACCTCATTGAGGTGTGAATTTCGGATTTAGTCCATCAAACACGCTGATAATTTTGAGCAAATAAATGAGACGAAAACTGGTATTCTCCTGGGGCGCGCGGTTGCCGAGAGCCGCCGAAAATCCACGTTCCCGCCTCCGATTCGCTCTCGCTCGCCCTAGATCCCCGACGAACTGGAACCTCTACCGGCAACGTCGCCGCGAGGGAAGAAAGAACGAAACGAGAGGAGAAGAAGAATCGTCTTCGGAGCAGAAAGCAAAACCGGTTGGAGGTCGAAGGCACAATGGTCACGTGGGAGTGGGACACCATCATCGTGTCGGCCCAAGACTTACAACTCGGCAAGGACATCGTTAGTTCGACAAGCGCTAATAAAAGTAAATATGGCGTTAACGTCCAAATACATACAACGATTTTCCGATTTCTGGAAAGATTTTTCTAGAGTCACTGAATACAGAAACTTTCTATTTGATAGTTTTCAATTTTCTAGAAACGTTCAGTGAATTTGGTACTTTTTCTGATTTCTGAAGAGATTTTTCTGAAGTCATCGAGTACAGAATAGATCAATTTGGCAATTTTGAAGCTGATGGAAATCTTTCGAACCTTTTCCAATTTCTGTATAAGCTTTTTTGGATTGGAATATCCTGAAGTTGCTGGAAATCCCGAAGATCCTCGATACTTCTATTTGAACCTTTCCAGCTCTCTTTTTCCTCCCTTCCACTACATCCGTCGCTGTGTTTCTGTTTCCCTATCGCACGTACATTCGCTGGAGTGGAACAGGTGGCCGTATTGGGAAACAGCAGGAGGAGGCGCAGTTTCTTATCCGAAGAACACTCTATTTACCGTCGAGGGGATTAGCCGAAAACGGCCATTAACACTCCGAGCGGATCGATCCGCGCCCCCTTCAAGGGAACTCTACACGTACTGGATTCTTGGCTTGACTGCCCACGCTTTGCGATCGTTAAAAGTCGCCTTAACGCCGTGTTAATTTGCCTAACGAACTTGTCCGGGATGTACTTATGAAAGAAGACTCGACGACTTGTTAGCAATTAATGAAACGACGATTACAAACACGTGTGGGAGAAAGGGAGGGAGGTTTACTTAAGAATAAGAAAAAGAGTGGACGGGGGCGAAAGGCTCATCTCGAGTGAGCATAGCTACTTGGAACAGAGTGTTTGGTGTTAATTTCAACTAGGGAAGTCCATAGAGAACCTGTGAAGTTGATTACTAGACACTAACACTTTCACACATTTCCAACTTTTTGGGTATAATCGTGGCGTTTTCGAATCGCGAAGTTGGCAATAAGTCATCGAATAAGGACGAAAATATCTCTTACTCGCCTTAACTAGTGGGACAAGACCTCTTTGACCGCTAGATACGCTGTCTCGAATTTCTTTCCTCTCTGTTTAAGCAGCCTGTCAAAGTGGATATCAAAGAGATTTTGAATGGAATTTTTGATGAATCGAACAAATCCTGTTGAACACTTTCTCGTTTTCGAAAAATTTTCATCTTTACATTTAATTAACATAAAACGTATTC
The DNA here is from genome assembly GCA_963576515.1 of Cryptocephalus primarius. Classification (NCBI taxonomy): domain Eukaryota; kingdom Metazoa; phylum Arthropoda; class Insecta; order Coleoptera; family Chrysomelidae; genus Cryptocephalus; species Cryptocephalus primarius. The sequence goes on along the minus strand of OY754949.1, from coordinate 713,198 downwards.
ATTCGTTCATACATAAAGTTTAATTGGTAATTATTATTAAAAATGTAATAATCTCCAGTAAATAAGGAGAACGTATAACCTCGTTATAATCTATATATATAATTTTGTCAAAAACTAGACATGTCGTTACTTCTCTCCTTGTGCCCGAAGTATGGTCGGTTTACTTCAAGCTTGCATAGCAAGACTTGCATAGGAATATGCAAGGAACAACAAAAATGTAACAATGGCGAATGTAACAACGATAAGACACGCTGTTACGGCGTCACGACATGAGGAAATGAAACTAAAACTGCGCCATTCGTGCCGGATAATCCCATTGATAGTCGACGTGGTAGAGGGAAAAAGAGTGAGTGCAAGTTTGCGGAAAAATCCACGGATTGCTGGAAAACATTTTTAAAGCGTCGGTATGTCATACAATTTTGCGAAAAATTCAATGAGAATGTGAATGGAGAGGAAGGGGAAGCTATATGAAATCTTTCCTAACTGCTCTGTTTTATTGGAAAATTAAATGGTAGATGGTGGGAAAATTAATAAAATTTTCAATTGTTCCCAATAACGACATTTTTCCCTTTGCATCCCTTCATACAAATTGATTCACCTTCAAGAAATTTCCAAAAGTTCTCCATGAAAAGTTCAAAGTGTTCCAAAACTTCTCAATTGATGCACACCCTTGAATGCTTCAAGCAACGTCAAAATACCTTGAAATTTTGACTTTTGATTTGACTTGAACATGAAGGGCTGAAGGGTTTCATATGTTTCCTGATAGTTTTAAAGCTTCAAAGGCTTCCTGTTTTGTTTCTAAACAATGCAGGCTTCTTGAAAGTTCCAAAAACTTTTTAAATTATTCCTGCGAGGAGGAGGTGTCCTCCTGGATTCGTTCAAATAGTCGACATCCTGAAAACCCCGTAGAATTTAAGAGGGCTCGGAAAAGCTACGTTAATTCGCCGCCGTTTGCGTCTCGTGATGGTAATCAGAAAGTTATAAGTCGTAATAATAGGGATAATTCGTTAAGGCTGGCACCAATTTGTCTCCCTAAATAACGATAAATTTTCATTAAAGCCATCCTACCCCTTTCCCCTGTCGCTCGCTCGCTCGAATATCCCGAAATCCACGTGAATACAAATGTTATATGTAAATCGGCCCCTAAACAGAACACGAAACAATAATTCATTCTCGAGAAAGATACAGGCGAAATATAAAGGCGAAGGAGGTACGAGGAGATAACAGAGCTGGAATGTGTAAAATATAGCGATAAGGTTAAGGGGAGAGAGAGAATTAGCGTTCTCTGCATTATCAACATAGCCGCTCGGAACCGTTTATAACAAAACGAGCGCCCCTTCTCTCTCTCTCTCTCATTCCTCTCCCTCTCTTTCTCTCTCTCTCTCCCCCCACGAACAATTTAGATAAATCCGATGTCTACAATTCATAGCCGAAACAAGATAACGGACAACACTTTAACTGAATTTCGGGTTCTTATCGGAATTCCAATTGAATCCCAGTAGTTGTTATGAAGACATCGCCTCGTGGAACAACAGCTCCTAATTATATCGCGACTAGAAAGTTTCCGGGGCAAGAGGTTTTCCCCTTCGAAACGTCGGGGGTTAAACTTCGGTTCGGGGAATTTTTCGCATATTGCGGGATTATTTTGCTGTGATCATAGGAAGGTTACTCCGTTTCACAGATTTATGCAGAAGGTGCCAATCCAGGTAGAAAACGCATGAATTTAACACTATCCATTCCACCTCTTGTTCGGTTGCAACTGAGTACCTATGCGCACCCTTAACCCTAGAATATACACAGTTTTAGACCTTCTAGCTTACGTAGTACCTTCAGAACCAGTCAGATCCCTAATAGTTTTAGGCAACCCTGAAATCTGATCATAACTAACTGTAATGTGGATCAGCATGGTTGCCCTTCCGAGGGCCGAAACAGGAATTGCAGGAGTGGTTCATCCAGACGAGGCAGCTGTCCAAAGTTGCTCGCCAGTTGGTCGAAATTAAGCGCCCCTTCGGTTTCTAATCTTATATTCTAATCAATTTTCCAGAAATCCAGCCGACTCTATTCTCTGACCAATAAACGATCCCCGACTTTTCGCCAGCCTATAAGGCGCGTCACTGCTCGCGACCCGTAAGCAGGCTTTGATAGTATAAATTTCCTAAAGGGGCCTTCTAAGGACTCATCGTTCTAACCGTAAAAGAACGTATTAAAAAGCGTATAAGATAAGATTTCTTAGCTTTTCCGTTTAACGGGGCTGGCACTCTTCGTTCCTCAGGGTTCAAATATTTAGGAGTGGTGTACTGTTTTATTATCTATCTCTAGCACAAAACTGAGCTGATTCGGATCGGTAGAACTGGAGTTATTGAATTTTTTTTAAATTAGAGTCCTTTTAACTGCAAAAGTAAAAATGGTACGTAAATGATTAAACAACTCTTAACGGTAAATGTACTTGAACACACGGTTAACAGTTTTAAGGCACAATTAACCCAAATATCTCTTTCACTCCGTCCAATTCGTCCCCCGTTTCCCTTGCTCTCACCCGAAATAGGATTTTTCCTTTGTGTCTCTTCAGCCGAACGCTTATTTGAAATTCATTGGACTGAACACTTCCCTCTCGCACGTATGTGTATTAATTGAGCTGTACAATTTCAATATATCCATATAAATAGGAGCAATTCAAGCACACAATATGACTAAATTGAATATTACAGAACGCCGACGAAAATTGAATAATAAAATAGGGGCAAGCGGGGCGACGGCGGCGGCGGCGAGGGGAGGAACGCGGCGACAGGGGCGGAGCGGGGAAAACTCGATTCACGAAATTACCCCATTAGACTTGAAACTAAAGTCGTGAGGTGTTGTTCCCGAAATCACTCCTTCTACGCATCCCTCCTGATGACGCGTCCATCCACCACTGGGCAGGGGGGAGTCAGGTGGTAAACGTAACCCCCTTAATTTCTCCTGAGAGACAGAGAGAGAGAGGGGGGGGGTGTCCTCGCCTTAAAAGAACCCTAATTTATACATTTAATATATTTGGTCGGTATTTAAATACAATTACGTTGTGTGTACACTCCCTCCCTTCTTGGTCCTGAAAGATTTGCACACGATGATTTACGCTCTCCGCGGACGGGAACTGGAAGGCAGAACAGCTGTAGCTAATGAAAATATTTTCTTTGCTTTGATAATTGTATTCGTTATTATGCATATTCATAAGTAGGTGCGGTATCGAACCAGCCAGAGAGTATAGGCGGGAGGGAGAGAGAGGGACTGGTTTGTTCCATTAGATTATTCAGAGAGTCGAACGGAGGGAAGGAACCAGATGAAATTTTTTGAAGTCCCTAAGTGCGAATCACAAATCTCCTTAGAAATCGGTTTTTTACCGCCCGGTATAAATTTTTCCTTATGCCTTGGAATCCGGGTGGCTTCCATCACTCGAGCCGAGATTGTCATCGAGGATAAATCGACGACAGCTCAATGGCGCAAACACGAAAGGCAGTATTTTTAGTCTTGTTTTTTCTTTTAAATCCTTCGCCTTCGTTTGTTTTACATACAAACGCGGAATTCCTCTCGAAAAGCTACGAGTTTAACTAATTCGAATCTTCGTATTTTCGCTTTCATATAAAATTTATTTTGATCAAAATGTTATAAGGTGTTATGGTCTCCCCTCCCATATAACTGCCAAGGCTATTGTAATTAAAGTAATTTTACCCTCTACTACATATACAAACCTACGTGATTATTTACATAAGTTTCAATGGAAATTTCCCTTTCTTCTTCTATATTCTTTGTATGACCTAATCCCTTTCAAATTTTTAAACAATTATATTTCTTAAAATCTTGAAATCAATAATACTCCCTCTTTTGATGCTTCACATCTGGCTGGCTTTAAATCCTCAATGTCACATTTACGAAATATCCTAATATTTCTCTGGGTCAATCTGAATAAAAATAGTCCTTAGTAACTTTTCTCTAAAGTGGATCGTTTTCGAGTTATAAACGATTTAAGGTCTGAGATACCTCAAAAATGTATTCAATGCTCAAGAACTCTGTTAAAAATTATAATTTTTGAGGAGACCAAGTGGCTAAATTAATCAATATAATCAATTAAAGATAATCAATTAAAAAACAATACTTTAGAATAAAATAATTTCAAATTACTCTTCGAGATTTTATAGAGAGAAGTTGAAACTTTAATTTAAGTAACTAGCTACCTCAAAAATAATAATTTTTGACCAGGGTTTTGAGCGTTGAACATAATCATTTTTGATGGTTTTCAGACTTTAAATCCCGGATAACTCGAAAACGATAAGTTTTTGAGAAAAGTTAGTAAGGCCCTCTTTTGTTCACAATAATCCAAAGAACTTATAAAGTTTGGTAGGGACGAAAAACACTTAAAAAGACTTTGATTTTAAACTGACAACGCGACTTGATAACTGTACGATTTCAGGCACGCGTCCGCGTAAAATTTTTCTGTGACTTCCACGGGTCCCCTCGTTTAGATTACGCTACGGTCGAAAGTTCACCGGTCCCACGTCGATCCGAGAGAATAACGACCTCGACGTACAATTAATTATGTTCATTAATATTTATTAGTTATCAATCTGGGCGAGGTGCCATTTCCTTATACAGTTAGTTGTGCGCGCGCGTGGGAGGTTCGGGTCTCCTCTCGAATCGAAACGGGGACAGAAAATCCAGAAAGTGTAAGAGAGAGAGAGAGAGAGAGAGATGGGAGTTGTCCCGTTAATTGTGACGTCATGCCGCGATGTGAGGTTATTTAAAACAACTTAAACATGAATCGACGGAGAATGTATCGTTTCTGCGCATAATGCAGCATCGTGTTGCTATTAATGGTGATTGTGTACAATCGATGGATTTGTGCACAGGAACGGTTTGCAGCTAGCGACACGAGTCACATACGTTCGAACTTTTGGCGAATCGTACGTGATTCCGCCATTTTCTACTCCATCGCTTTGTAAGTCTTAGTATAGCAACTCGGTCTCAGGATTGAGATGTCAGTTAACTCAAAACTCATGCCTTACTCAAAAAGCCTCGATTATTTTTGATTTTACCTCTTTTCATAGCTCGATAGAGACTACCTAAAACATCGACCTGACGCTTCGCACATCTTTCTCTTTTTCTCTCTCTCTCGTACGTACTCGTACCATTTTAAGTCCTTTTCGGTCATGTCGTCGGTCTCGAGAACGAACTTTATGAGTCGTGTCGCGGATTTCGTCGGGGGTCAAGCGCTCCAAACCCGTTCCTCTCCGAGAACTTCTCTCCTCCCGGGCAGGTGAGCGTAAAGAGAGAAGTTCCTCGGGGACGACGAACGTTCCCGTCTCGAGCACGAAAACCACGGGAAGCGCAAGTAGAAGAGGGCTAAAGAATTCAGTAGGAACGTCAGAAGTTCCCGTGTTTAGAAAGGGACGTTCGTGTTCTTAGGGGATGGATATGTGATTACGTGATGAAATCGCTTTTCACGATTAATTCCACTTGTCGCCCGTGCAAAATAATATCGACGATAGTAACATTATTATGGGAATAAATCTGTTTTTCGCTTTGATGGACGCCCGCGGAAAGATCATCTTGTTACGGTTTAATTATAAACATGTGGCCGGCTAATAACGGCCTGCATTGTTCCCGGTTTATAATTAGCGGCGAATAAATTGAATGTTGCGTATTGCGAAACACGTAGGAGCGAAACCGATCGAATTAAAGCGAGGGAAGGAAACGTTTGAGCTTTGGATAGGAACGGTGGGGTTTTTCTTGTTTTGAGGTGGTTTGGGAGTCCTCCCATCAAAGTACTACCCTTATGGATTTCTCATGATTTTCAATTCTTCCTCAGGGAAGAGTTTAAAGCAAGAGCGTTTCCAAGGAGACTAGTACTAATGTAGTGCAATGTTATTGATACTTTGATGAATTTCACTTTGGCCTCTCCAGTCTTTAAAAATTTTCCAAAATATTTTCAAAGGATAACTCGAGGCGTTTATCAGTCGGTGTGATAAGCGCTATCGATTCTTCTTTTTCTCTTATCGTTGGGGCGCCGACTTGTGGGGGTCGGCTCGATTCCCCGATTCCCCCCAGTAATGACATAATAGAGCGATAATGACGTCTGTCGCCGTGCCGCGATTTCTAAAAAGCGAAACGTTACGGTAGGGAGGACATTTCTCGAATTAGAGGCTCTGCGGCTCGTTGGCCGGCAACTGGATGACAATACCGCCCAAATGACAAGTGAAATATACGCAAATGAAGAATTGTGGATCGTGTGAATGGGGGTTATAATGATCTCTGCGGCGGCGGCGGCGGAGCACCAGGAGAAGGGCATGGACGGCGGAAAGAGGGGATGCGAAAAATTTCCTTCCCTAAATACTGAGATCGAAATTAAGCAGAGGAGAGTATCTTTTGGTACCGCCGCATCACCAATACCTTACCCAATATCTCACTAACGGAAAATAGAAAATTCAGGATGTGGTAGACTGGAAGATCTGTCCCTTTCCCATAAATCTGCAATCGAAAGGAAAACTCCATTATTTCCTGAACAAGGAATCGATCCCTGATCGGTCGTCCCCGTATATAAACGAAATCATCAACAACGATTAACATTCCGAATTCTCCCTCCGATTTTCTCCTCTCGTCTCTTTCTCTCTGCCCGCCATGAGCGATCCATCAAGTTATACGGTGTTATTAAATAAAATAAATTATTCGGAATCGGGCCGAAACGCAGCACGCCACGGAGAAGGCGAAAAGGTAAAAGGTATTATTATTGTAACTATATGTGAGTGGCAGACGTGACCGGAGTCGAAACATCCGTGGAATGCGTTCTCACCAGAGACGCCGAACGTTCCATGGGCTCGAACGCGTCCCCCAAAAATGAGAAAAGGGGGAAAAATCTTCTGGAGATCGGGCTGATCTTCACTTCCAGTAGTGCGGTCCAGAAATCGCTCTGGATCTTTGAGTGTGTTCACGTTCCTGATCTGTCATTCCCTAAATTACTTTCTAGGATTTCACCAGATTTTAGAATTTTTCCATTTAGAATCAAAATTTCCAGAAAATTGTACGGAAACCTTTCTGGGAGTGATTGTACTGTTGCTTCTACTCCCAAAATACAAAACAGAGTTGCCACAACTGGGAACTTGAGGGATTTTCATGGAACTTCAGGGAATCCTCTCTGTTTAGAAATGTGTTTCCTGGAGAAAGCTTTTGAAGGTGAAGAAACTTTCACGAATCCTCTGAAAACGTTTTCAGTTTTGATGTTTTTCGAAAATCAAAATTTCCTGATCCGGAAATCCGGAGGATTTTAGGGCAAATCTTCCCAGTTTTGGTGGTACCCAGGATTCCTTTGGACGAAAAAAATTTTCATGGACTTTCCAGGCTTAACATTTGAGTCCCGAAGGAAATCTGGAGAATAGAAAAACTTCTGGAAACCTCCCCATGGTCGATTATCGCTGGGACACCTGAATTTTCTATCGGCGGTGTTGGTCGATCTCCCTTTATTGTTTTCGTCCCCATGCGATATTCAAACGTCCGGGGCAGGCACCATCAGCGTAACATAACTGCCTAGGCGATGTCATCCACATGCCCGCGCCCATAAAACATAAACACCGGTCCGGATCCCCGGGCCGTATCTGAATAATCGCCGGGGGACGCTTTTTGCGTCACTACAGTTCACAAAATATTATCGGCTCTCTTAGTTTTCGAAAATAAAATCAAACTATTCCATCAGCGAGACGCCTTACGGCTATACTTGAATCGAAATGGAGGAAAATAATCTTTTTGAAATATCGACCAAGCTTTTCCATACATTTTCGCTACATCAAATTGTGTAATTAAACTTTAAAAGTTTTCCATTATTCCGTGACGAGGGTCGTTGTCACCTTCTACCTACCCCCACACCCTCCCTCTCCCTCTGCTGAAGATGATTGATAATAATCACCTGGCGCGGCCGGACGACCGGTGGTCGATGACGTCACTTCATTAGTCCCGTCTAATGAAATACCACGGTTTTACTAATTGAATGTCCGTGTACAGCATAATAGGATTCCCATATCGGGCCGATGCGAAAACTTGATTAAATTAATATTATCGGCGTTGTTATCCGTACCGAGGAAAGGTCTGGAATCAGGGGGGATACGTTATACGTTCCAGGGGCGTGGAAAGAAATTTGGTGACAGATGAAACGGTGAAATTCTAAATTTTATGGAAAAAGTCGCTGTTCTGACCAATAGCGAGCCATTTTAGGAAATTACGACGGATTAAAAATTTTCTCTTGACTAACAACAGTCTCTGACTGCTCAACCGGTTGCCAACACACAATACACTATTTCACAATAGTTAGTAACATGTAAAACATGATGGTCCTTAACATATAGCGACAATACTCAAATTTTACACTATAAACTTCTACCGGCGCTCGTTTTAAAGGTCTACTTGAGTACTTTGAAAAACGTTCAGCAAGTTTTCTCATAAAAATTTATTGCACTGTTGATGATTTATGCTTAAATCCACGATGTCCGAAAATTGTGCCTGCGGCAACAGCCACTTTCCTGGATAAAGTGTGGGAAAACTGTGGCCCAAAGCGTTTCGAGAAATTTCGACGCAACTCCTCCAGAAAATTCAGACATGTAAATTTTTTCACGGCGTTTTTCCGCATCTCCCGCCATCGCACCGGTCCCAGATTCCCCCGGGGGAGCGATGGGGGGACACGAGGAGTAGTGACATTAACCGAAGTTGCGGTTAAACGCTTCGACGACGGTGGTTATCCGCTATTACGCCGTAATCTTGTTATGGCTACCGAGTTCCGGTAAACAGGGTCAGACCGGAAGAGGAACCGGCGGGTAGAGAGGGGAACGGGGGGGGGGGAGAGTCGAAGAAGTCCCGGAAAGAGGAATCTGGGGGGATGTATCCCGATAGGCGGGCGGGAGAAGGAGATCGCTAACGTTTGGATGCTCTACAGTTTCGTGACTTTACGACAGCTCTAGATGGTTTAATGGAGGTTTTCGGGTAGTGTTAGCTACTGAACACTCTGTACGTCGCCTGCAAATTTTGGCAAATTTAAAAAACGTTTTATTTAGGAACGTTGAAAGCCTTCAATTCCTATTAATTCTAATTAATTTACCTGTAATTACACATAGGTACAAGTTTTTAAATAATTCTTTATTACGATCGAAATAATACGTTATAGTTTCATGTAAACTCACTAACCGATATTTCTGCTGGCGAATTTCGTATTTTCTCGCCTCTCTTATCAGTCGTGAGTCACTGAGTAACAAACAATTTTTTGTAGCGTTCCGTCCGTCGTAGCGTTGAACGCTTTTCCTTATTCGGAGTTTTATTTGTGCGAGAACACGCGTTGAAGACGGTTCAGTTTTAATCATCGGAATTTTCCGTAAAAGAATCTCCTTAGAATCCAGAGTGTTGGTTGATTTAGTGATTTTCTCGCTTTAAAAACGTGATTTTGACAGCATTAACGGATTGGGAAGGCGATTTTTTCTTTAAAATTATATTTGAATGACAATTCTAGAAGTATTCAATGGATGTGCGTTAATTATGTCTTAATTATTTCTTTTAGGTAGTGACAGTGATAGCAGTGGTGGCAGTAGGTGGATTATGGAGGACCGGAGGAGCGGCCCTTTCGTCACCGTTAAAATGGTATGTACTTCTCAAATTATTTTGGAACCAAATTTTATTTATTATCCTCGTATGATGTGATTTTGAGACTTGGCTGTTCTGGGCGTTTTAATCCTTAAATGCCAAAACAATCTTTTATTAAATTTCCTCCTAATTATTTCGAATAAGCTAAATATTAATATTTTAAAAATATTTCTTTCATCATCATGCGTTCCCGTTTGCGCCCCAATATTTTTTCGTAGGGCGAGCAGTTTTTGAAATATTTAGATGGGCTTAAAATGGGTCATTTAAGGAACAAAATATTCACTTATTCGAAAAAATGTTTAAACAAAATATGTGTATCTGTTTTCCGGTCAATTTGAGCCACTTCCGGTCAGAACCGGGTGTTAATTTTATGCCCACTCGATAGCGCAAACCCGATTTACCTACGAAATGTATTTTCAAATTTTGGAAGAAACATTTTCTAGCACTCTGTAAGGGCTGCACGGGTGGTTTGGATCGAACGGTATATACACGGTAGACGGCGCAATTTTCAATTGATTCCAATAAATAGTTTGTGTAAATACCTCGGTTAAGTCTTTTGTTTTCGATCTGACACAGTAATGTTATAAAACTTTCTTGTAGAGCTTGAAATTTTAATACAATCTTTAGAAATCCTTTACTTATATTGGGACTTTCACGAAATGATAACCCATTAAGACCCAGATCAGGAAATTAAAAAAAAAAATGTAAATGAACTTTAACTACCCTAATCGAAATGTTAGACAAAAATGAATTCAATATTCGCAGTACGTACAAATGGTGCTTGATCACTTTTCTAGACCTTCTCCTCCGCTATCTCTCCCATTTTTGGACCGATCCCCCGTGGGAAATCCCCGCTGCCTCCCTCCCTCCCTCTCGCCGCTTCCCTCGCTCTCCCGTCGTTCCCTCCTCATCAGATACGAGCCAGCGAACGTGTCGACCGTAAAGAGCGAACCAAGAACATCGCATAAGTAAACGGCCCGCAATAACATAAGTGAAACAAGATAAGCCGATCCGGACTTCTCACGAAGCTGTCCCGGTACCGGGACCGGTTCATTATGTCGTCCAATAAAAATACCCGGCATCTTTCAATCGCAGGAGAAGTACTTACTACACGAGACGCCCTTCACACCTTAGGAGCGAAAGAGTGTGCGTGTGTGTGAGAGAGAGAGAGAGGGAGAGAGTGAATGTCATTTGCATGTGGGATAGTACCTGGGTGATGACTTCATTAAATTTAACGATTACGTCTCGAGGTGGTGCGAAACGTGGCGAAAGAGTGTGTGTGTGTGAGTGAGTGAGAAAGAGAAGTGGCCGGTATGGCACTTCATCCGACCCGGTTTAAACCAGCCTGATTTACATTCCCCGGTCGCCGGCGTCTTGGGCGGAAAAAACGTTACTTTGTGCTTCGGCGTTTTTATTTTAATTTTAATCAAGTCGTTATCTTTCCGTCTCTCGCCTGCGTTTCACATACACACACACACACACAAATTCACCCCCACCCCCCGATTCCCGCCTAACCCCTAACAGCCGGTCCGGCCTTGATTAGACTTCTGCTTAATTAATAAACTCGCCCCTCCCGCGTTAGCCGCAGCCCCGCGTTTTCATTTCCTTCCACTCGCGTGTCGAGAGATCGGCCGGACTCTCATTTGCATTCCACCCTCTACGTGGAAAAATAACGGAGATAATGTCCGGGGCCCCTTTCTATACGTGGTGATATATGTCTTCATGGCGATACCAGCTGATGGCCGGGGTCCACCCCGAATGCGTATGCTAATTCGGGATGGGGGGTGCAGGGGGGCGAACGCGAGGAGGGTCGAAATCGGTCCCTTAGAGCCCAAAGTTGAGGAACAGCCAGGAAACCAGCTAACCCCGAGTTGGGTTCTGGGGTGCATCAGTTCCGAAGGGTTTTGGATGTTTAAATGTTGTAGCAATAGTCGTGGTTTTAACTTCTGTAACAGTCATGGCATGCTCTCCCCTTCGTACTCGGCAGCAATATAACCACTTGAACAACCATCTGGGAAACTTCCAACCTTGGATTTGCTGATGGTGTTTTGGTTGAAAACCAGTTTGGTTCCAAACCTGCTTTTATCTCTGTAATCTCCAACCCAAAGGTAATTCCAACGATCAACCCCACAATTTGTCATTCCGTTCGGTTCCTATCTGTCTTTGGGGGTCAGTTTACAGGAGATCGTTAGAACACTGAGTTACGATGCATGTTCTCTTGTGCTTTTGGTTGTACTATGACAGTCCCTAATCGGTTGCCTCTAGATGAAAACTAATTCTTCTTCCTCGGCTTCCAGCTTTTCCCAGGGCCCAAAAAGTGATCAAACATTTTCGGTCCTCTCTCTTCCTCTCGTCGGGTGACACGATCCGCACTAATTGGAGAATAGTGGACGAGAGAGACGGAGAGAGAGAGAGTGAGGCAGCAATTTGGCGATCGTCGCTAACGACCTCATCATGCGCTCGGTTATCCGTAACCCTATTTATCGTCAGTTTTAATGAAGCCATCGACCAATATCAAACCGTCCGCACACGAGATGTGACGCTGTACACGCACGTCGACGAGAGGAGGAAATGGCGGAGGATACTGACGAATTGCTCCCTCGGACGTACATAATTGCTCGATTACTCGTAAAAATCGGTAATGACAATTTTGCGCGAGAGCTGATGATGAGATCGATGATCAATCAGCGGCTCGTCCGGCAACAGTGAAACAAACGTTAAGAATTTTTCTTTAACAGCCATGAGAGCCCTTTCCTCCGAGGTAAACAGTAGATTGATGAAAATTGTAATACAAGAATTTTCTGATTAGGCAACAGTGAGAAAATCGCCTCTCTTCAGTCGAAGCCTTGGAAGAATACGCCCTCACAGGCTAAGTGGGTCCTGCTGGGTAGCATGGCTCCTACAGGAATAGCATTTACTGAATTATTAACTAATTGCTCAATTAATGGAAAATTTCTAAACAACTTCACCCTTCCAAAGCTAAAGTCTAAGTCATTTCTATTTCTCTCCAGCTTTCTCTCTTTTCGGACAGTTTCCACTTGTAAAGTACTTGACAGATTTGAATCAAAAATCAAGCTCTATTGCAGTCATCGTTGCTTCCTCTTCAGATTTCAGTAAAAGTACCTAAATTCCTCCAATTCCCTTCATTCCTCTTCTCTAGACATCATGGCGTGTAGAGGGCATTGAACAGGACGAACTCTAAAGCCCAATTTCCACCGCTTAAGGTCTTGTGATGATTGTTAGGTACAAGATCACCTGAAATTTATTTTGAAAGTTTCTTAAAAGGAGGTGGGGGTTACGCTCGTTCATGTAATAAGCTGAAATACACCCCACATTCTAATTGTATGGCGAATTTCAGCGCTTTCAGCAAAAGTACGAGTTTATTAAACCAGATTTACTAATCTAGAAGTTCCTGTAGTTCAAACTTCTATTTAGATAACACTAAAAGTTATCGAGTCATTTCAGAGCCTTTTTGCTTCGAGTTACCTTAAACAACGCCTGCTTAGGGATACGAAAAGCCTAGGATAGAGTCGCCTGGAAGAATTCTCGCAGCGCCTCCCTCATTAACCATCGAATCACAAATTAACCAGGCTATAAAGTGTCTAAATCGGGAGCCTGCCGCCGTATGTATTACGTTAGATGAAAAATAAATAATGGCAGTTTATAAAAATCTCTCGGACCGATATAGAAGTTACGACATTTTACGAGACATTCTATTTCTGATGCCATAACTCTTGTTACATAAATAATTTCGGCTACGACGACGACGTCGACGTCGTCGAAAAAGAGGAGAGCGGCTCGTAAATCTCCTTTCGGCCATTAAGCCGGGTAAATACCCGTCTATGACGAGAAAAAAATTTAAATTGATAATTTCAGGTATCGGGGACGTAACTCGCATCCTTCGGCTTAATAAAAGACTGAAAAGTACCTTCACTCGCTCTTCCTTTCGATCGATCCACTCTTCTCTAAGTGACAGGATAAAGTGAGACCGAACGGTCACACAAATCCCTTGTACGTCCCATTAGCGACATTTGCTTTCCTAAATCGCTATCAATCGAGTGAGCGAGTGGTCTTGTCTACACGACTCCGGCGCTCTAATGGGATCGGATCGAGGCGGAATTCCCGAGGATCTCGAACGGGGAAAATTATTCTCGATTCTTCGAAAATTTTTCGAAATGAAACTTATCGAAATTACAAAGTTTTAGTCTTATTTTGGTCTGTTTCTGTGGCCTGCTGACGTTTCGCTTCCTGGGGCATTTGTAAAACCTCTTTTGACAGGCAACCTCTTTTCATGCGTTTGTTCCAGTGTCAAAAATTTGTTAGAAATACTCCAAATTCCCTCTGGATGATTTGTAAGCTTTGGAAATTTCGGAAAGTACTGGAATTCTTCATTAAAAAAATTGTTTAGGGTCTTTTTTGAAAGTTGCAAGTTGAAATTCTACATTTTTTTGGAGCCATCTGGGAGTTTCAGAGTATTTGGGTGTTTCAATCCAGTGTTTCAAAGAATTTCTAATCAAGAATGTTGGAAGTCGACCACAGAAATTCAAGAGACTTTCCAAGCATTTTCGGTAGAAAATCTGTTTTGGAGTTGTAAGTTCAATATTCACCTAGGGGTTATAGAGGGTTTAAATGATGAAGACTTAGGCAACAAGATTTAAGTTTCCTGTTGAAGTTTGAAGCATTTTGGGAATTCTAAAAGATTGGCAGAATTCCCATTAAAAAAGTTAATGAAGCTTTTGTGGGTCTTAAGTTTCATATGTTAAGGAAGTTCCAGGGAGTATTCGAAACTTTCAACGAGCTATAAGGAAGCTAGGAAGTTACCAATTGATTTTTTTGAAATTTTCCAGCCCATAGCGACAGAAAATTGGTTGAAGTTCTGGAGTTATAAGTTTAACACGTTTTTCTAAATAGTTATAGGGAGTTTGAAGAGTTTTCAAACTGAAAATTTCAATGAAAAATCGTGAAAGAATTTTAAATTTCCTCCTCATAGTTGAAACCTTTCGGGAATTTCAAGGGTTGTCACAATACTCCAACAAAAATTTAGTGGAGTCTCCATGGATTTTGGGAGTTTCAGAGTTTCAGGATCTTTCAACAGAAAGTTTGAAGTTGCTAATAAAGAATCTTGGTAGTTATAAGTTGAGTTCTGGTGGGAATTCAACAGGTCTTCCAATCTTTCCAAGCAGAAATTTTGGTGAAGTTGTGGAAGGCACTTCTTATTCATTGGAGTATTGGAGAATTTAGGAGTTCAGAGAAGTTGAAGTTCCTCATTTTTGGAACCACTCGGGAAGTCTAAGGAGTTGCTAATAAAAATCTTTGGACACTCAACAGGTTTTCCAGGTTTTCCCGATAGAAAAATCGACATCTGAACCGATTTCGTTCGATTAAGATTTTTTCTTCCTCCCGCCAGGAACGTTTTTTCCTTCGTGTGCGTTCGCGTTTTACGCTACAAGGTGGCCCGTGAAATTACAAGCTATTACCCGCCTCTTGTCTTCATTTTCGTTTTTTTCCTCCTCTCTCTCACTTGCACACACTCACACGGTCACGATCCTGACCCGGATTCGCACGCAACTCCTCGCACAGCGTGCCAGACGTTAATAAGCTCAATTTATTACTTATTATTCCGAGATAAACGACGTTTCAGAGAGGGAAAATATAGAAAAACGTACCCGACGTCACGGTTCGGTTATGAGAAAAAGCTAAGGGGATGTACTGTTTTCGATAAAGTTCGGAAAAATTTCGAAGGGCACGAATTCAAACGTATTACACCAGCCAATCACTTGGTCAAAAGTTGGATTTCTGAAACTGGAAGTTGTAAGGAATTATTTTTTGGGGAACTAAATTTTAAACATTAGCGACGTCAATTGTACTCCTTTTTACACGATCGACGAAAGATACGAGCACGTCACATACACAACAGGTTTCTTGTGCCCTCCATGGGACGTTAAACTCGTATTAATTCCCCTTCGATGTATTTATAATTTGTGTTTTTGCCCGGAGCGCCCGAAAGGAAGTCGACCGTCAAGCCGTGGATCGTCACAGTAATCAAAGCTTAATTGACGGCGAGGAACAGAAATGTTATTGAATAAATTTTTTATCGGTCCATTCATGAGTCGAAGATTGGGAAAGTGAACGGAAACGCGAAGGCGGCGGTTTTTGTGTTAATACATTTTTTCCTGTAGTCTCCTAGTTCGGCGTGCGATAGCATTAAATTCCGATTTTACTGTTAGAAGGATCGATTTCGAAATTTACGAGAGAGGGGAAACGGTCTTTGGGATCGAATTACCATGGGTTTCGTGGATTTTTAAACTGCTTTTACATTCATGTTAACTCGTCGCGATGAGGGAATTTGTTTTGAAAAATTTTGGAGTGGTGAAATCAAACACTTCTTGGATACGTACCCTGCCCTGCCCACCCATTTTCGATGGTCCACCCTGTATAGTTTTGTATACTGCATCTAATAAATATTGCAGTAAGCCATGCAATTCTTTTACTAAAATTGTATTACTAGCGTACTTTTCTTCAAAAGTTGTTTTAAATTATTGTTATTGCTAATTGAAATCTACATATTTGAATTTTTTTTGGAAAAATTTTGCCATCGGCAGAGACAATTTATTAAAAATAGAGTTACCGACTTGTAACTTTTCGAAATGACTTCTATGACATCAGTTTTCAACTCTGAAAAATCTTCCTCGGAAACTCGTTGATGAAAAGTTTTAAAAAATTATGAAAAGACGCTCCATGACTCCATGAATTTTTTCTTAAACCTTTATTAAGAGATTTTGTCGCTTATCCTTAAAGACGGAAATAATCACTAGAATCATCCCTCATCAAAACTTTTTAAAACGTCACGTCGTCGTAGTTATTTACCATTTTCGTGCCCTGTTCCATTAAATTCCGCATTACAACGTAACGGGCATCCTTTCCCGTTCTTCCCCCATCGGAAATGGGGGTTAGAAGTATCCCAAGTTCCTGTTGCATTATAGTTTGTTATTCCACTCGGCCCCCCGGCGGAGCAACGGTCAAAAGCAGCTTTAAATTAAGACTTAATGAAAATTGGAAAAGCAATTTATCCTAGAGAGAAACTATTCATGAACACCACCTAACACCAAAAACGGATAGACGGGAGAAGGCAATATAAGCGTTTCCGACGGTTTTGTTGCAGACATTCCAGAATTTAAACAATTTTGATTAAAGTCATGTTTAAACAGGTTGTTAAGGGAAGAAATCCTATGTGTGAGAGGGAGCGAGCGAGCGTGAGTGTGTGTGCGCGCCCTCGCGATTCCCCCGCCCTCCCCCCTTCCTCCCTGCACGTAATTAGAAGTTGAATTTACATGTTGATGAAATTTCCCATTTGATCTGTAACAATCTTAGCACTCGCGCTCCGTTCTGTTCGATGAATGGTCTCTTTCGACGTCAGAGGTACGAACCTAATTACACTCTTAATAAATATTAAACGGAATTCACGGAACGAAAAAATTGTTATACCGCAAACGGTAATAACGGTAATGAATTCTTTCGACCGCAAACCGCACGTAAAGAGGTAATATGGTAGTTAGCGTATCGGTGTGAAACACAAGGAACGAAGAATGCCGATGTGTGTTTTTATTTTAAGGGTGGAAATAAATTTTTTCACTCAACATAACCCCGGAAATCCATAGAAGGATAAATTTCAAGCCGAATATGTTCGATAAAGTTTTTGCGGTGGATCGATGCTTTTTAAGTTATTTGCGACTGAAAATTTTGGGTTTTTTTTTATTGAAAATCATGTTTTGGGCGGTTTTAACCAGAAACTCCGCATTTTTACAATAATTTTTTCGAATTTCGCGCCCCTAGGGAAACAGGACTGCCCTCTAAACTATCAACCAAACAAGAGGATTTCCCGCTTTTCCGGCCAATTTCACACTGACCGACCGAATTTCCCGCGTTATTATTATTATTTTTTCAATTCCCGCTGAATTTCCTCATTTCCATCTGGGAAATAATAGTAGTTCGGTCCCGCGGACGGTCCCGATCGATAGATCGGGAGAGAAGGGGACGCATGGGGAGGGAGTGCGAGCGGAAGGAGGGGACGCGAAAAATCCGTGGAAATGAAAAGTGTAACTAACAGAGTATCGCACTTAAGCGCCAGTTTTAACAGCCATCCGCGATATAACCCCAATTTGAGCGGAATTGGGGGGAGGCCAGGGCCGTAACGGGCGCGGGAGAGGCGGGACGACGCGTTAAATTTTAATCGACGTTCGCCTTAAATAAATTAACGGGAGAGACTTTCGGGCGGCGGATTTTCCAGCTCTTTTAAAAATTATTAACATTTTTGTAACAATGGGAGTTCTAATTGTTTCGTGTCTGCCGAAAGATGTTGAAGATTTCATGAAGAACTCAAACTGTTTGTGTTTTCTGCAAAATATTTTCTGAAAAAATTTTGGAAATCAAAACTTTTTCCTTTTAATGTCGGCTGCCTTGGCGGCTCCCTTTTCGACATGGGCCGCCAGTGGTCTTATCACAGCATTTGGTAGAAATAAATATAATAACATCATTGAAATAAATGCATTCATAATGAAATCAAAAAATTAGCCATATGCACCAGTACGGCATTTTTATGCTCTTTATAACATTTAATATTTTAAAGATGGCACCTATAAGTTGCAACTCAAAAAAATATAGTTTCAATAAAAAACAACGAATTTTTGAATTTCCAATCAAAGAAACTCCTCAAAAAAATTTTACCTCCAAGAGAAAATTTGGAGTTTCTCCTTAAAACTTCCAACTTAGAAGAGCCTATGAAAGCACTTACGGAGAAAAATTCAACTCGCTTCAACCTATCATTTGAACTTTTGATATTAGTAAAGGAAAATATTCTTTTTCAGGTTATAATTCGTGCGGAAGAGGCAATTTCATGTTATAATTTTTGAGGAATAAAGAAGGGTAGATATTAAATTTTAAGAGCGTCGAGTCAGGGGTCCGTTTCTGGTTCGACCCTGTCGGCATTGAATCGAGGCCGCCCCAATTTATTTTGATTGCGTCCCCCTGTCGTTTTGATTTCATTAAGGGTGTCATCTAGTATCGGCGGGCCGGCAATAAATGAAACATATGGAACTCGACATACGTTACACACTCACACACGTATAACGTAACACGGCCCGAATATAAAACTAAATTAAATTTTGTATTTTCACAATACTCCCGACTCCGGGCCATTGTCTGATTATGTGCGCGCCTCGGCGGATTTTTTTTTGTTTTCCGTTAATTTTCCCGCCTGTTTCCCGGGCCGTTCCGTTTATGGCGGCGAAAGTACTATTTGCTTTCGGCTGCCCCGGCCTGATAATGCCGAGGCCGGACCGTTTATAAATTTTTCGCTATTCAAATAGAATAATGAAAAAGTCGTGTCGGAACATACGGGAACCGGGAGAGGAGGATGGGATGGGGGGGAGAGGGGATTTCGTTGTTTTCAGATTTTAGGGGGTGGCGGTGGCGGGGATCGCAGATTAAAAATTCCAATTCGATCGGCGCGAGGAAATCGGCGACGTTTCATTTAAACGGTCATAACTCTCAAAGTCGTTCATGGAAATGGTTCAATCAGCCGAAATTTATCAAGAAATCTCTATTTAACAGTTTTGTGAAGTTTCAATAAATTTGTCGTTTCGAAATTTATTTTATGAATTTTTGAAATCCTGCCTTTGGCGCAGGTGGCAAGATTCCATCTGTGTTTAGTCAGTCATAACTCAAAAACTCTTTACTGCAAATTGTTTAAACGGTCAAAGTTTCTAAATTAAACGATACGACAAAGTTTCAAGAAAATTAGAGGCACAGAAAAAGTTTAATCCTGGCTCAAATTGGCACAATTCCAACGTAAAAGAAGTACTAAACCTTGGAAATTTCCTTGATTTTTTGGTTTTCTACAGCTTACTTTATTAAAATCGTAGAATTTTAAGAATTTGGAAATTTAATGGGTTGATTTTCAATCTTGACGTCCAACAAATCCATCATATTGTTACTCGAACTGTCATAATTCAAAATCCAATCTATGGCAGCATTGAAACGACACTTTGTTTAACAATCGAAGTTTCAAAAATTTATCCAATTTCCCGAAAAAATCTCCGTAACGCAGATTCCGTCCTCTCGAAACGTTTACTTTTCCCTCTCGCGTTAACACGCGCCTCGCTCGACAAAAAGCGAATATAAAATATCGTCACGCATTCCTTGACGTCTTCATACCTTATATACACGCTCGCCTATACGAGAGGGGAGAAAAAAGTGTACCGAGAGCTCGACAAATCATATCTTGATTGATTGGACTCGTTTCGCCTTCATATCCTCGTTTTGTATTGTTTATGATGTATTGTACCTGTCGCTTCGTCGCTTCGAGTTTTTATCGGATATACAGGGTGTCGTTGGACGCCCACGCTACGGAACGGTGATTTAAAATCGGGATGCGATCGTGACGTTTCGATGTTCGTTGACCCGTTCACAGCAGCACAATTAGACAAATCAGTTCGGTACCCGTTTGAATCGCGCCATCTTGTGGGAGCATTTCAAACTTTACCTCTCTAGTCCTCGTGCAGGTCAACAGGTGGCGCCGTTACGAAACGTTAGAGCGTTCCGTGACACAAAACTGAATTCTTCCCTCCCTCATATCCACATACCTCCACCGGGATCGAGGTGAATCGGCCCTAAGGTCCCTCCTCGCCGTTTATCTAATGGCAAACTTCTGGTTGATGTATCGTTAACGTTTATTGGAGTCGAAGTGTCAGAAAGTCGAACAAACAGTCAGTAGAAATTGCTACCTTGTACTTTAGTATTGTACGTAGGTACACGTACACGCTCGCGCGCGCGTGTAAGGATGCTTTTGACTTTGTTGAGCGAATTCCGCTGCGGTTACATATTTAATTAGCTCGGGAGAGATAATTAGATACAGGTTTAATTAGAAGTTCTGCCTGTGATGATGAAGAAGCGTTTTATTATGTCGACAGAAGTGGAATTATATGAGGATTCGTTATTAAGCGGGAGGGAGAAGGAGCTCCTTCGCCGCCCCTCCGCTCCGTCCCTCTCCCGAGTTATTTTTCAACTATTGTCCCAATTAACTCGAGGGCCAATTATCATTTCGGAACCGTCGTTGTCTTTACCGCGTAGGATTCATTAAACCGGATGCTTTCTCTCTCCCTCTCGTAAGTACGGAATTATCCTTTGTCGAAGTTCAAAGCGAAAAATCAAATTTAATGTTCCCCAGGCAAAAATGTTGCAGTTTTTCGTTTCGAAAAGATAAGGAGTGATACTTTAACGCTTTATCCGCTTAAATTTCGCGCAAAGAAATTTTTAATAAGGACGATACAGCGTAAGTACTAATTTATTTCGCTGGTCGTTGTCACTTCATATCTTGTATGTTTATTTTCAAAGTTTATGCAACGTTCACCAGATTTTCCCGCCAAATTTTAGTCGTAAAGATTAGGTTTGGAGGAAATTTGAAAGGCACGCTGCATCCGATACTTTTTAGCACTTAAGACCGCACTTAAAACGAAAATATTACCCTCTAGTATGGAGGGGAAAAGTTTAATACTTGTAGATAATAATTTACTTTATGTTTTTAAATGGAGATTCCGTGTAGCGATAAAATCCCATTTAGCACTTAATCCGTCCTTATAATCTACAAAACAACGCAACATGATTTAATGTAACAATTTTGTTTTGGCACCGCCATTTATACGATTCAATTAGAGACGTTTAGCTTTTAGCGTCCGATGCCAACAATTAAAGCGGACCCATACATCACTGGTTTTATTTGTTGCAAAACCACCCACGGCTTTAATGGACATACGTGTACGAGTACTTTAAGTCCACTAATAAAACCCGGGGAGTGAGAGAGAGAGAGAGAAAGAGAGCAAATTGCGAAAATAATTGAAACGCCTCGAAAGTTATCTAATTGCGGGATCGGCCGCGTTAGGTTCCCGTTTCCTACCGAGAAAACCGAAAAAGAAAGCCATTTCGAAAGTGATTTACCTTTTTAAATCGCGTGTTACGTATCGGCCGGTCGCGCGTAAATTCCACCCGAGGAACGAATTTATTACGAACTTTTCTGATCCCGCGACACTTCGACGGCCATCCGAAGGATTAATTCCATCGATCGCAGGTCATAAGGGCGATAAGACATCGACGTTAAATAATTTTAACGGATAACAAACGAAAAATGTCTCACTTGTCGCCCGCCTGTTTGAAAGTTGGAACAGAAGACCCTTCGAAAGTGACTGAGTTCTTATTTCTCCTTATGAGGATCTAATTAGTCGTTATCATAAATTGGCTTCCTTTTTGGCTCAAAATATGAAAGAAAAGTCAGTTGATCAAACGAAATTGATAACAATAATACTCATTTTTGGCCAATTTTTGGCAAAAATACTAAGTAAAAAAGTTCCCTTCTTCATGCCTCAAAATTTAAACTTAGGAATTTCGCAATCAAACTCCCAGGAATGATTCCTTACAAAGTTTTGAGGTTATGACGTGAATTTTAGCTCGCTATTTCCAACGATTTAGGAAATAGCATGAATTTTCCAATATGAAAATTTGGCATTTTTGTCTCCCTTATATCTCGAAAAGTAGACGTCATTGGGGAGGGAAAATGTTATTCCTGGAATCAGGAAAATATCCCGATTCATTTCGAATTCGAAAAATTCAAAATGGAACCATTCCTAGCAATAATCGCACGTGGGGGAAAAGCCTCCTTCTTCGTGCCCCGAAATTTAAATTGGAGTTTCGCGATGAAACTCGGAGGACAGGTCCCTTATATGGTTCGAAGTTTCTGATGTGAATTTCAGCTCGCTAATTTCAACGGTTTAGAAAATATCCAGAATTTTCCAATGTACGAATTTGACAGTTTTCTCTCCCTTATATCTCGAAAAGTGGTCGTCATAGGAGAGAGCAAATTTTACCCTGGTATCAGGAAAATGTCTTCTTTCGTTTGGCACCGGAGTTCGCATTCCGCCATTTTGGCAAAAATCGCAACTATCTTTTTTTGGATTTTTGAATTTCTCAATGGACCTCGTGAGGAAATTCCTTAGAAGGCCTAGCATAGAGCATATTTGGGCGTTTCCCGAAAGAGAACCGACTTTGAACGTTTCATGCTTTCGCGCTCACGTAAATAGCCGGTCTTCGGGGGTACGAGTCCAAAAAAGAAAAGTGAAATCCCAGTCTCCGTATCCACGACGGTTTTATTAATATTTAATGCGACACACGGCGAGAGAAAGAAAAACAATAGAAAAGGAAGAAGAGGATGGAACGAACGGAGGAGAAGGGCGAGAGGGTCTGAGACCGGCTTGACGGACGTCTGCGATGTCACTTTCCTTCGGCGGGCCCGTTCCTCAAACCACACAAACTGGATTCCAGCGTTTGCTGTCATCTTGGCGCGCATTCCACATAAATTTCCCTTCTCATTTGCTTATGATGTACACTGACGGCTCTTTCTCTCTGCTCCGTCTCTCGGTTCCTTTATTTCTCGGCTTGGATTCCTCGGACAGGTGAAGGAAAACGAAAACGTAAAGCTTTTATGGATCGAAAGGTTCAAATCGCGTAATTCGCTCCGGGACGGTAATTGGCGGCGTTTTCATCCCATCTTTCACTTTCTAGCAATTCTAGTCCTATCATATCCGTTTCGTGTAGGGCCACTTGGGCCCATTCAGACGAGAGATGCCACTGCATCGAGCGAATTCCAAGTGATCCGTTTCCGTGGCTTTCGCGAAAGTCATGATTTTGAGAGCTCTAATTGCAGCTTTTTTGGTAAAAATTTCCCCAGAAAAACGAGCGTTATACTTTACGAGCTCTCTTCACGCCGATTTAAACAACGATTTCAAGATCCATCGCTCTCGGCCAGCAATAAAGTATCGTACCTGCACCGAGGTGAAAGTCGATCCGTAATTACCTAACCGAGAAACGTTCCTTCATTATTCCTCTCGCGCTTTATTTTGTTTTATTTTATTTTTTCCGTTTTAATTGTCGCACTGTGACTTTCACCGATAAAACACGCCTTTAGAATAAAAAAGGACCGACACATCACAGGTACAGCTGTAGCATTTCATGATTCTATAGTTTAAGGTTTCAGGTAGGATCCTAGCCCGAAAATTAACGGGTTAGATAGTACATTTATCTATCATCTATAACGGCTCTATAAGGCGATATGAAGGCTTGGATGTTAGTAATGAAAAGCGTTTTGTACTCACCGATTTAATGCTTACGAAGGAACTTGGGCGGATCTGAAAAAAGCAGTGGAATTGCTTACAAAATGTCATACAAAACGGAAGAAAAATTGTAATAATGACAGCAAACATTATGTGAAGCTTGTTTCCATATTCGAACAAATAAAATATTCGTATTCATAGTGGAATAACCGCCCGTTGGCGAATAGAAAAAAAATTCTCACACACACACACACACACACATCGAATATCCCCCTCGACCACTCCCCCCTCTAAACTTTAATATGGCCTAACACGTTTTAATATTCCGAGCCGGCGCGGCGTTCGATGTCCGCCTCTCGCCGATTCATTAAAACAAATACAAAAATGTTAATTAAATTTTCAGTACATTAGGTGCGCAGAAGGGGGAGGGGGCGACGGTGAAAACTCGCCGAGGCGGCGCGGACACAATTAAAGTGCCCGGAAAAAATTTCGCCCCCGGAAAAATGGATATGCCGCCGGATTATTGAAAGGAGCAACCGTTTTGCGTAGGTGGTGACGATCGATTGTTGACGTCATAAGATGTTCATTTAGCCCATCTAGATCAGAGAATGTGTCAGGAGTCCCTTAACATCTATAAATATAATATTTATAAACCATAAAAAAACTTAATAATACCCTTGATCATAATTGGCACCCACTTCTTTACCTAGCTAATAGCTTTATTTCTCTTGTTTCAGGACGATTCCACGTACGAGGAACACCTAAAGTCATTCGGTAAGTTAATAAGCTTCCAATTCCGATAATTACCCTCACTCTGCCGCAGGTAGGGGAGAGGGAGCCCTTTAACTCGATTCCGCTCGCCGTTATAAATTTTATGAAATACCGAACCCACTTAGCTTAACGAGAAAAAACCCTCCTTCGCCCCCGGGTCCCTCACACATTTTTATTATTGTTTTACTGCGGAAGCTGCTAACTAATTAAATACCAATAAAAGGAGAAGGCGAAGAGGAAGCTCTTTCTCACTCCCGGGCGACGGCGGCAGTAAACTATCAGAATTGCCAACGTATAACATGTTAACAATACTAATTCGGGACATCCATTTGTTACTAACCGGAATTTATCGGCGATAGAAAATTTAACGTCCGACCGTAAATGCGCACGCCTCCTACCCCCACGCCGCTCGCTCCTTTCGCACCCCTCGTTACTTGGACACCCCCGTGCTACGGCCGTTCTTTATAAAATAACAGTATAATTTGGAAAACAATACGATCTTGATGCTTTGAAGAATTAACCCCGACTTTAAGACACCTCCCTAGTACGGTCACCGTTATATTTCAGACATTTTCTATTTATTTCTTTTCTCTTGGGCTAAATTTCAGCTTCCAGTTTGTGTCCGTTATAGAGAGCCCCCACTCTAAAAATTAACAAAACGTCACCTTTGTCATTTTTCTTTACCCTACGCGTCCAATTAATTTCAAACGAGCGCTAATGGGCGCTAATGCGTCGTATTCGCTCGGCTTTAAGTACTTTTTTCTTTCTCTCTCTTAAGTGCTTAAGTACACTTTGTAGTAATGAATTAAGATATAGATCACTTTTAACAAGATGGCGACGATTCAAGGCATCTTATTTTTCCGTTTCCCCGGTTGACTAATGGGTTATTGTGACGTGCGGATAATTCACTCTTGATACTTGTTTAATGTACTCGAGATGTTTCGTTAAATACTCATCCACTCTCTCCCAACGGCCAAGCGCTTAAGTGCTATTGCAGCCCTTAATAAGTACAAAAGTTTAAAATTGTTGTCATTTCACTTCGAACCTTCAATCCGCGTATCTTCTCTCTCGATCTCCGACACGATCTTTCCATTATCTCTATAAAAAATGAAAGGAAGGTGTATTTACGTTTCAATTAGAACGTCGAGCGTTTGTACTTTCGTCTTCTTTCCCCGCCGCCGAACCTGCAATTAGAATATCGCACGGTATTTAAGCACACTATCTGTCGTGTACTATCGGAGACGGTCCGTCGAGCGAAAAATAATAGAGCGCAGCTATTAACGGGCCAGGTAGCGTGAAATTTTGGCAGAAACGGCGGAAGTTACACCAAATTCAAAATCTGTGTTTATTTGAAAAACAATCGATGAACGATGAATGCTGAGCAGTGATGATGTGATGAGGGGATTCCTGCAATCGACGAATTTAATGTTCTGAGCAAAATTACTGTTTATGTCTTATGTTCCTTTGTGGTCCTTATGGTCTTCCAAAGACTAATACTGGAGATATTGCAAGCACACATTTTAGTATCAGATAATCCCTCAGCGGGCTTCCTATAACCAACAGAATTAAATTTACAAGTCTCCTTCCTGCAGCTTATGGTCTTGCAATTTGTGATTTATGCATCACCAAAGCAATAGATCTCAACAATTCTTGTGTAATCAGCAGATGGTTTCTTCTGCTTTGTTTCGCTCGTGACCTTACAATTCTGCATTTACTGAAGCTGCTGATATCCCAAGCAACCCTTTTAAAATCAGCAAATTTATCAGTCTTTTATAACCAACAGGATTTTCAGGTTTTTTCCCTTCATCTTGTGGTGTTGCAAAGTAACAGCTGTTTTCAGCAATTGTGTAATCAGCAGATGGTGTTTTTTCTCCTTTGTTTCTCTTGTGGCTTTACAACTCTGCATTTACTGAAACTGCTGATATCCCAAGCGACCCTTTTAAAATCAGCAGATTTCTTAGCGAGCCTTTCATAGTCAACAGGGTTAAATTTCCGTTTTTGCTTTAGCTAATGATTTTGCCAATCCTTACCTATAGAAGCGGCTGGCGATTGGATGATTGGAATAGACAAAAGAACAGCAGTGTTCCGCATGACTCCTGTGATCAGCAAAAGTTTTCTTCCTCGTAAAACTCCAAATTAACAATTTTAGAATCGATGCTGACGTGGCCCCAGAGATTTTGATTATTACCCATTTTGCTTCATAAACGTACAGTGATTAACTGCTAAAAACTGTACTTTTTTTCCTGAAACGTTCCATTTACTACACTAATCCTTTCTCTTCATATCTACCTGTTTCGTTTTTTTCTTTTTCTACCGACCAGGTGACAAATAACGTTTTCATTATTCCGAGTTATTTCAATTTATTACCAGCCTTTTTGCACGCGAGTCTAGCGAAAAATCTCGAAAAACCTTCGCTTAATTTGTTACAATTTGATTTGCAGCCGCGGTT
This sequence comes from Cryptocephalus primarius, assembly GCA_963576515.1. Taxonomy (NCBI): domain Eukaryota; kingdom Metazoa; phylum Arthropoda; class Insecta; order Coleoptera; family Chrysomelidae; genus Cryptocephalus; species Cryptocephalus primarius. The sequence continues at coordinate 686,177 of OY754949.1, read as the reverse complement.
ATGGTCCTTGCACTTTTCTTTCCTTTGTCGAGGAGAGGACGAAGTAAAAATAAAGAACGCAACAATACGGTTGAACAAGCCGAAGTTGTTTAACAACCACATTACGCCCAAAGTAAGGATATTTTAAATGTATCCTATTGGATAGAAGGAATCTTTGAAGATCTCGCAAAATATTTCTGCACCACGTTTTGAAAGTGCCATTTTTAGGTGTTTCGTAAAAATTTTTCAAAACACTTTGCGCGCGTATTAATTCTTGTCGTAATCGCTTGGACGATCCGTCCCCTCCAAGCTCCCAGCGAGGTAATTTACCAAAAATTCCCCGGGCAAGTTGTAATTACTCCCGGGTTAATTACTTGTGGATTTATATAAAATTCCGCGCCTTCGATATTCTAACCAGCTCCCCGGGACCTAATATAAAACAGACACACGAGCATTTAATAAAACTCATCCCAATTTAATCTATTTTAATAGCAGTCATTGTCTGAGTAAGGAATTACAAGTTTAATTAACAACTGTGAAGAATGCAACTTCTCTCTCTTTCCCTCGCGCACGCTCTTTCTCCCCCCTCTCTCCCTCTCTCTCTCTCTCTCCGTCTCTCTTTCTATGCGTATAGAACACACACACACACACACGTCCTGCTATAATTCAATTAAAATTTCTAATTCGTTCGACGAGGATATCTTTTACGTTCCCCAGTAATTACTGGCAAATTGAGGCGAGGTACAATCGAGAATTTGTTTACTGAGTGGCGGTATAATTCCTGGATGTTTTCGCGAAAATTTCAATTAAAATCAATCTGTCGAAGGGGAGGAGAATACAAATAGCCGGATTTTCCGCGAGCGGACGATTCCGGGAGAGGCGTCAAGTTTTAGCGATTCGTCCCCGGGGGAAGATCGGGAGAAATCGGGGGGGACTCATCCAGAAGGTGGAGGAATTTTGGGAGTTTTGTGATCGTCCGTTATCGTATCCAAACTACCGAGATTTCCTTCCATACTTTATTAACCGTGTATCCAAGTGAACTGGACGATTCGGCGAAGCCCCGGCATCACAGGAGTTAAACTAACCTGGGAAAATCTTATCCCTTTCATCTTTAAATCAATTGATAAAAGGTAATTGTTGGTAATATCTAAGCACTTCTTCCTTCGGAGAGTCCATTGAAATCGTTCTCCTGATTCTGAACTCCTGTTTAGAACTCTTTTCCTCTCCCCCGCCCTTCTTCTCTACCCGCCTCCGGCAAATATCTTATCAAAAAATTTGCTTCAAGTGACGCTCTGTTTAGAAAGTCGAAAGAAAGTTTTGGAGTACTAATCAATGGGTGGAGGGAAACCCTTATGTCTTGAGGAGTTCAAAGCTTTAGAGTTGAAGCAATGAAAAATTTGAATTTTGAACAATACTGTATCCAAATTTTGGCTATTCCTGTGGCTTGAAAGGTCCAAAGTTTTGAACCGAAAGAAATTGAACCATTTAGGAGGCAGTGAAACGCCATACCTTCAATTTCAAACGAACCCCAAGAATCCTTGGATAACAACAAAGTTTTTTCCGCGAATAATAATATTTCCCCACACGCGCACTTATCCCGGTTTCCCTTTTCCCTCTTGTCGTCCCCGGGTATCGTTTCGCAGGATAATTTCGGAGCCGGGACCCCAACGGTCCAATTAAAAATTCTAATCCTTTGTCCATCCAATCTCATCTTTTTCCGAGTGTAATTATGCTGAAACGTCGAGAGATAGGCGTCGATTTCGGACCCGGCAGAGAGAGAAAGGGATAGAAGATCCGCCCTTCGTGAATTTGTTCACTAAAAGTCGTTATCTAACGAATTTATTTATTGGGAAGGTGGGTAGCAGACCGCCGGTGCGGGTAATGAAGGTTGCCTAACGATCAGGGGATAGGAAAAGCAGGTTTGAGAAGACAATGAAGTAGATGGAAGGGTATAGTCTTCCTGAATCCACATGACTCCAAAATGGTGGATCGTTGCGGTACTTTAAAAATTCAGGCAATTTAGCACGCTGATTTTCTACAGAGGACGCGCACAAATTGCCCCTGTAGGATCCTACTAGACTCGTATTTGTCGTGCCAGGATGATTTTGATCTGTTCTTCTTGAGGCATCGCATTATTTTTGTCACTTGACGTTAATATTAGCACGTTAGTTTTTGGGCCTAACTGTAGCTCCAAATATGTTAGGTCCATATATTCCTGGATCGTCCTGGAAAAAATTAGCTTCGATGGGTCGATTAATGTTTTATGGAGTGATTTTCCCGTCGGTTCGTTTCGCAACACTCTTCTCCTACCCTTCTCTCTCTCTCTCTCTCTCTCTCTCTCTCGTTCTTCCTGCCATTTATTTATTCAGCGACATTTTATCTGACTCGTCCCGGTTCGCACATGTGGCCCGTAAGAAAAGCGCGCTTCTCTACGAACCGATCCACATGTAATTGCCGCATGAATATGTATGGAACATTATCTTGTATTGAATTATTTCGTGCATCATTTTGCGCCCGCACTCCTCCCCGCGTCACCTCTTTTCCCGTGCAGAGATTCATCGCCACATACGCGGAGGATATCCTGCTCCCCTTCATCCCTTAACGGCAGATCGATATGGCTTTATGATGGAAAGGGGTGGCGGTGGTGGTTTCCATTCTAATTGGGGAGGGAGGAATTTTTGGGGATTCGCTCCAAGATTATCCGGGGATGTGTCGGATCAATCGGGAACGGGGAGGCAGTTTCTGGAGGTTGCAGGGGACGTTGTTAATGCTGATTTAAGCAAGATTGTCGGCGCAATTATTGTTATGGTGGAGGTTGTTCCATCATTGCAGCATATTTCTGCATGCAGATGATCTAAAGAAAATTTCGGTCTGGGAGAACTTCAGCAATTTGTACCATGGACTTTTTCTGGTGATTGAAATGGAACTCCCATAAACCATCTCCACTTCCTTTGGTGGCAATGGATGGTGGAGGTTCCAGAAGAATAAGAAACTTTCCTGGAGAACGGGAAAGTTTGAAGTTTTCATGATATTCTATTTCTAAAATTTTTATTAAATTGGATGTAAATGCACTTCTGACGCTTTAACGTTCAGAAGAATTCGTGTCATTCCTTCATTTCCAAATTACGAATTTTAGAACACATGCTAATATCGAAAATACCATTGCAATTGTAACAAGTCGAGTTTTTAATCATCTCGCGAAACTCCTTTATTTTCGAAATCTCATATTTAAACTTCTCTACCTTTCGACATACTCCGGGTCCCTTAAATTTTTTACTCTCCCCTCTCTTCGTTCGTTAAAACTTTATGACGCTCATTATCATTTATCCAACAGTAGGTCTTCATTGGAACTTCCCCATCGTCTTGTTTATTTTAAACAACCGAAGTTCACATAATGAAGAAGGTTCGCTTCGACAACGCTAATGGTTTAATTAAAAGTTTCCTCTCGACTCCTAATTCGTCCACACACACACACACACACACGCCCACATCCCCAAGAGATATCAGAAGAAAATATACCCCCGGTGATTATAAATATATATACATATATATAGATACAGTGGGTTTAAAAAAATTAATTAGAAAATTACTGGTACTTTTGTCTGAATTTTCTGATTTACTTGTGTTATTACATTTTACAATGTATTTTTGACGATCTTTAAAATCGTTTAAAAGTCCCCAGAAAATCATACGTTCCTCGTTTTTGTTTTTGAGTTTAATTCGATAAGGATCGTTAAGAAATTATTTTCTCGATTTTGGATTGTTCACAGGATGTGCGACGTTTTCCTTAACATTTCGGTTTTTACCTTCAAACCAACCTTACCCCCCCTTTGCCTTCGTATGACCGGTCCTCTTGTAAGATGGATATCTCTTCTCCGGCTCGTCTGAATTGTAAATTTTTTCGGTGGGGGACCCCGTGTATTTACATATTATAAATGAACAAGTTCTTACGATTGCATCTCCGAGGTTTTTTCACCTCCTTTTGTCTTCCGACACGCTCCGGGTATATCGAATGGGCGAAAAACGAAATTCGATACGGAACGGACGATTCGCGCAGTTCCGCCACGAAAGTGTATCAGTTCTGTCATAGTAACCGACGAGATCGTTTAAAAAGCTATAAATTTTCCTTGTATACTTGGAATATCGATAGTTTCGAGAGCGATGAAGTACCAAGTACCGTCGTAAAGGATCGTCCCCAAAATTTAAAAGAATAAACATTTTTCTCCATTCCTCTTCCCCCGCTGGGAAAGCGAAGAGGAGGGAACGAAGAGACGAAGAGAGGAGAAGGCGCGGAGGAGACGGACCCTCATTACCTCCTTTAACGGCCTCGAGGGAAGGCGCTTTTTGTATTCCACGACGTGTCCGTCAAAGACGCGATAACAAAACATAATAAAGAATTATCCCCAATTATGGCCGAACGGAGATCTGTACGGACGATAAAATTTTTCCACGTGTGGGAAGAAGAGAGACGAAGCCGGGCTTAGCGGGTGAATAATTTCATTCCGCCTGATGTTTCTGATCGAATCGTAGGAACTTTCTAGGGAATTTTAAATGATCGGTCGGGGAAAGAGCGTCGAGGTGTTTTGGGCATGTTTTAGAAATTTTGATAGATTGCCGAAAATGCCTACGAAAATTTCAAGCTTCAAACCTGATGGAGCATAGGGTTTTTGGCCGAATTTCATAAAAGTGATGAGTAGAAAAGATTCACTGTGAAGTACTTTGATTTTGGTCACATGAGAGTTCCAAGTTTTTGTGAGCTTTAGGGTGTTTCGTCCGAAAATTTCCCAAAAATCGTCATGAAGCTCGATGACAGTTCGTAAGCGGCTGTTAGGGTAAAATGTAAAAATTGGACTTTTCGCGCATGTTTCCCTAGCGCGATGATAAATTTGGGAAACGTTCGAGTAACGTGTCAGCCCGAGAATCGCGCTTTAATTATAATTATCGATGACCGATGAAACGTGTTCGGCATATCCATCGGATTGGCCGTTTTTGTACCTTTCCCCGGCTTCTGGTTTCACACTCGGCCGACTTGTAATTGGAAACGACCAGAATTTTTAATCAAAACTCTTTTGAGAGCGCTGCTGCTGCGGTCGGAAACTAACGAAGTATAAATTCAACAAATGATTGCTAATTATCAAAAACGTCGTCGTTTCTCCTTTCATCTCCGCGCCTCAACCACCCCCACCCCCTCTCTTCCCTGACCGAACCTCGCTGAAACTTTATTTACGGAGTTTGAGAAGTTTGCAACATCAATTAAACAACTAATGAGCTAATTAAATGAGTATTCAGTGTAATGAATACCACGGGGATTATTATTAACTCGATATACGGCTAATTACTGCTTTGTCGGGGTAAAAGAGTTATTTAATTAATATTAAGATGTTCAAAGTATTTCGAAATTCCCTTGGAAGTTTCGTTAATACCTTACTCGTCTGGGACTCCGCCACTTCTCCTTTTTTTCGAGAGGGGGAGGGTTTCCTCCCGAAAGCGGGAGGACGGCGGGGATGGAAATATTCCGTCCCCCTCCCGGGCGAAGTTTAAAACAATATACAAAGTTTGACGTGATTACCCGCTCCGAGACATTCGTAAGTCGACTGACTCGGGAATTTATCGCTAATTTATCGCGCAAGGATTAATTAAATTTGAAACTGAGACGGGGAATTTTTTCAGGGATTCAACCTGTACTTATTACAACTTTTTATCAAATGAGCGTCATGGAAATATAATGAGAATGGAGGTACCTATGAGCAAGCTGGAAATTGCTGTTATAGTTTCTGGTTTAAATGGTTATGTCCTTTGGGCACTTCCACGCAGTGCGATCTTTTGCAAAAGATCGATCATATTCTCCAGGATCCACAAGTTTCAACCTTTCTATCTTCTCATATTTAATTTAGAGGCACGGTGTATCTTGACCCAAACAGTAACACTGCTTCATAAGGGGTTTCATTCCGACTTCTATCACCTCATTGCTGAAACCCATATAGGAATTTTCTCCAATATTTAGTACCTCCAAGTTTCAAGCTCCCAAATATCTGGGGTAATGATTGAAATCCAACGCCTTCTCGTCTAAAACTCTTAAAACCAAATTTTCAACCAAACTTTTTACTCTCCAAACCAAAAGAGTCGCTTCCATTCCCTACTATCTCCAAAATCTTAACGACCCAAACAGCTGTAGCTCAAAGGTCTCGAAATCAGAAGCTTCTACGGCAAGTTCTGGATTATCTGGAGTTTTTGTTGTGGTTTTGGGTTTGGATGCGTATGACCTTTGAGCATTTTCCCATAAGAAGGCTTATCCGACGTATTAGGCTTCCGAGCCTCGATTTGAGCGTTTCATTATACTTTGATATCCAGTATTTTAAAAATGAACACAGGAGCATACAGAGATTTTTTCTGCTGATCCCTCCTCCTCCCTGGGAAAAATTTAATTTCCCCGTCTCCACCCATTTTTCCAAAACTCCCTCTCCCTCCTCCCGCTAGCTTTGATGATGGCAATTCTAGAATGATGGATGTTTAGGCGCAACGAACACTAATTAAATCTCTTGGCGTATTGTTCATCCCTCCTCCCCTCTTCTCTCTCCCTTTCTCCATCTCGCTCTAGCGCGCGCCTGCCGTCTTCATCTTTCTCTCCTTTTAATTAGCCCGTACTTGAATGTACCGCACAACTTTAACTATTAATAGATGGTAATATATAGTACATTATATAATTTCTGAAATTAAACCGGAAATGCTCCATAAATTCACGCTTTTCATTATACACCGGAGGGAGAAATCGCTGCCTTACAGTTAATAGGAAACTGAAGGGAACAGGGGGGAGGCCGGTAAGGGGTGGAATTTGACCTTCAGAAAAATACGTTATTTCAATAGTCGGTGACGATCTCTTCGGCGCTTACGCGATCGTTACGTTACGTTACGTTACGTTACGGTTGCGTTGCGGTAACGTTGCGGTTACGTTGCGTTTACGTTACGTTAACGTTACGGTTGCGTTGCGTTTACGTTACGGTTACGTTCCGCTTACGTTGCGTTCACGTTACGTTTACGTTGCGTTGCGGTTGCGTTGCGTTTACGTTACGTTACGTTACGGTTGCGTTGTTCGATACGTCGTTTAGTTTTAATATTATTTTGAGGAAATTTTTCATTTTGAGGATTATTTTTCATTTTTGGGCAATTTCTGGAGCTTCCAAAGTTCACAAAATTTCTCCCAGACTAATTTTCACACACTTTGGCCATCGCCACAAATCAATCGCGTTTAGATCCTTCAAGTGTGGCTTCCCTTCCCGCTGCAATTTCGTTCCCCGTTCGCGCACCGGGAATTTCTGATTTTTCCGTGCGATAAATCACGTTGCTATCGCCGTTATTTACAGCCATTTACGGGACCGTTGCGCGAATCCAGATCGACAGGAAGACGACGCGGACCGTGCCGGATGAAACATTTGAATCGAATTCGTAACGTCCAAAATCACCGTTCCGTTAGGCCGTTAGGCCGTTGTGGCGCGAGCAGAGAACGAATCATGGCACAGCCGTCCGAACTGCAAGAATCGGTAACCACCGGCACGTGTTCCTGCTCATTAGCTGGCGGTAACATCAAATGTTAGAACTAAAAAGGTGAGGGGAGCCCGTCCACGTTTAAAGTGCTTATCCCACTGCCCTCCCCTCGCCCTCCCGCATTTAACCAAATCCCGACCAATCGATATTCCATAAAAGTGGAATATTATTTTTTCATCAGAACCGGCATCGTATATATACATATCGGGGTAACGGCATAATGTGGGCCAGTATGCTATATTGGTATGTACCCCTCTTTTTTTCGGATCGAGGCGATATTGGAAACTGGGAGGGAAACCCCTTGTGTTTATATGCAAGAAAATGGGAAAAGAAATTGGAAATCGGGGTAGGTGGACCGGCCCCCTCCCCCGCCGTCCCTGCGGGAGAAAACAACAAAAAGTTCATAATTAATCCGCCCGATAAGCGCCTTCATTGTTACAATGAGCGCAACCTTCCTCATATAAACTAATTAACGAACTTTCGAGCGTAACTTAAAAACTTCCTAAATTAATTGCTTTATAAAATGATAAACGGGGTTTAATATTAAAGTGATGAGTAAAGGGGATGTTTTTATTACTAATATATATCAGAGAGTGTGGAAGATAGGGTGGAGTGGGGAAAAAAGTTTCATATTCATATAGCTTTATTAATTTGAGTGCTACTTCATTTTTTAATTAGTTTGTTGTTGCGCAGCACCAGCTGCTATTTTAATTATTACGAGGGGGAAGGTGTTTTTTTAATTACACACCGCGCCGCGCAGGATTAATTCGGTGTATCTCTTTTGTTTTGGTCGGAATAGTTTTGCTTATTTGCATTTTATCTTCGAGTTTAATTATTTGAAACACGCGATAAAGTGAATTCTCGAAAATTTTCAATTAATAGACGTGTTTAACGTCGCTATCTCTCCCGGGGATCTCCCTCCCGCTTTTTATACCTCCCCGCCAGCTTTCCGTTAACAATTGCTAATTAAAAACCTTCTCTCATGCTGGAAGTGAATCAGGCGCGGAGGAATTAAACGAGGTAGGCTACGAGTGTCACTCGATTCGATTCTACTCAAATTGATAGTGCGAAATTAGAATATTCGAATTTCGAAATTAACAATAATCTGTAATGGCGGTCTTCGATTGCCTCCGTATACGTGCGTTAGTTTGGCAGGTGGCGCCTCTGCGCCATCCCGCAGCTAATTGGAACCAAAAGCAAGTCTTTTGACAGCTCTCTTGACAGACTATAACGTAGATGGTCGTCTGTACTGTATTAAAGATTTGGCCACGATTTGATACTTGATCTAGAGTTGTTCCCTCAAAATTAAATTCAAAGATTTAACCAATTATAAAAGTTATTAGCAGGAAGACTCGGATATTACAAAGTTTTCGAAGTATAATATGTATGGGATATTTAAAAGTGGAAATTTCGTGACAAAGAATTGCATTAAATTGTAAATTTCACTAATGAGAAAATTGAAAATTCTAGGAACCTCCCGATTTGCTATCATTTTTCTTTAATTATTTCAAAGCGGGTCGATTGTTGCATCTCAAATGACTATTGCTATTACAACCAAATTTTGTAGTTGTAATTCAGAACAACGTTTCTCGTTTTCTCCAAAAATCAGTTTCCTTTATCCTTGAAGGATTGTTAAAATAAATTTTACACTTTACTGCTCGTGGAAAATATTATATTTTTGGCGGGATCCTGCCTATAATACCTTCGCATTGACGATTAGAATCGAGCCGCACTTCTGGCTATAAATCATCTCCGCGGTCGTAATTGGCCCGGGCATGGTACAAACACACATCTATTTATCGATTAATTAAAAATTAAACAGATTAAATTAGGCCGCACTATTGACGATTGGCCGATAAGCGGAATAATCAGCCGTATTATAAATTATGATCAATGGCAATCGAAACGGAACGGGCGCGATAATTACTCTGCGGGATCGGATTTTGTCGTACACCGAGGGGTGTTTGGAAAATAGTTAAAACATTTGAGGTACTCGTATATGCTTTTATCGTTCATCTAGTCTAGTATTTCTAGAAGGAATTATTCTAAACAATTCTTTGTTCGTCATGTTTCCCTCATTACAAAAATTTCGAATTTAATTTGAGTAACTATTGTCCGGATTCCCTCGGGATCTTTCCTTCGCGCCCTTTCGCCGCCGCTGTGGCTCGACCAACTGCGTACGTTCAAGATTTTTTTCAATGAACCCAACTAATTACAAGACCAATCTAAAGTTCTCCGATCTCCGGAGCCAACTAATTATAAAGGCTTTTGTGTAATTTATTATAAAATAAACATTGTCGAGAAACAGAGGAAAAGAGGAAAGAGGAAAGAGAAAGAGAGAGGAGGAGTGAAAAAAGTTAAATGGGAAAAAGTTAATTGTGGTAGTAAATGCCTTAAGAAAAGTTAATTAGTGAATTAACTTTTTTGTTCCTTATTGGCTGGGTATTTTAATAATTGAAAAATGAAAAGCCCTGGGCGGCACAAAGGGCGAAAAGAGGGGTGAGCGGGAAGGAGAGCGGGCGAGAGTGGGTCTTTGAAAAGTTAAAAGTGCATTAAAGAATTTTCCATTATGGGATTTCTCAATCAAGTTAATTAGTAATCTGTTAATTAATTAAATCCATCATCGGTATTAATCCGAAAGGCTGGTACTTCAAAGTATTGCGGAACAATTTCCTATATATCGTTAATTAGACGGCATTTGTAATTAGCGGAGCCGGCAGCTACCCCGACATCGATTTCTGCAAATATTCCGCTTCATAAAACGGGCGGTCGCAGGGGCGGCAAAGGGGGGAACCCGGGCGGAAACCGGGGGCGGGGGAGAAGTTCATCCCCCTTTCTTGCCGCGCAGGACCGGCCTCTCGAAATTTTTCTGCAACAACAATTTTTGGAAAGGGTTACACCCTTAAAAATTTGATATTTAGAAATTCGAATAGTTCAAAATTTAAAAAGCCTTTGCTCAATGTTAAATAATGAATATCTCATTTGGTATATAGATTGTAGCGAATTTAATCCATTCTAAAAATAAGATATTGCCGTGAATTGCCCAAACCTACTTATAGCTGCGAAGTTATGACTACAGTTGCCAGGAATCTCCAAGAACACGTATACGTGGTTACCACTTGCGTTACGGTGTACCGCAACGTATTGCGGTTACCGTAAACGCAACATAACCGCAACGTCACCGTAACGTAAACGTAACGTAAACGCAACGTAAACGCAACGTAAACGCAACGTAAACGCAAACGCAACGCAACCGTAACGTAACCGCAAACGCAACGCAACCGTAACGTAAACGCAACGTAACCGCAACGCAACCGTAACGTAAACGCAACGTAAACGCAACGCAACCGTAACGTAAACGCAATGCAAACGCATCGTAAACGCAACGTAAACGTAAACGCAAACGCAACGCAAACGCAACGCAACCGTAACGTAAACGTAACGTAAACGCAAACGCAACGCAACCGTAACGTAAACGCAACGCAACCGTAACGTAAACGCAACGTAAACGTAACGTAAACGTAACGTAAACGCAACGCAACCGCAACGTAAACGCAACGTAAACGTAACGCAACCGCAACGTAAACGCAACGCAACCGTAACGTAAACGCAACGTAAACGTAACGTAACCGCAACGCAACCGTAACGTAAACGCAACGTAAACGTAACGTAACGGCAACGCAACCGTAACGTAAACTCAACGTAAACGTAGCGTAAACGCAACGCAACCGCAACGTAAACGTAACGCAACCGCAACGCAACCGTAACGTAAACGCAACGTAAACGTAACGTAAACGCAACGCAACCGCAACGCAACCGCAACGTAAACGTAGCGTAAACGCAACGCAACCGCAACGTAAACGTAACGCAACCGCAACGCAACCGTAACGTAAACGCAACGTAAACGTAACGTAAACGCAACGCAACCGCAACGCAACCGCAACGTAAACGCAACGTAACGCAACCGCAACGTAAGCGCAACGCAACCGCAACGCAACCGTAACGTAAACGCAACGTAAACGCAACGCAACCGTAACGTAAACGCAACGCAACCGTAACGTAAACGCAATGCAAACGCAACGTAAACGCAACGTAAACGTAACGCAACCGCAACGCAACCGCAACGTAAACGTAACGCAACCGCAACGTAACCGCAACGCAACCGTAACGTAAACGCAACGTAAACGCAAACGCAACGCAACCGTAACGTAAACGCAACGTAAACGTAACGTAAACGCAACGCAACCGCAACGCAACCGCAACGTAAACGCAACGTAACGCAACCGCAACGTAAGCGCAACGTAAATGTAACGTAAACGCAACGCGGTTACGTTACGGTTGCGTTGCGTTTGCGGTTACGTTACGTTTACGTTACGGTTGCGTTGCGTTTGCGTTTACGTTGCGGTTACGTTGCGTTTACGTTACGTTTACGTTGCGTTTACGTTACGGTTGCGTTGCGGTTACGTTACGGTTGCGTTGCGTTTGCGTTTACGTTACGGTTGCGTTGCGTTTGCGGTTACGTTGCGTTTACGTTACGGTTGCGTTGCGTTTACGTTACGTTTACGGTTGCGTTGCAGTTAGGTTACGGTTGCGTTGCCTTGCGTTAAACAAGTACATGAATGCAAAGTTTGAAGCTTCGTATTTTAAATGCCGTTGGTTTAATTCAAGAACCCATAACATATTTTTAAAACAGTTAACGTTCGTGGGGTGCAGTAGGGCGAAATTTAATTTTAAAAATATGTAAAACTCCTTTTTTTGTAATTTTCTTTTGTAATTACAGCGCTGATCATCTTAAAAAATTTTAACCAAAGCCCTCTTAGGAGCCACCACGGTCCATCGTGACGTTTTTCAGCACTTCCCTAATCGTTTCGACCGTTTACGCTCACGTGTAATTAAATATTTCGACAAATTCACGCCGCGCCGTGGCGGAATAAAAGCCACCATTAAAATTTTCCGCCTAATTACTGATTATAACGACTCGAATCGAAATTACGACAGAAAAAAACAAATTATATTACAAAAGTGTCCTTGTCGGTATGCACGCGTACGTATCGTCGTTAGTTTATCGAATCAACGACCTTTAGATCAACCGGAAGCGCCTCAGCCTTGATTCGATACTTCATCCACGATTCGTCATCAAATGGTGATTATTCTGTGATCAGTGCCTAAGACAATTCTGTCAGCATTCCTGTGTAGAAATATCTATCCCTTCCTACATGTATGTGTATATATAATAATTAATGCCGATGAGTTAATTGGACTAGTTAACATTATTTGCTGCAACCTCAAAAGCTAAACAAACCGAAACGCTCCGTTCCAATAACGCGATATTTGATCGACAAACATAATGCGAAAGGTAAATGTTATCAATCGATGGTGGTAGTTAATTTTCTAGATAATTCGTTGACCAAACATAGTTTATATTTGATTCTGCTACCCCTTCCAGCGTCCCCCGCTCGTAATTAGATTCATATTAGCCGGGTATTTGTGCATTTGACGCAAAATCGCCGACAAGTCAAATATTGTAAATACGGCTTCGGCGATTGATATTATTAGTTTTAACGCGGGGCGTCGCGACGCCCCTATACAGGATTAACGGGTTCGATGTTGAAGGGGTGTTGACCGCCGACCAAGGTTTCCCGGTGCGAATTAAAACCAAAAATTGTTTCTGTCCCCTTAGGGACAGACCGCAAACGTTGCAATGATATCGAGAATCAAGGAGCAAAAGACCATCCCTTAATCGAGGAGTGGAATTGGGTACGATCCAGTACCATCCCCCAGTCCAGAATCAGTGTAATTAACCGTACGTTATTCTGTTATAAGCGCTAAATGTCAAATCTTATGTTAAAGCTTTTAGATTTGAGCGGGAATGACAAGTTTCATCTAATGCCTTTGGTGGCGTTAGTAAATTTTTCCACGTGTAACGTAGTTATAATTAGAGAACAACGGCCACGTCCGACTGACCGACCGTGCGGTCTCCCCCTTCCGAGGGGAGAATCCGTAAAAGTTGTTTGCCCGTCAAAGAGGAGGGCAATTTCCTCTCGAAAATTAATCAAAAAGTGCTCCCGGACCGTGGACGCGTGATCTCATTAGTCCTATGTGAGCGTGCACCTTCTGGAGACGCGAAATGCAATTTCTAAGGTCGCCTCCGTCCGCTTCCCGGGGGCGGCAGATCAAAAGCCGCCCGTCCGCCCCCTCCTCCCCCCGGGTCCCCCCGCCGCCCAGTAATTAAATACACTATAGGGCATTAAATTATCAACGCGGCCACTCATTGTCCCCGGACTGTACACAATCACCGTGGACATCACATATGCACAAAGCATTCCTGACTTAATGAAAGCCCATTTAGGTAAAACGTTTCGCAACAGACAGACGAAGTGGGAGAGAGGAAGAGAGAGAGAGAGAGAATGGGGAATTGGAGTTGAATTTTGACAAAACTAAGAGAGACTTTAGTGCCAAGGGTTAAAATCCAACGGATCAAAAAATAATACAAATGAATGTAATTTTTTAGTTATCGTATAGTAAGTAAACTGAGGACAACGTGTCGCGCCACGGCCAAAGTTCGACGTTGATTTCGGTCTTTCACCAGGCGTATGTCGACATTCACCTATAAATTCGGTTTTGGTGAGAATCGCCTCCGAAGATGCGAAACGTCGGGAAGAAAAGGAAATCGTCGATTCGCCGATAATTTCCGGGAATCGATCCCGTCGATCGATCGGCGGGCGAGTTAAAAGTGCCCGAAACGCGATACGAGCAATTACCGTTTTTCAATATCGTAATTAAGCGGAACACACGACGCGGCACATACGATGTATAAATCAATCCTCGCAACGGCGCATAATGAAGAGCAATACGTATTGCGATGCAACGCAACACACATACACGGGCTCCCTCCAATGATGTATGGACGAGGTAACGCGCCGTTCGTTATAATCACATATTGGCAATTAGTTAGAGGGGGCCTAAATTGACCGCCATCATTATCCTTGGATGATTTATTTTCGGCGATTCGACGCTCTTGAATTAGAACTCGCGCCGCCATATTGAAATTATACCGTCTCCCTTCCTCTCTCCGTTCCTCTCTCGTACACGCAAACCCTCGGATTGCCTTTGTTAAAATCCTGGCTGGAATCCTCTGCTAACGGTAATTATCGCAATTATAGGAACGAAGTGTGTACGTGTATAGGTATACGAGGGAGATACGTACATGCGAGTTTCTCTCGATACTCCCGGCTCCTGTTAATCACTAACGATGTGTACGCGAAAAGATCCGCACTACACATCCGGAACGTACGAGCTGGAAATTTCGATGCGCATAATGGGTTACTTAATGAATTGTGCCGACGGGAAATAAAATTCCCGAACAGACAGATAGGGAGAGAGATAGAGTCCGTACATTTTCCATACAATCGCTCGTTTGTCGAATCCTCAAATCCTAATTTCGCGCAAGAATCGACGATTCCGCCATTTTGGATCTACCATCTTGGATCATACGAACCAGCCAATCACAACCCATAAATTTTGTTGAATCTTAGGGGAATCGATACCCGGAGTGTCCCACTAAATCAGGCTCAGATGTGTTGGTATTTTTTTCTAAATAGAGGTTATGTCATTCGGTGCAGCGACGCCAGAATTTCTGCGCTTGCGCAGCACAACATTCTATTGGCAATTTTTAATACCCAGTCACAAGTCGAACTGACGATTTTTCCAAAGGGCGCGTGTTTCCCTCGAACACGTCGCTCGCCCGCCCTTCCCGCGTGCGATCCGGATTTTCGCCACCCGCCCCCTCCCCCTCACGTCCCTCCCGACCCACGAACGTCAATAATTGCAAAAGAGCCCCATCATCAACGTTGACTGTGGCTGATTACGTTCTGTTGTCTTGAGCAAATTGATTACAGCGCAAATTAAAGTTTTTGCCGCGGCGTGATTAAACATGCACGAGTGGTCCGAGCGTAGGAGTGCGGAGGAGGGGGGGGGGGAGGTGAGGGGTAGGGTTGGATTATACGGGGATCAGTAATTAATTCGATCGATTCTTTCCCTCTCCCGTGGAGCGGTTTTAACGGCGGGAATAACGAGCGTGAAATCGTCATATATATATAATAATAACTACAACGAGTCGCCGTCGATTAATCACAATTACTTCACGCGTGCCGACGCGGACGTACAAACACATGGAGTGTAGTTATGGCAAATGACTGGGATGATGTATCAAGTTTTTATTTTCAGTTTCGTTTTGTTCGAGAGGGAGGAAAAGTGCAAGTCAGTGCTTCGAACGAGAGGAATGAAATACGTTGGCATGTCTATTATCTATAAAAAGCAGAGGCGTTGTCGAGGAGCGAACGATGACGCTACCTTTCAAAGGGATTTAAAGGTATTTAACTGTTCACCGGTTAACCCTGCAATTTTATTTGGATTTCACGAAATCTCTTAAAGTTTTCACTGTGAAGTTTTCGCTTCTGAAAAAATTTCTTGTTCGTTCTTCGACTTAGCGAAATTACGAATATCGTCTTAAGGTTTTGGAAATTCCATATCTCCTGTAGGTTTACTGTCAACTTCCTCAACTTGGTCCTGGTTTTAGAGCTTTTTTGGAGGGTTCAACGTTAAAGGAGAATTCCTCCCAACTTTCTTCACCTCGTCCGAAATATGTCTGCGGCGTTTCCATACTTTCCCTGTTTATTCTTCAAATTTGCTTCTGTTTCAAGAGTTTCCTTTAAAGCTCCAACGTTCACGAATGTTTTGTTTCAACAAGTTTCCTGAAATGGTGTCTTTTTTATTCTTTGAAAAATTTTCTGAACGCTCGAATAGTTGAAATAGTCCACAATGATGTCCCTGGAAACATCCGCATTTCCTCAGTTTTCCGATCAACTCCCTATACTTCCTTCAGATTAAAGAAAACTCATTTTTCAAGGAATCTTAATTTCGTTTTAAATAGATTTTCTGCTGAACATTTCTGGCATGCTCACTTGTGTAGAGTACAACTGTTCTTTCTAATACAAAGGTGAATATGTTTCAGACTATTTGTATAATGCTGCATGCAATTGACTTATGGCGCATTAGCAGATTTCATTTTATCCCTGAAATGCCCGTAACCGGCCACTTAGCGCCGCCGCCGTCACGTGAAATATGTATTTCGTGCGATGGCCATTTGCTAATGTCGAAATAAAACATTAATGGCCATTTTAGTCGAGCTAATGGATCCTTTCAACTTACTTATCTGTTCTATTTTGGATTTTCGATTACGCCACTCAACGCTGCCTCCCTCTCACTCCCTTTCCCTCCCGTCATTCTCGCTAATTTACCCCCACATGTATGTACTGCACATTTAGATGGACAATATGGACTCGATTGGGTTTTGTTTTAGCCGGGAACGACGTTAAAAGGCCACTTGAACATTTTTCGATGAAAAACGTTACCTACTGCGGTGCCATTGCAGAAAATCTTACAAACATGCCAGGAATAATCATACCTTTATTTATAACATCGCTAAATCGACTTATTTTAAATCAAAATCAAATCTTAACTCTTTGTACGTTCTTAAGCCGCGTTTGCGCATACATCTCATCCCCTCCGTTTCCCCGATTTGCCCTTGAAATGCCCCCACCTCCAATAACTTTTATTCCATCCCCTTCTCTCTCTCTCTCTCTCACCCCCTCGAGGAGCCGTGACACCTTAATGATATTATCATGTAACGATCGCGTCTATTGATATATGTTTATGAAATTCTTCGCGAAACTATCCGGAACAGTAATTAGCCCCATTTAATTAAAGTGACAGCGAACTAATACCCCATAACCCCCCATAAATTGAAGTTTCGTGTAACACCAACAGCGACCGTAATGACGGGACGAGGGGGGAGAGCGGCAGGCAGGGAAAGGGGGAGCGATTCAGAGCTGGCCTGAGGAATATTCGGTAATTACGATTCGGCGTCCTCCGAGGGGTGAATTCAGGTTATTCGATAAGTGTCGGGATAGTGATAGCGTTCCCGTTTCCAATTCGGGATAGATTTTTGTTTCCAACCCTTCTAAGCGGCCTCCTCGTCTCCTCTCTCTCTCTCTCTCTTTGCTTTATCGAAACTTTTAATCTCTTTCGCTAAGTGCATAACTTTTGAGAGATTTTATTAGAATGCCTTATACCGGAATCAATTTAGTGCATGACCGGGTGGATATATTGGAAAGTTTATGGCGTTTTTATTGTTCAAACTATATGTACCATGTCAGGACGCCGGGGAAACGGAATTGTTTTGCCTAACTTTTACTGCGCGACTTGGGGCGACTTTTTAATTAAATCCGTGAGGGAGATTTCTTCTGTTCCTCCTCCTTCTTCTTCTTCCTCTTCTTCTTCGTGACACACGAACGTTATTAACGTAGAAATTTAGATCAGACTCGTATCAATCATCTAATCACTACGACGTAAAGAAACCGGGAGAGGCTCACCCGGTGGTCTAAAAAAAAAATTGAAGAACAGGGAAGAGGAGAGATTGAAGAAGGCGTGAATAATGAATTCATCACATGTTCAGATTGAGGGTAGCGAGCAGTAATAGTACTGTCCATTAGGATAATGTGTGTATTTAATCCGTCCGACTTCAAAAAAATATTTACCTCGCATAGTCTGATGCCCATTTAGACCACGAAAAGTAAAGGGATTAATTGTATTGACAAACTTATTGTAAAATGATATAATCACAAAACACACTCGCTAATAGTCATCAAACATACATATTTAGAATTATGAGCATCAACATGCCAAAATTCTTGAGAATTTCTGACACGTTACCGAAAACAATCATGTGGCGAGAAACTGTTTTCTACGTGTTTTTGCAAAACGGTGTTGACAGTTTGTGACATACTTTTAGAATATTTAGTTATGAAAAATATTTCTCCATTGTTTTCTGACGTTACCTTCAAACTTCCTTACTGTTCCATCTACTGACAACAGATTTACAAGAAACTGTTAGTCATGACTTCTTCCACAGGTTTCTGCAAAAGGTGTTCACAGTTTTTGACATACTTCTGAGATGTTTAAGTGTGGATAACACTTCTCCTTTGTATTCTGACGTCGCCTCAAAACTTTCTTCTTATTCCACCTACTGACAACAGATTTACAAAAAACTGTTAGTCATGACTCCTTCCACAGGTTTCTGCAAAATGGTATTGATAGCTTCTGACATATTTTTGAGGTATTTAGTTATGAACAACACTTCTAACTCAGCTAAACATTCACTAGAAGCTTCCAACCATCTGCAATCAATTTTAGGATGTTCAGGTAGAAGAATGGCACTTCTGCCAAACGCATTATTCACCGAGTTTTATAACTTTTAAAAAAAACTATCACGAACTTTGTTCCATGCACACCCGAACCTTGTTGCCTTTCCCATATATCGTCGGGGCTAATTAGAACGTTAAGAACTTCATAAATGTTTGACGTGAGCGGCTCACCGAAGACTCAAAGTGTGCATGTGTGTATACGTCGTGTATGTTAAAGAATATGGAAAATATTTGCCAGTCGTTGTAGAGAGCAAACACTCTTAAGTCGTCGCTCAAATATTGACCGGAGCTCGTTAAGATTGCCGCTTTTAAGAAAACGCGACGGCTCGTATGAGCGCGTTTGTGTGTGTGTGTATCCTCCTCTCTCGGTCTGGCTCGTAAAAAGATTATATTGTTCACAGATAATTGCAGAGTGCTAAAAAGGAAATTGGGTACTTCGTTTCAATTTTTTTCCCGAGCGGACATTGTTAAATTTAAACATTGTTAAGGTAACGTAACATCCTCGACGATTTACATCTGCGCCGCCGCCCCCTACTAGAAAGAAATCGAGGCCCCGATTTACGCGCGCCCGATTGTTCGGTTAATTTACAACGTAATTCACAAATTCCGCTTTATCTCTCCGATGAAATTGGAAACGTTATAGTTTAATTAGCTCCAATAAAACTTAAATTCGCGCCAGATAGTACGGCGGTTTAATTAAGTTGTAGCTATAGTATGTGAATGATGCCGCCCGCCTATTCCGTATACGCGTGTACACACGACCTATCCTATCGATTTTCGTTACGAAACTTTGTGTATTATAACGAGAGAGACGAGATTTATTAGCGAAAGTACGGCAATTATTTATTATGTTCCGCGTTTTTAACGTAACGATTCCGTTGGGTGTGAAGGTACCCTTAGGTATCATCCCTGCTAATACCTACTTATGACACATTTAGTTATAGAGGGGTAATTACGGCACGCCCCCCTCCTCCCCGCAAAAAAAGTGACGCTAGGACCCTTGGGGATTAAAAGTCTTTAATTCTCCCGGGCTTTGAAGATACGCCGATGAAGTTTCTATTGAAAAATGTTTCTGGGTCTTTCTAAATTCGCACTCCCACGATTCCCGCACCGACTTCATACTTTAACATTCTAATAACATTTATTTTATTATTCCAGATTTTTCCGCCGGAGTTACAGGATTCAAGAGGTGAGTGTTTCATCCAAAATTTATTGCAACCATAACAAAAATTCCGCGCCCGACGTAGTCCCGAATGCCCAGTCGATGACTACCCGTCCGTGTTATCCGGTACCGACTGACTAAAAATAAAGGGACGCGCGCTCCTTCCCGAAAATAGTCCCCGAGCGACGCGAAGTTGATTTATTTTTAAGCGTCTAATACGTACAAGTACAGGTGCGGTCCGAAAGTTCCCTCGGATCCATCCGTCATCCCTCCGTCCCCATCCAGAAAAAGATAATAACTCAGACGTCCCTTCCAGGGGGGTATTAACGGATTTAATGCACCCAACACGCCGTGAACGCGTTTAACGTAGCGTTAACGTCTACCACGTAACGGGACAATTAATAAAACGAGGTTAGGAGGAATTTCTGAGAGAAGTTTTTAACGAAATTATCGAATTCCTTGGGGATTTCGGGGGAAACGTGGCTATAAATACGATTTTTTGATAATCTCATCGGGGGTTAAAACTGAATATATTACCCCTCCCCTAAATGAACTAACCACCCCTTTTCCCTCCCCCTAATTAGCCAATTAGAAACGTCGGCACTTCCCCTAACAATCCGGTGAATCAGCAACATTTTAAACGTCCGTAATGGCGCTTTAATAAGGTTCGTTACGTATTACACACATGGGGTATTTTTATTTTGTACTTTCGAGGACCTCATTAGTAACTGAAGGAGACGGGAGGGAGAAAGGAGTCGGCGAGGATCTCGCTCGTTTAATTTCGTGACTAACAAACGACCAAGCGTAGAAATATACATACACATGAGGTAATAACGATGAAAAATTTATTTTCGTTGTTCGGGTATCACAGTTAAGAGTGAAATTTCGTTATTACTTTCACCCCCCTCCTGTTAATCCCCCTAAAATCAACTGTTGCTACTGCTCACGTTACGATATTCTTGTGTGTAATAATACAATGTTTGTCCAAAGATATATTACGTTACATTTTCGTGCACGTTGTATGTAACGTATGTAACGTATGTAAACGAGAGCAAAATTGATTTTTCCCCCTCTAGACCTTATCGACGCTATACTACACGGTGATACATTTAATATTCGATAATTTGTTGTTCGTTCCTCGTTTCGGTAAATTTCATTAAAATATTCGGGCGCCCCGGGCGGGCGTCGCTCGATGAATATTTAAAAATCGTCAAGTCCTAACGGACTTTGACCGGTCGCAAAAACTAATCGGGAGCCTCGTATGTCCTCTGATATTATTTATAATTCAGTATTTGTCCGCGTCTGGATTAAGATACGTACAGGAATGTTTAATTCCGCCCGAGAATATTTAACCAGGAGGAAACTGGTGGGGAATTGTGGATCTGCCTGGATCTTGGAGAAGAGGATGACGCCTCAGAAAAATCACGAATACAAGTCACGATAGCAGGACGAGTAGAGCAACGACAACTGATCTCGTGTGGTCAAGCAGCAGAAAATCACTCGCCCAGTAGAAGGAAAATAGAAGACCAGTACGTGCGTGGAGGCATGGGCAAGAAGAGACCCGAGAGGAAACGACTGGCATGGTAGAAAATTATGGCGAACGAGCTGGCGGCATATATGAAATGGGAGCTTGGTGCTTCCATTAGATCTACACCAGATCCTCTGCTGAAGCTGCAGGACTTGAGTAGTGACGAAACATTCACCACGAGAAAACCGCCTGGTACTCCCATGAGCACATTCTCATCCAGATCCAGGAAGGCTGGCCCGTCGTCGATCCCACGATCCAAACTTCCAACCTTTACCGATGCGAAATTTCTGGCCGGGACCCTTCGGGACCACGACGTCCGACCCAGAGGAACCGAAGACGGCCAGTCAAGCCACAAAGGACCGTACTAAAATTTCCCCCCCGAATGCAGGCGGAGGCACCGGTGCACCGGGCCCCGCTGATCATCCGACCGAACATCCGGCGACCGCACCGCGTTCGCATTGTTCTCGGCCACCGTGATTCTCTCCCTTTCTCTCTCTCTCGTACACTGCACAAAGAGGAAACAGGGACGAAGGGAACGAGAGAGTGAGAGAAAGAGGGAATGAGATCTACAGGGTCGTTCCGTGGGGCGAAGAGGACCCAACAGGTCCCATCGTTGCTTGTACTTAAAAAATCCTACAGTCCATCTTTTTAAAAAAAATCGAGAACCTTGTGGGTTCGTTCTGACGTTTTACACGAGCACGTGTATTGGGTGTAAGGGTGCCGAGCGTATCCCGTTAAGAAAACTATCTCAAATCACTTGTTCTCTGCAGGCATTCGGAATAATGGAGCGTACAAATTTCTTATTGAAAGCACATCACTGCTGTGGCCTTAGCTTAATCACCAAGTCGTTAAATTTCTTAACTGGGTTCGCTTTAAACATTGAACAGGGTCCTCGTGGAACACAGCTGAAATTCGTCAGATCGCCCTGTACGGCGTAGGAGAATTGTCCGTGAATAAAGTTTATCGTCACTATAAATCACTTTATCGGTGCGGGATTATTTCGAAATATCCGTCACATTCATATCCGACGTTGATTCGTATCCGATCTTTTTTCGGTGAATAGAATGTGAGCGTGCGTCGGAACGTCGTTCGGGAGGATCGGGGAAAAAGTACAGCAAAAATGTGTAAAGCCGCGTTTTCCACAGTTTTCCACCGAACCACGTTGAAGGATGAATTTGGGAGGTTGCAAACATGAATTGTAAAATTTTAATGACCATACCGTTTCCATTGTAATAACAGATGTGCAGTTTGTGTTTCTTATGCTCCGTCTAGCCGACTGGGGATCCGTTACAAAAAACATTTTGATTCGAGAAGAGTTAAGACAGTTCAGTCATTTTTTAAATTTTTTTTAAAAATGCAAAGACATATTCACGACATAAGAATATACGACGCTTTTGAACTTAAATTATGGATTCTGAGAATGTTTTAGTAATTTTGAAAATGTTCCAATGCTTTCTACAAATTTATAAAATGTTCAAGATCCTAGAAACTCCAAGAATCATCAAACATAACTCTAAATTACTTTTTGAGTATACTCAAGCGAGCGTAAATGGCGTTGTGCTCGTCAAAAACTTTCCAATCCATGAAGCTGGAGAGAAATTTTTAAGTACATTTGGTAATACTTCGAAAATTTTCAAAAAACTTCAAGGGGGAATTGTAAATGAGTCTGATAACATTTTGTACATTTCCAGGAACATTTACAAAAATCTCCAAAACTCCAGTTTCACTAAGAAATTCCTCCAAAATTAAAATGTTTAAATCTGAAGAAAAATACCTCCAAACTCTCCATCTTTTTCGGTCCTTCTCTCCTCCTTCTGCCCGAAATCGCCCGAAGGGACCGTACTACAACTCATAATCCCGCCACTACTGCCTCATTGCCGGTGAAATATATTCGGTCTCCCCTATTCTTAGCATTCCGCCGAACAATAACTCCAAACTTCGGGGGCCCCCTCCTCCCCTGCCCGCTTGGGGTCTACCCCCTCTCGTCGCTTATAAATGGCACTTTGTACGAATTTCGGACCGAATGTATAGGCTCGATACACAGATATTATCGTTCGATCCTTGTTGGATTAAATACGGTCATCGTCACTTAATATGATGAAATTTTTGTAACGCCCTATACATCAAAATTATTACTAATATTGATTGAATTAATTGTTTCGTAAATTGATTCTAAACGTCACTAACGAAATCGTGGCATACAGTCGTAATTTTGGATTTTGGATTTTTACCTACGAGGGTAGTCCGACAAGTACCCGACTTGACGTGTAAGTGGCGGCAGTTGTTTGGAAAAGATCATTACCCACCTGGGCTAATGTGTTTCAAGTTTGGACGCTACGTTGTTTAATATCAATTTAATAGTGAAGGTTCCATTGTAGGTTGTCGGTACGGTTCGAATGTACTTATATTTCTTAAGTAGTACGTTTTTGGTACCGTGTGAACGCGCTCGTTTCACCGGAAACCCGATAAAATAATCAAACAAAGCTCGACGACACTTACTCGCATTTCGTCCGTATATATAGGAAAAAAATTAAACAACAGATAACATTATACAGCTACCTGGGGACAGATAACAAGGTGTGCGTTTATATAGGCTATAAAAAATTTTCTCCTACAAGCTCCGCTACTTCTACGTCTTCCACTATTATTACTGGGAAATAATTCGTTTTAATGTTTTATATTTTGTTTGGTAAATATTTTAACCGTCTAGACTGGATACCAAACATCCTTATCTCCCCTGTATGATAGGTGTGTGGAGTTCAATGTCTCTCCCTCCATCTCTTCCGCTCTCTCCTTTTTGTTTATTCGCTGAACGTGAAATTTTTTAATCTTTCGCTCACAGGCGAAAATGAATGTTTATGGTTGTTATTCGATCGTTATCTGCGTGTGTACGTTATTCGTCACTTAGATAATGTAATTGTCAAGGTTGGAAGTCGTGAAATGAAAATTTTATTTGTTACAAACATTTTCCTCGTCGGTGTGTTGTTTATTTCGATTGAAAAACTCGATGCTGGTCGTGGGAGTAGGGAAGGTGGCGTAATAATTTTTGTATATTTGGTGCTGACGCATGAAGGGACATTAGGGGAGAATGCGCCAAAAAATGCAATCTTTGGGCGGTTATAGCTCATATTGATCCATCGAAAAACTGGTGAAATATTTAAAAAAACTTTATTGATGCCTTCAAATTTCCCTCGAAACAGTACATTTTAATATCCGAAATTGCTCTCCTGGTAAAAAAATACATTTAACAAAAATTTCTGAAAAGTTAAAAATTTAAAAATAATTCACAATTTCAAATCTCTTTAGGAAAAAAAGGTTTGTGGCATCTGTTCATGTGCTCAAAAAAATTCCATCAAGTTTCTGGCGAAATAAAATTTATCCAACATTTCAAAATAATCCTTGAAATTTTACAGGGAGGCTCATTTTCTTTCTAACAAATTTTAAGTATCGATTTTCTGGTTCCAAAAACTTTCAGGTGCGTCCCCAATTGAAATTTCCAAATTCTGTTTTTTTTTCCAAAGACGAAGTCACTGACCGGAGCACAATGAAAAGTTTTACATGTTACCCTCATACCTACTATTCCAATTTGTAAATCCTGGCAACTTTCCAGAATGTTCCAAAAGAATCTTTCAGGATATCATCCAGTTTCTGCCCTCACGTCCTGTTAACGTCCCCAGCAAAAATTTTCGAAAAGCAACTTTTCTGTATCGTAAACTTACGTTATCGTATGGGCTTCGGCCGACACTTCGCCTCTCCTCTGTCCCCTCAGCGGAAAGTAGGAGGAGTCCTCTCAGACCCAACAAAGTACCTTTTAAGCAGACACCATAACACTCATACCACAGATCTGGTTAACCTTGAGAAACAGACACACGTTCATTGAGTCTCTCCTCGTATTCGAAAAGTGTCCTCTCTTCACCACTGCGGTCCAGAAGTCCCTTCGGTCCGACGGACCGTGGAAAACTGAAATTTTCGATATTTTCACCACGCGATAAACGGGGAAATCCCCTCGACGCGCTCGACTGTGCGACACTCGCACGTGCGCCTGGCTCTCGCTCGACGGACCAAGACTCGGATGTGTTCGTGACAAGCTCCGACGGCCGACTGACGACTAACCTAACCTCGATGAGGCGTCGAGTCCGAGGCGCCGAGAGTGCCCGAGCAGCGCCGATCGTCGTTTCCTTTTCCGACCGCTCGGGGTCT
This sequence comes from Cryptocephalus primarius, assembly GCA_963576515.1. Lineage (NCBI taxonomy): Eukaryota > Metazoa > Arthropoda > Insecta > Coleoptera > Chrysomelidae > Cryptocephalus > Cryptocephalus primarius. The sequence continues at coordinate 660,502 of OY754949.1, read as the reverse complement.
ACCCCTGCAAGGAGACCGCGAGAGGGCGGGCGGGGCGCACGCCGCTGCCGCCCCCACGGCCGTGCCCAATCGGCAAGAGGGGGCGGCGCGAGGGGCCGGCGGGGGATCTCACCGGCGCCGGAGACAGGTCGCGGGTACTCCTCCCCGCGAGGAGGGGGGGGGGGCGGGAGGCGAGCAGGAACGAGGGAGAAGTAGGTCGGAGGTACCCGAGGGTACGCGTGACCTTGACGGGCGCCATGTTGGTTCCGATGTGGAACTCGGGTTTGGGTTCGGATGGAACTGAGTTGGGTCATTCGAGGTTTATGGGGTTATAGGTTCTACTTTTGATTGTTACGTTGTAATAATAAATTCTCGAAGAGCACAGGTGCCTTAAGGCGTCTTATTGTCAATCTTTTTGGCATCTGGATGGCTTACGGTCGAGCATAGTTTAGTTACTTGCCGTCGTAAGGATACGGGCGTGACATTACTAGTGAGAAAGGTAGGGACTCTTTTGGGTTCACATTTTTACCTGGATGCGTGCGAAAAGACTTTTTCGCAATCAACACGCAGTCTTGACCTGAACTTTTACTTCTCGACAGTAGATGGATTTATAAGCTGAAATCACGAACCAGAAATAACATTTTTAAAAGATTGCCCTGGTGGAAACTCCTTATTAGATCCCAATTTGGACCGACCTGAATGGGGCCTAATCACCCCGACTCCGGGCGAGTTTTCCTAACACCTCGTTCCGTATGTAAGACACGGTGGCGTCCCCCTAAAATTATCCTCGCGGAAAATCATTTCCGCGCGATTTACATGCACGTAGGCGACGAGCAAAGGTGAAAACCCCCTCCTTTTTAACGGGCGCAGAGATTAATTCTTCCAAATTAACGGATCCCTCCCGCGGGATCCTCCCTGTCGCTCCTATTCATCATTCCTTCGGATCCATCAAACTTACGGGTGTAGGGAAAGATAGGCGAGAGACCAGCGGGCATCGAATCGACATCACTTTCCGTGCTTTTAAATAATTTGGCTAAGTGAGATGGATATACGGTGGGAGCTATCTCGGCAGGCACATCGCTCATAAGTTTCTATGATGAAAGGTCATTGGGAATAGAAAGGTGGAAAGGGCGCAGATTCGTCATGGAATTTTTTTAAATACATATCGTTTTTACGGAGGTGGTAGTGTAGGAAGATCGTTATGGTACCGTTAGGTAAAATTTGATATCCCTTCTCTAGTGAGGAAGAGGACCTAACATTTTTACTGTAACATTTTTAATTTTCCAGTTATTGTAGAGAAAGGAAATTTTTTAAAATATTTAAAAACATCCATTGCTTCTATTTCTGATTTTTCCTTCGAAAAATGGAGAAAATCGTTTTATTTTCATTTACACCATTAGTTTCCATAGAAAAGACTTTTACCAAATCTAGTTTTAAACGCCTTTTCAAACTCTTCTAAAAAGTCTATACATTTTTCTCGAAAAGTTGAACGTTTTTCAGTTATTCAACGTTGAAAGGTTCGAATGAATTTTAATGGTGAACATAAAGTTGCCTTGAGCGAGGCATAACTCGATTGATATTGCGGTTACAAAAATAAAGCAAAAACTATTTTCTTCGCCATTTTATGAGCTTCAATTTTGTTCGTTATAACTTTGCCGATAAAATGTAAAATTTTTGAATTACTCGTGAAAAATGGTTTAAAATCATGTCTTTTCAGTCGAAAATTTAACACTTTCAATCACGAATAACTCAAAAGCAATCGTTTTTATAAAAAATGGTTCCAGGGTATTTGTTGCTTAAAATTCATTTATTTATCGTTTTCTGCGGTTATTTTGAATCTAGTAATTTCTGCCCTCGAGAAGAGGTGGTAAGCACCCCCAGGGTAAAAGCGCGCGCACATCGGCACTTTTGATCCTTGAGCCATTACTTACTGCCACATTTTTATGTCAAACAGTCTTGCCCTATACGATTGCAAGCCACTAAAAAAGTAACTACTCCGAATTTTTGGCTGACATTTGGGTTTAAATCATCTACAGAATTTTCTTAAAAACAGTTGCACTAGTGATTTGCTATACAATTTAATTACAAGAAAATTCTCTGTTGGTTTGCCTATTTGACAACTCACTAGATCGTAGTAACTTTATACAATAACACCGGAACAGCGTTCCTCGTCTCATTAGACAATTTAAACAAAATCAGTACAATCGAAATTATTAACTCCCATCCCCATATTCTCTCCCTCTCTCTCTCTCTCTCTCTCTCTCCTTCTCTCTTATTTGACTTTGATAATGAAGTCCACAAGGCACGAGTAAATAAATCCATAACTGTAAACACTGGGTTCTCCTGTATCGTAAAGAAAATCCCTCCTATCCTCTCTCCCTTTCTCTACTTCCCTTTCTCTCTCTCTCTCTCTCTCTCTCTCTCTCTCTCTCTCTTTCTCTCGTTGGCATGAGAGACTCTTAATTGAAAACAAATATGTTTTGTACGTAGAGTCCGGGTTTATAATTAGGAATCGGAAAGAGAAAGAGAGAGGAGGTAATTAGACACCGGCGATAATGTGCGTTCAAATATTGACGTCGTGGTGTAAATGTGGAAAAATTAGTGGAAACGCAAGGGAAACTGTACGGTTTTTCGTATGATTTTCCATACAGTAAATTTTCGGGGTACAGTCTAATTGTATCGATGCAAAACACGGCTGAAATTTATTGTTTAACCGTATAATTATCGTTGCTCTCGTCCATTTATCACGTAAGAGGAATTTCTCGTATTTCACGACGTATAAGTAAGTGTTATCCCTCAGGCAACGTTAGGGACTGTATTTAAGACGCATGAATCAGGACGACTATGCCAGGTGCTTATTAAGTCACTTGTCTGGGGGATAAAGAAAGGAATTATGTTGATTTCGGTGCATTTGCTGGAATCTCCTGTTACTATTCCATGAAGATAATATTGTATCGAGAAGTATTTAGAAGTTGTTATGGCAAATTTACTGCGACACATAAACTCTCATACGGAGTTAATAATTTATTTTATTTGGAAAATTTTTGGCACCTTCGCCTAACACGACTCGATTATAATTTTGTGAAGGGCGATACGTGATTAAAAGACTTAATTTATAACGTATCTCGTAGGGGCGAAAATTATCATTAGAATTTTTATTTCAGCATATTCATAAAGACTCGCAGTTTATTATTCGTAATATATTTTTCCGTTCGATAAAACACTTTTACACACACCCGAATATGTTCATATTTTTCAGTTCCCCCGGAGCCATAACGTAAAAATACAATTCAATGTGGATTTCCGAAGGTTTCATTACTATTTCCGATCCAAAAATTGAAAATTCAAACAAACAATTCGTTTCATTGCGTTAACGTCCCTGTTTGAAAAACAACTCCTCTGTCGGCCAAATACATTTTAATAAAAATACATGCACTACCGGATCCCCCTCGCCTCTCGCCCGGCCCGTGTATTTTTAATCATTCAAAATAGAATCGGCAAACGAAGTTATGGTTTCAATGAGTTTTAAATGGAAACCGGCTGACGATTTAATTAAAGTCGAAAAGTCGAATGGTATCGAACTAATTTCGGAAATCTGTAACTGATGCTTCGTAATTAGGGGAGCGAGTGTGTATGTGTCAGGTGTACGGCACGCATCCCCCCAGGGGGGGATTAGATTTGAGGTGGAAGGAAGGATGGGACGGGAGATTTTTACAAACGTTGTTTCGATGATGCGTCACGTGTTCAAAGCGGTGAAATCCAATTCCATTTCGATATCTAAAATCAAATACGAAAAAATGTTGTGTTTATCGGAGCATCGACCATATTTGAATACCACACAACGTTCTACGTTTAACAAATATTCCCTTAGATAGCTAAAATTTCAAACTTTCAACATTTTTCTGTAATAAATTGTTGCTATGGCGCTAGTGCTTTTAATTGTAATAACACAGTCAGTTGATGACAGCAGATTATAAAAGGCTGATATATGTCACACGCTTTGCAAGTTCTTGTGCTTCATTCCATGCGTGTTCGTTACGATTTGGGGGCTCGTCCGGTCCAGCGATCTGAACGCGCTTAAGTGACGCCGACGGGAACACGCCGGGGCGGCGGGATGAGCTGGCCCGGGTCTGGCCGAGCGGTGTTTTCGGGTTCTGGTGCGAGTTATTTTCGAATTTTTCCTGAAACCCTTCCAGAACCATGGTATTACTTATGACTCATGATGTTGCTTTAATGCCGACTAAAATAGTCACTTTTTTGGGTGTCTTTTGTGTATAACAAATAAGTTATTCAAATCCTTAACTTCTCCCTCGGGCTCCTTTAGACGAGTTGCCGATGCCGAGAAGGAGACAGCCGCATAAATCTACATTATTAAATTACATCAAGTGAAATTATTAATGTACATTATAATGAAATACTTGAGTTTGAGTTGCTCTCTTTCTAGAATATATTACTTTTAAATTACCTCTCGCCGGGTACCGGGGACCGCGGCCACATAAATCATCCTTCGTACCGGCGCTCCTGTTGCGCAGGACCCTCACACGTACTGAGACGGGGACGCGAAACGAAAGTAGTTTCGAGCATGTCGAAATTTGCACGCGATCGCGCGTATCCGCGCGACCGTTCCCTCGGGAACCGAACCCTCTTCCTCCCGCTAAAGGGATTTGTCGCGCGCACAATAGCGGAAAGAGTCCTCCTTTGCCGACGTCGACGGAGACGGGATTAGGCGCGGGATACGGACTCGAAGAAGGAGGAAAAGGAAACCTCGGGGAAAGCGACAGGTGTCCCTAAGCCGATCCGCCGTGGTGAAAGATATAGTTTGTGGTGGAGGGGGGGGGGGTGGCGTTGGAGCTTCCCCCGATGGGGAGGGAAAAGTTTGGGGTCAGTTTCGGTTTTTAAAATTATTTCGTACGTCCCTTGGAGCGAAATAAATACGTGCTTAAATTACTTGGTATGTAGTCCGGGAGGTCCTTTACAATTTCCAATTTAATAACCGTCAGCAGTTACCACGATATACGGTATTCCTTCCCAGTTATCTGTCAAATTCCCATGCAAATTTAGCGAGACGGTAAAAGCAAACATCAATTACCGATTTCCTTTAATCTTACGCCCACGGGTTGTTATTATTAATAGAGTTGATCCTTGACTGACGGACGATTAGCCGTCCTGGACAAGGGTCAGGATCACAGGACGACGGACCGTCTGTTTGCACAGTCTAACGAATCCGAATGTTAACCAAATACGCGAGGCCAGTTCAAATATGGGCGTCTGGGATCGCCTCCTTTCTTTGATAGCCCGTGTCTTTAATTCACGTATGTATACGCAAACACGTCGGGTTACCGTTAACAAGGGATATGTACCTACATATCGAAATATTTATTGAAGGTTAGAAGGGGATATTTTTTGAAAACGCGAGGCTTGAATAGAGGGAAGGCTTTGTTCAGCTGTTATAACCACATTTTTACCCTATAAGTTTCATACGCATGCACTATACGCACCATACAGAGGCAAATCTGATTCTGCCTCACGCAGGATGTATACTGCACCAGTAGGCTCAGTGCGGTCCCTGGACGGGTATGAAAAGAAATCTCTAGGAAGAACTGTAGTTATTAAAGCGTTATAAGGGGGCGATAGTGGCGCCCTCATACTTGACGGTACAATACCCCGCTACAATGAGTGTCCCATTATTCCTTCCCTTAACGTATTCGAATGTCACTCCTTGGAGTCCTTGTGGCGGTCACCAAGCCAGAGGGCGCCACTATCACTCATAACAGTGAAGTCTATTTGTGGCCGGAAAGTAGTGAGACTTTTAAAACACCTCTAATATATCGCTAGATGCGTCATTGCTGTTGAATAGTTGTTCACTTACTATTAATCTCCGATATTCCTGTGATATTAGAAAGAAAAAACCGTTGATGTGCGTAATCAACGATTACGGAAATTTCCAAAAGTATCAGCGGATTAAAAATGAATGCCGCTCGTTGGAATAAAATCGTTTAGATAAGGAAGATTACGTGTAGGGACGATTAGTTACATCCTTCTTTAATAGTGCCTGTAGGTCAGTAAGGTACCCACTCTCGTACAGTTCGTCGACGTTCTCCTCTAATAACTATTTTAGGGCTTTGCATTTTCCTCGGAAAATTTTTATTATTCAGTATTACAACTAAAGCTCTGAACTGAAATTGGGCCTCATTTTCAGGTTAAAATCGCCTGAAGGACTCCTTGGTCGTCGATGTCTTTTGATTAGCGTGAAAGGATTGTCTGCAGTACCCACACATGACAGGAAGGATGAGAGTCGGACTCCAGAAAACACTGGGTAAGTTTGATCAGATCTGCAAAATTCATATGTACATGCAACCTTCGGAATTGTCCTTTGCTCCCTGAAGACAACTCAAGGACTTCTGTTCCCCATAGAAGCTCCCATCAGGAGCTTCTTTAGCTTGGCAGCAGCCGGTAGATCTTCTATCTACGCTTACTAAGCCTCTGTTTATGTACGAAATGTTGCTCAATCCTTGAAGGGTAGTAAAACAGGTTCCCGAAATAACAACCCTCGGTACACCCCCATTATCGTACTCAACAGCTTAATCATAGATAAAGAACTCAAAAACTTACCTCTTCAGTCGTTATCTCTTCCCTCGGGAGTAAAGATGGCGCCCAGTGCACGCGTACGTGTATCGTGGCGTGTGTGTGTGTAGTATTCCGGGGAGTAAATTTAACTCGTCGAGGCGGTTGCGAGATCTGCATGTGAAATTAGCCGTTTAGACATTGTCGATGGAGTGAATTTAATTATTCCCGTGAAGGGGGGGGGGGAGCCGGGAGGACGGGTAAGCGAGAGATATGTAAATTCCCCCGCAACGGCAATTAGCGATTGTCCGGGCGTTAAGGTAAAATTAACCGTTGGCGGGGGGGTGGGACTGGGGTAGGTAGGAAGGGGGATTTTTTCCGATCTAGAAAGGTAAAGGCTCCTCTCTTAGAATTAGTAATTAATATGAATTTAAAAAAAAAATAGGTACAGTAACAAATAATTTACTAAATTAGCGGCACAGACAAAGTGCGACTGTCTGAAGCCCCTAAAGGCATTAAATACAATTTGAGACTTTCCAATCTAAAAACCATAACGTAACAGAACTTAGTTTCTTAGTAAAGTAGTGAAACTTTAGCAAAGTGAAAGAAGTGGGTGAAAGTACCTTCTTGTTTCAGTGTTTTCAGTGTTGCAGCACTAAGTTTTACACTTTACAGTATTTTCCTTTGAAGCTGAGGCAAACTGTTTTTATCAAGTTTGAAATTTGCATTTCTTATACTTCAAGAAATTTAGCCTTCGTTTTCTAGCTTCCTGGACCTATTGTCTATGTTTCTTAAAGTGTCATGTATATATTTCGAATAAAAGTCATAGCTAATCATAGTTATTAAAGTCTGAAATAAATTGCTATAGCCGTTTTTGAGAAAATTAAGGAGTGAAAACTCTCAAGAGTGAAGTGTCCTTTAGGGCGGTTTTTGAGAAAAATGTTTTAAGTAGAAGTTGTAGAAATTAAAGAAATGAGTAAAGTTGCGACGTTTCCGATAAATCACTAAAGCCGTTTTTAAGAAAATTAAGAAAAACTGAAAATTCTCAAGAGTAAAGTGCCCCCTAGGGCAGTTTTTGGAAAAAGTCATTCAAGTAAACGTTGTAGACATTAAACACCTAAGTACAATTACGAAGTCTGCAGTAAATCATTAAAGCCGTTTTTAAGAAAATTAGAAAAACTAAGAAATCTCAATAGTAAAAGAGCGTTTATCCTAAATTCCGAAAATCGACCCGATTACAATACTTCACGTTAGCTCTTCAGAAAAATAAATTTCATTTCAGCGAAACCAATATACTTTCTAGGTATAAACAAACCTATTACGACTTTTAAACCTCGAACAATCTCCTTCCCTTCCCCAAGCACGGGATCCAGTTACAAACGACTCTCACCATGCCTTGTTCCGGCTCTCCCCTCGGACAACGCCAAGATTAATGCAGTAATAATTCACTTTGTATACAATTTCTGTGGTGGATTCCTTTCCCTCGTACGTACAGGTAACGAACACACACTCACACGTTCACATATCTCTTTAAATTTCATTGTTTCGGGAAAAAGTTTCCAGGGGCGAGGAAAAACACAGGTACGTACGTTACGTACGTTGACAAGACAAATTGCACTGCGTAACCGTAGGAACCTCAGGTATCCAAAAGAGGGACGCACGTTGCGCGTTCGGGAACAGAAATTAAAAAGAATTATGGACCCAGGCGGATTCCCTGGAATGGAAAAATTTCCATTGCGGCTCTTTACGCGATTAAAAAATTTCGAATGTTTATAGAAATTTAAAGTCGAAACTTTAACATGTTTAAACCTCCCCCCATTTCTGTATGGAAAATCCCTGGAAAATTTAAAACACATTTAGTGTCATTATCTCCATCGTCGTATGCCTCGAGCAAAACCACGTGTCGGTGGTTACCTTTCCTTGCAGTTCGGACGGCTATATCATGATTTGTTCTCGTGGTATCTTATACATATTCCGGGAGTTTTCGTTGCGAATCCCGCTCGCAGTCGTAAACACCTTCTCCCTTATAAATTATTTTTCTCGTATTCGTACTTTTTTATGGGGTTGAGAATAGTACTTCTAAACAATTTTCAAGTAAAAAAAAAATCATTTAGAGGGTGTTCCATTTTTACAGATTTAACAAGTTGTAAACTTTATACCCATATTGATATTGGATAAGTATCGTACCTACCGAGCGCCCTTCACTCCTCCCTCCGCTCCTTCCCTCGCTCTCTTGTAAATTATAAACATTCCTGGATCAACAACTCACACAAGAGTATAATTAATTGCGTACTTTCCAGGCATGACAATGAATAATTAAACAATGGGGAGTGGGGGCAGGGTAGGAGGGGTAGAGTAGAGAGAGGGAGTAAAAGAGAGAGGGAGGGAGTTTCTTATTAAAATATTATTGAATGCCGATGTACTAATTAGAAGTTTGGTAAATATTAAAACTTTCTTAATGAACAGTAATTGCGTTTGTGTTCTTGATTAATATATTGATTACATAACCCTTTAAGTTTGCTTTAAGAGAGAGAGAAAGAGAGCTCTTCCCTCCCACCCTTTTGATTTTCACTCGTTAAACCTCGCCCGGTTTTTAATTAACGTCCTTACTTTAGTTCTGGAATACCCTCGACGCTGTATTACTTTAAAAATAAATAAATAAAATAAATCGCCCTCTCCACGTAATCTGTGTATTGTAGGAATAAAATTTAAAACCTCGCCCCGGTAGTTGTACATGTGGAGAGATTACGATGTATTTTAAATGCGATGTTCGAGGCATTGTTGAAAATCTGGAGCCCCGGCAAAACAATGTCGGGATAGAATCCGAGCGGCTGGGAGAGTTTCGGGGGTCGGGAGGGAATTTCTGGAATTAAACGTGGAATAAACGCGCGTATTCTTCGACTAACGGCGGTTGGCTGGCATAACTCGACTCGTTACCTGCCGAATAAATAGGGGATTAGGGAAGTTTCGGGATTTGGAATTATTTCACGATTGGAGTTTTAATTTGCCATAGTATGTTGAAGGGCTCGACGAGGAGAGATGCTACTATTAAATATGAAAACCGTAAGTCCTATGAAAGGTTACAGTGTGATTTTCGATTATGAATTGAAGTGAAGGGAGGAGGTTTTGGCATTATAAAATTTCTGTATTTTAAGAGGGGGTTGAACAGAAAAGGTTCTTATTTCGAACTTGTATGGTGAATTTGTGATTCCCCCGTTCAATTTAGCAGATTAGTACATTCCTTGGCGAATCTGGGTTATCGTTAGAATATTTATTAAAAAATTGTTTCTTACAATAACGTTACATACATAAAAACGCTACAATCCCAACATCTAAGGCGCCATTTTTTACCCTTACAACTTGACAAACGTCTAATGGTTTTACAACTTCAAAATTTTCATCCCTAATCGATCGAACTAATTTTCGCCCCCTCGTTCCACCCCCTGTCCGTTGTTTTTATATGCGTCGACTATTAAACAATAGGTGGAAATTTAATTCCGTTTCCATTCCTCCCCAAAGGCATCGATGGCCGGTAATTAAAAATTCACGTTTGTTTGGACACGTCACATATGAAAAAATTAAAATCGAGCTCTGTTGTTGTTCTGAGTGGGAGGGGTGGTACGGGGATGGGGGGTGGTACGTCAGAATATTCATTTCCAATTCTACGCCATAATAATTGTAGTTTACTAGTAAGTGCTGCATTTGTTTATTTCTCTGAAAGTTTTAAATCATTTAACATGCTTACCTTTATCCTATAAGGCCGATACATTATCAACGTACCGAACATACCTCCAGGTTCAGAATCCTTCTTCGCCGATTATCAAAGCTCAACCATCCTCAAAAGGGGGATAAAAATTATTTACCCTGACTTCTTGTGCCATCTTTTGTGAAATGAACAACACCTGCTTCTGTTGAGAATCGGTGCATTACACGTTACACCATCTCCTGGACAGAACCCACGTTAACTCTTAAATAACGTTCAATACTTTCATTTCAACAGATATCATCGATTAGAATTAATATTGCGCATGTGTCGGCATCTGTTAAGAGCGGAGAGTTTCAGTGGGCGATGATAAATCATCAGTGAATCTTTGAAGAACAGTAGGTTCGATGGTAATAAAACAGTCATTATTTCGATAAATTGATTAATAAACATTGCTTACTTACAGCCTAAAGCGGTAATGACTGTTTTGTTGAGCGAGAGAAATGAGCGATATCAAAAGAAACAAAACAGCTACACCTTTCATACCTGAGAAGGATCAACAGACCCACTTCAATTCAATTCGTAGTGAATGAATTAAAATAGTTATCACATTATTTTCCCTCCGCATTTTCACGCTGTACATCTCAAACTTCACCGAATGGACTAAACCTATGTTAGCTAACGGGCTCGACCTTGAAAGAGTTAAAGTTATCTAACCGCTTATCTGCATGCACTTGGTGCCTCGCCCCATTGATCACCTGAAACACATAAATCAAAGTTTAATTCAAACGAAGAAATTGTCAAAAGCTCTTAGGAAAGCAATAGAAGTAATAACACACACACACACACACAAAATAGAAGCTACACTACATCGTTAACTGCTAGTACGAGACTTGAGAAACTTAGTTGCTGATTTACTTTCACCCTTAGCAGCCTAACCATCGAGTCCGCCCCGGGCGACTCCCTCGCCCTCCTGAGGGCGCTGCCAGCGTTCCTCTCGCATCCAGGGGGGAGCAGCCAACGGGACACGGGCGATATCAGGTCGGGGTCGACGGTCGTCGCCTCGTCCCTGCCGCCCGTCAGCAAGCTCACGGCCGCCCCCACGAGCAAGACCGTCGCCACTCCCACGGGGGTAATCCACAGGAAGCTCAGCCGAAACAGGGGGAAGACCCCGGACTCGTCCGGGTAGGCGACCTGCAAAGGGGAGGAATCGGATTAGATGAGAAATTATTGTCCGATTCACTTATGTACACACACTTATCCTAGTCTTCCCCTCTGTCTCTCAAAGGAGAGAGATATTACCTCTGGTATCGTAATGTTCCTGTCGATCCCATATTTATCATAACAACCATCATTGACCAGCACGGGGAGTTTATGCGGCACTACCAATTTTGCAGCAGACACAAACTGCCCACCGAACGACACCAGTCCTGCCATAACTGCACCCGAGAGGGCTCCCATTATTGCACCCTTCGAGTTTGCCCATGGGATCAACATCCCCAAAGTGAATACTCCGCACGTGGTGCTGGATGCTATCGCCGACAGGGACGAGGCTAACTGCAAATGATAATAAAATAAAGGGAAATTGTCTAACGTTTCAAAAAGACCCCCACTACTAATCCCATCTACACACTCATTTATCCTTAATAATTGTTTCAGGTGGAGAAGTTCCTTGGTATTTAACTTACAGCGAGGACGCCCCCCATGTGCTCCACCACGTACATGAAACCCACAGCGATGGCACCCAAGGCGAGGACCACCCCTTTAACGACTACAGTTGCCGTCCTTTCCGAAAGGCTCATCCTCATGCATCCCTTCAGAAAGTCCTCCAGGAAAACCTGTGCCGTCGAGTTCAGCACTACCGACAGTGAGCTAGAAAAGGAGACAGTTGTAGACAAGGCGCAAGGATTGTAAAATCAGGATTTTCTCCCCGCCTTAATTATACGACAGTTCCGGTGAGTTAAAGAATTATTATTCAACAGTATTACAAGTAGTGTCGTTGCGTAAAGGCAGCACGTGTAATAAACAGTAACTTTACGACGAAGAAATTTTTACCTCAGTGCTGCTCCGAACACTCCGGCGATGAACAGTCCCGGCACTCCTCGTAGGTGACCGACCGTTTCCATCACGAATAACGGGAGGATCTGATCATCGGCCTTCACCCTCCCGAGGGATAACGGGTCGCAGCCGTAGTAAGTAGCGAACACTAAGATTCCCATGTAACAGCACATCCAGACGAAAATCGATACTCCTATAGTGAACAGGGCTACAGATCTGCAACAAATAGGTAAAGTAGGCAACGAATAATAGCTTGTGTCTAATGTGGTGTTGCTTACATTCTAGATTGACGTTCTGTAGGCAACGACAGGTACCTCTGGACCATCGTCTGATTCACCGAATTAAAACAGGTCCAATAGGTGAACCCACCGATGAGGACGCTAAACACGCTGTATCTTTCGTACATGCTGGGGTTAAAACTAAAACAAATCCAATTTTTGAATAAGCAAGTAAACCTACCTAATAGGAAAATTTGAAATCTACAATTCCCTTATGATCGATCGGTGAGAAAATATGTTTTATAGAGGTAATTGTGCTGAGAACTGGACTCACTTGAAGAATTCAAACCGGTCACCTTTTTCAGTTAGCTCGATGATGGCGCTCGGCCCCCCTAACGACGTCGTACCCAATACGACCACCAATACGACGGATATGAACATCGCTATTACCTGCCAGGAGTCGGTCCACACTACTGCTTTCAGTCCTCCCTAAAATAAATCGTTGAATCTTACTTATTGAACGCCATGACGAAATGCATTTCGATAACTCACAAGGTACGTGTAGAATATGCACACAACGGCCACCACCGTTCCTATCAGATGCACATTCAATCCGGTCACTGCAAGCAAAACAACTACGTCATCGACTTTCCAGAATTTTCAAATGCTACTCACCTTGGTTGAAAGCTAGCGAAGGAACGTATATGATAATTGGCAGGAACATCACCTGGAACATATCAATTAGACGACCTAACCTCCAGCCCAACGGGCAAACCTTAATACTGACCTCGTCCAGTACGAAGAACACCGACGCCACCGTCCGCACCACTCTATTGAACCTCAACTCCAGGTACTAGAAAAGTTATAAATGCATTTTAATCTATGGAAGCAAATTAAACTACATTGCACTTTTAGTTCAAATCCACTGAATTAAAGGCTTCCGGACAGGAAGGATATTTCTGAACACAGTTGGTCCTTTGAGCTACTTCAAGTTGCTAATAACGTCATGAACATTTCGTACCTCGTAAGAGGAGTTGACTTGCAACTTCAGAAACACTGGTAAGTACACATAAGAGACGACCAATCCGCTCAGCCAGATGGCGATGACGATGTACCAGTACTGGGTACCAAAGTTGTAGATCTCAGAGGGAGTGCCAAGGATCGTCACTCCTGAGACGTAACTGAGGAACAGGATGAAAAAAATTAGTTCAGGGTAAATATCATATGACTGATAGATTTATAGGGATATGTAGGAATATGTCTATATAATATCTGTTATTTTTGACGTTTCCCTCGGCTTATTTTGCTCATTTCCATCTTGCGTTTTCTTGCAGAAATAAATACTGGAACTCTTACCTTGCGATGAGCGACAGAGCGACGGGGAAAGGCTTGAGATTCCTGTTACCAGTAAGATATTCGGTTAACGTCTGATCGAACTCGCTCTTGCAGTACCTGCTCCTGCAGCCGAAGTAGATCCCAGTAAGTGCCGACAGCAGGAGCATCGACGAGAACACCAGGTAATCCACTATTTCGAAATGGTAGACATCGTTGGGTTTTAAGACGGAGACGGTCATGGCGATCTCCTGCTGAAATACTGGGGAAAAAGATCAAATTTGAAAGGGACTTTTGCTTTAAAGGAGCGAATCTTGAAATCTTATCGCATCGTTGTGAACGTCTAGATTTGTGATTAATCAATCAACTACTACAATCATTTCCTGCGATTAACTTTCGAACGAAAAATGTGTAGCAACTTTCAAAAAGTCCACGTTAATTTATAATATTTCGAAAAGTCAAGGTTACCACTTCACCTCCAAACAGACACTAATAAAAACTATTTGTATCTCCGAACTGCACGAGATTCAAACGCTACAGATAAGACGGTCGACGTCGATAAACTGCCTGTTAAACACTTAACGCGCTAATTGCTGTGTACTTTGGACGATTCGCTTAAAGTTAATTGTTCTTAAAATCCCACCATTAACGGGAGTTCCAGGCGATAACACGTGACATTCTATCCTAAGCGTTTGGTAGGTAACTCGAGTAGTGCGGAGGTAGGTGCTATAGTTAAGTCAGTGACTTCACAACAAGTAATAGTTTCAGTCAGAAATTATGTACGTCTCTCATGATTTTATGTGTTTAAAAGCAAGGTGACACGTGTTCGAGTGAATAGTATCGAAAGAAGTGAGGACGTACTGTTTTTAATTGGAAATATTCCAAAGTGTTCTTGATCGTTAACATAAAAAATGTGTTTGTAACTAAAACAGGGTGTCCCAGGAATAGCCAGTCGAAATTGAGTAGGCATGGGTAGAAATCAAGAACTAGAAATCACAATTATATACATATATTACAGTTATTGACATAGACTCCTGTAATAAAAATGATATTCCTCATGTGGAAAACGTTTTAGACATTAGTTCCACTCTATTTGCGCTCAATTTTTGTCAACATATTCCTGTAACATCTTGTATAGTAAAGCGGATAACACGCAACGTCAGTTCAGTTCAATTCAGAGTGCACATGCACTTCAATCAATTGAACGTGAAACGACAACGTGTTTAGTTGCCCAAACCGATGGTGTAATGGTAATTTAAACTGCGCGCCTTTCGGCTTGTAATACGTGTTGTCTATCCTTGCAACACGGAATGAATCTATCATTTCACGTCTCGAGTCAAATGTCAAACCTCATTAAGGTTTACAGGTCAGACCCGGTTAAGGTGTCCGGAAAATTCCTAGTAATATTCCACACGTGTGAAAAATACGATAACGGCGACTTTTTATCAAATTACCTGTGTGCTACTATCTTATCTGCCCGACGATCGATGTGAGATAGACGGAGACAGGAGCAAGATGGCGGAGCCAGTTACATTCCAAGAGCAACAGGAGGGAGCGGCTGCGGCTTCTGCAGCGGCGGGATCGACGGTCACAGTCGTCCAGACCGACGAGCAGGTATGTACGTGTCAAAACTGGAAAAGTGAGAGAGAGAGTGAGTTGGTGAGGTTACGTAATTGTACACACAATGAATCATACGCGAAGGTTGAGACTCGCATTCAAGTTAGGGATTTCTTTTCCGGGGAAAGCGCGAGTGCCCCCTACCGGGGGCCCCGGGAATCACCCGCGATGCTTCTCCGTAAGCGCTACATCCCCTACGCCTGAAAACGATCAGTCCCGAATTCTCCCCTTAGGGAATTACTCCAGACTTCAATCTGATTATTCAGATTCCCCTCTATCCGGTGTTCGAGTACTGGATCTCACCCGCATAGTGGCCGGACCTTATTGCACGATGGTCCTCGGAGACCTTGGCGCTGAGATCCTGAAGATTGAGCGCCCCGGCTCTGGCGACGAAGCGAGGAAGTGGGGCCCCCCGTTCGTCCGGGACACGTCCGAGACATGTTACTTTGTATCCTTGAACAGGAACAAGAAGAGCGTGTCGATTGACCTGAAGAGCCCCCGGGGTAGGGAGCTACTGTACGCGCTGGCCGAGAGGTGTGATGTGCTGGTGGAGAACTACGTACCGGGGAAGTTAGCCGAGATGGGGCTCGGATACGAGGACTTTAAGGCGAGGGCACCCCAACTAATATATTGCTCCATCACTGGATATGGCGACGAGGGGCCGTACAGGAATAAACCTGGGTATGACGTAATAGCTGCTTCCGTGGGGGGTTTGTTACACGTGACCGGGGCAAAGGGCGGAGAACCCGTTAAAGTCGGAGTGGCCATCACTGATATTGCCACTGGTAGGTTTCGATTTAGGTTGTGATAGTTTGAGAGCTAGTCGTAGGGAATATAGATTTATTGGTCCACCTCATTTCTAGTCTCTTAAGAAAATGATTGTAATTAAATTTCATACCTGTGGTGGGCTCTCAGACCTTTACTAAATCTAAATCGTTGTCTAATAGAAATTCGCCATCTATTTTAAATCCGCTCATCAGGTCTCTTCGCTCATGGCGCGATCATGGCGGCCCTGATAAAACGTTCTCGTACAGGGAGGGGCCAGAAGATCGACTGTGACCTCCTCTCGACCCAAATCTCTACACTGATTAACATAGGCTCGAACTACCTGAACGCCGGCGAGGAGGCAACCAGGCTCGGCACAGAGCACGCGAGCATCGTCCCATACTCAGCCTTCCCGACCAAAGACGGCTACATCACCATCGGTGCCGGCTCAGATGCCCAATTCAAACAACTCTGCGAGAAGATAAACCGTCCCAGCCTAGCCGACGATCCCAAATACCTGACCAACAGGGATCGAGTCAAGAACAGGGATGAACTCATCGCGATCCTCTCGAGCATCACAATAACGAAGACCAAGAAGGAATGGTCGGTGATATTTGAAGGAAGTTCGTTCCCCTGCGGCCCAATCAACACGATCGGCGAGGCTCTCAACGATCCGCATGTTAAGTCGATCGGGCTAGTCGAGACGGTCAGACATCCTAAAGTCGGGGACGTTAAGATGGTCAGACCTCCCGTTAGATATAGCGAAGGGGGAAACTTTATAAGGTCGCCATCACCGGTACTCGGCGAGCATACTGTTGAAGTCCTGAGGGGGATCATCGGTTGTAGCGACGAGGAGATAAAATCATTGGAGAGGGATAGAGTTATTTTTTGTTAAGGACTTTGGTTGTTTAAGATATATATTTTGGGGTGAAGGGGTGTCGGGAGTGATTATTTGGAAAACTGTTTTGCAGTTGCTTTGAAAAGTATTGCATTGAAGTATTTTTCCTTAATTCGGAGTAATGTAAGGGTGAGGCAGTATCTTATTCCTATTAGTTTGTGTCTTTATAGTTGCATAACAATATAAGTTTATTGCTTCATTTTATTTTTAGTTTCGAAATTTAAACAAATAACTCGTATCTCCTTGTCAACAAGATAGATTCATATTTAAACAAATCATGAATGTTGCTTTTAAAATTCAAGGTGTATCAGAATGACGTGATATTTTTAAATTTGTTTTTGTTTTCCAGGTCATACCGAGGCTAACGTTAAAATTGAGGAAACCAAAGACTGATAAGAAAGTACAGTGGAGCACAGAAACCGTCGATAATGAAAATTTAAACAAGAAAAAATCGAAATGTAAGTAAATAACATGAGTGAAACATGATGTTCTGCTTGCTGGAAGAGAACTATTTTGGAAGCATCCGCTAGGTTTTAGAAACAAAAACTTACTGTTTGTTATTATTAGGTTGTTGCATTTACCAGAAACCTCGCCAATTTGGTGAAAGTTCTTCGGACTCATCGGACGAAGAGTGCGAACACTGTCAGGGTCATGTGGAGAAGAAGAGGAAAAACCAGAAGCCTCCCCCCATGGAAGGGGGTTCGGTATCTCATGAGGACTCAACTCAGGCGGTAGTTTTGAAGAATTAATGGTATAAATTTTAATGCATGTAAATCTTACCAAATTGTAAATAATTGTAATTCGGTTCGATCCGGATGTTAACTTATTTAATGACGAAAGAAACAAGCAAGAATTGATGTGGATTAAGGAAGAAAAATTATTTAACTGGAAGTATTATCGCATGAGACTGATATCGAGCGTTTTCTGTAAATTGTTGCTTGTTTTTTAAATTTACTAACTGTTAATTCATCATTAAAGGTTCTGTGAAACGTACATTTGGTTGAATTTTTTGATGAAAGCAGTTCGTAATGGCATCATTGAATGGAAGTATCAGTGAGTGACGATTCTAAATTTAAATCAAATTTCTTTCCAGCAACGAGTTGGGCCATCGGACGGCAGGGGCGCTGCGCCGCTTGAAGTTTAGTGTCCTGTACCGTCCACGGTTAGCTCAGCCATCGGACGCGGGGAGGCGCACCGACGGAACAGCATCCGTCGTAAAATTGACAGCCGTTCATCTTTCCACCGTCCTTTGTGCTTGACGTGTATCGGACTGACGTTCGCAAAATACTTTCGGAAGTACTTGGTGAATTCTCCTCGCTGACGATGGATGCTTACGAGAGTGTCGTGCTGGTGAAGCCCGAGGTGTTCGTCTTCAACATCCCGCCGAGGACGAGCAACAGGGGTTACAGGTAACGGGACGCCCCGTCACATTTTTCCGCCCACTTTCCCTCAACGAAATCTCTCTCAGGGCCGCCGATTGGAACCTCGCGGAGCCCGCCTGGACAGGAAGGATGCGGCTGATATCGAAGGGCAACGAGCTGGTGATCAAGCTCGAGGACAAGAACACCGGAGAGCTCTACGCGAAGTGTCCCATAGAGGCTTATCCGGGGATCGCGATCGAGTCGGTCAGCGACTCCTCCAGGTACTTCGTGCTCAGGATAATGGATGATAACGGTAAGAAAAATGTAGACTTTGATACACTCCATTTTCATCGGATTTCACATCTTTGCTGTAATTTTCCGGTCAAAGATATCACTTTTACGAATCACTAGAATAGAAATTAGAACTATTTCATGTTTCATTACTGAAGATTACGGTTCATAGATGTACCACAGTTTAATAGTACGAATGTTTTGCTTGCCTTT
Source organism: Cryptocephalus primarius (assembly GCA_963576515.1). Lineage (NCBI taxonomy): Eukaryota > Metazoa > Arthropoda > Insecta > Coleoptera > Chrysomelidae > Cryptocephalus > Cryptocephalus primarius. The sequence continues at coordinate 641,503 of OY754949.1, read as the reverse complement.
CTCGCTCCATATGACTTCACAATGAACGTCCACATCGGCATGATGATATAGCCAAGATAATCACATAGGTAGACCAGTGAAATATATTGCTAGTCGACATATACTTATAACCATAATATCCTAAAAATACATCGCTTCATGATTATTTCAATTACTCGAACCAGTGAAACCTACTAAGACAATTATTGTACCATTGTACGGTGAGTCGTTATTTCCAGAACCGTTCATATCATCTTTAAGCGATTATTGTAACCCATGAAGTAGAGTGATACAATCGGTGCTTTATAAACAAGTCATAAAGTGATAAGTTTTTGCTAACCCTGACAGTATATAGTGTTACATAGTGATATTTTTATTATATCGCACTACGCTTGTGAGTGTTAATGATACAGGTAAATTCATTACAGGAGAAAAACAATGAAAATGGAAATTAGCAATATATTGTGGTTTGTTCTCGATTACACAATTAATGGCATAATTAACAATCTTTATATACAAGGATTCTAAAGCAATTGCACTATCGTAACAAAACTTTTAATTAAAATTTAGTTTCCTGCGGTCCAGGAATGTATTATATTGTTAAAGCCGTAAAGCACAATCATTTTTATATCCAGCATGCGATGAAGAAACTAATTATTTATGGGTGTGAAACTTGTAAAGACTTTCGGGGTTTCTCCGAAGAGGTACGGGGAAAAGTCTTCCTCCCTGAGCCTCGGAGGATACTGTTATTGTCGTAATGCATCTTTAATGCTTCCAACTGCTTCTCCAGGCCGTACGGCGTACATCGGCATCGGCTTCGGCGACCGTTCGGACTCGTTCGACCTGAACGTCGCCCTGCAGGACCACTTCAAGTGGGTGAAGAAGGAGAAGCAGATCAGCGAGGAACCGACAGCGGGCCCGGCGCTCGACCTCGGCTTCAAGGATGGCGAGACGATCAAGATCAATATGAAGATCACGAAGAAGGAAGGCCAAGAGGGGACGCCGAAGGCGAAGGCGAAGTCCGGCAACGGCGGCACCGGAGGCCTGGGGCTGCTACCGCCGCCGCCCCCGTCTGTCGGCAGAACTGCGGGTTCCCCTGCGGGTTCGCCTGCACACACTCCGAAGGTGAACGCCGTCGGGGACTGGGGCGAGTTCACGTCTGCCCAAACCGGGTAAGAGGACTGTAGGGCTGTACGAGGGCATAATCAAACGATCAATTTAGGGGGAAGGGGTACGCGGGGAGGGGGAAAGGGGTACGCGGGGGAGGGGTAGGGGTACGCGGGAGGGGGGAAGGGGTACGCGGGGGAGGGGTACGGGGTACGTGGGAGGTGGGAAGGGGTACGCGGGGGAGGGGGAGGGGTACGCGGGAGGGGGGAAGGGGTACGCGGGAGGGGGGAAGGGGTACGCGGGGGAGGGGGAGGGGTACGCGGGAGGGGGGAAGGGGTACGCGGGGGAGGGGGAGGGGTACGCGGGGGAGGGGGAAGGGGTACGCGGGGGAGGGGAAGGGGTACGCGGGAGGGGGGAAGGGGTACGCGGGGGGGAAGGGGTACGCGGGGGAGGGGGAGGGGTACGCGGGGGAGGGGGAGGGGTACGCGGGAGGGGGGGAGGGGTACGCGGGGGAGGGGAAGGGGTACGCGGGAGGGGGGAAGGGGTACGCGGGGGGGGTAGGGGTACGCGGGAGGGGGGAAGGGGTACGCGGGGGAGGGGGAGGGGTACGCGGGAGGGGGGAAGGTTCTAATTTAAAAATCTATTTAATTCTTTATATGTTTATCATAGTTATATTAATATATATTGGGTGTACATATGGTTTATATAGATATAAATTTACCGTGGGGTGCTTAGCGTTTATATTTACCCAGCATTCTGATTCTTCCACACCTGGACTCCGTTACAGTCCCGTGGATCTCCGGGACCATCGCGCGTTACCTTGGACATGGTACTTGAAACTTAAAGTACCTCTGAAAAGAATTGTAGGCGGACGTTTACAGGACGAGAAGTCGTTGGAGGAGAGATCGCATGTGCTAGCCTTAATAAAACTGAAAACTTTAAGATGCTCTATTTGTTAAAGAATGTGCAACTTATAGGTTCTTTGCTTTTCTCATTTTCTATAAACAAATACAGGTTCCTACTTTCATTAAGTACTAACGTATGTGTTATATAACAAAATGTATGGCTTGAAAACTCACACCTTCAGTGATCTTAATAAAGGCCTAACAAGATTAGTGATCGAATACAGCATCTGCACCGTTATTCTTTTTCCACTGAAATTTTATAATCGTTTCATTTTTTTTAATTTCAGTACGGCGCCGCCCAACTCATCGAATAACAGCAACTGGGTACAGTTTTAAGTTATGTGATAAATGTACTAATCTCAACAAATATTATAATATGTATTATACCTAATACTAGCGTATATTGTAAATAACTTAAATGTTCGTATGCTGTTTAAAGATTTGTTGTTTTTGGGATGTTTTGATTCATTATCTGCACATATCATCCCGCCTACCCTGATATGTTCCCTGATTTGTAATGTTCGGAAGGTTTATTAGTTTTAGGGAGAACTTAGGAATAAGTATAAAAATTCCAAATAATATTGATAAGATATCTCGAGAATCGAGTTGATTTTATAGATATTTATAAGGAGAAAAGTTACTTTATGCACTTGTCATTCGAATTAACCTTATAAGTTTTTACACTTATTTTGTTATTTAATAGGATTAAATACTGTTCTTAATAGAAATATTTTTATTGCTTATCCACAGAAGACCTTTGAAAATTCAACATTGCATTCATTTATTATTTATTAAATAGTGATGACTCATCTCAATCGTATTCTGTGTGTCAAGCAATTATTTATTACATTCCACTTAATAAAAATATTTGATAAACCCTACTCGACTATTCCTGGATAACCTCCCCTTCCCCCGTGGAAAGTATGTGACTGATTATTGTAGGAGGTGCAATAAAACTTATTGAAACTCTTCTAAAGTATCTTGTCAACAAAAACAACATGTATAAACGTGTAAATACTAAACTTTGACTAGTAACGATCAAATGCACTTCCCTTCTACAACTTATCATAATACTTCACTTGTAGGTCTTTAAGTAAATCCCAGAATATCAGACACAGGGCCCCGTGAGGAGCTAACCTCATGTAATTTGGTCCGATACCTTTGTAAAAGCCGAAGAAACCTTCGATTCGCCATATCTTCATGAAGCAATCAAAGATGTTATCATATAGAACACCCTTACCGTACTTATCCACTCCTAAACATACCGACCGATCAGGAGAACATTAATTGCGAATAAAATTGTCTTACCTTGATTGAACAAGCGCGTGGACACCAGATCGAATGGCGTAATGACGATGGTTTGAATTATTCCGCTGAAGAAACTCGCGATAAACGATACCAGGTAAGGAGACTTCTGCAGCAACTCTTGATCCGACAGGAAGTCCTTGCAGATCACGAAGGAGGTCAGCTGAGCGGGAGAGCCCGCCATCGCCCGTAGCATAGTCGCTTCCGAGCCCCTCCAGAGGCCCAACAACTTTGGAAAATAACGAAAGCTATAGGAAGGCAACAAACAAAACTAATGTTACCGTCTTACCCCGTAATTCCTATATATCCCAGCGAGTGCGGACATGGCACCGCTATGATGGTGCTGCGTCCCGACGGCTATCTGCTTCGCCGACTGCGATTGCAGCTGCGTCTTCACTAAGAAGAAGGGGCTACCGAAGAAGGCGCCTATTGCCCCCGTGAAAGACCCAGCGGCCGCGCTCCTCCAGAAAATCGTTTTCCCGTTTCGGTCCCGGAGGAGATTCTTGTTCTCCAACGTTTGATACAGCCCTGAAAGTTTAAAACGATTATAGTTATAACATACTATAACAGAATATCTATATACAGAATGTTTTGGGTTCTAAAGTGCTACCTCCTAGTCATATAGACTAAACCAAAATCTATTTAAATATTAAATAGCGTTTATGATTAGTTTAAGTTCAAATGAAAGTTCTGTAAACCATCATACCGTGTTGTTAATCTGAAATTCACAAATTGTTGCATTTTCCTGAAGCTTTTGGTTCTGTACGTATACCTGAGTGCCATTTTCTTAGAAAGAATGATGAAAAACCTCTAAATACGCAATTATTGCTGGACAACCTTTGATTTCGATAGATATCCAATCAAGTTTGACCTTCACCACTGCTCATCGATATAAGTGGTAAAATTCAACTGAGGTACTTCGATGGTACAGCACTTCAAGGTACCCAAAACAATCATGTCGGCAGAAACGACAGAGAAGTATGAGTTGTCATCGACCTGATATCATGCGAATTTAACTAATATAACTGTTGCATATTACACGGTATGAAAATGATTACAAATTCATTCCAAGCATCACATCTTATGAAACAGTTCTAGAATCGTTTCGAACCGGTAGTCTTTGACATCTACACAAGTAATAATAAAACTGTTCACAGAAAACACTGCTTGGAACAAACCTATTAAATTTCAAAAGTAAGATTTCTATCAATCCTAATTTTAGACGAGATGAATATTAGATATAATGGTTACGTTATCTCTATGTAAAGACGATTATCAAAGCACTTATACAACTGTAACGAAGCCTCCTCTTACCTAATCTCGTGCTGTTCCTCACCGAATGCATCATAAATGCCGTCGACAACCCCTTCTGGAGCCCCCGCAAGCCTTCGTTTTTCGCTATGACCCATCCTCCGTGGAAGACGTTCTTGTAGTGGACACTGTGTTGCCCTCTCTCCCTCAACTCGCCCTGCAACTGCATGCGTGTCTTTATCACGTCGAAGGGGTTACTAAAGACGCAAGCGCCACAGGCCGCCAGGCCCCCTACAACAAAGTCCATGGTGCTCGACGGGTGTACTCATGTGACCTGAAAAAGTGAAGAGAGGAGCGTCAGTTTTATCGCGAGGATAATCGACTAATAACAATACTCACTCAATAGGATGAATACTAGGTGAAATTTAATTTTGATGTGTTTAACACTTGGTTGTTAACGTGCACGTTGGTCCCACTGTTACACCCACCAGTGAAACTAATACCATATAAATATTAAACAATCGTAAGGAAACGTTTGTTTAAGATTTATGATTGTTTGCTTATTTTGAGGTTAGGTTAAGTGGAAGGGATGAGGAAAAACCGGTCAGGAGAAGGACACATGGTTCGCGATCACGTGACACAAGAAATCCACCAATAAGAATCATCACGGTTAAAAAATGAATTTAAATCCGGCACTATCAATAACAAAATAATCACGAATTACTAAGGCCTGGATTTTATGGTAATTGCAATTTTAACAGTCACATTATTTCAACGCTATAGTCAAAATTAACATGAACGTTACATAGCGGCGTCTATTATACGCCGCTGTCGACGTGGAGGTGAGGAGACCGCACTCCTGACTCCCGTGCTTGAGACAGTGCGACTACAAAAACAGGAATACATTTCTCAAGTGAGACGCCTTAGAGTAAAATGTGTCCCTTACCTGGAGCATTGAGGAGGACATCTTGTACAGGAACTTCCTGTTGAAAGCAGCAGAGGCTTCTCCACAGATCCTCCGGATGGTCTCGGTCGAACACTCGACGTAAGATTGGAAGGCGCTAGAAAATAAATGGAATAAGCATTTGATTCTATTAAATTTGTAGAGAATTAAGAAAATTTTTATAAACACTAATAAGGCTATCAAATTTATAATCATAGCGATTATATGAAATTCGCTAATGCCTCAATTCGTCGACGCGATAATTCACCAGCGTAATAATTCAACAAACAATTTCTCACAATTCATCTACGCCACAATACATCGTCAGCAACGGGACAACTCATCAACGCGGCACAACTCATCAACGCGGCGCAACTCATCAACGCAGCACGACTCATCAACGCGACACAACTCATCAACGCAGCACAACTCATCAACGCGACACAACTCATCAACGCGACAACTCATCTACGCAGAAATACAACTCATCAACGCGACAACTCATCTACGCAGAAATACAACTCATCAACGCAACAATACAACTCAACAATTCATCAACGGGACACAACTCATCAACGGGACAATTCGTCAACGAAACAATTATCACCACTCATCAACGCGTTAACTCATCTACGCAGAAATACAACTCATCAACGCGACAATACAACTCAACAATTCATCAACGCGACACAACTCATCAACGGGACAATTCGTCAACGAACCAAGTTCATTGCACCATTAGACCTTATCACCCTTATTTCGTTTAGGAATAAAATCAGTTATTACCAGCAAACGTTTCCGATTATTCCAGCTCCCATCTTGGTCCCGTTGAAATCACTAATTTCCTTAATTCTCGACGTGATTTCTTGTATTTCCCTGTTGTAATTCCTCAGACAAATCGCGTTCTCTTCTTCGACTTTGGACATGCAGGGGACTTGCAGCAGGTATTCTAGAAGAGAAAGTTTACTCAGTAGACGTTCACTCCTTGGATACTCGTGGGTCATGCCATACCGTCTTGGAAAGCCCCGTTCCTGCACAGCTCGTCGACCATCGACCTGGTGTTGTTGAAACTGTTCCAGAAGTGTCTCCTGCTGTCGCGATCCATGCACCTCCTGCTGAAGGCGGTCAGGCAGGATATCGAGTTGTTGAGTTCGCTGCGAGAAATGGGTATACGAAATAAAGTAAGGGGAGAAGGAGCCGAAGACTGGACTTACGGGCAAATCTTATCCAGGACCGTCTTGTTCGAAACGAGGGAGAAACTGGAACCGGTCAGGAGCGACAGCGGCTTGGAACACGTCGTGAACTCCTTGGGATTACAAGCCTCAGCCATGGCGTACGGGTCTTTCGAACAAGCTGAAAACAAGATAAGCGTTAGGATCATTCTAAACAGTTTAAACGAAACCTTTTGAGTAATTGACTTAATTTCACAACATTGTTTATAAAAATTTAAAACAATCAGCACATATTGGTGAAGTGGAAGTTAGAGAAAACGATGGCTCTCTTCGTGTTTTTAATTTCGAGACTCTTGTGTACATATAACATTTTACGAGAGGTCTTATTAATTTAAATGGTAATTCTTATATTATTCACAGCCCTTAGACCTTAGTTAGGAAGTAACGGTATAAATAAATTCAGTAATCTGTCAGTGAGCCCTATTCGAACCGAAGGCGTAAACGAACGTTTCGACTCCGTCGAGTAATTAATAAAAAATCTCCGCGGAAAATAATCCTCTGCCGACAATGGACGCGAAAGCTCCTTTCCGACGCAACTTACATCCGATTACGGTGTAAAGTATAAACCTGCGAAAGTTCCGCGTAAGAAGTTCCCGCGACTTATTGTGAACGTAACTCCGCCGTTAAGTATCTTAAACTGGGGAAAATTGTCGCCGTAATTCAAACGTCCGTCGGGGATTTATGGCCGCGATTCGTCGCCGTATGCGGGGAATTTTCTCTGAGGTAAGTCGATATCGCATCGACGGTCGAGCAGTCGATCGCGAGTGTAACGTGATATTCCCGACGATGAGCGTATATGACGAGGAACGTAAGGAGGAAAAAACGAATTCTAATCTCGTACCTGAGCTGATTGGGAATTGTTATTGTTACGACGTTAGACAACGGTTCTAAGGTTACAGAACGTTTTTTGACATCTATATTCATTTCAGACAGAGATTTTGTACATAGTTCTCAAATTTTCCCATCAACATGTGTTCTTAGAGCTTTGTTCGTAAAGCAAACTTCTTATTTCTTGAACGTAGGTGATAACAAACGGTATAAGTAGTTATATCAACACCGTTATGAGGCACGCCCTGTGCTCCATTTACGGGAATACGTTTACAGCATCTAATATTTAACGATTTGGGCTGAAATTTTCGGGACGTACAGAGGATAATGTATAGAATCGCGCTAAGGAGTTAGTTTGTCTTTTGATCTCAACAAAAGCGCCCTTTTGAGTGTTAAAATTCAAAATATGGTTCCTTCGCCGTATCATTGCCAGTGAGTTCAATATTAGCAAGACGACAGGACAGCAGGAAACATATAAGGATTCATATGTACCTATGATTGGGATTGCAATTAAACCAAAAGATGAGGGGATCATGTATTGATAATATAAACGGAATGTACTCCTGAAATTTTAAAGATCCTTAGTGGATTGAAGAGAAAATAGAAAGGTGTTCAGGAAAAGTACTCCGTCCGTACATTAGTCCTCTACTAGCAAATTTTTTATGTGTATTAGTACAGGAATCTCTCCTAGTCTCTCTTAGAAGATTTATGTTGTATTAAGTAAGATGAAATATATTTACCCTACACGTTGTAAATACAACCCTTGTAAGTTCAAAATTACAATACTTTTTTGAAGTATTATGTTAACCCCCGAACTTCCGCGCGTTAATACTTAACGAAGTTTCCCGCTTCATATGGATTTAACGTAAATACCGTAACATATAAACTACCCTTGCTTACGTAAATCTTAGGGGATATAGTTGCGTGGGACTCTCCCGTATATGTAGTTTCATGAAAAAAAAACTATCTGGAAATTAAAGTGGGAATAACTCTCGTACCCACCGGGGAGAAGGAATATAAATCGTTACGTAATGGATGATAATACGAGTGGTTTTTCAGGTGGAATAGAAGCCAAAATGGCGGTTAATTACCCGGGGAAAATTGCCCAAATAGGAAAAATAAAAATGGGAAAGTTCGCCAGGGGGCGCCAGGGAAACGAGGAAAGTGGAGGTAATCTCAAATGCACGTACTACCGATTGGCCCAAAAAAGTGTTTAATACACCTTTCAAATTGAAAATCGAAACACAACTTTTCATCATTATAATCGAAATTCATTTCCATATTTTCGCTTTTTCTCCCACAGGAAATTCTCCTGGGAGGGAACGGTAACGTTAACCAGAAAGGGAGAAATTCCGGGGCTCGTTAATTGGTTGATAAATTGGCGGGAAGGTCTCTAAACGTGACGTAATTACAGAAGTTAAAAAAGCTAGGGGGGAAGTGAAAATGGGTAATGAAATGAAGTGGTGGTAGTACTTATGATTTTAATGCGGATGACGGCTGAGAGAAAACAGAGGAAATGCTATGCATTTGAAGACTACTAGCGTGAGCACCCTGTGATGTAAATAGAAATTTACTTGGGGTGTCTTAGGGAAGCTAGAAATTACAGCTTTTCAAGTCAACACCAATTGAATTGATGAGGAGGGTACCAAAATGTTATTATAGGCGATATCGAAAAATCATAAGAAATCACAGAATAAATTAATAACACAAAGTTGTGCACCCTTCACTTTTCTCGATCTATAAAACGAAAGGCACCAAAGTTAATACAAATTAGCTTCCCTGGACCCACAATTCACCAAATTACCGTATTACATTATCAAAATCATACCGGAAAAACGAACATCCCATTATTCTCCGAGACGCTTCGTCCTAGCCGATCGTTAATCTTCGGTAATGATAACAATATAATGAACTCGTTCTTTCACTCTGTCCACTAATGCCTTTCTCTTTTTCTCCCATACTTTTCCCCCGCTTTTGAAGGAAATAAGAAAAATCTGTTATTATTTATGGCCGGCGCGGACGAAAGCTCTGCTTGTATGAATCAATCGAATAAATGGTAGAAGACCCCACACACACACATACAATGGCCGGAATTTTCCCACAGGTACAAATGAGAAGAAAGGAAATGGGGAAGGGGGTTGCAATTTGAGATATATAAGGGAGGATACCTTTTGAAATCTGTCCTAATGAAATTGTTATATTAAATCTGTATACAATTAAGTCTTAAGCAAATAGCAGGCAAAAAGTCCTATAAGTAATCACACAATAACTAAATCACTGATATCACTCTTAGTAATTACGACTAGAGCTTTCAATATGATTGTAGTAAGAGTGCAACGCATAGTGAGAAATTAAAACAAATTTTCCCATTGGCGAGTAAAGTCATTTGGCAACCTTTAGCTAAAGTGAGTGAAGCGATACTTTGATTTTCTGAACTAAATTTTAAACTGAAACATCACGAGAAAATTAAGTTATAAGGAAAAGTGTTTACAACTGTGACCAGAATCGATTTAAAATGAATCGTTTTGATATGTTCCAATGTTCCTCGGGGGAGAAAAAAAAGCAAGAATATTTTATATAGATTGACTTAAATGTCTTCCAATACCATCAACCGATGAGCCATCAAAAACTAATTTCATTAAACCCGAAATCCAATAAAGTGATGTAAAAGAACAAAGCCTCACTTATCGGCTATGCACTTATAATACCTGAATGCTATTCTTATCATTTTATCTGTAACAGCCGTCCGGTGTATAAAGCGATTGATTTTCGATTTATTCAAAACCCTCTCGCTTGCAACAATGTACCCAACTTCCCTGGATCGAATCGAAAAAATCCTCAGACTTTTAAATTTGTTGTTTAAATACCCTCCCCTCCCCTTTTGTTGAACAGTCCTCGAAGATAAATTGGAAACCACTTTTACGCTTTTTCAAACGGAGATTTCCCGTGATTTTCCTTTTAAAATCGACGCGGATAAACGAATTTCCCGTCTGTCTACCCTCCCCCCGCTTCTTTTTTTTTCTATCTCTCTCGCTCTCCCGAGGAGTCGTTAATGCGGACGCTTCCCATTTAATCCAGAAGAGAAGAGATCAACACGGCGAAAATTAGGAAACACGAGGACTTCCATTATTTAAATCTATTGATTTCTGATCGACGATCTCTCCTCCGCTAATTGAGGTTATTAATGAGAGTCCCTCCGGTTTAAATTTAACCCCGAGAATAACACGAATCCTGAAAAGGAGAATTCCTCACCTACTACGAGGACGGCCGCGAGGGGCACGAGGAGGACTCGCATACTTCGACGGAGGGAAACACGTCGAGCACGTGGAAAACTCCGCGGAAAACGGACGAGCGGATCCTCACGAGTTTCGGGAAGGACTGAAGAGGAGCGCGCGAGGTTCGCCGAGGGAATCGGGGACGCGCGAAAAATCGCCGAAAGCGGAAAAGTTTAAGACGTAGTGTTTACGAAGGGGCAGGAAAATTGGAAACGTCTCAAAAAAATTAGGATCGAAGACAAAACAAGAGTTAACGTGAAGTCGTATGGAAAATTTTTTGTATTGGTGTATGACAAAAATTCCTGGTTCATAAACACCCGGTATAAAAAGGTTGTCCCTATTCTACGCATCAATTCCGATTACCGATTTCATGGAAACATGAAATTGTGCACGTTTATAGCTTCGATCCAGAGTAAGTCCGGAAAATTCCCCATTCAAGCTTAAATCCTCCCTAGGATTGAATCCTCCCCAGAATTGTTCCCTAGGGAACATCAAATCCACTGTTGTTCCCATACTTCGTTAAGCGAATCGCATTTAAATATCTTTATTTGGAATCCAACATTTTTCAGGCCAATCGAACGTCCGTAAGTAAACAACCGATCCGATTAATTATTAACCGATCCGATCGAGCCGGGCAACGAAACACACGTCCCGGTTTTTTCATTGCAGCGATGTGGCAACCCGACACGTCCGCGCTAGGGACCCTCTTGGACGTCGGAAGGATCTTCGGTTTCTGCCCGTGGGACTACGGGTTCTCCCACAGGAGCAAACCGGGTAACCTGGCGATCGTGAACGTCGCGAACGCGTCCATTGCCACATGGCACTTGGCGTCGGCACGCTTCATACTGTTCAACCCCAAAGGAGTCAACTTGGAAGGTGTGGTGTTTGGAATGGCGAATTCGATAGCCACTTGTTCGTTTCTAATGGAGAACAATGGGTACAATAACTACTGGAAAGCGTTCATGGATAACATCCGCCGGTTAGACAGAGGAGAACGCTGTGCCGTGCGAAGAAAAACTTTTTACTTGAAGCTCCTCGCTTTTCACGTCGTTGTGATTTTCCTACTGAGCGTCTGGTCTGCGTTTTTCATATACACATTCCGCTCGTCTATTGGATCGATGAGTGGCATTCTCATTTCCATCGTAATCACCACGTATAAGGCGTTATGGACGTCGCTGGTGATGCGACACGTCGCCGACATGCTGTCCTCCAGGTACTCCAGGATGAAGCGGGAGTTAAAAACTAAGAATATCACGTCGGAAGGGATAAGAGCGATGCAGGGTAAAGTAGTGATTCTGTTCGAAACGGTCCAAGTGATCAACGTGATGCTAGGGAGGTCGATCCTTTTGTTGATCGCAATGACGTTTTTTAAGTGCTGCTATGTGTTCCTATTGAACGCGCCGAAACAAATGGGTACTTGGATGCAGCCGGTGCAGTACTTTGGTACCTTCTGCAACTGCTGCCTAGCCGTGGTAAGACGATGTGTATTAGGAAAACTGAACGAGTTTTGCATTAAGGAAGTGTAGGTATCGATCCGCCATTGAAGATGGTATAGGGCCGTAAAGGCATTCGATCAAAACGACGATAGTGGTTCAAGAAAGTTAAGAAACTAAGGAAGCTGCAATTACAATACTACGAACATTTCATACGGAAACACTATTTACTAAAAATGTTCAGAAAATTTCAAAATCATCAAAAGACCGATCCGGCTAATCAGTAACTATAACACTGTTTTAGGTTTTGGCATTAATGATCGTCATCGGTTGGGACAAGGTGAAAACGAGCCACGAAAACCTCCTAATCACGGCTAATACGACTTTACCCCACATCACCCATTACACTACAAGGGAAGAATTAATTTTACTAATGGCGCATCTCGAGAATCTACCGACCGGATTCACGGCGGCCGGAGTGTTCGCATTGGACAGGAAACTCATTCTCAGCTTCATAAACGTGCTCGTTACGCAACTGATAGTGATAGCGCAGCTTAAGAGGAAAGCGTGAAAATATAAGATATTATACTTTAAAATTTGATGTTTGCGTTACCTGAAAAACTTTCAGTTATCTGTATTACAGACTTTGTTTCAAGGAAACTTCCAAAAACCTATACTTGTATCGATTACTGTTAGCCACCTCTCGACAGATGAACAAAACTCGGATTCATCCCCAAAGAAACCTGGAATCGATTGACGTTTGCGATCCAGCTTTCCACTTGTTGGAAAGACGACTTTCCCAGTATTCCAGAGATGGCGCCGTGAGGGAAATTTGAATTTCCACGTTTAATATTTACGTAACTATATGAAATTGTTATTGAAACTTACTGGACTATAACTGAAGTTCTTAACGCAGTGCTTTACTTCCTATCTTCTCTACCCATTCATTGAAGCCATGTCATTACTGATAGGACATCTTAGTAGACTTAGACCAATTGACAATATCACAAACGTTGGACGAATTTCATACTAAGGCCTCCGCATTAAACGTCGTAGAAAGGGTTCATACGCTTACGCCTGGCACCAGATTTTCTAAAGGGCCTGACGTGGACTCATCTACTATAGACGCGAGGTTTCAGCTGACGGAGACCCCGTAACTGCTGCGTCCAATCTGTAAAGTCACAAGAAACCAAATGAATCTATGGTCCTTTTCAGTGAAAAATGATTAAAGGGTTATCATAAGGAAAGCGACGGTAAGATCCTGAATATTGTTCGGTACGTTAATAACGGATTGTCCCTATAGGATAAGGGCCGTCATGTTTTACACGGTTCTAGTTAAATAATTTTACATGTGAAATGGTATATTGTGGATAGGCAACCGGTTGAGCAGTCGCAAACTAAACCAAAATATTAAAACTGATACCTCACTTAATTACATGCAATCGACTTAAAACATAGTGATATCAATAATAGCAGTAATTTATAAAAATGATAAATACTTCCAATTACAGATCCATTGCTGTAATAAATTTTCTGAATGGTTATTACAACTGACAACATCTATTATTGCATGAAAATCAATACAGCTTTTAGTAAGGTAAAAGTATAGAAAAATAATGTAAATAGTTCAACTTAAACAAAATCGTTACATATCAGACCCCTTAAAGTAAAAGCAAACAAGCCTCTAGCTCTACTACTCTGCTAAATTAAACCTGGATGAATAAACACGGCAATTTAGTTAAGGATGACAGTACACGTTATACGAATCAAGAGCAGTATTAGTAGAGCCGGTCGTTGTGAAATAATTTAATACACCCTGTGATATAGTAAGGACAAAAATACCACCACAATTGCCACCAAGGATAAATTACTTCTTCCCGCACTCCAATCAATCACTCTAAACCGTATCTGATTACTAACGACTCCGGTAAACAAATCAATTATTAACCTTAACCTATCGACTAGCTATCGAAGGCAAAACCTACGACACTAATGACCGAGTCGATCGATTAATAACACCGCGGCGTCCCCTGAAATGAAAACGTATGACACGGCCGCCCTGAAGACATTGCTGGATATAGGCAGACTGCTCGGCTTCTGCCCGTGGAGCTACGAGCATAAGAAAAGGGCTCACCCAGTCTACGTCCTGATTTTAATACTGTTCAATTTGGCGTTGGTAACGGGCCAGATGGATATAATTGTAACACCCAAATGGTTCACGATCGTTGAAGATAAAATCTTAGTCTGGCTGAATACCATCCTCACTTCTCACTTCTTGGTCGAGCACATCGGCAGGAAAAACGATTGGGAGAAATTCTTCAGGATCATCAAAGTTTTGGATGAATCAAGCAATGTTAGGTGCATGATTAAGGTGAGAAGGTTCAGGCTTAGGTTGCTGATTTTTCACGTCGTCACCCTTTTGTCGACTTTCGTTTGGGTGGGATTGTACTTGAAAGGCAAGCAAACGATACCAATGAAAATCCATTTTATCTGGATGGTGATAGTGTTAACCACGTATAAATCAATGTGGTATTCTCTCGTTATACAACACGTCACCGCGATGTTATCCAGGCGATATCTGCACGTTAGGAAATCAGTGTTGGACAGGAAGGATTTTCGTACTCTCCAAGATAACGTCACATTGATCTATGAGGCGGTAGGAATCGTTAACGAAATGTTTGGAGCTACGATTCTTTCGTTACTCGCTATGTCGGTGATCAAATGCCTCTACGTTTTCCTTAGAGGCATGACGATGTCGATGAATGATCTCTACGCCACAGCGTACTACTTGGCGGTGTTCTGGAACTGCCTGCAGATTTTGGTGAGAAATGTTATAATGAATCACGGGAGGGTGTAGCGATTTAAAAATTCGGGTATATTTTTGTGGTAGCAAGCTAACGAGCTAAACATTTGAGCTTCAATTTGATGTGCAATCGGAATATTAGATGAACGGATAAATTTCAACAAGCTACGGGGTATAAAATGGCGTGAAATATAGACCTTTTTTACTAAATTACAGTGGCGGATCCCTGGCTATATCGCCGCATGGAGAGGATAGAGCTGGCGGCATTATGTTTAAATCTAATGGCTTCAATTCATTCATTGAAATCCGAATAACCCTTTCATTTCCTTTGCTATCGGGCTCATTATGAACCCCCATGAAGGCATGCTGCCTAAAATGACGTACCCCCACCTGCCACCAGCTCCTTCCAATTACTTCCATCGACTTAATACCCAAAAAATCGATGCCATAAACCTTTCCAGAAAAATTAAAAACTTCCAGGTAAACACATCAATTATTAATCTTCAAAAGACATGGCAGCAGCACCAAAAAAAAACGACCCAAATGACCCGACATTTTATACCTCGTAGATCAACAATTAACATCACCGCGAACCACGATATGAAAACGTCCGACATGTCCGCCCTGGAGGCGCTGCTGGACATGGGCAGACTGCTCGGCTTCTGCCCGTGGGATTACAAGCACAGGAAAAATCCCAGAACGGTCCACGTTCTGATCTCGGCCTCGATCAACCTGCTACTGGTGATAGGCCATATGAACATGACGCGCGTGATAGTTTTCGCGGTTTTCTCGATCAGCGAGGATAAAATCTTAGGCTGCCTGAATACGATCCTCACCAGCTGCTTCCAGGTCGAACACATCGGCAGGAGGAACGGCTGGGAGAAGTTCTTTAGGCTCATGGAAGTTCTGGATAAGGCGAGCAGTAGTAGGTACATGATCAGCATGAAGAGGTTCTGGATAAGAGTGTTGGTAATTCACGCCGTGACGCTCCTGTCGATTTTCGCTTGGATAGGAATCTTCCTCAGAATACTTCCGCCAAGAACGATCTTTGAAACGTCCCACACAATTGTGCTGGCGACACTATTAGTAACGTATAAATCCATGTGGTTATCGCTTGTCATGCAACACGTCACCGCTATGATATCCAGGCGATATCTGTATGTAAGGAAATCTTTGATGGACAAGAAGGATTTTCGTATGCTTCAATATAACGTTAGACTCATCTTCGAAGCGGTAGGAATCGTTAACGAAATGTTCGGAACGACGATTTTCTGGTTACTCGCCATGGCGGTGATCAAATGCCTGTACGTGTTCCTCTTGGGTACGCTAACGCCGATGAATGTTTTTTGGTTAGCGGCGCATTACTTCACCGTGCTTTGCAACTGTACGCAGATTTTGGTAAGAAATGTGAAACCACCCTCTACCCTCAAAGAATCCGTTAGATTTTCAAAGTACGAAAGAAGACACGAGAAATTGAACCGTTCCAAAGAAGAAAAAAACAGTCATACACCTGATACGTTTGTACCTCACATGAAAAATCATCAAAAGTTGCTCAAAAAGCTAAGAAAGTTTTAACTCTAGAGCTTACGGAGTTTTGAATATATTTGTTCGAAATTTCACGATGACTTAATTTTATTATAACGTAAAGACGTGTATTTTTAACGTAACTTTAGCAGTTTATAAATATTCGGTACTGTAAGTTATGGAGTTTACGAGTCGTAAGAACCAATCACAAACTATCAAAAATTATATAAACTTCAACTTCATTGAAACTACCCTAGAAATTCAACAGTTTTCACCTGTTAATGAAAGTTGTTTCCACTAAATTTCAGGAGTTTAGAGAGTTTAGACCAATTAGTCCTTAAGTCAAAAGTTACAAAAAAAATTTTTTCAACAATTTTAATCATTTTAATACATTTATAACTTATTTAGAAACCACCCCTTATGATAAAATCAAGAGGAAAATTATTTCTTAATCGTTTAAAATATTGCTATTTAAAATACCGTTAAAAATATTTAAAAACGTTGCATTTATAATAAATTATGTACCTTTTTAATTGTTATAAGGTTTTTCAAAATTTTTTTTTACAAATTTCAACCCTTTAGAACCATCCTTACGAGTATAATTATCAAAATTCTAGATTTTATTGTTTTATAAGTTAAATTGAAACCCCTGTAAATAAATTTAAAAAAAAAACCGGAGCATAAGGGTTGCAAAAATTTCACCGAAAAAAGTACTGTCCAAACGCTCTAAACACCATTCTGCAGGGAAATTCAAGGGTGATTTTTGATCACCACAGCGAAAGAAAACTTGAATCTCTACTTCAACATTTGTTATAAATCTCTTTAAGTTTTCCAGTTATCATAGAAATAAAAAATATTTTTGAAAACTTTCAAAAAGAAATCAACGTAAATCACATGTAAAGACACGGAGATTTTTTCCAAAAACATGTTTTCTGAGCTCGGAGGACCTTAAAACGTTCAGAAGAGCCAATATTTCAAAATCAAAAAGCATTTCATATGAGAGTATTGAATACAACTATCTTTTAAAAATAATTCAAAAAGTACATACCATTTTGACGTCGACAAAAGACCCGACTTCTGGTCCTCCAGGATCTATCTACTGCCACCAGAATATATCACTGTCACCATCACTACCTGAAAAAATAACAAAAACATAACTTCATTGACATATAACCTATGGATAATAATATGATTTTAAGAAAAAACGCCCTTTCTTAGCAGTTAAAACGAGTTTAAAACGAGAAAATCACCGAATCCACGAACGTTCTTCGAACGCGTCTCTAAACGAACTTCTAAAGAAATTACATCCACCCTTCTTCAATGGAAAATTTAAAGAAATGACGAACTCGATATCACCGATGATTAAAACTGAATCACCTTCAACGAGCGTTCCTGCATAAATAAAATTCCTGATATGGAATATTCGAACGGTATTCAACGCTACAAAAAATTGTTTGTTACTCAATGACTCACGACTGATAAAGAGACGAGAAAATAAGAAATTTGCTAAGAGAGATGCCGGTTTAAACAGTAAGTGAATTTACATGAAAGTATTAGTTTCAACCATAACAAAGTTATTTAAAGAATATAGTAATAATTTAATATAATAAGTAGTAGGAGTAAATAGTTAATCAACACCAGACACCAGGTCGATAGAAGAAAGGATCAGAAATTTGAAAAAAGTAAAGTAAGTTTTTTTTTTTTAAGGAGTTACCCATGATGACCACCAATCACAAATTAGAAAGCACAAGGAAATGTCACCAGAAACGATACAGCACTTAACACTTTCACTTTTCGATACAAATTAAAAACCAACTAATCACCATAAAGCCTCTCTAAACACCAACGATCCAGGAAAACAAATTAATTATTAACCTTAACATATCGACTAGCTACCGAAGATGGATGGTACAACAATAACAACAAACAAAACTTATGACCCCTTATTTTATAACGCATAGATCAATAATGAAGATCTCCGACGTGTCCGCCCTGGAGGAGTTACTGGACATAGGCAGATACCTCGGTTTCTGCCCGTGGGATTACAAGCGCCAGAAAAGACCTCGAACGATCTACGTAGTGACCCTACTCCTGATCAATCTGACAGTAATAACAAACTACGTAAACCTCATGCGAAAGATGATCTTCGTGGCATACACGATCAGCGAAGATAAAATTTTAGTCAGCATTAATACACTCCTCACTAGTTACTTCCAGGTCGAGCACATCGGCAGGAAGAACGGCTGGGAGAAGTTCTTTAGGATCATACAAGTTCTGGATCAGGCAAGTGATGTTAGATACGTGATCAGCTTGAGAAGATTCAGGGTTAAGTTGCTGGTTTATCACGTAGTAACCCTTCTGTCAATTTTCGTTTGGACAGGACTGTTTCTGAATGTATGCTCGCCGGGTACGATCTTGGAAAAGCCCCATACAGTCTGGCTAATGGTAATGTTGACTACGTATAAATGCTTGTGGTTATCGCTTATTATGGAACAGGTTACCGCTATGTTATCCAGGAGATATCTGCATGTTAGAAAAGCTTTAATGGATAGGAAGGATTTCCGAAGCCTCCAATATAAAGGGAGACTCATCTTCGAGGCGGTAGGAATTGTTAACGAAATGTTTGGAACGACGATTTTTTGGTTACTCGCCCTGGCGGTAATCAAAGGCCTGTACGTTTTCCTCATGGGCACGCTAATGCCGATGGATAGTATTTTGTTAAAGATGCATTATTTCACTGTGATATGCAACTGTATGGAGACTTTGGTAAGACATGTGAAATCTCTCTTCTCGAAGAATCCATCCCACAAGAATGCTATCTTAGAACTTGAAAATATAATCATCATTTTCGAATTAATCATTCCAAAGAAATACCTTTTAAAAAAATTTCTTTTTCCATTTCTAACAAGAAATTTAGAAGAAGTTCCAAATTTGAAGCTACAACAGTATCGTAAGAAAATTCACACATGATGACATAATTGGCCACAAACGCCATTAATCAACACAGTCAAACCTTCTATACGTTTAAAAAACCATAGCAATAAACAATCCTAACGAGTTTCGCCAATATTCACTTCCCATTAGTATTTCTAAAAAATTTTCCAAAGATAATTCTGGATCTGGACTCTTCCAGATCTTCGCCCTGATCATCCTTCTCGGCTGCGACAGAGTGGAGAAACGACACAAGGACCTCCTGTTGACGTGCAACGTCCTCCAACCGAGCCAGCAGGATTACGTCCAGAGGGAGGAGTTGATCCTGCTGACGCGTTACCTGGAAAATCTACCGCCCAGGTTCACGGCAGCCATTTTCCGCCTCAACAGAGAGATGATCTCGAGGTTTATCTCCATATTAGTCAGGCACTTCATCGTCATTGTGCAGTTCAAGAGGACGCGAAGGGCTTGAAAATTTGTTGGGAGCAGATGTGTACACCTTTTTCAAACGCACTTCATAGCCCGGAAAACTTACTGTAACTTACAATGTAATTTTACTTACTAAAAGAATCTTTTGCGCAAGGAATCTTTGATTATCAAAGTGAAACGGGTGACGTTCTTACTGCCCCTGTTTTTCTGTTCGAAATCCTCGAAACCATCAGGTTTGTTCCAGGGGAAACCCGGACTTCTGCCACGGATCAGACTAAAGTTCCCTCTTTAAATTTCCCTCGGGTTTCCCCCCAGAACCCCTACGCTTTTCCCGATCGTCGCTCGTGGCGGCTCGTCGGGAAACTCGCGCTCCCGCTTTCATCGCTCTGGACTTTCCAGTAGCGCTCCTCCTCTCCTCCGGACGGGAACGGGATCTCGCGCTTCCAGGGCAATCATCTCGAGCGGGAAAAGCAGAAACACGGAGTAACCGTCGGTGAGTATTTTTTTTAAATGTTGAATCTTTGAGAGGGTATTGAAAAAATTGGGGAAATTCGTGTAGTGGGGGTTTTTCCGCTGGTGACGCCAGGGAAAAGTTGAATTTGATTTTTTTTTGGGAAATTTGTTGAATGAATTTCACTGCGACATTTCGACTTGTAAGTATTATTACAAGTACAATTCTGAAATGATAATTTTGACACAATAACGCTTTTGCAATTTTATGAAAAAGTTTAAAAATTGTAATCGTCGCATTTCAAGAATAATTTTCCATAATTTTCCAGTTTCCGGAACAGCCTTTCCACAATGCAAATTTTGAAATATTTCTAATTTTCTACTATCCCTTCTTGGCTTATTTAATTCCTATCAAAATTTTCCGTCGCACTATTTATGAAACCCCGCAGTTTTCACTTTTGCCACATCCGAAAAAATCTTTAAAAATGTCCACAAAATTTACTTTAGAAAATTCCCTCATTTTACTACATGTTCCAATTTTCCTGTATTATTAGCATCAACATAATTCCGGGAAGAGTATTTTCCTTCCGGAAACGTGACAACTCCCGATTCTGATCGAGAAAACTCCCCGATTTCCCTACGAAAACAACTCCTCACATTCTCCAACTCCAGACGACTGAGATTATAATCTTCAGCCATTCTCAGAATGAACCGCGCCCTGGATTTCGTCGTTGCATCTGGGATAAGGTCCCTCGGGGAATATTCATAACACCGTCAAGACAATAAATTATTATAATAGAAATTTCCCCTTATCGGTATTCAAGTCAAGCACGTAATAAAGATCCTTTAATTAATCTGTTGTATTAAAAATTATATGCACAGGGTGTTTCGTTGAAGTACCAACACAGATCGTGAACCAAAACATAACAATAATTGAGCCACCATTCAATTGAGCCAAAACCTTGTCAGGAGGTTTAGCCAAAATTTTCTGCAACATCTCAAATTTTTATGCCCCATAATTAATAATTCCTGTGGGAATGCTCAAATGGATCAAATAGCAAATATGATGCATGAAAATTTATGCGTGGAAATTTATTTTTATGCGTGAAAATTGATAATTCCTGCAAATGTCGCACGGGCATGACTCTGGAAAGCTGAAAGTTTTATGAACTGTTAGCCTGTGTCGGTATCAGTTGAGGGCATAACCATTTTCTATATGTGACAAATTGCCTATGAAAAGGGTCGATCCATTACTTATTACTTATTTCTGGATGTACTCGACGTGCCGAAAAACTGCCATTCAAAAAAATTTAATATAGTCTTTCGAATAAAGACGTGAGTTCTTCATACGAGGAAATTCGGGAAAATACAAGTATTGTATTTTTACTTTTACCAATTCTGGCAGTTGGGAAACATCCCCTCGCATTCTGCGTATATTTAATGAAGCTCCGGGAAAATTCCCGAGGAATCTCCTTCCGATTCCCGTTAATAATTGCGCGTCCCGATGGAAAATATTAAAGGAAACGTCCCGTTTGTATGGAATTTTTTTAAATACCCTATGATATTCCAGGACTACGCAACCCGGTCACGTCCGGAATAACAGAAAAATGGCGTTGGTTCATATAAATTCAATGATGTGTTCGTGGGAACGCCTGTATGAGATATCTTCTACACTACATTTCCTCTTTGGGATTTGGAGAGAAATCCTAGAAAAGTATAAAATTTCGTATCGATGGTGACGGCGAATTGAAAATTCGACGGGAATGTAAGTAGATCTAACGTGAATAAAACACATATGTATTGAATTAAGTAGGGTGGGATGTATCGTTTAACGGTCAACCCTGTTCAGTTTTAGAATTCCACAGTAAGAAACTGTAGGACACCTCTTCTTAACTGCAATCAATAAAAGGTCATTTGATGTTTTTCTTGTGCCATTAGGTGGAAACTGACAGAAATTTTGCTGATTTATAGGTGTTACCGCGAGGTCTCGTGTGAAAAGTAGCGACACACTCGACAGATATCGTAGGAAATGAAATTGCTAACCATCCATTATTTCAGTAAGAGGTAATTACTTGTAACTAAAGGGGAATTGACATTAAGTAGGGGGAAGTGGGGTAATCGAAAAAACTTTTATGGTCTTAAAAAATTGTCGACTCAGATGAAACCTTATAACCTCCATTTGCGACTGCACGATGAAAATATGATGAGATATGACGACAAATTTTGAGCCATTTAATTTTCAATAGGAATCGCTTTATAACATTTTCCGTCGAGCATTAATGAGAAGTTTTCACCGTGCCACCAGCAAATTTTCCTTCCGACGGCCTAAATTCCACTTAGAACCCGTCGTCCAGTTTCTGTAAAGCGAAACCTAATTACGACTCGAAACATCCTCTCAATTGAAGCAGCTGCGCATCAAAAATTACCAACTCTTCTACTCTCGTCCCGGGATAATCCAATCATTCCGGGAGATTTAGAGATTTTCGAGGAGGGACAGTCGAATTGTATGTCGATTTATTATTAAAGCCCTGCAATCGGCTGCAGCTTCGGATGTGCAAACGGAAAAATAAATACACACACGTACGTACTTTGACACGCAATTGTCCTCATCCCTTTTATGCGAGAATATCCAATTACCGTTCCCGTTGTTAACCTGTGTATATCGGGATGGATGAGAGTGGAATAAAAGGTATTTTAATTAACAGGGCAAAACAAAGTTGTTTTATTATTTTTCTCGTGTGACTGGCAGGAAAACCGATAGGGAACGGGAACGGGAAGAGGGAAAAAGTTTGTAATTTTTAATTACACCTGTCAACAATTTCATCGACTAATTAATATCAGGTATTTATGGGGACGAAATTAATACGTAGGTCGAATAATTATGTGAAGTATTTTTCGAACGAATGGTCGTGGTGGTGATTTGCCATTACGCAAACGTTTGTACCCATTGGGAAACTTTACATTGTGTGAACTAAGTAAATTTATTGTACTAAATTGACTGTCTAGGGGTAACAACCCTAGTGAACATCGCTATAGGATTAAAATGCTACTGAAGGGCAAAGTGTTGGTATACTTTGGCAGAAGGCTTAAAGCCTCTGAAAGACTAATAATCCTTGAGGAACTCTTAACTTTTAGTATTTTCTGCAAAATTTTCTTTCAAATCTAATATGTGTATTAGAGAGCAGCTGCCCAAAATTTCTATAAAAAAATACATATATATATATATATATATATATATATATATATATATATATATATATATATATATATATACATATATATACCCTTTACTGTTAATAACAGTGCCGCTTTTATGATTTTAAGCCATAAATCTGAATGTATAATCCGCGGTGAATATCTTCAGGGGGCACACATACACATTATCCTCGCCCCGAGGATAGAGGAATCCTCCAATATTCCGTGAAGGAGCTATCAGGAAATTCAAATTTATATTTCCCCTCATCGGGTTTATTTAATTTTCCCTCTTTTTCCCTGGCGATGCTTCTCGTCCGCCACAATATCGAGGCTTCACCAAATTTTATGAAAAAGAAAGGGAAAGCCGAAAAGTGCGTCTCGAATTACACAATGAGGAATGATGGTAATTTCTTGCTGCGTAAGAGTCGAAATAAAGAAAATTAATTGATCGCGGAGAAAGGAGTAACGATGATAAACCCGTTCAGTCGGTGGTTTTTCTATTTTTATGGAGAATTACTTCCCAGGGAGCGATGGAAATGAATTATAATTACGGACATTACCCACAAAAAATTTTAACTGGAAGATTTATTTCTATCAAAAACGGAAAAAACACTTTCTTTTCCACTTAAAAAAAAATTTCCTTACATTATTCCTATTTTTATTCATTAGTACGTACGTGGAAAACACAAATACGCACATTCATAATCACCCTATCGTCGCTCGCACACTTAAATTCGCGAACTTTCCACCCTTCGAGTAATAAATTCAAAACATCCCAATCATCCTTCAGATCTCACTTTTCCCTCGAATCCTTCGAGTTTATTAAAGGTACATTTCGTTCCCTCACTCTTTTCGTTTCCATTACAGTCTAAACCCGGGATGGAAAGACTTTAGTTCAAATTTGATTCTTATTAACGTCGTAGAATCGAGTTTCGCGAGAAAGAGAGAAACGGACAGATTACATGGAAAGTAAATAGGACGTTCACGATAATCCCTCCAGATACTTTCGTCTAAGGAAAGCAGCTGAAGGATACGAAGATTATAGTTAACTGTAGAGTACTGGAAGGGGGCGCTGTACGGTTATTACCATAGAAACGTAAATTCAAGGGAAATGTTTTAGAAATCACAAGATATAGTTATTTCGATATAGATTGTTATAGATGGTCTTTCGGTATATTTGGTTCCATTGTAATTGTATATTTTCTAAGGGAAAACTTTGTGGCTTCTTACTAAGAACAGTTCACCGCTATTTTTGAATCAAAGAGGCTATAAAACTTAATTTAAGGCGTATCAACCCTTGCGGGGTGTTTGACAGCCCATCGTTCTAATTAAAATCAATCAATTTGGAAAATATGAAAGTAATCTGATGAAGAATACGAGAGCAAACACGAATTAACCTTGTTTACGATGTACGCTTCCTTATATTTCGAACGCCGACGTGTTTTTATTATTAAGGGGACTTCGAATTTAAAGGAGAGGGATATTTTTAAAATGGGCGGTACATATACGATTTCTATTGGCCAGGAAAGCAGGGACTTTTGAATTAACGTAGTTGGATTTCCGAAAATTCGCTTGAACACCCATGAACAACTGTCAAAAGAATGAAGGGCAGCTTTCAATGGGCAAAGACGTTAGAATTTAAGCATAATATTCAAGAGCACATACTTTTGAGGACTTAACTCGAAGGAATTTGACTACAAAGCCACTTAAGTAGCCCTAAAAGGGATTTGAATTGGTTAACTTGAGTGTGTTAGCTTGAATTAACTTGAGAAAATTGAAAA
This sequence comes from Cryptocephalus primarius, assembly GCA_963576515.1. Lineage (NCBI taxonomy): Eukaryota > Metazoa > Arthropoda > Insecta > Coleoptera > Chrysomelidae > Cryptocephalus > Cryptocephalus primarius. The sequence goes on along the minus strand of OY754949.1, from coordinate 616,132 downwards.
TTTACTCCCTTTAGTAATCGGTGTTCGCGAGAAATTTTCCCACCTTCACACCTCTTTTCCCGTCTAAAATCGCAGGATATTAAAATCCTAGACGTTTAGAGAATTACGATTTTTCCCCTCTCCTTGTCTAAACCTTCGAAATATCACATTTTCACTCCCATTAAAACGTAATCTCGTAGGCCGTTAAAAGTTTTCCCGTGTTGCTCAGGAAATTTAAGACTTCCTTCCCATCAAAAACTTGAATAATAACGTTTCCGTCGAAATGAAATATTAAAAGTGTAACGGTTTTTAATTAACACGCCCGCCCATTATAAGGGATAAATTAAAAACTTAGTAGTGTTTCGTAATTAAGCAACGAGCTGGAACTTTCTACATGTGATCGATGTATCCCGGTTTCTGTGCGGTTCCCGTGGGATAAGGGAAGACGAACTATTTTCCATGGGAGCAGGGATGGGAGGTTATTTGCAAATGGTGCTGTAATTGTATTAAATCTGCTAATCGATTCGTTACGCTAATGGATTTATTATTAAAGGAGCATTACGGAGATTAACACAGCGATAATTAATACTAAGTAACTTAAGAATGGATCGAACACAAACATCAAATGAAATGTATAAAAAATTTACTTTATCAATTTGTATCGGAGTGATTGATACAAATTGCCCACTTTACGACTTTCTTCGTGCGGACTAATCGACCGGTAATTAAGCAAAATTAAGCGCGATATCCTAAATAATTCAAAACACTATTACCGCGATTAATCAATCACCATTGCCTTAAATTTTAAATCACCAAACTCTAATTTGTCCAAAAAATATTTAACGCCTGCTAAGTAAGTACTTTTCGGGTTCGTTGAATAAAACCAAGGCTCATCTCGTTAGGTCGACGCGGATAAACGAAAGTAATTGCAAAGCAAGCAAAACGTATATCGATGAATTTTTCCTGATTTTATTGTCGTTTCGGACGTGTAAACATCGATCAAAGTAAGTACTAATTAACCGTGATAACGCGGACTTGTCAATCAAGCCCGATCCCGATTTATGAGGTCCTGGGAATTATTTCACATTCTTGGACGATGGGGAATATTTTCGCGAAGTTCGGGGAATCGATCACCACTACAATGGGAATACTTACAAAACAGAGGAACGGTAAAGCTTGGATGATATTTGAGGCGTCAATAGATATAATTTTTTATAACCAGTACTGTTGTATTTTCAATTTCACTCTATGTTTCTGAGGTCGTTCGAGGGTTATTTTTATCCAGAAATGGGGAAAACAGCGCGAAACCTGCTGTTTTCCTGTTTAACTGTTTGTGCCTAAGGCAATTCTTATTTTTTCCTTTAATAATTTTATTGATCCCCAAACCTTCAAGGCTTCTAATACGAGGCCATGTGGGACCATGTAGAAGCTACCTATATTAATTAGGAACTAAAGGAACTCAACTGCTCCACAATAGACTTTCTAGACCCATCAGAACCAGGGAAAATTCACTGAAAAATTCACGAAAGTTTAGATGGAAATCTATTTGGATATTTTCACTAAAATTTTGTGCAACGAAATAGGTCAAATCGTTGTTAAAAACGTTTTAAATTTAAAATAAATACGTTCTATGTCTAGAGGATAACTGCGGCAACATATTTTCAATTCCTGCCTAAAGTTATTTTTTCTCTCGTCCCATTAAACTCTTCTCTTGCGTTTACGCTAGTTTCCTCCATATTTACGTCGGACACCGCAGGAGAAACAAATGCTTGAAGCAATGAAAATAATTACTCTCGCTTATAAAATGCAAGTGATACTCTTTAGCACGTGAAAAATCCCTGGGAGAGTTGCCATCCAGAATCTGGCGTGCCTTTACTTTACTAAATTAATAAGTAAGTTAGGATCGAGGATTAATGTTTTGGTACTTTGCTGTTGTTGTTGCTGCTACTGTGCGAGTTTATATTGTATTTTTTGTTGTGGGAGCTTAAACGAAGGAAAGCCTGAGATTAACAAAATTCCCCGTGTAGGTTTCTACGGGCAGCAAACGGAATCCCTTCGGCACCCTTTGGCGGAATTCGAGTCGTCGGATACGTCGGGAAGCAAACAAAAAAAAAATCGACGGGTGAACCGGGGGAAAGTGCGATTTCCTTCCCTTGCAGCGATTTCCAGACTCAAAGGAGGAAATTCGAGGGATTCCTCGCTGGGGCTCATTAATGAGGGGACTTACCCCGGAACAAAGCGGAAATTTTGTTTATCGAGAATCTGAAGGGCGAGATCGGAAAATGTCAGGAAATTCCCGCGAAATGTCGAAGGGGCCGGAATTTCAATCGGTTCCCGATGGTTACGGACAGTTTGACGGTTTTAATAAGCGATTAAGAGTAAAATTAAGACAACTTTTGTTCTAGTGGTAATAAAATCGTCTATTTATTTCGCCTTGAACCTTGACCTGATTCGACTGCAATTAGAATATTCAAAGTCCCGCCCGACGTCGACTTTAATACCTCCGGTTAAAATATGCGAAGTATAACCGCGCTTTTAACATAATAACTCCCCCTTTGAACAAAGCGAATTCATCACTAGTTAGCATAAAACCGCCACTTCTGCGATGGTAATCCCCGAACCACCAAGGGGTTATGGAGATGCTGGAGTGGGGAAAACACAACTGAATTACTTCGAAGGCAAACACCTCCCGACAAAAATGAAGGAGAAAGTTTGAAATGGATATTAAACAACCGGGACCGGGACCGGGGATTCAGGAACCTCCGCGAAAGTATCGGGAATGATGTATCCCGAATTATTCTCCCATTCGTCGAGAGCGCCGAGGGCGGAAATTAAATTTGCACTGATCGATAGCGGAGACGCCACTTAAGAATATTATTATCATCGTCGCCGTCACGGAGCAACTCACCTTACATATTATCCTCGGTAATTATCTGATTATACGTTCAAACGGGAAGTGGGCGAAACTTTCTAAATTACGTTATACAATAAACCGACCCTTTCTGCGCGACAGACAAAGATGAAAGTACAAAGGGAGTTTTTTCTACCGAGGAGAGGAAAATTAGTTTTCCCCCGTCCGCTTCTGATCTTTCACCTTCTGTCCTTTCGGCGATTAACAAAAAATCTCGGAACGTGAAAAACTGGATTGAGAAAAATTCTTTTTCCCCCTTTTAATTGTACGAAATGTAACCCCGATTCTCTCTCCTCGACATTTCTAATGCCGCTTATCAATTTTAAACACGCTATGCGCTGTTAACGTTATAGATTGGTTTTATCTCCTCGCTCACCGGGGGTGCTTTAAATTGTAACGACGTTTGGATAAGCTATCAGATTAACAGCAAACATTGTTACGTTACGATAAATCACAAAAAAGATTACATAAATTTTCTTCAGAACGATGTATAAGGGGGAAGGTCTAGAAAATATGTACGAAGGCACATTTCGCAGCTATTTTCAAATTTTTCAAATTATTACCTGTAACGCGATACGATGCTGCAAATGCTGAAATAAGTTATTGGAATTATTTCCAAATGCGTTTTCTAAAGGGCTGAAACAAGGGGATGAAACGGGACTCGATGTTTCCGTCAATGTTACTCCAAGTGGATGGGGTATCGGAAAAAGTTTTGTTATAAAATACTATTAATCAATGTTTGAAAACTCTGTTCTCGTGTTTCATGAAATATTAAAAAGATTTCTCGCTATGGAATTTAAAATGGCGAATATCCCATTATTTCGTGAACCATACCAAAACCATCCTGCACAAGCAATAGTGAATGCACCTCTTTAAACTGTCTAGACGTAATTGTTCCCTTTTTTCCATGCAAACGAGGGATTTAATAATAAACACGAGTGGCAAATCCCTCACTACATCGCCGTATGGAGAGGATTCAGACGACATTTTAATCTCGCCATTTCTACATACTATCAGTTCTAAACTCGAACAAAGTGAGACGATAAGTCCTTAACATTTTGTGAATAACATAATATAATAAAATAACGATCATTACGAAACAATTTTGCGCTTTCACCCCACTCAACGCCGCTGCGCCACTTTTACTGACGACAAACGCATCTTATCTCTTGTGCGCCGATAATAAAATCAGTGTGGTCACACTAAAACTGCCCGAATAAATTATATCTTTCTCGTGGAAAAACGTCGCAGTTGTTTAAAATGTTTTAAAACCCTTTCGCGTTTCTAGGTGCATCGATTCTTATCGATTCCGACGAAATCGAATGTAGTACATGTTCGTTTACCAAAACGAACAACGATCGAATTAATTTAACATCTGGGTTAAAACTTCCCTCCTTGAAACAATCCCCTCCCTCGTCGTTATTAAACCGGAAGATGATGGACGACACTCTTGCAGGCCGCAATACACTAGGCATTAATATCTCTCTGGTCTCTTGTTTAAAGTAAAGGGGCATATCCGAGGAGTCGGTTATCGTGTTACCCACGAACAAATACCGCCCCCTCCTCCCCGTTTTTGCCCACCCTGGCGGTCCTCTCCATTAATTCACCGCTTACTTTCTGATTTATTATGGAAACAACGGATTAGCCAGGAGAAGGTGAAGGAGAGGCGGAAACTCCCCTCGGTCGTCCGTCTCTCTATTATTCTCCAGGATGTCGGTTCGGGTTATGGTCGAGGTGGTAGCGGACGAGATATGACTTGTAGTTTTGATTGAAACGTCCGGGAGAGACGGAGACAGAAAAGGGATGGGGGAGGAGATGACGAGACCCCCGCGGCGGATTCAGTCGCCACCTCGGTGGTGGAGCCTTTAAAGTTTACCGAATAATTTACGCTTCCGTCTTCGTCAATTTTCGAGGTGGAACGATACGATTAACGTAATATAACCGAAAGTCGTAATGGGATATCGGATGCAACTTTCCCCAAGTAAATAGGGCATTTCGTCGATTTGGTTTCCGACGCTTGCCAAAATCAATTCAATTACTTAAGCCGACAACTTGTTGAAATATTATAATGCTTTCGTAGAACAGATAATTGACTTACCCCCAAGGACACGGCGTTAATGTACCCCGGTACTCATGGGAATAAATTTAACACACCAATTACGGAATGAGTTGCTTAGAAAATTATTATTTTCTTAAATATTTCCATTGAAAACTCGAAAAGCCGACTTTTTTCGTCGGCTCAATTCCAAACCCCACTAAACTTTACAAAGAAACAATCACTCACGTAAGAAGTCCCCTCATATTCGTCAAGGTTTCCTTGAAAAGCCAGTACGAGGCACAAGGGTTTCCGTCTCGCGTTAAACGAATGTGAATTTAAATCAAAAAAATTTCCAGTAAAATCCCACACACACATTTTTCTTTCCTCCCGTATAAATGCGATACTATTTCCAGAGATCATTTATCATTCGGGTTAATAGGACATGTGCAGCCGGGAAAAGCTACGCAGACCGAGAAAATGCAAGGGAAATTTTTGTCCTTTTTGATTAATAGGTTCGACCCCTCACTGAATCAAAGAGGATTGCCTCACAGTATAACAGAGAGTACAACATGTGTCAAACGAATTAGAAAAGACGACACGTCTAAATTACTTTGACCGGTATGCAACACTCAATGGATATACAGTTAACTGATGCACTGAAAATGCGTCATCCGGCCACCATTTTGTAGTCCACTACAATTCTTCCATTTAAAATTAGATGGGCGTTTACCATTTAACCTCCATTTAAAATAACATGGGATTTTGGTCGGGAACTCTCACAGTACATCTACTTAGGTCATACAAAATACTAGGTCGTAGAGTCATACTGTCATATGGAAATAAATACAAAGAGCTGCTCAACTTTACCAAAAGAAGGTGAAAACCTCAAAAGTTTTAAACAGTTTTTTTGCTAACGAATTCATGATTCAAAAATTTAAAATTCCCCTATCCTCCTTTAAGAATAAACTCCGCTGAACTCTGACATTCGATAACCACCCTTAATAAATCCTACACAATCAGCAAGTCCTCGTCTTGACACTAAATCCCTCGAGTATAATTCGAGAGTGCCATTAAAACTTTAACAATGCGTCTCACGTGGGGGCCAATAAAACCTCGCATTATCCTTAACAACGTCATTATTCGATTAATAATAATTTTCCTCAACATTTTCATTGAAACTCCCCCTTCCTCAGCGTATCGAAGGCTTTGGTTACAATCGGATTATTGTCGTTTATAATTAAGGGATGATAAATTGAAGACAGTAGTGGCGGGAGGGTTTTTCCCTGGAACGAACTAAAACTCCCGTCCCGTACTCCACCCGGGTAATAACCCTTCGGGATAACTGTTACGACTCGCGCTACATGCATCCTTATCAACGGCCTCATTTCTTTACGGTACAAACGGCGTATGTTAATGTTTACTCTGGAAATAAAACGCCGAGTAGGGAAGCGAAAGGGAGTAAGAGGGCTAAGCTTGTTTGCCGGTGCAAAAAGTGGGAACAGAAAGGGACGAGAAGTGGACAGGGGGTAGATTAAATCGCGCGGACCGAGATTGACAGCGGAAAAATTGATGTTAGTTCACAGGATTGATGTTTGTTTTGAGGAAACTCTGGAAATGGTCATGGGCCAGTCGTTCACGTCCGGGGGGCCTTGTGGGGCGGTTTTTCATTTAAAAGGTGTCAAGAAGTGTGTAGGAAAACATGCAAATGTGAGAGTATGCATGAAATATACACGAAAGATATTTGCTCTAAGAGGTAATGATATGAATGGACTTGTGCTCTATTATACGGGGGAAATTTCGTTCAGACGAGACAATTTTTTTTAAAGTAATAAGAATTTTTAAGAATAAAAATTCAGTATTCCTTTGACAAGATAAGCCGCTATTACTCAATTCAAAATAACTCCAATTATTCTACTCTCTTTAAATTCATGCAGCGTTTAGTTCCAAATTACATGAATCAATTTTCATAATTTCAACCAATCTATTTCGAAATATGACCGCTAGAGACCGCTTGAGTAGGAGAGTAATAATTAATTAAATAAGCAATAAGTGGTACTCGATAATTAGTCAGAAAACAGCTCACTTCAGAGACGAAATTTATCAAAGAACGAATCAAACGATAAACATCCCTTTGCTCCCCCTCTTACAAGATTAAACTCACCCCTCGAGGAGTCGAAAGACAAATTATTTTTTTCAAAACCCGCATTAGTCACAACCAAAAAGACGAAACGCTCCGCTTCGAGGAGATAACCATAAAAAAGGACTAGAAGAAGGCTTCCTTTATTAAATCCCCCTTTTGACTAATTCCTGTTATATTTTTCGACTCGCCGTTGGAGGGGGGAAGTTAACGCCCAGAAATGAAAAAAGAATCCCAAACTCGTCGAAGCGAAATCGAAAATTACTCCTCCTCCTCCTCCTCCCCCCGAAACCTTCCGAATCATTAGAGCGCTAAAAGAATGTCGAATTCAACTCGTCTCATTAATCCTTCAACGGCAAGCGGGGCGATTGTTCCCCAATGCATTTCGGGAGACGACGGGTTCGGGACATTAGCGGTCGGGATGAGCGGCGGCGTAAAAAAATTAATCCGACCGGGACGCTCCGTGAATCTCCGGAAGGGTCGCGGAAGGCCGGCAATTTTATTTATTTGTACGAAGAGGTTCCTTAATGGCGGACGATCTTTTAAATTTTGCATTCATCGAGATTAATGTAGCTTCTAAGTTGCCCGATGGTAATCCTTATCGTGGATAGAGGGCAGGAATTTAGACAATTAAAAAATGATAAAGAGACAATAAAAACTGTAAGTATTTACGAATTCGTGCGCAAATTTAATGTTGACAGTACGGAATTTTAACTCACTATGCTCTACATTAAATACAGTACTTAATTACCGTAATAAATCCATTGGTAATGACGAGGGTTAGAGTGATTAGGAGTAGTACTAGCGAACCTATCTTATACGTGATGTCCTATTTATGGTCGAAAAAAATTGGCCAAACAATAGAAACGTCAAATTAAGTGCAACAGGTAAAGTAACTGACTAGTTTATCTACTTGAAGAAACTTAAGTTTAGGCGCGATTGATATGCTGTGATTAGTCACATCCATTTGTGTTTTGCAGACTTAGCGGTTCCAATTGCGAAATGATCGGTGAGGGCGAGATAAAGCGACCAATGGGAAGGAGACACCCCGACTTTTCATCCAGTTTTCTCGCCCCTCCCCCTCTCTTTAACAAAAAGACGAAACTTACTCTAAAACTATTGGCTCGTCATTCGCGCGAGAGAATCCCTCATTATTCGCGCGAAAAATTCCCTGATTATTCGTTAGCTTTCGATGCCCAAAGGAAGGGAGGTCGGATTGCGATTTGGGACCTCCGTTATGCAAATAAACTCCTCGTCCAGAACTGCATATTTTAACCCGGATTTTTTTGTATTACCGCCTCGAAATCAACCCATTAATTTTTTGCGCCCTCTCACATTTTTTTAATACCTGTGCTCGACACATCCCTCGGATTTCAAAATGGGTTTTCCAACGTAGGAAAAAACGACATCAAAGTGGATAATGGATAAAATCACATGCGGAGTGATAAGAAGATGAATCATTTAACACAGAAAAGAAAGGTTCATGTTTCTCCGGTTACTCCTAAACCACGCAACGAATTTTTAAACGGTTTTCACTAGCAGAAAGAGCGACAAACGAGGAATGTCCCTGTATTAAACTTGTATGTATTTTGTAGAAAATGGCCCAACTATGCCGGTGTTTTGTCGAAAAAACACTGTTTTCGTACGCTTTTTGATGGATTTGTGTATTATTTTGACGTTTGTTGTTTAGGGAATTTATGTATTGACCAATGCTATTCTGATACTGAAGGTTCAAAATTCCCAGGGAAATTATCTAATAAAACCGCTTTTCACTAAATTTACTCCGTTATTACTTTTCTTCCTATTGCTTATTATTTACCTTCGAGTGGCAATTATTCATTAATAAAATTAAATAATTAAGGGCAAATTTAGGCAACATGATACTTTACATTTTTATCCTCGCTTCACAGGAAGGCAACTTTTATCGAAGCAATTTTACATCATTCGAGTTTTACGAGTTCCAAGCGACTGTAAGCCGCTTTCGCGGGATTACTTTATCGAGCGTTAAAACGCGATAGTTCCAGTCGGATTAAACGCGTTTGCCTTCGAATCGCGGTCGAAATAACACGCTGAAGTTGCACCGTTGCACCTATTCAAACGGAGAATCCCAAGTGAAACTTTTAAACCTGCGACGCGGAACACACGATATCGACGTGACGATTAAATTGATCGTTTTATAATTTCGGTATTGGATGAAATCGCCGCGGCCCGAATTATTTAACGATTTTTAGTTTCGATGTCGATAAATTATCTTTTCGTAATTTTCCGAAACGTCGAATTTAATACCTCGTCAATTTATGGCGTTCCTATCGTCCTTCCCCCTCTTCTCCAGTTTCGCTGGATTGAATTCGGGAATATGGAAATGACTGCACGCGAGACTCCGTTTAATAACAATCGGTTTGTTTATCTTCCCATCATTAAAGCGAAAATGACACGCTTTTCAAAGAATTTTAAATTATGGTTTAAATTATGGTGAAGCCATGTAATTCGCTTAGTATCGAATCTCATTAAATTATTTTTGCATTAATGGACGTGTAATTCACATACCTTCAGAAAAATTCCAAATTTTCACCGATTTCGAAAGTCAGAAAAACCAAACCTTTAAATTTTGCACAATATTCTAGTAGCAAGTGATCGTTTTCAAAATTAAAACTAATTAAAAATTACCTAAGATCTTCAATAGGTAACGGCTTATTACGTACGAGATTATTATTTGAAACTATGTATACTATTTGATATCGACTGAGGGAAGTTTTCACTCCCCAATAATTCAATGGAACTTTTACGATCATTCCTCTTTATAAGTAAATACAATTTATGGGCCAATTTTTTTGAATCACTAGGGGCCCCAAGGTATAACCATGCAACCATTTGAATTTCAAAGTGTTCGACAAGCCTTTTGGGATAAAACCGACTTCACTTGATCCAAAAGGAAAATTTGGGATACCTTTCCTGAGTCGAATTTTCAAGCGTGCGAAGTTTCAAGTTTTCAGGTAAGGTTTCAGGTTTCATGAAATTTGTTTTTCGAATTTAACGTTGATTTTATGATACACGCTTCTACCGAAGGGATGTGATCGCCCCTTAAAAAAGTTGGGGTTATTTCAAATTCACCCTGTGAGTGAAAAGTACAATGTACTTAAAATATTTTTGATTCGCTCCCACAAATTAAATGGCGGACATAACACATTTTCTTCGCTAATACGCCAGCATTTCATAATTCCGTCAAATTTTACGAGAAAAAACGACGAGGTCGCCAAAATCTCTCTCCCACCCCGTCCCCATAGACCAATAAAACCGTCGTATTTAAGTAAACCTGATGATGGCCGATGGGAACGAATCTTTTACGTATGTTTTTATGTGTAGTTTTATCGTTGTTCGCTCTTTTTCCGCGCACGATAACATTTTATTTTTAGAGCGGATACGCGCAGGAAAAGTAAAATAGGGGAGGTTTGGGAAAAAAAAATTATTCCTTCAAAAATTCAAAAATATCTTCCTCCTTCCCTCGAATTAATTTAGCCGCAATTGATCGCGCATCGTATCGCCTTTAAACATCCCCGTTTAGCGGTACGAAAAAATGAAAGGGTGTCGAGGGGTGGATGTTTGAATAGGCTCCTTTCCCGAGGGAAGTGATTGATGCACCGTGACAAGCCCGTAATGGAAAGAAGAGGTGAAAAACGGGCAAGAGGAAAAACTTTGACATCCGGAGACTAAATAACGTGGAAAATGGAGGAGATATTTAACGTTATAGACGCAGAGAAGTTTAAAGAAACCGTCCCGTTGGAAGTTCTCGATAAACAAAACTCGAAACTCGTCGATGATAACTTCCAGTCAGTCGTAATGGAAAGTTTCCATTCCGCTACCTGAAAACAACTAGCAGTTTCAAATGGAAGAAGAGGGGGATGAATAAATCACTTGCCTTCTCCCTGATTTAAGAGGAAATAATTAGAGAGAAGATTCTAATTGCTTACTCCTGAATACAAATGGAGAAAAATAAAGTAATTGAATATATTTACAAATTATTCACTTGCTTTTGTCGCATCCCGCATTTCGATAATCCAATATTGACATTAGCGGCTTAATTATTGTACGAATTTATTGATGCGCCGTGTTATTATTAAAAAAATTCCGTTACAGTCGCAAGGGTTAAAAGCCGCATTTTACATTAAATCTCATTAGCGACGATGAACTAAACTAGAGCCGATAATAAAAGGTTTCGGGTATCGAATAAAATACTTTTCGCGTACCCTCCGCCGGAATTTATTTATATATTTAAATCGATGGAAACAAAGCGTGGCGATCGAAAATCACCGTTATTTATACAACGAAATACTTTTATTCCCAACCATAAACTTTATTTATACGGGCTGGGAAGGTCTTACGATGAGGCAACGAGTTAAAATAGTGGGAGAATGGAGAAGACAAATATTTGGCGATTACAGGAGACGTCGTATTTAAATTAGAGTAAGAGTGAAAGAACGGAAGTAATAAATTTATAATTACTACCACTAAAACCACTTAATTACAGAAACGTAACTAAAATTAATTAATTATTTCTTATTTCTTACGGAATTTTTTTTTAAAAAATAATATTGAACTCTTGACTCAACATTCATGGTCTCTTGTCGAAATTAGTTGACAGGACAACACGTAAGCGAGTTATGAAGATAACCCACTTGGTTGTTTTTAATGAAGATCGAATAATGAGTATATTTACTCAACACTCACGGATAATACAATATCTACATTTTCTCAGAACGTTTAAACTTAATTACTCACAGTGGGTTATAGGAATAACTCACGTGTAAATTTCTGATGAGATATACTAAACAAACCTACTCAACACTCATAAAATTTTCTCCGATTACTCAACAACATGAAAGTCGTAAGCGTGTTATGACAATAATTCCCTTAGTTGTTTTTAATGAAGACTGAATAATGAGTACATTTACTCAACACTCGTGGATAGGATGTGTGAGTTATGAGAAAGACTCGCGTGGAGGATTCTGATGGAAATGTTTGATGAAACTTTTACCGAACGAACTTACTCAATGATTGTAACATTACTTACGAATCCTCACAACACAAAAGTCGCAAGTGTGTTATGCGAATAATTCACTTGTCGGTTTCTAATTTTTCTAATTCCTGCAATACTATAAGTGAATATAGAAATAAGGAGTTATTCCCGATTTAACTCTTTGGGAACAGAATTTTGGCATACCTAGATGAGTTCTGCCACGAGAGTAACGAGTTAGGTTAAACTCTTGCGGTATTTGTTGATTTTTGTTAATTACATTTAAAAAACATAAACATTAACGCAAATGATTTTCTACTCCCAACCTTGACCCGTCTCGTCGTAATCCCTGATGATGGTCGTCCTCCTTAAGAGACGTCGCATCTCTCGAGCCGTTGGAGTTAATTTCGTTAGTGTACACTATCTAATTTTACTATGTTGACTTTATTCCGTGTAGTATTTGCTAATTGTGCTTTGCTACCCGAAATTGTTGACCGAAAATAAATTGCTCGGCGCGTTACGAGCCTGTTTTTTCCCGCAGTTAACGCGCATTAGCGGCGACGGGACGAGGTTAGAGGAGAGGACACGTATACGCGCGTCCCGGACGTCTCCTTCAGGTGAGTCCCGGATTTTCCGCGCTTAACGTTTGAAAAAATTAAGCTGCAGGTGTTGGAACTGCGGCGATAATTCAAAGTGTTTGCTTCTCCCGTTTCCCTTTACGGGAACGGCGGTAACTTACGTAATAAATTTGATTAAGGGCGGAAGTATTAATAAATTAAGGGATAACAAGGGGTTAGACTCTTATCGATAAAAAGGGGGGAAATTGAATTGCCAGTCGTTTAGGCGTCGTTTTTTGTACGTATGGAATATTCATAGGGGAAAGTTGCCCCTCCATTTGTCGATTTTATTGTAATTACTAATTAAAAATTCATCGATTCGTACGCATGAAAAACGTTAATTAGCAATTTAAAAATGGCTTTTCAAACAATCGTTCCGACAAATTAAAATATCCAAAAGTCACGCATTAAAGGGGATCTTAATGTTGATTCTTTCCATCGAAATAAAGCGTGAATAAGTGTCTCTATACGCAAATGAATTTTTGAAATTTTAATACATCATTAGCCTTTATTGGTAACACTTTAAGAACGTGTACTAAGTATAATTGCCAGGAGCCATGTATCGGTCAACGCTTCCTCAAGATAAAATCGCACCCTATCACAGTTTAGCGAAAGTGTAGAGAGAGAGAGGGGGGGTGGAACGAGAAGATGCGCGCGCGTGTGTGTGTACAATATGTGTGCAGTATAGCTGCGCCTTTGTCCTCGTATGTATGAGAGTTGATATTTGTGTTACATACTCGCAAGCAAATATAAGACGGATAAGATATTTACGATCAAAGTATTATGTTCGTGAATAAATTAATAAAGTTAAAAACAAATCGACGTTATAACCGGCAGTTTCCGTCAAATAATATTTTCACCGCTTTTCCCGGAAAATCTAATCCCGTATTTACATACATAACTCCTGTTAACTAAGACAGAATTTCCATCCACCGGTCGAGGATTACCTTCCTGTTTTTCTCCGCCTTTCCACGTGCAACGTTTGTCTTGAAAAGATAATTGAATGAGAAAAAACCGGAGGAGAAAACTTCTCCCTCTTAATCTCGATGGTCTATAAACTTCGAGTGGTGGAAGTTAACTCCGACTCCCGCGGAGGAGTATAATGAGATTCTTCGCCTCCAGGAAGTCGCCGAGGACTTCTTTAGAGAATAGGAATTACGCACTTTCCATATTAGTTATCGCTATGTAGTTCAGTTAAAGTACGACAAAAAGGATCGTATTGTCAAAGGAGCAAATGACGGAAATACTTAGAAAAGTTTATAAGTGGTTGCAAATATTAATTAGTAACTGAAATATTTTACATGTAATTTGTTATTAACACAAAATATTAAAGAACTTTTTCGGTGTGTAAAAGCAAGGGTGCTACAGTCCATAGGGCTCCTCTAAAGTAGATCCTCAACGAATTTAAGGACATTACCCATCCATCATATTTACAAATTTCAATAATTTCGCCGATCCGGAAAGGCGGGACTAATCCACGAAAAAATGGATAGTTTATGACGCGTAAACTAGTAAAATTTAAAGCGATAGAGCGTATATGGGGAGATAAATCCGCGGAATACGAACTATATATTATCACAGGCGAGGGTTACATCGACTGGAGAAACAGGAAGATGGATGAAACGGCCCGACAACAAAGAAAATCAGAGGAATTTAAACTGGCTGCACGTGAATGTGATGTTAAGTCGCTCTCGTAGCAGACTTTCTGGTTTTCCATCCCAGAAATATATCAAACATGTTTTCCCATACAAAGAAATATTGATGAATAGTGGTTCAGCTCATATTTAGAATGTCTTGGATTTACATTTTTATTCTACATGTAATTTGGATTACTTGCAATGAGGAGCGTTCCAAATTTTCAGACGTATACAACGCTTAAATCATCCCATGGATACTCCATATTTTCACGAGTCCTGTCATTCGTCTAACTTTAGAACGTCCATGCGTACACTCACACTACATACATTTCGTAAATTTTCCACTCCCTGATAACTCAAAAACAGCTACATCCCTTAAAATAGTGAACTTTCGATGCTTCTACGCTTCAAAACCCTCGCATATCCATTTTTCACTTTCAACGCGTGGTGAATATTACAAATAAAACGTTTATTCGTTGTCACCCTTAAACTCATAAATCACCCTCGTGAGATGCGAGACTTTCCATTCAAAAACGTACTGAATAGGAACGAATTCAGGAGATGAAATATGGATTAATCACCTAGGCGCGTTAAATAAAAGGTGACTTTTTATACCGCGAGAGTATCCCAAGGTAATGGAGATAAATGCGAGACCGATTAGATTATCTAGTCGTACGTTAAGTAAACGACTCTGAGGTCTCCGATGTAAATTACGCGGGGAACTCGTGGAAATTCGATGCCCACGACGAAGTTTTCCTTTCACCCGCCGCGGTTACGGCGGAGCGGAAGACATCCAAGAGTTTTCCACTTTGGAAAGTCACGATTGATTTTATTTTCAAGACCGAAACTTTACGCCTTCGTTCTTTCAAACTGAACCTTTTTCAGAAACTTATCTACCAGGAAAAAATTCAAATATGACCAATGAAGTTTCGAAAAATTTCTGCCTAATTTTAACTGAACAAAGAGGTTGTAGATCTTCATAAGGAAAAAGGTGTTTATGACTGCGACAAGGATTTCAAACCGGATCTCTCGGAATATATCACATATAAGAAGTAAGAGAAATAATTATGAACAGCTGTCCGATTACAGGAGAAGAAAGTAACCACCGACACGTGATCATGTTCAATGGGTTAAATTAATTAATCAGTAAAAAACTGCACGGGATTAAACGAAAAATTTAAACGAAATTGAAAGGTTATAGTTTAGGTCTTCAAGTGGCCGGAATTTCACTTACCAAGGGGGTAGAAAAGGGGATGGTAAGATTATTTCACAGGTTGCAAATAGTTAGGAATTTTACATTCCAGAGGATTATAGTTTTGGCCCTAATATGGCCCAGAAAAATGTTACAACTCCAAATTTCTCATTTTAAGGTTGTCAAAATAAGGGTAACATTTATTTTGTCAATCCCTCCTCCCTCGAAAAAAATCGCTCCCGATCACATCAAATCCCCGATAAGTTTCCCGCAAAGACGGTCCCCGTTAATGTACAGAAATGGAAAATTTAAAAGCGAACGCAAAACCAATTAATTAACGGTTGACGGGCGGGATTGAGCGAAATAAGCTTATATCGAGCGAATAAAGCGAGATAATAATTCGACGTAACGTGAAACACTTCCGATGACGAAAAACGCGGAAACTTACGCGTCGGAGGCTGAATAAAATAACATTTTTCCGACCCCCGCGGATCTCGAGGAGGCGTCTTCGTCACGTCCGCCACGTGACGGAGGGTCGCGAGGACAGAAGAAGGATGCTCAGGAAGTGCCGTTACGTGCATTTACGGCGACCGTCAGATGCACTGAAGTGGGATCGATTTTATTAAATTTATCGCTGGTTTCGTATCGTGTATCGGAATTCCCGCGGGAAACACTGAATGATTTGAAAGTGGAGCGGTGAGGGAGGATTTTCTGGGGAGCGTTTGGTACATTCAAGTTATTTCTTAAGACTGCACCTTCGAACGGTGCGAATTTTACTCATACATACGTGAGCGTGGATGTCAAACAATTTGTGATAAACTCTGAACAACGTGTGACACAATCTGGGAAAAAGCATCCCTAAGGTTGGTACGGGAAAAAATGTATCAGCCAGACAGATTTTTAGGTTAAAAATAAGTGTATTAAGGATACACTGAAGGTGAAATCACTTAAAGAGTGAAAGCAAACGTATTAAAAAATTCCCCAAATTCCAGCTGTGTACAGGAGATACAGATAAAGAGAGATGCACACATGTGCTACACTACAGATTAGAATGAGACAAATGACATAAAATTACCATTTTGTAATCACCTATGTCTGCGCTTATAAATAATATGAGGAGGCGTTTCTCAGAAAACGCCGACAATAATGTCAATTGAATTTGTCCTATGCGATGTAAGTTAAAAAAAGCGAAACACGATTGAATTTTCCGATGACAGATAACAGGTTAATGTTGTTTTTTGTTCCCGATGCGGAACAATCTCCCACATAACCTCTAGTCGCATAGAGTAATTCTAGGATGCAACAACTCCCGACTCCGCCTCAACCCCCGAAATTCCCGGCATTCGATAAACTAAATCCGAATCCGCCCCCTCAAGGATAATCGAACGAATATACGTTCCCTACGTTTCAGCAGATAATTTCAAAACGCGATATACACATTTCACGTCCCATCCCATCTACGAGTATTTCATTTGACTCATCATCGTCATCATCATCCCCCTATACATTACCTCGTAAACGACAACGTATTGTTTTCGCGTTTAATGCTCTGGAGCACTCTCGGGTGGGGTGTACGAAATTTTTTTACAGCCATTCCGACCACGGGTGGATTTCACGAACAAATAAATAAATAGGGGTAAGTAGGGGGATACCACAAAAATGGGGTTGTTCACAAGGACGTAATAAACACAAGAGAGATTTATGGTACGTTTTAGTTTTGTTTTAAGGGCAGTAGGTCGTATATAGATATAAAGTAAGCTTTATGGTCTTCGGAATTTTAATGCATATTCATATGACATTATGAGTACGATGCACTGCGTTTTAGGTGTCAACTTTTACCTTTACTTTAGAAACTTTAAATTATTTAAGAAGGGCACCACTCCTCCATTAGCAATAATAATTTTTGTTTTCTAAAGAAAGACATTTAGCATTTATTTCACCCTTTGAAACTACTGGGAAAAAATTACCTTTTGCACCATATCCTCCAAATTCGTCGTCGACTCTAACTCCTTTACATTGCCTACCACTCTATATTTATTCTCAATTAATAGCCTGTTTACAATTTCCCAAGGAAAAAAACACGTGTTATTTACAAATCTCGTTCCTTTGCCATCGAAAGATTACGAGTCCGCACGCGTAGCTCTGCACCCTTATCAGATACACGTGTGCAAAAGGGTAGTTTACAACTTAATAAGGGCAGGAAGGCGAGGCAACAAGGTTACTCACGTTGACATAAGTGCGGTAAAATTCCGCAAGAAATACCGCAACGGGGGTAAATTAAAACGTTTCTCTCTCCACTCTCCACCCTTATTGCTTATTAATAAACAAACCTGATGGGGTTTCCCTTAAGGCGCAGTACGGTATGTCCTTGTATGTGTAACTCTTTGACATTTGAGACCATTTTGATCCTACCTTCATAAATATTCTCTAAACTGTGGTAGCAGTGGAATAACAAATGAACAAACAAAACAACAGTGCCAGATGTTGCAAAAAAAATTAATAACATTATAGCACGTTGGGCTGGAAACTTTTTCCCAGATTTGAAGTTCCCTAACGTTTCCAATTTTCAAAAACTTTAGTAGATTCAATTTTTAACCAATTCTGACGATAAAAAATCAAGAGGAACTTCGATATATTTTTTTTTCTCCATGATTCAGACTTTCTAATGGTTGAAGCTATGGCGGGACATGGATTTTTTCCTCTACATTCAAAACGTCGAATGGCAATTCAAAGATTTGAAATTTCCATGAAGCTTTTACATTGAATTTTATACCCATTTTTTCATTCCGAAATGCTAAAGGAACTTCGTCATCGATACGTCATCTAGGACGAACTTTAATCCAAGCGAGAGCAAGGAACGAGGAAAAATCGAGATTCGCCGAAGAAATTTAATTTAAAAGAAAATTTATTACATTGACACTTTTGAAGTGTTTACACTTCCTTTTTAATCAGCTAAACCAATTAAATCCTTAATTAACTTCAGAAGTAAAAACGTTTCAAAACGACTCCACCTCTCCCTTTCGTCTCCGCTTTCCACCTTTTATAATATATTTATCTCTATTTAACGCGTACACGTGTATGTTTTAATTAAACGAAGATGGGACGTATGGGGATTAAAAGCGCCGAGGCGGCCGTCGAGGGGCAAATAGGGGGAAACTCTTCCACCTGAACCAATAATTTGTTTTATATGTAAATGAGGGGCGTAACGGCCCATTACCATCATCCCTTACACTGGGTTCGGGAGGTGCTGTGATTTGTTCCTTTCGAGGTCAGAATTTAACCCCCGCACGTATCCGTCATCGCGGCCCGTGGGTTGCTTTCCTCCCTTTTTCGCGTAAAAATCCCAAAATCGGATTTCGTTTTATATTCAGCAATGTTCCCGACCACTCCGAGATGAGACATAATCTCGTAGAGGAAGCGAGTGACAAAAGAAAAGGGAGCGCGTGGAGGAATTTCCATGAAAAAAAATATATTAATTCAACACGCCCCCTTCAATATTACATGAGGCGGTGAAACACCGCGAACCGAATTGTTATAAACAAATTTATAGGTACCAAAAACTTTCACGTCGATTGAACCACGTTCGAAGAGAAGCGGGCAGACGAAGGGCGAGGGAGAGGAGAAGAGTACTACAGACGTAGCGGCCTTTAAAGGAGATTCACCCTCGCTTCAGTTATCAAAAAATGTGCCATTTTTGTTATTAAATTTTTATTTAATAATGCTTGAATGGCGAATTCTTTTCATGTAAATGTAATTTTTCTGCCATACCCGCAGGTCTTTTATTTGAGGCCGAATGGGGATTTTTCCATTATTTATTTGACTGGCTTTTCACAGCCACCTTTGCCATGAAAAATAATTTTTTTAAAACATTTACAGCAAATTTAATCATTTTTTCTTGGAAAAGGTGCATTTCACCGGCAATAAACACGAGAAAGTTTAGAAAAATGTCCGTTTTGAAAATTGATGCCAAAAATGGAAACAATCGAACATAACGTTTTTAAAAATAAAATTATTTTCACTATCCAATTGGATTTTTCCGGGCTTATTCAAGACTAAATCTATTGACGTGTCAAGTTTAAAGTTTCCAGCTAATCAGGGACGTTTCCGACAGATCCGTACTTCAGATTTTCCTCGCTCGAAGATTTTGTTTCGCCCCAATTTTAATTCGATTCCGTCATAATACGATTCTAATGTACGTACGTGACTACCTTTTAATAGAATTCCCTGGCACTGCCTAAAATTTTGCAATTTTGAATTTGAGAGGTTTAACCGCGAAAATTCAAATCAAATTCCCCAATTAGCTCCTCCTTCAGAGTTTACGTTCGATTCTTTGTTTGGCGACGAGAAATTATTTTGGGAATGGATTATGTCTGATGACGGACTCGTGTATTTCATCACATAAGTAAATAGTTTCGGGATTGTTATTCCATCATGGGAGATTCGACATGTTTGATTAATCGTATCGTGTTTCCAATACGCGAAAATGTAATAACATTTGGGCGCGTGATGGATTATATATGAATTTTCAAATGCATATCGACGTACCTGTACCGCACCGCTAGTTAGCAGCCATAAGAATCACACCGGCTTTTAATAACACATCAAACTTTACGTCTAATTTATATCTCGGGCGGGTTTATTTTCACAAGCTCTCCAAAATTTTTCGGAGTGATTTACAGCTTTCGTAATTAGAATTTCTCATTTTCCAGAGTGGCGATCAGTTCCCCTTCTATTTTCCAGGTGGCGTTATAAATAACATTTGCGTATCTGGAATTGTTGTTCCGGGCAGACGCTTTTTTCGCACCTGCTTTGAGTTCAAAGGGGCCAATTAACTCTAATTTGCTCGTCCCCCTTCGACGACGATAAAAGATGCAACAAAGCAAATGCGACCTCCTGCATAATACATATCCATTAACTTGAATAATAATTAGTTTTAAGTGTACATCGGCGAGGAGAACGAGAAGCAATTACGCGGGAATTAACTCTCTCGTAAAAAATTTTACGATTTGCTTCATCCAGGAAACGGTGTGGAAATTGACGGATCGGTACGGTCGCCTCGGGGAGTTTCGTTGTTAATCGAATTATATCCTCTATTAGTGTACAGAAATGTGTTTGCCGGAGCAATTACGAGAGAATGCGCGGATTTCCAGCGACTAAAATTAGAAATGCGCCAGTTTTTATTCGACACCGAAGGCGAGAGGAAGAAACCGAAAACGTACCCTCCAATACCATCAACAAGGAGTTCTAACGCGTAAATTTTAATCTTCACAATTGGTGAACTATCCATAGTTCCAGCGCCAGATTTAAACACCTCATCTCAGACCTCAAAATTATAGCCCGATGACGCCAAAATATAACGATAATCAACCGTTATACTACTGTAAGATATATTTTATCAACGTAAGTTGTGTTGCCTAACCACACACTTGAGTTGGCTTGAGTGTGGACGATAGATGGGGTTAGAGTGAAAGAGAGAAGATGGCGGCGGTGGCTACACTAAGAAAAAAGGTGTCATTCATGAAAAAAAGTGTATAGCGTATCATTGCGTCCCAGAAAACTCCCCTACGTTACTAAATTAAATTATGAAATAAGTACTAATGATTCGAAATGGAATGGAAAGGGTCATAATTAATTGGAACACCGAACTTATTATTACATGCGTCGCTACTCCAAAAGAAACCAACTTCTTCGCTGAAATCAACAATCTCTCACACAAAAATGGCTGCTTGCAACCCTTTTCAATCCACGTCAAAACCCATTAAGTGATCATGTAAAAGTGAGCGTAAATGTTTGCATAAGGGGCACCTAAAACGAGTTAAAATAGCCCACGCCATTACATCATCATCTACACACAAACTACTCACTAATACATATACATCCCTCCCTTATTTACACTCTGGTTATTTCAATATCCTCTTTGGATGTAGCGGAATTAATTAAAAGCCTTGTTTGTTTATAAGATGGAATCCGCTTACTCAGAAAAGTAGTTGCGAGATTTTTAATTGCATAATTAATATCTGGATCGATATAGATATAAAGCGAGAATTAATAATTAATAACACACTCTCTCTCTCTCTCCTTGGTAGAAGACATTTCACTGTCTTCCCCTAATTTTAAAAATTAATGAAGAACTCATGTTCTAAGTCCAAAAATAAACATTTACTTGGTTAATGTAATGTATTCGTTAAAATGAGATTAAATTATTGTTCTTTCGGAGTTTTCATTAAAAATTCACATTAAATATTTCAAACAGGGGCGCAAACAACACCAACAAAACCGTTAATTATTAATTCGTAATCGGAAGGGTTATGGATTTACACTCACAATACGAAAAACTTTTGGCGCTCGCAAAACCATTTGTAATGCATTAGTTAAAAATGCATTCATTAAAAAAGTTTCCAACTAAGTCACAAGAAAAATGCAATTCGTAATTATAATGGTAATCTAACAGAGAAACTAAAAGTATCCACCAACACCAGAATCCAATATATAAGATGGTGGATGGAAACCCTTTTTGAAGTATCAAACAAAACTTTGGCGAACTAGCCCCGGTCTCCCTCACGCTTAAAAAATGTGTTAAATATTTCTAAACGAAAATTTTCCTGGGAAGTTTCCCAGAAAGCTGTAAAGTAGGCTACATTCGAAAAATTTCCAACGCACAGCATTAGCCCGATAAAAAGGAATCTTCTCGCGTTTTCCCAGGAACTTCCCAAATATCCGTTCCGGTCGCTTTCTGGGTCGGATCTGTCCATTAAAGAACCATAAACCTAATTGAACCGTTTTCCTTAATCAAAACCTATACTAT
This sequence comes from Cryptocephalus primarius, assembly GCA_963576515.1. Classification (NCBI taxonomy): domain Eukaryota; kingdom Metazoa; phylum Arthropoda; class Insecta; order Coleoptera; family Chrysomelidae; genus Cryptocephalus; species Cryptocephalus primarius. The sequence continues at coordinate 593,805 of OY754949.1, read as the reverse complement.
AAATATAACGCACATCAAACGAGCGTTTACGACACATTAAAATCTAATCTGGAGCGAATCTTTACTAAAGAAAAAAAGGAAAAACACACTCAATTCAGAGAGGGGAAGTCTTGAAATTTTTTCAATTTCGGCGATTAATTTCTAAATCGATAGGGAACGTCGGTGAGTGAATGTGTGTGTAGGTTTGTGTGTGTGTTTCTCAAGGAAAAAGGTTGGCAGGAAAAAGGAAAAATAAACCGAAAGTTATTGACTGGGAGCTTTCCAGCCAATTAATTGACGTTCCCATCTGAGAGTTTTCCTGATAGATCGCGCGTAAATGGAATTGGTATAAAGTATCGTTAAATAAAAATAAAATGCGACAAAAAATTTCCTTCCCGCCGGGAAGAATTCCGTGATCCCCTTTCTGATGAAATATTTTTTTCCTCGTTACAGATTTTCCATCATGGAGACCTGAATAAGACAAAATGGAGGCGACCTCGCCGAACTCTAGCCTTATCTACAGCTTCGTCCCCTTGCCGTCGGAATCGACAGTAAACCGACACGGCCTCGGTGATAACGTGACAACTCCCGCGGGACTTGTAAACAACACCAATGAAACGAACATTATACCCTACGAGGAACGTCCAGAGACTTATTTCGTGCCAGTGCTGTTCTTTATCATTTTCATCGTGGGCGTGGTCGGCAACGGGACGCTCGTGGTGATATTCATGAGACACAGGAACATGAGGAATGTGCCCAATACGTAAGTAACCATGCCGACTCGAATTCTGCCCTCACTCAAGGAAGCTGCACCAGCAAATGTTTGAAACTAATCCTTCAGAAGCTCTACACCAATTCTAACCAATAAACTCACATGAACAATTGATCCGTTAATAAAACTCGCCTACCGATAAAAACCAAGACCGTTTCGTCCAGGTCTGACCTATAAACTCTGTCCACACCAGAAGGTTCTGACCAATAAACACAAATGACGACAAAAGGTCTGTTCCGGCAGAATTCCAAATGACCAATCTACTCCAGCATTATTTCTGGCGCAATTCAGACCAGTAAATTCATATTTCTACTTCGTCTCGAATTATGAACCAATTCTAACCTGAAAGTTCAAATCACCCACAAAGGATCTGTCCCGACAGAAGTTCTGCACCAAATCTGACCAGAAAAACTTTGAACCAATTCTAGCAAATTAGAAAAAAATAGTCGGTCACTGCAAAAGCACTGAACTAATTCTAGGCAATAAGGTCACGTGCCCGATTATGATTTTGCTTCAACACAAGTTTCATACTAATTCCAATCAATAAGCTTAAATATTAAAGATTTGTCCAAGGAAAACCTACTTGAGTAGACCTTTTCGGGCAATTTTTACTTATAAAATCAAATGAGCCATTAACAGTCAGGCCAATAAACAAAATTGACAATAAAAATGCCGTTCCAGCAGAAATGCAATGCCAAATGACCAATTAAAAATCTAATCCAGTATAAATTCTGGTACAATCCTGATCAATAATCTCACATGGTAAGACATTTTGTACCGCACTCATTATTACAGAGAAACTAAAAAGGCTTATCGTTATGTATGCAACCCTCGGGACCTGTTTGCGTATCATTAAATTTAATACACAGGGAAATATTTAAATAGTTCTCCAAGTTATCTCTCGGACAAAGAATCTCCGACGAGATCATGAGAGAAAAATCGACGGAAAGTTCGTTAAGCGGAAACTCGCTAGGGGGAAATTTTCCACTTACCTTTGCGAAGAACTGCGACTTTTCCACCACGCCTCCAGTCCGGATGAACGGCGAATCTGGAAAATAAAACTGGTTTTATTTATCTTTCCGTCGATATTTTTCGGTGATTCCCGAAACTAAACTCCCGTCTATCTCCCCGCGAGAACGTAGGATTTGCCACATTTCCCCCGGGGTGGGAGAATCGAAAAACTCCTGACACATGCCCCCTAAACTCCCTAAACTATTTACGGGTAAGTTTTATTGTCTGATTTATCTTTTTTCCTTTCTCGCTTTAAAAAACGTATCGATTGATGTGTTGTTTTCGATAGCACCGCCTCGGGCCGAAGAAAACAAAGGAAAAAATTAATACGAGAAGACACCTCATGCATATTTATGATTTCATTACAATTACTAATCACTTTTAAAGGATCTATCGATTATGAGATGTTTGGAAACCTTGGAAGTTTCCAAATTCTGGTACAAATATTATTTAAGTGTTTGAATTCCCAATGTCCTACAGGATTTACCATACATGGACATTCTGGGGGAATTTCCTTTCGATACTTTCTTGATTTCCAAGTCCTTTATTGGCAGTGAAACTAATTTTAAAGCTTTTTAGTATTTGTTTTTCAACCAGTTTCTGAATGCTTTTTGTTAGAAGTTTTCAATGTTTCAAATAAAAAAGTTATTCAATTTATTTATAAAAGAAAGGGCTGAAATTGTCATTTCCTTTGTCTGATTTTGCCTTGGAACAAGATATCAGAAACCAAAATTGATTGTTTTTGTTCGCAATTTCGACTCATAACGGAAAAGTGGTTCGAATTACCATAAAAGGTTTTTTAAAAACCTTTCATTACCTCCTCGGCGTAAAATAACAGAAGGATAGACAAAAAAATTAACCAAAAAAGAAAGAAAAGAATACTAAAATACCTCGTTTACGTCGCGACGGCGAACCCCTCGTAGTCACTAGAACGCACTAAATTACTCAATAAATTCCGACATTATGCGCGACGATAATTTAGAAAACAATTCTAAATAAACGCGAAAGTGTTCGAAAAATCCTGTCGAATTTCAAGTGAACGACCGAATTTAACGAGAATTCTCGCTCGCACCGGTAAGACACGGAAGTGATAAGAGAGACAAATTCTGTCGTACGCCCGTCACGTGCGAGCCGACGACCAATGGGAAGCCGAGAAAAGTTCGACAGCACAAACAGGCAAAAACATGTTTCTCGAATATTCGACGTTTTTTCGAAAGCATTGGCGTCCCGAAAGCATAGTCGTCTCGCTAGAATTAAATAATTAAAAAACTAAAATTAATTACAACTCACTCCCGGCGATTCAATTATTTTAAAATTAAGCAAAACGTTGCAACAGGCATTCCAACATACTAAGGCACTGAAGCCGTAACGTACATTTAAGATAAATAATCATACTCATTACCGCGAAATCAATTACTAACAAACGTTGTTTCAGGTATATCCTGTCACTGGCCCTCGCGGACCTCCTGGTGATAATCAGCAGCGTCCCGTTCACTTCCGTCGTCTACACTTTCCCCTCGTGGCCATGGGGCGAATTAATATGTAAACTGTCAGAGACCGCGAAGGACACGTCCACGGGGGTGTCTGTATTCACCCTCACCGCTCTCTCGGCCGACAGATTCTTCGCCATAGTTGATCCCCTCAAGAAGCTACACACCGGCAGTAAATATATTTAACATATTTGATAGCACTTGGTCCATTTCTTGGCATTAGTAGGAATCCTTCCTACTGATCGTCTATGTTTTGTGTGTAACACTCAGAGTCGTGGTTGGTTGGCCTTGTAGATGGGTGATATTACTTCAACAGCACATCCCGTCGAGACCGCAAATATTACAATGCCATTGAGGAGAAATGGAAAAAGCCCAAATCACCTTAATGGTGATGTATCACCACCAACCGCCACGACACATTTATAGCTACTCTTTTAGCCTACATGACTAAGCAAATTTCTACTCCTGTGCTCTCGAATCTTTCCCAGGTGGTGGGAAGAAGGCGACTCGCATAACGCTGTGCATAGCGATCTCGATATGGATCCTGGCGATAATATGTGCCGTCCCTGCGGCGATCGGTTCCTACATTCGCGGCCTGCCCGACGATGACCCGCAGTTCTTCGTCTGCTACCCGTTCCCGGTCCAATGGCTCAACGGCACGTACCCGCAGGTCATGGTCATGACCAAGTTCCTGACGCTCTACATCATCCCCTTGACGATCATTGCGATGTTCTACCTCAGCATGGCGATCTACCTTCTGCTGAGCACCAGGAACATACCAGGGGAGATGCAGGGGATGCATCGGCAGGTATGGAACGGTTTTCTCGGTACCTCATGGTACTCTTGTTTCTTATTACTTAGTTGCATGTTTTGTTAGGCACATTATTTTTCACTAAACTATGTACTAAACCAAGTACAACGAGGTTACCTTTTTCTTCTTAAATTACACTACTTTTATTCTTTTGCACATGCTCCAAACGTGATTTTCTCGGAATATTACTGATGAAACTATCTCATGACTCCCGCCGCCAAAATTCGAATCTTTGAATCGCAGGATAGCTCCTCCCGCCATCATTTTAAATTCAAATTGACCAATAGGAACGTTATTCGCAATTCGCTCGTGCATGAACATTAGGTTTTGAGTGAATGATCTTTCAATTAGACGTTACACCACTCCTTTCTGACTCTTTCTGTGTGTACCTGCCATTTTTGTTCTATTAGTGAATTGTATATTAGGAATTGTATTACCAATTCCATGTCAAAAGAAATTTATGTCCAATTCTAAATGCTTGACTTTCATACACAGCAAAACACATTCAATAAATATTATACAGTCATTATAGTGACACTTAAGATGTTTGAAAACAAAGCAACTTTGTTTATCACCACCAATAACAAGCCGAAACCCTGTTAATAGGAAGGTAAATCACTACCAGATAAGATCACTGACCAAGGATCTTAGGACTGATCCTTGTAGGACACCACATTTACTAATTATCACTTATTATTGTTTTTTAGATTAAGGCGAGGAAAAAGGTGGCAGTTATGGTATTGGTCTTCGTAGGTGTATTCGCAGTGTGCTTCGCCCCCTTGCACACCTTCATGCTATTCTTCTATTTCTACCCGGGTGCTCAAGAGCTCTATAACTCCTTCTGGCATTACCTGAGAATCATCGGATTCTGTCTGTCTTACCTACACTCCTGCGCCAACCCCGTCGCTTTGTACTTCGTTAGCGGAGCGTTTAGGAAATATTTTAATAGGTAAACGGATACAGTAGAATGTATATACAGCGCTTCTCACTTGAAATTGATTTGATCGATTCATGAACAATCATTTACAACGATTAATAAACTGTGAATACTAAATGGCGATTCCTATTCCTACAGGTATTTGCTGTGTAAGAAAGTCAAGAGGTCCCGTTGTAACACGTGTCAGCAGCCGCAGAACACGTCCTCGATGACTATGATGTCGATGAAATCGATAAGGAATCAATCAACAATAAGGAAAAGACCGAGCAATAATCGACAGCTCGTAGTGCAAGAGACCTCAGTCAGCTTACTAGGAAATGGCAACGAGCACATTTGCAGGATATAAGAAGATTTAAATGTTCATGTAAATAACAGCACTATGAATAATAAATGTTAACGATACCCTCCGTTTCGTTTCATCGGTATATTGATTGAGAGGTGTATTGCTCAGCAAAATTGTCCGCTTAAATTGAATTCGCCGAGTAAGCGATATGAAAGTGGATGTGGGAGCTCGTTCTTAAATCGGATTTTATTCCTTTTGAAGTTTCAAGAGTAGGAATTCACTTTGTACCTCATAAATCTATAATGGCTTTACCCTTATACGTATATTCATGATTTAATCTTATAACCGCCATCGTAGTGAATAATCGTAGAGTTAAAACGACTTACCGACAATAAATGAAGCAGCTAACACAACGATTAATTATTGTAACACAAAAACGACGCCCTTAGCGAAGGAATTCGAATCACCACACACGCTTCACAATAGGAAACCACAGAACCCACGATTCAAGAATATGGTGTTGCTGCGCCATGATAGGTTGGCGACGTGTGTGTTCCACGCTCGCGACATATAGGTTATGTTTACCAATAAAAATGTTGGAAAACACCGAAAACCCCGAAACTGCACGGAGCTCCTCCCTCCTCGAATCGTACGAGTCTCGCATTCGCAAGATACACGGTGAACTGGTGAGGGTGGAGTACCCCGGTCTAGTGAGAGACGTCGACAAAGCCCTGGAGACTCTCGGTGGGATCTCCTCCTTGGAAATGGTAAGCGAGGAAGCCACATTATATAAAGGGTGACGTGAGATTTATTTCAGGCCGTCGTCGGGAAGAAGCAAAACCTCGAACTGAACTTCCATCCGGACAACTTATACAGCAAACCTTGCTCCGCAGAGAACGACAACAAACCTGGGATATTGATATGCGTGAAGCCTGGCGAGGGCGAGGAATACGACTATGAAGTTCTGGGGTCTACGACCATGAACTTTAAATTTAACAGTGAGTATGAAAACATCAAAACGAAGGGTGACAAATTTGTGATGAAAAATATTACAGAACTGTGCGATTTCCAATATCAACCAATTATCGAGAAGGAAGACAAAACTGTCGAAGTCGTATATGAAAATATAATCCCTCAGAAGTTACCGGACCTAGACTGGTTCCTGTAAGCCTCACGATTCCCATTACGCCATTCGATATTTACATATCTGTTCAGTTCCAGCGACATCATGAACCAACCCAAGCTGTCCTGTCCAAACGCTTTCTCGAGATTCGATTCCTCCCACAACAAGCTCTACTTAAATGCGTATGAGAAGTTCAACTCGACGGCCCGCCCGGAGCCAAACAGGCCAGAACGCCCGAGGAGAAAACTCCAAAAGTTCTTTAGGGCTCACGGCGTGAACCTTTCTGATCAGAACGCGGAAATTCCTTCCGAGCCTATAAGCGGGTTGATACAGATACTGCAAGCGAAGAGGTTGATAATGGATCACAAACGAGTAAAAGCGGTACAGTACATATACAGGACATTAAAAAGGTGCCATGCTTTGAATGTATTGTTTTTAGTTATTTGAAGAAAGGCCGATCTGGTCGAGGGCAGCCGTACAATACCTACTAGAACTTAATTTCGACAAAACCAAGCTACTGTTACCGAGTGTGGCTTACTTCTGCCGTAACGGTCCATGGCGCATGTGCTGGATAAGATTTGGTTATAACCCTCTGAAGGACTTCAATTCTAGGATCTACCAAATACTTGATTACAGGATCAGGACGTCAGGTAACGTCAAGTTTTCAATTTTTAGAGAATTTGAAACATTAAGACTTTCTAGATGGGACGCAGCTCAAAGTGAACGCTAAGAGAAGGTATACGAAAGAAATACTGACATCGCAGAGGTCTTACGATGAACCGAAAATGAATACCGTTGAAGAACAGGCTTTCATTTTGAAACCTGGATACATCCCGCCCGCACGACAAATGTTCTATCAAGTAAGTTAACCAACAAAGTTATAAAGGAAAATTTCTTTTGGAATGGTTTCTTTGGAGATTTGGAGAAAGATGTTACAAATGTGATGTGAGATAGCAATTCGTCACCACAGAGTCAAAAGGCATTGTATTGTGACATCTTCAGAAAAACCTTCCAAATAGTTCCAAAATTCAAAAGGTCCAAAAGACCCACTTATGGGTCTGACATATATATTCAAAAAATGTGTTGTTTGTTCCAAATAAATCAATAGTTAGTACTTTAGTACTTGTCCGTATTGCTTGTTTAAGTTAAAATACCTTGCTATACTTCAGTTATTCAGCTTGTTCCGGCAAGCCGTAAACATATTTTGAATACTTCAAAATATTTTCCCCCAACCAGCTCATACACAAGTTTACTGGACAAACCTATAGATGTGTGCACTTGTGCAACATTTTCCTACTTCTATCACAGAGATGTATTGCCAACTCTGGTAAATAAACGCTATGTTTACTACATAACTTCACCTCTCCCCTCTAGTACTGCGATATCCACTTACCGGCGATCCAGGAGATGCTCCAGAGGCTCCCGAAGATCCCGACGCACATGAAGTTCGACCCCAAGAACGGCTGGCTCCCATCCAACTTTACGGAACAGTGCCGGGAGATAGTCAACAAATACATCTTGGAGCAGGTCCAGAGGGAGTTCCTGCGAGAGAAAAAGCTGCAGGAAGAGGAGCAGCAGCAACAGCAGCAGCAAATCGAAACGGAGGAGGAGGAGGACACGGAATCGGCGTCATACTGCAGCAAGATGCTGAGTAACATCCAGGATAAGATGTGCAAGAGCGTGAATATCAGGCCCCTGGAGGAGCAGAAGGCGGGGTGTTCGTTGGCGGTCAATTTCGTGGATTTACTCGATGGTAAAAATTTAAACTCTGCCAAAGTTAAAATAAATTTTGAAAGGATCAACAAAAATAGGAAGGGCAAACATGGCACAATTTTCGTTTGGGTTGGAGTGTAACGGCAACATTCGTGTCTGTGCTGTGAGCAGATTGTATGCTTGTTACTTTTAAGCTATTAAGGTTGTTCAATTATTGTTAACCACAATTGTTATGAAGTTACAATACAGACACGATTGGCAAGTTTAATTTCAGATTACAAATTCTATAAAAAACGTGTCTTACCACTATCAACGAGGTTCAGAAACTTGTCATATTCGTTTGGAAATGTAACTCGTTAAATCAGTGGGGCCATCATTCCATTATTTGGATCCACCATTCCTTTTTGTACGTAAACTTTACTTCCCATCCGTTATTGTACCATTGACTACATTACTCCTGTTCTTTTTTTCAGATGAAGACATCGATTTGGACATTGAACCAAATATGGACCCAGATACTGAAGATGAGATGGAGGAAGACTCTTCGTTAAACATAGATATGGAGCTACTGGATGAGATCAATGAGCTCGTAGCTATAAGAGAGAAGTCGAAAAAGACTTAAATGGGAATATAATTTTTATTTTGTTATTTTAAAATGAGTTATAATATAACCGATACCAAAAAATAAGATATTTGAATGACTATAGTGTTATGGTGGCAGTTATCGGGATCAAATTTTACACATATTTTCTCACAAGGTTTGACAGGATCAAACAAAATTCACTCATTTCTTTGCTTACTGTAAAATAAAAAAAATTTGTAACTCTTACAGTGAGGACACGTGTGAACCGTTTCTGCTCTAATTGTAATACCAAAATTTCCTAAACTAATTCCAGCCACGTCTCGCTGACCGTTCAACCTACTCAGGTGTCACTTGTTGATACAGTGGTTCGACCACACAGTGCAGGAGATCTCTTGGCTGGGCCTGTAAAACCTCTTAAAGTACCCATAGAACAAACTTACATCTGAGGTAGCTGCTCGATCGGCGTCGCGAATTTGAAGTCTTGAGGGAAAAGTCCTGCCGCGTGAGGATACATCAGTTTGTACGACTGGCGGATGGTGACGTCGGCGACTCCGGCGATGTCGCCGATCTCTTTTTGGCTTCTCTTGTCTTCAGACGCCTGAAAGAAAAATCACGAGTAATCTTAGTGATATCCAACAGATATACATTAAGACAGATTTTATTTCCAATAAACGGAATTATCATCGCTGTCCCTAAAGAGTGATCCTTACCTGTGATGCCATGTATATGGCGGCAGCGGCGACAGAGATGGGCGACCTGCCCGGCACAATGTCCATCTCGACTGCCTTGCGAGCGATGTGCGTCGCCGCCCTCTGCACCATGTTCGGCAGGCCGAGGTTCGAACAAAAGCGCGACATGAAGTCGCCCGTCGTAATAAGATCGACGGAGGTCGCGAGCGCCTTCAGGATCAGTTTGAAGCACCTGCCGATCTCCCTCTTGCTGATCTTGCTCACGGCGCAGATCTCCTTGAACGTGCGAGGCACGCCCTCCTGCCGGCACGCTATGTACAGGCATGCAGAGGCGATTGCGTCGTTCGAGCGACCTGCGACAGGACACAATTTTTATTTGATTAGTCATTAGTTAATCGGTCGGCACCGAATGGCACCATTATTACAACACTCTAAAGGGAGAGTTGTACAAACTGCTGGTTCGCATACCTTTAAGGTTCCTCCCATCATGCACTTGCTTGAACAAGTTATTTGCCCTGTCAACTATCGTCCTTGGCAAATTTATCCTGTCGGCCATGGCGTTGATCTCCTTGAAGGCATTGATCAGTGCTCTGTCCGAGCTATTCATGGTCCTGCGATTCTGATACCTTGCCACTCCGAATGAGTCAAAACTCGCATCGCCTTTAACAACACTTGATCATAGAATCCATCAGATCTTGTGATACGAGTCACTTACCGCGTCCAGGTCCAATTATGGTGGTCAGATCTGAACCGCCTAATAACGGGTTTTCAGGGCCTCCGACACGGGATGGGTCTACTCCGTTCTTCTCGTTGCTGAAGGTTCTCCACTCAGAACCTACGTCGATAACCCTACAATGTTGCTATTTAAGTATTCCGCCGTAACTTTATTGCAATGATAGAAAACTGTGATCTGGGCTTTGGCTACTTAGTACTAAAGTCGAGGGAAAAGCTAAATCTAAATAAGGGAAAAGCTGAATCTCCTTAGTGAAGGTAAAACAAATTTTCTTCCCCTCTAAAGTTGTTTAAAACATCTGAACTTGTTAATGTCAACTTTATGGTTCACTATATCCTCAAAAGAAGGCCGTTGTGACAGATGTCTTCTTACAACCTCTTTACCACAAATTGTCCCTAAAATTACAATCAAACGAGTTCTTTAAGAATGAACAGATATGTTCGGCAGTCGGTGTAACATGAGAAGTTGATTTCAAACAGAATAAAACATTTTCAGACTAAAACAAGAAGACGAATTCCCCAACCGTAAGTATAAAATGAAACATAAGTAACTGAGTCTAAACAATATTTTTTTCAAGATTAGTTTACCATTTCTAAAATACTAGGTATGATAAAAAAATAATTTATTAGACAAACACATTAATACCAGTTATAAGGAACAGGATAGCCACATTGAACATATCTAAAGCACCTCTATAACGAACAAGATACTCGATACAAGCACATCCTACAAAAATTATTATATAAAATTGATCGTGCCTACACCCAGAATCACAGTTTGAAAAGCGGCAGCAAAACAAACTTCACGCACTATAAGCGTAAAAGGTTTAATAAAGCAGCCCCTTAAAACGTTGTTACATCTACGCCTGTACTAACCTGTGCAGTAACACATAATATGGTGTATAAGGATAATGGGAGGTAAGTCTAGCATGCACCTTATGCTAGGGAAACAGTTGGGGGGTCAGATTTCCTTGGGAACCACTCACACATGCAAGGCAAACGTAAGCACCACTTCGTGAAACTGACGTATGCTCACCTGTCCCCCACGACCAGGCCGCATTCGGAACAGATCTGATCCCCGGCCCTGTAGTCTTCGATCAGGTGGGCATCGGGGTGGGCTTCGCAGCATACTTTATTTGCATCGTACCTGAAAGACCCGCAGTGACGATCAGAAGATCAAAACGAGGAGGAGTTGTTAATACCTTGACGAGCTTGCCATTTTCCTATATACAAGGCGACGAAAAAACCAACACTGCAACACCACACACTCCTTGACGCTGTCTTAAAAAAACAACTTTCTATTTGACAATGACAATTCGCAAAGAACAAAGTTTGGTCCGTGTGTTGGAACGATTACTCAGGTCTAACATAACCTCACTTTCCTCTATAATTCAGTGTCCTGTGGTTTTATTTACCCCACTTTCTAGAACTGTCTCGGTTAAACTTGATTATCCTTTTACAATCGCCTGCAGGCACGCTTGGCTGAACCGCAGACGACATGTCGACGGTGACTTCCCCTTCGGTGGAGTTGAGTTCCTATCGGGACCAACACTTCAAAGTAAGTCTATTAACCCCGCTTTAAATACAATTCACCCCAACACTTAGCTTCTCAAGGGGACGAGGGCTGAACAGGACCGGCTGCTGAGGCTCTCGACGACGCTGTACGTAGGGAACCTCTCATTCTACACGACCGAGGAGCAGATCTACGAGCTCTTCTCCAAGTGCGGGGACATCAAGAGGATCGTCATGGGGCTCGACAAGTACAAGAAGACGCCCTGCGGGTTCTGCTTTTTGGAGTATTATAACAGGGAGGACGCGGAAAACTGTCTCAGGTAAACAGGGCATTAACGACTGGTTAGCGTCTTGTTTAAAAAACCTAAACATGCTAAGTTCGAAATAAATTATGAAAGATGCGCTTTCATTAGGAAGTAATGCTGTAATTTCCATGGTACTAAGTGTAAACGTATGGGTCATAAATAACTTCAAATATAATGGCACATATAATGATAACAATTGTAATGTCGACTATTATAATTTCCTAGGTATATAAATGGTACTCGTCTCGATGATAGAATTGTCAGGACTGACTGGGACGCCGGGTTCGTGGAGGGGCGGCAGTATGGTAGAGGCAAAACTGGAGGCCAGGTAAGGGATGAATACCGAACAGACTATGACGCAGGAAGGGGAGGATACGGGAAAATTATCCAGCAGAAGATCGGCGGGGTGGAAGGTCCTGGTTTCGTCAGATAGAACGGACGTATCTTTTTCCATTTAATTTAATTGTTTTGTGATTAGTTATTAAGACTCTGTACCGTATTTTGTAACTTTTATTTGAAACATTACAGTTCCACAAGTAATACATTTATTTACACGAGCATCTCCTTTAAATTGATTTAATCCTGAATCAAGATACAATGAGTGTGTATGTGTGCATTTTCAAACGTGATAATATGAAAGTAACGTTGCTAGCAATAAGCGATGCCATCATAGATTCCCGCTTGTGATTGAATGAACATACCAACAAAATAAGACAAACCCACTTCACTGGCATAACAAATTTAACATTCGTACACACTACCAATCTGGATTCTTGACTGGAAAATCAATCTTTACAGTGATAACATTTCTTGGATAAATTGATTACCTGGTCTGAATCTTCTGGACGTTTCATGGGGATCTTCTGTAACCTAAGTAAGGCGCTTCACCACGTAAGCCATGAAACATGAAGAGTTCTGAACCAATTTGTAAGGGAGTAGCAGTCGAACATCTTTCCTGGGAACCTCAATAAATACTGGTATTTAATTAGAAATTTTAGCTGGAGCCTTTACGGTGAGGAGACTTTTTATTTGCACATAACAACTCCCGGGAGTCCTATGGGATTGAATTTTGGGAGTGTTTGCCTCACTTGACACACGTTCCTCTCACAGAAGCGATTCATCACATTCATGGTGTTTAAAACCAGACTGAAGGGTCTCCTCCTCAAAGAGTCCCACTAGAGCAGTCTCTTTAAACAAACTGTTAATGAATAATCGTTAAAAAAGACGGTTCTTTAACCAAACATACATTACCCTTACACCATCCACTACACTTACCTCAATATTTACAGAAATATTCCCGTGAACCTCTCATCCAGTAAATCGTTTCTAAAAACAATTTCCATATATTCCAACACTTTCAGAAAACACTAAACAAGTTCACTTCTTACACAATCTTTCCATGATCCGAATTGGCTAGCCAAAACAACATGACACCCTACAGGATGCCATGTTTGAGCAACACTAAACCATTGCAGGCATTTGATGCCTCGATACGCCTTAGCCCTTGGTTTGATCCAGCAAGCAGAAAACGTGTTACAAACGTGTTACTTGCAGTCACATGCTGATAATGGTGTCATTGATGCATGTGTGACGAGAAATACCATGTTCGTAACAAGTTTAATCCTGTTAGTTTCATCTAACCACGTTTGACTGTAGATTCAGTCATCAAATTGTTTGAGCTCTGCATCAGTGTCGCTTTCCACAAAAAAAAGGGACGGGCGTGAAAGCAGGACGGTGCGCATGTGCGTTTTATAGATATTATGCAGTTCTGGTGTTCTTGTGCAGTTTACAGAACAGATCGATTGCTTGGTAATAAGGAAGAACTGTCAGATGGACATGTTCTCCTAATCGGGCCTACGACATTATAAAAATCAACGACTTTTCGTAACACATATAGAAGATCGGCGCGTTAAGCTCCTTAAGACCTACTCAACTAGAAAACCATATTGTTTATCTACGGAAAAAGTGACAACGAATTTGGGAAGAAATTGAGCGTACACCAATTGAAATTTAGGTCTTTGTCACAAATTTATTTTAAGCTACGAATCGAAATTGACCAAGTCATGGGAATAATTAAATATGTTAAGAGAATACAACTGGAATTATCTTTTTAATTATTCCACAGCTATAAGCTGTTCACAAGCTAAACGCACAAATGTTGCAAACGTTTCATTACCAGATTCCAGAGGTTCTTGTGGAAAAAACGCCTCCAAAAGAAATGTAGACTGTTTGCAAAAGTTTCAAACAGTTTCTTTTTAGTTTTAAACGTTCAATTACAGTGACAGTGACAGTTTCAATTGGACCGAGTAAAAATTTCGGTAGAGCAACAACGCAGCAACTTGCCCTATAGACTCTTAACGAGACGAGAAAGATTGATAAGAACATTTTGGTTCAGAACAACCCCCAATAATCTAGAAAAAGTTTGTACGGGGCGAAAAGACTAATTTTTCCAAGTATGATTACCCTACTTATTATTAACTTAACAAATTATTCCCAATTCAATTCGTAGTTTAAATGAAAACCTGTGATTCAAAACGTATAACGCTCAATTTCCCGGCCAACTGTAGGTCGTATAAAATCAACATGGACGAGACGACCTCGAGCGCCCACCACCTCAAAGATACCCATACTTGATTTTTACGAAGCAATTAACGTGTCCTACCGACGACGACGTGCCGGGAAAATTCACCCCAGCACCCTGCTGAAGAAGTACGGGTAGAAACTCTTCCTCTGCGGCCGCGTCAGCTGTCGCTGCCGGTTGGGCTTGTTCGGCTGCTGAGCGTCCTCCGCGTCCGCCCCGGGGGCTCCCGTTGTGGTCGTCGTCGTCGTCGAGTACGCTTCCGCCCGCAGGGACTTCGGCAGCAGCCTCTCCTTCAGCGAGCCGTCGTCGACGTCTCCCGTCGCCGTCTCGTTCTCCCGCGGGCGATGGTCGGAGATCTCGTTCGGAACGTCGCCGTACTCCTTCGGCACCTCCTTCCTGAACGTCCTGTTCAGCCGCTCGTTCGGGTCGCCGGCAGGCGCGAACATTGGGACCTCCTTGCTCGACGTGGCGGGCACCTGGGGGAGCTCCTTCGACGGCCTCTTCTGGCTCTTCGGGTCGGAGCTCTTATAGATCTCCTTCTTCGACATCGGTTTCGAGTCCGTCGTGGCTGCCTTCTCCAGCTTCTTGGAGGGTCTCGGGGCGGGCGTCGGCGACGGTTCCGGGGATGTCTCGTTCAGATCTGTTATGTCGATGGTTGTACCTTGAAAGTAACGGGAATAATAAAAGTGCGCGTACGAAGTACGAGGTGAGGTTCAGGGTGGTCTTACAGTACAGGATTATTCAATAAAACACCCTGTGGAAGCAACTGGGATGAACACACCATATATGAGATAACAGCATCAGAAATGCCCAAGCATAAAATGATACTATTACCTGTTAAGTGTACCTACCTAATCTCAAGTATGGGCTTGACAGAAAAAAATGGAGCAGGAAGCCGGAAATATGACAAGATATGGTCTTCCACCACGATTAACTTCTGTAGTTGTAAGGGTTTGCCACACTGTACAGTCTTATTACGCAGGAAGCAGTAAATGGGACAAAATGTAATGTCTGCCTTGATTAACTTCTCTAGATGTAATGGATGGCCATACTGCACAGTCATACGACGCAGAAAGCATTAAATATGACCCGGCGCGTTGTAATGGTTTACCACACTGCACAGTCTTATGATGCATGAAGTACAAGATTTAACAAAATCAACAGCTTACCGTATTTGACTACGGCGGATATTCCGGAGTCGGCGCTCCTACGTTTTGCGGACTCCGTGCTCGCCTCAGATTCGGTCGTGTAAGTCGACGTTTCGGTTGCCGGGGTGGTAACGTCAGACTCCTCCTCGACGGCAGATTCTATCCCGGTTTTCTCCGTAGGTTCGGTCGTGACGTCGTCCGTGGTCACTTCGGTATCGTAGTTCGTGGCTGAAAGAGAAGGAGGTAGTGTAGCGAAAATAGTCCTCATTGAGAAACAGATAGAAAAAGATGGATATATATCCACGTTTTCAACCTAAGGCACACCCTTATTGTTTCACATTAAAAAACAAACACTGCGGTGACCCGAAAATCTCTGAAAACAGGTCGCCACTAACGTTTTTTTGATGTATGTCCAAGGGACCTGAGGGGTCCCGAGTGGTGCGCCAAGGGGCGTAACTCAGGGAAGGCGTGTAGGTAAAGGAAAGCTAATGTTCACCATAAAATAAAGTGAGCGTTTATACGCTACAAGAGGGAGGGAGGCTACGTTGAAAACGTAACACCTCTAGCCCCCCTTCAGGAGGCTTAATTTTCCTCGAAATTTCCTCCCTACAGCATGAATGTAAATGAAGCACCTAAGCAAGTATAAAAATTATCCTACCTGTGAAGACCTCCGTAGTAGTCGTCGACGATCCCCTCAATTTGGCGACGAAATCCCCGGTACTCTTGGTCGAGATAGGGCTGAGGGTGTCCTCCGTCTCCCTCCTGTGCCTCGTCGGCATCCCGTAGTCGCCGTCTATGGTGTTCGACGTCCAGATCCACGTCCTGGTTGTCTTCCCGTTCTCGTCGGACGCGGTGCTCGAAGCGACGGGAGTCCTGGTCGTCCTGTCCTTGTCGTCGAAGTCGTCGTGCGGCACTGCGCACGTGAGCTGCTTCAGGATCTCCTCCCGGTCCTGCGGGAAGAAAAACCTGGGATTAATCAGGCGGAACGGGGAATTGGGGCAAGAAAACAACAAGGATGTACTCAGGTGGCTCCTTTTGCATATTCCTCGACGTTTAACTCTGAGAGAACAATACTAATACAAGAGAAGGGCTTGGGATGTCTCTCCTATCATAGTATTAAAATGTTTGGAAAATTTTGGGCGGATGCAGTGCTATAATATCGAGTAACAAACGTACTGCAGATGGCACATGTATTTATTTCTTATGTGTTAATGGTCATGAACGGGTGCCCTTTCCCCCTCCATTTTCTAAACCGCTGTACCAAAAATGAAAAATTCATAGAAACCCCAATTTTTACCCCAAGGATTGTTGTTGCTGATACAAAACAATTTTCTAAATACCATCTGTTACAACATTTCAACCGGATGAAACACGTACGCCACATCGTGTCTATAAAACTCCCGAATATTTCATCCCACAAAGCAAGGGCCGCGGGATATTCCCTCCCCAGTACAAAACCCTAACATATCGACACCGGGAATTTCTCACGAAATGAGGATAAGTCCCAAGGAGCCCCCCAAACCCGATAAAACTTCCGACAGAAGAAGGGTGAGCCTTACCGCATTTCCCTTACAAGCGATCCTCTTTGTCCCGTCCAATCCGCAGTCTGAAGTCAGCTCTAAAGACGATTGTTCCGGAATGTAAAGTACGGTGAGCGAGGGAAGCTCGGTGAGAAGGCAGCCCTTGGGGCCGAGGGCCCACGACGGAACTGGAATAAGTAATAAATAAGTGAAATAAGAGGAGGCGCACACGGAATCGACAAAACGAGCCCTTTGTGCTAGTCTTGTCAATCCGTCGCTGGAAAATGTTTTCGTAACAACAACCTCGTCGAAATTAAATCGGAGGAATTTTGGCTTTAAACGCTTTATTTTCACCGAAATAAATTCCGAATCCCTGATTTCATTTCCATATTTTTAGATTATCTTTTCGATACATTAGATATCTCCTCTCCTCCTTAGACCTCCTCGAAACCTAAGAGGATGGCACCTAATGAATGACCGAAACCTTTTATGAAAATCCCCAAAAACATAATACCTACATTAGTCGCTATTACTCTACTACTGTTTTAGTCATAAGGACGTCATTACCAGTTTGTTTTACTAAAACGTTACAACATTAATTGCCACGATGAATTGCCCCTCGACATCGACTAATCGACAACCTCCTTGTTAACAGAGTAACTACCCGGAATACATCCCTTGTAAGACACTCCTAATGTAAATGTCACTGCAACTTCCCTCAACTCGACTCCCCCGTGTTTTAAGTAAAACTCCCGGAAAACTTCTCCCGGGTTCTCAGGATATTAACTCGGTAGGAGGGTCTTTAATAAAACATAAATTCTTCACGAGAGAGGGAAAAAAAAGGATAACGACGCAGCGGTTACATTAATGAATTGCGCCGACGGGGGAGGTCCTGTTGCTCCCGCGGGATATCAGTCCGGTACATTCGATAAACGAAATAGGTTAATTTTCCAGGATAAATAACAGTCTCTCACTTGGCATCTCGCATATGAAGGAGGCGATGTCTGGTCCGCCGCAGGATAGCGTCTTCCAGAGGAAGTCCTTTGCGGGATCCATGGCAACGCACATGGGATCCTTCGAGGCGGTCGGGATCGCTTCCTGCCAGTGGCCCTCGCCGCTCAGCTGGCGGAAATCCCTGAAAAGTACAACATGAACCTACAGGAATTTCAGGAAACGAAAGTATCAGTGGGAATGTATTCAGTATATGACAGATCCAACATGAAATTAGGGACTTAATGGTTGTAGTCCGAATTCGAAAGAATCGTTCTATAGAAATTTGTTGATTTTAAACTAGTCAGTTTGAATGAGATGAACGCAAATTACTCCACCGAGGAGTGTGGCATGTTCTGGAAGCTAAAAGGGAAACCCCGTTGGATTTCGTGAGAGGAAAGGGTGAATCTGAAATAACTTAATAATTCTGCTTTACACAGAAACTGGAAACGGGATCAATCGTTTTTTAACTTTCCCTTAGTTCAAATTGTAGTCTTTAGGCTAGTTCCATTGTACAACTTTTGTCACCGTTATGGATGAGTAACGTTTTGAATCTGCTAGTGGAATTTTTAAAGTTATAAGAGACTGTTTCTAACGCAAAGATCCCCTGTCGTTGACAGGATTGTACATTCTCTTCAAATCTGGAAGAGCGTTATATAGTTCCGAGAGTTGTTGTATCGTGACTTTGCCTTTTCCTCTCGTCGTTGGAGCAGAGTGGTCGTAAGCGATGTCTTCTCCAAAATCGTGCTGGTAACGCCATCTTGTTAAGGCGGATATAGGTTTCGAGGCTGAATTGTACTGTGTGGATTTGCACGAGTTGCTTTTCGGAGTTCATCGCCGTCACCTACCAACTTCCTATGTACGTGATTACGGAGCGTTACTTTAAGTGTCTATAACGTGGATTTACATGCTGCCTGAAATATTCACGCTATTTCATGTTGAGCCATATTTTGCTTCAATTGAATCACCCGTTTGGCACCCCTCGATGATCCAACGCTAATAAAACTCAGTCAGTTGATCTCGCCGGCAATAACCGCTCCGGGGCTGGTTTATTAAAAGTTCATCCGCCGAGGGTAATTTGTCATCGGACGATAAGACGTGAGGAACGTGGATGTTGGCGAATTCAAATTCGGATCTCGCGCGCCCCCCTAATGATCTCACGGAAACGGAAACGAGGCAAACCTCTCGTTTATTTACAGTGTAATTTGTGGGAAATTTCACGGCACGGCAGATATGTAAAATACGCGGGGGATTAATGGGGGAAATTTAACTCGAGGAGGGATAACGTGGGACGTTACCCCTACTTCGTTAGCTGCATGGTTCTCGTTCCGTTAGAAGGGCCGTGGGGCCCGGATGATGAGCCGTGGGGATTTTAGAATACAACACATGCTCTCGTGGAGACCGTCATCTTCCTACCGTTTCAATTTTTATGTCCATGGAATCTAAGCGCTCTCTTAGGAGTCGTCGCTATATAAAAAATTCAATTTAACATTCAATTACGATTATTAAAATTTTTCACTCACGTCCATGTGAAGTTCGGCTTCTCGGACGTTTTCGATAATCCAATCCAGACGTTATCTGCAATATCCAACTCCTTCAGGTAAGCACGGATCGCGTCGTACTGGGACGTCGTATCAGCTGAAACAAAATGTGCATTTTTGAATATTCATCACGGTTTTATCGAGCATCGAAACCCCTATTATGTACGAGGAAAATTAAGTTTCACTCTTAAGCGTAACGATAAAGGATTGATACATTACGGTATATTGCCAGACGGTGAGATACATACGGACTTTGTTTACTTAATTGCAGCGGCAGACGTCCAATTATATCGTGTTTTGTTTTATTTGTACGTCATATATCAGAACCATTTGGCACAAGGAAAGTGACTACACCTATTCCAAGTGTTTAGATGCAATCGTCACCTCTTTTCGATGCAAAGGAACAATCTGAACATAAACACGAGTGACGGATCCCTCATTACATCGCCGTTTGGAGAGTACACAGCTGGCGGCATGAATAAAGCGGCGGCACTCCTTTGGAACCAGTGGACACCACGGAACCACCATGTAAAATTTACAAATCTTTGGCGATTAATTTCGCTTATTTCCATTATTAATAATAAATAAGTCAACAAAACCCTTCCTGCCTCTCGCCTCTGCCCTCCTACCCCAGTGAGCCGAATCTCCTAGGTACCGTAAACCTCCCCTGTTAATGCGAATCCACCCCCGGTTTAACTCTAAAGGGGGACCGGACCGAGGAAACAACCCCCAGGCTTTATCTCGGAAATATTAAACCTCCGAGGGGGGCGATAAATAAAACCGCGAATTTCAAGAGGGGAAGATAAGGAACACGTGTACTCGGAGGTGAAATGTGTATACCTTAATCATAACTGTAATGCATTCACTATCCTAAGAGGGGTGTAAAGAACGAAGCTGTTGTAGATTTTAAATGGGCTGTATTATTGCGTGTTAATATGTGTAATATATGATATTGGTTCTTGTATGGTTAGGCAGTTTCCAAGAAAATTGTAACATTGTTTCTTGTTAAATAAGTTCTGGTTGATTAATGGTAAAGAGCCAATATGTTTCTCAATATACAACCCTGGCTGAATACAATATTGTTTATAGGAGTACTGAAACACTGTAGACGCTTTTGTGAATAATATTCCCTTTTCTTCATTTTTCTGAATCTGCGCATAAACTGACAGTAAATAAAATTAATATATATTCCCCGCAGAGTCCTTCGCTCCCCCCATACATTCAAATCAAACAGATACACGTCAGTTATACAGTGAAGTGGAGCGTTCCACTTGACCTGTTTCCACCTTTTTTTAATTAAAAAACAAAACTCCTACCTACGCTGGATTTCTTCTTTTGTCCCTTTCTTATTCTCGCCCTGGGTATTTTGCGCGATTGCTACGTGTTAATTACACGTCCTTTCGAGAGTAGAGGGAATAATACTGGAAAGTAGGGCGAATCTTAACGGAGAAAAGGAACGTGAATCCGACGTGCGGTCCTTGTGTTCGGGAACGAATTCGTGACACAGTCGTCATCGCTTATTAAAGTAACGTAAGCGCAAACACTATCGATTGCAAGCCGCGCATTAATAATTTAACGATAATAATGTAGCGTTCCTACGCTGTATGCGTTGTCATGTGCGTCCAGCTATTTGGGGTATTGCGGGGGATGGATGGATTCTTAAAAGTACCCGCATTTTCAGAGAAACTTTCAAAAAACCAGAGAATCCTGAGTAAAATCCCAAAGACCCAGGAGAAAAACCCACAAAGCAGCTACTTCCAACAAAGAAACCTCCCTGAACGTCAAGTCACAATAAAGTTCCCGGAGCAGCACAAAACTCCCGAAAAACTTTCCAGACAATCATATCTCTGCGATTCCATTATTCCCGGACATATTCCAGACGTACCGACTAAATTCCCGAAAACACCCCCCGTCTCTGAAAAAAGGTGTGCGGACGTGCGCTAATACGTGTACGAGGGATAAGTGGCGATCCCGTCCCCTTCCCGATCGATACCTTTTAGTCTCGCCTGCGGGACTTAGAGACTCCTCTAATAATTTATTGTGAAACGCGCGGGGTTAAAACGGGGAGTTGCGGTCAGAACGAAATTATTTATTAGGGCGGTAACTCACCGGAAACGCGGGAACGCAGGGAGGATTTTTATGCGGCCGGATTAATAGTCATTAAGGGCAGAAATTGGTTAACGCCAGAAAAAATGGTACATCTTTTTACGAGGGTGTTATGGGGGATGTTACGACAAGGGAGAGGAGGGAACCCCTTTTACTTATTATTTTACTTGCCGTATCGCTCTTCAGTGCATGTTTGCAATTTCCAATGAAATTTTTAATTCCTACATCGATCTTTTTACCGCTTACAAAATTTTTCATCGACGTTTCCACAAAGAAAACCATCGATGTATTTCATACCGCCTAAAATAATTTTCCATCGATCGACTCCAGAATATTTCAACCCCGGACGATCTCCTTTCCGCACCTGGACGCGCAATCACGATAGACCGACGAAAGGGAAAAATTCGATAGACCGCACCGCTTCCCTCGGGAACCGTGTGTCGTATGTAAATCATCCGCCCGGATTCTCCGTATGCTAACGTTATCGGGACTCGATTTCGTCCCGTGTAAGCTCGTTCGATTCCAGAAATCTCCGGAAACTCGGACCCCTAACGAATTACACGGGAAAGGGAAACACGGACCTCCGGTAAGTTTTGTTTATTCCCGGTCGAGTAAACAGGCAATTGGGGTGGCGGTAACCCTTGATTTACTTATGACTGCTATTGGAACAATATACAGTATAGTTTATTTTTTACCGGCACGACACTGAGGGACCACCCCCTACTTCGTGCAATGTATCCCCGTATAACTGACCCAGTCGGCTAAATGGAGCAAAGGAAATAGGAATTCGCGTCTGTATCGAGTGTTACAATGGGAACACTATTGTCATAAATATAAAAAATTGTCAAAATCCGAACAACAATTATAAAAAAGTTTTTCAAAATTTTCGTCGTTTCGAAATCCAATATCGACGAACTTCGGAAGGACCCCCTTACGGTCCAGCCAATAAGAAAGCCTATTGTTCTTCACGTGGAAAACAATTAACTCCCCAAGAAAGCGATACATCCGAGAACTGAGGCGTTATTACCGTACATATTTCATAATTATTACCCGGTGCCTCTTTTCGAGTCCCGGAAAGAAAAAAAAGGGAAAGAGAACGGGAGAAACATTAAGCATTCCAGAAGTCTGGAAGTCTCCCCTTTTTCTTTCTCTCTGTCTCTCCCTCTTCCACCCTTCCTTCGGTAATTTATGGAGCCATTCCGAACAAAATATTCCCGGCCCCTTTTTTTACTTCTTTTCTGTTATTTCTTCCATACCAGGATGACAGATATGATGTATTGCGTCCGATACGGCAAATATTTGTTCGTAGACTGGGAGAAAGAACGGAATACCCCTGGAAACTTAATATGAAGTCGATACGAGCGTGCATAAAGATTGAGTTGTCCCGGAGGGAGTTCCTGAGGGTTCGAATTGAATGTAAGCTGAAACCATATTCAATTGGTATTGGGATAATAAAACATGTGTACAACGCATTAAAACAGTGTAAAGACGGAAGGAAACTTTTTTTGAACCAGATAAGTCATCAATAGGCAGAAGATCCTGGATATTGCAAAGAATATTTCTGGATACATTCCCTGTTACTGGAAGTTCAAAAAAGACAGTAGAGTAGGTTTAGTTAATAAAGCCAGAATAGCTTTAGTCGATCGTGGAATATCTGGAATTATCCGGGAATATCCTGGATGCTGCCATGAAAATCATTCAAAATCAAGAAAGTAAGGCAGCTCCAAATTAATGGTTCCTGTGCCATCTTCCCATGCCATCAAATAGCTGAATTCCCAGAATCCAATCTACTTACTGAAAATGCCAAAACGACTGATCACCCAGGATCATTCCCGCTCTAAAAAAAAATTAACAACTCTTTCCCGCTGCCTCATTTACCGGCGTTGGTCCCGCGGGATCGGTCGGTTGGTCGACGCCTCTCCCTCTATCCCGCGGGGGACGATTTCCCGTTCCTGGACCGGTTACAATTAGTCTAGGGCCGCAAAACTGCCGCTAACTAAAACCCGATCGTCGATAATGCACTCGGCGTAGATCAAAATTATTTAGCCGGGATAGCTGTGCGGGAGAGGTTAATTGGGAGTCGGGGGATCGATCCGGGTTAATTATAAATCGGCGGGAATGACGCGTGGGTCGCCGGTAGTCCCTGTGATTGTATTTGTGATCGGATTCGTGTTTCGAGCGCTGAGACCGGGAATATGTCATAAAATTGAACAATAATTAGTAGAATGGGTACTTAAAAATTTGCAGGCGGTTCCACATGTCCAAAGGGTAGAAATGAAGGGTAAACCTGCAGGAAATCTTTAAAAATTTTCATGACATTTTTGTGTCATGAAATTCTGTATTACAAATAGCTTTCTCACATTACCAACTGCGGTCATAAGGAAATTATTTTGAGAAAATGCAAACGATTTTTCCTTGATTTCATTTTAAGTGACCAACCTGAAGAAAATTAGCTTTAGATTAGAAAATTATAAAAGAGCTTTACTAGCTTATCCCACTCATTTCATTTCTCCTCAACTGTTTTGTTATAAACAACAAAAAATAAAATTACGCCGAGATAAAACCCATTAATCCGCTTGTTTTCCTGAAAATAATTTTCCCTGCGCGATAGCATCACGGGAATATCGATCGATTAAAACGAATATTTGTCGAAACGGGGACGACCTTGTTTTCCGGCTCTATTTATTTACTAAATAATTCCTAACGGGGCAAATTAGAGATGAATTTGTAAGTTTCCCCGGTGAAACGGGGAAAATTCGCTTTATCAAAACTGTGAGGGTTAACTAGAATTCGAACTTTCCTAATTAGTGCAGTAGTTGCGAATTTTATTCGACCATAGCGAAATTGACCATTCGGGTTAGAAAATCTCCACGTTAATTGGGGCTTGAAATAATAAGTGTGGAAAATATACACCAGAGGAAATATTTTATAATGGTCTTTTTCACTTAAGTAGGATGGCTTGAAGCTAAGCCAATAATTTGAAACTTATCCCTACTTAAGCGTACTCCAGTTCTTTACTCTCAAATTGGATTCTTGACCATATCTGTGACCGTGGGTTATGGCATGTGTTTTATCATTCTATCTGAGCAATGAACATTATTACAGTGGATTAATGAACATACCTGCGTTATTACGTAGTTCGTGTAGTAACGTGTTCCCTCAATTCGTGAGTTACAGCGAATTTGTGCCTCCAGATGAACTACGAACGTTACTCCCTCCCTGCCTATTCTCATCATAAAACTGAGAGTTACATAAACTACATGACCACGAATTACGAAATACGGCCATTACCGCTCGTAATCTAATTTCCCAATCACATGTCACTAAAAAAATAATTAGAACAATAGAGAGAGAAGGGAGGGGACTTGATATCCCATTTACGGGTGATTAATGCGTGCACTCCGCCCGTAATTAATCGGGAAGAGCGTGAGAGGGAAAAAATTCCCGTCGCCGAATTTTCCGGGATCGGGAAATTAATCGTTCGACGGCCGCGAGGTGGAGGCCGCCTTTTCCCTTTCCCGTGGAAAAATCGCACCGGCCTGACTAATACAGACGGTAAGAGGAGAAGAGAAACGGTCATTAATCACTCCGAGCCGGGGGGGGAGCTGAGATTCACGCTCTCCTCCTCCATCTCCTCGCAGTTGAATAATAACGGTTTTATTACGTGGGAAGTAATCGGTGCAGATAAAGGGGACCGTCCGTCTTCCACTCGAAGCAGTGTAGCTGTAGACTGTCGAGGTACAGCACTGGGAGTAAGTGCTATTAATTCATTTTAATTAATTAAGGAAAGTTTCATGGAGAGGGGAAGGTAATTAACGAAACGGCTAATGAACTATGAGGGGATTCACGATTAGGTGATCGAAAATATGGGGAATGCTTTAATATGAGATTTAGAGTGGAGGAATTTTTTCCCAAAATTGATAAATTAGGAGAATTACTGAAGTGATTGTTTACTCGTGTTGATGGAAAACTGGCAACAATTCACTGACAAAAATTTTTATTTCTTCGCTGAATTACTTATGCTTGTCATTACTTATATTGCATAATAAATAACCAATAAGTACTTTATCGATTAATAAAGTAATGGAGTCTTCAACTCAGTTCAAAACGTAATAGTTCAATAAAAATACTATAACGTTATTGTAACATGTTTTGTAACATTTTTATAATGAAATAAGTTCATAACTCACTGGGGAATGTAGACAATTGGCTGTAATTCACAACGTGAAAGATATAGGATGGAACAATATAAATATCTCCGTTCCTTGGGTGAAATAATATTCACTTATTCACTTATGACCCATTTGGAGGGAATATTGAGTAAAGACAAAATGCTAACGCTCATTATTATAACAAAATGATTATGGAACGGTTGGATAACATTTATTGAGGACTTAGTCATAGTCAATGTTAGCGAGTTAAGAAATGTCTCTGACGACTGAAAAGTGTACAGCTCAAATTTGCAACCCTTCAAGGCTTCAAGCAAATAATCCACTACACCAGGATTCACGAAACAAATGCTGGGATAGACAATTGATATCATGGAAATTTCAAGACTCAATTCAGTCGGGAAAAGTTTACACAGCAATAAACAGAAAAATATATCGAAACGAAACCATCACAATCCTATCATAGGAAGTGTAAATCCCATGACATATTTATAAAGAAAAATAAATTAAGAAAAGTCTACTATAACTCACGGCTGGTGGAAGGCTCCAAAAATTGAATAGTGTCAGGATTGTGATATTGACGCAAAACTATTGGTTCAAATCTAAAGGAAATGCGCAAATAACACAAAATATTAATAACGAGAAAGAGCTGAAACGGGTCAGACAAAAAGAAATTTTATGGAACGCATCACATGATGCAATTAAAAAGGCCTGGAATAGTTCACGAGTAGATGAAAAGCTTTGACAAAAATGTGACATCATTCCGATATTAGCACAGAAATAAAATTTTGCAATTGAAACTTCAAAGGAAAAGAGGCCAATGACGCAAAAGTTAATAAATGACGCAATGGAACTAGAAACGGTAGGAGTGATCGATCGAATGCATGGATATTACAAAGCAGCCACCGTACAACGGGCCCAACTTCCATCCCCTAAACTTCTCCTACTCCAGCATTAAACGACGTAATGAACCTTCATATGCAAATGGAAGTGAAATCGTAAAGTTGGTCCCGTACCTCATCCTCCCCTTACTTCCTACCCTCTCCCGAGAGAGGAGGGAATAGTTTCTGGAGAGTTTCGAGGGGCGGAGGGTCCTCGCAACTTTTAATTGCTTCCAACGTTTTCTCTCCCTTATTGGACGCGCCCTGGGGTTAATAGGTGAACTTCGGAGTTGAGGAGTCGTCGGTAGCTCTTCTTATCGACGGGTCGATCTATCAACTTCCCAACGAAAAAAGATATACATCAACTGGAAGAAGAACGGGAGAGACGGGAAGGTTTATTGATTTTACTTGATAAATGGATATGTTTTTGTCACACTTTTCTAGTCTTTTTTTTTCTTCTCCGCCGTAGGTGCCTCCAACGTGCACCCCCAGGTATACCTCATACCCCTACGTGTGACAATGTACTTGAATTGTTCTCATCAAAATCAATCAGTGACAAGTAAGTACAGAAAACTCTATAGTTTTAACTACTAACTAACTAACTGACGAACTTATCACTTTTCTTTCAAATAAAATTGCTTTTCTTTCTTGTGACTTTAGTAATTAATGCGTAATTTAAACATGTTTTAGACATTTTCACACATCATCACGGCTTTATGTAGCCGTTACTCGGTATCACCAAATTTCCGCAGACGTGAACACCCGTGACATAATATTCTAGCCATTACAGTTCGTTTTATAGCTGGTTGCCATCAAACCTATAAAATAATTAGAGATCTGATTCTCCCGCGGGATTAACCGTCCGAATTCGCCTATAGCACTCGTAAAAATTTTAATCCCCACTCCCGGTGCCGCGACATAAAACACAACTCCCTCGACCGGAATTTATGGAATTTTTCCCGAATTTCCCCAGCCCCTGCCGACTTCTCCCGTCGGAAAGTAAAACATCACCGCCCGCTTTTACTTTTCCCACGGAATTTATTCTTGTATGTGTGTGTGTGTGTGTTCACATACACTTTCACGCTTGATGAAGCCCGGAAAGTCCCGAGGCGGGAATTTCACGCTCGGATCTCCAGGCGGATTTTCCTCCAAAGACGAAATTTTCCTTCGTCGCCGGGAAGTTAATTAACGTTAATCGAAATTTCTGGAATTTTCCGATACGGAATGACGAGTGGGACGTTTTTCACTTTCGATTAATTTCCACCCTATCTAATTTACCAAGCCAAGAAAATACTGGAAACCTAAAACGTTTTGAATTTGTCTTCTGGGTACGAAATATAGGACATCTATAGAGGCGAATTTTCCCTGCCACATTCACTGCTAAACATATGAGGGAAAAACATCACCGAAGTAAATACCCAACCACAAATAAACGTCAGTAGAACCACCCCAAAGAAAATTTTTAAGAAAACTCTCCCTCCAATTCCCCACCACCTCTTCCAATATCGGGAAATCCGATATCCCGCCCGGATAAGCCGCGATGGAATTCGATCCAGGAAAAGCAATTTCCCTTGCATAAGAGAGCGCTCCCCGTCAGATAAATCGGACCGGATTTCGTTAGACGTAAAAATATTCGTGGCAGCGGGATTTCCCCGGGAGGAGAGAGAGAGTACTCCTAGAAAGCACCTTTCCGCTACGGTTTTCCACTTACCGGTCACGAGGTAAGCGTGATGGAACTGACAGACGGCGTCGGCCTCGTACCAGGAAATGCGGTCACGGAAGTAGCGGTAGAACACCGGAAATCCTTCCTCCGGCAGCATCCACGTGTTGCTGATGTTCACCTGGAATATTG
The DNA here is from genome assembly GCA_963576515.1 of Cryptocephalus primarius. Lineage (NCBI taxonomy): Eukaryota > Metazoa > Arthropoda > Insecta > Coleoptera > Chrysomelidae > Cryptocephalus > Cryptocephalus primarius. The sequence continues at coordinate 565,077 of OY754949.1, read as the reverse complement.
CGAAACAAAGGGCAGGTTTTAGTCCCACGGGAAAATTACATCCAAGGGGAAATTATCCCTTTTTATCAAATCTCCGGTTGCGGTTCCTTATAAACTCATGTGCATTCAAACGCATACTGTATACAATTGGCTGATAATAAATAAATAAGAAAATGAGAAGAAAACTCTAAAATTTCCAAAGTGCATTCAATGCCCTTCCTAATAACCACCCTTATTTCTATATTTGATTAATTGAGAATTAAAAAGGAACTAAATTGACCAACAGAAGTGCTGTCAACTTTTCCAAAGACAAAAGAAGATAAATTAAACTTTGGCCCCGACAATCCCCCTCCTCTATCCCATTTCTACGACCTCCAATCATTCCTCTGATTAATCTTGCTTTACGTTTGAACCAAAACTCTCCCGACATTCCCTTTTCCGTCCTTTATTGCCGAAAATCTTCTATTGGAAATCCTAGAAAATTCCCGAAAATAAATCACTGCCTTGTTGACATTCCCCACGCGAGCACCCCCTTTGTCTTGCCCCCACGGTTCCAGAAATAAAAAATGTATAAATTTCTTCCCGAATCGATCCCGGAAAAGCGACCAAACAATTTTTTGATAGCGCGCGCATACACACACGGGAAACCTAATAAATCCCTTGGCAGGAAACTAATAAAAGAAGTAGAAAATGGAATCCGGGACGGAAAACGCGTCTGATCCCGCGGGGCGCCACTTTTACAAGGGAATTTATTTAAGAGGGTAAATAATCATAATTTAATCGCAGCAGAGAATTAATCCTCGTCGAGGGTGCTTTCGAGAGGAGGAAAAGGCGTCCCTCCCATTTCTTAATGAGGACCCCAAAAACACGTTCTCTGGGAATCAATTGTCGCGGGATAATTAGAGAAGGGTCGATAATGGGGGGGTGTAAGGGGCATTAACGAAATTGGTTGGAAATAAGTGGATGCTTTTTTACCCCTCGAACTCGCGCCTTTGGACGCCATTTAACCATTGAAAAAATTAAAGCACAAATAAAAAATTTAGTAAAGCACCAATTAAAGCGTGCTGATCTGAAGCGATGCGTTATGTAAATTTAATTGTGACTAATTTACTTGATAATGAATTTCGGACTATTTATAGCCTGGGAGGTCTGTATTAGAGGGGCAATATTATCTCAAAACCTCCTAAATAAATTTTCTTCATCTTCAAATTTCTTTTAGCCCGACAATTTTGTAATAGGGGTGGTTATTACTTCCTTAAACTTCATATTGATCTATTAACAAGTAATACCAATATTGATATTCTTCAGCACAGGAACGGTTTACAGGTAGCGACACGGCTGTAGACTTTGAGCAGCCATGCACGGAAATTTTAAAGGTAAAAGGTCTAAATTTCATGAAATTATTGTGTGTATAATCTCCAATGGAACATCACGTTCATTAAAACAATTCTATTAAAGCAAAGGCACAAGTTTCAAAGTTACAGTCTTCAACTGAATTCGAAGTTACACATTCAACATTTGCAGCCTACAAAGCTTACGAAACTCCTTGCGTAAAGGAAATGCCATGCAGCATTTTAGAAAAATTTTTGATACCTCGCATGTCTCCAGTTGATCTAACAGAATTTTTCAGAGTTTTTCGCTAACAGAAACGTTGAATTTAATTCAACTAAACGGGTTATTTTTCAAAAACCTCGCATTAACCAAAAATACAGGCATAAAAATTACAATCAAATCGAATTGAAAGTTACAAAGTTCACAGTAAGAACTTCCGACGGAACTTCCACCTTTACCCCCCTTTGTGAAAGAAAATTGTTACTGCATTCGATTGCACCCCCACGTCTTTCAACCACCACTTAACCCACAGGACCCGAACGGTCCCTAATTAGTTAGAAACAAATTGAGCGACCCTTTTTAAACATTCAAACCCACCCCTCCAGAGGAAGAAGAATGTAACGAACGTAAAAAGAACGAACCTCCCTCATCAAAAAATCATGTCCCTTACCGCTCTCCCGTGCGAAAAATTGATGACGTTCCCCAACAGGACGAAGATCATCAGAGGAGAGATCGTCATGGCGATTCTGGAGACGCGCACTCCACAGGAACCAGACGTCGACTGACGATGGGGGGACGCCGCGACGGCGACGTCCCTATGGAGGAGCGTCGCGGCGCAGGGCGGACGACGCCTCTCCCGAACGGGAGCGGCAGGAGGGAGGGCGCCCCTTTCCCGAACGGGATGACGTGAGGGGGAGTTCACGGGAGCTGGAAGGAAGGGGGGGTGGTTGTCTGTTTGTCGCGGTCAACTTTGCGAAGGTGTCAGTTTTATCTAATTGGGGAAAGGGGAGGGGGGGCGATCGATGGGTTTTTGATTGGAACGTTCGAGCTGACGATTTTCAATTGAAACGTGCGCTTTAATTAAAAATTTTAAGTTCAAGGGAAACGAGGGCGGAAATTTCAATGAAATTTTCGATACAGGGTGTTCAAAATTAAGTGAGTACTTTTGATCGTACAATGTTGTTTCAATTAGCAAAGCTGTGTATTTTTTTTCGCAATAAATACCAATAAATATGTTCGATGAACGTGATTACAACCTAATTTGTACTCGGAGTAAAAGCAAGGAATAGTATACAAATTACATACGTATATAAATTGATATTAGTATAATACATGACTACCTACTGAATACTCTATAAGTTGATATACTGCAGCGCCATCTGGTGGCGAGTTATTTCCAAATTAATAGCACGAAAATATTCTGCTTACTCAAATATCTATTTGTACCATTTTTCACAATTATCGGTTGAACGATATAGAAGTTTATTTGCTGCGCCATCTGCCATCTGCCATCTGGTGAGTTACAACAAACTGGTTAGCACAGATACCTTCTCCGTGAAAAAATTCGTACACTTACGAACTTCCTCGGCATTCGGTTAAACGGTTTGCAACTTTATTAACTTGGTACAAATCACCATCCATTTTTATGCATTACGATTTTATTAAGATGGGGGAAGATGGGGGAAAATGTTTAATTTCTAGTTGCATGTCGTTAGAACAAATTAGTTCCTATTTAGGCAACTCGTCGGTGGTGGCGCTCACCGCGTCGCATCGGTTTTTTTAAAATTACAATTTCCGATCTACAACTGTACCTCATGCCGCAGTCTACAACCGTCCTCTAATTACCCTGTACGTAACGTGAGACACGTAAGTACTGCCGATCGTACCGAACGTTCCGTCCAAATAATGAAGCAAACAAACAATGGCGTCCATTGCCGTGATCGACTTACCTTCTCCTCGAGAAATCTCCGTTGTCTCTTCGGAATTCACTCCGATTTTCCTTGAATCGACACGTAACACGACGAACTACACTTCACGACACTTTCCGCGGATTGTAACGCCGATTTTCTTAACATTTTTTTGAATTTCGCGACAACGACGCCAACGAGTCATGCCAGCGCCAACTTCACGCGGTTGCGACTATCTTCGCGACGCTCGGTGTTCGGCGTGAAGTTGGCAAATGCAGCAGACCAATCAGACGTCGCGTTCTATAGGCGTGTCCATTAATGCAGTTACAATCAGATAATTATTTAATTTTGAGTAGCAGGAGAGGTGTAATTACTAAAATATGCTTGTATGGGGTATTATTATGGGTATGGGTATGTATGGGTATTATTATTATTATTATTATTATTATATTTATTAATTCGGCTAAAAGGTAGCAAGATAAAATTCAGCCATATCTCTAAAGTTTCGAAAAATGAAACGTCCAGAAAAAACTTTCCACGCAGCCTCCATTAAATCCTATCCAACCCTCATTAGAACACGCTTCAGGTTTGGAAAACTTTTCAACGAAGGGCCCATTCAGTAATGCCAACACTAATTAACTGGAATACACCTCGATCCGACTTTCGGCCGCTTCTGTAACCCAATTGCCGCAATCGATATAACCTTTTTAAGGGTGGAAACCACCCCGTTCGCTCCTGTAATCCCCACATGAAGACGTGCAGAGGCGAGAATATCTTAACGGCCGATCTTAAGCCTCGATTGAACGTAAATGGGATGACACACGGTTGATTAGGCTCCGATCGGGGATGATTACGTTGTCAGCGTACGACGCACGCGCAAGATAACACACCAAGAAGCGGCGATATCAGCTGAGCGAATTGATGTTTAGATAGAGAAGGAAAATGCGACGGGGTGCGCAGCTCCTGCGGGATTTAGTAGGGGAGCAAAGGGCAGAAAGTTGCAGGGATTTTTAAGGGTTAAATTTTACTTAGCGGAAGGACAATTCTTTTGGCTCAATGAAACTCTATTGGAAGCTTGAAAGTATAACGGGGCTCTGTAGAAGATACTATTTAGGTCTAATGAAGTAATAGAGAGATTAATTGGTTGCTGGTGGAATACTAATTGAATAGTTTAGGTCAACGAAGATATGGTGAAAGTTTCAAATTATATCTGGGCTCAATAGATGGTACTACTAGTATATTCCGTTTAGTCCAGATGACCGGCCAAGCCGTTCCATGTATTTAATGTTATATTGAAATGTTACCAACTGTTACATAGTATGAGCTAAATGGAACATACGAGGTTCCTCGTATGTAAATTTCAATCCTTCACACATCAAATATTTTGAGCCGAAGGATCCCTCCTCCGGTTTCCTTCAATTTCCCAACAGATTTTCCGCGTTTGCTCCCCTACTATGCTCCCCCATTTGATAAACCTCAGCTGAAAATTTCCATTATTCCTAAAGGTAAACCACCACACACGACTCCAGTCCAACTTTCTCTCTCTCTCTCCCCTTTTAGAACATGGAGAACATCACGAATTAATTTTTTAAGACGGCGCCCCCACGGTCAATATTTCATAGGAGGAAACGGTGGATTGGAGATCATGGCCGATGCGGCGAAGGAGGTGAGTGCCGAACTTTAATTTAGGTATACGGAAAGGTGATAGTTGAAGTGATAGGGTGATAGTGGGAGTTTCTCGGTCGAGAGGGCGGTATAGGTTATGATCGAATATTTTCTTGGAGGATTAAAACTTTAGATACACGCAATAGTAATGACAAATATTATCAGCTTGTAGTAACATATTATTTGCACAATACTTATCGATACCCCCCCGGTGTTTGTTAAAGTCCGAACGTTATCGCTGATTACTCCTCCTAACGGCTAATTAATGTTATTTCCAGTAAGACTGGTAGAAAACAATGGAGATAAGGAATCGAATTTATTCGCTAAAGGTTACTGTAATAAAAAATTCTAGTTCATCGGTGATAAGAGTTTTAGGAGAGAACCTTGAAGAGATGAGTGTGTGTGCATGAGATATGAGTGGTTTCGTAAATCGTTTAATTTCGAAATTGTTTATAAATCAACAGAAAATTGAAAAATATTTATTATGATGGCTGTTTTCATTTTAGTGTCGTTGAGTAGTTGCTAGGGTGTTTGTACAGGCCTTTAATACTTCTAAAATTATAAATGAGTGTAGATAACAATTTGAAACATTATTATTTTATTGAATAAAGAAGTCAGTTGCAATGCTCATGATATTTTCTATAACCCACTTTATTTGTGGCACCCAATAATATAAAATAGAAAATATCCAAGCATACATCTGAAATTCATCACACATTGACCACGGGGATGCTTCTTCCCTCCACTTCAAAACGTTATTAACTATTACTCACCTCAACTTTGTATTTAGAGCGTAATATTTTTTAGGGAATAACCACCCTCAGTTAAACTGTTACTAAACTGTTTTCAACTGTTCTAACCGAAAAAGCCTCCCCCGATTCACGAAAATTCCCCAATTTCCAGGCCTCGTCCGCTAGACGGGAGCAGTAGGAGGACCGGCAGTGGGAGGAGGTGGAGGACCGAGTGGGGGGCGACGTCGTCGACGGCGATGCCTCCAGTAGCGGACGGGCGTCGAACCGGACGCGTTCGAGACGACGAAGACGGCGACGACGACGCCGCGGACACGCTGGCACGTGGCGCACGTGCGGACTCAGTACGTACATCTGAAGTAAAATTGAACGATTTTTTCGCGGGCTCTGGTGTCAAAATTTCGATATCCCCGTCGGTAAGTGAGAGATTCAAGCTTTGAGTCAATTTTGGTTATTTATTGGTATCGGTTGTGTGTTAAATCTTATAAGGAGAGTTTTAGGAGACGCTAAAATGTTTAGGTCGAGTAAGCCTGGAGCTGAAAACAAGCTTTTTTAACTTAACTTGGGTAAGCTGCATAATTGAGTGTGAATTTGTTGCTAACAAAGATAATCTTTAATCGTAAAATTAACAAAACAAATGAATGTTTCAGTGAATGATTGTTTTTGGGTAAATAGTGTTGACCCACTTGGCGTAAAGACGCTTCTATTTTTGCCATCTAAAGAGACCAGCCTATGCAGTATTGAGAGTCTCAATTTGCTTTCTTTGTCAAAGGCTGGCAAGGTTCTTTCGGCCATTTTTCCAGCTAACGGAAATGTGCCTTAAAGCCCCGTTTGTACCAAATGAAAAGGAGTTCCCATTTCTAATCCTATAGGGTATCTATTGGTACTGCCATGTTTGCAATAGTAACACAGCCAGAAATGGAATCTATTGTTTCTATAGTACCTTGACCTATCTTGGCTTGTAATATTGCAAAGCTTGCAATGTTTGCATTAGTCATGACTCTGGTCTCGACGCGAAATGAGCTTGTGACCTTCATCTGAATTATTTTGGAGGCGATGTATCAAAGGAAAATCGTGGATTCATTAACTAATAGTCTAAATTTTCTTGTCCTAAAATTTTCATCATTTTTTTCTCTCCAAAACGTTGGTTATGACGCTACGCATTTAGCTTTTCCGTGGAAATCATTTGAGTGTGGGTGTTTGTGCATTATTGCAATTGTGATTGTGCCCCGCAGTTAGTGCTGTGCATATAATTTCAGCTTGCGATACTTTCTCATTTTCTTCAGCCTTTTCCATAGACATTAAGAGATTAGGGGTGGAAGTGTAGAAAGGTTTACTCCCGGAGTTATCCGGTATCAGATTACGAATGAATTTAATCGATGATCACTCAATAACTCAGGTTTTGATATTTTTTGAGATTATTACTACTGCTTTTAATTATTAGAAAGTTGGTATAGGGCAGAGTAGGGCATATTGGTCCTCGTAAAATTTAAATTTGTCTGCAAGATTATACAAAATTTGTAGAATATGACTACGTTTTCCGCTCGCTTTTGGATTATTAATAACTTTTGAACGCAACTCGTACAAAATTTTGATGATTATTCCAAAATTTTGGCATTTTTTTACGATTTGTGTGGGGGGACATGGGAATTATTTGGCTCATAATCAAAGAGTGACAAGGGATCGAAATTGTAATAAAATATATGTCAGGCTCGTGAGTTTCAGTCGCTATCTGTTCATTTTAAGACCTCGGATTATCGAATTTACAGTACGATAAGATATCGGCCGAATGAAAATACCTCGACAAGAATATTTTTTATTCACCTACATACACATACACACGCACCGAAAATATTTTCGCTTTCCACGAGTCCTGGCAGCCGAAACGTTGTTTGGAAACGATCCCGATGTCAAGTTCAGCGACATGATCGAGAGTGCAGGACAAAAGAGAGACCCAAAATCATCATTGTAACCTACCCTAATTATAATTAGTAATCACAAAACTAATCAGAAGGTTAAAGTTCCCGCGTCCGATAGCGTGTTTTGTCGTTAAAAATCCACGGACCAAAATTCACAGTCTCAGTCCGGATTCGTCGTTCAATAGAACCTTTATGAATAATTACGGGCATTTAATTATTCATAGAAACTAATTGGTAATCGACAACGCGACAATTTATTAGTAGTGAAGCAGGCGATAAGGCGAGGGAGACGTAAATAAATAAATACACAAACACAATATCGGATATGGGACAAATTGGAAAGTTGCAAGGGTAAGTGGGAAGCTACTTAACATTTTTGACATTGAATTTTGTAATAAACAATTCCAGATTTGACCATTGTAAAACGTCGATGGCGTATTTTCGTAATTCGTGCATTTGATAAGCTCTTATCGCGGCGGTTTCATATTCCCGATAGTACAATTATTAACAAACATATTATGAAAGATAATTCCATTTATTCTCTGTAAAAATATGACAGCAATATAAGGAGATAACGTAATCCTCTGCTGGGAGCATCAATGAAACAGTTGTAATCACTGAGGCTCTTACGTTTAAAACACAATTCAAGAGGACTGGTTTCCAGTTGAATCAAGATTACCACCAACTACTATTTAATAGTAATTAAAAGATTCTTCTTGTAAAAGTCTCAATGTCTTAAAAGTCTCTCAATGTATTAAACATACAACAGATGTCGCCACCGTCATTTACCACAAGATGAACAGGTATTCTGGTAACTATAGCAACAGGATGTCTAGGATTGGTCAATCTTCAACTTTGGACACTTCCATGCTGAAAACCACGTTAAAGTAGGCACAGAAGAATAAATATACCTTACCAAACAATAATTGCAATTTACTACTCGAGCTGCAGAGGAATGCTGTATTATGAACACCACAGGGTGCCTCGTAGAGTGTAGACAGGGGGGGGGTGAACGTACAGGGGTGAATTCCATCGGATTTGATAATTGGGCACTCTAAAATCATCTGAATCGTTACGTCGTTTCTCGTTAATGGTTCCACTTTACTCACTTTCTCAATTATTCGCTTAAACTGTTTGGATTGAAATTTGCATCGATTTGCTTGTTATTCTCAAACCCTTGGAGTAATGCCTATCGAGGCATATCCAGTAAACAAATATTATACACGTAAATAATATACGATATCAACGTATTTATATGAAAATCAATATTTCCATTAATCACCTCGTTCGTTTGACGTCATTCGTCGTTACGTAAGAGCGACATTACGCAACGGATCGACGTCTGTCATTATGACATTTCGACTCATCCATTGTGTCATTATTAAATTACAGCTCCAATAATTGATTATGTCCGGAGGTCACGTGGTGAAGAGGAAAGACGATGAAGAGGAAAGCGAATCTGCCCCGCCTCCGGACGGAGGCTGGGGTTGGATGGTGGTGTTCGGCTCCTTCGCCATCCACGTCATAAGTGAGTTGAATGCAATCAAAAAGATTCGATACTGAAAAGGATAATTAACTACAATGATGGGGTCGATTAAGTTTAATTAAACGAGAAGTTATTGTTCCCGTGAGAGCACGGAAAGAACAATGATGTCAGTCTTATCTTTTTACGTCTCGAGTCTTTGTAAGTTATTTTTAACCAACGCTGGCTGTAGGGAAAATCCGAAAATATCCTAAGAGTTATTTTTACCGCACGTTTTGTTTAGTTGTAAAATGCAACGACCTAAATTATAAATAACGAAGGTGTTCGGCATTTCCTTGCTCCATTTCCTGCAGATTAGGTTGTAAACCGTTACTTTTCCAGCCGATGGCGTGACGTACTCCTTCGGGATATTTTACGACGAGTTCCTGACGTACTTCGGGGAGGGGAAGTCCCTGACCTCCTGGATTCTGTCGATCCTCGTAGGAGTGACGCTGTGTTCAGGTGAGATCAAACAATAATTGTAATGCGGAGTAAAATTATTCAAAGGGAAAGCATGCTATAGTAACTTATTATCAATCGATAGACCAATATGCAGGTTTCGGTTTTTCGTTAGGTTAGTTGCAATTTTCGAGGAGACGGGACTCGATCCATTTCCAGTGGTTAGTTTATGACCGCTCTTTATATTTTCTATCATCGAATGTCCTTCCTCCTCCAGGTCCGATCTCCAGCTACTTCGTGAACCGCTGGGGCTGCAGGCCGGTGACGATAGCCGGCGCTCTGGTCGCCGCCACGTTCATGGTCGCCTCCTACTACGCCCAGAACGTCCTCACGCTGTGCATCACCATCGGCATCGGCACCGGCTTCGGCTTCGGCCTCATCTACCTCCCCGCCATAGTCAGCGTCACGATGTACTTCGAGAAGAAGAGGTCGCTCGCGACGGGCATAGCCGTGTGCGGCTCCGGCTTCGGCACCTTCATCTTCGCGCCGATCATCTCGCAGCTGCTGCGCGAGTACGGCTGGAGGGGATCGATGTTCCTCCTGGCCGGCATCGTGCTGCAGTGCATACTGTTCGGGGCGCTCTTCAGGCCGCTGGAGGAGGAGAAGAGATCGAGGGAGGTCGAGAGGACGAACGAGCTGAAGCAGTCCGAGGCGGTGACCGACCTGCACATCTCCGACCACAACGTGCCGCAGGCGCTTAGCCTGCCGATGGAGGGTGAGTCGAGCACCAGCTCATACCACCATACAATTAATGTCACCAGGTACAACGATTTAGTTGCATCGCTACAGTTTCTGTAGATTACAGCTTTTACAGATTATTCAGCTTTAATATTACAGTTACTGTACATGCAATTTTATGGCTCGATTGACAGTCTACAGATCTGACAACTACAACAGTTGAACTGTTAGTATTGCTGCTACTGTAGGACCCAATGCTTTCCAAGCCCAAGCCGCAATAACTCCACAACGGCAGAACTCACCGATCTAAACCCGCAACGTTCATTGCAAACCTATTCTCCTCCCCAGGCACCATCAACGGTAACATGATGCACCGTCCCCACAGCGTAGCCCATTTCTCGCTACCGAGGGGTCCGAGGTACGAGCAAAACGGCAACGTCAGGGCGGCGAAACCCGGGGACGCGACCAGGCTGGCGCTGAGCCAACCCATGCTGACCCAGTCCGAGGTACACCAAAGGCACCACTACTACGGCAGCCAGAACTGGAGGAGGCACGGTCCGATCGACAGGGTCGATATCTTCTACCAAGGCAGCCTGATGAACATACCGTCGTACAGGTCCAGGTAGGTACGAAGTATAGAGCTCGGTGCTATCGAAGCATCACCTCCTACAGCTCCCGGCGAACTCAGACCCAACTCTTCCCAATATATCCACGTACCTACTATTTTTTCCCGTTGTTCCAGACAGAACCTGAAGAGGAGCGAGGAGGACCCGTTCATGGAGCGCAGGCACTCGACCTACAGCTACAAGCGTCGCCACGCGGACGTGCAGGAGTCGCCGAGCAAGATATGCGGCATCTGCCACTGCTCGGAGGAGATCAGGGAGATGCTGAACTGTTCGCTGTACAGGGACACCATATTCCTCCTCTTCTCTCTCAGCAACCTCCTCACTAGCATAGGCTTCAACATACCCTATGTGTACCTCGTCACTAAAGCGAAGGACGCCGGCATACCCGCCGAGAGGGCCGCAATGCTGATCTCGATCATAGGCGGGGCGAACACCCTGGGGCGGATAATGCTGGGGTACATCTCGGATAAGCCTTGGATTAATAGGCTGTGGGTTTACAATTGGAGCCTCACCATTTGTGGGTTAGGTACGTTTGTGGTTACTCTGGCTTGAAGGGTACAAATTCAGGCATCGTATAACACCGAAAAAATCGAGTATAAGACACCACTTTTTGTGGCATTCGTTACCTAAATCCGTGTCCTTAAAATTAAAGATTACTAGAGTTTAGATAAATTTTAATGGGATGTCATTATTTCAAATCATGATGATTTACATTATTTATAACACCTGCTCGCTTTTGAGCTGATATTTATTAATTACGGTTATAAATAACGTTATGTCATATCTTATCTTAGATCCGTTCGTTATTAATATCTTATTGAATAGCTTAAATATCGTAATTCTTCAAATTGGCACCAAATAAAATCCTGTGTTATTTATGTGTCTCCCATGAGATTATGGAATCATGATTTTTGATAGTTAAATGAGTGTTCTTCTGTTAAATTATCGATCTACCTGCTCAAAATTCTATTGGTATACAGCAAAGAAGATTTATAATGATTCGACAAGATACAGTGAAAAAGAAACAAAATGATGGGGTAATATTTTAATACAAAACTTCCCATAGAGTTATACTTTTTGCAGCCCTGGAACAAAACTTTTCCTGCTTCAAGGAGTAGGCTAATAACAAAACACACCTCTCCTTGCTATCCTATCAATGTTATTGACCGTCTGTTGGTTCTGTTGACTATTTGTTAACGTTTTGATCCCTTGAAGGTTCCGTATAGTAATACTATTAATAACTTTTTCCATCTGTTTCCAGCCACTTTCATTAGTGCCTTCTGTACGAGTTTCTACTCTCTAGCCGTGTTCGCGACCGTGTACGGTTTCACCATAGGCGCGTACGTCGGTCTCACCTCCGTCATCCTGGTGGACCTCCTGGGGCTCGAGAAGCTGACGAACGCCTTCGGCCTGCTTCTGCTCTTCCAGGGGATCGCCTCGCTGGTCGGGCCTCCCTTCGCAGGTACGAAACGGCGACTGGCGCCCGAGCAGTTTGGCCTTCCACGAAACCAAAGCGAAAATATTCTACAGGGTGTTCGGGAGCTTGTCTGTTTAAACTTGGGGAAATGCTAGAACTCGTGAAAAGAGGAACCGATCATTTGTTCCAAAATTTGACCCTTAGTGCAATTAACGAGGTATTTATTGACAATTCCCTTAGCAGTAGTAGTAGGAGGGTACAGGATTCTTGAGACACACGTTGACCGGGACGTCCCACGAGTTCTACCATCCCCCAGTGTTCGTTAAGACGCCATTACTTCCTGTATCTCTCGTTTTCTGTCCCTCAGGAGCGCTGGTCGACCTCATGAAGTCCTACAACCCGGCTTTCTGCCTGGCCGGCGTGACGATCGCCCTCTCGGGGCTCGTCCTGTTCGCGATCCCCTCGCTCCAGAGGTGGCGGGCCCGCAAGGACCAGGGGAGGAGCACCGCGGAGATATAGCAATTACTGTTGCCCGGCGACGGGGCGGCCGCTGTCGTGAACTATAATAGTGTGTAGGATTGGGAAACATATCGGCGAAACGTAGACCCGATTGAAACGGCAAAGGTGCCAGTGTAGCATACGGTCTTGTATACTTTATGTGTAGTCGTTGTAGTGTATGCGGTCTACCTTTGGTCTGTCCGGTATGGAAATGGGGTTACGCTCAGTTGGGTCCCATTATGATCTTCTTCAATGAAGGAGAAGAAAATGTAAATGCTGGGACTAGTATGTGTGTATAGAAAATCGAGTGATTGTAATTCCCTCACTTACTACGTATAGGGATACTTTTTAATAGTAATGCAGGAAAAAAAATCGTTTATAAGGTAGTATTTTTACTTATGATAAGTACTAACATAGTAATTAATTACACGAATTTCAACCATAACTAACTGGGGATTTCATTTTCTGTATAAATAAAAATAACATATAGAACATTCATAACAGTGGCTACTTTTTTACATAACTGTTACTCGTAACGTTTGCGCAGGCGTATTGTGATAAATTACGTTCTTCTTACTCTTCTAACAAGTATCACAACGTTTCTTCGTCTCGAAACTGTGGTTCATGAAAAATAAGGTGGTTATGTGGAAGCTTAAGCACTTATAAAGCCGGAATTGATTTTGTGAGTCACGTTTAATGATTGAAAAGACCGCTCATTACACGATTTACCACGCATAGGTAGACCGCATGCCACAGCGGCACCACTAACTATTATCACTTATTTTTAGTTATTTAGTTAAGTATAATTGTTTTTATTTTCTATATGCATAGTGTAAAATGTGGATTTCATATCTGGGTCGTGATTCCATGGCTGGTGCTCCACGACCTGATAACCTGTTCTCTATTTAGAATTACCATTGGGTGTAAGGAGATCGACCCATCAGAAATTGAATAAGACGTGTAAGTTGTTTGATAGGTCATAGTGTACGTAGTAGGGCTGATATACAGCAGAGATTTATGCGGTAAAACACTCTCTTTAAGTGAATATGTGTGTTAAAGCGTGCTTTGAAACTTTTAGCCGCGTTGATGTCTTCAGTTGATTATAAAAATGCCTTCACTTACCGAATAACTTAAGGTTCCCTAATTAAATAACTGATTTATTTAAAGATGCCTAAAAATATTTCTTCAAACAATGATTTATCGAAAAATGAGGTCCCAAATGACAATTTTACTACGTGCGATTAACAAAGTATTTTTTTTTTATTTTTAATGTCGAGTATTGCTTTTCATTGAGTAAACACAAAGCAATCTTTTCTAATCTAGGCTTAATTTAATAGGTAATTGACCAGTCGATCAAACAACGGCCATATTTTATTCAAAACAAGAATCTGTGGGTATTCAAATGTATTTGACATCAAAATTTCGGCGTACACAGCAACTACTATTACTAATTACTAATCCTAATGACTAGGCGGATTGTAGTAACGGAATTAGCCAGATTTATCAAAAGGATCATGCGCTGTATCGAATTTACAATCAGTTACAAAAATTACAGTAGTTACAGAGGTAATTAATTTGCAGGACCTTGTTACCTGGCTTCATATCCATCTTGTTGAAAAATTACATGGTAGAATTGTTTGCTTGTTATTTTAAACTCTACACCAATGTATTCTACTGAGCTTATTGCTCAGCAAAACTCTAAGTGAAGCACTAGAAATAGTTGAAGTATCTCTAAACAAAAAACGAAGCTCTCTGGTGAGCTGACAGCAAATTAATGATCAAGAGCATTATTACAAGTGAAGAAGAGTTTTCGTTGGTTTTACCTACTCTCCCCTGGTTCATTATAGACATTATTCTCTGTTATAGCATATTGGCACTATTACTACTGATATTCTCGTTTAATTTAGTGGATTTTCCCATTCACCAAGTGATGGCTCTTCCTGAGTTTATTTTAGAGGAGCAGTCAGTTCAGCTCTATTAAAATTTAAGAAAGTATTTTTAAAACTTCTATTACGGAACGTGATTAATGGGTCGTTGCGTAATATTTCCTCAAGTATGATATGAGAAATTTCTGGAGCTGAAATTGTAGCGAATTTTGGTATCACGTTACCAACTGTTTGTGGTGGCAGCATTGCGAAGATGCCCTGACTGCACTTAAATGATTTAAAGTGTCCTTTTGGTAAAGTCCGTTGACCAATCCAGCAAAATTTTGTAGGTATCCGCTGTTGGGGCCGAAAATGGGATGTCAGGCAATTCTAAGCTGAGAACATGTAATGGTATAAACATTTTATCGATACTCCTTGAGCACAATTTAAGTCACTTCTACCGGAAAGCCTCAGCCAGTCTTCCACCCCATTTCTAGCCACTTAACCACAAGTCCCTTTGATCTCGTCAATCACGACTTAAGTAGTGCTGCCAAACTTTTTTCAGTCTCAAATCGAACCTCCTTTTAACGTGGCCTCCCATATATACTATGTATTTAAATAAATAGTTAATCAAACGACCAATTTCGAGATGCTTTCCGATCAATGCTACTTCGATCTCGGAGTGATATTTGTAATATAAACTATCTTTTTCGAATGCTCCTGTTATTGCTTCCCGGTCCCTCGTCCTCGTTTTCAGGAATTTCCTCCGACGTAACCGCATAACTTTTCTGCAGTTGGAGAGGAAAAAATTCGTATCGACTCGACGCGCACATAAACGTCTTCCCGATACTGAATTAGACACAACTCAGATGTACGCAACGTTAGGCACACACAAGCAGAAGCATTTTACACCTTTCTAATTAAAGAGTTTTACGCGGTAAAAAAGATTAGTTTAAAAATAGCGCGATTGCGGCGCTCCGTCTAATTACCACCGATCGATCGACGTATCGATTTTAGGGCTCGACGAGGAGGAAGGTAAGGAGGAGAGAATTTAGAATGTCCCTAGTAGATTTTAACGCACCCCTCTCGTTTGTCCAGAAACGTTATCGTGTAATCCATGTGTCTGATTTTAAAATTGTTTAACAATTACAAGAGTTTACTAAACCTTCCATCCTTTTTTTAAGATAGCAGCAACTCCTTTCAAATTCTCGTTGAATCGTAACAAAGGCCACAAACTTCTAACTCGTCTAAGAACGCACGATACCATCTAACTGAAGTTGAACTAATGTTCTAGTAATAAATGCCACTTAATTGCAATTGCTGGGACTTGTCGATAAGTAATTAAAAACGCACACCTTATAATGTCGCTATCACTTCACATCGACTGTCACATTTTAAATTTCTCTTTAAAATTACTAAAACTTCTTTAAAAATATTGTCACTAAAAGTTTTAGTGACATTTAATCATAATCGACACGAAGGTCGTCCGGAGGGTTATGTCATCGTCTCTTGTTCTTGTTCATTATGTCTCTTGTAAGCATTAAACCGTTGAATCCTGGTCGCAGTCGTAACCACTTTTGCCCTTATAAATAATTTTTGGTTGTAATGTGCAGGTTATTTCAATGACAAAAGTGTAAGTAAACAGAAAACATGTTTGTTAGCAGACTGTGTTGGAAATAATGTACTAAAATGTTTTCGAAAGTGCGCCAGATCGCCATAACAACATAAATCCATAAAAAAATCATTCTCTCCCTAATCACGCAGGTATTAAAAATACAAATTCAAAAATATACACAAACAGATGCGTGCGTATTTTTACTGACTATTTACCCACTTATTTATACTGACGTCTGATTCACCCGGACCGCTTTCAGATGCACCAGCACAGATCCGAGGAAACTCTGAACGTAATCATCCAGAAATATCTGGAGAGGAACGGGATATCGCATCAGGACCGTCCCTGGACGATAAAACGCTCCCCTCTCGGCGGTTTCGGGATCTTCTCCTCCAGGAACATCCCGGAGGGAGAGCTGATCTTCCTGGACGCCGCGATCGTGACCGGCCCGAGGTTCTTACCGAGCCTGACCAAGATCTGCTCGAGTTGCTACAGGTAAACCCTATTCGATGAGTGTAAAGATGCGAAATTTGCGAATCTTCCAGGAGCAAAGTCGACCTGGTCCCGTGCCCCGGTTGCTCGTTACCTGTCTGCCGGGAGGGTTGCCCCGCGGACCACTCTCGTTTGTGCGGTCTGCTCCGGGGATTGTTCCGGGATCTCCAGGAATCCTCCGGGGATTTGTTGCTTAGATGCCTCACTCCCCTCCTCGCGTTGTTGGTCCCGGAGGAGGATCGAGAAGTGATCCTGAACCTCGCGTACCACAAGGGTTTCCAGCACGGCCAGGAGATCGAGGAGCTGACCGAGAAACTGGGACTCGACGTATCCGAGGGGGAAAGGGCTTTCCTGATAAGGGTCTGCTCAGTGCTGGACGCTAACGCCTTCGAGGTCGTCATTGGCGAGGACGAGAACCAGACCAGCCTGCGAGGTAAGGAGGGAAGAGGGTGTACGTTAGAGTTAATTTCGTTGTTCCCTAGGATTGTTCCCTTTGGCTGGACTGGCTAATCACAGGTGTTACCCCAATGCTTTCCACGTGTTCGATAAGAGTGGGAGGATGGTCGTGAGGGCATCGGTTCCAATCTGTGAAGGGGAGGAGATCTTTCATTCTTATTCCAGGTTGATCTGGGATACCGGTACCAGGCTGTACCACTTGAAGAACACCAAGCATTTTGTATGCAAGTGCGAAAGGTGATGGGGTAATTTTGTTCTGGTTAACGTACATTTCTTAGAGCATGCAATACCCGCACAGGATGGCATTCTACCAATAAAGAAAATCTGTAGCTGTATTCCAATATTCCACTTCCAGCTTAAATTTTAGGTGTCTAGATCCGACGGAGTTCGGCACTTACATGAGCGCCATCTACTGCAAGAGGTGCAGGGGCAACGTCCTCCCCTTGGACCCCACGAAGAGGCTGGCTTGGAGGTGCGACGATTGCCACACCAACGTCAGCGCTAGAGAGATCGGAGACTCCCTTTGTCTCATAGGTTCTGTTTTGAAACATTTGGACGACGTCGACGTTAAAATCCTGCACTCGTTCTTGGAAAAGAAAGTGAGTAGGATCGTCCCGGATACCAATCAGGTGGTCTTGGAGTTGAAATGCAAGATCGTGTGGCGCTTGGGGTACAGGCCTGGATACGAGTTCAAAGGTATTGAAGGTTAAATAATGGGATAGAGGGTAGGAAGGACCTTCCCATTCATTTTTCTTTAAGTGTTTTATTCTTACAGATCTGCCCTTTGAGCTCCTCGACATGAAAATCAGATTCTGCAAGGACATCTTGAGTGTCCTGGACAAACTAAGGGTTGGACTCTGTAAAATCAAGGGACTGTTGCTGTTCGAGATCTACCAGTGCTTAGAGCAGTACAGGACTCGAGAGAACAATAACGTGAGTAACTAACCCTTAACGATAACCCCTTTTAACGAAACCTTGCAGAACAACCTCGAAGATCCCGGCAAGTACCTCTCGCAGTCCTCAGAGATCCTCAAGTACGACGTGAGCGCCCCGGAGATCGTCAAGAGACTCAACCGAGACTAACACATCACAAAATCTTTTAATCGTGAAACGTACATAAATAAATATATCTCGATCCTCCCTTTAGTTCGAAGTCCTGTGCACCGTGGCCTTAGTCTCCAACGTGCCCTCGACACGGTCCTTCTTCATGATCGGCAGGCTGTTGCGATACTTGAACTTGTCGTTCTCGGGGTTGGTCCTCGGCTTCTGTCTGCTGCCGTAACGCAGGAGGCGGTTGGTCTCCGAATCGGGCGGCAAGACCTGAAAGGAGAAAAGACAATCCAAATGATTTGTTTCCATTTCGAGCTTGGCATTTACCTGTAGGACCGTCTCCAGCAGCCTCGCCTGCTTCTCCGGCGAGGGCGGATTGTTGATGACGATCATCGCCTTGTGCTTCCTCTCCAACGCGGCGTTCTTCTTCATGAGCGCCTTCGCCTTCTTATTGAGCAGTTCTTGAGCTTCCGGGTAGTGGGACAGCGCGGCGTTCAGGTCGGCCTTGCTCAGCACGAAAAGGTTGGAATGTCCCTGCGACCTGAGAGAGGAGAACTTGGGAGATTCCATCGGGACTTCGATAAGAGCCTTACCTGACATCAGCCGTCCTACGGTTCATCCCCGGTATACCCAACAGGCTTATCTCGCCGAACACCGAGCCTTCGGAGAGCGTCGCCAAGACTTCGTTGCCAGAAGTACCGATGACCTTTGCGAAACGTAATGGACGTGTCTTAATCGATTAGTCGACTAAGAGTACTTGCTTTACCTGAACTACTCCGGATTGTATGATGTACATCTCCTTCCCCACGTCGCCCTTTTTGCATATGATGTCCCCAGGGAGGTAAATGACCGACTTCAACTGCAAGACCAGTTCCCGCAAGAGCGCCTCGTCGCAATCGGCGAATAGCTTCACTTTCCCCAAGGTTTGTATGTGGACGTTTATCGCTATGTCGGTCTTCATCTTGTGTGGCAGACAGTCCATGATGGTGTTCTCGTCTGCGAGGAAACGAACAAGCAACTACAGTGCTGAGCACGGAAAAGTTTAGAAGCTCCAAACACATTTTATATTTAATTTTAAATTCCCCAACTGTTGGTAAATTGAAAATGCTACAGCTCTAGCTGGATTACCTAACGTATGCTGAGTCTCCCAGGTGTAATTGAACCAAAGCTGCACCCTCCGCTGCATATCCTGCGGCAGATTTAGCCTCCTCATGTACTCGAGCGTCTCGTCGACTAGTTTCCTGTATTCGGTCTTCTGTCTAGTGGCCGTGGATATTATGTCCCTTATCTGGCCGATGAGGAGCGCGAAGACGAACACCCCCATCAGCCAAGAGAACGTCATGAATATGTACTCCTCCTCTTTAGTCGGTTTAGGGTTCTTTCCTAAAGAGAAAGGAACACAATGATGAACTCAGCAGCTAACTAATGCTAAAAACAATATTTCCATTTCCAAATGCGTTACCGATCGACGTGGCGGTCTTCGTGGCGAAGTAGAAACACTTGATGTAAGCGTTCCCCTTCCCGTTGTAAACGAAGTTGTTGCTCCCGATCCCTTCCCAGGCGGAGAAGGCGTAATAAGCGCACGCGTTCAGGTGGATCAAGTTCATCATGTACATCAGAGTGGTGGTTATCCTGATTATGTACGGATTCGGCAGGAGCTTGTCGATAAAAGCGAAGAACTCCTGGTTGTGTTGCACCTTCAGCAACCTCGGGAGACGCAGGATGACGAACTCCGGCCCGGTGAGGAAGTAGAAGAGGTCCAGGGGGAGCAGCGAAAGGACGTCGAACTGAAAATAAAATCACTCGCTCGAGTGTCGAAGTTTCCTTCTGGAACTCCCGGGTGGCCCCGAAATGTAAATTTTGCAAATGAGTTGGGGAGTATGCGCATCCACCCGTTCCCTTGGTGTGTACTTCAAAGATATAAATTTCAAACAAGCAGAGTCTTTCGCTTACTTTAAACCTCCTGCTTTTCAGATAGTTCCTCCTCAGCAACCTCACGTCGTCCACCCAGAAACCGTTGCTGAGGTACTTCACCCTCGGTTGCATCAGCAGCATGTCCACTAGATAAATCGAGTCTGCCAGGTAATCGAAGAACATCCATGCCACCCTGTTCTCTGGGGTTTGGTATGGGAAAGTACTCCTCAACGGTATCACCCAAAGGTTGTACAGTACCGCCATTGTAGTCACTGACATCCATGCGATGTACTTTTTGCTGTTTGGATCAATGATTTTCGAATCTGGAAAGTTTAAAGGTTTTATGTACGATTTATCTAGACACTATGAACTTTTATCTGCTTGGTACCTTTGAATCTCTAGGATGTCTAGGATTAAATAAACTGGTATTCTTGAAAATTTTGCAGCTCAAGTTCAAATAAAAGTTTTCCTGGAACATCTATAATTCTGATACAAAGGGGGGTGTGTTTTTTACTAAAAGACTTATATAAAAGTGCTCTAGATACTTAACAACACGATATACGCGATTATTGCTCGACAACCCTTGATGTAGATAGGTATGCAACCAACTTTGACCCACACACCCTACCATACGCTAGATCACCGCACAAACTCTGTTCTTGATTAAACTACTCACTCCACTTCTCAGCGTCCTTCTTCTCGTCCTCTTTTCTTCCCTTTGAGTCCTCCTCGTACCTGTCCGAGAAGGACACGCTGAGCTTCTGCTTCAACGGTAAAGTCGAGGACTGATCGACCGTCTCCCTGCTGCCGACCGATGAGGGCGTCGCAGGCGTCTCTATCCTCTCCCTGGCTGCCTGGGCCCTAGTGGAGAACGCGTCCACCAGGTGTCTGATCCTGTCCTGGATGAATTGCCGGTTCAGGGAACTGAAATAAGTCGATTAAGTTTGTTTCCAGGGATTAAAATTGAGCTGGAAGAGATGTCGGGTGTTTCAGCCCGATTTCAGAGGTATTTAAGGTGCTCTTCTCAGCTTATTGTCTTATGATAAGTGAAGTGCACGTTCGTAGGTACTTCCTTACTTACATTTCCGAGGGTACTTGGCTGGCATTGCAATTGTCGGTGAAGGATGTGTCGGCCTGCGCGTTCTTAGTCCCTAATGGCAAGCTAATGTTATTGCTATTACTTTCCAGGGGTTCGCTGCACCACGACGCAGTAGTTTGAGCAGATAATTTCCCTGCGACTTGGTCCAGGTTCAGTTTCTCGGGATACACCATTCTCTGGAAGAGCAAGAACCGATCATAATACACAAACGACGCATCCAAACGAGTACATAATTGTTATTATGATCGATCGGAGCTCACTAAACACATAAAACGAACAATCACGCTAAAACGCAAAAGAAACTTTGCATGCTAATATGCATAATACACACTATCCCCCTTGTACGTCCAATTTGGATAATAGAAGTGCTTAGCTTATACGGTCACGAGTCGTAAAGTACGGGAAAGCAATTAGGCAAACAACAGAATTTATTGCGCTTTTACCTTTTTAAATCTGTAAATGGTTTCCATTTCTGTCTAATCGTTTCGGATGTCATTCAGGTATGAGTTCATCATCTGCGGATGTAGGAAAAGCGAACTGTGAGAGAGGGGAACGGAGAGGTCGCACGCCGCTTCTGTAGTCATGGTTACGCTTTACATATTGATTCATTGCCGGGAATCGGGAAAGATCAGTCTGGAGGGGTAGCCAAGGTCGAGATTTATTAGAAACCATTTAGGAAACGAAAATTATTAAGGTACTTCTGTACCGGCCAAGAGATCTAAAGTAGTTAAAGACTAATTTTTGCTGCATCGTAAGAGCCAGCCAAATCATTAACGATACCCACTTCAGCCAACAGTAAACCATCAATCGCCCACAAGAGCCTCTTAAATAACACTACATGTCATACTATTAATTTGTACAATCATTTAATTCGTAAAACTGATACAAAACCTTACCTATGATCTATACTCAATAAAAAAATTTTTGTGAAAATTCATGTGTTATAAAGTGGGGGTCCTCCTGTACCAGAACCTCGCCCTAAAATCGTCGGAGCAAGTCATGAACGCGGCCTGGGTCGGCGAGTGCGCGATCATACGGACCGCCCCGTTGTGCCCCAGCGACATCAGCTGCTTCCTCGAGGCGTTCCTCGAGTTCCACGCGCAGAGAGAAGTCGTAGCCTCGTCCGGGAAGAGGACGTAGTCCTCGGTGTGGTTGAAGACGGCCTGCGCCTCATACTCCTGCTTGCCTGTAGTGCCGGCACCTACAAGTACACATGGTAAAACAGGAATGTACTAAGGCTTTAAAGACACAGTGGACCATAATATTTCTATGGACAAATACATTTATCAGTACCTACTGATTCTAGCAATTTCTCTAAAGTTTTTCATTATTTCTAAGACCTGTGTAAGCGATGAGGCATCGGCTGGTCGTCAGCTCCCACAGCTTTGGCACTGAGTTCCTCCCAGCTGACAGCAGGTACTTCCCATTCCTCGAGAACTCAACGGAGAACACCTCGAGACCATCGTGCGCCTTCAGGAACGTGTTTATGCACCTGTTGGACACGCCATCCCACAGCTTGATGCTGCCGTCCTTGCTACATGTCGCGAAGAGTTTCGCATCCCTCGACCACTTCATGTAGGTGACGGTCTGTGTGTGCTGGTGCTTGGGGGAGGAAGACACGAAGCACTGCATGGTGTTCATGTCGTACAGACGTATTACCGGGTGGTTCGTGCCGACCAAGAGATGGACGCCGCCTGGGTGGAATGCCATCGTACGCACTGGCTCTGCTTCCTATTGAAACAAAAAGAGTCCGATCTATGGAAATACAGCCGTATAACCTCCATATCATGCAGTAGATACTGCTTAAAATTTATTACAATTCCACTCACCGTTATAGTCTTAAACGCCTTCTTAACGCTTGCCTTGCTTATATCGAACAATTTAACATTGCAGTCCTTCGAGCCTGAGCACAGGAACGGCTCTTTTGGGTGAAATTCCAGGCAGGTCACCTCCTCCATGTGATCATACAGCGTCCTTATGACCGGGTGGCCCTGTTGCTCCCCTCTAGATGGATCCATCTCGTCCGGCGCAGACTTCGCTAACATCCGATCCACGTCCAAGATCTTTATGCTGGCATCAACGCTGCCAGTCGCGATGAGCTGGCCATCTGCTGAGAAGCACCCTGCCCGGCAGTTTCCCTTGTGAGATGTAACATACGCCGTTTCGTACAGCGCTGGTTCAGGCGCGGGCAGGTTCGGCTCGGTCTCGAACTCCAAATCTAAGATTTACTTGTTTATCAAACAGAAATAGTGTAAAGACTGCACATAAAAAGTAGCTACAACATATAACAATATAGGACAGTTCTTGAAATTAAAATTCCCCATAAACACTCTCACACTCAGGATTAGAGGTACTCAAACCTGAAACGAACGTTCTCTTACCGAGTCCGGGACCCATTTGGTTGTTCCCAATCCCGAAGCTCGTCTGTGGTCGATCCTTTCGGTCCGGTTCGTGCTCGAGGCCGGTTTGGAGTAAATGAAAGAGCCTGTCGCTAGGCGCGTTGTTCGGATCTCCTTGGACCGCCTGCTGGAGAGTTGTCCCGATGCTCTGGTGCCCATCGTAGAATAACTGACTGGTAAACAATAGTAGGGTGATTAGTTGTGGGAGAAATGAGGTTAAAAGCAGCGAGCTACCTGATGATCAGTTTGTACATGAACTCCCTGCATTTGATCACGTTCGCCGGGTCTGGATCGTCGTCCTGCTGGTGGTGTTCGTTCAAATTGTTGATATTCGTCATGATTTATGCAGATTTATGAGAATGATCGATTTTTTGATGTAGATCAAAAATCAAAACAAATACAACGACCTAACCTCACTTTTTTCTTCAATCCACAGGACATCCAAATTACCAATCGGACCACCGTTCTGTGTATCTTGTGCCTGTTACTTGTCAGTCCTCCATATTTGAAAGGCAAATAAAAGCTGGGAATCGAGTCAGTTCTTTTTTGTCGGACCCCACGGGGTACGTAAAATGTCAGTCAGAACATTAGGGCTCCGCCTGTTCAAACATGGTATCTCGATACTGCGGAACGCCAACGGTAGGAATCAACTTCACAACGGGCCCAATTTCGCGAGCAAGATTAATGCGCCTCCAACGAACAGGGGCTCCCAGAGAGCCCCGCGAGTGGAGGTGGCGAGGAGCTTCGGGCTAAGGGACGTCGGCGTGCAGATCGGCCTGCAGGCGAGAAAGATACTCATAGATAATGTGCTCAGTCGGGTGACGAACAGCCTCGCAGGAGAGCTCAGAAGGAAGGCCGCTAAAAGGTGGGAACTCATAAGGTCAGCATAGGATACTTTAATATTTTCTATTTTTCCTTTAGGATTCTTTATGGGGACTCTGGACCATTCTTCGCTTTAGTTGGTGTCAGTCTGGCTTCAGGGACTGGAATTTTGACCAAGGAGGAGGAACTGGAGGGAGTGTGCTGCGAAATAAGGGTAAGGACACGTTCGAGGCTCAACGTGCAACTTGCTGGAACAAACTTTATGAATAAATAAGACAGGTAATATTACTATTGTTTCTTAGGAGGCAGTCTCAAAAATCGACTGGTCTTTCAACGATAACACGCTAGACCCGACCATTTTCGAAACCATTTCGGTCACTCTGGATAATGTCACCATCGGCAAACCAATCGCTAAGGGAGCATCGGCAGTAGTCTATGCAGCAAATCTGAAAATGAACGAAGTCACGAATTCCATTGATGTCAATGATAAAACCAATTTTCCATTCGCCCTAAAAATGATGTTTAACTACGATATTCAATCGAACTCCATGGCGATCTTGAACGCTATGTATAAAGAGACGGTACCTGCAAGGGTCTATTCCGATAACACTCACAACAACGAATGGCAACTGGAGTGAGTATCAGGATCTTTTGGGGTCTCAGGGTCTCTGTGTTTACTGTGTATTGCGTTTCAGGTTGTCTAAGAGGAACAAACACTTACCACCTCATCCGAATATTGTCGCTATGTATTCTGTGTTCACGGACTACGTCCCAGAACTGGAAGATTGCAGAGGTTTGTACCCGGCAGCTCTGCCCCGCAGGATCCATTTGGAAGGGGAAGGGAGGAACATGTCTTTGTTCTTGTTGATGAAAAGGTAATTGTAAGAGTAAAAAATTTGTTACTGTTATTATGTTTAGTAGTAGTATTAGTATCTTCAGTATCATGAATTTGTACAATCATATTGACTGTTGGCTTTAATATCTTTCTTATAAATTGATACAATTTCATTCATGCTTCAGGTACGACTCGTGCCTGAAAGACTTCCTCTCAACTGCCACCCCATCATCAAGAACGTCCATCCTCCTCCTCTCTCAATTATTTGAAGCAGTATCTCACATGGTCTCCCACGAGATATCCCACAGGGACCTCAAATCGGACAACCTCCTCCTAGATCTCTCAGAACCGGATGCTCCAATCCTGGTCGTCACCGACTTTGGCTGTTGCCTGTCGGACAAGAACCACGGGCTGTCGCTCCCCTACTCGAGTTATGACGTCGACAAGGGCGGCAACGCCGCTCTCATGCCTCCTGAGATCATCGGTCAGAGACCAGGGACGTTCAGCGTGTTGAACTACGAAAAGGCAGACCTGTGGGCTGCTGGGGCGATCGCCTATGAGATTTTCGGGGGGGAGAATCCGTTCTACGGCGAGATGTTGAGGAGCGAGACTTACAAGGAGGAGGAGTTGCCGGAGCTTCCAGGGGAAGCGCCGCACATCATTAAGATGTTGGTCTTGAACTGTTTGAGCCGGAACCCTGGCAAAGTGAGTATATTAGTAAAGGTGACATTGACATGATCACATGGTGGGTGTGGACACAAATTGATGTCCTTTTCTAGTGCATTTTTCGAAATAATTGTTAAACTGAAGAATAGGAGTGTTGTTATCAATAGCTTAAAATAGTTGGTAGCTTTGGAAAACATATAAGGTTCAAGTCTTCCTCGTTAAGTATCTCATTACCATTTGAAAACCTTGACAATGATGTTACTGTGAGTCTTGAGGAATCAGAAATAATTTTATTTAGTGTAAATTTGTGTTAATTATGTTAAGGATATTCACCATCTTTTACCGCCTACTGTTTTCATCAATAATAGCACTATACTTTTTTTACTAGCGTCTCCATCCCGAGATAGCTGCGAACGTTTGCCAGTTGTTCCTGTGGGCACCTAGTTCCTGGTTGAAGTCTGGAACGAAGCTCCCTTCTAGTGCTGAGGTATCATAATGATGGAAATGTTTAATTCTGATGGATTTTATTACTGTCATATTGCAGATTCTTCAGTGGTTGTTGAGTTTGACTACAAAAGTCTTGTGCGAGGGAAAGAAGGGCGGGCAGTCGGTCTTCCAGAATTCAGGTAGGCGAACTTATCCAGAGTATTTACTTATATCTAGTTTCCTGTGTAGGGCAAAATTGTCTAATATCAGGGCTGCCTTAGCTTGGATACAGAATGTTAATTGATAAAAGAGTTATCTCTTGATTTGTGTAAAGTATGAATTTTGTAGGCTGATAGTTTAACCATCTTATAATTTAAAGGTTGAGAAAAGTATGGTGTAATCCAATAAAAATTTTTGTTTATTATAAGTAAAATAACGACGCAGGTGTTATTTTTAATCTCCGATCCGGATGTGTTTGGGTGCGCTGCTTTCTGTAAACAATTTTTCCGGGAAATCTATTTTTAAGGACGGCCTCGTTAATACGATCTTCGATATTTTCCAAATTCCGTGAGACCTCCCCTCTAATGACATCCGCAGCTCTTGACGAACATCTGCTTGTACTTCTTTAGCATCACGTTGGAGTCATCGAGGAAATATAACACGGATATGGGGCCCAGCCTGGTGGGGGCGCAGCAAGGTTTTGGGTACCTCAGAGGGTTCATCAGGTGGACCAGCGTCTGCACTATGGCATGGTTGGTTGCGTTCATGTGGGCGTTCAAGGGGAAGTTGCACTCGCCGGCGCAGTAATGGGCCTCGTAGCCGTCCGGAGCGATTATCCAGTCCTGAAACAAGTAAATGTTGATGTTGGTGTAGTCTTATATTGACTTCTGAGAGAATTCACCTGCCAATTTAGATCCTTGAAGCTGATGTAGAGGGTTTCGATCCTGCAGCTTCTCTTGGTGTTGAAATTGTCGACAGCTAGAAAACAAAAACTGGTATCAAGCCTTCTTTCGTTTACAATTTCCGAAATGACTGTCACCCTATTGGCCTGTCACGCATTATAACACACTCACGGGGGGAAATCATGTGGTTATGTTTTAATTTACTTCCTACTTACACCTTCGGACCAACGAGCTCGTGACGGACGTGTCTTTCCTCGTTTTCGTCGATCTGGTCGTTCTCACTTTGACGTGATTCGTCGCCTTCAGAAAGGCAACCATGAATGGCTGGATCTCGTCATCCCCTTTCACCGTCACCAGGCCGATGTCTTCCGGCCTCACCTCCCGTCCTGGAAGTCAAAGAAATAGTAATCAATTTTTATATCAAAAAGACCACAGGGCGATAGTCGAATCAAAATTTAAATTAGATTTTAGGTTAAATCAGCTTAACAGATTCATTAATAAATTCACCACGTACTATATGCACACTTGTTTATGTGCATACCTCTGCATAATTTATTGATGTGATTCTAATCGTGAACAGGTGTCTTCATACATTGGTTTATTAATAGCTCCTATATTTAAATTGCAAATCTGATTCACCACAAATATTTGATTCCAAGCACATTTTTCTTAAATCAATTTTCCAAGAACTTTTGGTGAAATTCTACCTGTGGAATCACGTTTTATCTTCTTACCTGGCCTATCAGTAGGATGTACCGACAGGTAGAGACCTTTATTGGATTCAGGAAAGGCCACCCAGGTAGAGAGGCAGGCGCTGACATTAAGGGTGACCCACCCCGTATAGTCCGCCGTCGTGTTTATCGCCGAAACATATTCCAACTCCCTTTCCCTAAAGGTGGAATCAATTTTGAAATTTTAGCGAATAGGAATGTTCTACAATTAAAAAAAATATATATAAAGTTTGTAAATGTTAGTTATTAAAGCATTTTTAGGACTTTCGAAAGGTTCCTGTTAATACATTCAATGCAGTCAATTCTACAAAACCACTGAATATACATACTGTATCACTGAATTTGCAAGTGTCAGATGTATGCAACTTCGTTTCCCTTACCCGTTCTCAGTTTTGATGAGTTGATAGGCGGTCACGACGTACTTCTTGTCTGAACTTTGGGCGGATTTTTCCGAGTTCTTGTACAGCCTAAGCTCGGCGCCTACGATGTCCTCCGCCAATGGGACTTCTGTTACGTTGAACCACAGTCTCTTACCTCTCTCGTGCCGTACGCTGCTCACGTGATGATCTGAAATATAGTGATAATCTGACTAGATCTTATAACTCATACCACTATAGTATAATATACTAGTTACTTCACAAAAATTAAGTAACTGTGATAGCTCATATCTGTGTCGTTAGTTACGAATACCTATATTATAGATTGTGCATTTATTCTGTTAGCTTGTACACTTATAGCCCTAAAGTTGGGCTAATTGCGTTTCTAAAAGTGAATGTAATATTGACAACTATAGAAGATACTTAAAGACGCGTTAAAATGATTTTTTTTTTTTTTTTGATAAAAACTTTTCAAATTGATTCAGCTGCACACAGGGCGTCCCAAAATCAAGGAGCAATCCTTTAATGTAAATTGTTTCAGTGAACTCACTTATACTCTCGAATGTCATAATGACATCGCTCTCGTTGATTTGCTGCTGCTCCACTCCGCTAAGACTGATGTCCTCGGCCTGTTCAGCGGCGTCCCTCTTCTCCCTGCGGAAGCCCTCGACGACGGCCGCCCCCTCGCCGTCGTCGCCGTCGACGAGGCTCTTGTAGACGTCGAGGAGGAACCTGGGCGCGGACCTCCTGAGCGGACTCCTGTTGATCCTCCTCGGCCTGTGCGGCAGCCCGAGCAGCGTCAGGATCTCCGTCTCCATCTCCTTCTTCTCCGCCTCGGACATGAGGTGCTCGATTATCGTCTGGTCGTGGCCGTTGTCGATGTAGATCCCCGCCCTGGGCGTCGAGGAGCACGAAGAGGACAACGCGAGCAGCAGGACTATCACTGATCTCATGGTTGTTTTATTTTCCGTCTCGGGGTCTCGACGAGAAAACGAGACTCGCCTGAGCACGTAGTGCGTGGGCAGGTAGGAGAGTAAATGCCAGTAAATGCGCTTTATGCTCTATTCGTTTTATTTGTTGTTATAAAACCGGTTTGTTTCATGTCCGACGGTCGAAGTAGGGAAATCCCCCTCCACTGGCGCGCTTTTACGCCTATCTTGCGCTTTCTTTCTTTACCATTCTTTACTTAAGTTCAGTAAGGCGAGAGGTGAGATTGTAAGCTGTGCAGTATTAAGCTCCGTACTTAACGTAAACTTTAGGCTAAAATGTCACTTTTTTCTGATCTAAATGTCTTGTATGAACAATTTGTATTTATTAGGTAAACCTGACTACAATTTCAAGCTTTCTAGCATTCTCATGAATGCTTATTTGTAGGGGCAGAGATGTTAACAACACTAATTGACCTCACTCGTACAGTTCAGTTCTCACACTGGTTATTACTACAATTTCACTTTAATTTCTTGCTTGAAAATGAATGCAATATCAACCTCAGCTCCTCAACGAGTAAATATTTATAATCCCATCGACTGAGGCATTTTATAAATACATTGCTGCTTATGTGGTATGTAGAAACAACATTCCATCGCGCATATCCAGTTGCCTAACGTGTGAGAAAGTTTCATCATGTACCTACGATTGCCTATGTTCTCGTATTTTTCATTATTCACGATATTTCGATATATAACGTATGTAAATGAATGCATTACCTTCTAAACAATACAGTTTAATGAATGAAAGAAAATTACGATTACTCCTAACAAAGAACCACAGAACCCCATTCGTTAACAGTTTTATCAGGTTGGCAGCACTTACAGATTCATACACGTAACCTACAATTCCAATTCCAAATATCTTTCTCTACTTTTCTTTGTTTAGCCGAAATGGCAACTTTAATCAAGGATATAACCCTCCCCGAGAACATTCCATCGAATATACTGTTCGATAAACATATCGAGTTCATAAAGGAGTACGGCCAGAAGCAAAACATCTACGAGTACGGCGTAACGGATTACCTGAGAGTCTCGGGGATGTACTGGGGCTACACCGCCTTGGAACTGATGAACACTTCACCAGCGCAAAGCAAACAGGAGGTAACACAACTGACATAACACCCTGCTATGAATTTAATTGCGGAAGTGGCCCTCCGATTCTATACCTCTTAGAAGATATCCCCGCCCTTTCTGGGAGGTATTACCCAATAGTTTTCCAACCTAAGCACAACTACTATACCCCAAAGTCTCCCTTTTAATTTTAATTTAACTTGTTGTTGCCAGATGATGTATTTACTTACATTAAACCATTTGCTTGTAGATTGGAGAGTACATAAAGAGCTGCCAAGACCCGCAGAGCGGAGGGATAAGCGGCTGCCACAAGCACGACGCCCATATCCTGCACACGTTGAGCGCTGTCCAGGTCCTTTGCATGTATGATGGATTATCGGCGATTGATGTGGAAGGTGTCGTGCGGTACATACAGGGCCTGCAGTTACCCGATGGGAGTTTCAAGGGGGACGACTGGGGCGAGGAGGTCGACACTAGGTTCTCCTTCTGCGCCGTCGCGACGTTGTCGCTCTTAAACAGAATGGATGCGATCGATGTCAACAAGGCCGTAGAGTTTGTGGCGTCTTGCAAGAATTTCGATGAGGGGTTTGGGTCCATTCCGCATTCGGAGAGCCACGCTGGGCTGATTTATTGCTGCATTGGATTCTTATCTATCACCAATAGGTAAGGGACATCACAAACTGAAAGGCAATAAGACGAATGAGAAATATAAAATTTTTCACAAGCGGTTTTTCTGCTAATTCACCTTAATTTTCTTCTTTTGTGCAGACTGGACATAGTGGACCGTGACACGCTGTCTTGGTGGCTGTGCGAGCGCCAACTGATGTCGGGCGGCCTCAACGGCCGCCCCGAGAAACTCCCTGATGTCTGTTACTCATGGTGGGTACTCTCCTCGCTGACGATCCTCGGCAGGCTGCACTGGATCGACGGCGAGCGTCTCAAGTCCTTCATTCTCGCCTGCCAGGACACGGAGACTGGCGGCTTCGCTGACCGGCCCGGCGACGTCCCTGATCCATTCCACACCGTCTTCGGGCTCGCCGCGCTGTCGCTTCTCGGACATGACTCAGTCCAAAAGGTCAACCCGACCTACTGCATGCCGCAACATGTCATCGACAGGCTGCAGCTGAAGCCGCAGATACTGTCGAGCTGAGGGCATCGCCTTAAGTGTGATATTTAGTTAAAAGATTATCAAAAAAAAATAAATATTTATTCCTTTTTCTGTAAAATTTACAAAAAAGATTTCTGTCTGAACTTCCGTTTTTGTGACCCTTAGTCGTCCTTCAGCATGCTCAGTGGGTTGATCTTGCCCGCCCTCGGGGAAGACGACCCGGGGGCCACGCCGGCGCTCATCATCCCACCTGAACATGAAAAGAAGTTGTAAATTTTCTGAAGTTTTTCGACTTCCACCCACCTTTCCACCTCCTGCCCTCGTCCTCGGTCAAGCAAGTGGTCCACTCATCGACAGTGAGCCTCCCATCAGCGTCGGCGTCACAGTAGCGCGGCAGGCGCCTGCCGCACCTTCTTAGAGCACCGCCGTGGCCCCCCGAGTGCCCAGCGATCGCCTCGCGGAACCTCTTTCGCTCCGCCCTTCCCCAGGCGCTGTCGCTGTCGGCGTCGTAACGGGAGAACGCGTGCCGGAGGACAGGGGCTGAGATCGCCAGAGATGGAGCGCCACCTACAAATGACACCAGTAGAATTAGAGTATGTTTTTGTTTTACTCTTTTGTAAATGTTCCATTTGTGTAACTAATGAACTGCAATTAGTCTACATAAATCTTGACATAAGACCAAGACTTATGGCTTAATTGTATTTCGAATTTATCCCCACAGAGCTCCGTTATAAAAATTTCATTTTCACCTTCGGTCGGTCCAGAGCCCTCGAGGAACCCGACCAGCTCCCTCATGAACTCTGTCCATTTTCGCTCGTCCTTCGGGCAACCCTTCCACGCCGGGGGCGTCATTTTCTGCATGTAGTTCGGAGGCGGATCGCAGCGGGGCGTCGTCCCCTTCACCGACGTGCCCGGTATGTTCCTGCCAGTCGTCTCGTCCACGCACCAACAGTAGCCAGCCGACCTGTAGCACTGCACCTGAAGGAAAAACCGTAATATATGAAAGATAGAATACCTGTGATGTATCACAACAATCTCACCTTCTGGTATCTGCCGTCAGGAGTACACTCGGGCACGTAGAGCTGCGAGGCGACGCTCCCGACTCCCTCCGACATAGCGGCCCTCCTGTCCGAGAGGCAGTCCGTCGGCTCGTCTGTCGCGTCGTCACCGTCCCCGTCCCCATCGTCCGACCCTGAGGAATCGTGACGGCCGTCCAGCGGAGTCGTACGCTCCGAGCTCAGAACTAAAATGCAGACAGATTCAGAAGCAACGGACTGGTTATAATGAGAAATGAACCCAACAGTTTAGATCGTTTGCTATTCATTATGTTTCTTCACCACCTCTAGAAGGAAACAGCAAACAGGTAATATATACAGACAGTAATTACCTAGTAGTTAATTATGTAAGCACAAAGAGGATGCATGTTTATACATTAGATCAAGTTAAACATACACAAGAGTAACGAATTATTTCTGGAGTTTATTCTCACCTCCGTGTGGAGGAGGTCTCCTCATCATCGTCTGATGGTAGGAGAGCGACGAGGACGCGTCTTCCTCGCCGTAATCCTCCTCGTCAGCGTCCGGGGCGGCGCCCTCTTCTGACGACGACGACATCCCGCCGCCTCCTCCTTCCGAATCTACGTTGAGAGACAAGAACACACGCAAAGAGACTATTTAAGTTGGATTTAGGGGGAAACGACGGGAAATGTTGGACAAGAAAACGTGTGTGTGCTCAGCAAGTCGAAAAATGTCAAACTATACCGGCAACATCCCTGAAATGTCTCGACATCTAAGCTAAATGCCTTTACTAAAACTAGAACGTACTAGTCTAACTGCAAACACACAATACTAAATTTAGAGCCTCATTTACTGGTACTGAATTTAGCTCAATATAATGGTCTTTCTATCTCCCTCTCCCTTTAACATTTTTCCACGTGTGCAGCAGCAGCAGCGATTGCGACATGCTCGGATCCTACTTACCCTCCTCGATGCCCCCGGTCCCCGCGGCAGCGGATGCGCCCGGCCTCCGGACGCTGAGGCATGAGGCCCACTCCTCGCGCGAGATCGCCGCATCACCATCGGTGTCGCAACGCTTCGGGAATGAGCGCGAGCAGCGCTTTGGGCGCGCCGCCTTCCTCGCGACCCTCCTCAGGTCACGGTACTCGCGACGCTCGAGACGACGATCGCCGTCGGCGTCGAGACGCCGGAATTTCCATGCGACCACCGCAGCGTCGGACGGCGCGTCGTGGCCGAAGTACCTACGGGGACGACAAAGAGGGGATGTTTTAAAATCATATATGAATGTAGTAAATGGTTCAGTCTCACCGAAGATACTCGGTGTGGAACATGTTGATCAGGTTGTTGTTCAGTGTGGCTTTGTCACGCCTCCGGCATGTCCCTCCGCCCTTTTTCTTGCCTCCCGAGGGGCTCTTGGAGCCACGCTCGCTTCCGCTGCTTCCCTGCTCGTTGCTCCCGATGGTTTGGGCCGAAAGATCCTGCTCGGACAATGAAGTGGCCTCCTTTAATTTAGAAAATTTAAGAGTGAATAAAAATTTAGTTATGAGCAATGTATATTTTAATAGCTGACAGTGAGTTATAGTTACCCTTAGCTACACTTACAGTGTTTGTAGTCACCACTATGACTAGGACGAGAGCTAGATTAAGGGTAATGTTCATTATCCACATCTTTTTCGGCGCAGCTTAAAGGAGGCGAGTGGCGACAACATCTGAGGAAGGGTAGGAGGAACCGGCAACGACCATCCTAACTGGAGCACCAGCGCAACAGTCAACGGAGAGCCAGAAGGGAAAGAGAGATAAAAAGATAGAAAGAGAGAAGGAAGAGTTATCTACAAAAGTGACACAACACAGTTATTATTGTTTTGAAAACTTTTAATGCAAGTGCACTGAATATGTCCTGTTTTAGTTTGTACAGGTTAAAGCATTTTGAAAAAAATATCATTACTGACTAAATACCAAATAAGCATGTAAGTGCAGCTTAATAAAAGCACTTACTCGGTCGTTGTCATAGCGTCATATACGAATACACAGCAAACGATTATTGAATGAAACTTAAATCCAAACAATAACCAAATCTCTATTGTATCCCACTCTGACACATTTAATTTGACGTTTAAATGACGTTTACAACGTGAAGTTAGTCGCGAATCACAAGACACAAAACGGTTTTCTGAGACGTTCACCGTCCGTGATGTTCGTCTCCCGCCGACCCTTGGCGTCCTACGTTTCCGTGTTTCGAATTTTTTCGCATCCCCCTCCGAGGGCGTCGCGCCACCCCCGCGTAGGCGACGCGCGCCCTCGTGACGTCACCGACGCCGCCTCCGCACACACACAGTCCGGTGCCGTCGACGCGTCGATGAAGAAGGACGACGTCGACGTCGTGTCCGAACGGTGCGACGTCGCGACGCTAGCGGCGAAGACGCCAGCGGGAAGTAGCCGTTGCTCACGAGCGAGCCCCGGGGGTAACAGAGATTATCGCACGGCGCGATAATAAAGAGGCAGCTAAAGTGAGTGTGTGCGGTGTGTACAGTGTTGCCGATCGAAAGGGTCTTCGTCGGAGGTGAGTCCCCGATCGACGGGTCTTCTGGGATCTACCGGGACGCTCGAATTGCCTAGGCGTGTCTATAAAACCCATTGCGGTCCGTTATGAAGGTTAAGACAGTTCTGTCCCGTTAATTCGAGTGATTGCCACTGTCATAAGCTGTTCCCCGATTTCCTCATGCTTTTGTTATTGCCGATATGAAAATGGGCCCCCGTTTAAGATTAAATTGAGGAGCTCCAGGTCTCTCGTGCCGGAGGAGCTCTACGACGTCCTGTAGTGGCCACGGCAACGTCGCAACGATGAATAGAGTTTAGAGAATACGCCTATTGGGATCGATAATCGCTTAACTTGCGACGTTGCAATGCCCGCAAGATATCCGGTTTTCCATGACACAGTTTCCTCATTGCGAACAATTGAGGAAAATAGATAATGGACAGATTCATGATTACTCACTGTATTCACCTCTACCGTTTAATTTTCTAGAAGAATGGTGCTAATTATAGTTATTCCTTGGGGTTACGTTAACCATTGTTTTTAACACCCCGAAAATATTGTCATCTCATCGACGTTCCGGAATAATAAATGTAATGATATCATAAAATCACATACAATGCAGAAAACTATATCTATCAATAAGTAAATGTAGCCTGAGTAATCGATATAGGCAGTTACTTTAACATAACCTAAATGTGGAGATGTGTATTTAATCTGCGCTGCAATATAAACTATTACAATTACTTAGATAACCGTTAATGAGTTTTCCTTTACGGTCAGATCATTGGTATGCCCTCCTCGGAGCACAGGGAGAGATCGGCGAGGAGCGTCGCTTTGGAGCAAGCGTACGTGCACGACGTCTACGAAAGGTTCCACCACCAGGACGACGACGCGGGCAGGAACAGGACTTGGCCCAAGGTCGAGGCGTTCCTCAGGGACCTCGAGCCGGGATCGCTGGTGTGCGACGTCGGTAAGTCCCGATGGGCGAGTAAGACTTAACAGAAGAAGCCTTATCTTGAGCCAGTCCTTTTCATGTGACATGAATCCATGACTATTCTTTTTCAGGTTGCGGCAACGGGAAATACCTGAACGTGAACACCTCCCTGTTCAACGTGGGCGGGGAAAGGTCTGTCAGGTTGAGCGAGGTCGCCAGGGAGAAGGACAATGAGGTAGGTGGTCATCTCCAGGCTTCCAGAAAGTGAACCTTCGTTTCACGTTCCAGGTCATCCTCCTGGACAACCTGCGGTTGCCCTTCAGGGACGAAAGCCTGGACGCCGT
This sequence comes from Cryptocephalus primarius, assembly GCA_963576515.1. Lineage (NCBI taxonomy): Eukaryota > Metazoa > Arthropoda > Insecta > Coleoptera > Chrysomelidae > Cryptocephalus > Cryptocephalus primarius. The sequence goes on along the minus strand of OY754949.1, from coordinate 528,679 downwards.
CCTCTCCATAGCGGTTGTCCACCACTTCGCGACGACGGAGAGGAGGGTGAGCGCCCTCAGGGAGCTCGCGAGGGTCCTCCGGATCGGGGGGAGGATCGTCGTCTCCGTGTGGGCGATGGAGCAGAGCCACAGGCAAGCGAGATAGTTTCTTGTGCGGGTGTTTAGGATTTCTCTTGAGGAAATATCTGTTTGATCACATAATGTGTTAATCTCTATTTGGTTCACGGCGCATAGCTACTAGCTGTATCTCCAGCGAATAGACTTTGCTTATGGGCGTATACCCTTAGGAAGTTCGAGTCGCAGGACGTCCTGGTGCCGTGGCGTCGGCCCCGCCACCCGCCCTCCCTGGAGCTGACCACCTCGACGACGACGACTACGAACTCGGAAGACGACCAGTGCGGGCAATACGCCTATCACGCCTACACACAAACCTCGGAGGACAGCGACTCCAACGGCTCGACGAGCGGAAGGTAAGCCGTCTCCGCCCTTCCGCCGGCGTAGAGCTCTCTAACCGTCTTGCTCCCCCAGGTCCAGCGGCGCTACCCGGCGAGGCAGAAGGGGCCGCAACCGCGGCAGGAGGGCCCTCGAACCGGGCGGCAGGGGCGCGGCCGCCATGACGGCAATGACGACCACGTCGACGTCGTCGTCATCCTCGTCCCCGTCGAGCCTGTCGAGCCCCTCGAACGAGACGTGCTACAGCTTCGTCCGGAGGGCAATCAGGAGGCTGCACCGGAGGCCGTGGTTCCTCGACGGATGGAGCGCGTGCGCCAAGGAGTCCAACTTGCGAAAAAGGTGCAGAAACAGCATAAACAATCCTCCTGGCTTGTCTTGCCGGTATCTCTCATTTTCCGTTTTCTCACTAAATTTCCGTCTCCAAGTCCGAACTTCCTAGAATAGTACTCAAGTCTCTAATATCTTGTAAATCAGCATTTTTGGTCAGGTACGACCCGGAGGGCTGCGAGTGCTGCGCTTGCGCAATGCCCGATGTCCAGGACCTGCCGATCGAACTGCGGAGGATCGACGACGACGAGGCCGCGGCCGCCGAGACGGCGTCGGCATCGTCCCAGGCGTCGCGACGCCGCCAGACATTCCCCTCTTCGCAGCTCATCAACGAGATCGCCGCCTCGCTCAAGTCAAAGAGCATGACGAACATCAGGACGTCGTCGGGGGACGAGGACGAGGACGGGGAGGACGCTGAGGAGGAGGTCGACGGGAGGAAGAGGGACGGCTCGAGGGATAAACTGATCGGTGACGAGGCGGGAGGCGGTAGCGGCAGGAGTTCCCTGGGGAGGCCGAAGCCTAAATTGGTAAAGTAAGAAGGTTTTGATAGCTACGCAGGTTGACAAGGTGGTTTCGTAGGTGAAGCAGAAGAGGTCGATATGTGGGGACGAGGACGCCGACGACGAGGCACTGGACCAACCTACCGACATGAGCATCAGGACCAGGAACGTGTCAGACGTCAGGATGTCCCTGAGCAGGTACCACTCAAAATACCATATCAAAAAACTGTGTGTGTCATACATATAGAAGATATAGAAGATAATAATTGTGAACAAATGTATAGCACCGCACTCGAACCGCCTTTTTCGACTTGACTAATTCAAATGGTTCCAGGGTCCCGAAGCAGCGCTCGCTGAACGAGGAGCTGATCCACTCGACGTCCCGTCGGCTGAGGGAGCGCGAACGGGTGCGCGGCGACATCCGGAAGCAGGCGTCGCTCGACGAGGAGGCCCTCATCCGGCGGCGAAGGCGCCGCGACGCCGCGCCCTCGACGGCGTCGCTCTTCTACGCGTCAACGTCACGGCGCCTCAGGCTCATCAGGACCGGCCTCAGCGAGCGCTCGAGGGGGATCATCGTTAGGATGCTGAGGAGCTGGAAAGGTGGGTCCGGTACAATGACATCTTCTTCAATGCACTAACATAATGAACAGAGAAAAATCACGTGATTAACAAGCTATTTCTATGGTTTGTAATGGAATAACAGGTAATTTTAGAAATAAACCAAGGCAGTAATCGCTCGTTGTCCCCCAGGTAGCTCGGACGCCTCGCCGACGACGCCGAAAGAAGAATCCTCCGAGGAGTCTTCAGGCGGCGGCGCTAAAGACGCCTCCGCGGCCACCGCCGCCGGCCTGCAAAGTGACACCAGTGTCGATTCCTCGGAGGACTCGTTCGCCTCCGTCATCTTCGTGCCGACGAAGTCACCGACATCACCGAGGCCGGCACCATACCACCAGCAGCAGCAGCAGCCGCACCACCAAGTGACCGGCAGTGGCCCGACGTCGCCTCGGCCGCTCCAGAGGACGAGGACGGGTGCGGCGTCGGCGCCAAACTCCCCCAGGTCGCACGTCATACGGGACGAGGACACACGCGACGCCGACGAGCCGTCTCCGCCGAGGAAGAAAAGCCTCGACTCCTCCTCTAAGTCCCCCGTGAGGAAACTCGACGACGAGGAGAAGGAACTCCTCCCGAAGTGGTACCTGACGCCGTTGACCGCCTCCTCGTTAGCCGTACCGAAACCTGCGAGGTGTCCCTCGGGGAACAACCACGACAACCACAGATCGCCCCCGCCGCTACCACCGCCGTCCCCACCTTGTCTCGACAACCTGAAGAGGTTCGGCGAGCTCAAGAAGAAAAAGAAGCGGCACCCGCCCGATCGTTACCCGATGGTGAGGCTCGTCTCCGAGGGCGACGGCGGCGAGGAGCCGACGGCGCTCGCGAAGCCGCTCCCAGAGCTCCTCCACCTGGAGCTCTTCGATCCCGAGACAGACGACAAGGACAGCAGCCGCGACTCGAGCTGCGTCTCGTCGCCGGAGAACGCGAACTGCGGCGATGCGGGCCCGGCGACTAGCCCCAGGTTTAAGTTCCCGGAGCCGAGCCCGAAGTTCGAGTTCCCCACCGCTCGGGAGGAGATGGACATCTTCGACGAGGCGGACGCGGCGGAGTTCAGGGGCTTCCTGCCGGCGTCGTTCTCTCTCGACACTCCGCCCAAGTACGGCAGGACCCGCAAAAGGTGAACGATCTGTTTTTGGTAATACGCTAGAAAATTTCAATGGTATCAGTACTTTTTTTCTCGAACACGTGGTAACGAAAGGTGATTCTTTTAAACATTCATTTCAAACATTTTGTGGTCATGGGCAAAGAAACTAATCGTATGGGTCTTTACGTATATGAAAGTTCTTTCTATTGTCCCGCAGGCTCTGCTCGCAGATGAGCGCCGGCCGTCCGTCATGGGAAGCCGACGATGACAAGGAAGTGCGCCGTCGTCAGCGCCACCTCCTGACCGACTTTGCCTCGAAGTTGAGCGAGCGGCTCCTGAGGGAGATCGAGAACGACTCTAACGCCTCGAGGAGCATCAACTCGTACATCAACAGGCTGAGCGAGGAGCTCCGCAAGCAGGACGAGTACCTCGAGAGGCTCGACGTCGGGGCCGCGAGGCGCCTGACGGAGGCCGAGGAGGAGAAGGAGCCCCCTGAGAAGGAGGAGCCGACACCGACCGGCTCGTGCGAGAGCGTGCGACGCTCCTCCTCGCCGTCGCCCTCGACGACGCTCTCCACCGCGTCGCTACACTCGCTCGTCGGGGGCCCGCCGGCGACGACGCCGAGCAACCCGCCTGGCGAGAAGCCGCGCGGCAAGACCAGGAGGCCACCGTCGCTACCGTCGCCCTCCTCCGGGTCCGTCCCATCGTCGCCGGCTGGGGGCGGCGGTGGCGGCGGCGAGCGGACCTACCACCGGTGAGGAACCTTTTTTTGGGAAAAAACCCTCTGGGTGCGTTCCCTATAAGCTGTAGGAACTAATTTTTACCAGATCGCCTGCAAACACGCGGTATTTCTTAAAAATTTCTTTTTATTAACGTTCCCCACCTCTCCGTTTCGGAGGATAAGTCTATCATTATTCTAGGCATCATCCATTCTATTAATAATAATAATTCTGTACAGGTACTATCACGTGTTCAGGGAGGGTGAGCTAGATCGTCTGATCGAGAAGTACTGCAATGACCTACACGTCATAGCGACGTACTACGACCACGCCTCCTGGTGCGTCGTCGCGGAGAAAGTCAGGGTGTGGACGATCTGATCTGTGCAGACTTCGTACGTCTGTCAGGTAATTCATATGCAAGATATGCGTAGAACTTACTTAAAGTGGGAAAATATAAATCATGTTATTAAGTACTTAATTAATTAGTACTTAGGTATCAAAATTCTACTTACTTTTTCAGCTAAGGATTATGGCGTCGGCGACAATCCCGACGCAGTCATTTCCGCTGTGGTCACAGGAAAGAGCGTATCATCGATGACGATTAATTAATTGATTAATTAAGTTACTACACAAATCATCATCAGTCGATATCGAAATCGCCAAATATCACAACTTTAATTAATCAAGTTAATCGGTCCCCATCAACTTTAAGTTAACTAAAACGAATTTTGTGATCCTTTTCTGTTTTTGATTCGCTCAAATTTAGTAATTTGATACATTCCATTAGATATTAATTATTGCCAATCAACGAGATTATTTTTGTATATTTTTTTAAACCGTTACGAATGTTAATCAGAGTATATCGATCGATTTAATTAATTAATAAATCAGAGTATCGATCGGGGTACGGCAGAAAATAGAGACTATTTAGCGCGATGACTATGAATTAATTACGTTAAATGTAAATACAAAGAAGACCATATAACAAGATTAATTAACTAAATAATTAATTGTAGTCGAATAATTAACAGCTTCAAAAATTCAATTAAATACTAAACGCTATTTTCATATCTCTATCGAGGGAATTTTAGAAAATTCAGCAGAATCGAGAAATTTTCATTTTTTTGAAATATTAGAGCGAGACTTTGACGACTCTTTCGTTGTGAGGAATTTTTCAAGCCCTCTTCGCCTAATAAGTAGAACCTAATTACTATATTAAAAAAATAAGTAAAAGACAAATAATTACGTATTAATTAACAAAAAATATTCCTCCCGTTCTATTCTCAATTCCCTCACTTGTTTTCTCCTTCGTTACAAATCTTCGAAGAAAAAATATATACAAAGAAGTATTAAAATTCGTGCCTGTCTTTGTATAAAATTTTTATACTATATATATGTAAAATATGATTACTGAACGAATTACATACTTGATGTAATTATGTAATATTACCTAAATAGGTTAATTATAACTCATTTTCGATTGTTGTGTTTAATAAAAATATACTCAAACGTTCGTAAATTGGTTTTGTTCCAAGTTCGAAATAACGGAAGGAAAGGCAGTAAAACAAATTTATTTCACCAAAATTTCGGTCGAACTTTCTCCCCGGGTCCGGCTTACCACTCCCCATTTTCCGATGGCGTTTCAATTGTGCACAGGCATCGAGACTGAAGGTTTGCTTGCTTTTCCTTCGCTCCTCCTCCACAGGGAAGTCACAGTTTTCGTCTGAGTGTAGAAATCAACTCCCTAAAAAAGATTTAACGGATCCCATTCGAACAAATATTAATTGAATAGGACGACCCTCACCTGCTTCCCGTAGAAATGCTGGCTCCCGTGGAAGCTGCCCCGGTTCCCGGTGAAACTGAACATCGGCAGCGGCACCGGGATCGGCACGTTCACCCCGACATTGCCGGCGTCGACGGCGTCGACGAAGCGTCGCGCCGAGCCCCCGTCCCTCGTGAAGATGGCGGCGCCGTTCCCGTAGGGGTTCGCCGCGATTATCCCGAGGGCGTCCTCGAGCTCCTCGGCCTCGACACACGCCAGCACCGGCCCGAAGATCTCCTCCTTGTAGCAGCGGTGGTGCGTCGCGACGCCCGTCAGTATCGTCGGGCCGACGAAGTTGCCGTCCGGGTAGCCGGGGACGGTGAGCCCGCGGCCGTCCAGGACGCACTTGGCGCCCTGAAAGTGTCGCGGGATGGTGGTATTAGATAAGCCTTGTTAGTTGTACGGTAAAATACCGTGCATAACCTCACGTTCATCCATTCGAGGCGAGGCGAGGCGAGGCGAGCCCTAAGCCTCTCATGGATACTCACCTCTTGGATCCCGCTCTCGATCAACTCCAGTATCCTCCTCTTGGAGTCCTTGGAGATGACGGGGCCGAGATCGGCGCCCGGCTCGTGCCCGGCGGTCACCTTCAGCTCTGACGCCCTGCGGACGATCTCGGGGATCCAGTCGCGGGCCGCGCCGACGAGCACCGCGACGCTTATCGCCATGCAACGCTGCCCGGCCGCCCCGAACGCCGCACCGATCAGCTGGTCGATGGTGGCCCCTGAAACGGCTAGGATTTTTAAAGCGCTAAGCCCAAATGGGCAGAAAAGTATGGAAAGGAGGAAATTCGGTTACAGAATAAATAGTGTGTTTACTGATGAGCTTCGATTGGTATGTCTGCATATCTGACGCGATATTTACTTACCCTTATCGGCATCAGGTAAAATAACGGCATGGTTTTTGGCCCCCATATTCGATTGTACCCGTTTACCATTAGCAGATCCCCTGGCGTAAATATACTTCCCGGCATTATCGGAACCCACAAAGCTGATGGCTCGTATGTGTTCATTGTCGCATATGAAGTTCACCGCGTCTTTCGTCCCATGGATCACCTTGAACCAATCAGGTTAGTAAATTTGGTTTATTGCTTCCCTTCTAGCGTGGTGGGATAATTCAGGAAGGAATGTGGAGGTGGCAAGGGAATTCTGGAAAATAGCAGAAAATTGTTAGGAAAAATGGGAAGAGGTGTTTTGCAACTCACGTTGACGACTCCCGGCGGACAGCCGGCTTCCTTCAGCAGCTCCATCAGCAGCATCGTCGCCCCCGGGACCCTCTCGGAGGGCTTCAGGATCATCGTGTTGCCGGCGATCAGCGCCAGGGGGAACATCCACAGCGGGATCATGGCGGGGAAATTGAAGGGGCAGATCCCGGCCGTCACACCGAGTGGGATCTTGTAAGAAACGCAGTCCATATCGCGAGAGATCGACTGTAGCGACTCGCCAAGAAGGAGGGTGCCTGCTGCGCAGCTGTGCTCGACGACCTCTAAAAAACACGTCCATCTGATCATTAACCAGATAAATCAGTTTTTACTAGACTAATCCCCTTACGCAATCCCCTCATTACGTCCCCCTCGGCGTCGGCCAAGGTCTTCCCCTGCTCGGAGGTGATGCAAGCGGCGATCCTCTTCAGGTCCCTCCTGATCACCGCCTGCAACCTGAGCATGACCTGCTGCCTTCCCAGCACGGACGTCTTGCTCCACGACTCGAAGGCGCTCCTCGACGACTCCACGGCCCTCCTCATCTCCTCGTCCGTGCTGAGCGGCACCCTGCTCAGCACCCGCTGCGTCGCCGGATCGGGAAGATCGATCCAATCGGACGTCGTCGACTCGACGAACTCATTGTCGATGAAGAGCTTGGTCGTAGGGGTGGAGTAGGCGCGCCTCAGCACGCGGGAAGCCTGACGGAAAAAACTTGGTTATACTAATGGTTGCTCAGGCTAGGTACTCTACGCGATAATGTAGGGTGTGTTCTGTGACCATCCGTGGAGGTCCAAACTTACTTGGTATGTTTCTTTAGTCAATTTTCACCCATGTTTCGTTCTTCTTACAGTTTGGAACAACATTTGTTTGTTGTAACATTTTTATAAACGATTAAACGTTACAAACGAACGTTGCAAGGGAACTAAACGAGAAAATATGATGGATTGAAAAGTATATTAATGGTTCATTTATGTAAAAAAATGACTATAAAATCCTTGGATCATCTACAGTTTGCCCATTAATTAATCAACAATCATTATCTCTCCTACGTCATCGGCATAATTCGACCTATCACCTTACATTCAGAATTACGTAAAAATAAACAATACTGCATGATACACAAATAATTAATCGGCACCAGTGGGTCACCGGCGGTCACGCTCGGAATTTTTACCGAAGACTCAAAAAACTACCACTGAGTAGCATTTTTTGAGACAAAAATGGGAAACTCCCTAGAAAAATTTTAAAATGTTCCTGAAAAATTCTCATTACCTAAAGAAATCCTAACGAAATAACAGTAAATATTCACTTACAGCTGTTCTTAACATCATCTCCTCCACATACACTAAACTATACACATCAATAAATAAATTGGTGACAATTGTTCGTTTATTTAATTTAACTCTGTACTGACGTCTCACGTACGCTGATACCTCTACAGCAATGAAAAGACCACACGTTTATTATGATCAGAAAGATAAGTAATAATAGGGAGGTCACCATGTTTATGGTCTGTATGGTGAGTTGCCTGACTTATCGGGGTACATATAATTTTAAAAAATTGCTTCACTGTAAAGTCCCCAGATAAAATACGACAATCAGTCTGCTTTTAGGGAGATTTTAGTGGGGGAAGTTAGGAAAATATAAGGGTAACGTATCCATATATTTTGCCATTTATATTTCAAGCTACTTCCCCATTAAAAACTACTACAAAATGGCCACTGAATGCAGTACTTCGTATAATTAATTGTATATTACGTTCTACGAAGGAACAATCCTTCTATTGAAATCTAATGTTATTGTAAGTGTATTGTGTATCACATACTGGAGCAACGTTATCATACAATGCAAGAATCCACAGACACACAAACTTTGACGTATGACTGCTGGAGGCTTGTTGTCAGCCTTGTCACCTTCTGTTATTTTTTTTTGTTACTTGGGGAAAAAATAAACATCATGAGCTATTCTGAAAAGTACGAAGTCACCTCGAAAGAAGACTGGTTGAAGTTGCTCGAGGAGAACGAGCTAGGCAGGAGTAACATGAACAAATTGATAATGAACTATCTGGTCACGGGTGAGCGAATTCTCCCATAAGAATAATGCACCAGCAGGTGCCTTTCAGTGCTTTCGGGTCGTTGTTGAGTCCATTGCAGCCCGACCGCGCGCCCAAGGGTAGGGTTCACCGAACTTGTTGGGCATAATAAATAATGTATCATTAATCATTGAAGTTCAGTGCTCCCATTTCCCACTTAAAATTGGGAAAGCAAGGAGAATCTGCACTTTAATATACACAAAATTTCCATATTAAGCTCAGACATGTATATTCAAGCCCTGTTTGGTATTGGAACTTTTTCCATTATATGTGTCCTTAAAATTTGTACTTATAGTTAGTAAATACTATTGAGATGGTCTTTTCTTTTGTAGAAGGTTTCAAGGAAGCTGCGGAGAAGTTCCAACAGGAGTCTGGGGTGGTACCTACAGTAGATTTACACTCGTTGGACGACAGAATCCGGATAAGGGACGCCATCATGACCGGGCGAATACAAGAGGCTACCGCTTTGATTAATCAACTACACCCAGAGTTACTAGATAATGATAGATACCTGTACTTCCATTTACAAGTAAATCAAATGATAGTTTGACATATTTAAATTTTTTTGGTAATCTACATTGTTTATATGTCTTGTTCATAGCAATTACATCTAATCGAGCTAATAAGGAACAATAGGATTGAGGAAGCACTGGCCTTTGCCCAGAGCCACTTGAGCGAAGCCGGTGAAGAAGACCCCTCTGTGTTATCTGAGTTGGAGAGGACCGTGGCACTTCTGGCTTTCGAAGAGCCCCTTAACAGCCCCTTCGGGGACTTACTGGCGCCCTCGCACAGACAAAAGGTAAAAGAACTCTTCAATTTTTACGTAGTAACCCCCAAGATGGTTTATAATTAATTAGATACTTGTTTTAGGTTGCTAGTGAAGTGAACGCTGCTATATTAAAAATGGAGCACCAAGAAACGACAGCACCAAAAATCTCTACCCTGCTAAAGCTGATACTATGGGCTCAGGACAAACTGAACAGGAAGAGCGTCAAGTATCCTAAAATGACAGATTTAGCAACGGCAGCCATCGAGGACCCCCCTAGAGACAGTAAATAATGTTAGCTTAATCTTAGAGATTTCAACTTTTGTTAAAAAAATTTTAACTTATGGGTATGTATATTACAGATAATTCTTTTACGGAATTAGGTGACTAATGCTAATCTCAATTACTTGTTTGTAAAATAGACTGTGTGTAAGTTTTTTTCCATGGGTGATCGATTAGTATATTTTGTATGACAAAAATATTATAACATGGGGGGAGACTCGCCACATTTTTAATATACATCATAAAAATATGATCCGTTTTGTTTGCATCATAATGAGAAGTCGTTTGTTCAGATGTGGTAATTTGAAGTACAATAACGTTTGGATTGTACGTTGGTTTCCTCATGGATTATCGTGAATATAGGGTTGCCTATACCATTCGCAACTTGAAGATCAAAGTTTCGTGAGGGTGTATAAGTTGAAATTTACACCTTATGATGAACTAATTCCTCAAGCTCGCCTTGCTTTTCTTAAATTTAATTAGTAATTTTACTCTACTCACGTGTTGAATGCAAAACGTAAACGCCTTTTTCGTGTCCTGTGAACAATGTGGCCTCTGTAACCCTAACCTCAAAGTTTTCTGCCGCGGGATGTGAGTGGAAACGTTGTGTGGGAGAGACGGTTGTTTATTTATACAATCCGGAGTGATAAAAACGTGTTTTTCCCAAGACAAATGTGATAACAATCCGGTGAGTAATGTCTCATTAATCTAACTGCGCTTCGTTACGAATCCACGACGCATTTTTTCCGCGACCAATGTTGAGAGGTCGAGGGAACCGTAAACATGTAACACTGGTATTGTTTATGATCTTAAGCGCCCGATTGTTTATTTACGTAAACACTAAAACAACCTTCAGAATTTTAATGGTGGAGTCGTCGTTATTATTCGGTTAAACTTGATCTTTCGCAATGTTTGGGAAGCCGGTTTTCTAGCAGATTGCGACATCCCTAGGGAGGGAATACAGAAATAATTTCCGGAACATGTGCGAGGAATGTAACTGTTCACTGTTGTTTAGTAGGTAATAACATGGGAATGTTACAACGCAGTCGGTAGGTTTATTAATGTATCAGTTGTAGAAGTCATGAATTTGGTTGTAATGGAGATGCACGATTGCAGTCAACAGAAGGAGAATTTACAATTTCAAGGAACAAGTATTGAGTCAGTAGTAGGCTTGCCTTATATTGACTGGGAAAAATTGGTCAATGTAGGGGAATGGTCTTGCTGACCTTATGGACTTTCTTCTGTTTTACTTCATATCTTCCATGTTTTGATAAATTGTAAATCGTCCTTTGTACTGAAACAACTTGAGATTTGAATCAAAGGTTTGAATTCTATTTTATCTGTTTCGAAATACTTTTGGGTTCATATCGAAGCTCTGAAGGAATTGAATATGTCATCATTCAGTATTGCTTTACGACAGTCGTTTGTACCTAAGTAATCTTGGATTCGAGTAGAAAAATTGAAACTTAAGGTTCAATCTGGTCAGTTGGGATAGGATTGGTGTGATTGCATCGAGACATTTTCGCATTCACCATGAAGGTTTGAACAAGAAGGATAATACAATTGCCCTTTGTATTGTTCGTCTTGTCAAATTTTATTAAGTACCTGTCCATTGACTCGAAACGCATTAAAAAGTTTGAATGAGCCAAATTTTGAACTAGATGTTTTAAATTACAAGTCAAGTTGTGGACTATTCCTACTTCATTTTGACCTTCCATGTGAATAGATTATCCCTTTTTGACCTTCGTGCTTCACCCTTTGCAAACAAAAGAACACTCCCTCGACCTACTTTCTCACCCCCTACCCCCTTCGACCGTCCAGATGTTGCGTTTTCTGAATGGAGGCCCTGCGCCGGCGGGAAATCGGAAAATATCGATTTTCCGCCGCCACCCCAAACATAAAACAGCTGAAGGGGTGACTCGGGAGGAAAATTGAAAATTCTATCAGTCCTGTCGGTTCGTTTGTTGTTATTGTTGTCATCCTCGCCCTAATTTTGCTTTACAAATCGATTCAGTGAGTCGTACCCGCGGTCTATTGTTCGCGGTGGAATCCGAGGAATTACATTCGATTTAAATCAGGTCTGATGGTAAATTTTTCCGCGAAACTGTCGATTATTTAATCAGTGTTGACATTACTCGAAGGTAACGTTAAAATTTTTATATCGAAGCGTCTAATTACAATTCCAAATTATTTACAACCAAAAAGAAGTTAATTACTGATTAAGGAACCAATTTCAAGCATAAGTAGTGCTGTATTTTATATATAAGTCAAAGTTAAGCAATTAATTAGGCAGTAAATGCCTTGATTGTATTGCGTGACAGGTTGTCTTGTAGGTTTCCTAATTAAACGGTGAAAATATATATTAAGTAAGGTTTCAAGGAAGTAAGTACACAGTATGGATCCAGGGAGCGATTATGTAAAACGTGTCCTTTTCTAGATTCCAAGCACCCTATGAATACTAGATTCTAGCACACTCTTCCCTGGCCCTAGGTCCTTATATTCAAGAATAACTTCCTTCACGTTCCAAATTCCTACCAAAATTACACACAAGCATAATCCAAGCCCCAGTGAGTTGCGTATCTTTTATGTACCCCTTCATTCCTTGGCGAGAAGAGCAAACATGGTAATGTAATTATTTGCTTTCAGTTGGGTCCCCGCGTTAATTACACGTCGCGACCTGTTGAGATGTAAGGGGAAGAGGTCGAGGGGGGAACATCCATGTTTTGCTGCACCAGATTGTAAGTATGCAAAAGGGTATTAAATACCTATCAATTAAATTATTTCCTTAGATTAATCGAACGCCCCTTATTAATTACCTTTTAAAGCGGTCTGATTACTGTGCGTGTGCGTTCACTTGGCCTTTCTCTAATCGGCCATGGCGCATGTGTTCTCTTTGTTCTTCTGATTTTTTTCCGTGTCTGTTTGTTTGTTTTTTATCTCTCATTTTCTCTCTCACACACATACTCTTTGCCTTTCAATTTCACGCATGGAAGATAAGGACAGAGAAAGAGAGAGAAATGCAATCGCATAATGCACATGCGTTCTGCATTTTGTGTATGCCTGCGTTCGAACAGCTGACGAGTTGATGCGACGTTGCCTTTAGATTAAGATTGATTGGAATTCTGGATCTTAAGATAAAACCCTACATTTAAGAGAATCAACTTGTAATAGCTTTTAATGATTACTTTTTCCAAAGGCATCAATTCACTTCGGCCCATGACGAGGAGTTTCTATCGTACAACACATGAGTAGGATCACTCGGCCACTCTGGTCGATACTGTTGCTTATGTGACCACGAATTTTTTCATTGCTCCTATAACTGATCCTAGTGTGGTGTAATCGGTCACGTGAGTAAATTACAGTCTTCGTTTGGCTGCACTGGCAATGGTGGTTTAGATTCTGGCCTGGATTATGCAACGTGATTGGTTAAAATAACTCCACGTACAGTTTTGTCTTGCTAGAATATCTGTACCAACAAGAATATTCAATGCATTATCTTTTTCTGCTGTGATTGATTGAAAATGATGATATTCTTTCGAGTTGGTGTTTCTTGATTGGTTAAAATGGTGTGGGATTGGTCGATTGGCCGGATGATTGATTGAAGCGAGTTCCTCCTGATTTTCCCGCCAACTTCCCGATTCACGAGAGCGACTTGATTGACCGGAAGTGACCAAAATTGCATTGTGCGATTTTTCTAATACTCTACACTTTTCTAAATGTTGTGATGGGTGAAGCTGATTCTATTCACCCTGGTGTTTGCTATCTTTCTCCTGATTGTGATTGATCATAATTTTTTCCGTCTTATTGATTGACCAATGAGGAATTGGTGAGAGACTGTCCATGATCGACTCTTCCTTTTTGTGATTGACCAAAAGGGCGTAGTGAATTTCGTTCGGATTCCCATCGCCCTGCCCCTGATTGACTAAAGTGTCGTCGCTATTGGTCACACTCCCCCGGACAGCTTACCTTTCTTCCCGTTTCGTTCGAAGTGGCGCCGTAATCGCTGGGATCCGGTTGCTGATTGACCGGAGGTGACGTCTCTCTCGGTCAATCCTCTCTAGATTTTCTGGAAGGCGCGTCAACGTCGCCAATGCGATCGTCGTTATTTTTTCCTTCTCTTCCTCCTCGTCTTTCTCGTACGATCAGTTCAGTTCACGGTTCGCCGTACGCGTGCCGGGTCGGTCAATCCAGTCAATCTCTCTGGTTCTTTCCCTCTCTCCCTCTCGGTGCTTTCGTTGGGGAATGTAAATGGACGAGGCGGCTGGTAGCATGGACGGCCTCAGGTTGGCCATACAGTAGGTGGACAGTTTTCTTCTTTTTTCTTTGGGAAATTTCGCGTTTCAAAAGTTTTCCGATCGTGTCGGCTAAAATTAGTCTCAACGCGCGCGCTAGAGTATTTTAGGAATGTTTGCCCGGAACAAAAGGCCGCGAAAATTTGAGGAGAGATAGTTAGTATGCGAAAGGTGAATCCTATTGGTTTAATTATCCGTGGGTTTTGTTTATATATTGATTGATTGATTGAATCGACTTTGGATCGATTGACCTCTCCCGCCTTCGGTTTCAATTTGTTGTTAACGTTAGAGCTCTCGTCGTATTGTTTATGTTTACAGTTAATGTCTCATACGGAGAGAGGTCAAGATTCTTTCGGACATAATTCGCCAGATTATAACGTACATTTGTAGGACGAGAATCGTTAATTTATTGTAATTTATCATTCAAATATCATATTATATCAAAATGTTCTTCGAATTTCTAGTAAACAATGACCGAGTGAAACTAAAACCTTTGGGAAACCCCCTATTGCGAAGTCATTAAAAATTTCTCCCAAGGGCCTATTAACGCTCTTAACTGTAATATCGATTTGCAATCGATAACCATCAATTGATGAGTCGGTCAATTAAGTGCAAGTTCCTGTGATGTATCCTCTGTTTCACGCTCCGGCTGCCATGAAAACGCCATTGAATTGAACTGATTTTTAAGCCGGACGCAGGGCACAGCCATGTCAGGAGGTCCAGATGGGTCCCAATTGGATCCTGATTGGATCAGTAGGCATCCAAGATTGGATAAGCCAAAGAAGATCTATAATTTCGTTGAATTGAGTCATGGGACGTCCAATTTCTTTCTTTTTTTGTTATTGATAGATCAAAATGGTATTGTGATTGATTGGGTGTTCCCAAGATTAATTTTTTTTCCTTTTTGTGATTGACCGAAATGTTTCTTTGATTGCCCAGAGTCAGTGTTCCAACAAACTTTGAGCTAATCCCAGGTCTATTAGTTACTATTAGGTTTGTTCCAACGAGTGCTTCCTGGACTTTCTCCAGTCTAGTAATATATTTTTTAATGGCCTGTGGCGCAAATTTCAACTCGACAGATCCAACGATTTTCGAAAAATCGAGAAATGCCCAAAAGGGAAAATTCTCTTTTATTTCCTTGTTCATATCTTGGAAAGTAACCGTCGTAGGAAAGAAAGGATCACATTTTTGACTCCTGGGAAGCTCCCCCCTTCATCTGGCACTACAAATCGACACGTTTGTGACAAGAATCGCAAGGGGTTAACCTTCCTTTTTTTGAAGCCCAAAAGTGAACTTTGGAATTTCGCTTTAAGACTGTGAAGTTAATTTCAGCTCAATAGGCCCAACGGTTTTCGAAATACCCAATTTTGCACGCGTTACGCGTTATGCACCCATAACGTGCTTGTTGGAACAAAGCTGGTTTTCCCGGTAATCGGGAAGAACAACGTCCGTCCATCCCTAGTGTAAACATACAGGACGTTTTAAAAGTAGCGACCTACTTCATCCGACGCGAAAAAATAAATACGCTTTACGACGCCAGACCGTTCCGGACGTTTAATAGCAGCTGCGTTTGGTCACGTTATCGCATTTTCGACTGGTCACATGATATACCATTGGTTGCGGCCTTTCGCGGACTTCTGTAAGAACAAAGCCGAATGCGGAATTCGCTTTTGTCCGTCACGCTCGGCCGATTCGCTCTTATTCGATTCAGTCGCTTTTCTTCCCGCAACCATTCAGAATTGAAACCGTGAGACCGAGAAAAAACCTCTTGCCTTGTCTTAATCGGAATCCTCATTGGTCGGAATAATCATCAACCAGTGATGAGGTACAGTCTTTCCAGAGTGAATTTAAAAAGTCGTTAACGGGTCTGAGTTGGATATTCCACAGTTTACGGCACGAGAGTGGCATGTTCGGTCCGCTGGAATGAAAGAGCTGAAATAAAAGTGTCGTTACTTGAAACTTAGCACAATCTTACGCTAATTTTTTTTTGTTTTTAGGACGAGATTGGGCGAAAGGATGGTCAGCATGAACTCAACTTTGGTTGAAACCGTCAGTATAAACTACGAGGATTTCAACGAGAGTTTCCTTACATGCGGTACATGTCTGTGTAAGTACATGTTGTTTCCGCGCTTCCCCTCAGACGGTACCATTTTAGGAGAGCTTAGTTTTCGTTAATTAGACACATTAGGTGTGTGTGTGTAAGTACGGAATTACTACTGAGACATTAGGATTTAAAATTTCCGCGTTTATTTTTAAAGTAACACTTTTTCACGAAAAATGTATGCCTTTCAAGGTAATGTTATGTGTATTGAACCTGTTTCTGTTATCTCCCAATACACATTTTGTTTGTTTACTATAAACTACCGTAATTAATTAACATGGTGGTATTTCTAAGTCGGTCACAATGAAAGTATAATAATAGCGACGATTACACAGTACCTACTTACAAAATTTAACAGTAATACTTCCCTTTTAATTGGTATTATTTTAAACAACAAATTTCTGTTGTTGCAGATCGCATTTGGAATGGTGCGTGTCTTTTACGAATTTTCCGTTTAGTCAGCATGCGTGGGTTCCTAACTTCACTACTTTTTTTTTTACTTTTTGTTTTTGCTTCACTTTATACTAACTAACCCCATGGCAGACTTAGAGTAGTTGCAATTCATAAATAACCAAATAACCGAAAGGATGAATCAGAGTAGAGGAAACTCCAAGTACAATTTGCGAAGTTATCTCGGCTCTCGGCTCTGATTCATTTTGTGAGTAGGATATGTTCGATGTTTGGGTCGTCTAACAACGCGCTACACTGAAAAAGAGGAAGTTTGATGAAAATTCCCCATAACAATCGTAATTAAAAATTACTCGGCTTAAAAAGACTACCCGTACTAGAACCTACCCTACGCCTGAACCTAGCCTAACCTCGAATTGAACCGTACCGATTTCAGGCATGTACGATGGCCAGGAGCACACGCCGAAGCTCCTCCAGTGCTCGCACACGGTCTGCCTCCACTGCCTGACGAGGATAGCGGCCAGCCAGACGAGGGACACGGGCTCGTTCCGTTGCCCGATATGCCGCGAGCTGATCACTATACCGAGGGGCGGCGTCTCGGCGCTGCCGCCCTCGTTCCTCGTCAACCAGCTGCTCGATCTGATGTCGAGGCAGCGGAGGGAGGTGATACCGAAGTGCTCGGTCCACATCAACCAGGAGCTGCTGTTCTGCGAGACGTGCGACACCGTATTCTGCACTCTGTGCACGGGCGGCTCTCACAACGACAACGCCGCCAGCGGGGAGCACACGATCATACCCTTCTCCATAGCGATCAAGAGGATGTCGGAGATACTGCTGTACAAAGCCAACGATTGCATATCGAAAGTAAGGGGACGGTGCCTGAATTTCCAAAGCAAATGATTACAAAACCGTATTTTTAAAGTTATAGAGCCAGGGGATTATCACTGAATTCTACTATGGGTTATATCCTCCACCTCCTCTCACTCTCCTTCTTGCATTCCAGTTGACTCAGGCGCAGGAAGGCGTGACGTCAGAGCTGAGCAGGTTGGACGCCGCGAAAGAGACCTGCATCGAAAACATAAACACGACATTCCAACACATCCAGGAATTGATGGAGCAAAGGAAACAGGAGATAATAGACAACGTCAACGCGATGTGTTCGGAGAAAAGGAGGGTGCTGGAGGAGCAGCATTCGCAGATCGAGAACGAGAAGAATAAGGTTAGGATGTAATGTATTGTCTTGTTCTTTATATGCTATGTAACAGGATGTAGTTTGTACGAGTCATGAGATAATATAATGTGTGCCCATTCTAAATATTGTGGTGTTACTCCAGTTCTGAATATTATGAAACAGTCCCTTTTTAGGATTTGTTGGCAACATTTGTGATATTTCTGTTTAAACTAGTATATGTACGAAATGGTTCCAATGAAGTTAGAACTGAAGACATATTCAAAATATCGAGGTTATTTCTGACTGTACCTGTTCCCCATTTTTCAGGTGGAGCAGGAGTGCCAGGGCCTCCAGTACCAGGTGGAGGTCCGCAACATAACCCAACGGATCGAAATCCTCTCAGAGAAGCTCGACGCGACGACGACCTTGGGCGAGCCTAGGGAGAACGCCTTCCTGACGTGCGACTTCTACATGAACGACTCGCTCGAGCAGATCCAGCAGCACCTGAGCGTACTCGGCAAAGTGCGGACGAGCACGACGTTCCCGAGCCTGTGCTCTGCACACCTCGATGGCGAGATGGTTGCTGGGATAGAGAACTACGTCACGTTAACGACAGTCGACTACCACGGCAACCCGAGGAAGACCGGCGGCGACCCGATACAGGCCGAGCTAATGACGGTCACCGCCACAGAGAACGGCGACCGAGCCCAAGCGGTCAGAACCGTGGACAACGATGATGGTACCTACAGGTCGGTAACACCTCAAATTTCTTTTCGAACCTCTCCATCTTTGATCCTATTAACTGATCGCAGGTTATACTTTCGCGCGCCGAAGCCTGGCAGGTACGGCATCAGGATCTCGGTGATAGACAGGCCGATCAAGGACAACCCGCTGTACTTTGACGTGACGGAGCACAACAACCCAGTTTGCACGTACGGTTCGAAGGGCAGTGGCAAGGACGAGTTCATGCAACCGGTCGCAGTCGCTGTCGATGAGAGGGATCAGACCGTGTATGTGCTGGACACTGGGAATTCTAGGATCAAGGTGCTGAACGAGAAACTCGAGTTCCAGAAGCATGTCACAAATGAGGGATTGCTAGGACGGAGCTGTACAGGTACGCTAGAATAGTGGAAACACCCTGTATTCTATCAAATCAAGCAATCACTAGATTTCACACACATTGTTATCACTAAAGAAATTTTCTGTACAGGGTGGCGTGTCATACTGAACATTTTTTAATTAGTGTTTCATACTTCAGGTATAGCGATATCCAACGATGGCCTCGTCGTGATTAATTGGAGATCGAAGTTCATCACCGAAATGACGACTGATGGAGAAACCCTCAAGTCTTTCACTTACAATGCATTCCAGGAACCCATCGACATAGCGGTAGACAAGAACTACGGTCACGTCCTGGTCGCCGATAATGGGATGAGCTGCGTCTACGTCTTTGACTCTGAAGGGAAGATTCTCTTTCAAGTAAGGGGAAGATTTTAACTCTGCTGTATTTATTCACTCAAGCAAAAAGAAATAATGTCCTGAAAATCTTGTTAGTTTAACTCTGGAAAACGTTCGGGAAGATTCTAAATACACGGAGCAGCCCATGAGAACTCTAAATTTCTTCACACTTCCATGAATTTCCTGAAATTATTCTAGGCAGTCTGTCACTGAAAATTCCAAAGTTTTACGATTCCCTGAAATAATCGTAGGCAACCTGAAAAGCGTGCCAGTACAACTCTGGAAGATATTTTGGACTTGAAATTAAAAGCTGCAAACCTTCTATTAAGTAATGTTAGACATTCTGGAAAGCCCTTCTATAGGAAACTTCATAAAATTACCCTTTCTGGTGGTGCCTGGTTAAATTTACCTGGATTGATGGAAAAGCCATTTAAAAAGAATTTTCTCATTACTGTAAGTCTTTGTAGGTTGGCAAGAAGGGCACGTTTAGTCTGATCTCATCGGTCGCCGTGGGTCCCTTAGGGGAGATAATCGTGGCAGATACGAAAGTCCAGATGTTCTCGGCGAAGGGGGACTTCATGGAGGTCGTATATGATGAAGGCAAAGGTCAGTATAAAGAGGTCTAAATGCTCAGTAGATCAGATCAATTTTATATATCGGCAAAACTTTGACTTGATTTCAGAATCCCAACATGGACATTACAAAGGTAAATGATGATGATGAGATGTGGCGTTAGGCCGTTTTTGTTTTTCGTTTCGGAAGCATGCTAATCTACGTAACAAACATTCGAAGCATGGAGACCAATGGAGAATGCTATTGTTTTACGTGGTGTAAATCATGTCCTCATTTGCTGGAATCATTTCTCATCCCGGTCTGCAACTCAAACATAACATTAAAATATAAATTCAACCCTCTAAGTCGTCACAGAAGGGGGTTTATGAGTACTCGTCATATTTTAGTACTATATATTTTACATTAAAGTGCGATAAGTGCCTTGAGATGGCCATTTAGAAATTAGCCATCATGACACATCACACCATGACATCCTAAATCGTTCCACAATTAGACTGCCCTATTCTGAAGCCCTCGATTGTGCCAAGTCTGCGTTTTGCCTGTTATAAACCATTCTCTTATTTTTTTAGGCAAGGGTCGGTACGGGGGCGTCACGGTCGACCCGGAGAACCGGATAATCCTGTCGAGAACCGATCAAAAGGGGAGGACGTATGTGCAGGTGCTCTCGACGTCGGACGCAATGCTGAACCACTGCATCGACTCGCACGACGCGAAACTGAAGCGACCGAGCGGAGTCGCCGTCACCGCTGATAACCACGTGATAGTCGTCGATCTCGGCAACAACTGCATCAAAAAGTACAGGTACTGGTAGTCCGATGTACTTAAGGTCGGTTTCAAGATGCACAAGCAAGTCCGTCGGAAAAGTTTGATAACTGGTTTGCATACTGCTGGTTTGCCATTTTTTTTTATATTTTTGTATCCTATGATAGTTAAGTTCAATCTTGTTAAAGCAAACGTATCTCTCTGTCTCTCTCTCTCCTTCCGTGCACCAATTTGTGAATTCTCCGTTTGTACTTAAATTACGTATTTATTGCTTTTGTATATTATTGTACATGGACTTCTTGTTTTCTAGTCATTAGCGATTTTCTATATCCTTATTTATTGTATATAAGACTAAATAAACTGTTTCTCATCAAACCGTTTTATTCAATTCTAATCAATCGTTAGTTGGCTTACGGCAGATTGGTACTTTGAAGGGAGATTCCTTGCCAATTCCTCCTTGTCGAGCCACTTGAAGTCGCCTTGTTGAGAAGTGTTACCCTGAAGATATCTAGCAAAGTAAATAAAGACCTGAAACATACAAATCATTTACATCTCTCAGTAGTACAATAGATCAAATGTTTACCTTCGCTCCTACAGAATTATTCTGGTCCCTCACCTTCGCTGGGTATTTATATTTGTAAAACCCGCACGGGGCATTCCCATAAATTAGAGCCTTAACCTCCGAGCCACAGTGCTGTTGCAATACTCGTTCAGCGGTCTTAAACAACACACATTCCTTGTAAGAGTGCACATGACATGAGCCAATACATATTTAGTTATATATACCTTAACACCTTTCAAGATTTCGATTACATTAATATCGATAAATAATTAATTACTTCTATTACAGACCTGTCGTAACGTTTCGCCATCTCGCCATACTCCCTGCGGCAATAAGTACCACATATCGTCACCAATCTGCTGATTTGCGACCAGTACCAAGTGCTTATCGAGTTTCCTGTTCAATGACGTCACGTCATCTTCCGTTTCTAAAAGCAGCTCAAACTTAATTTTCTCTTTCGTCATATTTACTCGTATACATACTCGTCGTCCGGTCGGCGGGTTTGAACTTCGACAACTCATCCGTCCACGCGTCCAACAGGTCCTGGGAAGTTTGCCTCAGACTCTGCTCAGCCTCTTCCGCACGATCTCCACTCTTCAGTCGCTCCAGTTGCTTCCTGAGGCGAACAAAGACGATTTTTCATAGTTCACATTTCGATGTAAGACTTACAAATCTGCTTCGTGTTTGATCTCGAAACTCGACTTGAGACTTCTCTCGAACTCCACCTGTTCCTGCATTTCTTTGAATTCAGCTTCTAATTCGTTCAGGGCGGGAGTTATCACCGGTTTCCTCTCCAAGTAAACCGCAGCGAGGAGGTCCCATTTCTTCTTGACAGGGGTATTGTTGACGAAACGCACTGAAACGGGAGGGCTAAAGGTAAAATCAATAGTCACAACGGAGCGGCTTTCGGAGTACCTTTGCCGATGTTGGTGGAGGTTTTGACTAGAGACCGCGATTTTAAAAACATCTTAGTAAATTTAAGGTTATGAATGGGGTATCAAGGAGCTTTAAAGTTGGTGTTCCGTCAATGTCGATAGTTCCAAGTGTTGCTGTTTCTAACCTTAAAAAGGATCTGTTTAACGTTTACTAGCGAATACGAATTAATCATTGTAGAACGTTATCGTGTAGTGGGTAGTCTGTGGAATTAATATTTTCTAATGGACAGCAGAAGGCATGGCAGGAAACGCAGCTCAAGATCGTCTTCCCCCGGTCGTCACAAAAGACCCAGACAGCGGTCCCTGACAGACTTCAAATACGAACTCAAAAGTTTCTTGGAGTCCCAAGCGAGCATCGAAGACCCCGAGGATTTCTGGAGGTTCCACCAGAAGTACACTGCGACGCTCTCGACTAGACGGAGCGACTTCGATAGGGGAAAGCTGTTGAATTTGGAGTTCATGAGCAGGCACTCGCACCTCTATGATAAGTTGCCAGTGCTCGATCGACATGGCGAGAGATTCGAGCTGAGCAGAGAGAAGTTCGAGGAGTTGCTGACCGCAGTGAAGGTGTATCAAGATTTTCAACAGAAGACGAGCTTTGCGAAACTACGGAAGCTCAAGGTGTCCCAGGACGAGTTGCCAATAGCCAGACACAAGGAGGAGATTGTGCAGAAGCTGCAGGACAGCCGGGTTATGTTAATCGCAGGTATATTTAATATTTTACATATGTAAATAATTGAAAGCCTGAGAAATATGCACTTTACATAATACATTTGAAATTGTTTCTAGGCGACACAGGTTGCGGTAAATCAACCCAAGTACCTCAGTATATATTAGAGGCAGGTTACAATAAGATAGTATGCACACAGCCGAGGAGGATTGCTTGTGTAAGCCTCGCAAAGAGGGTAGCAATGGAAACGCTTACGAATTATAAGAACACGGTCGGTTATCAGATACGGTTTGAGAAATCTAAGAGGAGCGACACCAAGATCATATTCATGACAGAGGGTCTGCTGTTGAGACAAGCATCGGAGGTGGAAACGATGAGCTCCTACGACGTCGTTATCCTAGATGAAGTGCATGAACGCCACTTGTATGGAGACTTTTTAACCGGTAAGACCAATATTTAAATGGGCTCAAATGTGGCCTTGCCCATTAATCTTTTATTAAAATGAAATAATGTATTTTCACTATATTTTAGGTGTGATGAAATGCCTGTTACACAAGCGCAAAGACTTCAAACTCATCCTCATGTCGGCCACGATCAACATCAAGCTGTTCGCGGATTACTTCCAGCAAGAGAAAATCGAAGTGATCCAAGTGCCCGGCCGTTTGTATCCTATAGAAATCCAATACCATCCCATTGTGAAGGATCCATACGAGAGGAGACGCGATAGGTTCGATTGTACGCCGTACCTTCGAATATTACAGATGATAGACGAAAAATACCCATCTAACCAAAAAGGCGATATGTTGATTTTCTTAAATGGGTTCTCGGAGATCTCCACGCTTGCCGATGCGGTCATAGAGTACAGCCAGGCTAAGAAGAATTGGATTGTTTTGCCGTTGCATAGTTCACTCTCTTTGGAGGAACAGGATAAGGTAATGTTTATGTTGCATTGTCAATTGTTTGATAAGGGAATAAATAAATTGTAGTTACTGTAGTCTTAACTACTTTTAACTTTGTAGGTGTTTGATTATCCTCCAGATGGCGTGAGGAAGTGCATTATTTCTACCAACATAGCTGAAACGTCTGTTACCATTGATGGAATAAGGTTCGTCATAGACTCTGGGAAAGTCAACCGTATGACCTTCCAAACGAGCGTGGGCGTAAATAAGCTGAGCGAGTGCAACATATCCCAGGACAGCGCCAAGCAGCGAGCTGGTAAGAAATCACCCATTAATATTAAGGCTCATTTATTATAAACCGTTTTGCATTAATCATTCTCATTTCTCTTTAAAGGTAGAGCAGGGCGCACGGGTCCGGGCACCTGCTTCCGGATGTACTCCGAGGAGGACTTCCAGAACTTTGATCCGTTCACCCCAGCAGAGATTCACTTGGTCCCCTTGGACTCGCTGCTGCTCCACATGGTAACGTTGGGGCTGAGGGATGTATCAAACTTTCCGTTCCTGGAGAAACCGTCAGCGAAAAGTGTAACCGAGGCCATCGAGAAGTTGAAGTTCATAGGGGCGCTCGAGCTGGGCGAGGAGCAGTTAGTGCTCACTCCGCTAGGGGATGCTCTGAGTCAGCTTCCAGTAGAACTGAGCATAGGTAAATAAATAAGCAATAATAGGCAACTAATAAATACCCTACATGGATAACATAAATTTTGAATGTATAGTTGAATTGTCTTTAACCGATTGCAGGCAAGATGCTGATCCTGTCAACAGTCTTCGGTAACGTGAGCTCCGTCCTGTCACTTTCCTCCTTGCTGAGCGTCCAGACCCCGTTGACTCAGAATGCCTTCAAGGATCTCGACGCGGAGAACCTCAGGAAACCTCTCGAGTCGAACCATGGCGACCCTTTGACTTTGTTGAATTTCTACAAAGAATGGTTGACCATAAAACAGGCGACTCCAGTGAATCCAAGAGAGAAGATGGAGAGCTCGAGGTCGTGGACAAGGAAGAGATGCCTGGAAGAGCAGAGGTAAGTAGAACTTCCAGGATTCTGGATTCTAGAATCACTATTACGAAGTTAAAAACTAAACTTGAAATTTTTCTTGTGGTTGCGTTCAGGTTCTATGAGGTGACGAAGCTGATAGAGCAGTTCAGGGATATCCTGCACGAGGCGGACATCCTGCCGAAGATCACCGACGAAGGTTTGAGCAGCGGTGAGAGAGCGATCAGGCATGGCGAGCTGAAGCAGCTGAAGTCACTGCATCGGCAGCTGAAAACCGAGAGCAAGTCGAGACGAAAGAAGTACTTGAAGTATGACATGTACAATGTTGAGGACGGCAAAGAGGAGGGTTCCGATATTAGAGACGTGGAGTTCCGGATAGCGAATGATTTTAAAAGGTAGCTATATGTTGCTGTTGAGAGTTAAGAAAATTTCTGATTAATTCTTTATTTATGGAGGAACAAGTAAAGATTTGTAGGTTGGAATTTTGTCTATTTTTTATCAAAGTGCCTATCGATTTAAACGTCTGGTCTGTTGTATGTGCGTAATTCCTTATGATTGTTTCGTTAATTTTTTTTATATAGGATGCAGCAACTTTTGTGTGAAGCCTCTCCGGACAGCCACAAAGACTTGACAATACTGAAACTAATCCTCACCAGTGGATTCTACCCTCAGATTGCCGTTGAGGATGAGTTCAACTCTTCGAAGACGGTATCCGAGAAACTTTACCACACGAAAAATAAGAATTACGTCTTTTTGAAGCAACTGAGTTACTTCGCATCCAACCCTGAAGTTCTGGAGTTGCATAACGATGATATCGAAGTCCCTCCGCCGGGTAAGTCAAGTATACGAATTGAGTCAACTTCGACTTCAATTTATATCCATTTCGGATAGTCTGTTTTTCATTTGGGGAGCACACCTTTGGTCTAACCCCAAAAACCTTTGGCTCGCTAAATTTGATCAACATTATGATTTTGATCCGCTCAGTCGATCACTAAAGTGTATTATTTTTTCACGAGGTTATTTCAGCAAACGACCGATCAGTAAGAAGCATCAGATCCTGGTCTATCAATCGATATTAGAGACCAAAAAGGTGTTCCTGGTGAACACGATGAGGATGCCTGCGCTCCAGACTTTGATGTTGTTCGGTAGGAAGATAAACACCAACGCTACGCTTACGAAGTTCGTATTCGACGACTTTCTACTCATCGACGCACCGTACTTCGGACAAGGTAAGTGCGTACGCAGGCAGAACTTATTTAATTCGATGATAAGGACCGAGTGGATATTATAACCGAAGCAACCATACATTTTTCTCGCGTCTTCTAGGTAAAACTTTGCTTCTGAGAGCAATTTCACTACGTAGAAAATGGAAAACCAAACTCGAATCAAAGCTGAAAGACCCTGCATCTCACTCGAAGATCGACAAAGAGGAGACACACTACTTCATGGAAGATCTGGTAAATTTCATGAGCACCGAAGTCAGCTACAACGTCAAACGTTTACTCCCCGCCGACCTCAAAGAGATATACCTTCACAACTCTGGTTACATCGACGAGATCGACAAGACCGCGAACCCGTTTGACGAGAACTACGTCATCGGAGCGAACCGAGAGTTCGGTGGTATTAACGTCACCGAGAACGTGATTTACAACTGTCTGTTGCAAGAGCAGTGGGCATGCGACGTAGAGGAGGAAATCTACAACACACCGTTCGTGTGTAAGTTTTGTAAGGAGGAACAGTTAGGGTGTTCGGTCTACACGATCATGCAACACGAAGCGTCTTGCCGTAGCAAAGTTAAGAAGGAGAAGACCGTCAGTAATACACAGGAAACGGTCGTAAAGCCGAACTCTAAGTTGTTTCACTGTAACGTGTGCGGTAAAGATTTGCGTTTGACGCCCATCGATATTTTAAGGCACAAAAAGTCCTGTGAATGAAATTGAATGTGTAATTTACAATGAGGTTAATTAAAATTGATTAGGTAACGAGTACAAATTGTGATTAACTTGTTCTAATGTAAGCGTTTCAAGTCATTTGTCACATACGCCATTAGAATAGTTTTTAAGGAACTAATGATTCATTTTTTCTGGGACACCCTGTACTAGACATCTGCCCTCTACTACAATTAATCAATTTACTCGACTTCAAGTACGCCTTTAAGTGACTCGTTAATTAATTCATCACAATGCGTTCATCGAATCGTTTAATAGTTTGTGAATGCAATTTGTGCAGTGTGGAAACGTCCCAGGATTATCCTAAAGCAATTTTCTTTATTTCGATTAGTTAATTTCACTGAGGGTTTAATGGTACTGTAAGCCGTTCGAACTGTTACATTTTTAGATTAAGATCTCTTAGTTTAAGACAGATAGTATATTCAATATGATTAAATACTGGATCGATCCGATCATAAGCTAAAACGACTTTAGCGAGTGTCCATGAAAAAACCATTTTAAAAATTCCAAAAGGCGAATAATAATTCCATTCCAATGCGTTTGGACGTTTGTTGGATATTTCTCATCATCACCTACACGTGCAATACAGACGAAGTCGCTGTTCAAGATGGGTACTACTTGGACTCTCTCCATGAGATCGCACCTAGTGGAAGGTAAATCAGATGTTCACTCTAATTTTTTAAGTACGAGCCATCTAATTTTAGGTCCGAGACGACATTGACTTGCCCATCGAACAACGTCATATCGACGAAGTACAAATGCAATGTAGGCGGTGATTGGGTGGACTGCACACGCAGGCATTGCTGCAAAGATTATGTATTCGTCGCTGGCAGGTAACGAGATTGTACGAAGCTTAACCTAGCCTTAAATTTTTTCTGGAAACCTACTAGAACAGTAGGAAGTATGAATAGTTTAGAAACCAAACCTCGAAACTGTTCTTAGTACATTGGGAAGTTAAGACTATGTTAATCCAATTCCAGATGTGTCCATAAAGACGAAGATCCCTGCGAGATGAACCTGTGCGAACAAGTCTGCACGGTATACATGCAACGGATCATATGCAGCTGCCACGATGGTTACAAGTTCAGTGCCGAGAATCAAAGAAAGGGAATCAAACCTGTATGCGTAGGTAAGTCTGCTGTAGTCGAGCAGAATTCAGAACGCCGTTGGAAACGAACTCCGCCTCGTTTCAGACGTCGACGAGTGCCTGGATCAGAACGGGGACTGCGAACACGTGTGCGTCAACTCCATCGGCAGCTACGGTTGCTCCTGCAATCCCGGCTTCCGCCTGCGGACGGACAACAGGACCTGCGAGCCCACAACCGAAACCACCGACGACGAGGGCCAGCCCGCCTACGTGGACCGTTGCTACGCGAACTGCGAAAGCCTAGTCAGGCTGAACGAGAAGCTCAAGTCGCTCCAGGAAAAGGTAAGACGACATCGAGCTTCTGAGCAAACTTCTAATCGGGAATTTTGTTTTCAGGTCTCAGCTTTGAGCACTGCGGTGAGACTGTCGAGCTTCGCCTCCGGGCCCCCCGGCCCGGCGGGACCGCCTGGGGCACCAGGAGCGCCCGGACCTCGAGGCTTCCCGGGTAGGAAAAGTTTTTCTACATTGAATCGTTGCACTCGTACATTCCAAACGAAGATTTTCTTTCTGTGGGAACCTTGATTGTAAATGCTTGTACTTTTCCTAGGACCGGACATCGTGACGACTGGAACGAACCTGGACTACACGTACTCTATGCTGGATGCCTTCGTGCCATTGGCCGGGCAGGAGGAGACCCAATGCCGGTGCAAGAGGGGACCACAAGTCAGTTTCTTTCAGTTGAATTATTTATTCCTAATAAAACAAGAACCCCATCTGTTTTACTGTACTCTTTTTGTTATTCAGGGGGAGATAGGCGCTCGGGGTCCTGAGGGACCCAAAGGGGAACGAGGGGACACCGGACCGAGGGGCCCGAAGGGCGACAGGGGATCCCTCGATATTTTCCTGCTATTATTAGCTGACGTCAGGCACGACGTCATTCAGTTACAGCAGAAGGTTTACCCGAAAGGGGAAAAGTGAGTACCGTACGATTCCACCTTGTAATATGTAACCAGTTTTCCTTCCAGTCCCCCAAAATTTGACTTCGAGTCCGCCCTGAAGCAGATCCACTGGAAGCAAAAGAACAAACTCCTCAAGAGGAAGAAATTGCTCGAAGCGTTCTCCGGGAACGTGGCGACTGTCCAATTCGACGCGCCTAAAACGTCGACAGTGACTACCGATACCATCGTCGGTGACCCGGACCAGGTCGAGGAATTCAGAGACGCCGAGTATACGATTATAAGACAGGAAGACGAGGCGAAACATCTCGAAGTAGAGGATCCGCAGGATATCGACTATGGAGAGTTCTCCGGTGGTATGAGTGATGAAGACTATTTATGAAGCTGTGTTAATGTAACTTTGAGAATAAAAGTTTGTACTTTGTCCATAATGATAACTACATTTAGTGACAAGATCCGTTCAAGGAAGTTTGTGTCCTTCTGGTGCTCTACTACGTCCCACATTTCTTTAACCAAGTTATCATGTACATCCTTACCAAATGTTCAAACGAGTTGCTGTTTGCGGATTTTTCTAATTTTACCTTCTTTCACTAGTGGCATTAAAAAAATTATAGGATAATTTTCCACTCTTAGAACCTCTATCGCCTGGACTAACATGCATACGTCGCACTAACACATATAAACAAACGGCTGAGTCGCTGATAACCTTTCCCCTCAGAGCAAAACTTGCATTTACATTACGAATCGTGTAAAATGAGCACTTTCATGGTAAGAAAAATCGACTTGTCAAACTGACACATACTAACTATAAAATTTCCAGTTGTTGCTGGCATTGCTCTCATCCGGATGCGTCGTCGGAGGAGAACCGACGATGGAGCTGAATAACAAATGCTCCTACTTGGCTGGCAAGAGGATATTAAACTGCGCCGGTCTGGACGGTCTCAATGGAAACCTCGCAGACTTCATCACCGAGACTACTCAGATGATACTACTGAGAGAAGTAAAAAACGCCACCCTACATCCAAACCTGCACTCCAACGGTAACTTCGGGAAGATCACAACATTCGAACTGTTGAACAGTGGGACAGTCCGGGTGAGCCCCGGGACGTTTATCGGTTTGAAGAACGTTCGGCACTTGAAGTTCAACAAGAACGACTGGAACGAAATCGACGATAACACTTTCGTAGGTTTGCAAAGCCTGGAAGTGCTGGACCTGGATGATAATCGAATCGAACGCATCAACACCTACTCCTTCAATCATCTGAACAAGCTGAAAGACCTGATTTTATCACAGAACAGACTCCACAGGATCCCGTCGTCTGTGTTTCAAGCGTTGAACAGGCTGGAGACGCTTTACCTAAACAGCAATAATATCGAGACCATCGAAAGGGACGCGTTGGTCGGCCTGGATCGACTCGATATGATGTTTCTAACTGGCAACTCCCTCAAGACCATCGAAGCGGACGAATTCAGTAAAATTAAAAACGCGCAACACTTACATTTGGATTTTAACTCCATCGAGAGTATCGTGGGTAGCTTTAACTTGCCGAAACTGAAGTTTCTGCAGTTGAACAAGAACGAACTGGACGGCTTAGACGAGGGGGTATTTTCTAATTGCACCGAGTTGACCTCGATAGACTTATCGAGGAACAACCTGACAAACCTGAATGAAAAGCCGTTCTTACCGTTGAAGAAATTGGAACTGTTAAATTTACACAACAGTATGGTAGATATTAACAAGTTCCAGAACTTGAAGAAAACTGTACACATCGTATATTAGAGCGAATTAAACGAACGGTTGTACTTGTACTTTTACACAATTTATTTCCTCTTCTCGTCTCACTCTCGAATAAATCTAATAACGTTGATAAAGCAATGATATAAAAGTTAAAACTTCACAATATAATTTACGATTAGGAAAATATCTCGCGCGCCCGACAAAAAGTGACCGACCAATCACACAACAACGACGACGACTTGATCGGGTTACAGCACAATGTAGTCCTTGAGCTGCGACAGCGTGTCGCCATCGACGCAGCGCAACAGCTGCTCGTACTGCTCCAAGCCCAGTTGGTACTTCAGCTCCGACATCTGAAAACATTCGTCATTCATGCAATTCGTTGAAGAGCTCAGTGTACAGCATACGATGACTATAATGTACCAGTTTGTTTTCATTGTGCTAGAAACCACGAGGACGATATAGAACGTAGTATAAACATAATAACTGAATTATTACTGCTGATTATTGGTGAATTAAGAAATAAATAAAAAACGTCAGAAGAATTACTGAAAGAAGGGATTACAACATGGACGACAGTATGGAAGCAACTGATGTACAAAAAGAAACAAGTAAGAAGCCGGAAGGTAAAAGAGAGAAGAGTTTCTTCATCGTCTCATAATACTTTTCTGATCAAATATCTTACTTGCGACTGAAGATAATCTTTTAGTACGACAATGTGCACTGGATCGGAGAGTATGAGCTCCTTCTTCCTCTGATCGTGGCAGGTCTTGTAGTAGACGTCGCCGTCCTCGTCAAATTCGCTGGGGCTCTGCCCCCTGCTTAGGACGAGCGAATCCATCATCGAACCGTCGTCCTCCAGCTTGGTTATGTCGTTCAACGACTCCAGGATGTTGAGCATGATCGGCCCGAACCGTTGCAGAATCGTCGCGTTCCTCGTTGTGAGGAGATTCGTCAGAGCGAGACCTGGAGTTAAACCCATCGATAGGTATTAAAATCAAAAGTAATTTCGATACAATGGAATATTTTGCCGAACTATTAGAACATAGAACTGGTGTAATCGCTCTTGATACTGTTAAATAAAATAATGAATCGGTAATGGAAGTTCACGGGCAGCAGAACCTCACTTTTTTCAAACAATTTTAAAATTTGACTAAACGGAACTTCTTGAAGTTAACAATCACAATGTGGCTCAGCTGTGCCTCCAAAATTAACTTCTGTAGGTCAATAGACACAATTATTTTTGTTTACCCAATAGTTTCCTATGATCCAGCTGCGAGACATTCCTCATCTTCTCCAACCATACGTCCATCACCCTTGCCAGCACAGCTTGATCACTCTTGTCGTGGTTCTCGGCGAGCTTCATCACAACCCTTGTGAAGGCGTCGTGGGACACTAGGATCACCCTCGACATCGTGCACAGGTACATCGTCATCAACATGGGGTAGTGGTCCCCGTGGTAAATCTCCCTGAAGAACAATCACATACTTAATACAAACGCTACGTTGTAATAATTTTTCATAAATTGATTTAACTACTTAAATCAATCTATGTCTTACTCAAATATCCTCGGGAGTATCGGCGCGATACACTCGATGCCCAACATCGGAGCGGAGGGCCAAGCCCTCGTAAACAATTCTATCAGTCTCATTAACATCACGATACCATCGTTCTTGAGGTCTCCCATCAGACTGCACAAGACGTGTACCACCTGCGCCCCCTGGGAGTTCATCACCAGAGGAGGCGCCAGCAGGAGGTGCGCCTGACATATGCATAGGCAAACGCGGAGCGTCTCCGTCGAATAATCTAAAACGAGATGGAAAACATCTGGTAACATAACCGAACCCCCATCAAGGCACATACCTAACAATGTGGGCATGTTATTGAACAACTGCATCAATTCGTCGGTCATGCTATCTGAGTACTCTAGTATTGTCAGCCATAGATCTAGAGAGTCCTCCAGTAAGTACACGATAGCGCTCTGGTTTGTATCGGTGCCAAGCTTGATGATCGGTAACAGGAAGGGGTTGAGCTCGGGTTTGACGCCGCCGAGCGTTTTGACCAGTTGTACCAGGGTTGAGACGATCGCGCACCTCAGCATGTTGTGCTCCTCAGACTCCTGCCAGAGGTGCGGCAGGTACTGGACCAATGACTCAGAGTGCGGCTGGATAGTGTTGCCCATCCTTTCCAGAAGGAGCGTCATCACATTCAACACTTGCATCTAAAAGGGACAGATATCCCACACTTATCAACTGATTAAAAGGCTATGTTCCTTACCTTGGTTTCGCATTCTGTCGCTTCTTTCAACAGGCTGAACAACAGATTAAAGGCCGTAAACATGTAACCCTTGAACTGGTCGCAATCGAACTCGAAGTCATCAATGGCGTACCTCAGAGTATTGGCTGCTGTGAGCCTGACGGCCATGTCCTCGTCTGGCCCGAGCAGACTGTTGATACACTCATACAGCGTCGGTCTCAGCTCACTCGAGAGTTTTATACCGGTCCAACGGCCGATCAGTGCCATCACCCTCCGCCTGATCACCCTGTAGTTGTTGTGCTTGATCTTCAGTTCCTGGAGGAGTGTGTTAGAGAACCACCGATCGAAATCCACCTAAAAACAGGCATTAGTTATTCAGTTTGAGCACTCACATATTTGAATGTTTCCATTATAGCCTCATGTGAACTCTGCAAATACATAAATATATTTATTTCGTGCCTGGCATTTACCTCGTCATATAGATCGAAGGCGCACAAACCGACGGCGTTATACACAGCGTCTTTCTTCAATATGGCCGGCATGTCGTCAGGAGAGACAAGGACATTCGTCTCGGCAACCAGCTCCAGTATAACTGGGATCAGGTACTCCTGGCACTCATAGAATATTGTCACGAATACTGCATCGATGCTCGGCTGAAAAAGGGAAACATTTTCAACTGTTCTGATCAGAAATTGTGTATATCTAATCGATGGAGGATTATGAAAATCGTATTATCAGCAATACCCTCTCCCCACTGAATTTCATAGTCAGTTCAGCTACAATTCCGACAGCAATCTATAGTATGGATATATACATTTAGGTTGTATCGGATTCCGTTGGTTGATTGAGGTTGTTATTTTCCCTTTTCTTTTACTTATTACTACTTATTCTACTCACCCTTAAGCTATATTTCCAACTGTCTCCGCTCTCGTCGTTGCAAAACGCCTCTGGATCGGCGTCCCACATCTCCAGTTCATCTTTTGTTAGGATAAAGTAATGCCCGACTAATTTCCTACAAATATCCGATACGGTCTCCTGCTGGAAGAACGTCTGTTTTATCTGGTGCGCCCTCAGCGTCTCAGGCGGCTTTGTCAGTTCCGGTATTTTGGCGGCTTTGTACTCGACGCATATCAGGATGTTCTTGATGAGATTGAGGCATTGAATGAGGAACCGCTCGAAGAGGAAAGTAGTACCTTCGTCGGTGAAGAGGAAATGTGTAGTGAACTCCAAGGTGGGTTGGATGAATTCGATGAAGGAGAACGGGTGAATTTCTAACAGCGAAAGCAGTACCTTCGTCATGTGTATTATGAATTTTTCACATATCTCCAATACGTAGATGCCTTTTCCTTTTAGCTGTTTACCTAAAACAAAACACTAGCATTACTAGGGGTTAAAGTGAATGAACTTATTGTCACAAACTATAACAGCACCGTGCTAGCAGTTATAGCCATTTGGTATGGGTGACATACCGTGATAGCTCAAATGATGGTGGAAATACTAAAATGGAAATCGAAGACAATCTAACATACTGCCAATATAAAGAAAAAATGTATATGTAGGAGCCAACATTCCCAGAGTTAACAATCAAAAACTCAGGAACAAGTAACAAAGCAGTTGCATACATCTACTGCATAATATGTGGCCCCTTATTAAAATACTGTCACCCAATATACTTTACAGCATTAAGCTGTATTGCTCCAGATGGCAAACACCATTTTCTGACAAATTATAAGATATTAGCTTTAATATAAATAATACGAGGCTAATCGTCTTCTTACTTACGGCATTGGAGTACCGTCCTCATCTTTTCGAACAATATATTCAAAAAATTCATGCAATTTGGGTTCTCGTGGGGTTTGTAGAACCCAAAGACGGACAGCTTGCGCAGTATCCTCAGCGTCAACAAGGCTTTCTCAAGATTCGCCGTGATTGCCTCCGGACTCGCATCCTGGACAATGTCGTTGATGAAGGCGGTCGTGTAGACGTTCCATAGGTTCAACACAAACCCATATATATTCATCGTGAACTCATGGAACAGCTTTCGATCACCTGAAACAATCGAATAAAGTGTTTTAAAAATCTTCTATTCCAGATGATGCACTTTACCTGCAAGCCTTTTGGAAGAGATTGCCTTTATCACGTGGTGCAGCGTCAGCAGGGACCTATGTTGGATTAGATTATCACTGCTCTCGACTGCCTGCAGGAGAGTCGGGAACAGTTCTGGCCACTCCCTTGGGCAGTCGATGCGGGCAATCTTAGACACTATGACAGCCCTCTGAACTGCTATCTGGTTTACCGGCTCATCGAACTGGCATATGAGCCTGCTCCGGATGCCATACTTCTCCTCCTCTGCTATCATACTATAACAGATAGGATGAGAGGTAGCTGTTATTAAAAATTACCTCAAAGGCCCTTCATACAAATGTAATAACAATCTCTTACTTAGCAGCGTTTTTCCTCCAATATTTATCGATGCCATTCTTCATGTATAGCACGGCTATCCACCGGACGTTCACATCTAGCGAGTGATCCGATATGACGTTCTGAAACCGTGTCATTCTTGTAAAACTTTAGACGAGAGGGTACCTCCAGTTCGACTTACGAAGAGTACAGTGTAGAACCCCGGTTGGACCTCCCACTGCCGCAGCTGCTCCTCGGCTGGTTTCAGGACTGCCTGGTCCTGGCTCGACGCCCTGTGTAGGACCTCGAGCACCATCGAGTAGATCGCTGCCATGTCGTCGGGCGGCCCCCCTATTCCCACACGACGTTCGAAACTGACAACGTGACCGATCGGGTATCGACGCGAGAAAAGTGAGGTTAACTTATCATGATCACTGTTAATACTTTTTTGATTACGAGATTTTGGTTACTTTTACTGAGGGTGAGAGACCTAGAGGTGCCAGTACCCGTTCTTGATCAAACATCAACAATGACCGTCTTCAACATCAAAGTAAACAAGGCTAATTTTGCACCTTGGAACTTGTAAGATGGTAACTTTACTAACTTTTGACATTTTCACGGTTCCTTAGCAACGAGTGTGTTCGGTTCGCTCCGTTTATCCTAAATGTGTTTACCAATGAGAGCGGTTTGCTTTTTTTTCTTTAATACCAGAATTAAATCTCAAAAACTTGTAGCGCAACGATTGCGATAAGGCTTGTGTCTTCCGCAAAATTAGTCTTTCCTGTGGTATAGTCATGATCCATTGATAAGCATGGGCGGCGCAAAGAAGCGATTTCGCAACAAGATTAAATAACACATTGAGACTTCGGCGTCTCATTAACTGCACAGATTAGTAAGTTAAGTAACGCACACACGTCCTCTAGAATAGAAAAAATATTTTTATTGTTAACAATAAGGCATTAAAAAACATTTATTACTTATTACTAATTAATTAAACGTATTATTAAAACTTGAAGATGTTGCCAACACATTTCGACAGTCCTTAATTCATTGTATTATCCATATTCGCCTCTAGGAGACAAAATGTTAAAGTGAATGAAGTGCCTCAGCTTAAACAAAGGATGTACAAGAGGCGTAACATCTTCACGTTTAAATATATATTGCAAATGGTAACGATAACTTTCTGGAGCACCACTTAGAGAGACCACATTGCATGAAACAAACCTTAAAATTAAGAAAATATAAAAAG
The DNA here is from genome assembly GCA_963576515.1 of Cryptocephalus primarius. Taxonomy (NCBI): domain Eukaryota; kingdom Metazoa; phylum Arthropoda; class Insecta; order Coleoptera; family Chrysomelidae; genus Cryptocephalus; species Cryptocephalus primarius. The sequence goes on along the minus strand of OY754949.1, from coordinate 492,304 downwards.
GACGTAAAACTTAATACAACACGAATATAAAAAGTATATGGGACGATGTGATGTGCACCGTTTTCCACATTCAGAACACACTCAGATGTGAGAATAATCTTCCAAGAGCGACTCGCCGTAATGCACGACTATGTAATCGTGATAATACATCATAATGCACAACGGTTGTCCGATTATAATCGAAGCCCAGAATATCAAATTGCCGAAACGTGGACCGTAGTGCCTCTCGACGAACTTGGAGATGTGCGATAAAGGGATCTGACCCATCATGCCCATAAAAGCCCATATCTTGTACGTCTTGAGGGGGACGCTCACCTGAAATAAAACATCAATGGCTTAAGTCATAGTATAAGTAAAAGGAAGTTTTTATGAAGCAAAAGTTCATACCATATACTCGTGGAAAAAGGCGCTTATGAAGAACACCGCGATGCTTCCCTGCGTCTTACTATACCCCATCTCGATCATAGGAAAATAAAGGTGCCTCAGGGCCCACCTGTGGACTGGCAGATTCCAGTTCCTCCAGAACGAATCAATGTTATTTGCATTCCACCAATCATTGTAGAAACTTCTGTCTGCGAAGTGCATCACCTCCCCCAGCAGGTTCAGCCACGAGTGGAACACTATATAGAACATCGTCAGCCACGCCAGATGGTTTGGTATCTTAAAATACGACTCGACGGTATGGACCAGATGGATAAACTATCGAGTGGTTCTCACCGCTAGCTTCAGCAATCTCTCCAAGCTCTTGGTGTAGTCCATATTGCTGAACGGTATGAGGGAGTTCTTCACCGACGGTATCATCCACTGCTGGATGACGCTGAGGACAATCTGGACTCCTATGAGCACCTCGAATATCCTCTTGATGAGGAAACGCTTGCGGATCCTCGTCGTCTTAGGGAAATTCAATTCGTAGCACAAAGTTGGCGCGAAGAGGAAATAGTACAAGTCCTTCAAGTTTAAGTTATCCGGATACTGTGTTAGGTTTGTCTTGGGATCGTCCGGGAGGTCATCCTCATTACTTGGACCATCTGGAGGAAAAGATATCAGATCAGCCAGTAATCATGACTTACATGAAAAATAAATTCACTCTTACTCGACGGTAGATTGCTGTATGAGAGCGACTGTCGTCGCATGCTACCCTTGCACTGTTGTCTGGCTAACCTGCACCACATGTTCACCTGAACGTATGACCATAACTTAAGAAATAATATGCTGTATAACATAGTCACAGTGGAAGCACCGACTGAAACAAAGAAACGTTGATTATAAAAGTACTGAAAGTAATTAAAATGTCGACCTAAGCTAAATCCATCTTTGATGTGGATGATCACCATCGGCAGTAGTATTATCACTAGCAGGTTAATTAGGTGGATGAATAGGCCTGGTCTGGATGGGATTATTTCCTGAATAAACAGTGATAAGTAACAGTTGAGGCGTTAAGGTCACAATAGCATACCACAGATAGGCCTTTCTCGGTGAGGAGGCACAGCACGACTGGCACAACAGAATCTATGGGAACAAATTAAATTTGGTCCAAAATCTGTTATATTTTTCTAACATTCAATATTAATCGTTATTAGACCCTTCCCTCAGGTTTAATTGTAACTCACACAAGATGAGGACCAGCGATGGGTGCTCCGATCCGCTCTCATCCTGGCCGGTTAGGATCCGGAACCACTGCACGGGATCGATTCTTATACCATACCTGGAAAGAATTTCTCATTTAGCACAGCGAGTGATAAGGATACACGTCCGCATACTTGATGAAGTTTTCCAGTAACAGTCTAATGCCGCCGATAGAGAGAAGCAAGAACGCCCAGTTCACGAAACCGGTGAAGTTGTCGAAGCCAGAGTTCCAGGAGAACAGTGAGTCTCTCGGTTTGTGACATCTGAATAAGACAGCATTTTATGTGTATTAATAAAATGTGCTTGAAGCAAAATTATTTCGACAGCACAAGATAGCTTAGGTAATGAACACACTAGTGTTATACTCTTAAGCAGTCTTACACATTTATTGCATTAAATATAATTTTCCATTTATGATTTTGGTAGGCTAAAACTCCTTTTTTTTTAGCACTTACGGCTTGTCCGGCTGCCCTTTCCTCGCCTTCTGCGCCTCGGCCTGAATCTCCTCGGCCCTGGTGACGCTCCGGGCTCTCTTACGAACACCCTCGTGCTCAGTCATCTCCTCTAGAAAAATTAGACTGACTCAAACGCGAATCATCACACATGTACCTCCCGTAAGTCCGACTTTTAACCTTTGCTACTCTTTTTATCTATCTCTTATCAGCTTTTTCTGTCTGACCGGTTTACAAATATATTTCTCTCCTTCGTTTTTAGGTCGAGATGCGCTTATCTTAACGGTCGTATCATGATTCGTTCAGTTAGGCTAATATCCGTTAATAATGGAATTAATTAATGAATTGAATGCAATAGATTAAGTCGGCCTACCTAACCTAAAACGTTTGAATGCCATCATCTAATGGTAGGCTTGCCGTTCTGAGTATTGTTGGTTGCCTATAATATAGAAATACAGATCATAGCGAGCGTTGTTGGTTGCTTGCAATTAAATGAACGTAAATATTAATAAGTGTAAATTTGTTGAATACATGTAGACATAAATACATATTTTGATAATTACAGTAATTTACGCGACAACATTTATATCACATACTCAGTTGCGGTGTATGATCTGGTGTAAACAATAGCAACCGTAGACAGATTTCTGACTGTTGGTCGTCATCAGCACGGTGCAGCCTGTTCGGAAGGGTTTGGAACAAGCTAAGGTGAAGCATACAACAAAGGCTATGGTATGGTAACATCATACGTTATTATATACAATACTGGAAGTATATGAATACATACATTATCATTAATATCATATTATCCTTCTGATACTGGCAACAATTTACTCTCGCTCTCCGAGGACCCCATCCTCTTTCCCCTCGCGACTACCACGCCCAGAACGTATCCGATTAAAGTCCCCATCACGAACGAAGCGAGCACCAGGAGGACGGTCAGGTCCGTGGACGACAATCCGAGCGCTTGGATCGTCCTCCAGGTGTCGCAGCCGTCGACGACGAACACCTTTTCGACGCTCGGATCTTCCTTGACGAGCGAAAAAGGTCTCTCGTCCAACGCTTCCATCGCGTTCCCCTTGCCGCAATCGGCCGGCCTGAGGAGCCCCCCGGGGAAGATGTCGAGGTACTGCGAGTCTTCGGTAAGGCACTGGTAGGGCTCCGATTCGTCGATGAAGCTCCTCTCGGACAGGTACCTGATCGGTGTACGTTATAGTCAGGGAGAGAGCAATGTTAATTTTGGGATTGTCTATTAAACGACGACATAAAGTTGGCGGGGACAAATGATTAAGACAGGGCTGGGAGAAGACCTTTGGAAGGATCGAGATTAGCGACGATTTGGTATTGGAGCGCGTAGAATGTTGTGAATCTATGATTACACACACTGTTACATTACCTGAATAGCCCGTAGGTCTCGCAGCCGCAGCTCCACACGTTGTACCCGAGGCGTACGAAGAACGTGCCGTCGGATATGTGCCCGAACGCCGCCGGGTTAATCGTCTTTATGTTGTTCTGCTGGAGCAGCAGCACCTTGAGGTTCGGCAGGTCGACGAGGGCGTCCTGCGGGACGTTCGTTACCTTGGAGTTCGCGACGGCGAGGACCTCGAGGCTCGCCGACTTGAGCCTCGGCAGGTCGCTGGAGAAGTAATTGCCCGACACGTCGAGCAGGATCACGTCCTCGAGGTCCTCGATCAGCCCCGTCGGCACGGAGTTGAGCAGGTTGTCGGCCAGGTAGAGCTCCTGGAGGTTCACGAGCTCGTCGAAGGCGTCGCCCTCGATGTCTAGGATCTCGGAGTTGTTGAGGTAGACCTCGCGGACCGCGTAGCTGTGGTCGAAGGTGAAGTCGTCGTTTTCGACGATGCTCAGCCTGTTGCCGGACAGGTCGACGATCGCCGGGAGGACCGAGAGGCTCTCGAAGCTCGGGACGCTCTCGAGGCCCCTGGAGACGCACGAGACGGAGAGCTCCTCACACGTGCAGCTCGACGGGCACCCGGAATCCGCCAGGGCGAACAGCACGGGAAGGAGGAGCGCCACGGACGGGCGAGGGTTCATCTCGGGGGCCTGCGAAGGCGTTACGATGAGTTACGGGGGTGTCGGATTGGAGACGAAAGGGTAAAAAGTTAAAGTCTCATTCACGGAAGCAGTAGCGCTGTTGTATAGTAAAAAGCTACCTCTGTGACTTCTAACACATGCTTCGTACACATAACTCATTAGGTGTCCCGTTTAGACCGTCCAGGATATTTACCTTTAGTGGTTGTTCCTCCCCAGGAGAAGTGTCTGCGTGTGGGTGTTCATTTGATACGTACAAGACGAACGCGTTTACTCCTTTGCTTTCCTGAACTACTTCCACAGGATCCTTATCGAACGATTATCAATCGTTTACACAACTGATAAGGCGGATGTTATCGATTTGAGTGTCTCATGAGGAAATATTTATTGTGACGAGTACTCCGAGGTTTTTTTTGTTCAAGTGCAGCGGACGCTGTTTACCAATGTTGAGACAGTTTCTCAATATTTTTTGAGATCGAAAGGTGGATACTAAAACCACGCAAACAAGCGAACACCCCCTACTCTACACCTTCGCCAACCAGGTAGTGAGAGGGGGTGGAACGAGAAGGAGAGTATATGTGTACAATATGTGCGTGGTATAGTTTCACTCCACTCATGCGCCGTCGCGAGACACGATTCTTTATTTTTTGTAAATGAATGTGTTGAACTGAGTTACATTTTTTTATAACAAAATGAAATAACGTGCCAAGTGTTTATTGAAAGAGGTGAAACCGACGCAACGTAATAGCGCACATAGACGCTCTGTGTTAACAATAAAAATTGCAAATTGATTCAATCTAAGTCTTTTTGGTATTATTTTTCTAGCGCATATTTTTGAAGCGGACGTGTAATACACCGCCATAATATTTTTTCCATTAATATACAACATGATACACATATCAACAAGGTATCAGATTTCTAATTATCATTACTTTTTAATATACTTATGCGTGGGTGGGTGCTTGTCGCGGCTACACCCACCGCGAATGCGCAATGACGTTCACCTCACTCACTAGCAATACTATAAGAACTAGAGGAATATTTTACCTTTCTTACTTTTGGCTCCCGGGCTACAGGAAAATCAAACGGAGCGCCGCTCTAATAAATTTTTTAAATCGCTGCAAGTGAAATGGAAAGCGTTCTCGCAGTATTTAAATGGTAGTGGAACGGTCTGCTCGCCTCGCTTTCCCTCGCCAGTAGCTGACCCGTCGCGGGAAAATACGCTTCGGACTCGTGTACGTCGCTCCTGGAAAGTTATGGGGTAAAGGGATTAGTCCAGGGGGAAGGACATGGATCGGACCGCCGGTAGGAACGCGTCGGCGTGCTCCTCGCACTACATACCGACGATACAACAGTACTTATCAGGTTGGTTCCCACGCACACATAACCGCAGATAACAAATTTAACGAGCCGTCAAGTGTATGTGTTTCACACACGCGAGGCTAGGCCAGCTAGCTGTAGCTGTAGGCCCTAACTCAAATATTTAAGAATAAGTGTGTTTAAGGAAAAGTCCAGCACCTATACGACTACTTTCTTGTGTTTCCTGGGTTGGAATTGCAATAGAATTGAAGAGTGAATTATTACATATGTGGTTTGTTCCAGAACAATTCCAGAACTTGTCCTAAAACGTTTTTTTTATTGTAAAACTATTTAAACCACTGGCTATATTTCGGCGTTTCATTGGATAGAATCCGAATAGAATACCGTCAATATCGTGAATTACCTACGTATTTCTGTTCCTTCTTCGTCGATTATTATTTACTTATAGTGCGGAATTACAGTGAAAGTTTCTTTGCGTCTATCTTTGCTATTATTCGTTATCTGAAGTAGGTAATGAGCCCGAGGATTTACGTAACCTTAAGAAGTTATTACGCTATATTACATCACTCCTGGTTCATTAGTCGCTCTGCAAAAAACTGCTTTATTATCTTACATGAATTATTTTTATAGCGACCAACATATACGGCATTACGCTGGTATCGGTCGGCACTACAGCCCTAATTTTGGTTTTGGGGATGTTTTTGGACACCCTTCGTTACATAATGTGCAATTCGTCCTCCAGGGTGAAAGCGCATTCCGCTTTCGTCATCGGAGTGTACCCTGTAAGTAATAGAGGAATACTTTTAAGTATGATAAAATGTTGAATAAATAATGATTATTGAATAATGCACTAACTTTACCTACAACAACTCACCTCACTTCTCTTAGAATATAAGTAACTTCATACCAATGTTATCCGATCTGTTAATTAAGAAATGTGTTAACAGGTGGTGTCGCTAGTGACTTACCTAGCGATTCTGGTACCGAGGGCGCATCTCCTCTCTGAGGCGATCACCCAAGGGATGTTCATGGCCGGTATGTACCAATTGTTCTGTTTGTTCATCTCTTACTGCGGGGGCGAGGCAGAGCTGGTGAGGAGGATGAAATCCGCCACACTGGACATGCGAGTCGCCCCTTGCTGCTGTTGGCCCTGCTGCGGTTTCCTACCTTCACACATAGTAGTCAACAAGTAAGCAAAGGGAAGACGAAACGTTTACCGTCTTAAACTGGTGTAATTTCCAGGAAAACCATCGGCGTCCTGCGACTGCTCGTCCTCCAACTGCCGCTCGTCCAAGGCTCCGTCTACCTGATCCTCCTGGTGATGTGGGCCGAGCGAGAGGTGAGCACCAACCGCTTACTCCGCCGTTAATCACTCCCAAACGTTAACTCTTCCAGAGCCTTTACGAGATCAACTACATGTACGTCCAGCCGGTGATCATTTCCTCGATCCTCTTCGGGATATGGTCGATGTCGATGGTGATCAGGGCGTTGCGCACGAGATTGTGCGTCAGCTACCTGCTGATGGGAAAGTTCATGGCGCTGCAGATGGTGTTGGTGTTCGCCAAAGCGCAGGGGGTCGGCACCAGGGCCCTCGTGTACTTCGACGTTATGCCGTGCAGGCCGCCGATAACGCCACAGGTCTACGCAAATTGTAAAGACGTTTTTTCGATCATACAATTTTCTAGACTTACACACCACGTAGTACACACATCGTATGTATGACACACACACAATTTTGGCCACAGTTTCTTTTCCTTGGTAATGTGTTCTACTTAATGCGATTCTGTTCGTAGTGCTGCATAACACCCTGATGCTAGCCGAGATGGTGTTGCTGGGGGCGATAGCTCGACGGCTCTACAAGAAGCCCTTACCACATACTACTGATATCGCTGCGATCAGCACCATAGGAAAGATATTGGCGGGGTCGATGAACAATCAGAACAACAATAACGGTGACGTCACCGACGATAACTCTGAATATGGGATCGATAACAAAGCCGTCGAAATAAATTTGTAAATTAATAGATGTGATTATAATAGAAACCATGTAACAACGGGGGACTCCGGATTTTCCTGGACTATGAATTTTTTCTATGAGTTGAGGTCCGTCAGCTCGCAAATTACAGTTAACAAACAGTATATTTTTGCCATAAGATCATTGCCAATATAAACTTGTAAATGAGTAGACACCATCATAAGAGAAAAATTTATCTAACTTCAGTACCAAATTAACACGCTTAATATTTTTCTCTATAGATTAGTTGATTCTTATCCTACAGTTAAACAATACAAGTTTCGTACAAAAATACAATGACAAGGTTAGATTTAGTAACAAATACTAGTGTAAGGCATCCATAAGTTAAAAAGTCGATGTTTCCGTGTACACAAAAAATTACAATTTGTAGAACATATATTATGTATAAAAATGCAACAACAGTGTTTAAGTGTTAAACTTAATGATCACTATAAGACCCATTGATTGAACAGGATCATTTAAAAAGCATACAGTCCAATCTCAGGCTGGGGAAATGACTGTCGTGGTTTGTTTACTGATGACCCTCTCGCCCTGTGCCAACTGCCCAGCTTTGTAGACTCTATACTTCAGGTAAGCGTCAAACGCATATGCAAATAATGCCATGAAACCAAAGACCTGAAAATAAAATAATCATCACTTATCCTAACTTTCCATTTTCGAACACAGCCCAAACCATAGTAACCATTAAAACATGTCAACCCAATGCAAGATTACTTACTCCTGCGGCGATGTACTCGGAGAATCCCAAATCAATGGCCATCGACGAGGCTATGAGATACATCAACACCCACACAGCGCAGTATATCAGCTCGACAAGAACCCATGGGATCTTGTAGGTCTTCTCGATGATGTGAAACAAATAGAAGACGAGAAGTATGGCTGTGAACCAGAAACCCGTCATCGCGATCCCCTTGAAGAACGAGCCACGAGAGTGGAACTGAGCAACACCACTGCATTCTATGCAAATAAAGCCTATCAGGTTCAATACCTGTAAAAGGATTATTAGGTATAATTTTCAATGGCATGGTGACAAGGGGTTAAACGAAGTGTTCTTACTATTTGGGCAATCTTAAGTATCCCGGGTATGGTCCGGATGTATGAGGAGTCATACCTAATGGACGTCTCGACCGTGGTGCTGCTCGTGTGAACTGTGGTCTTCGTGGTGTGTTGGCCGGGAAAACCCGAATCACCCATCTTAAGAATTGTGTTGGGCTAATTATGAACTCAATAACTGAGCTAATTAACAATATCTAAAAGTGGGCACTTACAGTTTATTTGTGTGGTTGGAAGTACGGTAATATAAGTTTGTTTTAATTGTTTCGGTATAAATAAACAATTTTTTTATTTTTAGAAAGTTCATAACAAATAACAACCCAAATCAAACATTACATCACTCGTATCATACACAGGACATATACCACATATATGTAACAGTACTGTAATTTCCAGGTGACACCAAAATTTGAAAATTCGGCTGTATTTGCATTTAACCGTTATGAAACGGCCTCTGTGGTGTTTTGGAACAAATCTGAAGCCCATATTTATTTTCATTTACATTCTGTGTGAAGCACTGACAGCAACTGACAGTACAGAACAGTATAATGGCGAGTGGCATGCTGTCAGCTATCAACGTCGGTCTCCGACTGTTTACTGTCGGTTGCCAAACTTCGATCAAAAAAGAATAAAGTTGCGAAAAACGTACCAGGTAAGTTACGTCAGTGAATCCATTTTTGATTTCATATAAATAGGACGCTCCATCAGGCGAAAACCCGTGTACGGACCTTTTCACAGCAATGAAGAGGTAAACCACCACATATTCCCACTAAGCGTAGAATAACTCTTATATCCTATCTTCGACGTTGCCCTACCCTGAATGCAGTGTTATCTTTTGTTTTGCTGAAGGTTTGTTATGTTTATTGTTTTATCTTTATGCATTTATGCATAACGACGTGTCTGTAAAAACGCTTCCAGTTATTTTTAACTCTGTCTATAGAAACATGTTTTAAGACTCGGTACACTTTACTTCCATAGTGTCTCGCCAGTTCATATCCAGAATATGATATGGTAGCAGTGTTATTATATTTAGCTGTTTTTACCTACACTTGCATATGTATAAAATCGTCCAAGAATCTGTGAAAAACAAAACGGTTATTAAACTTATCCAGCTTACATACACCAATAATGTAACTGCGTTTTGTTTTAGACTGAATCTTTTATGACTTCTGATGACTTTACTTCTTACCCCTGTAGGAAGACTGCGGGTAAAACATGAGCAAAGATGAACCAGTTGGGTTCCTGAAGAGGGACCCAATTCAGACCAGCAGCGCGGCCCTCGACCTCATCTCGGGCCTCGAGAGCAGGTGCTATGGCAGGCAAAGGCAGGCCAGCAGCACTGCCGAGAATATCGAGTTCTACGCCGAGGAGCAATTCATCAGGAAGCTCTACTATGATGAAATGGTAATTAAACCTCACTTAATATCAATTGAAGTGATTGTAATATTACAACCAAGCAGATGTCATACTTTTGAATTTGTACAACTAACTAAATATCTTTTAAATGTATTTCTTGGGTCCAGTACCCTCTTGGCTTTCTATTACACCAATGACCATTTGCTGTCCGTTAGCGGTGCGAGATGCCAGGTTTGCCGAGGTCGACGTTCCTAATGGTGTTCAGCCCTGACGGTTCGAGGGTTGCCTCGACCCACGGCAACCACAATATCTACATAACGGACATCAGGACTGGGAAAAACATCCGGACACTTGTCGGCCACCCGAGGACGCCTTGGTGCATCGCCTTTCACCCGAAGTCAAACCAGATAGTCGCGTCCGGATGCCTCGGGGGCCAAGTTCGGATCTGGGATCTCAGTGTAAGCAACCTACAGTAAAATTGTTAATTCATTTGAAAATATCTGATTACATTTTTACCTTTTGTTTGTTTCAGGGTGGTAACGAGGTCTGGCAGACTGTTAACCAGACGGTGATTGCATCCCTAGCTTTCCACCCTACGGAACGTGTTCTGGTCATCGCCACCTACAATGAGGTTCATTTCTGGGACTGGAGTCATCCAGAACCATTTGTTCACATAGCGACCGGTAACCCCAAAGAAAAAGTAAGGATTTCTTGCAAAATCAAACAAGTGTGTGTCACTCGTAATGTTTCCCAGGTTCGATTTGTTGCCTTTGATGCCTTAGGCCACAAACTCATAACTGGAATCTCAAATAGCCCACAAACCAGATGGGAAAGGGTGAGAGCGCCAGTACCCGTCCCAAGGCAGGAGAGGTCTGTTAATCTCTATAGACGAAGAATAACTCCAAGAATGGTAAGTCCACGTCAGCTTCCACCCATTCCTCCGAAATTTACTCATTTGTTTCTGCACCAAACACAGCTCAATTATTTCACAACGGAAAACAACAACAATATTAACAACAACAACAGCACCAACAGCAGCACATCGAGTGCTCTCGACAGAGAACGTAGGATCACGATGTGTTACAGGAATTTAGTGAGGGAGTATGAGCTGCTCGTACAGAGGTACCTGCAGCTGTATCGTCAGCCTCTGATGGTGAATAATTCAATAGTATGCAACAGTAAGGTTAAAAGAATACTTTGTAGAACCTTTCTAGAGGAGTTTTAAATAATCCTGAGGTTCTAGAAAGAAGTAGGGGACAGCCCTGGATGACCTAAAGTGTTTTCTCAAAGATTCAGAATCGTGAAATCAACTGCTCTAAGGGCTGACGCTTCTACTGCCATTAAATCATAGCATTGATATTGACTAAAAGATTAAATAAAAAGTAGACAATCTTTATGGACAAAATTTATTTCAGATCGACGTCGGCACAGATCCAATGGAGACGATCGAACAGTCGAGGCCCGGCACGAGTTCATCTGCCCAATCCATCGTCAACCTCTCCCGGTCCGGTCCTAGTTCGGCGCCACAACCCAGTACGAGTTCAGCTCCGGAACCTGGTCCTGGGACTGATGCCGGCAGCAGTTTGGCAAATGATCCAGGCCCTAGTACCTCTGGGATTTCATCTCGGAATGCTCGTGTGGTAGCAGAGTCCATTTCTTCAGATAGTGGAACGGAGGATTGCGGGTGGGAAGACCCTGTTGTGACAAATAGGACTAGGCAAGGTAATTGTTTATTTACTTATCGGTATATGCAATGTAATCGGTTAGCAATGTAAGAAATTTTTTAAGAATGTTTTTCAATCATTTTAACAAATGTATCAAAAATACTATTTATACATACAAAACTGACCTCTTATCAACTTTTCCAGAGAATCCTCCGACTTCCTTGAATGCTCGTTACTTAACTCCGAGCAGGATATTCTCTGTTCTCAATGAGGCGTCCATGTTGCTCAAGGGTAACCAGACACTGGAATCCCGTAAGCACAAGGCGACCGAGACGAACCAGACGGAGCCCAAGGGCAAACGCCTGAAGAGGGCGTCACCGTATCCCTCCCCGAGGTTCAGCAACGGCCTGGGCTCGAGCGGCGCTGGGGAACCCCCGGAAGCTGGACGCCCTTCGACCTCCGGTGCCTCAACTTTTCCGAGTGCAGCATCGGAACAGCCAAGTACTTCCGGTCTGAGAACAGTTAACCCACTGAGGAGTGCCGATGAGGGACCGACTACGTCGTTAAGGTAAATAATCCGCTAATTAATTCTATTCAATGGTGTGTAATGATGTTGCATAACGAACTCAAAATGGAATTTATAAGCAGTAACTTAACTTCCTAATACTTAGGGCAAACTGCGTTTTGGTCGTTGCACATTTTATTAAATATTGTACATGTGAATTCTGTTTTCAAGAGATGTACCTGGACCATCTACCAGTACCCTCCTGCTACCTTCCACCAGCAGCGGTCGTCGTAGTGGTGACAGTGTTGATCAAATTTTGTGTAACATCAGAAGGACTGCGGAGGAGGAAGTGCAGAACAGGATACTACCAATCATTTGTTCGGTACCGCCGAACGACCGCCCAGAGTTGATCAGGTAAGTGTTGCGTTTAATCTTCCATTAGTAAGTTTGTAATATAATTCGCACGACCAGTAAAGCAGAAGAAATGTGAGGATAAACATTTTTCAGTGCTTCAAAGACAGCTTTGTTGACTCTCTCCCTTACTTAATTCTCCCAGGTTGTTCGAGAACAGCAAGAAGCACATTCACATGCGTTACAGGAGCATGTTCCCAGTTGTCGTGAATAATGCGAACAAGAGAGTGGTGAACGTTGTCGACACGAGCTCTGACAGCAGCAGCTCGGACGACGACCAGTCGATGCCGCTGTCGCGCCTGCTGAGGCGTAAATCTGAGTCTTTGCCGCTTGCGGCGACATCTATTGCGACACGTACGGTGCAGAATCTGACGACTACTACGATCAGCGGGACGAATGCTGGCACCGGCAACTTGCCTGTTGGCAATGATGGTAATGTGAGGAACTTCAATATGGAGCTCGAGCAGCTCGTTACTTCTTTGCTGACGGAGATAGAGAGGAACGAGGCCGATCGGGCTAATGGCGCCAGGTCGAATCTGACAGGCGAAAGGAGTAATGGTAAAGTTGTAGAATTGATTACGATTCAGCTGTTGTGGCGATGTAGGATTGAGGCATTTATATTATAGTGCCATAAAAATTTGCAAATTGTTTATTTATTTGGAATTGATTCGGAAAATCATTATTTGCTTGAAAATTATTTATTAGGGAGAAGTCCTTAGTTTCAGTGACGCTCATAATTTAGTTTGACCTCAAACAATATCACAGTATCATCTACATAGGAAATAATTTTGGTATTTGATAGTGACTGATTTGATAGTATTACTATTACATTACTATGTTGATTTCAGAAGTTCCTTACGCCGTTACGGGAACTCCTCCGCCCCCTGATCCACCGACGGTGATCACGACCACCGAGCAGAGGCAACAGCCGGTGTCGATCTCTACCTCGGCTCCGGTCGCCGGTCCAACTTCACGCCTCGTCTACCCTCGCCCTTTCCAAGGGTTTTTCCCTAGGTTTAACCTGGTGAGAGAAGCGACCGCACGAGGAGATAATGTCTCCCGCTATCTCCGTGCGTTGACCTTCGAAGGGTCGCGCTACGAAGCGCCCTCGATAAATGACTTGAGAGCATATGGTAACTGCTTGTTGAGACGGAAGCGGTTATTGTCGCACAGGATGTCTGCCTTCATGCCAACGAGGGTTAACTACAACAGGACCCCAGTGGGGATGAGGAGGGTCGGGCACTCGTGGAACCGACGGAGACCAGGTAATTAATATTAGAAATTCATAATATTACCATTAACTTTTTTTATGATTATTGTTACAACTTTACATTAGAATTTTCCCCTCCAGGGCTCCCTCGTCCTTTCGGTACCGTGCCCCCGTCCTCCTCCTCCTCCGCCACTGCCGCAGCCTCCTCATTTGGCACTGACGAGCTCATCAACTACTCCGAGAGGGAGAACTCCGAGGATGACTCGACGCCGCAGCCTCTGGACCTCTCGAACCACACGACGCTCGAAGAGGCCGGGGAGAACGGCGGCGCCCTGGGCGTCTACTCAGACATGAGGATCAACAGCGCGTTTTCGTACATCGTACATGACCTCGAGTCGAACCTCAGCGACGTGATCAGGATGAGGGCGAGCAACAGGCCGGGCGAAACGTCCGTCATGCTCGACAGTTTATCGGAGCGCCTCAATAACATCATGGAGCAGTCAGACGTGATACTTAGGAACTTGTCGAGCTCGATGGAGCTGGGGAGCACGGCGGGGGAGCCGAGCACCCAGAGGGCGCAGGTAAAGTTCAGGCTAAACTTTAAACAATGAGATGAATGAAATGTCAAAGTGTGATACACGATTTGTTCATTCTGACGGTACTTGCACGATCCCCGGTTTGGAAACCGTTCACAATACTAGCATTCCTATGTTTAAAACTTGTGAGAAACTGCAAATTTGATTCAAAGAAACTGCTGTGTGAAAAGTAGTTCCATTTTCACCTTCGTTCTTTCTCATTGTGAACAAGTTGTGTGCTAAATTCTCCTTACCTTCATAATTCCATCTAATTAATTTTCATTCTTGTTTTATTTTCTTTTCTGCTTATAGTCGCTCTTCTATCCTCTCTCATTAATTCTTTGGTTTCCGAGGTGCTCATATTTTTGTACTTCACGACAGGGTGCCGAGTCTGGTTGGAGCTACTACGATCAGAACTTCTTCGCTCGCGACCAGAGGGCGAACGGTCAGGATGCGAGCAGGGACGAGCCGGCGATACACCTCGGCGACATCTTCAACTACCTTCAGCCGTCGAACGCCGTAGCCGCCGATCATACATACCCGAGGAACCCGGAGAACGGCCACTCGACAGGCCAGAGCGATAACAGGTCCTCGCTCATGACTTCGCTTCACATGGCCATATCTCACATTCAACGACAGGCGAGGCTCTTGAGGCGACAGGTCGAGAGGATCGAAAGGTAATCTTTAGAAGGAACAGGATTGAAAAGGTGCCTGTCACACCCTCACAAGGGAGTGTAGCAAATGTTGTAGTGAACTTTCAGTAAATGGTTCATATTATTAGTACAAAAATATGTTACTGGTTTACAAGACATAACAAATGTTTATTTCCTTTTCAGGATTGATAGGGCGATGGTGGAAGTGGCACAACTCCAGCTGATCAGACAGCTGATCATCGAGCTGGTCCGGCACATCAGGAACAACATCGACGGCAACGAAGGCGGCGTTGGCGGAGAGAGCGGGAGCACCACGACCGGCATGTCGAGTGTACGTCAGATGATGGCCGGTACAAGGATAAGCGACTCGAGCCCTTATGAATCTCCTTTGGAGGACGCTGGCGGCTCGTCGAGGACGAATCCGCAGTCCAGTAGTGGTACCGTTTCGGACGCGAACGCTCTAGGGACCGCCTCGGGGGACCCGGGGGTGGGCAGGAGCGGACCGAGGTCGTCGAACAGGAAGACGTACCCCTGCGGGAGGTTTATGAGGTAGAAACCGATATACCGACTATTCCGGTATAGCTAGGTCTGTAAGAAACGACCTTTGTTTTGGTTAAATGCTAAATTTTGCTTACTAATAGTTTACCGATTGCACTAATTACCTCCGTTCTGTTGTTCCATAGGCGGTCGAGGCAAAGCCGCAATCCTCCAATGATCCACTTCTTCTCGAGGCGCTACGTGCACCGTGGCGATCGGAGCGCGCCGAGGCCGAATGGCCATCCGAGGTCGGTGCCGCTGCGCCACGCGTTTGGCTCGAGCCCGACCCGCCTGAATGCGTTCACCCTGCAGGCGATGTCGAGGCGGCTGCAGCTGCTGCTGATGTCTCAAGTCAGGGGGTTCACATCGCCGCCGTCGACGACCGGCACGAACCTGCGGTCGCCGTCGCCGGGGGCCGGCGAGCACGAGCACCTGCTGGCGACGAGCCTACTCGACTGCGTGTCCGTCGTCAACAGGTTGACAGGTGAATAGTATAGGGTGCTGACATCGGAATACTATTCTACACCACAACCCCTTTTATTTATTCATTTTTACTTTCGTTTGTTAGGGAGCAACATAAACCCGAGCTCGGTGAGAAACCTGACGGTGACGCAAGACGGGGAACTGAGGTACCGGGCCAGGCGCATCCTCACGGGAATCATCGAGACCATGAGCAGGCATATAGAGGAGTTGGGCTTCTCGAGCATCCGGAGCATCGTCCGGGAGCAGTTCCATGGCGTCATCGTCATGTCATTGTTGCTCACGGAGCTTCAGTTACTCGTCATAGTCGACTCGATACCGCCCCCGAACGGTGGAAATCTGATACCGGAGAGGGTGTCGCTCACGTCCCGGATAGACCAGATGTGCAACCAGATGCTGCAGAGCAGGTGAGGGATATTTAGCCAAAGCTACAAGTAATACAACAGCACAATACAATGTTGTATCCTTTTATTTGTAGGAACTTCACGCATTCCCATCAGTTGACGAGGAGTCTGAGGTTGATGAAACTTACGATGCAGCATGCTCACAGCGCTTTAGGGCAGACGTATCTCGCCCGCAGGAACGAAATGTTGCCGAGGATAAACACCAGCAGGCAACAAGTCCTAGGGTCGATCAACAGGTGAGTTAACGGTGTAATCAAAGGAAAAAATTAGATTTTTATGCAAACCGATACAGAATTTAGAAGGATGAGGAATAAGATTAGTAGTAGCAATAAACGTTAAGTGTGTATAGATAAAGTTATGTACAGTAACCTTATAGTTATGACAATAAGCTTGTGATAAGCCGATGGGTTTAGGCACATGATATGGAAATAGTAATTAACTTTTTGTTTCGACAGATGCCTCCTGTTCATTAACAGGCAGCGAAATTCAGAGACTGCCTCGACCAGTGGTGCCGCGGCTCAAACGGAAACTCCGGAGAATACCGAATGGTACTCGAATTTCTACGATTTCTTCTTGAGGAGGTACTCTAACGATCGAGAGGAGGACTCCGAGGTACGACCTCAACCTTCGACGTCCAGGGAGAGATCAGCGGGACAGTCGAGCAGTCGTCCGAACGATAATGGAACAGACGGCGACGACGACGACGACGACAACAACACCCGATTCAATCAAAACAACAACAATAGTAATTATAACAACAACGTTAGCGGTAATTACACTGACGTGCAGTTACCGTACGTGCGGTACAGGCACTGTAACTTGAACATGATGAATGGAGCACCGTTGCAGCAATCAAGGCTCATCCCGTCAGTTCAAGTAAGTCCATCGATAAGAAAGCTCTCTGTGCATTACCTTTTGTACACTCGTTCTACATTAAGAAGAAATAAATAATATCAATGCCCAATGAGCACACTCAACTTTCCGCTAATATCCCTCTGTTAAAGCTGAATGACGTGCCCGTGTCCGAGCCGGAGACATCGAACCTCATGAACCACCATCGCCGCAACTTCTCCGAGAGGCTGTCCGAGCTGCGGACGCACCCCATCCGACTGATCAGGCCGAGGTTCCTCCATTCGCTGTACGCGAGCGTCATGAACCCGTTCGACGCCGACCTCGACGACCCGCAGAGGGAGCCGCTGTACGAGAACGACATGATCACGACCGTCACGCCGAACCATAGGATACAGGCGTGGGACATCGCCGATTGGACGATGCCCCTGCCGCAGATCAATGATGGTAATGTGTAAACTGGTACTCCATAAAAGTGAGCTTATGATGACTGTTGACCTGTCTCGATAGCTATACGTTCCGTTCAGGAGAATCTAAGTTATATGATTTTCATTTCATCAAATATTATACACCTTAAAATTCATCTCGTAGTTAGAATCGTCGTATGTCGTAGGTCTGAAGAACGTCGTCGTAAGCGAATGCAAAATCCACAACGACGCGAGCGTCGACGTCGCCAAAGACGGTACGATCCTAGTGACTTTGCTCCCATCTGGCGGTTACCTGAACGTCACGAACAGACTAGGTAATCTTAGGGCTGCTCTCTTTATTTCTCCACTAAATGATCTCATCTGCAGGCGTGTACAGTCTGAGGTGGGAGACGCTCGGCCAGTGCCTGTACACGACGAGCTTCGAGCAGAACGCCGTCTCGGTTTCGCTGTCGCCGCTGAGCAGACACCTCGTCGTCGGGCTGACGCACAGGGTGATCACTAGCGACCGCTGGGTCATGGCGAAAGTGTTTAAGATCGAGCAGAAGGACGTGCCAGGCGACAGGTTACCGGTGCTGAAGGAGCTCGAGCAGAATAGGGAGTGCCGCATAAATTGCATACGATGGCTGCCGACGTCTGGCCAGGGGCTGATCTACGCCACCAACACGGGGCAGCTCGTCGTACTGTCGTAGGAGGTGACGACGTCCGGTGTGGCTCGTTGGGGGCTAACGGTTTCTTGTTTGTAAACGAACAGATTCTAGTGAGTTGCCCTGCAGGGCGCTGCTGAGTTCAGGTATGCCACCAATTTCTGATAGATTCATTTAATTTATTTGCATACACTATACTCTAGGTTTTTTGTAATCTGGAGGATTATTTTATGTTGTTTCTATTGTTGGAACAGTCGTACCCCATTCAGTTAGAGGTACGACACACAATATAATTTTGGTGGGCATTTTCTTGCCACTTTTTTAAGTCTTGACAGTTGTGAGTGATCTCAAAAAGGACTGCGTGTGTCATAACCTCCACGTAAAGTTTGGTAATCCTACATGAGGATGCTGAAATTGACACACATTTCTTATTATTACTAAATACAAAATGTAACGTATCATAAGGATTGATTATTGTTATTTAGCATTATTTGTTATTATGTCGAGTGACAAATAAGGAGGGTATCGATAGAGGATATTAGAGAGTTTTAATTTTATAGTTATCGGGAACCGTGCACACTACCCCTGAAGAGATGTGCGAAGGTTCTGATGGAGATGTTTAGATGTTTTAATTTGTGATTCATAGGTTTAATTTATATTCCAACTTGTTATTAAACCGGACTTGTGCTATGTAAAATAACTTGAATGAGCTTGAAACTATTATAAATTATATTTGTATATTATAATAAACGGTTTAATGCTGAAAGAGGTTCATAGCACGATATTTTCTGATGATATATTTAAATATCTCTATAGAAAGTCAATGGAAAGAAACAGGTTTGAATATAGTTCTGCCGTTCCAGTGCAATAAAAGAAAAAGCATTGTTATTAACTTTATTCAAAATATTTTCGCTTTTTATTAATCATTTTCGCCAAAAGTTGATCACAGATTATAAGGATTAGTTTTTTTAAATAGAATGCAAACTACCCAAATGAGTTTATCTCTTGCGTTTCGCAGTAACCTAGAAGAAACCCCAAAAGTTTCACAAAGAGATGTAGACAGTTATAAATTCGCGAAATTAGTTTTATGAAGAAAATAAGCGATTACTATCTACACCCCTCTCTCGACTTGTATGTGATACAACATGCTGCCAGTGTTACAGAAGTAACCACAGCATATTTAAGGCTTATGATACTCGTCTCCTCTAACAAAAGTCATAGGTCCCTTCCAATTACTGCGAAACAATATACCGTATAAACTATAAATCTTCTCCTTTGCTGTACAATGAGCACTACATACACAACTCAAGTAGTCTATATATACACACACACATAAATGCCATAAAGTCAGCAAGAAAAGGTTTTAAATTGTACACCCACGTTGTAAACAATATTGAAAACTAATAAGAACAATCGCTTATTTCGTACTGTGTACATGTTTCAAATCGAATAGTGTTTCGTCCTCATCATCTTCTTCCAGCGAGAACGGCCTCATCTCCATGTCAGTTCTTCGAGCACGTATGCCATACTTCACAATGTTCGGTGTTTTCCCTCTGTTCCTAAACACAACAAATGGACAAACAATTCTTTAAAGAAGTGGTAATAGTTATCAATCAAATATATATGATTTTTAAATAATATATGCATGCACACGCTATTTTAATGACTTTTAATTCAGGTAATTCGAATTAATTCACTAATCTTCGATTGAAAAGCATCCATCGACGCCTACTTCAAAGACCATGCCGCTCACCTATATGTCTTGAATCCGACATAACCGATGAACAACATGCTGAGCCCGACGAATACCAGGATCCCCCTCTTGATCGCCCCCGACTCGATCATCGGCGTCTGGTAGTTCTCGTGGATGACACCGTCACCGGCGATGGTCGTCGGGTCATGCTTCTCGTCGTTCTTCGGGAAGATCATGTCCCCCCGAGACGCCGCCTTGGGTTGGACCTTGGTCTCGTTGGTCACTTTAATGGTCAACGTTGGGATGTCCTCCTTCTTCTTCGGTTCGGTCTTCTCGACTGCGAGCACTTTACGGTCGACGTTCGGTATTACGTGGGGGCCCGGTTGGATGTCGACGCTCCTCGACCGGTGGACAAGGAGACCGAAGAGTAGCAAGTAAAATATATTCGATTGTGGCATCACGTAAACATAACCTAACATTTACATAATCAAAATCGGGTCGGTGTCGGCGCCAGCCCAAGCGACTTACATCGTTCGACACTTTTAAATTCGGTTTTGGTGTTTGTTTGAGCAGATAAGAATAACACGTATACTTTTAACCTTATAACATAACCTACTAACTCTTCTTCTTCTTCTTGGAAGTTTCATCGAAGACATGATTTTAGATCATGTCTAATGTATATGTTTTGTGTCAGTAAGTTTTTGTGGCTCGTGAACTAATGGTCTAGCGTAATATACCAAGCGGTTATTCATTAAATAAAAGTGAGTGAAATGAATAATTTTGATGTAAATAACCGTTCGACCACTTCGCATTAACGTCAACCATGATTCGTTCTAGAGGATTTACATAACCTGTACAAACACAACGGCCCCCTTCTGATGCAGAGCGAAACGTTAGCGAAGTCTTTTCAACTCGGCTATGGGAATCAGAGGATTAACAACGTTCATAGAAAACCGCTCCCATCTGTATTTGGAGGATTATGAGTTACATGACACCTACCTGGTAATCGATGGTGAGTTTACAATCTGTACAATGCTCCTACATTTATCTCCAAGTGAGAAGAAACGGTAGTAACCATAAATATTTACTAACACGAAACGAATTTCACGTACTTGAACAATAATCCCGTCGGTCCCTAGGCAACTCGATCGCCTGCCAGCTGTACCGCTGGCATTGCCCGAATGTCCGCGACTGCTTCGGCGGCGACTACGACGCGTACGCGCGCTGCGTCGCCAGTTTCTTCCAGGCGTTGTTCCGGTGTGGGATCACCCCCGTCGTCGTCTACGACGGCGGCAACGAGGACCGCAAGCTGAAAACGGTGCTGTCGCGGATGAGGGCGAAGGCGGAGGCGGCGGCGAGCCTGGACGGCTCGACCGAGGGCGGAGCCGCGAAGGTCTTCCCGCTGTTCCTGCGCGAGGTGTTCGGAGAGGTCGTCAGGACGCTCGACGTCCGGGCGGTGCGTTGCGACTATGAGGGCGATTCGGATGCCGCACGCGTCGCCGCCGCTCTCGACTGTCCTATCGTCAGCTACGACTCGGACTTCTTCATTTTCGACGTGCTGTATGTGCCGTTTAACACGTTGGATGTGAAAGCCAGGACGCGCCCGGGGACCAATCAGAGTTACATGCAGTGTCGGGTGTTCAAAATCGGGAAGTTCCTGAAGGCTTATGGGGGCCTCGATAAGTCCAACTTGCCCCTCTTGGCGGCACTGCTTGGCAATGATTACGTCAAGAGGGCGGCGTTTGGGATGTTCTACCAGAACATGAAGAGGCAGAGCAATCAACAGAAGCGGATCAAGGCACTGATGATGTGGCTTGCGAACGAGACGAAGGAGACTGCCCTCGAGAAGATCCTCGGGAGGTACAGGAAGAACAGCAGGAAAGAGCTCAAGAAGAAAATTTGGGACGCCATCAAGGGCTACTCGCTGACCGACAGTAAGTACTTGGAGTACCTGGGGCTCGAGCCGGACTCGAGCGAAATGGAAACAGAGCCTGTTGAAGAGGAGATGGATGGCTCGCCTGAAATTGAGAAATCATCTGAGTTATCCGGGCCTGACTCCGATGATGAAGAAATGGCTGAAGAGTCATCAGAGTCCGAATCGGACTCCCCATCTGACGCTTTTGACGAATTCGAAGATTTCACTCCTAGTTTGAATCCACAGTTCCTTGATAAGTTCCGCAGGTGTGTACTGATGAAACAAATAGAGACAAACAAGCATCTTAAAAGTACCAATACTAATAGAGTTGACTCTTCTATACCTATAACAGTCATATCAATAATTCGTAATAGAGATGTATTTAAGTTAAATATGTTACAGGTGCCAGTATCCTGCATACTTCATGGACATGTTGGTACGTAACCAATATCATTGTGTGCAACAAGTGGAGGACATGACTTCTCCAAGCTCCCATAAAGTTAGTTATGACATTATATCAGCCATTCATAAAATCCTCCTGAACTCAAAGCGGAAGCTGTTGTGCTTCACAAGGATTGAAGGGAAAAGAGTGGGCAAGGAACTGGTGGAAAGCCACAAATCCAACTTGCCTCGGTTCGATCAGATCAGCACAATGAACCACAACGAAAGGAAGAACGTGTTGTTACGGGTCCTCCAGGTTTCAGATGCTTTGTTAAAAACTTTCCCACCATCATGGCACATATTTTTACTAGCGCTGAACTATGCTGTGAACCATAATGTCTTAACTTTATCTGCGATATATTCGGTAGTCTTATCTAAATTTACCCTAGGCTACCTCGACAAGAAAACATCGATACTGTTCAAAAAGAGGAAACCACGCAGTGACGACTCTTCCGAAATATCGACAGCTTTATATTCCTTTGACAACGTGGATTGCTCGACATCCATTGACTCGTTAAGGAACTTCTTCAAAATGGGCGAGAAACTCACCGAACGGCACTCAGAGTTCGACCGGACCATCGTGCACTCCCTGTCTCAGTTCCAGAGCATCCTCCTGCACTCTGCCCACTTGAACAGGCTCCTCGACTTCCCCTTCGAGGACTTCGTAATGTCGGAGACTCTGAATTGCACGTTCGTTTATAACTTCACCGTCGCCTTACGCAAGAGGAACAATTACGACGACTACGTTCGGTTGGTGCTGCCGACCGCCGAAGTTTGCACCGGCTTCGACACCGTCATGGGGGCGATCAAAGAGGCGATCGGGGAGAGGGAGCTACCAGAGGAGAACGCGCCGAAGAAAAGGAAGAAAAAGAGGAGGAAAAAGAAGAAGACGATTGTGGAGGACGATGAAGAGGTGGAGGAGAAAGTCGAGGACGCAGACGGAGAGACTTTGTTCGATCCCAATAACCGGTTTGCAATATTAGGAATAAACTGACTGTGTAAGTGTGTTTTCTTTTCATTTAATTTACGCAGGGTCGAGTCTTAAGATGGAATGGTGAATAAATGTAAGTGCTACAATGTGGATGTGTTGTAAACAGGGATTATTATTATCACTAGTACCTGCATGCACGGTAATAAAGAAGTGGTTTGTATATAGGTCGAAAGTGATGTGATCATTTGAATTTTTTAAATAATTCAAGCCAAGTCAAATACAATTTAGATTTAACTCCTTGTATTCATGAAAAGTATCACGAATACGTTGAATTGTTTTGTGAAGATTTATTAAACCTTTTTCGAGATGCATCTGGAAGTTTCCTGAAACGAGTTGGTTCGTTTCGTACGTGTCGCCTGTCATTTCACATCAATGGTTATTTGATGTTCTGTGCTAACGTCGTCATAACCTCGCACTTTGAAGCAATTGTGATGATTTTGTCGACTCATCGACCTTGTTTGTGTGAGTAATAATTGTTAGTTCCCAAGGAATACTCCGATAACGTTAACGACCGACACCGTACCTGCCCACGAGGTTCATTCGTCAATCATACCGATCATACAACGATGGAAGAGAACGAGAGGGCACCTCATTTCGTGATGAAGTCAAAATTGCCGAAGAGGGCAGCAGCGCTGGACAATACAGCCAGAGGTCCTTCAGGATCCCGTTCCAGAGACTCAGGATGGACCATAGTAAGAGCGAAGGTGGTACGCACACTTGGAAGGGCAGTATGTCACCAGGCGAATATAGCTACATTCAGACGAGCTATCGTTACTATTAGTCTCAGGTTAGTGGTGGAAAATTGAAAAATACTGTTTGATGCCTGATATAATCCTTGTGAAGCCTCTAGAAAGTTGTTTATATATAACTTAAAGTAATCTAAATTTTTTACAAGGATAATCATGACAAAATTGTATAACTCTTTTCAGTCTGTTTCTAAAATGATTAACAAATGAGTCTCGAAACTTTTAAGCTTCGTCATGTCCTTCGCTTCATTATCAGGATTATGTCCGCTTTATTATCGGATTTTACATCAGTTTGTTTTCCTTTTTAGAGGAAGAGGCGGAGGGGGATGAGGGAGGAGACGCCCTACTGGATTTGGTGCGGTGAAGGAGCCTGACGCGCCCACCTGTTCCTTCGGTCAGACGCAAGGAAATCGAGCCGCAGGACAGACAGTTGGAATGAAAAACTTTTAAAGGCAAGAAAAGAGTATCTCTATTTATAATATAATCTCTTCGATTCGTAAATTAATTTATGAATCGAACAGTTGAGATGGAGCGAAAAGGCTTTTTCAAAACTGCTTTTCTAAAATTTGACTTCATTATTTCTCTAATTTCTGTTTCATTCTCCTCTTAAATGTTTCTTAAATGTTTTTAACTTGCAAAATATGCAAATCGACAAATGCAGCAGCTATTATTTATTGTAAATCATAATTTTGTTTGTAGAAGGTTGTCGGATCTCTCGAAGTCATTAGGCCAATATTTTGTTTTAAAAATTCTTATTGCGAAATGAAAGAAACAGATTGTATAAGGTTTTTATTAATCCTTTTAAACTATTAATACTACTTAGGTATAAATTCTCTTCTAAATGTTAATTCTAAATTCTACTACTAAAAAAATTGAGACAGATTTCTTCTCAATCTTGCAGTTGGCGAGTAAGCAGATCCGTCGATCCGGTCCGATCCCTGCCGGTCGCCAGGAAGCTGATCTCTTCGAAGCCTGCGAAGGTGACGTGCGAACAAGAAAGAAGAGAAACTATCGTAAGTGTTAACGTAAAGAGTTTAGGACAAAATTCAAAGATTTCTTTTTCCTCTCCCATTTTTCACCAGATCGATAGTAATTTCAATAGATTTATGAAAGGAAATTGTGCAATTCGGCTTTCGCTCTAATAGAAATCTCCAAAAACGGTTCCCTCCACCCCTGGAAAAGTCCCTTCCATTCTACCTTCCATATCTCGGAAAGTAAAGGTCGCAGGAAAGAAAATCCTACACTCCTGGCATCAGGGGAGCATCGCCTTTCGATTGCCACCCTAATTTCGGAAATTATTTTTTGGTGTTTTTGGAGAAAATCGCAAGGGGTTTACCTTCTTATTTTTCGGCCTCAAAATATGAACCTTTGAATTTCCACATGAAACTCGCAGGGTAGGTCTGTCAGGAGATTCTAAGCCCTATGGCGTTAATTTCAAGTCGATAGGCCATAGGGGTTTCGAATTATCCCGATTTTTCTAAAAAAGAAAAGTCCCCTCCCTTCTGCCTTCCATATCTCAGAAAGTATTACCCTTCTGATAGTCATTCTGTTTTTATATTTACAAGTTAATGATATTACAACAATCAAGGATATTTTTATAATTGTTATTATTGAAGTTCATGCATTAATTATACAAATTATTAATTAATAACAAAATAATGTCAACAATTCTTCTGAGGGAGGTTAGTTTTCATAGGGGTAGTGGGGTAGTGCTTCGTTCTGGACGTGATACGCAGGAGCTGCCTCTTCGAGAGGTGACCGACCATATGAAGAGTGGTCGGTGTGCACCAGCTCGATTATTTCGTGCAAATGTTTCAGAATGGGGCCATACTGGAAGAAAATTGAAAATGTACTCGCAGAATGATTGAATTTGGAGACATATTCAAAATAAAAGAATACTTAATGGTGTTGAAACTCTAGGGGAGTAAATGTAACAGAAATGTTAAATAACTGAATCCTAAACTGTTGTATGATCTGCGAATAACACAACTGTTCTTCACTCATAACTCCTCAATGTGTTTCCAGGTATAATTTCTACGGGGGCCACGTTACTGGAGTATGGCGACGCCATTCAGCTCGACCAGTCCCGGAGTGGCTCACGCCTGGGTGGAGGACCACGCTAACAAGGGCATGTGGCAAGGAAAGGCTACCTGAATGTAAGATACCTTTTGTGATGCGACTCGATCTCCAGGACTGAGGAGGGGGACGTGGAGAGAGATTACAACTTTATTTCGCACAGGCTACGGCCGAAGGGCGCAAAAAATCTTCAACATAAAATATAATACGATATATATTAATATAACTGTAATAAATACTTACATAAGTCAATAGTTTTTTTAAAAAAATGAAAGAGGGAAAATGTACCGAGTAAAAATTTAAAAATTCGCGGGAAAATCAGTCCCTGCGCACGGCCTCATCTGCCCGCAACCCGCGCACCTCCTCGTCCCCCCCTCCCGCGTACCCCGCGGCCCCCCGTCCCGCGCACCCCTCCCCCCCGGAACCCGCGCACCCCCTCATCACCCCCCTCCCGCATTCCCCTCACCAATCGACTGAAAATTTTCAAAATCTTAATTTTCGAGCGAAAATTTTCTTCGCTCCCCCCCCCAACCCGCGCACCCCCTCGTCTCCCCCGTCCCGCGTACCCCTCTGCCCCCCGCCCCGCGACCCCCTCCCCCCCGATACCCGCGCACCCCCTCATCACCCCCCTCCCGCATTCCCCTCACCCATCGACTGAAAATTTTCAAATTCTTAATTTTCGAGCGAAAATTTTCTTCGCTCCCCCCCAACCCGCGCACCCCCTCATCACCCCCGTCCCGCGTACCCCTCTGCCCCCCGCCCCGCGACCCCCTCCCCCCCGATACCCGCGCACCCCCTCATCACCCCCCTCCCGCATTCCCCTCACCCATCGACTGAAAATTTTCAAATTCGTAACTTTAACGAGGAAATTGCTTTCGCTCCTGCCGCAGCCCGCACACCCGTCTTTCGTCCAGGCTATGGCCGAAAGGCGCAATAATATTCAACATCAAATATAATACAATATATATTAATATAACCACAATAAATACATAATTAAATAAATTTAAAAAGAAAGTGCAAGACAGAGAGAGAGAGAGGCTCTTCCCTTCTCCCTACGCACCCCTCGTCCCCTTTCAAATCCCACGTCCTCCTCCTTCTCGGTCCTGGTGATGGAGTCGCATGATAAAAGGTATCCTACATTCTCAGGTAGCCCTCCTAGATGCATCCTACATGCCCCAGCGGCCGTGCTTGCGTGGTCATTCGTCCAGGCGTGAGAGCCACTCCGGGACTGGTCGAGCTGAACGGCGTCGCCATACTCCAGTAATGTGGCCCCCGTAGGAATTATACCTGGAAACACATTGAGGAGTTATGAGTGAAGAACAGTTGTGTTATTCGCAGATCATACAACAGTTTAGGATTCAGTTATTTAACATTTCTGTTACATTTACTCCCCTAGAGTTTCAACACCATTAAGTATTCTTTTATTTTGAATATGTCTCCAAATTCAATCATTCTGCGAGTACATTTTCAATTTTCTTCCAGTATGGCCCCATTCTGAAACATTTGCACGGAATAATCGAGCTGGTGCACACCGACCACTCTTCATATGGTCGGTCACCTCTCGAAGAGGCAGCTCCTGCGTATCACGTCCAGAACGAAGCACTACCCCACTACCCCTATGAAAACTAACCTCCCTCAGAAGAATTGTTGACATTATTTTGTTATTAATTAATAATTTGTATAATTAATGCATGAACTTCAATAATAACAATTATAGAAATATCCTTGATTGTTGTAATATCATTAACTTGTAAATATAAAAACAGAATGACTATCAGAAGGGTAATACTTTCTGAGATATGGAAGGCAGAAGGGAGGGGACTTTTCTTTTTTAGAAAAATCGGGATAATTCGAAACCCCTATGGCCTATCGACTTGAAATTAACGCCATAGGGCTTAGAATCTCCTGACAGACCTACCCTGCGAGTTTCATGTGGAAATTCAAAGGTTCATATTTTGAGGCCGAAAAATAAGAAGGTAAACCCCTTGCGATTTTCTCCAAAAACACCAAAAAATAATTTCCGAAATTAGGGTGGCAATCGAAAGGCGATGCTCCCCTGATGCCAGGAGTGTAGGATTTTCTTTCCTGCGACCTTTACTTTCCGAGATATGGAAGGTAGAATGGAAGGGACTTTTCCAGGGGTGGAGGGAACCGTTTTTGGAGATTTCTATTAGAGCGAAAGCCGAATTGCACAATTTCCTTTCATAAATCTATTGAAATTACTATCGATCTGGTGAAAAATGGGAGAGGAAAAAGAAATCTTTGAATTTTGTCCTTAACTCTTTACGTTAACACTTACGATAGTTTCTCTTCTTTCTTGTTCGCACGTCACCTTCGCAGGCTTCGAAGAGATCAGCTTCCTGGCGACCGGCAGGGATCGGACCGGATCGACGGATCTGCTTACTCGCCAACTGCAAGATTGAGAAGAAATCTGTCTCAATTTTTTTAGTAGTAGAATTTAGAATTAACATTTAGAAGAGAATTTATACCTAAGTAGTATTAATAGTTTAAAAGGATTAATAAAAACCTTATACAATCTGTTTCTTTCATTTCGCAATAAGAATTTTTAAAACAAAATATTGGCCTAATGACTTCGAGAGATCCGACAACCTTCTACAAACAAAATTATGATTTACAATAAATAATAGCTGCTGCATTTGTCGATTTGCATATTTTGCAAGTTAAAAACATTTAAGAAACATTTAAGAGAAGAATGAAACAGAAATTAGAGAAATAATGAAGTCAAATTTTAGAAAAGCAGTTTTGAAAAAGCCTTTTCGCTCCATCTCAACTGTTCGATTCATAAATTAATTTACGAATCGAAGAGATTATATTATAAATAGAGATACTCTTTTCTTGCCTTTAAAAGTTTTTCATTCCAACTGTCTGTCCTGCGGCTCGATTTCCTTGCGTCTGACCGAAGGAACAGGTGGGCGCGTCAGGCTCCTTCACCGCACCAAATCCAGTAGGGCGTCTCCTCCCTCATCCCCCTCCGCCTCTTCCTCTAAAAAGGAAAACAAACTGATGTAAAATCCGATAATAAAGCGGACATAATCCTGATAATGAAGCGAAGGACATGACGAAGCTTAAAAGTTTCGAGACTCATTTGTTAATCATTTTAGAAACAGACTGAAAAGAGTTATACAATTTTGTCATGATTATCCTTGTAAAAAATTTAGATTACTTTAAGTTATATATAAACAACTTTCTAGAGGCTTCACAAGGATTATATCAGGCATCAAACAGTATTTTTCAATTTTCCACCACTAACCTGAGACTAATAGTAACGATAGCTCGTCTGAATGTAGCTATATTCGCCTGGTGACATACTGCCCTTCCAAGTGTGCGTACCACCTTCGCTCTTACTATGGTCCATCCTGAGTCTCTGGAACGGGATCCTGAAGGACCTCTGGCTGTATTGTCCAGCGCTGCTGCCCTCTTCGGCAATTTTGACTTCATCACGAAATGAGGTGCCCTCTCCTTCTCTTCCATCGTTGTATGATCGGTATGATTGACGAATGAACCTCGTAGGCAGGTACGGTGTCGGTCGTTAACGTTATCGGAGTATTCCTTGGGAATTAACAATTATTACTCACACAAACAGTCGACAAAATCATCACGTTTGCAACAAAGAGTGAGGTTATGCAGACATTAGCACAGAACGTAAAATGATCAATGACGAGAAAAGGCAGGAAGTGACACGTATAAAAATGGCTATGGCGACATTACCACAGAACGTCAAATAACCATTGATGAGAGAAGACAGGAAACGACACGTACAAAAGGAAGTGGTTATGGCGACGTTAGCACAGAACGTAAAATAACCATTGATGAGAAAAGGCAAGAGGTGACACTTTCACTTTTTGAGGCCGAAAAAACGGAAGGTAAACCCCTTGCGATTTTCTTCAAAAACAGTCAAAAATAGATTTCTGATATTCTGGTGCCAATCGAAAGCGGTCGCTTCCCTGATATCGCGCATGAAAGGTTTTTTCCCTACGGCGTTTTTGAATTATAAGAGTTATAAAAAATAGCAAATTCCCGTTTTACGATAATCTGGTCAATTCCAAAACTGTTGAAGTAAGCGTGCTGAAATTCACGCCGTACGCTGAGAACATCTTAAGGGAGTCACCCTGCGAGTTTGCCCTTACCATTTCTTCTGTTCTCTGAAGATTACAATATCTGCTTATAGACTAGTGTTAAACTCCCTGTCAAAGGTTTAAAAATTATATTTGCGAATTGTAAACCGCGAATGGTTGCGTAAGGATGACAACACTTTAACGAGCTACATTTGAGGAAACAGTACGATAAGTATGATTGCTATTTAACGAGCAAAGATTAGGCGCAAGAGTTGTGTAAGAGTGTGTAATACAGCTCTAATAAACGGAATCTTTTTAAAATTGTTTTAGAATGACCCCTTCCTTATCTTAGGAGAGTCCTGAAATTCCTCACAAGGTAAAGTAGCTCTAAGAGGGTTATAAAAAGATTCGTTTAATGTATTAATATGATCGTGCTTCTGATTAGAAGTCGTGGAAATCCCGCTATTGATCCCACAGTCAAAAAAACGCCTCTTATGTTTGTTACTTCTTGCTCGTCTCTCCCTGTCTCTCTTTAATCCGGCCCAACCAAATCGCCCTCAGGATTAAACTCCGGGGGTTATTTATCGTCCATTAACGTTTAAATCGCGGGATAAAAGGCACAAGGTGTGAACTCCGGGCCTCGGGATTAAATGGGATTAAAGGGGGAATTTGGACGTTGTCGGTTTTTCTAAACCTCCAGTCAATAATTAAAATGATTAAATCGTTAATGAGACTAATAAGGGAATTTCAATCTAGATTAAATTGACCTTCAGCCCTTTGTGAACGGCCGAGACTTCGACTTGTCGAAGTATCGAACCTTTCCCGAAGTGTCTGGATAAGTATTCAGTCCACAACGTAACCCGAAACTCAATTTTCTCAAAACTATCACCCCTATTTTTCGGAGGGGATGAGAGGGAAAATTCTCGCCTCTTCGGTATCGATCAGGCCGAAGGAATTCTCGAAGGAAGACGGAAAACGAAAATTATCAAAAAATTTACGCACCACCCATCAATCCCCTTTCTGCTTCGGTATCGGCTTTCCCTCATTATTTCCCGGGGGTGAATACAGAATATCACCCATCCCCTCGACCTATATACCTACATATAAAACATTCCAATTAATGTGACCTTACAATCCCTAGGATTGAGACGATTATGTACCGGAATCCCAATATAACGAGGTGGGCCTTAGGAAGGAACCTTTCCGCCCCTTCCTCCGTCTCCGGATCTTTCCCTTGTCCCTTCGGGGATTTACAGGAGACGGGGGGAGTTTGGAAGAAAAACCCCCTCGGAATTGGGAAGACGCCCAAAAGTGGCGTTGCGATTGTGGAGCAGGAAACATTACAAAAAAATAGTAGCAACTTCAGTTCTGGTGAAACTCCATAAAGTTCTTTAGTAATAATTTATTAACGTACTGACAAAGTTTGAAGCGATTTTCCGAATTTCTTTAATACTATGAACTTGGATTTGAAATGTTACAAAAATTTCATGGAGTCTCCAATACTGATGCAACTCCTCACAGTTTATTAATGCTGTTCTATTAAAGCAATGCCAGAGTTTGAAGCAATTTTCTGAATTTGCTACCCTGGATTTTTCTTGAAGTTTAAAGAGGTACTCAAAAGCTTGACGGTATTGAAAATAAGTAACGTCAGCAAACCCAATAAAAGCTGCATTAAAGCGATACCGCTTTTATATCGCAGTAACTCCACACCGAAACCAACCCCTAAATAATCGAAACGTCCCATTCCAGATTTAAAATTCAAATTCCTCGCGGTCAAACACATACATATATATATAAAACGCCCACACACTTCCACCTCCAGAATCACAATCCCAGATCGATTACGCCCCACTTCATATTTTTTTCTCTTTGTAAATAGGGAGAAAGAGGCAGAATTACCCGAATGGAAAATTCCCCGGAGTGGGTAATCGTGTTCGACAGGTGCGACCGACACGGGACATACGGCCGCGGATCATGCATTATTTATCCGCCCTTAAGGGAAGGGAGTGGGGAGAAATCGGGGGAGTTTTTAGAAAAAAATAAACCTATTCAAGTGGCGACGACTTACAGGTAAACAGAGGAGTACACAGAGTTCTGTCCACGATTGGAAAGTTCCAGATGACATTAGAAATATCCATACACTTCATGGATTATTTTGGAGTTCTCAGTATATTTTTAGAACTTAAAAAATGGAGTTCTTTAGTTCGACTCTTGAAGATGTTCAGCAATTTCTACTCCCGGGAGTTTCCTGAACAAATGGAGAACTCTAGAAATGCCCTTTGAAATTTTGGATAAACATTTTTAGTCGCTAATTAAATTTTTGTTATCATTATTATCGTTTCATCTCCCCTTTACATCATTCCCTAATAACTTTGTAATATGAAAAGTACATCAATCAAAAATAATTTTTTCTCGTGTGCTTATGTGTTTCTTTCGCTCCTTTGCACTGCGCCATTATGACGATATTAGATATATCCCCTCAAGGGGCGAGTGGCTGAGATCGTAAAAAAATGATGAATTATGTGCCAGAAAACGTGATTCCTGGATGAGAAGGGATACATCCCTTACGATGTTCTTACAACCCATTACATTTGGATACTTCCATGAGAGCAACTTAATATTTCTTTTCCCGAAGGGATGAAATTCCGCCCTTGAACTCATCTCTTCCGCTCTCCCTTCGCGGCGGTAAATTTACTGTGTTCGGGAGTACCTCTCGAAAGGAAATTAACACGTTCCCTTTGAGGGCCGTGTTGAGCTCTAACTGATTAAAGTTTGGACTTTCTGCTATGCCGCTTGTCCTACCTTTCGGGGGTGTAATTAAAGTTTCGATCTGTATACCTGCACGGAAAGGGGATGGAGCAGGGGGCGGAGTGTTATCCACACTGCGCTTTGTGTCGGCTTCATTGAGGATCGAGGGGAGGTTTTTCTTGAAATTGGGAACGTTGTAAAAATTTTCGGGGAATCTCCCAATGCTACACTATGTCTGAACGATACTTTCAGTTCAACAAAACTTTTTGTCAAGTCTAATAGACTTGTGACCTCCAAAAATTCCCTTTCCAAGCTTCAATTTAAAATCTAGTGCTATTGTCCTGAAAATTTTTGTCGCGTATTCCCTACGGACTTGCGAGGGTTCCCAGGGAAATGCTGGAAACGTTTCAGTACCTTTGAATCAAAAAGTCCCTTTTATCGAATTGCAAACGCCATTACAACCGTTATTCCCATTTGCATCCCTCGTAATACACTTTACTTCCAATTCCTACCAGAAATTCTCCCTATCTCTCTCCATTCGGGAGGATGTTTTATGAAATTGGCGTAAATCTACTTTGCACTTTGCATCCCATCGTATTCTCCATTACTCGTCTGGAGGGTGCTTTTAAGGGTCGCGGGGACGAGGGGTTGGAGGAAAGTCGGATGGTATAAACATCCCACGGGAATTGTTTAAGTAAGGAAAGGAATTCGATTTATAATATTGACGAAACGAGACTTGGTAATAAAAATAATTTTCTGGATTTCCTACTGTAATTTTAGTTTTAAAAAATTCCAGTGTGCAGAGTATCTTTTTGTAAGGTTATCGGCGGCATCCCTGAAAACTGTCACAAAGAACTCTTCCTGAAGTATTTGAATTTTCAAGAGTTCTTCCAGGAATTTGAAGGGAACGTTCCCATTCGTTTAGAGAACTATGAGAAGTTTACAGAATTGTTTTGGAGTTTTCAGAAATTCATCTGAAAATTCATTGAAGTATTCTTACCGGGAACCCAAAGGGCTCTTTCTGGAATATCTGACATTTCAATAGTTCTTGCAGAAGGTCGAAGAAGTTTTTTCTGGGGAAGTGGGATCTTTAATGCGAGTGCTCTATTTGATCAGGGAACTCCAGGAATTTTAAAGAACTCTTCTGGAGTATCCAGTTTTCCCGGGTCGTACACATGTTAACAAATAATTCTGCGAGTTTCAGAAAAATCCATAACACATGAACCTTTTTTCCGAGACATCCAGCGGTTTCTGGCTGGAGTTTCGGAATATTCCGCTGCTGAAAGCTCCCAAATTTATGAAGTCTCTGGAAAATTCCTGGAAATATGGGTCTCCACGTTTACACCATTATTACCGATTAATTCCTGACAGGTCCCTCCTATTATTTTTCCCCTCGTTCGTGGTACAAAGGGAATACAGGAATACACGTCGGTAATCTGTTTATTTATCCCGATATTTTCCCCGGCAGGGAACAGGAACGAAAATAATTTCACGTAACGTGCATGTGTCGCGTCACATAAATGAGAATTGAATCAAACTTGTTTCCCATTTAACTTCCGATGGATCAGGGAAAAAATTAAAATAGGCAGGTATGTAACGGGATTTCCTAATTTCATTCGGTTAAAAGTCTCAGGATGGGAGTTTTCTGTTGGATTTACTGGAGCTGCAAGAGGATACAACTGAAGCACCATACCAGACAAAGGGTGGGGGAATCCCAGACAAGCTTGTTTGTACATTAAACAAACAGAGATTTTTCCAGATTAATATCGCTTAGATTAAATTTCATGCGAACATCTGCTCTGATTTTTTTGTGAATTTACGAAGCACGCTTCGAATTTAATAACGTTCCAGGTATCCGTAAATTAAAAATCATGATGTTTGCACAAGATAATGAAAATTCACAATTCCACCCTCTTCTCTTCTTCTCTGCCTCGCCCTCCCTACATTTTTATATTAAATTTTCGCGGAATTACGAAACAAACCCATTCGACTGCTGCGGGGCGTAATCCTGGGAAAGAAAATTCCCGGGAATATAAGCATAGAAGGGATATTAACGCCCCAGGCTAAGTTTACCTTATGAGAGATTCATTATCATAGGAGTACAGTCAAGAGCTACCATTATTATTATTAATTTTTGATTCAACGTGGAAAAATGGAAACTCACCCAAGACAACTCCGCAAGCACCTCTCAGTTTCCCTGTAAAAGAAGCACAAGTGAAGATCCCAGAAAAGATGGAGATTAAAAAAATTATTTTATTACACCTCGTCCCATAATACAATTACTCTACGGTTCCTACGTAAGTATGTTACATTCACTTAAAGCAAACATGATATGGTTAATACAAAAATAAAATTCAACCTGTACCATCACCTCCTACGAATAGTCCCAACAACCTTTGAACTCTCTATACTTACAAGTAATTCCTAAGTACATTCGACAGATATGCAAGGAAAGTTATGTTAAAACATATCAATACGTATGTGCCTGGATGATTAAGTATTTATTTGTACGGATATGTAAGACGATTTGTGAAAAGTGCAATACATTCCCAAAGTATATTTGAATACGTAAGATGGGAAAGAGAGGGAAGGAACATGAGGCCGTTTGCGGCGATTTCATATCCAAACTCGGATCAAGTAAATGAACAACACACATTTTCAAGTACATATAGTACTTCAGTACATCAGAAAAGTTAAAGCACCGCCATTTGCAATCCGCTTGATTCATGGGCGCATACGTTTGCCAGCGTTCCAGCGTTTACCGCCATTTTGAATCTTAGGACATAATAATAAATCGTCCTTTGGTTGGTTACCGAATAAATTAACACCCGATTACGTGAACGGCCATTTTGGTTATTAGTTCAGCTTGAGTACCGCCATTTTGGACGCCATTTCAACACTACGAAATTACCTAACCTTCAATTCTCCCTCGAACCGATCGGTCACCTCAACCGTCTTCGTTCCAAAATGGCGGTACCCCAGTGTTCCCTTTCTGTCTCTCCTTCCAACCTTAACCTCTAGTTTCTAACCCCGAACCACCACACCAGAACAAGCCGATAATCAGAAACCTTACAGCTGACCGCCTCCGATCGCTTAAACCGAGTCCGGTGCCGAGTCCCACGTGAGCAGCTGCAGGCTCGTCGACCTGTTGAGGCTGGTCGTCTTGCCGGCTGCGCCGACGTAGCAGGGGACCTTCCTGGCGGCGCGCAGCCTCATGCTGCGCGTGTACAGCTTGAGCACGTGGCAGTTACAGGTGACGAGCATCGCGACGAGGATGCCCTGCACGCCCTGCGCGAGGTGGTAGGCGGCCCACAGCGGGTCGGACCTCGTCAGCTTCGTGGCGGTGGCGAGGGCGAGGACGGTCGCCAGCACGATCGTCAGCTGCAAATCGTAGAGCATTCAATGTAGCAAGCTGAGCTGTGCAAGCCGCTCCAAGGGCATGTACAAGTGAGAGGTTTCTGACGCAATAGAACATTTTTGAGACTAAAACATAACTCGTAGCTGAAGAACGCTTTTTGGGTAATCGACAACTTTTCGAGTCATTTGGCTTGGCCATATGTAAATTGTAATATAATTACTTAATGCCATCCCTCACTATACATCCTCATGGAGATGACACAGCTGGCAGCATGAACAAAGCGGCGGTAGTCTTTGTGACCAACAGGAATCATGGGATGTCTATTCGCACGTTAACAATAATTTCGAAACCCTTGGAACATCGCAATTAAAAGCAAATTAACTCACTTGTGACGAGTCACGATTATATCTCAAAGTTTTAATAGTCTTCCAGGAACCGTTAAGCACAGTCTGATGGACGAAACTCCAAACTTTTTTTTGTGATCGATTAAAAACTGTAGTGCGCTTCCCTTGCAAATTTATGAACTGTTAAACTTTGTTTCCGGAAAAATCGCCCGATATCCATTCCATAAACTTTCTTTCTCTCCTAATTAATATCGTCAATAAAAACTTCCCGGCTTATGCCCATACCACGTATCGACCCTTGTCACATGGACTATGCGGGATAAAAACGTTAGCAGGCGTATCCCATTCCTCTCCTAGTGGATCATATTTTAACGAGAGAGACAGCTTCCCATTGTCGTGACATCGACATACGGGTCGGACAACCGAGAGACGTAGAGACAAAAGGTTCTTTCTTTCTCTCCTTTTTCGAACCCTTTTTCGCCATGGAGGACGGGGGGGTTGGCTTCGTTAGCGTTTTCGAAATTTTTTGTATCTAAGATTTACTGATTTATTTACAAGAAGCGTCGCAAAAAAGTAATGGAACGTGGAAGTAAGCCGGGAAAATGGAGAAAACATAAATGAACTGTCTCCAGTTACATCCAGGGGCTGATTAACTTCAATCGACTGTGAAATGGTAAGGCGATCAGGTCTGTATTAGAGAGACATTTTCCACAATATTTTCTTGTGTACTTGCACCTTTTCTAGCGAAAAATGAAATGACTTTTCAAGTCCACACGGATTAGTGGCCATTGTTACTTTTACGCTTTTAAAACTTTTTTCAAACGACTAGTAGACGGTATATTGCTCCTAAATACTTTATATAACCCTCGCTTTCTTTATCCTCGGTGCTCTGCAAAACTTTCCTTAATACCCACAGCTTTCGAACTCCGCGTGTATCCGAGGGTAATGGCTGGCAATTTGCTGGCGGGAGGAGACGGCAGGTAAACGTTTAGGATTCCTTTCCCTCTCTCTATTTTTCTCCCCGGATAGGTATTTTTTCTCGTTAACCATTAAGCGAATTAGGTACGTAACGCCCGTTTGTTTCATTTATTCAAAGGCAGGGCAGATAAAAACGAGGTTTGTTTAATTTGATGGGGCTCCGACGGTATTGCTCCTCGTTAATTACGGACGCCCTTAAACGCGCCATAATGGCAGGTAATATATTTTGAACGTGTATTCGGCGCGGGAATGGAAGAAGGGGAAACGTACACCTTTTAACTAATTGTGTGACAATTAAAGAAAAGTTCACCGATAGGCGATCAATAGGCGATGTAACAGTCTAACGAACCAATTATGTGTTCAAGAATTTTCCGACCTCCGCGGTATCCAATCGTACCGTATCCGTGGACGTTCGATTGACGGACTCCGAAGGCCACCAGAGGAACCGCGAATTTTCCGACCTTCCCGGTGTCAGAGCGCGCATTTTCCG
Source organism: Cryptocephalus primarius (assembly GCA_963576515.1). Classification (NCBI taxonomy): domain Eukaryota; kingdom Metazoa; phylum Arthropoda; class Insecta; order Coleoptera; family Chrysomelidae; genus Cryptocephalus; species Cryptocephalus primarius. The sequence continues at coordinate 454,197 of OY754949.1, read as the reverse complement.
ACCACATCATATTCTTAGGAGAACAACGAACTGATAGAAAGTGTTACCGGAAGAAATCGCGAATTTTCCGACCTCCGCTGTTACAGGTGGTGCGTTTTCCGACCGCACCGTATCCCTGGAAGTTACGAATCGTACTAAATTAGGCCCAAGCAATAGGTATATACCGTACATTAAATTGTATAAATTTGAGTTATACGCGTAGGGTTGTGTGGTTGGCCGCCGCGCTTAGTTCGCTTGTCCGCCTGTCACTGACTGACCCCGTGTCGCTGCTCTCGTTTTCTGCTTCTCAAAATAACAAAACCCATAGTTAATCACGGAAATAGTAAGTAAACCTCCTCAGCAGAATTTTCCTCATCATCTACGCATATGCAATATGTGTTTTCTGGTAATACGTAATACGGTATCCATAATTAGCTCCCTCACTCCCTTTACTGGATCCTCTAGAATAGAGGCAAATCCCGGACGAGGGAAAAAACCGCATAAAAGTAATCCAATTCGACGAATTCCCGAAACCTTATTGAGGAGGATTTTCCGTGCGGAGGAGAAGAAATGAAAAATGCTCCACGGGAAAAATCGGGTTATACGTCAGGCCGCGGATGGATTTCCCCCGCTCTTTCACCCTTTCCTGAAATAGTATACGAGATATTTTATTATTTATATATGTCGGAGCGGGATCGACGAAAATCGGAACGATCCACTGTTGGAATAATACGTCGCTGGTTGTAAAACATAAAAAGGCCAGAAAAATAAACTACCATTCGAATGAAACGTGTCGAGGCGGTTTTTGATCCCCTTTCTTCTATCTCTCTCCCTCCAGAAAATATGTATTATATCTTCGTTTCGAGGGAAAATCGATGCAACAGATGTTCGCGTAAATGAGGCCCTAAAAGCTTTACGCAATATCGCACGGAATGAGAGAGGGAAAAGGGCGACACGATAACGGCCCCGGAAGAATTTTAAGACGCGGCGTGGCCTCATTTTTATGAAATTACCGAAAACTTGTATACATTCAAGGTTCTCGTAGATGAAAACTACTTCATAATCGTCTCGTAACAATCCCCGAACGAAGATACGAATGTGTTGGCTGAAATGTTCGATCATCTATATTGATATTTCTTTTCTGAATTCTAGTAAATATGTACAGAAACATATTCAAGGCTTCCATGGTCTACAGCCGTTTGAAGGTGATTACGGGACGTTTCCACATAAGTACCTCAATTTAACCTACAGTTCAGTTTACTAGCTGAACACTAAGAAATGACGAATGCGCCTACGAACGACATCAACGTTTTTTCAAAAATGTTTCCCAAAGTTGTCAAAAATCCCTAGGCTCACCTTAGCGAACAGAAATATCTGTACGGTCCTCTTCCTGCGCATCTTCTCCCTTACCCTCAAGTCGGTTTGCATGCTGACTATGTACCTGGATAATATGGCCGACCTGAAAAGGTAGTAGAAGGTGGTCGCTATGATGATGCAGCTCGGAGTCACGTGGCCGTACACGAAGGCGTTCTTATCCAGGAACCTGGAAAGGTTAAAAAAATTCAGGTCGGAACGTTTCACAGGAGAGCGTAAATCCTTGCGGTGGCCTCGCATGCGATCCAGTTGTAAATAACCGAAGAGGCCCCTTTAATGCCACGAAGTCACGTCAAAGGGGATGGAAGCCTAACGGCGACCGATCACGGTTAGAAATCCAGGGTTGGATTCTATATGAAATATTGATACCCCGCGTGGTAATTGAATGGGTAATACGGAGTAACAAAAGGGTATCGATCCCCGAGTGATGCAAAGCGAACATTTTTCGTTAAGGCGAAGCTAATTGCATTTTTCATTTTATCCAGGGTTTCACATTCAGTTTGAACTTCCAATCGTGGGTGATCCAGCGTTTCAGGCAGTCGATAGGACGTGCAGGGAATTACGAGACCTCATTATTCCAGAAAAAATGCGAGACGTCTCAAAGCAGCTCTCAAGTCTCAAAAGATACGCGACTGCAAATTGGGTGACAAGTAACAATTGTCACCAAAAAACGTATTTTTTAAATTATAGACGTCATTCTTATTTTTATAAATAGGGGAATGTTTTTTTTTTTAAAATGATTTGTATAGTTTTAGAAAACCGATACGGATTACATAGTTTTCTACTTCTTATCCCTTGTCTCTCGAATGATATGGATGTGCCTTACTTTCCGACAACAGACAGTACACAACATTGATACAGATTTAGGAGGAGTTGAGGGAGTCTCAATGTGACCCGTGAACATTCCTGAAATAGTCCAGACGTCTGAAGAGCCTTCAACCTGACTCAAAAAATTCTGAATTCCTCTAGACTAACCAGGACACTTAAGGAACCCCTTGAACAATTCTGGAATCACCAGGACGTTTCAAGAGCTCTCAATTTGGGTATAACTCGTGTCCATAATAGGGTCCTTTAACGCTTAAGGGATTCCTCACCTCTTTCATGAAACTTTTCTAATCTGGCGGAGGTTTTATGGAGTATTTTGGGCATACTTCTTAAAAAAATAGTGCAAATACCTCTTAGTGAAGTAGATAGTGAATTTGTGTAGAATGTGAAAATGGCGTTCCTTTTAAATAAAAAGAATCCTACGAGCTTAGTTTCCCGAACGTGGCAAAACGTCCGCTCCTCAAACGGAGTATTTCCCATGAAAAAGAGGCCAATGGAGGGTGTGTAGCGAAATTAAATTCCTTAATTTTCCGTAATTAGTTCTTAGTCCGGGAATTAACCGCAGAAGCTGCTCCGGGCGAAAGTTGATGAAAAGTTTAATTGGCACGTGTACCGTTTTAGTTCGCGTAACTACTTCCGAAGGTTTAACGTTTCAATCTGTTATTCCCGTCAAATGGAAAGTCCGGACAATAGGGAATCCACATGTGGGATTTTATTTGATTTTCCCGACGCGCGAAGTGGGAGCGAGGGCGAGGCAACCCGCATTCCTGTTGTCGCGATTTTTTACCTCGCCCCGTTAAATTTCAATACTTCACCGCGACGCGGAAACTTCTCCCACTTCTCCCTCTTCTCTCCTTCATCTTTTCTTCTTTTTTGTTCGGCAGAAGTGGTGCCGTTCCCTTTTTATTGACGACGTTTCGCGCTTAAACCCGCAAAAATAAAATAAGTTCTGGAAAGTATCACCGAGGGAGAAGAGAGTAGGAGAAAAGGAGCTTTTATGGCGAACGTGAAAGGTTTGTTTCCCGGTCCGGAACCTTCTATGGTCCTGCTCGGGACTCTCGAGTGGATTCGCAGGAGCAAAGATGCCGAAAGTCGAAGTAGTCTTCGGAATAATGTGGAATAATGGAATTTTTTCTCGGGGGATCGTCTGGAGTAGTCACTGAAAAAATATCTACAGCTTCATAATTAATTCTTACTAGGGGATATTCATTGGTATCCTTCTAAACCGACGGGATTGATAGGAATATAATTTAGATTCCTGGAAGAAACTAATTCTTCGGTCCTGTAATCGTTGACGATTTTTAGTTTGTGATCGATTTTTAGTTTGTGACGATTTTAGTTTGTGTGTTTTAGATCTGAATTGTATCGTTGGTCACCCTCTTAGAGGGGCACGAGTTATCGAGGGAAAATTTTTTTTTAGAGAAAAACGGAGATTTTCAAACATTTCCGTCTTTTTTTTTAGAATCTCCCCCTTTCCAATTGTTAACTATTTATGCGGGGAATTCCCACACCGTCACGTCGATTAATCTCGCGTCTAATTGATACTTGAGCAAATCGAGCCGTAATTAAATCAACCCCCCGATGGAATTTCAATACGACCCCGTGACGGTCGTTAAAATTGTATTAAGATCCTCTCGGAAAAAGAGTTTTCGCAACATCATCTCGCCGCCCCCACCGAGACCGTCAGGGGAAAAATTAAATTAAAAAAAAATCAGAATCGATATGAAATATCGAACGAGATTTTAATTCCGAAGGCCATTAAGAAAGTTAACGAAATTTGTAACCTTCGATATCGAACTTTTCGCCAATCGCGAAAAACATTTCCACTCCCGCTCCTCTTTTATCTCTTTAATTAGCTCGAAAGGGAAATCACGACGGAGAATTCCATTCGAAGCAACTCGACTGAAATAACGATAAAATAGGAAATACCTCGCTTTGGATTTATTAATTTTAATTTGAAAGAAGAGGGTCCGGAGCGGGCGAGCGAGCAGGACGAGGCGGCACCGGATGTCTGCGATTTTCCGGAAAGTCGATAAGGGCCGATGGCGGAGCCTCCGAGATGCAACGTAAATGAGGGAAAATTACTCACCAGCAGTTCTGCTCTTTCAGCGACATCGTGTCTAGGAGCTTCCCGGCTTTGTCGTGGTACTGGATCAGCACGCTCACGCCGAGCAACAACAAAGGTAGGCCCCAACCGAAGAGCGAGTACCTGCAATGAAAATAACGTTGCATTTAAACTCTGTTACTGAGCTTCGAGAAACCGTTTAAATCAACCAACTGGCCCATAATTAAAGTTCCCCATATTTCGGTGCCTTGAGTGGTATTAGCCATGGGAGTAGTTCGTATTTCATAACTGATGATATCTGGGGATATAAAGTCCTCTCTTTAAAAACACTTGAGAAATCTCTCGGCCGTCTGTTACGTCCATCCGTTACGATGAAAGGCATTTAAGGAAGGATACCATTTTTACCGGCAAACGCACCGTATTTAAAATAATTTTAAAACGTATATTTCGAATCATTTTATCACCATTACACATTTTGCTCGATATCCATTATTGCGATTTTTTTCCAATTTCCATGTACGAGCTTGCAGGACTTTTTTTTCCCTCTCTCGTGCAATTGTTAATTGGAATCCAGTCCGATAAAACAATTCTGTCCTCTGCGTATAATATGGATTACGTGCGAAATATGCAAATCTCGGACCGTAACCAATCGGAATGAAATCCGCGCTGTGCGATATCATGGCACTCCGGCTATCGATTGGTTCTGGTCCGATTTTATTAATCGAAAACGAATGTGGATGCCCCGGGGACATTCCTACGATCCAAATTCGAGGCGTCGAAAGAAAAATATCGCTAATCCAACAAGAAAGGACCCAATCCCGATAGAAGAGGTGATCAAGTGGAGTATGTCTTGGATCGATCCGCTCTACGTCGATTCAAATTTGGAAAACAAACCACTTCATATTACGTCAATTTTAACACAATCACTTTGTAACGGTCAAGTTTTTAAAACAGCCAATTGAGTACGAGCCTTCAAATGCGACGTTTTCCCGTACAGTTTTGCCGTACGAGAGAGAAACAGGATCTTCCTGTTGGAGCTGAAATAGCAAGTACCTTTCCGTTGGAGCTGAGGTCGTTCGAGAGTATGTTCCACTTGGAGCCCAGATTGCTCCCGAGTATCTTCCTGTGCAACTGATACCGTTCCTGAGTGTCTTCCTGTTTTACCTTTGTTCTCTCCACCATGAGCGCACCCTCCGGTACGCTTCATCCCTCTGGGCGTGACACAACGTCATTGCTAACATTTCTAGGATCAAAATTTGAATTTCATTTAAATTTAAAACAGACCGGACTCGAATTAACCCTTAGGTTGGTCGCGCAGTCGATTTCACGTTTCCTTCCATCGATGAATGTAGCTACTACAGCGAGTGGATTTCGCACTCGAATAAACCCCTTAACAATGAACGTGATCTATCGTCGTACGATCGGCTTTAAAAGTCCTCGCGTTTCGAGAGGATCTCTCTTTTTTCCCTAACAAAAATCCATTCTCCCGTCTCGATTTCAAATCGAGAAATATTGGAATCGTTAAACACGTGCCTCTTTCGGGGAAAATTTTTAGGGAGAGTTTCGACAAAGTTCCTGCCGGTATTCCTTGATGGAATCAAAAGTTTGTTGGGAGGGAATGAGATGTTCTCTTTGTGACTGGATACTTTAGTGACAGTTTTTACGGGGGTGAATGTAATATTAAATACATGTCTCGTGTGAGATTACCGAAGGGGAGGAGATAAGCTGAAGAAGTCGAAAGGATGATGCACGTTAAGAAAAGAGGAATTAAGTTGAACCGGTGGCAAAAACAATTAAATCCCCTTTTAATTGCCAAGTTATAACCTAAAATTTGAATTCGAGAAGATTCGACCGTTACGAAAGGAGTTTAAGCCTTAATTTCGTTTCTCAATCACGGGAAATCAATGCTTCGCTCATGTAATAAAAGCAAGTGCAAAAATCATTGCTCTAAATAAATTGCCACTCTCGATATTTGTATCAAGATCAACGATCAGTCTGAGTCTCACCCAATTAATCACCTTTAATTCGTTTACTCAAATATTAACAACTCTCTCATGCTGAGGTGGCCGCGCTGGAGCATCCTGATACCTCTTCCTCTCCATGTTTCCAGAAAATAAAATTTCACCCCGCGAGAAGCCTTATTACCGGCGATCAATCACTTTTTAAAACAAGAAACCACCCTTCATCGTTCGCATCCCTTATATTTTCGAAGACTAAGCAACACTTGATGGGTATAAATTTCGGAACGGGTGATTTATCATCGCCGGGGCGCTTGTCGATATATTGCCTGTGTACGTCGTCTTATATTTAGTTTCTTTTCGGAAAAGGGATATTTACTCGCTGGAGCACCGGCGGATAATAGTCACAAAATCGATTCTTGGTGATGATGATGTTAAATCCCGCTTTTCTCGGGAAGAATTAGTCATATACGAGAGAGGTCGACGGATTCATTATTTCTAGTCCGACGCCCGAAGGAAACCCTTTCGAAAATCGCCCTCTGAGAGGCTTCACCACCAAAGTTTCCATACAAAATACACCATCACACTCACCTGATGAAATTCCTCGTGATGTGATTATCGGCGATCGGCACGAGGTGCAGCCCCGTCCTGAACTGCTGGTGCATGTTGTGGGTCATCGAGAGCATCCAACAGAATATGCACAGCCTGCCGTACTGCAGCGCGAAAGCCAGCCCTATGCACAGCTCGGAGTCCTGCGAAGTACAAACGGCAACAGTGAGACTTTTACTGCGGGCGTAAAACTTTAATCGCTCGCAACAAACCACCCTTATCGGCAGCGTAAATTTTACGATAGGAAAGCAACAAGAACTATTCGATGCCGACAGAGCGTGTTACGTTACGATAGTTAGATTCCACCGAGGGAGTTCTTGTCATTAGTAAATAGAAATTATTTGTAAGTCATAAGCTATACAGTGATTGGTTAAAGGTATGACGTGATTAAGCACTAGATTAAAGTTGGTGAAAGATTTTATGTTTCAGATTTGGTAAAAGTGTGACACGAAAATTTTTAGTACGAGATTTTCAACGGTAGTCGGAGGGTACCTCAGGCGGTACTGTGACAAATCCACCCTTGGACCCCGCCTCGATAGCGTGTGTTTTAGCGTTGATTCAACGTACGACCCCTCGGCAACACTTTAACCTTCTGTATTCCCGTCAAAAATAAATTTCGCGCAGCGAGATTAAACGTCGGAACGTCACTAAAAACGATCGCCGGCGTTATATTTAACATCATCGTTCCCCCCGACCCGTTTCTAATCTAATTAGCTTATCGTTACTTCCACTCGGAATACATCATCTCGCCCTATCTCATCCCCCTTCCGTTCCCTCTTCGCCCTTTTCCCTACTCTCGTTAAACGTCCCTCGGCCGTATTGTCGTCGTCTCGGGATAATTGTTGGAGACGTTCCCTTCTGATTGTATTTTCCGCATATTGTTCGGCGCGCTATTGGATTACCTCGAAAACACTCGACGTACGGTATATAACTGTGACGAGATATTCGATGCGGATGCAGCACGTCGAAGGGGGCGGCCAATCGTGAAATATGAGAGCCGGTTTCGATTTAAAATTTTCGGAGAAATACCGCAAACACTCTCGCATAGTGCATCAAATGGCAGGAGCTACGAGAGTTCCATCGAAAAACATCGATCTTGTTAGATTAGAGACGTCTTGAGCACGAACTGCCGGCAGCCGCAAAACTATTTCGTATTCTATCGTTGATTCTTTACAAAATTCGATGAGTACATATACGACCTGGGTTCTGGGCCAATACCTCATGCAATTTCAAAGGAAGGTTCGATTCAGCAGATTTTGCTGGCAATGTTTGAAATGCTTCAGAACGACCGTCACACCACCTTCAACGATTTAAACCATGAACTTACAACCGTCCAAACGTTGTTAATAATTAATCCACCCCCTGACAACAGGTCGGGTCAGGGTTGACTCGCAGGCCAAAATGTCCGTGTAATGTATGTGTCAGCGAGTCCGGGCGACGAGGGTCCGCTCCGTGCTTATAAATCCTGCCCGAAATAGAAAAGAGGGCTGGAAAAAGAGTCCGACGGGGGTTTATTACCTAAAGCGATAAGCGCCACTTGATAAGGGTCGAAGCTAATTCGATACGAGCTTAAGGGAAGTGCGTGCCCCCCTTTCGTCTCCCTCGGTACTCTTGCCGGATTTCAATGCGACGACGAAGACGAAAAGTTATCTTCCCGTTTAATTAAAGGCCCATATGCTCCCCGGGATTTCCAGCTGTTAAAAATTTACGGATCCCCCTCCTTCCTCTCTTCGTTTTTCTAGGAATTAAGCGCTGGATGTTGTTAGCTCATTTCTATACTCATGAAATATAAAGTGAGGATACGGCAAAGAAAAGAAAGGAAAGCGAGGAATAATTAAAGGAGAGGCACGACCATTACTCCCGATCCTTTTGTTACCGGAGCGGCCCTGTCTCCCGGAAAAACAGGTATTCTCTTATTTACACGCGGAGGTTTAATTTAGAGACTCGCGGATATTTAAGAATAATGAAACGCTTTGGACGACAATGGGACGAACATCTGCGAAACAAGCAGGAGGTGCAAATAGTGGCGAACAAATTTTATTTTACGGGAAGAGAACATCTGCAAACGCGACAGGGTCGTTACATATTTTCAGGAGGATAGTCGGTGAAAATATGAAATTAATTGTGATGAACACGCCAATTTTCTTACGTGGAGGAATTTTCGCAAAACATTCAATTTTTCGGAAACCTTCCGTCCCTACTTTCCCTAGAAAGTATCCAATCGGCATATTTCCTCCGTTTCCACGTTTTCCCAATGCGACACGCATAAATCAGGCTCCGTTCATACGAGCGGTCGCGGATAAATTCCCCCTCTAATCGGGAAAGGGAAAGTGGAAATTTTTCTCCCCCGTCGGGATGAATTTTCGAAATTTACTGCCGGCCGCGGCGGTAATATACAAATGCACGTCGAAGGAAATTCACGAGGTTAAGTACGGGTCGGAGGAAGGGACGAGGTAATTTCGGACGCTTGGAAAATCAATGGGAAAATCGGCCTTTGAGAAAAATTGGACGACTTGTCTTCGGCGGGACACAGGGAAATTCAAAAGGTTTGTTTGACTTGATTCATCGAAATGATTCATTGGAAAAACACCTTTTTTCCGCCCTGAAATACTGCTTGAAACACTGGCGCGTACATAGGAGAAGTTGTAATTGAAGGCAAGGGTAAATTTTCAAAAATTCCCAAAAATTTTCCTGGAACTTCAAACTCATTGAACTTTCTTTCAAAGAAGACAAAATTTGAAACAAAAAATGTTGTAATTGATTGAAAGATACTTTACGTCACTTATAATGGGAAACATATAACACAATTTAGCTGGAAATTAATTAATAACAAATAGATTGTTATCGATAATTCAGGATTTTTTTCAGAAATTACAACGCAGGAGAAGGATTTAAAATAATATTGACGATATTCATAAGAGAATAGGGCTTTAAAAATGACTAAGGCAATAAGTATACCACATTCAAAAAATACAGAATCTGCATATAATCCGAGCTTTACTAATTCAACAACAAGTTTCCTAATTATTGCAGCACGGCACCAATGCAAATGCCTCGTGGCACACCAGTATTAATCATTATTCCTTTCACAGTTGCATAACTTTGGCGCGCCAGAAACTGTACGTCCACTGACCAAACACCCTCCTGTTATGGAATATTCCCTAACAATGCGGGAGCACAAAATCCTCCTCGAAATTTCAATTCGACCAAGTCCCCCAGCGGCAGTGGATTACAAATCACGGGCGTTTACTACAAGCGAGATTAAACGTCCTAGGATAATTAAAACTTCCTTATCCCGGAGTGAGTTTACTCAACATTACGTTAGAACACACCTTCTGGAGTTCCCTCGCGTCGTCGGGATAACGATCCCCTCTCCTCGACCCTCCCGAAAAGGTAACAGGCCGTAATTACGAATCCAAATTAGCTGCACGGAATTATTGCCGTCCACCGTATAATTGGCATGTCTGGTGCAGCCCAGTCCGCCTCGGGGATTAAACGAATGCCTCTCGACTAAATAACGTCGCTACAAACAAACGTTTGATCGTCGACGCAGAATAAATATATAATAGAGCGTCGACGTACGTTTAATTAGCTCGTCTAATGTAATATGCATTAATTCCACGAATATGTCATGTGACACCGACGAAACTTTAAGGCACCATGGTACTGATGATAGGTACTGATGCCTAATTGACACTTTAACCGGTTACTTTTTAATGTATTAGCGTTAACAGTTTAATACTCACAAGAGAAATGGCACTGCCATCCGAACTGCAAGAAACGGCAACCACCGACACGTGCTTCCGTATATTAGCTTCGTCTGGTTGGAAAACCCATACAACGCCATAAAAGCGACGTGAAAAGCAGGCGGAAAACAAACTTGTGCCTACATTTCGGGAGCGACAATTCATAAATTGTAACTGCCGTTATGATTCCAGGAGATTCCATAGTAGACGCACCTCAAAACATCATACAAACGGAACAAACTTTCAAGAACTTTCGAGACCATACAACTTCGGCAACTTCCTTATTGTATGATGAAAACTCCTGAAGTTGTGCGAAAAAGAAAAGTCATAACAGAACTACGAGGGAATTTCTGTTGTTCCCGACTTACAAAGCGAGACGGATAACAATTTTATATGTCGACACCTACCGAAGTTGCGGGAGTACCAGTCAGATGTACGGTCGAAGTCGGTAAAATATTTCCATTCCGTTTTGCGAGTGTGATGAAAATCCAAAGGAAAATTTAAAAAAATCCCTAAAGCATTTTAGCACGACCCCCGTAACCTGAAGAACTACACGGTCACGAAAAAACACCCGGAGTTGCAGTCACGGACCCAAAACTATATTACCCCTGGCAAACTTTCCACATATTTTTTCAAATCTCAATTACCAGAACCAGCTAACGCCAATCAAAGGACGGATAAAAATTTAAAGTGAAAAGTTCGGCACAGTTGAACGTTCGAATTGATTGATTGATGGATGTTCCGTCGAGGGAGCAGCGCCTAAAACGTTACGAATATTTTTATTAGACTCCTCGCGGGCTCCTAATGGAAAACTCGCGGGCCGCTCTTAGGAAAAGTTAAACTTTTTCTGCTTCCTCCCGCGGGACTCGCAGTCGCTACGTTTTCATATCGTTACCGGCGACGTTTTCCACAATCGAGACACGGTAATTATGTAAATTGAAGAGGGGGGAGGGCGCGGGGATTATAAATTAGTAGAGAGGAAAAGAAACCGTTAATTAACGACGTGCTGTCGATTTCGCGACGGAAAGTTGGAAGCACCTCAAGGAGGGAAATAATTTTCACGAAAGAGGGCCTTTGAGGCGGCTTTTCCCGCGTGCAATTCCGCCTAAATTTAATTTGCTTGTATTTTATCGACCAACCGTCGTAGCCGACTGTTGTAGCGTCGTGAACCGATCACTATTTTAAAATAAAAAGTGAAAAGAAAGTAGCGGCACTAGAGTTGCCGTTAACGACCCAGGTTGCAGGGTTTCCACGTACTTTTCAAATTAAATTCATGGTGAACTGAATCACTGTTTATCGTTAAAGCGTGAACTCACGCTCTAAAACATCGTCACTGTTTATAGTCCAATTTGGTCTGCTCGAATCGCACCCAGCTTGAAACCGTTAAATATTTGATGTGTGACACCGCATCCCCTCGTGGAAATTTCATAGGTTTTTATCCGTCACCGAAAAAAGCGGAAAGTCTTCCGTCATCCACCGCGCATTTTTTATCGGCGCCATCATCGGCTTTCATAAAACATGAGAGCGGAGAGGGACGATTCCCGTTCCCATCTCGCCTCCATTTCTCTCTTCCCTCTTTTTTCTTTCCCGAGGAAACTTTTACGAGCCACGTGAGAGGAGGGCGAAATTAAAGACAAGCGTGCACACGTCATCATAAAAATAACAAATGCTTTTAAAGGTTTCTCTGCGGATTCTTCGACTGCTAACCCGGATTTATGGAAAAACTACGGGGAGACAAGTGGGAACGGGAGGCTGGAAGTGCCCTCTTTCTTTTTTTCCGGGGAAGGGTATATGCCGTTTTTGCGGTACGTTGCAAATGGAAATTTATGAAGTCAGACGCTGCGGGACCGGCGTATTTCTTACTGGAACGAGCTAGAGCTGATGGCTGAGTTATAAGCGAGAAAGAGCGGAATTACGTCACCGGGAGGGGATTTTTCTCGATTTCCCCGACATCCCGTTATCACCTGTAATTCATTAATTTACGCACCTCTGGGCGATAATTTTAACGCAACGGTCTCGTCACACAACAATAGACAGAAAACCGCGAAAACTGCGTCACGGCCGAAGCGTTACCCGAACAAAGTCGCCATCTGCCTCTCTCTGGTCCTCCGCATACTTCTAAACCAAGGGGGCGGATTTTGATACGGTTTTCACTAGTAGAATTTCTATATATTTTACGTAATACGTTACAAACTACCCCCATTTGTAAAAACGATATTCGGTTCAGCAAAACACTAACACAGCATCAGCAAATTCAAAACCTTACAAAGACCAGGACCTAATCGATATAGTAAATGAACTGTATCCCCCGACGGAGGGAGCGGGTTGTGAAAAAAGACAGCTCTAAAGCGCATAAAAGCGGTTTAATATTTCACGCTCCCGCGCCCAATTCGACCGGAAAAAGACTTTACGATCGCGTCCATAAAACACTTCTCCAGGGGTAAGAGGACTAATTTGCATGTAATGCACGTGCCGTGCAACGTGTGTTTCCATTCAATTACATCACACGCGATGTAACTTCGATTATAAGCAAAGGTAAGTAATACATTATTATTAGTACGTGGTGCGGTAGTGCAACGTCGAGCAGAGAAAATTTCAGGCCAAGACGAATCTTTAAAAACTCTCTAACAACCCATTAACGACACACGAATAATTCATTTTTATTTGTACTTATCTCTTTCTTCCTTACTCCTTTTTAGCCCTTCGCCTTTACCCTTTGTGTTTGTAATCTGAAAATTAGTAAAAATATCTGAAACTTCCCTTCCTTTCTTCACAACTCTCACTTAGTACCAACCTCAAAAATAAATTCCTGTACCAACATAAGTCTAGTAACTTCAAGCATTCCTTCTACGATCCCATTTTCGGTCATCATACAACGCGTGTTTTACCTGTGATGATTTTAAACATACATAATAAAATCCCTATTTCCTCCTATTTCCGCAATAGCGTGACCGCTCTGCCGTCGAAATTATTCTATTTTATCCGAACTTCCTCTCCTGAAATATCACCTCATTTCCTTGGGACGCGTGACATCGGGGATTTGAATAATGAGACCCACCCTAGAAGGTAAATATGGCTGAGATAGGAAGAGCCACAGAAGGAGAGAGAAAAAAGGAAAGTCGATTTGCATTTAGATCCGTTTAATGTCGGTCCAAGGGAAGAGAGAGGACGATAAGGGGATGTGTTCGGGTTCGAATACTTCGAAATAAGCCCCCTCGCAGTGTGAGATAAGATCGAACATTTATTCGAGACGAGTAAGTAACGGGAAGCGTCGAGTTCCGCCAGGAGGTAACACAGTAGTCAAGGTCGATTTTTTTTAAATAGCTATAAAACTCGCAAGTAAATCTCAAAATCAAAAAACTCCCAGAAGCTATAGGAATTCCGTAAAAAGCATTTTGACCTCGAAGCCTTCCTAACAATCCAGAAGAAATTAAGAAAATTCCATAAGTTCTCAACCAGGAGAAACGAGAGAAGCGACTGGTGACGTTCCCTCGGGCGATTTTACCGAACTAGGGAGATTTTTCGTTAGAACTACGATTGGTCCTAAATAGCTCAACATCGGGCCGAGACTGCATTGTGTGAGTATCTTTCCCATTGCCTAAGCTGTAAGCGTGTCAAGATTACAGCTTCTGGCTATTCAAAAGCTGTAAAATAAATTTTATCCTTATTTTTCATACCGAGACAATAAAAAATTCAGTGAGAAAATATTTTCGGGCCATTTGCGGCCTAAGCTATAAGCGTGCCAAGTTTAAGGATTCTAGCTATTGAGGAACTTCCACGTTTTAGTCGCTGGAACAGTGTCGAAATGCATTATAGATTAGGGGATCACTTTATAGTTGTTTTTTCTGGAACGATCCCTGTTTCATAGCTTGTAATCGCTTTCGGAGCCGAGCTCGCTTAAATTCGATGGACTTAATCGCGCCGCTTCGATCAATTAAACCTAAAATTCATCCGCCGATCCATCGATCCGCGTAATCGTCCCACTATTAAACCGCCGCTCGGGCCTCATCAAAAATTTACGACGTCCCGACGACCGTCGCCCGCGCCATTAAACAAGCGGAAGGACGAAAGGGGAGGGGGGCAGAAACCAGTAATATTTCGTGTCGCATTATCCGATGTAAAACTCGAAACGTGTCATTAGGGATGATTCAAATGACTGTTAATGCGAAAGGAGCTCTCGACGGTGGATGAGGAGCGGAGAAAGAACTCGATTAAAAAGTTGGAGGACAAGTCGAATTGCAGTTACACGGAACTTTCCTAATAATTTCACCTCAAAGATGCTCCTATTCGTTCGGTCGGGAGCGCCGACTTGAATTATGGATGAGAGGAGGAGCGAGAGAAGTGGCGCTCCCCTTTTATTTCCCGCTTTAAAGTTGCATATATTACTAGAGCTGGGGAATTTTTTCGACACGAGAAATTTTCAGATGTATAGGGCTGTTGCTAGTATGCTACGGAGCTCCTAATACATTAGCAACAGGAGCATGACAGTCTGAGGTAAAATCCATCATTACTGAAAATTTGAAACCAAAAGGACGAAGGGTGCAGCTAATATATGCTAAGGGAGATTTTAACCTTCCAAAAATTTAATGAGAATTTCACGACTCCGCATTCCTATGACATTCTAAGAAAGGCCCTTTTGAAGATGCGAAATATTCGTGGAACGTTTGGTTTGTATAAGTTGGTAAATACGTTATCGCCTACAAAAAAATTGTAAAGCGATAAAGTGATTACTGAGATGACTAAGAGGTCAGAGCGTCCTCTTTAAATTAAATTCATTAAATATTTCGTATGAGTGATAATGATTCATCAACCGTGCAATCACAGAAATTTTCAATATTTCCGTCAATTGTTGTGACAACCTAACGGAAAATCCCGACGTTACATTTTTCCTTGAGAGATCGTTAGTCTCCTCCCTTTTCTTGTCCCGAGACTCTAAGTCCCAGCATCCCGGGACGTGTATAATGTCACGTGAAAGATTAGCGAGAGTAATTCGATCTGGAACAAGAAGCATCTTTCCGGGATCAGCAGGGAGTAAATCCCCTCAACAATGCGGTAATCCAATGCCGCTTTTTCAATTAGGGATCAAAAAGGGAACGGGAGCGACGTGCCTTGCCCCACTCCTCCCCGCTCCCCAAATCTTTTTTTAAATACGGGAGAAACACGACAAGGTGGGCGAAAAAGAAAAATTATGGCGGAATTAATGCGTAATTGTTCTCCCGGGAATTACGAAAGGATGTTTTAATTAGCGAGAAGATCCGTTGAATTAATTAACGGATAACCTTCCCGGAGGAAACGTCCCCCGGACACCTTTCAAACGTCCTTATCGCCTTCCGGAAAATTGCGACGATCGGAGAACGGGAAGAAAACCACTGGGAAAGCCCCCGGCTGTTCCTCTCTTTCATCCGATATCCCACGATAACATCGTAACTGTTTACATTTCTTTTAACGCGACGCGAATACGCCCGACTCACAGAACGAACCCTCAAAGGGCTTTAGACCGTATTAGGTAATACAAGTTCGTACGTTGTAACTAACTTTGTTCGAAGTCGAGACTTCCCCCACGCACACGCGTTCCCGAAAAGTTACGCTAATTGGGGGAGATTCGAATTTATGTCTTAGGCGTGCGAAACGTCACGTAAAAAGCGTGTAGGGGCTTTGAGTTTCATGGGATCCCTCAAATGCCATCCAAAAATCAACCAAACAGTTTCATACGTCCATAAGGACATTACAGGGAACTTGTAGATATTTTTCTGAAAGCTTTCGCCCCCTCTTTGCGGGAAATTTGTTTTACCCTAAAATCTAAACTTACCGGCACCCCTCCGACCCCTACGACGTAGAGCAGCTGCGACATGAAGAGGGCCGCCAGGAGATTCATCAGCGTCGTACCTGACAGGTTCCTCAGGTCGGAGAATAGGCTGTAACAAGAGATACATAATGTCAGATGTCGGGGCGTAAATCTGAGAGGGACGTTCTGCCGGTTAACCAGACCGGGGCCTAATTCTTTTCGGGGTACCGGCGAAGTTTTAATGGGGAAAGTTATATTGGAAACGAAATGTGAATTCCGTTCTACTCCGTTAATAAAAAGTGTAATTTCTGTCCCTGGGGCGGTGCGAGATACGAAATTACGCGGTAATGAGGCGAGTGCTGTGGTGTGACTGTGAAACTACTTATCCACTACCCCATAGCGTCACGTATAATCATCGACTTCCTCGGATCCACGTAGTGTATTATCAATCGGCACTGCGGGAATCGGGGCACATCTCAGACAGATATGCAGATCACGTTAACGGTCCGTCAATTCCACGAGTCTCAAACAGTCCCCCATCCCGCATCCTCCACGACGAGAAAAAGATCTACGATTGTCAGGAAAGGGTGGCTCGACACATTCCTCGGTCACGTTATTATCCTTTGTTAGTGGCCGCCTTGTCAACAGCACTCGTTGTTCCCTTCGATCCGACATGTGCACGGTTCTGCTTACGGAATCACACTGATATGGTTTTATTAAAAAACTGGGGATTTTCCCTACGGGCGATATCTCACCGCCGATATATTGTTAGGTAATGTAACGAATTATAAGAGGTAATAAAAAGACTCGTAACTGTTTTTTTTTACAAGATAGGTTACACTATGTAACTGCCTTATTTAATATAGCTCAAACATTTGGCAAGCACATGACGTAGCAACAATGGATACTCGTGTGTTTTCCCATACTTTAAAGATTTTATTCCAGAATACGCCTTACTTATCTACTTTGTGCAGATTCTCACAATCGGGACACTATAAGCTCCTGGAGCATTCGACAATCGTACCTGGTGGTATAACGGAAACCAGAATTCGAGAAGGAATCAAACCATAACTTATAAAATAGCTAAATTCGATCGAGTAGATAGTTTGTAAGTCGATAGTGCCAATAAGCCATTCCATTCCATTATCACGGCCAGCGTCCAGAAGGCTCCAACAAAGGAGGTTCGATTCCCGTCAATCTCCGACTCGATAATAATAAAAATCACAAACCGAAAACAATGAAGTCGTC
This sequence comes from Cryptocephalus primarius, assembly GCA_963576515.1. NCBI lineage: Eukaryota > Metazoa > Arthropoda > Insecta > Coleoptera > Chrysomelidae > Cryptocephalus > Cryptocephalus primarius. Next base: position 436,608 of record OY754949.1, on the reverse strand, counting down.
GAGGGAAAACAACTTTTTCATTTCGACGTCGAGGCCTTCTGTGGGAGAGTTAATTGGACAGCCCCTCGGATTGAGATCCTTTCTGGGACGCGGGACGTACGCGTTGTCGAACGGAGGGGGATTCGAGTTAATCAGGAGGCAACAAAAATCCATAGGAGTTAGGACCCAATCAGAATTTAACGGTGGTGTCCGGGGGTTTATTGATTTTTGTGTAACCGCCAGAGATATCGTCACGGTAAATAATTGGGGATATTGGAGAGGACTGGTGTTGTGTCCCTACGCCATTTTCATGGAAAACCATGACACTTTTAGAACGCTTGAAACGTCGTAGAAGTATTTAAACATTATAATTCGTCCCATAACCTCGATATGAACGCATGGGGAAGGGGCGTCGCTCCACCTTTTCCCCCTGGATAATCGGTAAGAAATATATCTCGCGGACCGGGGGAGGAAGAGTGGGGAGCGTTTTGGGGGTAGATCGTGAAAAGTTTTACGATCCGCGCCGGTCTTGAGAAGACGTCGTAAATTTTATTTGAACAGAGACTTGTTGTCAACATTGTATTACATAAGGAAAACGACTTCAAGAACTTTCTCTGGCTCGGTTATCGTCATTAACAATGCATCTTTCTTACTGTTCTCTTTCTACATAAATAACAGCCGATGAAATTGCTAAGGAACGTAGTTTTAACGTTCCCTAGTTGAAATTCACGTTTCCACACCTCGCGTCATTCCATTTCGGCGCATTCGTCCGTAACTCATGTGAAATTAGCCTCCCAGAAAATTATTATACGTGCCCGAAATCCCGAGGGAATTACTTCGTTCCGCGGATTGATTCCTCATCACGTTAAGTCTTTGAATCAATTAAGGGGACCTTAACGAGTTGTGCCGCCGGGCGGAATGTATTTTTCTCCCGGTCTCGGAATAATTACGGTTTAATGCGTGAAAGATCGCTCGAGGGAACTTTACGGGCCGTTAAGTTATCACGAAGCGACTCCAGTGACTTCTGGGCGGTTAATTCGATGCTTGTCGCCTATCGACGCCTGGGAGTTGGAACCGTGCAACAGATACTCCGGAAGTTTCAGGGGGAAATGGCCTAAACGACAGTGGATGTTGACAGGAGGAGTCGTTTGGTGCAGTTAAATTTGATTGTGCTTTAAAAATACGCAGTTTCGGAAGGCGTCGATGCGTAGGATAGACGTTAGTATTCCATATCAGGCTCGAAGGACCAATCGATTTGAATTGTGAACATAATGATGACTTACAGTTGTCCGCCTCGCTAAGAAGGAGCCTTTCCTTATAGACCCAATGTGTTGATGGTGAATTTTTCATGTTGCAAGAGATTAAAGGAAAGGTCCCTTAAAACAGACCTTGGGCAAATAGACACCAATAATCGTTGGGCCAATGAGAACTACGATTGGGTTAGGACTAAGATCTGAGAAGAGGGAGACCCCAAAACTAGCCCAATATTTCGGTAGATGTCATATCTTCAATAGTTTTTATATTTACCATCAATCCCTTGTATCTATTTAGCTTGTAACATTTTACTAAAGGTCTAAGGGTTTCATGAAAAATGAAGAAAAGCGACACGCTCCGGAACGAACCCTGCCCCGGCAATTATCGCGCGAAAAACCCCCATCTCCGTATAATTGCAATTAACGCCGCCCGTTAATTACGTCGAGTGGTCTCTCGAAACAAATTAGCCGAATGGGGCGCATCCCGGCTTTTCCGTATCGCCTCGTAGTCCGACGGGCGGGCGTGCACGTGAAGTGTTAAATTCAATTAAACTCTAATTATTAACTGTCAAAGAGGGCGCTCGGAGCGCCCCCCGCCCCCGTCGGGCGATCGGAAATCGCTTTCCGGAACAAAAATAGCTTCGAACGGAAGCGGATCCGGGTTACAACGAGTACACTGGGCGTTACAAATAGGTTCGATACGGTAGAGTTCGCACAGAGTTATCAAGGTGTTAGGGGCTCGTTTGTTCGATGATCACCTCCATCTAAAATCAATTTAAATAATTGAAAATACTTTAATGATAAGCTCAGTAAATGCTATAGGTTTGTTCTAGCCGACAGAAAACGTTGCAGGTATGCTATGTTCTGAGGCATCTCTATGATCAAAATCTATGATGTTGGAAGAGGATGTAAGAGGGAAGTAATCGTAAGGCCAAAATCTTTCGAAGTTAAACGGTTAGGAGTACCTAAAACTGGTTTGGTCAGTAGCTGTTCTTCAAAGGTAGGTAATTTGTCTATGGAGCGATCGTCTTTTAACATAAGTAGTTAGTCAGGAAATTTCCAATCAATGCTGCTTGCAAAACGCAAGTAAAAAGGTATTTCTCAATTCCCTTTAACCCCCTCGGGTTAAGTACAATTTAATTAAGATTTTTTTTGAAATTTCCCGCACGTCGAAGACGGCAATTCTCGCGACCCGTCGCTTTCCCTTTTCTTTCCTTCGCGTCCCACGTATATACTTTATTTCTGATTGCCTCGCAGTCACGCGTCACTTCGAATTTACCGCGGGGAAGCACATTTACGTCGTCGAAGGGGAATCCCACGTCACGATTCGAATGAATCCCTCGAAATCCGAGGGAGAGGGAACGGCGCGTTGAAATTATTTATCAAGTCTGTCGAAGAGCGGATCAAAGTCGAAACGTGACATTGGTCGGGCCCGGGACGGTATCCCCCTTACTACGAGGGTTAATTATTCGAGACATTCAAATTTTCTTCACGCTCCAAGTTACTTTTTTCTCCTCTCAAAGGCGTTATATATAAGGCGTATAAACACATATAAATGGTAGAAAGGTATTTTCAATAATGTCGACATTGGCAGGGACTTCTGTTGTGGTTGAAGTGAAAATTACTTAACCCAGCAAATGAAATTCCCCCCAGTCTCTTTCAAAAAACCACTACCTCCCTTCACTCCCTTTCCCTCAACCTTTGCTAAGCCGTATTATCCGATTTCGTATTCATCTATTCACCGACGTCGACTTCATCGGTCAATTCCATTATAGATTAACCAGAAAGGTGGAAAGCTCGAGGCATATCCTCAGCAAGTCCTCATCGCTACGTTATAATCTCCCTCCCTCTATTCCGACGACTCAATCGAACTCCCCAACGCCTTTAATACATATTACATGCATCCCCTGAACTGGGAAAATGTACAACACGAAGGAAGACGGTTTTAAGGTAACGAGAAAACCTCCACAGGTAAAGTATGAACGTCGTATCCGCGCTGGAAAAAATCGATACGCAGTACAACTTCGGCAGTCCCAACTCGACCGACGATTGGATTTGTTACTGACGCGTCCCAATTGAAAAATCAACGAGACAGAAATTTAATTTCCATGCAGGCGAAGACGGCGACACGACCAATATAAGCGTTTAGCACGAAAAAATAAAACATTCCCCTCGTTTAAATATCATTCCGCCAGAAGAAAAACTCGTGGGGGCTACAATGGAATTTTCCAGTCGTCGGTTGTGTATCGCACGCGGGGATTAAAGCAGAATTTCGTAATTGGATTTGTACTGCGGGAAAAATTCAAACAGAAAACATGGAAAGAATTCCCACGATAAAACATATCTTATCCGTCTTATAGTTGCTTGCGAATAGGTCATACAACTCTCCCCTCAATCACGAGACCGAAGGCGCAGTCATACCGCGCACATGCACACACACACACACATACACACAAGCATCTTCTCATTACACCCCCTCTCCGAGGGTGTAGAGTAGGACTGTCTCATATACCGTATATGATATCGAAACCAGGAGTTACCACCCCAAAAATAACAGAAAAATTGAACAGAAACATTTTGAAGCTAGTGCCCTTCAGGGTTACCTTAATAAGAGCGACTCTAAATTAAAATATCATTGGTCAAGAGAGAAAGTCACCAAATTAAAGTCGGTACGTTTATTCGTGTTAGACCCTATCCTACGAGGGAAGTAAAATTTGTAAAATTAATTAAGATCGTATCGGGAAGTAGTATTACGTCAATTTCTCACGTGTGTCGAGGAGGAGAAACTTATGACAATTGTAAAGATACGCTATCAACTCCCAAAGACAATTCAAATTCCCTGATCTTTCGTCCCGTTGACAAAACGTCCGAACTCCTGTTGATTCGCCGAAAGGAGTTTTCCCGGTTTTCCGTCCATTTCTTCCGGAAAAGCAATTTTTTTCCCGGCGCGGCATGAAATTCCCAATCGTCCCTGATTGTCACACTCGACAAAAGAGCCCCTTTGAATTATTAGCGTCACGTTTTCGAATTACTCTCCGAATTCTCCCTTTTAGTCCCCGAAGATTTTTCCCTCTGCGGAACGTGTGTCGTGACCCATCCTATACATACATATATACATATATAAATTTTTTATGCAGAAATTTGGAGCGGGTGCGACGGAGGACCAAAGTTTAAATTAATCCTCCGCCCGGGCAGAAATCGGTCGCAAATTAAACATTAAAGCTCGCTAAAACCACAGGTACCCTAAAGACAAAAAATTACATGCGACGTCGAGGGAATTTAATCGAGGACGGGTAAAAGAAAAGAGAGAAGGGTGGAATTCGAACGGACGTGGCGTGTGTGCGAGAGAGAGACAGAAAGAAGATAGGGGACCGACCTTTTGTAGGTCCAATTTTTTTTTCAAAACTTCTTTGACATCTAATTTCTCCTCTCGACAGCGGAAAACAATTTATTCACTCTTCGGAAAAGTTCTCCTATTTCTCCTCGGAGATTAATACGTCGCATTGCTCCTCATGACAAGACCAATTTTCCTCATGCTCTTTGAAATATTTCTTTCCATTTAATTCCAAGACGTATAGCGCCCAGAGCAAACACACGGAGCGTGGGTGGTTATTCGTGTAAAGTGGGCGCTTTTGCATTTTTACATCTGCACTTAGGAGGGAATTTCCTCATTTCCTCCGGTGCAGACGCGTATGTTTCTGCAACGTCGCGTTTCGCGATGGGACAAAAATCATTCTCCGATCCTATTCCTTACTTAACTCGAGCCCCAGTCACGATAACAGCACTATTAACCTCGGGGATCGACTGCCTCGATAAATATCTATTTACCAACCTCCGGGGGCTGCGGATAGTCGCCAGGCCCGATATTCCCGTCAGCCTGCAGGGAATCCGGACAGTCGTCAGGCTCGAAACTTCCAGATAAACATCTCAACCGATAATGTGGCGATCGAACAGCGAATAGTCATCCAGAATTTCTCAATGTAAAAGGAAAAGAGTTCTAAAGGAAATGTCACTTTCGGAACCACGAGAACGATTTTGATTGGCTCTCCGAGCGCGTTGAAACGAGTGGGGAGATCGGAACGAGCCGTGCAAAAACAAATTTACCTGCAAAGTAAACTAATTTCTTCGTTCCCGCTATGCCTTATTTCAAAAACAAGCAAAATATGCACTTTGCCATGCGACCTGCGCATCTTCCATTCCCTGATAATTACATATTCGAGTCGCGATTAGAATTGCAATCCTACGTCCCTCCGCAAAAACTCGATCCCTTTCATCCAACACCCAAACCAGAATCGCTCCTGTGAGGGAGGGAGGTAGGTGCTGACACAGCATTCGCAGTAATGGCTTTTCCATTTAGGGGAGGAGATTACTTGTTTTTTTCTTTTTAGTCCAAATTGGAGCGGAGAGGATTTACTTTGATTATTTCTGTGATCCGAGACTTTCGGAAACAAATAGGATGAGAGATTCAATTCGATGAATAAAAGGGAGGGAGGAAGCGCAGCGCGCGTGAGTGCCGGCGGATTTGTGAAAAATTGGAAACGTAATGGATGTAATAAAAATGTATTTATTGCGAGCGCCTGATTTTTACGCGACTGCTCTATGAATAACTTAAGGGGCCGTTAGATACACGTATTCTCGCGGTGTTGATAAAAGGCAATAAACGCCGGCGGGAGGGTTTCGGCGCGCCCAAAATATATGAAGTGATTATAGGGAGGGTAGCGAAATACGAATGCCCCGTTATAAAAACGCGATCACGTTTTCATGTCGCGCCGTTAAATTTGATGCGTTTTAATTCGGCCTTTACGGGCGGCCTGATGGAAAAAAGGACGAGTCGTCGATTATATTAAGCAACGATTGAAACTTTTAAACGAGTTTGAAAGATTGGACGATTTTTCTAAAATGTTCACCCAAGTTTTCGCTACTACGCACCTAACTTCGTAGTTACACATTATCTAACGAAGGCGGTTCGGGTAAGTAAGTACCATAAAAGAATTTAACACATAAAGAACAGGCCTAACTACAGGAAACTAAGCTAAAGAAGTTGCACAGGCGTATTCAACAATAAATAAACTAGGTACACCAGCATAGGTGCAGTGGGTCTGTAACAGTCTGCATCAGAACATTAGCGAAGACGCCGCTAAAGAGACATGCGCAGCTCTTAACCACTAAAAATGAAATCAAAAGATTTTCACCTATCGATGACCGGGCTACTAATTTTCCTTTTTTATTCTCGACCTTACCGACTACCCAAACACATTTCGAAATACCTCCCTCCCTCTCATCGATTATCCTGGGACGTTTCACTCGTGGCTAACCCCCCGTCGCGTGGGGTGGCACGAAACCGACTTGGAAACTAAATATAGGTTAATGGTACGATATCGTGCCGATATGGAAAACCTGATGGCCTTGGATCGATACACTCATTTGTCCATAAACGTAAATTACGAGGCGATAAAACCTGGAACGTTCCCCTTACGGACGGACGTTTATTCAGGGGACAATATCGAACTTGTTGCGGTTGGCAAGTTCGGGAATCGGGATACGTGCACGGCGAAAATTAGGAGAGCGAAATTGGAAGGAGAAACGTCCCTCGTAAAACAGGGACAAAGTTTTATGCGAAAGCAGTCACTCGAGACTTCCAGTTTGTTTAGGAAAATGCAGACTCGATGGAAGCCGTGAGGATAACACGAATTTTAAACTCGAGGATCAGACCTGGTGAAAGTCGGTTTCAAAAAATGTGAAACTACGCTAACGCAAACGCCTCAGATTAGTTGTAAGCAGCTAACTGTTATAATTTTGTGGTTACCGTTAAGTAGTACTACAAAGAGGGTTTTGGATCGCGGAAGCGTCCTCATGAGAACCCCTTCCAGTGGTTTTAGTGATTTTTGCATGGGTTGAAGTTATGAATGCTTTATGTATAACGCACCTTAAGAAGATGATTATTACGTTCCTTGAAAATAATAAATAAGTAGAGAAATTGCCTCAATCAGAGGTTCCTCTTCCTCTAAACGAGGATTCCTAATTATATTCCCCGAGTTTATATTTTCTCTCCGAAATTACCGATTTTACATTAATTCCCGAATCAAACGACAAGCCGCGACGCTCTCATTACACAAATGAAATACACGCACGACAAATATCAATTTGGTAGCGAATTTCCATTTGACGCACCGCTCCAGGCGCACTACGTAAACCAATCGGGTTTATTAATTTACTCAGGACGCGACTGATTTTGGTCAATTTCATCTATTACTTATGCCACAGCAATTTAAACGAAACAAAATAAAGACAAGGCCGAGAGAAATTTCCTATTGTTACTGCTTGTACCGCTATTTTGAAGCTACTAAATACCTGATGTCTTAGCAACTCTTTAACACAACACATTTTTCTTCGGCTTTGAAATTTCTAAGGAACGACTTTTTATGTCGATAGAGAAAAACTTGGCTTTCGGTTCCTGTTTTTGCGTACATTATTCCCTCTCGGACTCTCTACGGTGAAGGCCCGAAGTGATGGCTTTTGTACATCCGAGACGTTTGCGGGACTAATGAAAATACGAACAAGTGCAAAAAGGAGAACGAATACAATTGTGCCTTGTCGTTACAATGCCGGCGAACTATTTAATAATGCTGGATTCAGTGTATTCCGTACAAATACTGCTTTATGCTTTTAAGAGTCGTGCGAAATTAAAAGGCCTCATGCATCTTAAAAAAATTTTCATAACCGTAGAATATTTGCTTATTTCTTGCCTTAATATTAATCCTCTTCATTAACATGTATGTAAATCCGTGAAATAAAACGGAAGGGTACTTTATACCTAATCTCTAGCCTCTAATCCCTTTTTACACTATTAACCATGATTAGTGTTTCAAGTATTTTGTTTTTCAAACATTTTACTACACTAGCCAAGGTATATTTGTTTAGTAGAGTGTTTACCAACCGAAAACAGGTACGAAGAAAAATATCAAACCTCCGACCTCCGGAGAAAGGGACGTGTCTCCCGTCTGGAAAAACAGAGAACGGAAAATTACGTAGCAAGAGCGATAATAACGGAAAATAAATCAACCGTGTTTACATACCGCGGCCGTGTTTTCTTTATTTATCGAGGCAAGTCCAAATTTATGTTGTCTGAGAGTAAAAGCGAGCACACCCCCCACCCGCCCTCTCCCTCTCTCTTCAACCCTCGGAATTGTTGTTTTTGACGGGCTTCGAGGGGGTTCCTTTCGACGTTTACACAACAAATAATATATTATTTATTTGATGTTAGGCATACAACGTACGTGCATTAACTCGCGAGCACGCACACCCTCCGGTTAGGATAAATACACAGTCACCACGTATGGAAACATTGACGAACGACCATGTCGTAAGAAGAGCACAAAACGTAAATACGCCGTCCATATTTTAAGTTGGACTCTTAATATGTAATTGTAAGTATGTTACCCATCAGTTTGGGCTATAATCAGCTACTAAAGACACTTTCCATCACCACTGGTTTCTTATGGTACTACTTGACTCCTTCTCATCCATTTTGACAGGCTGCTTAAACAGAGAGGAAACTGTCAAATTTTTGAAATACAATATTTCACCGCGTTTTCCTTTCACATTATTAATAAACCTCACAACTTCTTGATTCACTACCACCTCTGAACATCAAACACTCCCCGAGATCGATAAATCTCTCCACCGCCCCATCATCCCTCACCCCCCAAGAAAACCATTACTTAGCACTACATCCGAAAGATAAGCTGTCCGGTCATTTCTAATCAACGAAAGAACATCTCCCGTCCGATTCGACGATCGTCATCATCATCTCTCCCTCTATCTTTTTCGGGAATGAAGGGAATTCATTTATCTCCTAACTACCCTTCCAGGCCGTCAGAGGAAGGATGGGGCTGTCAGTGTCCCTTAATCGACGAACGCCCCGAAAGGGAGGGACAGCGAGACGCAGCTCGTTCCTCTTCTATGCGCCACGTGTATTGCCCACGAAGAATTTTTAGGAGCGATACGCCAATCCGACAAATTACCCCAATAACGCCGGATGGGAAAAAAGGGAAAATCAAAAGAGATGGAGGGGGTGTGTAGACGTGTGGAGGGGGAAAGTTGTCATACACCTAATGGAAAAAGTTTTAATAACGCCAAGAGGGAAGCTTTTACGGGGTGGATTATTGAAAAAAAGAGTTTTACTCCAATCGTGCGTCGCAGCGAAGCACGATTTTTTCTATGTTAAACAGAAAGTCTGGGATGATCGTCGGATCTACGATTCGCTCGAAGTGAGTAAACCGTTTGCTCTTTCGTATATAAAGTAACTCTTCATAGCAATGGCTGCTGCGTTACTAACGCAGAAAAACGGATTCCCGTAGTCAACGTTCCAGACGTTTCCAGGGGCTTCGCGTTAATGAAAAAGCAACTTGATATTTCGTCGAGACCGCCTTTCGTCTTTTCTCGAAATCGAAATTTATTAACCCAACAAGACGACTCCTTCAAACACTTAATGTACGCTGTGTGAGGCAAAGTTTTCTTTTGGGTGAAGAGGAGGGGACCGTTCCAGTTTTAATCGCTCGTCGGCATTCCGCAGGGGGAAGAGAAGAAGTTTGTTACTTTGTTATCGGTTCTGTTTGTTCCCTGTGAAATGTATACACGCGTCCCGAAATGAAAGTTCCTCCGCCGCCCGAATGACGTTCTCTGTTGGAGGTGATGTGCTCTCTAATCTCGTTTTATGGCGGCGAGCCTTGTTTGCCTTTGATACGTTTGCTCGCCGTTCAGGAACGCGCGGGGGAGAAGAGGGAATTTAAGGAATGGGGCCGAAAAAGGGAACCGTACGCATACCGGATCGAGCTGCAGGCTTCGGGCGAACTGTCCACTCTCTATTAACAATTAGAGACGAGGAAATCTTTAAACAAGCATCATTGTGTTCTGACACACCTTCGGTTCTAATGATCGAAGTTGGTTCATATTTTATAAATACACTGCTTTCGATTGAGACACCGTTCGACTTTGTAACCCTCGTAATTATTGAGATCTCAACTAAAAACGAGGGCACTGCACACAGCGTATTCGTTGCTATTTGCACTCTCCTCTGAGGAAGAACCTGCGTTGGTGCGTTAGTGAGCTGAACGTACCATTTACTTTTTATCTTGATGACTTATGGTTATGTTATAAGTAGTTTTAGTAGTTATAAATTTAGTTTACACTCACGTGGAGGCGTGAATACCGTTATTAACTTTTCCCTAATTACTAAGTTCACGAGGCACTTTTTAAGGCGTATTGTCGGTTGCCTCCATTAAGGGGCATCATTGAATAGAAATCTTTAATTGTTCAATACAACACAAACTTAAAGTTCGTGCACTCTGTGTAATGACGTTTCATTAGTGCTGCCACTGTTTTGTGATTGATTTAAAATCCCTCTTAGGATATTAACAAACGAATATAAATCAAGCAAGAATCGCAGGAAATCACTCCCCAACATACCGCACTTCGTACCTGCATGGGCGGTCGTGTATCGATTCCCTTGTCATAATCAATTTCGTTAATAAGACTCCTAATCCATCCCTTGTTGTTATAATCTCTCTTAATTAAGCCGTGATGTATTATATACCCGACACGGATTCCTCGTACATTGTCTGTGATGTCGAACAATGAAAGCCAAACCGGCGAAGAATCCGATCGGAAGATAACAGAAATTATCGATATATAAGTTTCTTTGAGGGTTGGAATGTTAAGGGATGCCAATTAGATAAGATAAAGTAACAACCATTTCAATGTTGCGTTCATTAAAGTATGAAATAATCTCCTTTCTCCCTCGGAAGTGAGGAACTTTGTAAATTTCTAATACCTAACGATTGCCATTGGCTCAAATTGACACGAAAAACGTCAGAATGCATTTCATCATCATCATCATCGTATCAATCATAAAGTGACGTGAAGAGAACGCAGCAAGAAAATTTGTTCATACATTATGGAAACGATAATACATCTTGAAACTGACTACTTGTGACGTTCTCCCGGGCGATTTTGCCGTACAAGAGAGTAACTTTCCATTGAAGCTGAGATTGTTTCAGTTTTGCCTCTCTTTACATCACAATTTTATATCCCTAAGGAAATTTCGATTAAAGGGTATCGCGCCAGGCCTTATGTCCCTCCTTGATCCCGGAAAGGTTCAGACACAACAACTCTTCCGGAATGCCCCTGCATTCCCGTGGGATCGGCGTTCCCACGACACCGACGTTTCCCGCTTAGACCCTGTGAAACATTAAACGGGCATTAATTAAAACTTCCCGGCCCTAAGTTACTTAACGCGTATTTGGAAATCGAAACTATACGACCCAAAACTCGCACTACGTCAATATTTGCGGTCTTGGAATTTATTCAGGTAATTAAAACCAAACAGGGTTTCTTCCATTTAAAACAGCAAAGCGGGAAGAAGGGGGAATTTATTCGCTTTTGTTACTGCACGGCTATGAGTAATATTTAACTTTGGTGCCTCGTTAAAATAACGGATGGTCCCGGCCGGAGCGGGAAAACAGAAGGGGGAAGATAGGGTTTCCCCGTCCGGAAAGAAAACTCCGTATGTATATTCATGGAGGAGGGATTAACGGAAAAAATACCGCAGGCGGGATTTTGATTAATTAACCAATTAACTCGCGGCGAGGGTGTGTACTACGTTCTAATCACAATCCAGTGAAATATTTCGGATCGCTACGGACCGACCGATAACAGGAAAAAAGTGAAAAATGGGTTAAAAATCCTGGGGAAAGGGCTGAAAGTCATACCACCAATTAGGTTCCTAATTTAATTTAGTAAATTGAAAATAATGTACGCTAATTAATCTGATCGGTCATGCCCCGAAGGGATACACTGTCGTGAACCAAGAAGGCAGATTAGTACGAGAACGGAGGCCTGGCGACGTTCTCCCGGGCGATTTTGCCGTACGAGTGTGTTCCCGTTAGAGCTGCGATAGTTCCTGAGGGAACTGGAAATATTTTAGATGCGAATATGTGAAGTCGAGAGGAATTGATGCTACATTTCTTTCATAAGATCCTATTATCACCGCCTTTATATTACGCAAAATCAGTAGCTAATTAACAAGTTACCGAGACAACGATTTCAAATTTTAATTATGACACAAACTGACCGAATACCAGTGTTCAAAAAAGTATCTAATTTACCTTCCCCTAATCAGACCCGAAGTTCCACGACTCAAATGATGAAAAGGCGGGCTAAGAAATGGTGAATGCGCGCCATCGCCGTGCTATTTCGAACCTCCCCTGGCGGTTTCCCAATCTACGAGCCGTTAAAAACTTCCTCGTCCATTGAACCAAAGTTTCCGGAAAAAAGAGAGGAAGGTGCGCCTCGGCGACGAACTCCATTAATTGCTTATGCAAAGTTTTAATTGGAAAATAAGAATGTCGAAAGAAAATTTAATTCGCGAATGCAGCGTCTCTTCCTTTCGCTCCCTCTCGGTAATTAAATTTTTTTCCCGGAGCAGTTCAATTCGAGCTAATTATTTCTTTTTCAATTGAATTAGGGGCGCGGCGGGAGAGAGGGAGATCGAAAATAGGGATGTTTCCTGAGGGATCGTTTCTTTAATTAGCCGGGGGACGACAAATTGAATAATTATGCCGCGTTCCGACGTATCGCGAGAATTCGAAATTATTTAATATCGAAGGGGATGTCGCGGCATCCTACAGGAATTTCGACCTGGGACAGAAATTAAATGGGGATATCCAAAGGTCATCGTAGACGATTGATTGATTCCGTGACTAATTTTAGGCATCGATGGAAAATCGGAGGTGGTAATTACCTCCGGCTTCCAGAAGATGATACGGTTGGCGGTACGAAGATAAGCGGCGGTATCCTCTAATATCGACAGGAATGAAATTGCTTAATTTTTGATTAAAAAGGCATGGATTAATGCAATAAATCACTATTCACTAAAGGTGTTTCATTTTAATACGGCGGCTTCTGAGACAGTTCGATCATTAAAATGACGGATGAGCACGTGTTAACGATAACCTGCCGCCGTCCTCCACGGCCGTAATTACGAAATCCGAGAACAACCCGGAGAGTAAATAAAACTCCCCGAAAAGAGAGGGGAAGACCGGCGCTCCCGACGTTTACCTTTCCGCCGTAATAAAAACCCTTCAAGCCCCCATTACGTCCTTTGGCAAACACGCCGGGGCGCACCTTATCGCCGCCCTTTCACCCTCTGTTCCGGTGTTTGCCCACGTGGGCCGAACTTTTCTATTGTATATACACATACACACAAGTAGATAACTCGACTCAAAGGGCGGACGAAGAGGTGTTTTGAGTTTAATTTTAACCGTCACGACGAAAGGGTTGAACGCCGAAAGATCACCGCTGGGGAAGGGAGTGCTCAGTCGAGTTTTACGAGGCGCGAGGGAGTCGTAAAAACGGAAGGGTGGCGCAGAAAAGTCGCCACAAAACGACGAGACGAGACGAGAGGGAATTATTAAGTGAGAAAATGTTGATAAGACAAAGAGACAAGTCGAAATACAGGTGAATGAAAAGGGGAACAATTGGGCCCTGAAGAATTATCCCTTAGTAATAATAACAAAAATGTAGTTTATCCCAAGTACTCGTGAAACAAAATACACATGATGCGTAAAACGTTGTATTCAAAACGTTCGAATGTCTCCTCCCTCAATCAGTTTCAACCGGGGGCGGGTGGGTCGAAGAAAAGATTTCCCATCCCGGGAACTTCAAAGGGAGCTTCGAAATCGCGAATGACTGAGTGAATTGAGCGCGCGTGCAACTAATTCCCGGAGAGGGGCTCCCCGCGGAGATAATACAGAGAGTGGGTTATGAGAAGGGGTCCCGGCACTTCGCTATAACCCGCCCATCCGCCCGCTCCCGTCACCTCTAACGTCATTACAAGGGGAATAATGAGGATCCTGCCGTGTTCGCGCCTGCCGACATATTACATCCACAATTTGCTTAAAAGGACCAACACGCCAAGTCATCTCGACTTTCTAGTTCGGCACAATTAATTTGCCACGAGTGGCGGCATTCGCGCGGAATGAGATCTTTCATTGTTGACTTAGGGAAGGCGGCGCACCCTCACCTCTCCCCCATGGCAATATTCATTTATAACGTTGCAATAAGGCGAAACATCACAGCGAAGGCCCAAAGTCACAAACGTATGGAAATGGAATGACAAAATAATAACATTTCAAATGAAAGCCCTACTCAATCAGTCGGTCGCTGTATAAAGGGTATAAGCGTTCCTTTAGTATTTCATTTGAATTTCACAACAGCTGCGTACAAGTAGTGCCAATGTTACAACGACACCCTATATACTGTACCATTATTGATAAATCCGCAAGTTTATTGCTTGTATAGAGGCCTAAATAGATGTATTAAAACCTCTTGTGGGTTGCTGTTCTCCTGAGCATAAACTAGCCGAGAGTAAATAAAACAGTAATAATAGCATTGCGATTTTTTCACATTTAATACCGTCGTTAAACCCGGCAATCCTCGCCCCATGAACAATAAGTTTATGTCTTTTAATAACAATCAATTTTTCCCCAGGAAATCTGTTAATTTACCGTCTCGTGTCGTAAATCGCGATCTCTATTATCTCGTCTCTTCCTCTGCGGAACGTTCGACTTAAATGAACTTTCAAAAATCGTGTGTTTGGGGAGGAAGAATTAAATTCCCCGTCGACGACAGGATTCCCATCCCCTCTAACTCCATTTAATCTGTCGGAGCACTTAAATCAATCATTTTATATCTCGAAAGTATATAAACGAAATCACATTTTCTTTCCGTACGGTTTTCCATCTCGCGCATTAAATTCTCTTCAAATATGAAAAATTAAATTTTAAATATCGATAAGGCAGGGAGGGGCCCTGAGCAAAGATATGAGTTACTGCGGGTGAAATTTGTAGAATTAATAAAACGTGTTGCGCAAATATTAACATGCCTCTTGAGGGAGGTGAACGCTTTGAAGAAGACGCCTTACAGCACATTCTACTGTTGTTTACATGAATTTTTAATTGGGATCTAATCAGGGAGGGCAAATGAACACTATGTATTTTTTTCAATTTACGGCAATTCTGGTATTAATTTTCAAAAATATCAGCGTTTTTCTCTCTTTAGTACTAGTCGCCGTTTCAAATAGAAAAACCTAGAAGTAGATCGAGTCCCTATCCTCGCACTAAAAAGTAGCGCCCAAAAAAAATCAAAATATTTTTGAAAACCTCGAAACACGTAATTCCAACGACAATCACTATAAAGCGGTAACGGTAAGCGTAATTCGTTAACGAAATTACGCTTATGGTAAACCAGTAATTCCCTAAAATTAAACCGACACAAACAAACCTGACGCGCGTCCGTGTGCGTGCGTGCGTACGTGTGTTTGTTTTCCCATTTCCGAGACGACGGCATCCTTTCAGATTTGATTAATTATACAGACGTTAAGGCACTTTGTGAAGCCGGTTTGTTCGGCTCCTGTCGCAACTTTCACGGTCGAAGTGAGCCGGGAGATCGCTACGTAACCGTCGTCCTGAGGGATCCTTCCAGGCGCGGGCCCGTCAGTTGTCGTGTCCTGACGAATTATACGCGAATGGATTAGGTTGAAGGATAACCAGATGGGTTATGGAGAAATCATGGCGGGTTAGGTTAAGTATTATTAACCCTTTCTACACGAGGTAGGGTAAAATTATCTAAACTGTCAATATATCGCAGGTTCCTCCGACAGAAGAATAAAAATCGTATTATTCCTACACTTATAGAATAAAAACAGGGCACATCAGCATCAGCATTTCAAAATTACGGATCATGCCCCATAAGTAATCAGTAATTACAGTCAGCATTAACGAGGACGTCCTGCGTTGTTTGCACTTGGTCCGCACTGTATAATTTCACCCAAGGAACACTTTTTGAATCATGGTAAATGAAATTACTCGCACATTTTAGTGTTGTAGTCAAATATAGGCGTATAATTAGGCAAATTTAATTTTTATAAAATTTCCACCTTATCTGGAGGGAGGGGGCATCTTATCTTTATTGCTACTATCGCATTGGTTTATCTTGAGCCGAAGTGATTCCCCTATTTTCTTGATTATCGGATTTCCCGCCCCTTTAGATAGCGTGATCAATCATTAACGTCCTGTTTATCACAATAAGATTAGTGAAATCAAAGAAAATTTTCCAATAATGGCTTTTTGGCTGCTTAAGGGTGATGAATGAATTTTAGTGACAGAAACTTATTCAACGTCCATAAAAATGTCAGATAAAACGCTATACTCACTCATGCAATGCGCATTTCTAGCGAGGTTATTCATTATTCTGAAAATTTTTCAGTTGCTTGCCGAAAACAGAAAGATCACGAATGTTGCCATTTTGTCAGAAATGCGCGAGAAAACCCAAAAAATTCCGTTTCAAAAGCACTGCCGACATTATTAATCAGTAAGTATTACCCGAAACTAATGATTTAGAATTCAGGCAAAACGCTTGAAAGTCCCAACATAAAATCATTCCCGGATTTTTCCCATCATCCGCTAATCACCGCATTTATCCCTCCCCCGTGCAACAGTTGAAATTCATCCGGGAAATTTCGCGGACACTTCCGTATGACCGAAATTAATTCCAGGGCCGGCGCAATTTGCGGAATGTTTCATCAAAGTAGTGAAAAGTTATTACTGTTATTATTGCGTCCGGGCCCTCCCTCGGCGTAACTAATTTATTGTTTGTTGTAAAATTCGACTCCCGGCATCATCCTTCTTTAATGAAGATTAACCTCCCCCCCTCTCCGGTGCTATTAGTGAGGCCCCGAATTCGTCCTCTGGATTCGTGGCCCCGGAGGGAAAGTTCGCCCCCAATAAAAACTCGATTAGACCCCGGATAATCTCCCGTTTACTTTACGGAGCGAAAGGTGAAGTTTCGCCGGCGATTAAATCGAAATTGCCATTGTTTTGATTACGGAGACTTAAACGGATTTAATCGCTCCTTTTTTCCCCTTTATTTAGGGAAGAAATTATTCACGGGAATTTCAGGAGAAGGGGCGGATTAATTAATCATAACTCCGCGAGGATTCGTTCTATAAATCCTTATTTTTTTGAATTAATATTTGAAGAGCCCAGCGAACCCCGCGGGGACGTCCCGCCATACCCTTCCTTTCTCGCGATCCATCAAGCACCAGGGTTGATTAAATTCGAATCGCTTTTTTAATTAATTTTTATAAACGTTTAATAAAGAACAATTCTTTTTCTTAACTAAGCGTTGAACGAGAAAAATGTTACGTTTGCTCACGGAAGGGGCAATTAAAATAACTTTATTATCAAGGGTTATCAATACGTCACATAAATTTTCATTCTACGAAAGTTTCTGAAGGTTTAAGTTAAAAGACTAACGTATTTTAAATCGTTTCTTTAAAAAAGAAAATAAAGCCTTTCATTTGGGTGTGTGACTTTGAGCTCTTCCCCAAGAACTTCTTCAAGATATCTTCAGAGCCTTCAACCTTCATTTTTTTTTAAAATTCTTAACCGGCCTTCAAAGACAGCCGCGGAAATCAAAGAACGTCAACTCGTTCCGAAGACGCGCCCAAATGCCATTAAACTCCCCCCCGTCCAAAGAAAAACACTACCAGCAACAAAGTTTTTCTAACAAACGTAAACTTCCCCCCGCTTGTTTATACGGGGTTAAAACTCTCCACTACTACGCCCCTCCTCCCACTTCGCCCTCGTAGGGGCAGGAGCCGAAATGTAATTAGGAGAAAGATAACGAGTCGCGCTGACTCTAAAAGCGAAACCACTTTGGACGAGACTCGATTAATTTTAAAGTACTTTCAATTAACACACGCCCTGGGCCCGCCCACTTCCATTAAGACGGGGATTCATCATCGATGACGTCCAGGAGAGCGAAACGGGCAAAAGGTAAACAGCGACGGTTATTTGGACTCAAACACACTGTATATGAAAATTGAAACACAGCCCCCCATACTTGAAACTGCCTGGAAGGTACTCGCCTCTTTCCCACACAGTACATGGGGTATTCCTGCGTCCAAAATCCTTTGAACTCTTACATGAACGCAGTGCATTTGACCCGTGCACCAAAAGTTCAAAGAAAGATACTCGTCGTTTTTCAAACTGACGGTGGTTAAATAAATTACATTACCACACTGCAAACATTGTCGATAACACAAAAATAAACACTTACCTGTAGGTTATGAAGGCGAATACAAGAGCGACCAGAGATATGCTGCTACCAAGCACCACCAGGAGTGAAAGTATGCTCTCCTCGGTCATGACCGGTTCCAGCCCGGTCCTGCTCGTCAGATTAGGGAAGCCGTGGAGACGGGTGGTCATCATAGTGTCCATTTTTGCAATCTGAAACGATTTTTCAATTGTTGAATGCGTTCAATGCGCTTGCAAACGCGTGAAGCTAAGACAAACTTCACAGACGGTCATGATAAAGTAAGAACTTCACACAAACGACACTACAGTCAACCTACTTGATATATGAACGTTCCTTTAAACTACGTATCTTTTACTGAAGTTCGTCTTAGCCTCGAAGGCGCACTTAGCTGTAACAAACTCCACAGCGGTACTAGAGGTTCCCTTTTTTCGATAATTTTTGGCGTAATCCGAGCATTAACAGAATTTTAAAAAATCGTTGAACCGTTTTTCTATGACGAGTAATTTGACATCAGTGACATATTTTCATATTTTTTCCTCGATAGTTCCCGCGTCTTTTCCTTAGTTTCAAAGCGATCACATGGACTTCGACGCACTTGAAGCTAACCCAAACACCACTGCAGTTGCAGCTAAGCTACAATACTAATCGAAATAACGTTTATTTGCGAAAACATTATTTAAAGTTCGTCTTAGCGTCAAAGCTTCAATGTAAATCTCCTTTAATTAGGCTTCGCCTATGCTTCAAGGCGCATGAAGTTAAGACGTACTTCACTGCCGGCCGAGTTATACACGCACAGTTGATTTATACTCTTCTTCGCGGCTCATGAAATTTTCATGCCGGCGTCTCCGACCTACTTTGGAAAATTTCTCGAATGAAATTAAGGAAGGGAAAGAGAGGATCTTCTCGAAAGAAGGAGAGAGGTCGAGTAAATTTAGAGGTCTAATTTAATTAGGATAATTTCTTATTATCGATTCGGTGAAAGTTAAAGCACAGATTCGTATTGAAAGTGCGAGAATGATGTCTCACCTGTTATCTCCGATTCCTGTAAAAAATGAAGAAAAATATGGATGATCCTTACAAATTTTTTGGAGCAATACCAAGTTATCGACATGTTTTTACGTTGGATCCCCTTTGAATAAAAAGAAAATAACCATGGTTCACGGTTTGTTTTTACATATTCGTATCCAAATAACGCGTACGTACACAAACGCAGACCACTTCAAACGATGGCTCGGATATCAAAAGAAGGAGATATTCCCGTATGTTACGTAAGGGTAAAAAGGGTACTCAATAATTATGAGGGGTGTTTTTTCCCCTCTCGAGAGGAAAAAAGGGCACTTCACGTCCGAAGCAGATCGTGCTTTTTGCCCCATCAAAGATCGCGAAATATGTATGTCGATCGGGGAACGTTCAGCTGGAAATGGAAAAACATATAGTACATAACCCGGGAGGTATACAGGGTGAGTTTAAATTAAAACTATCTTAGTACGTTACTTGGACTAAGAGTTATAAACAACAACACAAACGTCATTTTGTTGCTATAACCACGTGTATAGATAGAAAATTATGAGAAACAACGTTTACATTGATTTCATCTCCTCTAAAAAATTAAAGAACCCTAACAACACCCATTGCCATTCTGACCCCTTACCTTTATAACGTTATTATCCTTTTAAACTTGTCTTCGGCGCGCTGACCTATCATTTGACTTGTTATAAAAGTTCCACGCTTACCTTTCACCCATACAAGCCCTAAATTACTTCTCGCTATTCCATTCATCGTCCGTTCAGTTCACCAGGTACTTAAATTTCGTAGACCCTATTATACGACGAAATAAAGTTGGCGGTGGATATGCGCAGAACGGGAAGAAAGAAGACAGATGAGAAAATTAGAAGCAGAGATGGAGCGCAGTCAAGCGGTGTTGCCAAACGTCATGATATATCTCGAATAATGGTGCTTTTATCAATTCGCACCGCACAGCGACTGCATAATACGGCAACATAGTACGAAAGAATTTGTATTTTAAACACACGAGGACCGATATTTATTCTAGGCACACTCGAAGCGTAATGCATTGTCCCCACCACTTACTCATCTTCCCAGTGCGTGTCTCGAGGCCACCCGCCAACTTTATTTCGTCGTGCTTACTATTCAGGAGGTACAACATGTAAAAACGTTTCGAAAAAATGTTATCATCACTGTACAAACGTCGATTTGAAAACTTTAAACCAACGAATATCTACATTTGTTAACACCATTCCCGAATTGTTTCCCTCCCCTCTCCCACTTACACCAATTACATCTGTCGATAAATCGATTCGTACAAACGTAACCTCGCCGGAATTAAACACTAAATCTCGGCCCTCCCCCTTCCCGCCGCAAAACGGGCGCAATTACGCGTCATCGAACAGAACGTGGAATTAATTCGGACCCGGTACTCGTTTCTCCCCGTTTTTTTTTTTGTTTTTATTATTTCCCTCCCGTCGTTCCCGCCGAAGCTTTTGCGTGCGCGTTGACATGCCCGGAGAATCGCAATTATCCCCCTTTTTTTTGTCCCCGGACGCGATCATCCCCCGCAGGATGATTTATCCCCGCCGCGATACAATACCGCTACTCGTGTATAATCTAGGCGGTAATGGATGGATGATGTATGCGAGGGGGGTATGCGCGCAAAAATAGAAAAGCGAGAAAAACTAAAATAAAATAAATAAATAAATTAGTAATCAAATTAATGATGACAGTGAAGATAATACTAATAAGTAATAGTACCGATACGTTAGGTGTAAAATAGTGGTGACGTTGTCATATAGTTTACACCTAATGATTCTTAGTCCCTCATCAAGCATACTAGGTGGCGCCCAGATAGCGCGTGCCGGATATGCGATAGCCATTTATAATTATTTTCTTGTTTTACTTGTAGTTATATACCTAATGATTTGTATATGTATACTGTTTAAGTTCCAAGAAACGACCCCATGCGGCTTAAAAGACGTCGGAAAATGAGACGCTTCATCACACCAGACCAATCCTCTTGGAAAACTCCACGAACTGCATATTGCATTTCATTTTATTCCAACAAGAAATGTCTTGCGATTTTGCTGTTACTGCATCTCCAGACACGTACAATACGTCTCTTGTTAGTATAATTTCCACTGGGGTGGTTTTCCCCTTTTCTAGGTTTTCCCGACTCGACGAAAGAATGGGGAAAATCCCACACGGACCAGCAGGAAATGAACGGCTCTATTTCGTACGTCGACGAGCGCCAGAGGAACAACACGTTAGTTTTTCTCGCCGTTTAAGGAAGATAAAAAAATCCGACGACAACAGGGGAATCGGGGCACAAACGACAATACAACTGTCACTTAGGGGCGACCTTAGTAGTTTCGTTGCAGTAAAAATTTTTTATTTTGATACATAAACTTCGAAAAAGGGGTGATAAGTGCAGGGGTAATTTTTTAAGATTTTCGATATACGTTTTATGTAGAACCACAAGCAAAATTACAGCTATTGTAGTGTTTTACCTGAAAAACATTTCAAACATTAGGTATGGGATTACACCCCACGTGCGATATTCAATATTAGCCAAACAATACGCAGATCATCGGTAGATTAATTAAACGTTGCCTTCCTGAAACGTTGAGTTTTAGGATACGTCATACGTTTCCATTGTTGTTTTAATGCCGGACCCTTCGCTCTCTTTCTCTATCGCACACGCTTGAATATTAATCATTAGCAATGCAAAACGGGGTTATCCTGAAATAATATTTGTCTCGAGGTTGATTGTTCCCCGCACAGGGGGTGGAACGTGATATACGCCCTAATGGGTATTGTTTTAAAAATGTTATAATTGACCCGGGAAACCTGCGAGGTGAACTGCGAAATTTTACGAAGGGTAGTTATAGCAATAATCATCCGTCACTCGCGCTTTCTAAAAACGTTAAAGTCCGTGCTGTCTGCTCTATGACTTTGCTCTAACGCTCATTTTAGTTGGTCGAGCTTCGATAATGGTCATTTTCTATAGGATAAGGGCCATCATGTTTAAGTTAGTTTTTACATTCACCGCTCAGTATTTGCAATGTGTTCAAACCCTGTAAATTATTTTATCCAAGAAAAAGTGCAGGGATAAAAGTTATCCTAGGACCACCAAAAAATTTTAATTTATGAAAAAATCACCTCCTTCCTTAATGAAATAAATGAGGGATTAAAAAATAACGTACACCAAAATATAATCTTCTAAACAACCCAAATGTTTTTTAAACGAAAATGTTACCACATTTTACATTAGGCGCTCTGATATAAACAAATAATATCTACATAAATATCTGTAATAATCAAAGCTGTTCTTGGCCCCCAGAGCGATAATGTATTTTTGTTAAATTTGGTCGCAAACCTTATATCATAGGCAAATTCACTGGTTTGTTTTAGTATAGTTAGTAGGCATTATTAACTTTAAGACCCTCCGCGTATCCACCATTTCATAGAAGACATGTGAATTATTCACATTTGCCATAATGCAATCTAATACCGCCGCTGAACTTTGTTTGCGGACCGCACGTCTTCTAATAAAAAGTTTCCAGGGAGCCCTTCATTTTCTTCTTCCAGACTTTAATTAACCCCCCAGGACATCCCTTAACGTGCCGACCAGGCCATTCCATCACCTCTCGCTGATTTCTCCTTTCGCTCACTTTATTTTTTTTTACGAGGGAACCCTCTCAGGGTAATTTCCGACGTCTTACCGAGGTTTAATGATTTCGGATATTTCCACCGCATTAACTTCCGTTCGAAGACGGTCCTCGTAATAAACTTTTATTTTACTAGGCACGGAAAATAAATGGAAACGTCCGTAAATCGACACTCGAAAAGGGAATACTCTTGAAATAAAAATTAATTACCTTTTGGGCCCTTCGCTCGCACGACGTCCGCCGCCGTCTCCGCACTATCCCGGACGCCGACGCCTGGAGTGGTCTGGATGAGCGTCGCGACGCTACTGAAGAGGATCGTCCGCGGCGTCGCGAGGCATGTGCGGACGTCGGCGGAAAGTTTCGCCGCTCGACATCGAGGGGGAAGAGGGAATTTTCTGGAGAACACCCGGTATCATCGAGAGTATTGTGACAAGGCAGTTTTCTATTGAATATCAATTATTAAGCATCGGGAACAGTTACACGTTATGGGATATCATCCTGTCGTAACAGAGGTATGCATGATTCCATCTACTTTTAAAAAATATGGTAGAGGACAGTGGGTTAAAAGTAGGCAGTTTAAATTTCCCGCTGTGTAACGAACATTAAAAGGTGTATGCATGGAAAATTCCAGGAACGATTGCGGTGTACAGATTCATAAATCTATATTAAATGCACAAGGGTAGATAATGATCATCTACCTTTGCCGATTGTAAATGGTTATTCAAGCCAGAAGTCCTTAAAATCCATAGGTTGCAACCTCTGGATCATAGTATACCTCAATAGCGAAATGGATGATTATTAATCCTAAAGAAAATATTGCAAAATATGCTATGGTACCAATGATCAGCAGTACTTTTTTAAAAAATGCTTCTCCACCCAATATTACAAGCAGCTTTAATAGGTTAGACATCTTCCCTTATGATCTATTCTCAGATGGTGAGTTTGGGACTAAATATATCATTAGAGAACACCAGATAGACTGAAAGCAACTCGGTTCATCTAAATGAAAGCTAAATAGGCTACCGAAAGATGAAGATGAAGGCAATCAGGTTCTCAGTTGAAGACGAGAAATACTAAGGAAAGGCAGATAATACCGATAGATTTGATAGTATCCAAGTTCCGCCAGATGACAAGAAACAAAATGAACGTGCAAGCAAAACATATGGAAATGGAGAGATCCTGGAAATCAAGGAAAAAGAAAGAAAAACCTTAAGGTTTATATGTAAATTTCCACAGTGTTATGATGGGCCCTCTAAATCTACACATCCTTCATCTAAATTTTTACATATACACCTCAAGAGATGGGAGAACTCAAAAATGTCAAAAACAATGTCACCAAACTCTTAACACAAACTAAATAGAATATAAGTAAACGAAACAAACCTAATTACAATTAACCAATACAATCACAATTAAAATCTGAAACCTGTTTATTAAACACACACAAAACTAACAACACAACAATAGAAATATTAAACAAATTCGCTTTTTCGTGCAAATAACATACTTTAGACGCCTCCTATATCGAAGTTAACGGCACAACATATCCAAACATAATAAACCACCTAAAATACAAAAATTATTGAAAATTCTACAAACTCACACTGAAATGAATTGCACTGGTAGGGTTGTCAGTGATTACGATAATCTAGAGTTGTATTAATCGTATCAAAGTAATGAAATGGAAGTAATAAAGTGATAACAGTAGTATTAAATTGATTACGGTACAACATTTGAATCATAGTCTCCCCTTCACCTGAAACTTTTCCAACACTATCATTTTTCCTACCATGAAGCCGTCTGTTATAACATGAAGTTTGTCTGAACATCCTTTTGGTAAGCATACTTACATCACTCGAACTCCGGAATGTCGTCGAACGAAAACCCGGGCACCTCCTTGTAGGCGTAATAGGCGATTCTGACGTGGTACGCCCCCGGTATGAACATCAACGCCCCGAGGATGATCATCGGCCACATCCTGTCAGAGTACTGCATGTCGATGTGACCCGTTATGACCATGCTGCCGAAGACGAGGAGGCTAGTGCCGACTACCAGGAGCATCGTCGCCAGCATTATCGCCTTCCATGGGACCTCCTGCGCGGGCATCAGGAACTGAGCGTCGGTGAAGCCCTGATCGCTTGTCGGCAGCTGGGAGTAAATCACATCGGAGCCCTTCGTGCCCCTCCTCCTCGACGAACTCATGTCGTCGAGATATTCTAGATGGGACAAGTGGAACTGTGATTAAGAATGAATCTGCCTCAATTCAATTGATCTGGAACGTTTAAAGCAAGGTTACGATAATTTAATATGCAGAGAAACTTACCAGAGATCGAATGCAGGCTCATCTTGGTTAAATGGGGGCACTTTAACGATGTTAATACTCACTGGGCCCGTTAAATTAATGGAATTTCAACGAACAATTCGAATTTGACGAAAGGTCGAAGAAAAGTAACGCTTACACCACAGAACTGCTTGAAGAGGACAGGCACAAAACATTCACATTGGGTTGCAGGTTGCATAACACAAGCACAGAACAACCATTAGCCTTCAACCTTCACGCATTTTTTTAAATGCAATTAAATATTTTAAAGAAAAGAGTATAGTATATTCATTAAGTGATTGTTTCATTTCTAGTCGAAACAAAAACAAACATATGGTTTCTTGACCTTCTTTTTGACAGTCGACAGTGCGCCTGACAGATCTCCATAAAAAGTATTGGGTTTGCGTTGAGAAGGGTCAGGGGTGAAGATATCTGCGAAAGTAACGAAAACATGGCTTTCTCTAGGCTCTCGCGCGGTGGCAGTCGTTTGCCGACTGCGGCGAAGAGAGTGTTGAACGTTTACAGTGAGTGCTTCGCGCCCAGGATAGCCACGATGGTAAGTATAATCTTTTCTCTGGATGTTATGTCATACTTTACCATGTTAATTCAATAACACCTCAATTGTTTTGAACGCCGGCGAAATGCCGAAGTGTGATCCGACTAAATGCCCCACTGTTTCGCAGGCCGACTACAGGATCGAGAAGGACACGTTCGGTGAGCTCAAGGTTCCCTCCGACAGGTACTATGGGGCCCAGACCGTCCGGTCCACCATCAACTTCCCCATCGGAGGAGAGTACGAAAGGATGCCGGTGAGATACAACTTGAGAGCATTCCTTTAACACTACCGTCTGGAACTGTGCCGTAAAGGGGACCTGATGTACTTCTGCCATATGACAGATTCATTCTTAAATATTAGAGTCTCTCGAGGGGGTTAAAATACACTTTTCCATGTCTATTTAAAAAGCCATGACAAAATCGTGTTCTTACGGTAGTTTCACTAGTATAATATTAAATTTATTTTGAATTAAAGAGAAGAAATTCAAAGAGCAAGCAACGTAGCAAAATTTTAGCATTGTCACATCACTTTAATTTGCTTATAGTGTTCGTATGCTAACATATATATGAGATTTTGCAATGTTACCTGTTGTCGAATTTCATTTAGATTTGTTTTCGATTTCACACTGATTTATGACAACAATCAACAAGTCAGTCATGATTGCTTCTTTATTCTAGTGTACTGGAACTAATTAAAAACTGGTTTGAATGACAATTTAAGTGAAATTACTTTATTACACAACTAAAAACGGGTTTTCGTAAAATTCCATATAATGCTGTTATTTGTTTTAATCTAAAGTCTCAAACAACTGATAAGTTTCCAGATAATTACTAATTAAGGAACTCTCTTTTGTAAACCTATAACACAAATGAATTCTAAAAATATGTGATGTTAGAGGAAGGTCAAATGACACATCATGAGAACAGAATTAATCTGCAAGTCCCAAGGTTGTTTAGAAATAGATTTCACCCATAAATGGCTGAATCCTACTTATGATAATTCATTTAAATTTTTTAAATGTGCTATAAAAATTCCAAATTTTTACATTATGTAGCTCACTAATTTCTGTTATTGTATTTAACCCCATTAGTGTGCCTTAATGGCTAGGGTACTAGGGTGGTGAGGTTATTTTTTCTGTCGCAGTACCCGGTAATCACTGCGATGGGAATACTGAAAAAAGCCGCCGCCATCGTCAACAAGGATTACGGCCTCGACGCCAAGATCTCAGACGCGATCTCCAATGCCTGCGACGAGGTGATATCCGGCAAGCTGTACTGTGACCACTTCCCCCTCGTGATATGGCAGACGGGCTCCGGCACCCAGACCAACATGAACACGAACGAGGTGATCAGCAACAGGGCGATCGAGCTGCTCGGTGGGAAGCTCGGCTCGAAGGACCCCGTCCACCCGAACGACCACGTCAACAAGAGCCAGAGCTCGAACGACACGTTCCCGACTGCGATGCACATCGCCGTCGCTATGGAGATCGAGCACACGCTCTTGCCGGGGCTGAAGCAGCTCACCGAAGCGCTGAAGAAGAAACAGGATGAGTTCAAGGACATCATCAAAATCGGCAGGACTCACACGCAGGACGCCGTGCCGTTGACGTTGGGACAGGAGTTCAGCGGCTACGTGCAGCAGATGTTGTTCGGGATCGACAGGATAAAGGATACCTTGCCCAGGTGAGGAAGTGGGTGGGTCAAAATTGTTGACAGTAAATTTAACTTTGAGCCCACATTAAGGAACTGGTGAATTCTGCTAGTAGGCACTTGTGATTTATTGTCTGTAACTGTCTATCTATTATTTCTTATGCAGATGATAATCTGTTCTTTCGTCATTTCAGATTGTACATGTTGGCACTGGGCGGCACCGCTGTCGGCACCGGCCTGAACACGCGAAAGGGTTTCGCCGAGAAGTGCGCAACGAAGATCAGCGAGCTGACCGGTCTGCCGTTCACATCGGCCCCAAATAAGTTCGAGGCGCTCGCCTGCCACGACTCCATGGTCGAGGTGTCAGGAGCCTTGAACGTCATCGCCTGTTCCCTCATGAAAATCGCCAATGATATCAGGTATAATGGATAACTGAAAACTGTTGACCGGTGTTTTTGAGTAATATGTCTATAGTTCCGTCGATCGTATTAGGTAGTTTCTGCAGTAGTAGTTTGTACAGTAAATTCTGAGGGAACACTTAATCCATCCCTGTCGCTTTTTGTCACTATCTCCTCGTCTAGTATGTAAAAGTAAGAGCAAGAGCGAAGGAGAGGGATATAATTGTGTAATGATCCATATCATAATCTGTTAATGGTGTGTTTATGTTTATAGATTTCTGGCCTCTGGCCCCCGCTGTGGCCTCGGCGAGCTCTCGCTACCCGAGAACGAGCCGGGCAGCTCGATCATGCCGGGCAAGGTGAACCCGACGCA
Organism: Cryptocephalus primarius; assembly: GCA_963576515.1. Lineage (NCBI taxonomy): Eukaryota > Metazoa > Arthropoda > Insecta > Coleoptera > Chrysomelidae > Cryptocephalus > Cryptocephalus primarius. The sequence continues at coordinate 408,241 of OY754949.1, read as the reverse complement.
GTGCGAGGCGATCACGATGGTCGCCGCCCAGGTGATGGGCAACCACGTCGCCGTCACCATCGGCGGTTCGAACGGCCACTTCGAGCTTAACGTGTTCAAGCCACTGATGGTGGCGAACGTCCTCCGCTCGATCAGGCTCCTCGGCGATAGCACGAAGGCCTTCTCGACGAACTGCGTCGAGGGCATCCAGGCGAACAAGGAGAGAATCGGTAAGCTCCTGCATGAGAGCCTTATGCTCGTGACTGCGCTCAACCCTCACATCGGCTACGACAAGGCGGCGCAGATCGCGAAAACGGCGCACAAGGAGAACAGCACCCTCAAGGAGACCGCCATCAAGCTCGGGTTCCTCACGGCGGAACAGTTCGACCAGTGGGTCAAGCCGGAGGAGATGCTCGGCCCCAAATAAGGGACCGATACTTGCACGTACTATTTTTTAATTATTTATTATTTATAGTTTAATAAAGGGATTTTTAATGATGATTCAGTTTTGTGGGAACTAATACATATGAGGGATAATTCCTCGGATTGGCTGTCAATTTTAGTGTATTGTTTAGCAGGGCCTAGCATACTAAACTAAAGGGTTGTAGAAACTGAGTAGAGGCGTGTAGATGGTAGAGGCTACCAAGGTGCAGCGTCACTTTGTGAAAGGCAAGGGGCTTGACCCTGTCAAAATTGTGATTATATTAATTTATTGGTAGTGTCGCGCCGCTTTTGTACAAAATTTCAACTGATTTTACGTTAGTGTATACCGATACCACTCGAGGCATTGAATTATAGGGACTGATTCATGTTTGGAATCCTCGCATTAGAGCATGAGGTGAAATATCACAAGAAAATATATTATATTCCGAAAGTTCTGGTTTCGAGTCCTTGTCGCAGTCGTAAATACCTTTTCCATAGGACTTCTTGTGATAAAATTTGGTTCATTCATTTCCCATCCCCTCGAGCATCATCTGGAATCCGTGTAGAAAATGGATACTTGACCCACAACGACGAACAGAGACGATATGAAAGTTTACGGCTTTAAATATTTAATACCTAATATGAATTGTATGTAGTATGTGTTTGTAACAGATTTACGCGTTATTAATGGTAACTACACATCAATATCATCTTTTTTCATTTGTACATCATGTAACTCCTTGTATAATGTATTTAGTGTTGCCTGAAACAACATTGGACACCAAATATACACGTGGTAAGATGATGTAACAGATAGTGGCAATGTTGTCGACTAATTTCATTTATCAAAGTTTTTATTTGGGACACGATGCAAGTAACAAAATTTGTGCTTTTATAATTGATATGTTATTATTATTTCCATATACTACGCACAATGCAATGGAAGGTGCGATGTTGATACACAATTCAAGTTAAAAACACAGTACCTGTAAGTACAATTGTTAATAATATATGTAGGAAACAAGTGCAATACTTTTAACTATCGTTATTCTTCTGACAAGCCCAATAAGGTATATATTTATGTTATCGATTAGATGCGCGATTTCATGACGTCTTTCTGAATGAAGGCAGTAGTCATTCGTTACTAATCGACGATTTCAATTCATAATTAATGGCATTTTTCGTGGAAATATTCCAGAAATTCAAACAACGACCGTTCATAAAAAAAAACTAAAATACTCCCGATTTTTAAGGAAATTTCCTTGCCATTCCACCAACAATGCTTGATAAATGAAGTTGACGAAATAATCTTGAAGTATTCAAATAAATAAAACGATAACCTTTTTCACAGTGACGACAATAAACCGAATTTTCGAAATTTTACATTTTGGCGATAACTCCCAGTCGTACTTTCAATTATATACTGTCTAATAGAGTGGTAACGTGCAAGACTCAAAAGCAAACTTTACTTAATTGTTTAACGACTTACGTATCTAGACGCTCTTGAAATTTTATTTAAAAAAAACTTATACTGTTTCAAAGATAAGATGACTTAACGCTGTTTATTCACCGGAATGAATAAATGCTCTACAACTCACCCGAAACGTGTACTGATTAAATAATTTTAAATTTTCTTTGACGCGCTAGTGCAATGGAGTTCGCTATAGGAGGGGGGGCGGCCGTTTGTGCGGGATTCTTCACGAACCCCCTGGAGGTGCTCAAGACCCGAATGCAGTTACAGGGCGAGCTGAAAGCCAGAGGGGAGCACGCGGTGTATTACAAGAACGTCATCCATGCAGGTTACCAAGTGGCCAAGAACGATGGGGTCCTCGCCCTGCAGAAGGGCCTCGTGCCGGCCCTCTGGGTGCAATTGTTCCTTAACGGAAATCGATTGGGTAAGCCACTTTAACGTTCAAGTCGATGGTAACATTAACTTGATTTTATCAGTAACCCCTCACTTCTGCTTATTTTCCAGGGGTTTACCAGTTTCTCGACAACAAGGGTTTCCTGAGGGACAAGAACGGGAACGTGTTGTTCATCAACAGCGTCCTGATAAGCGGTTTCGGGGGCATAGTGGGACAGCTGAGTTCGAGTCCCCTGTTCCTGGTCAAGACCCATCTGCAAGCCGAGGCGACGGAGACGATAGCCGTCGGGCACCAGCATCACCACAAAGGCACCACGGAGGCTCTGAGGAAGATCTACAGGCAACATGGGGTAAGTGACTCAATTTTCATCATCATAAAACAAGAAGACAGCTCTAAACTAATTTTGAGTACTAGCTTAGTTACTTGACACTGCCCCAGGTATTTGAAGGAGTAAATTTTTTTACAATCATATAACATACAGAGAAATTGTCCAGGGTAGACTGAAGTTTGATTTGATCTTTGACCGAAAAATTTCTTTCGCAGGTGAGGGGTCTGTTCAGGGGAGCTGGCGCTTCGATACCTAGAGCTTTCTTCGGATCGGTCTCTCAACTGATGGGCTTCGAATACGCCAAGCAGTATTTAAATAGTTACGAATATTTCAGTAACAAACCGCTCTTGTTGTCCTTCTGCGGCGCGATGGTCGGAGGGATCCTCATCAGCGTAGTTATGACGCCCTTCGATTTGATCATGACGAGGCTGTACAATCAACGTAAGTAGAGATTTCGTGGTATGATGGGTAATTTGTGGATTTTACAAATCCTTTGTAGTAAACGCCAATTTAACTTAGCAACGCTGCATGCCATTGAATTTGCCAATAGATATGCAACCATATTCACTTCGTCCATAAAACCACATAATAATATAATTAACATTCTTGTTAATATCCTCTTTAGCTACCGATGATAAGGGGAAAGGTAAAATCTATTCCAGTTACTTCGATTGCGTTAAAAAGATCTACCGAAGCGAGGGATTCCCGGCGTTCTACAAGGGAGTAGGTCCGATGTATCTCCGACTAGGTCCCCATACCGTGCTCTGTTTAGTATTCTGGGACGAACTTAAAGCGCTTTACGATAGATGCTTTCCCGTGGGAGAGGCCACGTAAATCTGAGAAGACTTGTCTTAGATTAGAATCTTTTTTATGAATTGCGTTAAATTGAATTAGGTACGATATGTCAAAATAAATAGTGATTTATTTATTACAACTATTGAATGAAATATAATGGAATTTTCAAATTTATCTATAAATTTCAAATTTCCCGCTACCGTCAGTGGTGATTTCGGCAAATGCCATCCTTGTCGCTTGGGATCGACACTTTCTTAATGTATGTGTTTTATGCTAGCGGTATTTAAATGTTCCGCGATGGATATCCGCCATTTTTCACTAGCTTCGTCAATAGGAACGCCATATTGAGTTGTTTGTGAGAAGTATTGTGCGTGTCGTCGGGCATCTGGCCGTCTGAACTTATATTTTTCAAATTCACGATGGAGAAGAGTAGAAGAGCCCTTCGGAGGCTCACATCAGCGTATTCGAGTAACAGTACTAAGGTAAGCGTGCTATTACGTGTTAATTGCGGTGACATATTTCCAAAATTAGGCGATGTGTCCAGCATATTTTTTCGATAAACTCCACTTCCTTTCCACCGAAATAGACGGTGGATTTGGCACATGCGGGGGTTTCTGGGGACACTGTCGTGCACAATCTTTACATGCTCGTTTCCACCTCACATAATTGAAAACGAAACGACAGTCTTTGTTTGTATTACGGCTGTTATCAAGTCCGACTCGTTTTATTGGTCGAAATTCGTTCGAGTCACCCACGGATAGAAACAGTAAATAAATTCAAACGACCTCAATCTTACAGGAACTTTATTGATATTATCTCTGCTCTCACGCCCAGTTCTCGATGATGGGGAATCCCAATCACCCATCTAGGGGAAAATAATGGTTTGACACATGTCCCAAGTACCTAATAATCAGTTAACTTGTCAGTTTTAAGCGAAACGAAATATTGATTCTCGTTCCTCTCTCTTTTCTTCCAGCTAATAAACTAGGATCGTTTACTGGTCCCGCATTTACCTGTGATATAGCTTTTAAGTGAAATATAAGGATGTCGTCGGCGGAGGAGATCAAGACCGAGTACATGTCGAGCCTCGCAGACCTCAAGTTCAACAGCAAACCGCTGATAAATGTACTGACGATGCTGGCGGAGGAGAACTCCCCCAACGCAGAGGTGATAGTCGAAGCCATCGAAACTCATCTGTCAAAGGTTATTTTTTGATTGTCTATGATATTCTATCGATTGATTTATAATGACTTGGGCTGACGAGAAATGCTAACTTTTTTTTAGCAGTTCTTGGATTGTAGAGCATTTACGATTTTGGATTTTTTTACACTCTGTGATTTGTTGAAATAAACTCTTTTTAAGTAGGTAAATAATTTATTTTCACAATGCAAGTTCTCGTTTTATTTTCAGTGGGAGATGATTTGTTTCATGTTTCATATGTTTTAATATTCCGTGTGATGTATATTTTTAAAAGTGGTGGGATTAACGTGGATGAGCAGTTTTAATTGAAGTCAAGTCTGTTAACAAGTTAATCGGTTAAGCCTGTGTCATAATAGGTCTGTAATACCAAGCAGGAAATGTGTTATTGTAGTTGCACTCATTTCCCTATACCTGTATCAGTAGCTAATATGTGATTAAAAGTAACATTTTTCTGTTTAGTGGAACAGCCCTAATGATCGCTTATTTTCAGTATTTCACATAGTAAAGTTGGAAATTCGTTTTTGGCTTTGAAAAGTTGATTTATTTTTTTCATGCTCAAATTTCAGTAACCTCCTCAACTCATATGATTTTTATAAAGGTAATTGCCTAAAATATGATGCAATATTGTGTAGCCATTTGTCTAATTTTTTAAAATGTTTACAAATTTGAGTTCAGTAATGATTTCTCACATAACTGAGAAGGTTGCTGCCAAATTTATTGTTTCTTACTTATTAAGGGTTGATAACTATTCTTGGCTCAATTCATAAAGTTCAGGTTTGTGACATGTTACTTATGTAACGAAAGGGAAGGGTTACTGTATCGTGAATGTAACATTACCTACTCCTTACGGCTCAATTAATTTTGAATGGCGCAGAAATTTTTGGAATGTGTTCCTTATATATAATGTGGGGATGATTGTGCTCATAAATTCTTTATACAGATTCAAAACTAATTCGTGTAACTTCTCTGGTTACTTTTTCTTAAATCATAAGGTTTAATGAGCGAATTTCTTTCTTTCTAAATTGGCACTAGGATTTTATCGCACCGAATGAAGTTCATAGTATAGATTCTGAGGTTTTTAAGACTGCCTAACCTTTTAAGGTATATAAATAATTCTCATGTTGTCTTTGTTGTTCCAAATGTTAGTTACATTTTCTCAGATTCTAGAAACTGGAGAGGCTTCCTAGAAGCCTTACAAGTTTATAGAAAATGAAAGATCGTCATAATTTCAACTGTCCAATGAAAATAGCCTTTGTGGCTTTAAAGAAAATTGAAAACCTTTGTATGTGACACATACTTGTAAAGTCACTAACAACATAAGCTGTTATTGTTATGTTCCAGTTATAAGTTTACGTAATGGAAGGTTACCATATTTAACAATGTTTTAAATCAATAAAGTTCAATAAATATTTTGCCTGATTGCAGAAATTACGCAACAGAATTTCAAGTAATTCCAAAAACAAAGTGTTTGCTTTGAAGTTCTTCGACCTTACGTATTGAAGGGGTCGATATTATTAATGAAATAAATAATCCACTGTTTTAAGTTTGTGACATTGTGAATTTCGCTCCATTCGACCTTGTTATTTTGAATGCTGATTGATATATCTGGTCCGAAACGTGATATTGATTTAAAAACAATGATTCACTTGTAATGTTATCTAAATTTAAATACAATATATACAGGTACTTAAAAATACTTTCAACTTTTAAGCCTGATAATCTGTCCAATAAAAGAACTTAAAACAAAACACTACTTAACTTTAAAAAAAAAACATGTTTTGTAAAATCAAATAAAAAAGAATTGCACCAAAAACAAAACAATATACTGAAAATTTTAAAAATACTTAATAGCAAATAGCGTCAAGGCGAAATTACAAATAAATAATGTCACGCATAAGAATGCAGCATTCAAAAGTTGTTGGAGCTTCAGGTTTTAACTAAATTTATTAACCCGCTTGGATCAACATCAACTTTGAGAAAGTGTGTTTGTTATATGAGTGATGTGATGATGATGAGAGAAAGGGAATGCAATATGTGCTGTACATTAAGAATGATAGTATTTAAAAAAAATGTGATATCAGTGAAAACGCTGGAAATTAATTTTTTGCAATTACGATGCATGTAAGCGATCATCAGCCGCGTCCCATCCTTGGGAAGGGTTGAGCTTACATATTGCAACAGTTGATTGCGAAATCATCAATCGTCCTTTAGAAATTCCTTAGTTCCCCTTAGCTTGTGCTATTTCCATCCAAGTGATTTGTTAGTGTCCTTTCAGTGTGGACTTGGAGCAGACGAATCTGCCCCTTTTGTGTTATTAAAGGCAGGCAAGCTAAAATAACTTCAATACCCCCCTAGCAACAAGTTCACATCAATAAAACCTTCCCGTTTTTTTTATTTGCACATTTAGGTCTCTGCCGATGTCAAACTACCTGTTCTTTATCTCATCGACTGTATCATGAAGAACGTCGGAGGGACATACACCAATTTGTTCAGTAAAAATATCGTGTCAACGTTTTGCGGAGTGTTCGGCGTGGTAAGTGCATTATATGCGTTAACCGAAGGAGAATTGGATAAGAACGCTGGTAACGTTTTTATAGGTAGACGAGAAGACCCGCGCCGAGATGTTCAAGCTGAGGCAGACATGGAACGATGTCTTCCCCCAGATGAAGCTCTACGCAATCGACGTGCAGATCGCCCACTTGGACCCCGCCTGGCCCGTCACGGCCAAGGCGCCACCCAACAGCATCCACTTCAACCCAAAATTCCTCAAAACTAAAGTAAGAGAGTTTTATGGAATAGGTAGTTGCTAGTACCAAATACGTACCTTAATTACTATCTGAGAATTCAGTGGAGGTGGACTATGCTTTTTCAACCGTTAATTGGGCATGATGTTCCAATGTGTATTACTAGTTGATTTTTATATAAATTGTTGAGAACAATGGGTTCAGTAGTAAGTGTTGATACAATACTTTTGTTTTTCAGACGCCTGTCCCGGCAATAATTGCCCCAATGGTGACGCCCCCGACAGGAACGCTGGATAAGCAAACGCTGTTAATGCAAGAGGAGCTCATCCAGAAGCAAAAGGAACTCCTGGAGTTGAAACAGAGGAAACTGGAGCTGGAAGTGCTCCAGACCAAAGTGAAATTACAAGAGCAAATAAAAAATAATCCGCCAATACCTCAGGTGAGTTGTCGCGACATCTAATCTTCTGGAGTACCTTGCAATGATTCTTATAACCTGCTTCAGAATATCCTACTTAAGCCTGAAGTTGCCAAGCAACTGGTGCCTAGTATTAAACCGAAAACTGCCGTTACGGTAAGTTTGACGGCGCGTCCTCTGGAAATACTTTTACAAAAGTTATATTTTCAGATGCCTGTCGCGCAGCAAGCGAAAATCTCCAATGTGATCCCATCCAGTAACAACTCCCCCCGATCTCAAAACGTTAATACTGTGGCGAAACCCATCAGAGATCCGAGGTTACTCAGGCAGCAGCAGCAACAACAACCACAACAGCAGCAGAACCCCAGCGATAATCAGTTAGGGCAAAAGACTGCTAATTTAGACAATAATAAAATTGTTACAAATAATAAAACTAATGGTAGAAAACCTCGAAGGGATCCACGTTTAATAATTAATAAAGATGACAAAACTCCTATTCCCAAATCAGACACAAACAAACCTATTCCTACCAAATCCAATAATTCCGAATCCAAACACCCAAAACCTAAATCTACTTCCAGCATCAGTGGCAGTACCGACTCGCTGGGCAAGACGAAACGCTCCTCGCCTATGAGGCACAAGAAGAGGCACAAGGGCGACAAATCGGACGAGCCGGCCGCCTTCAAGAGCGCGAAGGGGCTCGCGAAGGGCAGAAACTACGTCAGGCGGAACCTGTCGAGCCCCGAAGCGCCCTCATCGCCGAAGGCGGCCGTTACCCGCGACGAGGACCTCCGGGGATTCGCCGCGCCGCCACAGAAGCAGCCCAGGCTCCAGGAGGCCCCCGCGCCGCCCACGGGCCTAGAGAGCAAGAGTAAGTGAATTTTTGCTATGGAAATATCACGCTAGTTACGGTGGAGGATTGATGTAGTGAAGGATTTAGACATGGGTCTCGGTCGCAGTGTGTGGGCTTGCAACATGTTAGTAGAATCAAAAGAATCCCAGCAAATGTGTATTAGTTGCTCATTTTCAAGTATTTTTATGTTTGTATTGTTTATTGATGTAACAGTCGGTTCAGAAACTTTGTTTCTCTGGATGATTTCTACCATTGAATCCAAAATTCCAACTTTGGAAGTTTTTTTTTACAAAATTTTCTGCGCTTGAAATCATGAGTTTAACACAAGTTTCTTAGACTTCTAGAAAGTCTTTAAAAAAAGTCTTCTTAGACTTTCATGGCTAATTTACTGTTATCATCTGAATCTTATAAGCAGAAGTGTGCAGTTCAGCAGACTAGTGAATCCCTCAATGAAAAACAGTTTTTGTAGAGAGCTACAATGTATTTATTCATTGGATCAAGTCTCTACTGTACAAGTTCTTTAGGGTAAATTAGGATATTCGGTTGACTTCTAGTTATTAAGCTTTTATTATACATCCTCATTTGCTACAAGCCTTTACGTTCTCTTCTACCTATTTTTAAGCCTGTCTAGGTCTTCCTTCCACTGTTTTTAACTCTTCCCTTTTTGGGTCTAGATGGAACTATAGACTGTTCCGTCAAAGACAAGGACGTAGATTTACGGCATTTGCCAGCGATTATCACCAGGAAACGCCTATCTGCCGATTCGCCGGAGGCAGTTGCTGCTAAGAAGTCGAAATCTGAAATGATGGACAGGTAAATGTATGACAAAGTGAAGCTCCATAGAATCAATTTACTTTCGTTGTTAGGTTGTTCGGCGCGAAAGACACGGATCTACGACAGTTACCAATCACTGTGAAAGAGAAACCTCTGCCTGCGAGCGAGAAAGAAACGCCGATGGATCCCGTCGAAGCGACGAAATCGCCACGGTCAGATTTCAGTAGGGCCGTGGTGGTGATCGAGGACAGACCACCGACGCCTCCGCCACCTATAATTTCCAGTAGCCCGTCGAAGAGGGACTCGACGAAAAATGACTTGGATATTGTTAGGGCTAAACTGGCGAATGCCACGAATAAGATGTCGAAAACAAGTAAGTGTCATAGTTTAGTCATTGACCGTACGGAGAAGAACCCCCTATGTAATTGTAGCGTATTAAATAAATATTCATTTTTGACGAGTTTCTCTGTGTACAAGGTTTGTGTAGATTTGTAAGGGTGCACGACCCTTACATCTTCTTTACTGTTTATTCTGTATGATTAATTTGACTTGCTTTCAATTTAGTTTCATTCTCCAACTAATAATATGTCAGAATTACTTTGGATGTTTCTATTTTCTGTCATACACTTCTTCTACAAGTTTGAGAGGCGGGCATAAATTGCACTTGCCTTCCATATCATTGAAGCACTGTAGACATAATGATATTCATTGATGTTCGTTCTCCACTTTCCAGTGCCTAAGAAGCCCACGGAGGACCGCGACTTGCGCTTCTTCCTCGACTCCGACGCCTCCCACAAAGTCATCATTTCAAAAGAGGACGAGCACAAGATCCGCTCGGGCGACATGACGAAGGAGCAAGAGGCCGACCTCCTCAAGAAGATAATCATGCAGATCGAGATCAACAAGTTGAACGAGGCGAAGAAGAAAGAGACGACGCCCATCAGCGACGAGGAGCTCTCCGACGGCGACGAGAAGAAGCAGAAAACGACGCAGGAGAGCAGCATAATACCGTTCAAGGACAAAGATGAGAGGCTGAACGTGAAGGCGTTGCAGCCGTCGGGGAGGGCGGCGACGGGCTCGGAGTTCTTCTCGACGTTCGGCAGGGACTTCAGGAGGTTCCCCGGCCCGCAAGCGTGGCGGGGCGGCAGGGGCGCAACGCCGAGGTGGAGCGGCCCCGTCTGGGAGAACCCGCCCAGACCGAGGGGGTGGGCGCCGCCGCCGCCGCCCTCCGGCAACTGGAGGAACGCGCCGACGCGAAATCCGCACCACGAGGATGAAGCGGTATGTCTGATGATTTTTATATTCGTTTCTAAGGTATAGGTTTTATATTTCGTTTTGTTTATTATTGGGCCTCGAGCAATGGTTTACGAACAGCTCGGTAAAATGAACCCCAGGAGTAATTGTGGTTGTGACCGTGAAAACTAGAGAAGGATATGGTGTCGCTGTTATAAGTTTTATATGCAAAACTAGTGGAGTATTTACTGGGGCTCTTCTGCCCCTATTTTATGTATTGCACCATTTTTATGGGAATTCTCAGTATTGAGAACGGTGGTTAAGGGTAGTTTTAAATTATTAACGCTCTTCAGGCTTTCAGTTTTCTTAAAAGAACGGCTTGTCACGTGGTATCAAATAAGGTGCGGAAGTTTTTATTCAAAAAATGGTGAAAAATACAGTATATGTGTATACGTTCCCTAAGTGATGGTATTGTGTTTAAAAATGCAATGGGCATATTCATGAAGCAGACATGAAAAAGAGTGTATCAAGCAGTAAAAAGAAAAGCCATAGAAGAGTTGTGATATAAGTAAATAGTTGCGATAACCATTTGCGACCGATAATAAAAATGAACCTTAATTTGCTTCGTCCTTTTCAATTTGTAGTAGGATTTTATAGTGCATCTGATACTTTTGTCATTCGTCTTCGGATAATTCTTCGATATACTTTTTCCATCTTCGCAGTCGAACAAAATCACATCACATGTAGTTCGCATCAATGGTAAAAATTATTCCCGTTTGTTTTATTAGCCGAGTCCTGAGGGTTTAAAGATGGCTCAGATGTCATGGCTAAAGACTAAACAACGATGTACATTTTATATTTTTCGTTAGGCCTCAGGTGGCAGTCCGGACGTGGCTTGTGAGTCGCCGTCGCTGCCAGACGGCGTCGTGAACCAGAACGAGATCAAGACGATCGCGATCGACGGCTCTCAGAAGGACATCCGTTTCTACGACGAGACGGCCGTCGTGTTCCTCAACTGGGACGACCCGAGGGAGATTAGTTTCTTGGACCCGAAGGGGCGTCGCGTCGTCTTCAACGACGACGTCGAGTGCTTCCTGGAGTTCGGCGAGCCGTACAAAGATGTAGTGATAAACGGTTCGGTGCATAAAGTGCGGCTCGGTGCTCCCAGCAGGGAGATCTACATTGATTTCGTACCGTACGAGTGTTATTTCGGCAGCCCGGGCATTCGTATAGAGTTGAACGGCGCCGCCGTGACGGTGAAACTAGACGGGCCGCCACCCCAAGTTAAAATAGGGGAAGTGAAAAGGCGCGACCTTGTCGCCGGCAAGGTAACCCTGTTTGTTGACGCCAAAGTCATGATGCCCATATTTTTGGACGCGAAACCACAGCAATTCGTAGTTAATGGCAAGATGTGCACATTGAAATTTGTAAATGCATTAAAAACTGTAAAAATAAATGATAAAGCGTTTGATGTTGAATACGGTGGTCTTCCTAAACCCGTCATGATATACGGTAAAAGGCGTTTTATTAGATTTTCAGTATTGCCTAGAGGTATTAGGCCTGGGCGTGTAAAAATTAAGGATATGGAAGGTGGCGGTCTCAGTCCGATGCATGCGGACGAGAACAGCCAGGACGGTAGCCCATACTTCGATCCCACCGAGCCCGCCCTGCCCGCTATCGGCAGGAATAAGAGACGGAACGTCGCCGACTCGCCAGACAGAAACTCCAATTCGCCTAACGCTTATCAAAATTTGCTGGAGCAGCAAAGCTTGAGTAAGTACTATTTTTTTATCAGGACACTTTCGTCTCGGCTCTCATTCTTTCATGTCGTTCGTTGTCTTTTGTGTGCGGTGGTAGATTCTTCGAAAAAAATATTGTGAATTCAGTAAAAAAATAGTATGACTCGGTTATAATGGTGATCAAAAAATTATTTTATGGGGAAATCTTGGTAAGTCGAAAAGGCTCAATGAAACTGAATTATCAGTGCTATGTTTCAGTGTTCGCGGGATATTTTTAATAAAACCTATGTTAAAATCATTTCATCTCATTTATGTTTCATACAATTTTCAACTGAATTCATGAAGGGCAGAAATAATGTGGTATTGTTAGTAAATGTTCCCATTATAGCCGATGTTCGCCACATTAAAACCTTTTTGTAAATCTATAACCACTTGTATCGTCATCATCATTGTTATATGAACAACCCCTATAAAGTACGATGGGTAGTCACACCTCCTCTGATTTTCTTTCAGTTTAATGAGAACGTTTATGTTTTTCTAAATGCTGCAAACTGGTTTCTTCATCATTATTTTTTGTTATAAAGCTTACTTATTTCAATGTTTCATTGTAGTAAGGTGCACATGTAATACTGGCAGTCGGATGGTAATGTAATATGTATGCTGTCGCTACTGCAGTAGTTTAAATTTTTATGTGTCAGTTCTTTGGCTTCAGTACCGTTTTATCAACTTAAAATATTGAAAATCATTGGTTTTAACAATAATTTGTTGTCAAATATCAAACACAAGGTATGTATTGACCAAAAGTTGTGACCAGCAAATTTTAAACGTTCACGTAAAAATGACATTTCCAATTGTAACTTATCAAAATGGCTCCTTCTTCGATGTCAGTGTTTCACTTCAGATAATCTGATAACGAAAGGGTAACTGATCAGTTTCACCCTAAAATTTGATTTGAATGTAGAATTTCCTGATTGTTGTGTAATTGGATTGTTGCAGGTTTCCTTGTTAAAAACTCTTAGGGCAGTTTTTTAGCTTAGCACTGCCTTAATTCAAATAGTTTGTTCAGCACCCGATCGGAATGAGATTATTACTGATGTGATCACGGCCTACTGTGAATGTACTTATTCTGTCAAACTTAACAACGATCATTAACTCAGAGTTTGTTACAGCCAATGAAAAGACCCGCTAATTACCTGGTATAAAAAACGTTACTGGTGTTATGTTCACTGCTTTCTATACATCATTTCGATTTCATTTCTGCACTTTGTCGTTGCTTTCACTTCCCAATTTCATCAAAGTCGCTTCCAACAGAAATACAATTTTTTAATTTCGAACTTTTAACCCTTGTAGATAATTTAGATCTCTTGACGCCCTCGTTGGGCTCCGTCTCAGCCACCGGCGGCTACCAGCTCGACAACTCGCCGCACGGTGAGGAGCCGAAAGGGGGCAACTCCTCGAACGTCGCGGCGCCCACTCTGCCGAATCCGCTCAATATCAATGAGCTGTTCCAGAAGCTGGTCAGCTCCGGCTTCATAACGACCGGCCCTAAGGACGACCGTACTGAGAAGATTGAGACCGTCGACGACCAGCAGTCCAAGGCGAGACGGAGCGTGTGCGCGAAGCTCAAGTTGATCACCTTCGCGAGGCCAGAGACCCTGAAAGTACGCCAGGCGGCGCTGTACAGCCACCTGTACGCGGGAATGCAGTGCAGCAGCTGCGGGATGAGGTTCTCGCCCGAAGCGAGTATGCAGTACAGCCAGCACCTCGACTGGCACTTCAGACAGAACAGAAAGGGGAAGAGGAACAGCAGGGTGGCATCGAGCAGGAAGTGGTTCTACTCGCTGTCCGATTGGAAAAATTACGAGGAACTCGAGGATATGGAGGAGAGAGGTAAATACTTCCCGAGTTTCTATGGACATTTCCGTTATGAACTATTCTACCTGTAATTGTACTGTTCCTGTTCAACTGTACTATTTTCCGTTCTTCCCTGCAGAGAAAAATTACTTCGACCAGCAGCAGCAGTCGGAGGGTGCCAACGATGACGCTGATGAAGACATGGAGCTGCCGAGCGTCCCGGCTGATCCCGATTCGACTGACGAGTGTTGCGAAATGTGCAGGGACAAGTTCGATCAGTTCTTTAATGAGGAGAGGGAGGAGTGGCACCTCGAGAACGCCATCAGGGTCGATGAGAAGACCTACCATCCAGTGTGCTACGAGGACTATCAGGTGAGAGGAGAAAATAATGATTGCTTATGTAGTTGGCGAACAGGATTTAGGTTGTTTAGAGATTTTTGGTTGTAGGGTAAATGGTTGATATTTGTAGGAGTGCCAATTTCATTTCCATGTATTTGTTCTTTTTCCAAGAGTTGCCTTTGTAAATTTCATTTGGAATGTGCACACATTTTTACTTTCCGTTTTATTTGTAGAAATCCCTTTTGGACACTCAACCGGATGATAACAAACTGGAGCAACCGATCCAGGAAGAAGAAAAGAAGGAGGAACAAATCCCCGGACTCGAAATAGTGATCGATGACGACGACGAAGAGGAAATGAAAGCGACCAATGACGACGACGAACCTTATGAACCAGGCGATATCGTCTCCTTGGGCAGCGACGAGTCCAAGCCAAACGAACAGGAAGAAAAGCAGTCTGAAGAAGTGGAGGAGGAGAAGGAGAAGAAGAAAGAAGATGAAGACGATGACGACGTCATCTTGAACGAAGTGGCTCCTATTAAGATCATCGTCGATGATGATGAAGACGGTGAAGACAAAGAAAGTAAAGATAAAGCTGAAGATGGAGAGGAGGAGAAGGTGTTCCAAATCAAAGATGAGAAACCTGACGATGGGTTCATGGAGGTGGCTGGGTTGGTCAGCTTGCCGAACGGTGGACAAATTAAGATCAAAGCGGAACCCATCGACCCTGGTAAGATAATTTTTCTTAGTATATATATTCATTGTTTAAATAATTCAAGCTAATTAATTGCCCTTAAGTATTTCAGCTTGCTCTCCCTACCCCGTGGTAATAAACTTTCGTTATAATACTATGTTTCTTAGCTTCAAATGAAAATTGATCAACTATGAGTCTTCATGTTTCAAACGTTTTCACTATAGTTTCTGATTAAGTTGGAGGTACATTCTTTTATACTCACGTCTATCTACAAATGTGTTTTGTGTCGCATTTATGGCAGTTTCTTCATAACCTGTATGTAATTCCAATGGCTTAAATGTGGAAATTTCATTTACATTTTGTGTGTTTTTTCTTCTTTATTAGGGACAAACGAGTACTCATTTTATGCAACTGTATCTTTGGAACAATCTGTAAAGTGTTGAATTGATAGTAGCAGCCTAAATTATTATTGCTATTAATATCAATCATCTTCTCAAGTCATCTTCTTTATTGGAGTTGATTGCGTAACTGTGGCATCACATGAAAAGTTCATTTGCCTCCATGTTACTGGACTGGATCTTGGGAAATACGATCTGTATTCAATTTCCAACAGAAGGTTCAGCACTTAAAATTTCTAATAACTTTCACTACCTGTGGGGACAACCCTCGGAGTATGCTCCTCCAGCATTTGTGATAAAATGTCATAGTTCACTATATGTCTAATTTCTCGTGGAATTTCTAGATGACCTACCCCCTGAGGCCCCCGTGGAGGCGAGGCCACCGCCAGAGCCTAAGCCAGCGGAGACGGAGGACTCGTACCCAGCCCACACGGAGCTGGTCCCGTCGATCGACGGCAACATCGACTTGGTGACGAGCGTCCCGACGACGGGAGTGACGACGGTCGTGAGTGCAAATAAGATTAAGATAAATATAAGTAAGCCATTGCCTGTGATTCACAATAAAGAGAAAGAAAGTGCGCCCGATGCTGGTTTTCCTTCGGAGACCTATATCGATCCCTCGGAGCCCTTCCCGCCAGGGGAGGAGCCCGAGCAGCTGAGGCCGTCGAGGCTCAAGCCGGCCCTCGAGGGGGTCGAGCTGAGGAGGCTACCGCCCGTGAAGAGGGGCAGTGAACTAACCGGCCTTTGTTCCATTATGTGATTGGTTTCACGGACCTTGTTCTTATTTTTAATGGGTTCTAGTCATCCGTAGAGAGGTGACGGGAAAACGGATTAATTTCGAGTGTACAAACCAGTAATACACATTATGTTATTTTAGTTTTTTTATTCATAGGAACTGTAAATTGTATTAGCGCACTGTGTAAATATATTTGTATATAAATTTTTGTAAAGATTCACGACAGGGATACATCCCTCTAAGTACTCTATATATATTTGATTTGTTTAAGTTAATCTACACTCACGTACACCTGATTCCATTCTGTTTTAGTTCGTTTGAACAGAGGTCATTGTTAATTTATTGTTGGTTTTGTTGAAAATAAATATTTTTTCAAAAATTCTTGTGCAGGTGTTTTATATCTAATTAAAGTTGGCGAAAACGCTAGTAGTCTCAACCTCAGAAATCACTGATGTTATGATTAAGGTGTAATGTTATAGGACGGGTGTTTAATATTAATAAAATGCAGCTTATCACTTTGATTGCGTTTCTGTTCTTACCCTACATGAAAACAGGATATATCTAACGTTATAAACAAATTCCGATATTTCTACAGAAAACAAATGTAGGACGTTATCGTAGGACTTTTTGAAATTCCCGGCAGAGTTCCCAACCACAGAACATAAAGCCCTGATCAAAGTGCGCACGTCTCGTATTTCGTGTTCCATGTTTGACGACTGTTGCGGATGGCGTGGGTCTCGTGAAATTTTCTTTTATTTTTAACGCTTTTTGTTCGTGAAATTGTCCCCTGAAAAGCCGATTTAGCGAAAAAAGTAAGTAAACAGCACTGCTCCATCGAATCTCACCCGCCATGTATTAACCCTCCGCTGTGTACACATGTAACCTCAAATTGCGCAATAAAGCGTCTCTAAGAGCGTTCTCACCGTAGTTAACACGATGTCGGCGGCGCAACTATTCAACAGGATCGGCCAAGTGGGGCTTGGGGTGGCCCTCGTCGGGGGCGTAGTCAATTCCGCCCTTTACAACGGTGAGTAGCCTTTCCTTATTTAAAAGGTTATATTACAACTCCATTAATATTTCCAGTCGATGGGGGTCACCGCGCCGTCATCTTCGACAGATTCGCTGGCGTGAAGAAGCAGGTAATAGGCGAGGGGACGCACTTCTTCATCCCGTGGGTGCAGAAGCCGATTATATTCGACGTGAGGTCGAGACCCAGGAACGTGCCCGTCATTACCGGCAGCAAAGGTAGGAGTAGTATAGGTGTAGTCTTTCCGGAGAGATCGTTGCATAATTTGTTGATGAAAGTCGGTTCGATTTAATCATCTGTACGATGAGAATTAATGTCGCAGGGTGGTATCGCGATCACTCCAAAATTGGATGTTTGAGGGGTTTGTTTATCGTGATTGTGGAAACTATGAGTGAAAATTGAGATGTAAGTAGCTTGATCCTGGTCCATCCAAGCTATCGATTGTGATTTTTCATTGCTTGAGTGGAAAGAGCAATATATGGATGATCGTATATAGAAGAGTGATGGTAAAACATCTACTTGTATATTGTTTTACCTTAGTAGAAGTAGTAGTGAGAAGTGTGAGAATAGTATGGAGATGTTCACAATATTTGTTAATCAACGTGAACATATGGCATGATCGTAAGTTATGGAAATAGTGCCTGCGTGTTACTGTTGTAAATGATGACCCATGTAAGTATCTCCCTGTTATATCACCAATATTCTGCTGACCCCCTCTCGTTTCTTTTAGATCTCCAGAATGTCAACATCACACTACGTATCCTATTCAGGCCCGTGCCGGATCAGCTGCCACGCATCTATACGATCCTCGGTCAGGACTACGAGGAGAGGGTGCTGCCGTCGATCACGACCGAGGTCCTGAAGGCGGTAGTCGCCCAGTTCGATGCCGGCGAGCTGATCACGCAAAGAGACCTCGTCTCGCAAAAAGTGAACGAGGACTTGACGGAGAGGGCCGCTCAATTCGGCGTCATACTCGACGATATATCCATCACGCATTTAACGTTTGGCAGGGAGTTTACTCAGGCTGTCGAGCTCAAGCAGGTCGCGCAGCAGGAGGCTGAGAAAGCCAGGTAAGGAAGAGTTAGGTTAGGGACAATGTTCACAGTGAAGTTGGAAAGGGATATACGGATTATGCATTCATATAAGGATTAGTGATATGAATAAAGTAACGGGCGTTAGAGTCTTGTTTGGAGCTGAAGCTGGTTTTTATATTATCGTAGTCAGTTTTGAAACTTACGAGTGTTTGATTGAGTTTTACTTCTGTTTCAGACGAACGTAACGATAAAATTAAACCTTATTTCGTTTTCACATAGGTAAAGTCCTGGGTAAGAGGTCATAAAAATGTAAACTGTCCTTTGGTCTGTATCCCTTGAGCGAAACCGTTAAGTAATCACATTACTAATTCTAGTACGCTTCGGTCCATGTTTCCCAGAAATGTTTAGGTACAGTCAGTCATGTTTTAGTTACACTTACCTTTTGTGATGGAACTGGTGCCATCTAATTCAGCGATTTTATACTATTGCTTATTTATCCCAAAAAAAAATCGTGTAACATGAAATTTCAATTTCGCCTCAAAATTTTCAGGTTTTTAGTAGAAAAGGCCGAGCAGACGAAGAAGGCCACAGTGATATCGGCCGAGGGAGATGCCCAGGCTGCGATACTCTTGGCGAAGGCCTTCGGTGACGCTGGCGAAGGTCTCGTCGAACTCCGCCGTATTGAGGCGGCAGAGGACATCGCCTATCAGCTGTCGAGGTCGAGGCAAGTGTCGTACCTGCCGGGCGGGCAGAATTTGCTCTTGAATGTCCCAACGCCCGGAAACTAATCAGGTGAAGGGGGAAGTTTTGCCAGGAAACCTTTTGGTCAGTTGTTGCTGTAGCGACCTCTTTGGGAAATCTCTGGGCGGGACTGAGATACTGATATGTTTGTATAATTTTTTTTATTGATAGAGTATTAAAGTTGTTGGCATACGTACGGTAATGAGTTTCTGTTTGTTTGATGACCGGAATTACGAAGCTGTTGTTTGTGTATGCTGGGTTTTTTCATAAAAATTGAAACGGATTATAAACGTGTGCAGGAAGGGAATCTTATGGAACAGTGGGGTCTTCTGATTTACTCGGGTCCATTGCAGTGCCATTATTGAGTAGTTTTAAAATTGGGTTTTCTGGAAAGGAATAAATGAAATAGCTGTTGTGTTGAAAACGTTTTTTAATTTCCCAATTTACTTTGTACATTTTGTAAGTTGTAATGCGTTAATCAAACAGTTTAAATAGGGGATACTAAAATTGACAATTATAAAATTTCCAAAGGTAGTTTCTTAACAACAATTGTATCCAAGTAGTTGTAGCTTTGGCTACTTCTCTGGCGAAAGATGAAATGACTTCTGTGGTCAAATAGGATTAGTGGCCATTGTTACTATGGGAGTCGTAGAAGATATCAGTTAATCAAACACCCTGAAAGACATTTATTTGTCATTTCATTTTTCCCTTGATAGGGTGCAATACACATAACCGAAGCGCACTGTGATTACGTAGTGTATCTTTCGTGTATGGTTGGTTACATACGGTTTAACTGGGTAAAATGAATTCTTTTTGAATATTTCATGGAACAGCAAAAGTTGAAATTGTCAAATGATCATTCAGTGTACGTAGTTGCCTAAATTTCATACCGAATAGCTGTATTGTTTCCAAGTCTTGTGTTTGCCCCTTTGGTAATTTGCTACAATAAACGATTGAACCATATTCATATAAAATTAAGCAAAATGGGAAGTGTAGTTTCCTCATTTAGGGTATACGTGTCCATATACAGGAATTAAATGGTCTATGTCTCTATATATTTCCCTTTTTTTAGTCGAATCTCTCGCTCAAATCGCTCTGGATTCTTTTGTAATAAATACATTTAGTACCGCTTTTATCCTTTAAAATCAGTTGTAGAATGGTCACCTACGATTTTTCTTTGTATAGGTATTGCAATTTTAAGGTGTCGTGGTAAATTCTGAACCACGTGCCTTTATGTTAAGGGATTATTGTGTTACAGCGGCGTATGGTTTGGAATTCATCACTTCTTTCAAAGAAAAATCGTTAAGTGATTATTCGAAGTTTTATTTTGAAGACAAATGTTGTGTATATGCCAAAAAACGTCTTCACTCTTATCAAAAGAGGAGTGATTACACCTAATTGGTGTAAATTTCTAAAGTTTATATTCATGCCATAGTTTGCATCAATCAGAACCTGACCACTATTCCATTGTTACTGCATACGAACTGCTTCAGTGGAAACCTCACATCTCTGCTCTTGTCTTAAGCAGTGTTTAACGCGCAACGAGGCAATTGCACTATAGCGTCATAGAGCTGTCAATCTAGTAGTAATAAAATTCTAAAAAACTATAGGTCAGAAAAAAAATTGGTGTACACCGTATTTTCCTGGGCTCCTTCCCGTAATGACGAATTGTTACCCACGTCCCCACGCCCTCTACCTGATAATAATAAATCCATTTTATTGTTGTTGTCGCCTCAATTAAAAATTTACATAAAACGCACCCGAAGTGTCTCGCTGCCTTTCTCTCTCCCTTTCTTCGTGGAACGTTCGAAATTTTTATTTTTATTTTAACATCGGCTCCACTCGCGGAAAAGTCGGAATGGATCCTCCGATTAATGAAGCGAAAAAAAAAATTTCTTCTAATAACGACGCGCCCCGAGAGGTCCCCGCCCCCCGTAGAGATAATGCGAGAAGGAATACCCCGCGCCTAACCGAATCAATTTTCGTCGGAGAATCATTAAATACGGATTAAAATCTAATAATCGAACGGAATTGTCCGTGACAGATGTTCAAAGACCAAAAACAAAGTGTACGCACGGTGTACATCGCGAACTTATTTTAAGGTGGCGTTTGTGCGGTCTCGAACATCTGATACTTTTGACACGAGAGGCCGGACCACAAATTGCGCACAAATTGTTTATAGAAATTTAATATAAACGACCGCAAGGGAATGGCAGCCCGCCGCTAATATCGATGGGGGAATTTCACGCCCGCAATTACCTAACGTCTCATTATCTCGGGGCCTCAAACGGTTGATTACGTAAGACCGACAAAAGGACGCACGCGAAGCTAATACGAAATTGGGAGATAATCAGGAAAACTATATACTCGAAAATGCCTAAGAAATACTTTAAATTAGTAGGGATTTAAACCCCATTATCGGTGTTGGGAAACATGATTGAATTTCAGGTTAGTTTTGTGTGTATGTGACGATATGAACAGTTTAGCATTTACTAGTTCGTATTTTCACCGGTGTATCGTTTTGTGCAGTCATCAACGAAACACCCTGTGTATACATATAAAAGGGGCGGTTTCTAAGGGTCCAATCTCGGCAAATCATAATTCTTTTCACAGCCTTTCCATATGGGGTGGTATAATCTCAGAAAATGTCCAACGGGGTTACAAGTGTAAACTAACTTATATAATTAAGAAACACGGTTAGATAATTAATTGAAACAATTAGTTGTATTATTGTAATACAGCTAATCACGATTCTACCAAACGGTCCAGCGATAATTTCGCTAATTTCTGCAATCGATCAAACTGCATATTAATTGCAATTATTACTATTACCGTAATTGAATCAAAGTTTCGTTTTCCAATTCAATTAAAACAGCACCAAGTTTATTTAATACATATTTCGTTGTCGCTCCGTCTTGTTAGCCGAAACTTCTTTCCGCCTGTTTACAAACGGAGTTTTTTTTGGTGATGCGCCGGCTTCGAGTATTCCGTTATCGCACCTCGTAAGTCGGTCGAAACTTCTTTCCGCTCGTTTACTAGTTTAAACTTGAGTTTTCTTGGTGATGCGCGCGCCGCAATTTTACGTTTTACACACTCGCACACATGCAAATACGCACGATTTTGAGACAATTCTTTTCGGTCGGTCTGTTGTCTTATCGGTTTAATTGCACGTCCGGGCTGGGTTTTTGATCAGATTTTGATATTCCGCGCGGGTTTTCATCGGATTTTCGTGATAATCGACGGGGCTTCATTGAAAGTACGTATTGTTGTGATTGAACTTTGAAATGGTTGCATTATCATTTACATTTTTATGAATTTTATTAAATTACGCCGGATATTCTTTGATTAGAATGTGATTCTAACACACTGGTTAAGGTAATGAGACACATTCTATCGTTCGGTTAAATTTGATCCTCGGTTAAACACCAGACTTCTCATTACAGATTGATTACTAATCCCTTGTTATATTTAACCGTTGGTTAAATTTGACACATATAGTTATAATTGTAATTGATTGTAATTGACACAAAATACAATAGGAAGTCGTCATTCTTCGATTAAAATGTGTTGGTTAAATGTAATAAGACATTCTAATGGTCGGTTAAATTTGATCCCCGGTTTTACATCACACTCGTCATTACAGATCGCCTTAAAACTATTTTACTGTTAAAAGTGTTTCTACTGCATTAAGTAGATGTAATGGAACACATTCTGATCTCTTGTTATATTTAATCGTTGGTTAAATTTGAACTCGCCGTCATGAAATATCTTAAATTTTCCTAATTGACTTTGTTTTAAATTTGATTAGTAATAGTCGTTAGTATTGTTAAATAATGCCACTTTTAGTACGGCGGTTCTATTTAACCACCAGTTAAACGCTAAACATTTATACTGCACTTATTAAATGTAATGAAGCACATTCTAATATGTGGTTATATTTAATCGTCGGTTGGACGTTAAACAACGTCGTTTTTCTTGCGTTTTCCTCGTTCAAGCCATTGATTTCTTTTGCAACATCGTTAACAGTTATAAAATCGTTCAATTATCCTGGAATTAATTTACTTTAATCCCCTTACGATTCAATGGTGGTAATATTTTGATTATTATTGTTTCAGTGCTTAGTGGTGAATAGTGTGGTGAACATTCTTGACGGAAGTGGCAGTAGTTGCAGTGGGGTTCATGCCTAAATGCCCTTGTCAAATGGTTTGTTTTAATCTTTCAATTGATTTGAATGACACTTTGTGATTATATTTGAGGGTTGTAATAATGTTATTATTACCTTTGTAGGTGAGTATTATCGTCGACATTGGCATAGAACTTCGGATAAGGGCAGAGATTTAAGAGAGTAGCAGTCGTCTGTAAGGTTGGTTTTTGTTTAAAACTTTTCGAGTTTTTTGTTAATATAAGCTCGTTATTAATTTTTCAGGTGAGTTTTTCAGCCACAATCTATGGTATCTTCGCGTAAGGGCAGAAATGCCAAGGGAAGAGCCGTCTTCGGTCTTCGCGCAACGCTCTGGAGGATCACCTCGAAGGAGGAGTTTAAAGCCAAATCTGTCTTCGCATGGTTAGTATTTTTTAGCTGTTTTCTTGATTGTCAGTATTGGTAATTCTTTTTTGTTGTTGTCAGATATCAAAATCACATTAGCAGCAGTGGCGCACGCACGTCTCGGCGGAAGGACAGGAGGAGCAGTTATCAAGGTTAGTGTTCTTAAAGTTTTTTCGGGGACTCTTTCAAATTTTCTCCGAATATTGGTATTGTTTTTTCGAATGTCCAACAGTGACCGAGTTATGATAAAACTTTTGGAAAGGGGTTATTACTGTATATGTCGGTTCCAAAAATGTTTCCCACCTATTTTGCCAAGTAATTAAGGTGTAAATTATGTGGAGTGTGTTCAAGGCACACTTGACGCACTGTTGACGGTTTGTTGTTTTCAATTAGACGGTTAGACAACGCAATTTTACGTTTGGAATGCATTTTTCCTCTACTGGTTAGATGTAATGGAGCGGAGTATAACCACTGGTTTAATTTAACCGGCAGTTACTTGCTTTAGCAGTGTTATTTATTATTGATATATAATGTGTACAAACGCAGAAACCAGAATATTTTTTATTACTTATTTAAGACTAAATTAGTTAGTGAAACACCTCATATGGACGTAGCATCGCTGCGCCTTGGGTTTAATAAGTAAAATAAAATAAATCCCCCTCTAATATCGCCAGCAGAAGCAGTAGATAAGAGGAAAAAGTGATTTCGGTTTTTCTCCCGCGCGCCTAATCATGTGACGGTAAATGAAACCTCCGCGCGCCCCTCATAATCCACCCCCGTTTCTTCCGCTTTCTCTCTCTGTCTTTCCCTCGGCGAGAGAGATTAAGGGGACATTTTTAGTGGTGCGCCCCGAAATTAAAGAACGCTTCAAGTAGATACGTATGATAAATTTATTGAAAAGAGAGATGACGGAGATTAGCGACCCCCGGATCGAGCCGGGGGGTGACATGTGGTCGAAATCCCATAAAAAATAAGGTCCCGAAGGGGTGGAAAATATATGAGGATCGGTCTCTGACTAATTAACGTACCTTACGCTTGGATTCGTACGTTCTGCGTCCCGTCTCGTAGGCCGCCTAACCACCTCCAGGCAATAACTCACACAGGTGTGTAATACAAGACTTGTGCGTGGGTAGACAACTCAGATGCTACCGTGGAGATAGAATCAAGTTACAATTTCCATATTCATAATAATTTATAATAATAATAATAATAACGATCTGTGGACTAACACACGTATACATGGACAGATGCGAGGGGAAGCGGTGCTTTTTCTTATTTTCCTCTGAGGTGGCCGGAAACTGTTAAAATTAATAACTGGAGAGAGATCGTGAGGGAAGAGAAAGAATATATGTGATGCTTTTGATCATCATTCATGGTAGGAAACCGTGTGAATATTTCTATAAATTAACGTCGCTCATTTATATGCAAGCTACAAATTTCCGCGAAAACTGCAGTGGTTGTCTTTTGATCTATTTTATGTGGTGGACCGCTTTAATTTCCTTTGTGAATTTCTGATGTGCGTTTCCTTGTTGTTGATGCCTTTTTGCTTTAAAGTCTTTTCCATTGCTCTACTTTACGTGTTGGAAATTTCTCTTGATCATTAAGTTACCATTACATATGGTCTTTTAAGAACCGGAACTTTTGTTTCTTCCGTCCTTCTGATGGAGGATCGTGAAGATTTTAAAGGGTTCTTATGAATTGCATTTTACCACCATTGCACCACTTGGGGAATTTTGATTTTTGGTTCCTCTTGGCATTTTAAAATTTTCTCGTTAGAGGTATTCTGTATTTTAAAGGATTCTTAGAAATTAATGTTTGGATAATATGGAGCCATAAGCACATGATCGTTAAGTCAGTGGAAACTTTCATAGCGAACTTTGGGACTTTCCTTTAGGTTTCCCGTAGGATATTTTTGACTGGTAAACTTTGTGGAGATTACAGAACACTTTTAGATCTTACGTAAGAACGTCGAGCATATTTCTGTGGAATCTCTATTAGTTTGTGAAAGATACCTCAGATTTTTAGACACAATCAACCCTCAGAATTAATCATTATTCTTTCATGTCTTCAATCTATGTCGAGGGTTACATTACCTTAAGCGAGGTTACGTTTAAATTTACAATTTTCGTGTTCAGAAGTTCGCGATTTATACAAACGTTGTTTTATACAGCTACAATAGTTAGGGGAGAGAGAACGTGAAGGTGAATTTTTGCCTTGTGGACTTACTATATGTCGATAGGTTGGTTATATCTGATACATTTTACTCTTCTTAAAGTAGATATTTAGCGAGTTTCGTACGGGTTTTTAGACTCTCTCCCATCGCAGCCTAATCCCCTCGTTTCTCTGTCGTTCCTCTGAATCGCGTGCAAGTAAAAGGGACCCCGAAACATCCTTAAATACCGCGTCCCGCCCTTAAAATTTAACATTATTGTTATTAATCCCTGGCACGCTATAATTTCGTATGTGTGTGTGTGTGTGTGTTTCTCTCACTCGCTTATCTATTATTGTTATTATTACCGGCGACGTGACCTAAAAGTATGTGAACCCCGCCGAATATCACGTATGCGAGTATGTATGTGTGAGTAACACATGTTTCGCTATTTTTCGGGATAATGACACGGAGACCGCGGAATTTTTTTTAAAATTTGCTCCGCAAGGGAAACGTGACGTATTTTCGTAAATAAGCGAGAGAAATAAATGTATTTATCCACTTCGAGCGAATGAAGTACCTACTTACCTCTAATTTTTACCACAGAAGAACTCGCAATTTCTTCAAACCCCCGAAACAAATTTCACTAAAACAAGGAAAATGTATAGTTAATTCACCTGAGAATTTTGACGTTGAATGTTCTACTCACGCAATTAATACATCTTCATATCTGATAGAGCTATTCTTCTTCCCCCCTCAGTCTTGCTACCTACAGATATTATCACCATTATCCAATTGCGCCTCCTAATAAGCAAGATACACATTACTCAAAATCCCAAGCTCAAATACGCTAAATTCGATCGCCGACCGGATCAAACAAGAATTTGAGTCGCCGCAGCTACCCCCATCGTCCGCCTCCGCACTCGCCCCCGTTTCAATTATCTCCCCGTGTGTATGTGACTTTCCAAACGGGCAATTTATCAGTTTAAGGATGCGTCGGGGGGTTAGGGGGGGTGCGCGGAGGGTAACTCGATACCCGGAAACAATGACATGTTTCCCGCGTAAAAAACACGGCCTACTAGATCAAAGTGACACAATGTATAACATGTAATCACGGTCTGGAGCACGAGGAGGAGGTGGTGGTGGTGGAGGATTGCGCCCTTAAGGTTTCTCCCTAAAAAAAGGGGACGAAGGAAAAGGGGAGAGAGTGGCAGAGATGAAGAGTGGAGGGGGGTACGAGAAAACCTGAGGGAAAAAAATGTACCTAAAGTTTCGAACATATTATTTAATCGCGGTTTTTTCAAGTACTGCAAGCAAACGCGTCTTGATGATACACATTTATGATATTCAATGTATTGAAGTGGCGTATGCGATCGCTACAGAGTTTTAAATGTTACTTAAGAAAGTAACATTGGTTTATAGTTGCCTGCAAATAAGTAATATAAGTATGCACGCGCACGCACGCTCTCTAACATACGAAGGCGCAGCTAAACCGCGCACATATTGTACATTTCGGGCGGTATTTAGTGTCGAAAATTTAGGAGTTTTCTCTCTAACAACTCTACACCTTCGTGACAATTATATATTCTGAAAAAAAGGGGGAATAACCGGGTGGGTAGGGTTGTGTCATTACTTTTGTAGTCATGGCGGCAGCGGAATATTTCTTGGAGTACTTTTTTTCAAATACTATCAAAATTTTCATGAAAAACAATATTTTTTTCGAAATTTTCAACTGACGCAACTCATCGTATGTACAGCTACCACCTAAAGAAAATGCTTCAATTTTTGAGGTTCTCTTAGAAAGTTTCCCCCAAACGGTCCTCGAACGTTTTTAAAAAATAAACTCCAGGTAATATTTCTGCCGCTTGACAAATCCCCCTAATCACTTACAAATATATATATATATATATAAAAAAAAGGAGTGAGAAAAAGGGGGCGAGAAAGGGAGGAGAGGCGTGAGGAGAGCGAAGACAAACCCAAAACGCAATTAAGAAGTTACGTGCAATATTTTTATCTGTCACCCGCAGACCCGGGAAGTTTCCTTCGAAGGGAGCGGAGGCGAAAAGCAAAGGGTTCACCGCATAAAATCATGAATAATCCTCGCCTCCGTTCCACCTCCCCGTCTCGACCTTAAAACAAAGATGGATCCGCAATTCTAAAATGCAAATGAGCTGTAAAAGATCGAGGAAGCCATAGGCTCAGTTAAGCCGCCCCCTCCGTTGATTAATCGGGGGATGATTAGTCATCCGGGGGGTGGTGATTAAGGGGGGAGGCGGGGGCGTCTCGCGCGCGGGGGCACCCTAATAGCTGATGTAATTAGCGCCAGCAGTTATTAATTGCTCGCGGGAAAAATCCTTCAGGTGGCTGCGCGTCGCTTTTCTCGCTTACCCCCCGGACTCTGAAAGTTACGGCGGTTAGGGGGGATATCCATCAAAAAGTTTTGAGTTTTAGGGGGGAAATGTAGTAGTTGGTGGAACCTCCTCTGAAAACTGTGGAGGTCACAAGAATGCCTTAACTAGAAGTTTCAACTAGTTAAAAACTTAAAAATCTGGCTTCTACGAGACTTGGTTTCGTACAGTCCTCTCGATGGCCTGAAGAAGTTACAATTATTTTGGCAATCAGAATGTTTTAACGTGTTAATTTCTTTGATGACTGAAAAAGCTGAAAGAATTTAGTGATTTCAGCAAAGGATGTTACAGTTTTCGTCACCTCAACGAATTAATAAAACTTTCATACAACTTTTGTGTCAAATTTTATCAAATTTGCTGGAAACCCCATTTTACGTATATTTCCTCTCTCATCCAGGGCAATTACGAGTACGTCGGTCTCGTTCGATACCAGCTTCCCTCATACGCACCCTTAGCACAAGGGGGACTCTTATTATTTCTATTTTTTATTATTACACGTCCTCTGCGGCCACTCAAGAGGACTCCAGCGGTAATACGCATCCCTCGATCGTTCAAAGGGTGGTTTCAGTCGAGGGCGAGAGGGAAAAAATCGTTAATTACAACGTCGATTAATTCGTGAACGTTTCTTCGCCGTCCGATACGACTCGTAACGACACGGCGAAGAAGTAGAAGAGAAATAGCCTCGTCACCCTTCTTCTCATGTCCATCTCTCTCTCTCTTGCTCGTCCTCCCCCCGCCCTCCGATCCTTCGGGTTTTTTCTTCTCTTCTCCGTTTTAATATTAAAAAAAACATTAATCTATCTGGGCATCAAACGTTTCGATAGTTTGACGTGTTTTGCTGCTGACTCACACACTAATGACGATGCCACGGCCGACAAAGGTCCTCTCCTCTCGTTCTTCTTCTTCCTTTTCGATTCTTCCGAAGATTTAGACGGGTCAGGGGTGGAGGCTAACATTGGCAATCTGAGGACGTTAAGGAAATTCCGATGAAAGCTAATTTTTACCAAGAATTTTTTCATCATTTTGCAACTAGATTCTTCAGTAAAGCGATGATTCCTCAGTATTTCTTCCTGCATCTTTGAAACGTTTGAAATTTGAACCAATATTGCTCTTATCTTGGCACCATTCCCGTTGCATATTTGTGGAATTAAATATTATAACGATTTCGATAACAGTTCTGGAATTTTTCTTGCTTCATCTTTGAAAGGGTACAATTTCGAAGCACCCTCTTGGAATTGAATTTTGAAAGGAATTTAGAATTCTTGCGTCATTTTTCCTTCTACTTTTAACTGTTACAATTTTGAACCAATAATAATTATAATCCTTGAACCTTTCTGCTTCATCCATGCATTTGAATTTTGGAATCGTTTTAGTTATAATTCTTGAATGTCTTTTCCTTCAGCTTTGAAAACTTTCAATTCTGACCAATTCAATAACGTGGGTATGATCCATGGTGACCCAATGGTCATAAATGTTCTATGATTAAGGCAGGTTTATTAAGAAACAGTGGCAGTTTCCGTAGAATTTCAAAAGCGCTAGAAGAATCAAGGACTCGAAAGAAATTGGGAAAGCTTTCCAAAATAAAGAAATGCAAGAGCTGAAGGAGAATAGAAGCTTTTCAAGAAACTCAAAATTTCCATGAAGCCTCAAAGCGATTGGGACAATTGACCTTCCACTACTACTAAGTTTTTTCATTAATATTGCAGTTGTTGTATTCGTTGCCATTGCTGATTGAACAACAACAAGATTGAAATATTTGAAGAAACTATCGAAGTTCTCATGCAGCGTATTGAGGGAATTAGTGCTTTACTGCTTAACTGTAGTATTAACAATTCTTAATCCCTTGGAGAATACGAAGCAAGGGTGAAGTCATTGAAAACATGTTGAGTTATTTATCAATGATGATGGTTCATGGTTTGAAACTTTGCCAAGAAAGTAAACAAGCTTTAATGCACAGTTGAGTAACGTGTCAATAAATTTAAAGAAGTAATTGCTTGCAATTGTTTTAATAACATCCTGTATATTAATTTATGTATTTATAAACGAAATGGTTGGTACAGTCCACGCTCGCTCTACGGTAAGCTATTTTAACAATGTAAAATTTGTTGTTAACCTTGATACTGACCTAGGGTAAAGACAGTTGCTTAACCTTTCTAAATATATCCTGTTCGTTAAAAAAATTGCGCCATAGAAAGATTTCGTTACTAAAATTCGTTAAATTTGCCAGGTAACAATTGTTATCGAAATAATATTTTCCCGCGCCTCCTACGCCATTGCGATCGCCCGACAAAGACCGTCGAGGATCTCCTCGGGAGCAAGAGGAGGATGACGGCTCTTAAACGCCTTCAACACATGTTCCTAACGCTCAAGAGTGTCCGACTCTCTCAGATCCGACGTCTCCTTATCGGAACGTGTTTATCAGGTAATTGGATCCAATAATTATTAATACGCTCCCTCTCGACGGAAAATTGCATCGCGTCGAGGAATTTTTTCGTTTTTTAATTAGCGCTAGTTAATTAGGTTTGGTGACTGTACAGAAAAATACACGTCGATCGACGCCTCCGCTGTCACGGACTCCTCTCTCCGAATTAATTATAGCGCGCGGTCCCCGGATGACGGGTCAGAAAACGGTTATTCGGGATACAACTTAATAATAATTTCGCCTCAATTTCGTGCCTTATTATTATTTTTATCCGCAAGTTCTGGTTAGAAAAATACTCGCAGTCAACATTTCCTTACTGTTGAAAAGGATATCGAGCTGTATGGGAAAACTTCGCGTTTTTCCGGCGAAGAATAGACGTCACAGACGTGAGCGATGATGGCGCCCCATGGCTGACTCCCCGACCCTCTCTTGCTCTCGCTCTAATGGATTTGTCTCTAGCGCCATCGTACGGCACCCAAATGCAATAGGAGTTGTCTCTAGCGCCATCGTGCCGGGGTCGATCTCCTACGGGAATGCGGTATTCGGCGTTATTACGGTTTTTCCGATCCCTCGTGCCGTCCGCCGAAATTTGACTTCTCGCTCACCTTCCGTCGAGGTTAAAGTCCTCCCCTGTGTATTAATATCGCGGCGAAACCGAGGCGAGGGGGATAGAACAACCCCGTCCTGTCAATCACAGCGCATATTACGGGGTGTGTAATAATTCAAGAGACGAGACAGGGGGGGCGGAGGAGAGGCGACGAGGGAGAGGGAGAAAGACGTCCAGTACCGGTTTAATTGGAATCGCGGATCAGACGGGGCTAAAAAGAGGATGTCATTTCTTTTCCAATCTCTTTTTACCGACCCTCCGTCCCTCGCCGGATTTTTCGGAGATTTCGGTCGTATGGGAGATTTATCGGATTTGCGGGGGGGTCGGGGGTGTTTCCGGGAGAAAGGGATTAATTGCCTTCGGGTATGTTTTTCTGGTAGGGAGGAGAGGGGGGACGTGTACAGTAAAATTTGTGACACATGTAAATTCCTCTCAAAATGATCTCAAACATTTGTGGCCAGGTCAGTGCTCCCCTTCTCTTTTTCTCATTCTTGACAGCTCTCACTTCGTATATCAAATTCAGAAATAAATTCTTGTACCAACATAGGTTTAGTAACTTTTCTCTTAACAATTGAGCATTCGTTCTGCGATCATTTCGGCCCATTTTCTGTTGTATTTTACTTAAAATGCATACGGTAATAAAACTCTTTATTAAAATAATACAATGAACAAATCTTCCTTCGCCGCTTTCTACCATTTTTCTAATCCAAAAAATATTTCGTTTATTATCATAACAAACCTGAAATTACTGTTTAATGATAATTCGAGGCATCTTATTGTTTGAATTAAAATTTTTCCTTTAATTTGCGTACCTACGGCACTAGATTATATTACTATAAAATGATTATCGATATCGGTAGTTTCTCATCTTCGTGGGTGATCTTCGCGACTCGTACCTTTGGGCCCTCTGCAGTAGCCACGTTTCAATTGCCGCATAAATACGCGTACTCGGGGAGAGAAACAAAATTATGAATAATGTACGACGTTTAAAATGTTGCCTACGTGATTCCTCCCAAAGAGCTGGCGGCCAAGTGAGTTCTGTCGATTGAGTAAAATTTCGAAGACACTCGAGGAAATGCTAATAACAGGGGTATATGGAAGAGAACTATAGACAGTGCCTCTTGTATTTTTCTTTATTGGAAACGAAGTTACGTAGTAACGACACATGAACATAGAGAGATGCCTGACAAATCATCACGTACAGTACAATGCAAGGACAGTAATTTACTGGACGTTAACTACTAAAAACGTTTTACTAATACACGGCATCACTGTGTACAATATGTGCGCGGTATAGCTGCGCCTTCGGTCTCGTATGGTAGAGTAGCACTTTTCATTGTCAATCGATATTAATTTTATTCCTCCTTCATCCTGTTTCAACGCCATTTGAAAGCAATAATAGTAATAATCCTGGAGTCTTCCTTCCTTCATATGTTAAAAACTTCCAAATTTCAACCAATTCTGGTCCTCGAGTCCTTTTGGAATTTTTAATATTTTTTTCCGTATTAATTAACCCCTCGGAGGTCTTCTATTCGTCTGTCCGACTGTACCCCCCGGGGGGCGACGTGTAAAACAGTGGCAGCTTCCAGTTTCTAACGTATACGTTTATTATAAAACAACCGGGGTCGGACACTCTGTGACAAATACTTAACAACACGGCCATAAATCCAAAGGAGCGAAAGAGGGAACGACTCCCATACGTACGAAAGAGAGAGATAGAGAGATGGCACGTAGCGCCGCAGGTGGTGAAGATGTTTCTTCGTTTACGAAACGTACGCTGAAAAAAAATTAACTACATAAATTACCTTCTGTAGGTATGTTTCTCGTTCTCTCTCTTTGTCGGTTTGTCTTTTTGTTTTGTTAAGTACGTCTAGTGTAGTTGCGGAGGATTCACTTGGAATAATCACGTACACTCTGAGGGTATTGACAAGTGACTTTTTGTCGAGCAGATGAGGCTTTTTGGTTTTGTTCTTTTCTGTGTTTTTCACAAGTTTGCGCTCGTCCCTTTTAAGAATGTCGTCTTGGGATTTCGCTTACAATTTTGACCGTTTTCTCCATTTCTGGAAAATTAAAACTCGGATCGTTCCTAACTTTACCAAAATGCGCAGTTCATATTAGCCTTTTCCAGAACGTAAATACCGTTTTGATCTTTTCCCTTTGTCTTCAGGAAAAAATATAAGCTTTAACACTTCATTGACAGGCGTATCCTTACTTTGAAACTTCTCGTTATTCGACAGGGGCGATCGGCAACGTGGTTCCTGGGGGATTCCCGTGCGTGTTAAGAGATGGCAGGCTTGTCCCTTCGAATGCTGAAAATGGATATTTCCAGGTATACTTAGTCGATTATTGAATATTCACCATCGCAAATATAATTTGCAACAGGGGCGTAGTTCGTTGTTGCTTGTGTGGTAATTCCTGGGTGTTTAATTATTTTTGTTTTAATAACCGCCTATACACTACTCACCTGGGATAGGTGTCGTTATTCCCGTATCGATCAGGTCGTCGTCTTTCCCTTAAACTTGTTGCTATTTCTAATTTATCGCAAATTGCATCTAATGATAAGCCCTATAAAAAATTCATAGGCGCATCGATTAAATAATAACACCTTTCCGCGGCGGTAGAGGGTTATTGACTTTGTTGATAGCGCCGCCCCCGTAACGGAAATATCAATAATTCACTCCCATAATATAACGTAATCAGGAGTTTTACTACATCTCGCGTAATTCGTAACATTCGCGTTATTTAAGGTGGCGCAATACGCGTTTACGTTTCGATAAAATCGCCCCCATCGGAAATTTTTACCTATCCGACCGATAATCATCTTTATACGTTCCTAATGACGCGGGCGACAATCACAAAAGTCGTATCGATTGTTTAATAGCGAGGGAATTTTCATGGCCTGAAAGTTATGGCGA
Organism: Cryptocephalus primarius; assembly: GCA_963576515.1. Lineage (NCBI taxonomy): Eukaryota > Metazoa > Arthropoda > Insecta > Coleoptera > Chrysomelidae > Cryptocephalus > Cryptocephalus primarius. The sequence goes on along the minus strand of OY754949.1, from coordinate 374,024 downwards.
AATCTAATTTTGACACGCATTTTGTGATCCGTATAGTCGTTGAATCATCGCGTGCTCAATCAACAAGTAAAATGGGTAACTTGTTGGAAAGAGGCAAAACAATTTTCGATATGCAGGTTCATTTAATTTATTCATGCATAGAGGTATGCGATAACGAAGGATTGGTTCATAACACCTCTCAGTATTTCGCAAACTTACTGCAACTTTGCACCCTTAAAAATAAAAACAGTTTTTCCAAAGGGAGAACCCGTAAGGGACGTACGTCCGTGATTGTTGAATTTTTACCAGGGATATCAATAAAACTTTAAATTTCAAGGGTTCAAAGAGTAAAATTTTGCGCCGTTAAGAACGTATGTCTGTGACTGTTCTGCAGTATCGTACGTTTGTAAACGAAAGAAGAAAATTATGCATTAATGACGTACGTCTGAGATTTCTGCGATTCTACTAAATGAATCGTAAACCCTTACCCGTTTTAATTGTGCGTTAGGGACTTACGTCTGAGATTACTGTATTACTACTGGAGTGGCACTTATCTTCATCTGATCGCAGGGTATGTTGAATGATCCAATTATTGTGCGGAGTGAAAGAAATGTAAAAGTAAGAGAGTGAGATTCTGTAAGAGAAGTACATCTGAGATTGCTGGCTGGGTGATAATTCAATTGAACACAGGATATTTCGTTTAAAGTCAAGGATTTTTCAAGGGAAATGGAGGTTCGTTAGGAACGCACGTCTGGGATTACTTGAATTATACCAGGCGAGGCAGAATAAGAGCTCGTTTCGAAAATTTCGCTCAATATTGATAACGGGCGTTCTGGAGCCCTGACTAGGTAAATTAGTCCACTAGAGACGCGCACGTTCGTGATTGTTTTTCGTCATAATTCAATTGAACGCAGGGTCAAAGATTTTGTACGTTGGAGAGAAGGTTGTCCGCACGGGACGTACGTCTGTGATTGCTGGATTTCCACCGGGGCACCAGGTGACGTAAAACGGGACCTCGTCCAATAAAAACCGAGGAGCGCACCGGGTGCGTAAAACATACGATAAACTTCTCGCACTTTCGTGTTACGTTACATAAATCACGGGATAACTCCCGTCCCCCTTTCTCTCTCCCTCTCCCTCTCGCTCTCTTTCTCTACCTACCGACGGCGTCGTCGTCGTTGTCGTCGGCGTCGCGACGCGTCCTCGTTTTGTGTTCCTCTCTCTCCCGTTGTTTTAGCTCATTGGGCGCCGGCCGGATGCCCGGCCATCTCGACAATCGATACCCCGATTCGCCCCCGCCAATCACGGCCCTCCTTTCTCACTCTCTCGCTCTCTTCGCTCTTCTCCCTCTCTTCTCTCTCGCTCTTCGCAGCCTTCTTTTGTCTTTACGCCGATGGGAGAACAATGGAGGAGCGTCGACGTCGTCGTCGTCATCGTCGTCTTCTTCTTACGTGTGTGCGTTGTAGTATACTATTTTCCTCTTCGTCACCTCCGGACCACGTGTGTAAAAGAAATGTCTCTTATATTGAAGTCCCTTAAAGAAACTGCAACGTAAACTCTTCTGCGGCGGCTATTAGCGCAGCCGACGAACACTTACCTCCTTTGAGATATTGCGCGGTGACGCGCAGTCTTGGATCGCGCCGTACTTGCTCACACACCCCCAAAAAACGCAATTCATATTTTAAGGGCTCTTTCGCCGGCTTGCCGCTGTTTGTTCCTTTAAAATTCAATCCTAAATGGCAGCTCGCTTCGTTACCAAAATTACTGTCACATTAGTTTCTGTTGATAATAGTGTCGCGAATCGAACATGCGGTATATCCTATAAATACTTTAGTATGTGAAGGTCTCTTGACCGATTTTACGCTATAAGTATTAATTTATACCGTATGTCGAAGAATGTTGCAGTTGTAGTTGTATAGGCTGCATAGGCGGCGCGTAGGGGCACGTAAGCTATTTCGTTAGTTTTCTTTGACATTTCTATCCCTGAGACGTCCATAAGCGAATCGGCTTTAATTATTCAAAAACGCTGATCTAAATTTTAATTACTTCCCTATCGAATCGTAGGAGCGCATCGCCCAGATGACGTGAGGGCTCATCGCCCCCCATATGTCGTGTTTTTGTTTTTAATATAATAATTAATAGCGTTGAGGTGATGACGTGAAGGAAAAGGAACGAGCGAGCGAAGAGGGATTATTTAATTATTTATGCCTCCGTCGGAGCGTGAAGTGACGAAAACTCCGTAACGACGTGTTCGTAATTCGATAATTAGCCATCCTCCTCCGCCGAGGTGAAAATTTAAAGAGGGTTTTTTCTCTCTCTCTTTCTGTCTCTCGCTTACCCTCCATCTGGCCTTTCTCGCAAGATCCGACAATTACCGTTATACAATAGATATTAGATACAGATAATAACAATTTCAATGACAATAAGAAAACTCAACAGGTTTCCCCTCTTTCGACCCGAAACTGTCTCTCCCGCATATTAGAATGTGTTTGTTTTAGATGTCAGGGAAATCAATAAGGTCCTCCACAATGGCGGAATGTCATCCGCAGGACCTTCGGGTGGAGAGAGAATTAGAGTGAGAGAGAGAGAGAGAGAGGAGAGATGTGGCCATTGTGTTGCCATTTGCCGATATCGATGTTTTTGTTGTTTTTCCTTGTAGTCGTTCCCGTTGTTGTTGATGCCACTGGTGCTACTGCTACTGCTGCACTGTTGTTGTTATTGTTGTCCTTTTTACCGCTTACGTGCGCGGAGAGAAAGTGAAAATGTATCCTCGCATAATGGAAAACCGAGGGAAAAGAGCACGTGCTCACGTTGCTTCTCCATGTGAGAAAAATCGGGAAAATACCGGCTTAGCCCTTATTGTTAATCACCCACAAGACGTCTGTTGCTGAAATAATATTTACTTACATAACACATCGAGCGAGTAAATAAAGTGTGGTTAATTGAATAAGCCAACACGTTCTCCTTCCCCGAGACAATTGAACACTAATTAGGGGATATATATAAAACCTTAAAGCGCGTGTCGTTAGTTATTAATAATTAATTCCGCAGCACACGTTGCTGATTCGGTGTGACGATTGCGACTACCCAGATTACTGCTACATCGGTCGACCCGACTAATACTACTAATTAATGTATCAATAACCTATTGATTATTACAAGCTCGTAGTTTAGATTATTTTGAACCGAAATTGGTGTATTACAATCTTAAATCACTTACGTTTCGACCGTCTATCGTAACCCAAGACATACGTCTACGTTTTCTGAAACTATTAGTACTGTATTAAATTGTATGAAAGCGTGTAGTCGTGAATATGGGGCGTTCAAATAATCCTTAACCGTAGACGGTAACTCATAGGTGAAACAGGTGTATCATAATGACAAATCTTAATTCCAAACGTTTATCGTCATCCAAGACATACGTCCTTATCGTAGAACCTACCTAATGGATGAAATAGGGATACGATAATGATAAGTCTTCTTCGACTTCTTCGACTATTTCACTATTTGATTCTGTAAAAATTTGCTGAAGTGTCCATGGGACGTTCAAATAATCTGTAGAAACTGAAGAACCGTATAGCATACGTCTTTGATGAAGCGTGTATATCACTATGACTTATTTACATCATTTCAATCGGATGGATGGATATGGAGACGCCTGTCTCCTCGATGGATACTCGAGTGCCTGATCCCACTTTTACATGACATTGAACTTGCAACTGATTGGAAGAATCGATACCAAAGTCGATACTTTTCTGCTATATTTTAAAATTCCTTGGGCTTTAAAAGTTAGGATTTTACGATTAATAAATAAATTACGAGCGTATTTCCATTTCGGGCAGGCAGAACTGTCCCATTCTCCTCTCTTTTCTACGTCGTCACGGCGTTTCGAAAAAGAGGCGATAAATTCTTAGGGCAGCTGTCGAGCAAAGCTCGGGATAGTTTTAATTGATGGTTTTCGAAAGCGAAAAAGAGGAAGAAGACGACGACGAAGTGAAAGAAGGAAAAACGCATCGTCATTCACAGAAGGTCGAAGTTTCACACCTCCCCCGGGGGGAGGTGTACCTACGTACGTACAGAAAAATTCCTATTCCGACAGCTTAAATGTCCAAGTCGGTCGCTCGAAGGAGCACTTGGACGAAACCGCACGAAGGCAAAGTTTTACCTACCGTCTGTTATAAATACGCTATGGGGATAGATTTTTGCATAATGTTACATGCGAACGTTGCGCCGCAATCCAAAACCCTAACCGTCGCCCGTGAATATCTCGGACCTAATGAGGCTGAAAGTGGGAATCGATAGATATGCACAGGGTATCGAGCAAAAAACAATTCGATTAACTCGTCCCGTCGCGCAAGAGAAAGACGATATCTCCATTAAAATATCACGTTAAGCGAGAGAGAGAAAAACGCGTCTTAATCATGAGAAATGGGTACGTACCGAGTGACGTTTTAATGAAACGTAACTGAGTCACATCGAGAATTTCACGCCGGATTTTCGTCGAGCTATTTACATACAGACCGCAGGAAATCGTTTCGGGAAAAAATATATTGTCGACGGATCGATGAAATAAAAACAATTCCCGATCCGCCATCTAAAGTGTTAATTCCTGGGGGAACACTAGCCTGAAACAAATGGTTAGTGCCTATGGATGAGAAGGGGGCGAGGAGGAGCAGATGAAATAAGGTCTGAATAGCAATAGCAAAGGAGAAAGACTGGAAGCTATGTGAAACGATTAAAAGATCTAGACCAATGGTTTGTGGTACCAATTATTTCCACTTTTGCCTTTAGGATCCCGAACCAAACGATTCAAAGGAAGAAGGTTCTAACACCGCCTGATGGAAAACTTCAAGAGAAACCTGTAGGTTGTGTATGAAAATTCCGGCGTTTCAAGAAAGCCCAGCAGAGGCAGGAAGAGTGTTCTACTAGAAAAGAGACGGTAAGGGATGAACCATCTTTTGCTTGGAGTTTTTCAGTTTGTTCAGAATGTAGTTGAGATCCTCAAACATAACTCCTGTTGAAGGTTTGCATATTGAAGCAAACCCTTTCACCATTTTACTCTTTCGGCTTTTCTCGCCCTCCTTCAGGACTCGCAACCGTACGACTAATCCAAATAATTACCAATTACCGGACTTATCGGCGCGTACTTTTCCCTTCGAATGTATCGCATGTTCAACCCTTGCAGCGATCTTCTGCCCCCGCATCGTTTACCGCAAATCCGATCCCCTCAATTAAATAAACCAGACTTAATTAATCCGACGTATAAGCAGCTTTAAATTCGCAACCACATCATTAGCGAGATGTAGTGTTGTGCCTGCGTGCGCGCGTGTGTGTGTGTGTGTGTGTGTGTTTATATCTATGTATATGTAATAAAACACACCGCCTGAAGGTGGTAGCGACTATGACACTGACGATCCATCCAGGTATCCACCCGTCTATCTTTCTCTCGCGCCCCCCTTTCGCCCTCGAGCGATATCGGGGGAGGCGAAGTGATGGCGAACGGCGCTAAATCGGATGTGCAAAAGCTATCGCTAATTAGAGGAAGTTCTACCCTCTTCCACCGTTCCCATTCAACGTCCCAGTGTTACTTGGCAACTCCGCGGAGTTTTTCAGTCTCTCTCTCGACTGATTCGATTTAGGAAAAAATAAAACGTGCGCCGCCACGTGACCGAGGGAGGCACCGCCGAATCGTCGGGGTGGGATTGTTGTGGAAACTTTATTAAAACGCTCCGGTGGGTTATCTCCCTTGTCTCTCAGTCCGGAGGCTCCGGGAAGGCTTCCAGGGGCAGGTTTTTGGAGAAATTTTTCAGTGTAGAGGACTGCTGGACTTGCTCATTTGTAGTGACGTAGCGTTGAGTTGTGGTTGGAATTTCCATTAAACTAGCATTTTTCTGATTGAATTGCAGTTAATGTTCAGCATTCCTGCTCTAACACTCCTTTGGGAGGTAATTCCAGTAATGTCTAGTGATGGCGCTGGTGCTTACTACTTCGCCGTGAGTAGCTCGGAATAAATCATCCAGTCAACTGCTCATAGTAAATTTCCAGTTCAGAACTTCTGCTCGAACAAACTCTCAATATTTATTTTGTTGAAACAGTAGATTGGCTAAACCTTGTTGATCTGTTTCAGCAGTTTTCCAGTGCTGATTAGCCAACAAAACCTCTCGATTTCCGACCTAATTTTGGGTCTGTTCCATTAGTAATCCAAAACGTTAGTTCCGAGATTAACTGATTTACCACGTGAGTAGCTACAAATCTCATCTCGTCCAAGGGGAAGAACCGGTAACGAAGGTCGAGTTTACTTTCCCCGCGACGTAAGTCGCGGTGGTGATTGTTTTCTAATTACACGTACAAAAGACAATCAAATTATTCACGCTGGGAGTAAATGCCATGAACACACGCACGCAATACAAACATGAAACGAGGCACAAACACACACACAGGGAGCAGAAATCGGCTGTTTGCTGACCGAGAACGTAATAAACTTCCACGTCCCGGAGGCTGGACGCTGCCGGACCAGAATCTACTCTCTCCGTCTCTCTCTCTCGCTCTGTACAAACACATGCACGCTTATTATCACATACGGATTGCATAGTAATATGATCAGTAGGTAATCAGCTCGGGGCACGTCGTCTCTCCGTCTCTTTCTCTCCCGCGTCCCGGATCTTCCTCTTCCGTCTCTGTCTTTTGTTTGTGCGTGCGTACGGGCGTACCTGTCTATAAATCCGGAGCTTTGTGCCTCTCTCTCTCTCTCTCGCTCTATCTCTATCTCTATTCGTGTATGTGTATATGTGTTTGCGTTTGTCCGTAATAATGAGCTTTCGCTCTGTTTGAGCTTTTCATTCGACGCTCGTCAATGCTGATTTTGTTAATTGGTTTTGGGCGTCTCTCTGTGTATGAGTATAGGCGAGGAGGAATCCGGCTGTTGTGTTGGGGAAAGAATATTTCGGGAAGGTTTCGATTTGGACCGCCAAGAAGGAGAAATCCTGGCTGCCTCTGGGTCAATAGGATCGTTTTGTTGCTGCTCTAAAGGGCCTAAAGTACCTGAAAGTAAAGAAGATTGGCGAAAAAGGCTAAAGTTAATGGGAAAAATAGCAGAACTCTCGTGAAGAATTAATGAGGAAGGAGAATATCCGGCGACTTTATATAGAAAAATATAGAGGCTCACAATCAGAAGACAGAGCAGTTCGCTTGTAGCGTCTCCGACAGCATAGGGCTAAGTACTGAGGCAGCGGCTCGCTTGCAGCATAATGCTGAGTATCGAGCCTCACAATCAGAAGAAGACAAAGCATCTCGCTTGCAGCGTCTACAAATTTGTAAAAAGTTCAGCTCTTTTCAAAGCATGCTGAAACTCTCTAAACTATGTACAATTGATAATTCATAATTGTGGCAGGTTTCAATCCATTTTAATTTTGGGACAGATCAATTCCCTTTGGTAGTACTTGCCAAAACGAAATTGGTGGTCAAAGTTAGTCGATTTCCCATTGGGCAAAAATTCACTGAAATTCCTTAAATTAGTGATCATTTGGTAAAGTAGTTGTCTTAATTGCTCCTTAAAATAGTTAATCATTAAGAAATCTTAAATTTATTGCTCATGATTTGACCGGGATTTTTGAATGGAACACATTTCGTGAAGTTTTGAGGGAATAGAATTGGAGGAATCTGAAAATCAATGTGTTGATTGAGTCCGTTAATTCTCTCAGAGTGTCAAAAGCACATGTACCACTTTTTTAAAAAGGGGGTCGGCGCATACTCTCCCATGCCTCTCCGAGCGTAATTATCGAAAATTTCCTAACAGTCTAATGAATGATTTTGCGATTTAAATGTCACGTATTAGGTGTGTTTGTATTTACTACTGAAAGTACGTTACGAAATAACGACCTATCAAAACGCTGTTATTTAGTTTAGTAAAGATGACGCCGTTTGATTAATCGATTAAACGCGCGCATCAAAAGAAACGCACGAATCAGCAAAAGTAATTAACGAAGTAGGCACGAGTGAGTAAATAAAGTAGTTTGTACTGTCCGCGATTAATTAAAAGTAATGGTAGATGACAAATTACGTCGATCGACGATGAATCTTGATTATGATCAAGGATCGGGAGCGCTCGCTTCCTGGTCGCCCTCCCGGAGGAAGTCGGTACGTCTGCTCCTCTCCCCACCGAAATTAAACCGTCGAGGAGGTGAAAAAAAGAGGAAAGAAAATAACACGAAAATCATCGGTTAGTTCCCTAAAACAGGCAAGTCATGTAGACACTAACTCGTCATTAGTGCGGATTTGGGACGCATGTTTTGGTGCTGCTGACTCACGATTGTCTTGATTAACTTGTCAGTTGTTTTTGGAGGAAAAAGCCGCATTCCTAATAATTCTCACTTTATATGTATATAGATATATACGGCCGCTTTTTTATAATTATCGGAATATTATCCACGGTTTAGGAACGGAGTGTACATTTATACCGAAAGTAACCGTAGCTCAAAGTTTTTCTCCCCCCCTGTACGTCCAATAGGAAAACGAAAGAAATATTTTATCTACCTCAAAATGCAGAAAACTGTCATATCCCATTACGACAGTAGGTATCAATAGCTAATTCCAGCTTTGTGGCCCGTATGGGCTTAAATTCCCTGAAATATAGTTCATTCTTCCTCGCTTGTTCTCCTCCGCCTCTGGTTTCGGTAAATGTCTCACGGATCGGAATTTTAACGTCTTATGTAGACGACGCGCTGAAGAAAATGAAGCAATCTACCGTGAACTGTACCGGAATTACATAATGATTGACAACGTGCGGTAATTATTTCCAGGAGTGTTCTGTTAGAAAGGGGGATAAATTCTTGGATTTGATCAGAAAATGGGATGATTTTTGAAAGGAAATTGGGCGAAGGATGTGTCAAACTTTACATGAGTTTATCCTGCTTGAATAACGAAGAAAATTGTGTTATAATAATGAATGGTGGTTTGTTTCAATATAAGGGTACTTGGGACAGGCGTGCCAAACGGCTTTTAAGAGGTGGAGAACTTTCACGAATCGGCAAGGATCGCCCTTCCAAGGGCCTTGCCGAGGGTCAGAAATAATGATGATTCCAAGACTTTGAACCAATGGAACCGTGTCAGAACGCGCCTGAAATTTATGGGGGCTTTCCCGATTAGACCTTACCTTTAGACATTTTTCAAGTACGGTTTTAGTTTACCTGCCTGTATCCAAAATGTTGCGGACGATCTTTTTCCATCATTTCTGTTGGTAGTGGTGGTGGTTCATGGTTATTCGGTACTTTTCTCAGCAGTGTACTGTGGTGCTATGGTCTTCATTGATCATTGATGGTTCAGCCAGCGACTGCTCTTCACTCGTGAGGAAGTATAGCTTCATCGAAATTTCTAAATTTTCTCCACGTCAACCCATCCTATTAACTAACTTTTCGAGTTTCGTCCGAGACCTTTTCTCTCGCCTGGAGTATCTGGTCGTGTCATGTTAGAACCATTTGAACTGTGACGATCGTAAATTTGTTAATACCCTTTACGGAAAATTCAAAAAAGAACCAATAATAACATAAACGATGTGGAATCCGGTCTCGCCGTTCAGATCGACGATTAAAACGTTGAATCTTGCCGGAAACAGGAAGTTAATCTGCAACTGCACGTAGTAGATAGACGTAACGTAGTACAAGTATATATAGTATATCTATAGATGTACGTGTGTATATATATATCGACCGGTAGCGGAGCGGAACTTCCGGTGGACCGGAAACATAAAAAGAGACCGCAATTGCTCTTCCAGCTTTTGACAAATAGATACATAGTCGGTGATTGCCTTCGGCCGCCGCCCCCCTCCGCCCCGGGGAGGTGGAGAAGGTCGGGGGGGTCGAGGAGACTTGGGGACTCCTTTTAATCCCGAATGTGAAGAAGGTCGTTCCGGGAATATTAATTGCTCCCGGCCCGGGGAAGTAGTCCTCGTAAATTTTCCCTCTTTTCTCTTTTTCCCTACTTTTTCCTCCGGGAGGGCGTGCGGGTGGAGCAGGACGAAGAGGAGGAGAAGGAGGAGGATTAAAGACGACTCGAAGACGTCGATATGTTTGTGCGGCGTGTGTGTTTGGGTTTTTATTTTCCCTCGTAAGAGACGATCGAGTCGAACGGTGCCCAGGGGAAAAACCACAAAATTAGTTAGAAAATATTGTATATCCGTTGATGATTCAACTTTTAGATTTTCAATAGAAGCGTCCAGGATTTTGCCCAATATTTTGCCCTTCGAATTGGTGGTTTGAAAAGTTAATTATGGCTTTGGTTGTTGTGGTAGCATATGAGCAGTTTAAGGACTCTGATTTGCTTTCTTGCTGAGCTCAAATGAAGCTCCTCGTTTGGCATCGTTCCTGAAATGATTTACCTGTCCACCTTCCTCATAAATCGTCTTCAATCCTTTCAAGTCGCATCTGGTATGGCCCGTTTTCCTCTTTTCTCCTTAAATACACATATCTCATTAGATACTATCCTGAAATGTTTGTAGATGTCCCCATCAGTTCTCTAATTGTCTGATTACTAACCCTCGTAACCCCTCAGCGATGGGAAATCAAATGTTTTAATCATCTCTCCCATACTTCTGCTTCTCTACAGCAGTTTTTCAGGTATCTGAAGGGAATTGCCTACTACACTATGTAAATACGATACATACGATCATACTTAGGACGATAACGAGGAAATGATTCTTCTGTTCGAACAAGAGACTCATTATATACTCTTGAAATTTAGTTTTCTATGCAATTGGGGGCTGATTTTAAGTAAATTCGTTGTCTTCATTAAAGTCCATGCGGGTATCGTGACATCACATAAAAAAACACTCGGTCATGCCTCGAAACCGGCACCAGGTAGATTTACGACCTCCCGGAGGCGTCCGTAGGTGCCCCCCTTCAAGCTTACGACAGACTTCGAGGAACCTCGAAACGAGAGGCGCGATTCGACAAGGTTTCGACAAAAGTTTCGGGACCGCCAAGAGGCGCTCTTTCGCGGCTTTACGACTCTTCTGGGAGCGCTGCGTGCCCGCGCATAATTGCGGCGCGGAAAGCGAAAAAAAGGCAGATTTGCGTAAGAAAGTGCGCGTTCAGAGAAACAAAAAGGAAGAATCGGGCGGATCGGCGGCGGAGGTACGAGAAAACTCGCCAAATCGGTTGTAGACCTGTCCACGGGGTTTAGAGCTGCGGAGCGAAAATCCTTATGAAAAGTGAACATTAAATTTGATTCCATTAAAATTTCAGTACTTCCGATTCTTTCAATTTCACATTTTCTTCGAAATGTTTACAACTTTTTGGTAAAAGTTTTGAAAACTTTTTTGGTTGCTGTAATCGTTTAAATAATGTTAATTTAGACGAGGCGAGGCAAGCTGTTTCACAAGAAATTGCCTTTATTGCGCCTGTGATTCTCTTATTTCTAATAACAATTACATTTATTTTTTTGTAATTATCGTTCTCGTCGGAGCGTTAATATTTTTCCCTCTCTCTCTCTTCCTCGTTCTACGATATCATCTCGTACGTACTCACAATGGCCATCAAATTTAATGATGTATCCTATCAGATGACAGGGGAAGAGTGAGCGAGAAAGAGAAAGAGCGAGTAGGAATGAGGGCTAGAGGGGTTCAGGGGTCAAATATCGTAAGTTTCGCCTCCTTAATCTCGTTTACATCTCCGACGGTACCGACATCTCGGTCTCGGTGCCGTTTGTGGTACTTCTTTTTTTAATCTGTTCGGGGCATCGCGAGAAAAGAGAGAGAGAGAGAGAAAGAGACAGTCTCTGTAAGACCTAAAAATAATACCGCGTCGTGATATAAAATTGTTCCTTATGGGGATTTCTTAATAAGAAATTCACTGCCAAAGATAGGATGAAGGTCCTTCTGAACAATTTCCAAATTTTCGGAAAGGTGAGATATGACCATTTTTCACCCCGAAGTGATGTGTAGTGGTTCTGAAAAATCTTTAAATGAATGATCTATGAAAGAATTCAAAAATTTTCCAAAGTAAAATTAGATTTCTAAATGATACAAAAATGAACATCTTTAATCCTGAAATTGCTCGAAATTCTTCTGAACAATCTTACGGCAGTTTTTCTAGCTTCCCAATTGGCCCATATGGATAATTGTTATCCGCAACTTTCTGCAATGGTTCTGAAAAATTTTGATAGTTGTCTGTTGGTAATAAATCGTGGCTGTCGCCACGATCCATGTCGCCAGGAGGATGTCGCCATCCTCTTCATGTGACGATATACGCATTTTTACAGGATATAAAATTTTTATCTGCGCGACAAATATATAGTTTAGTTAGTGATTGCCTCATGTTCGGGTCGCCGGATTTCCCATCGCCCTGTACGATGAGATCCTCGCCCGTTGCGACGTCAATGCTTTCGAAAGCCGTCATTAGCGCTCCTCTCGATTTTTACGCCGCGTCTCCGTTTTGTGACCTCCACTAAAGACAGTAACAAATCACTAGATGCCATACCGGTACGACGCATACAAAACTGATGGATTTATATATCATCCGAGTGTTAAATATTATGGGCCATTAGACTCGCCACGAAAGATTTTCTCCATAAATCTCCGGCGGGCACCGAGAGCGCTCCGTTCCTTTTCTCTCGTTAATAAAGTCGTTTTTATCTACCGTATTCTAATTAGGGGGAAAATAAAAAAGAAACATACCCAAAGAAAGAGAGAAAGAGAGAGATTGTCAGGTGTTAAAAGTTGGAACTTTAATGAAATCCGTTAATTAGTTTTTGACGGATGGTCGACGATAGGTTAACAGGAGTTGGCGTAACTGGGAAATACGTATTCAAATTGTGACGTGTGCTATGAGTGATTAGCAGAAACATTAGCACAAACACGTGTGGGTGCTCTCCTCCAGTTTTCGAGTTGTAAATGATTTAAAAAAGGTCAAATCGGCCATTTTTGAAGCTTCAAGACATTAAAAACATTATTTTTGAAGTTGCCAAAAAAATGAAGTTCAAATATTGCTTTAAATAATCCTGAAATGCTACCAGAATGTGTTAATTTTTAAACCACCATTTTGTCGGCCATCTTCAATTGATAAGATGGGGTTCAATTCGTTTCCAGAATTTTTAATTGCGGCGGGACTCGCTTTAAAACTCTTATTCTTACTAGCGGAAAAATTTAATATAAGAGGTACTTTAGTTTCCATCGGCAAGTCGTGAAAGGAAAAGGGGCCATAATGTCAACCCTCACAAAATAGGAGGAAAAATATTGAAAACTACTGCCTTCTGTATTTTCCAGCGATAAAGAAGTGAAGACCTCTTTAAGTAGCCTTCGCATTTAGTGTGGTTAGTTTGTAAACACCGTCAACGTCGACATTGTATCCATCCTCTCCCCGCATTTCTCCGTAACGAATTTAGTCACGGGACGTAAAACAATCTCAATATTTCAAAGGATTACCCTGGGTCCGATGGTGGAGACGCAGACGATAATAAAGAAGCGCCCAAACGAGCCACACACGCAGACACTCCGAATTCTAAATCACATCGTCACAATCGAAGAGCGTGCGTCTGGTAGCAAATCACAATTAAAAGGTGTGAATCACGCGATTATTATTATTGTTACTGTTGTGTTGTTATTGTGGCAGCGGATTCTTGTAATAAATTTTTCTCTCTTAAATCGGTAACGGTACACCTACGTGCGGCATAAGGACGAGGAAAAAATCGGCAAAGGGAAGATTAATTGGAGTTTAATTTTATTTAATGGGGGATTTTAATACGGGATTCAATTTGCATCCTTAGAAAGTCACTGTAGACAGTTTTGTTTATTTCCAAGGGTGTTCGTTAAATCTGGAATCATTTGGCAACACTTATGATCAGAATTACTTCCAGATTTACCTTAAAATTAAATCTAGGCGGTTTGTGCAAGATTCAAATTATTTTTCTCTTCGAATTTTCCCAAAGGAAATTCTTCCGGGGCGCAATGATACACGATACACTTTTCCTTCAAGGATAACACGTTTATTTTCTCTCTACTGTTTTTCTACTGTCACCACCACCGCCATCTTCTCTCTTTCCTTCTAACCCCATCTATCGGCCACATTCAAACCCACGCAAGTGTGTGGATAGGCAACACGATTTACGCTAACAAAATATACCTTACACTTAGTAAAGATCGTAATTGACACGTGTCAACGGAAGGGAAAACTCGATAAAGCGGAAAAAGAAAATGATTCGAATGTGTCAAACCGGAGCCGTGGTCATGTCAAAATTTCCGTTCCCCTTCGTGATATGCGCGGTCTGCGCACTGTTCGGACGCACCTCCTGCACGAACTACTGCAACCGGACCGATTACGCGACGATCGTCTACCTGAGCTTCCTGGACGAGACCGGGAAGTGCGAGGGCACCCTCCTGAGCAGCCGATGGGTGCTGACCTCGTCGAGCTGCGTCCGCTCGCGCAGCCCCGTGCACGTGACCGTCGAGCTCGGCGCCGCCTACGGCGACAGGAACGTCACCTCGATCCGCCCCCATCCGAACTTCGACCCGACGACCCACCGTGACGACGTCGCGCTGCTCTCGATCGAGCCGACGGAGCGGATCGACCACGCGCTCTCGCTCGTCTACACGAAGCTGCCCGAGTTCCCGATGCCGGACGAGTTCGAGAACTTCGGCCACATGCAGTGGGGCAAGGGCGAGGAGCTGGAGCCGCCCGGCGACTGCGCAGAGCTGTTCACGGCCGAGGAGCTGCGCGACGCTACGGGCCTCTTCTGCGCCGTCGTCGCCGGGACGGAGATCGCGAGCGGGAACTGCGCATCGCACAGGGGCGGGCCGCTCGAGTGTGACGGCGTGCAGACGGGCGTCGCGAGCTGGGGCAGGTGCGACGAGAGGGCCGCGTACGTCTACGCCAGGATCACGCCGGAGGTCGTCGGCTTCGTCACGAGGGCGACGTCGGCGGCCCCCGGGAAGTACTTCGAAGTCGTCGTCGCCGTCGCGACGGGCCTCGCTCTCGTGTGGGCTTTATGGGGGGATTAAATTTTGCTCATTATCGAGGTTGGTTACTTCCTTTTATTAACATGACATTTTTCTTGTGTGGAGACATCAGTTATACATTGCGGAGACAATCTGTTAAAGAGTTACGCCCTTGTGAAGTCACGGTTTGGCATTAGCGGTTATTAGCTTGAAAAAAAAAATTAAATGCCAAAGTTGTTAGGGCATTTTGGGCTCTACAAAAAGCTTCAATTACGAATTTTTAATTAATTGCACAGGCCGCCAGTTGGTTTTCGTTAGCTCAAATTGGCTCGTGAACGTACTTGACCGAGGCATATGCCCAAACCATTTTTGTACCGAGTTGTCTTTGGATTAGTTAAAATGCGCCTATATAAATTGTCAAATTTCAGAGTATATGTTCGTAGATTCATTGCACTTTATTGCGTCCTCGAGTTGAGAACGAAGTTTGCAATATTTTGATGTGTTCTACGTACGTGATTTTTTTGTCCATGTTTCCCGTTCTTTGTTCAACGCTGTCTGAAAATTGTTTGTCGTGTAGTGGACATTTCCCTCGTGCCCCCTCTCGACTCGATTCGTTCGAAATAGTGTAAATCATCCCGGCCTCGTTAAGAGCGGAATATGAGAGATCTTATTAAAATAAGAAGCCGTTTAATTCGGCTTGAAACCACCGGTTTTATTAAAAAACGTCGCGTTGCGGTGTAAAACTTATTTAAAACCTGTGTGAAATCATCTCGGATCCCATTTTAACCGGGGAATTCATCACACCTACTTTCGATTTGACGAGTCAATCGATAATAGACCGAACGAAAAAATCCGAAGGGGAATAAACCACCATGACATTCTCGAGGAGTTCGTTAGAGGCGGACGAGGAAAGAAAAACACGAAGAGAGAAGGAAACGCTAACGAGGCGTCGCCTCGTGGATATTTTCGCGCTCGTCTCAATGAAACCCGACGCGACAACGTACAACTTTTAATCACGAAAATCTAAACGCGAAACAACTCAAATCCTCCTTCAAACCTCCACTCTTCTGGCCCTGATGTGGGGCACCTCCAGGATCGTCCCTCCTCTCAGGTGCGATAGGAAGTCGTCTCCTCCTTGCTTGTGCACTTCCTCCATCGTCGAGTACTTCTCTGCCCTCGCCTTGGATCTATTCTCGAAATATCTAAAGGAGGAAACGAAGATTGATTGAGAGATGAGGTGATTATTTTTTGAATGTTTCTGCTTTGAGCGAAATGAGTACTTGGATCTTTGGATGGTTCTATAGAGTTAGTTCCATGAAGCAGTTACTATTGCTTAATGAAATGGCTTTTGGAAGGTTTTTCTTTTATGGAAATAGAGGATTTGAACTTGTGGATAATTTTGTGGAACCTACGTTTTGAAGCCCTAAATTTTACCAACATTTCTACTTTGAGCAAAGTGGGTACTTCGCCTTCGGATGATTCTATGGAGTCAGTTGTGTGAAACCTATGAAAATTGTTTTTGAAGAGTTTTTGTTTCATCAGTGTATGATTTTATGTAATCAGCTTTCGAATGTTTCTATACTGGGAGAAAGGCACTTTCAACCCTCACCTCATTATCTCTGGATGGGTAGTCAGGAACTCCGTCATGGCCTTCGTCGGCATGTAATACACCTCGGTCGTCTCCGCAGCGATGTGCTTGTACACGTGAGTCTCGTGACCGCTCAACAGGGAAATAAACCCGAACTCGTCCCCGTCCTCGAGGTGGCATATCTCGAAGTCTTCCTTGTTTAAGACGGCGACGGTGCCCGACGAGACGAAATACACCGTATCCACCGGTCCCCCTATCCTGGTGATCACGTCGTTCACAAGGAACGTCTCTATCGTCATGTGCGAGAACAATTGGCCTAGTATCGACCTGGGGAGGTTCCGCAGCACCTTCGCCTTCTCTATCAGTTTCCTCGCTCCGTACAGGAAGAGCTCGGTCTTGAGGTGATCCGATAGCGTGTTGACGATTTGCGCCTCGTTGAAGTATTGTTTTCGCAACGTGAACTCGTAGTAGGTGAGGAGTCTCACCCTGAGCCTGTCCGGCAGGTGCTTGGAGCTCATGTACTCCTCGAGCTGGGCGAGGTATTGCTCGTACCTGCTCTCGGCTATGCCGACCAGCCCGAACATCTTGAGCAGATCGGCGAGGAAGTACAGAGTGTAGAGCCTCCCTATGATCGCGATGATGCTCAGCGTGATCTCCTCGTTGGTTATGGTGACGTCGTACAGGCCGTATGAGGCGCCGAAGAAGAAGCAGATGACGTTGAGCAGGCACTCGCAGTATATCTCGTAGTAATGGTGGATGCTCCTGTTGTGGATCCCGCCCTTGCGCAGCCACGACTCCTCCGGGAAGTCCGTCTCGTAGATGATCGAGGGGATGCGATAGACGTACGTCGTCATGATGTTGAGCATCGAGAGTATGATGAGCGCGTGCGAGAACGTCACGTACACCGCCTGGTGGATTCTCAACATCGCGAAGAAGTCCTGGATGTTGTTGAGGATCGTCCTAGTCCTCGCGATGTGGCACGTCAGGATGAAGGCGTGCGCGAGGAAGTAGTAGATGTGGTTCTGGTCGAGGTACTTGTCGTAATTGACGAAGGCGTTGAAGATGCTCGCGCCCCACGCGGCGAAGAAGTCGAACGCGCAGTACGTCGTCAGGTAGTGCAGGAAGACCTTTCTCGGTTCGATCACGATCTCCTTCTTGGTGTACTTGACGTACCCGATGAAGAAGAACAGGAGGAACACGACCGTCTGCGCCCAGCTGATGCCCCTGCACAAGTTGTCGACCCATCTCGGGATTTCGGACGTGAACGAGAACCTGTGACGAGGCGTCGATATGATTCTAGCGGCATATTTTGTTGGTGATGCGTGGCACCAAGAGATAATTTTGTTACTTCAGCCGTTTACGAGAAACGGTGGATATTCCAACGTGACGTTACGATGGAATAGCCACCCATGCATCTCCCGAACGCTATGGGATATTGAAATGATTCTAGCAGCGTATTTCGTTGCCGATACGTAGTGCCCTCGCACATCGAGCCATTTACCTGATGGGTATGACCAGTATCTGCGTTATCCACGATAAAGTGAAGACGGCATCGATCAAGCCGCACATGATGCTGAACGGGTGTATGATGAAGCAGTACCCGCGGGCGTGCCTCTTGAGCTCCGTCATCATCGTGGACTTGTTCCTGAAGAACGCCTTGCTGCGCACGCAGTGCGTGTTGAGGACGCAGAGCTCGCGGAAGCTCCGCCAGAGCTTCGCGAAGATCGAGGCGTTCGGAGGCAACGGGAAGAGCTGGTCGGTCGAGCGCTTCTCGAGGTTGCAGTGGTGGACGTCCTTCTGCCACATCTTTTTCTTGCGAGGAGACGGAAACGTCGTTTGGCAGTTCGAAGGCGAAGCGGATCCGTTCGACTACGGGGCGGGACGTGGAGAGGGCGGGTTCGTTTCAGTCGGTGCCCTGAACCGATCCCGGCTGTCGAAAACCTGGAACGAATCGTGGAACCATAGAACTAAATTGTACAGCAGATGATGTGAATATCCGAGAGATTTGAAGCTCTGGAGCTGTTCACGACTTGTTGTACTTATCGGCAATTTTGTGTTCTGTGGATTTGATCCATTGACGTTTTTTTGACGGTTCAAAGGTAGATCTCACAGTTGTTCATTAGTTGAAGCCATAGAGTGGGGTTGTTGATTAAATTTGATAAACTGACGTTCAACTGCAATATTTTGAATTTTGGCGCGAAAACGATCTGATCTGTCATGACGACTGACGTGACGTCATTATCTGGTAAGCATGAATGGACAGCTCTTGAAGCTATCAGCGTCGATTAAAACACGTTACAAATCGTTAGTTTTTTCTATTCCATCTTTTTTAATTATTTTATATAAATTTATTTGTCGATCCGACAAAGCTGATGTAAACGATTCGACACCCTGCGATCACGTACAACGCCTGTCCTCGTATATATCCCCGTATACTATAAAAATTTGTCCTGAAATCGACAAATCAGAGGTGTATACGAGCGTAGATAAGGCGAGAACTCGGCAGGATTTGATAATTTCCTGCCGCCATTCCGGATGTAATCGAGGAAGGGCCGAAACGGAAATTGTGTGTACCAGGAAATGATGAGCAGTCAATTAAACGTCCCATCGCGGTGATTTATCATATTATACAGGGCGATATGGGAGAGGGCA
This sequence comes from Cryptocephalus primarius, assembly GCA_963576515.1. Lineage (NCBI taxonomy): Eukaryota > Metazoa > Arthropoda > Insecta > Coleoptera > Chrysomelidae > Cryptocephalus > Cryptocephalus primarius. Next base: position 354,882 of record OY754949.1, on the reverse strand, counting down.
CGCGCTCTGATTAGGTTTTATTTATACTATACGGGCGTAACCCTTTCCGAGGGTAAGCGAATTGATTTGTTTGATCGTCGGATATATCGCGCATTAATCGACGCCCCGGGCAATGAATACGTCTGAGAATTTAAAGGCAGGGTTCAAAACTAAACGAAATCGCCTTCAACGCGGCCCAAGGGTACCAAAACGTATGTCGCAGCGAGGAGATTGTGATTTCTTAGTCGAGCACATTTTTTGTAATACGTATACTCATAAAAAATTATATTGACATGTCAAACACTCTAATAACCTCGGATTCATTTTTTTGTAAGATACATCATGTACGACAAACGTCTTAACCTGCATTTAGAACATGTGGGTGTTGAATATACGACACCTACAATTACAAATTACAATTTCTCAAGTTTTCTACGACAAACTCTTGTTCAATGGAGTAGGTATGGCGTCTCGTCGTCAGATTGCCTACGATCGATCGATAGGTAATACGTTGTAACCGCGTAACTGCTTTGAAACAATGTTCTTAATTACGAGTAACGTTTCCTAAAAAAACTTTACATTTGTATTTCCGCCATTTTGGCGCCTAGACGAAATCTACACGCCTGAAATCGTTGCGAAAACACACACTCACACACAGTAAAAAGGTAGAGGAAAAAAACCATTCATTAATAAATGAATTCCTAATCGGCGAGAGAAATCATGTTTCGAACGTCGATTACGCCTTCGCGTACTTGTAATTACTCATTTAATTAACGCAGAGGTCGAACGGGACGCTAGTGAGAGACTTTTGGTCCGTAATCTTGATTATGATTGATTTTTTCTATTTATGAATCTTAACTAATCCCCTAAAATATATAGTAGTGCTTAACTGCAATTGCATAGAGTTGTCGGTGAGACAATAAGTTGCGCATGCTTTAGTTTTAGTTTTAGTTTTAGTTTTAATGATATTTCTATTTCTCCCGCCGATCGCGAGGATCACCACAGTTCTCTTTGCGGTTTTGTTAAAAGCTCAAATTTTCAGAAATCGGATAGAACTCTCTCTTATATACCAATACTATTTGCAGAAGCAAAAGGCGATCTACCAAGACAATACATACAAAGAATACATCAACAAGTAGTGAAATTATTACGATAGGTAATATTGTTAAGTGCATTACTGTATCGTTTATGGTATTTAATAATAATATAACTTACGTTAAGTCATATTACATCCCCGTCGGACGAGTCGTTCTGGTCCTTTTACAACCGAACAGTTTGTTGCACCTTGTTAATAACGCTGACTTTGCATATATCGCCTCACGGGTTTTTTTTCTCGCGTAGCAAGCTTTGTTGCAATGTATTGCCTCTTGCATATGGCATATACACACACACTATACGCAGCAACGTTTAATTTTCGTATTAACTCGACTTTTTTCCTCTCTCTCTCTCTCTCTCTCTCTCTCTCTCCTCTTAATAGACTCGATTTTCGAAGGTGATAATTAATCACATTCCAGGAATTTTTCACGGCGTGGGGGAGAGGTGCAAGAGGGGGCCGGGAGGGGCAGGGGGGAGCAGGAGGTGCCTTTCTATGCGGCGGGTCCGATGACGTTGAAATCTTGTTTGATGCGATGATCGGATCGATTTGCGATCGATTACATGCGTTTTTTCCGTGGTGGAGAGGGGGCGAAAAGGGAACGAGCTATTCCCTTGATTGCCCGAGGGAGGGACGAATCGCGAGTGACGGTCTGATGACTCGTAACAAGTTTTCTTTGGAGACATAGCGAAAAAGCGTGGGTTGTAAGCGTTCGTAGCCTCGTTTCCCGTTCTCATTTGCACTTGTGGAAGAACGATCGGTGCTAAATGTACATGAACATGTACAATACGGTAAATTTTGTTTGTGGGACGCTTACGGCCCACGCGTTCAGTATTATTTTGCTCGGTACATTTAATGTGTTTTTAATAACTCTTTGGTGCTATTTTAAAATTGTACACTGGAAACGTTCTTAAAAATTTGTAAGCAAGGGAAGGAACGTGGGAAGCAAAATAGTGCGTTTCTTTATGAGGTAATAAAGTAGGTTACCCCATCAAAAATTCAATGAAAATGGTGAAAATTTTCAATATTTCCATAATTTTTTATTACAACCGGCCCTATAGGCTTTTAATACTCGTAAATCACAATAGCGCGGATTCCCTGTACAACAGGGGGGTTGTCGCAACGAACTTCACATCATGCACTGGGTACGTACACTTATAGAAAACATTATCGCTGGTACTTAAATTGTTTTCAAGCGATAACCGCATGAGGTCCCCCCGCGTATATACGCGTACGTACCCTCCGTTAGAACGGGCGAGAGGAGTAGTCCCCATCGCTCGATTGAGGCGACCCTTAGGGTTCCTCTTGGTCGACTGTAACACCTCTTCATTTATCCGAGGCCGCAATTTAAATCAACCCCGTTTTAATCTCGTCCCACCATATGGCACATTTTTACACACGTACGTAGAGAGGGGCGTAAGGAAGACATTTTCCGTTGTTTGACCGTTCGTACGCGAATTATCGCTAGTAATTAAGGCCCATGGGGGACGATCGTGATTGCTCGACGTAATCGCTGGAATATCCCGTCGATTTAGGCGAGAGAGAGAGGGGAGATGGAGATGTGAGTCGTCGAAATGTACCGGGGAATTTCTTCTATGGAAATAAGGAATTTCAAACCTGAATTGAATAATCATTTCGGTCCTTTAAGTAGCAGAGCTTGTGCTTGGGGAAGTAAAAAATTAATCGACAATTCACCATTGGCTTGTATGAAATGGCGGAGGCGCCTACTAATGCCACCAGTTTTCTTTATCGTGATGTTCCTGGTCAGGACACGAGGACTAAGTTATTAAATTATCGTATTGTTATCGGGACTTAACAAGTGTAAAAATTCCCGCTTTAATCGGTACGTTACGTAGAAAACTTCCTATTTTACCTGCAGCATCCCCAAGTGCGACTGGTCGGAAAGAAGTGAATATTTCTCGTATTTCGATCCCGTTTCTCTCCTCGTTCCTTCTCCTTTATCTTCGCCGCTACTCCCTCACCTGTTCATCCGCATTATTTCCGAGCGAGGGAGTACCGAAACGTTGAAAGTCGCCGACGAGTCTCCGAAGGGAAAAATTGATGCGAATCGTTTCTGGGAATTTCGCGCCAGGTGAGGCCGTCGAGAGGAGCAGAAGAGAAACGCATTAGGAGGAGAAGACGAGGAGCGTTTTACCTGCGAGCGCATCTTTTTACGGGCGGCGGTACTTCTTCCACGGCTCGATGGGCCGAGGGGGTGGTTCGGATTATCTCTGAGGAACGCTCGAGGGGGGCCTCAGGTATTAACGTCTCCGGGGGAGATTTTAGATGGAATTTCGTTTGGGGCCTCGTCGGGGTGACGTTTTCGTGAGTGGAACTTTGTCGGGCGAAGGGAAAAAACGGTTACGGTACCAAAAATGCAAAACTGCAACGACAGTTTCGTTATGTTGTACTACTAGCGAGGTTACATCTCTTTAAGGAAGTACTTTTGCACTATATCAATTTTTTAATTTCCGAATAATGGGTATAAATAAAAATTAGTAGTTTATGGCGAATTCGCCAAAATTCGTAGCGGCGTGTTCCATTACGTTTACAAATCAAAGAACATAATTTTACGTCTGATTACTTACGGATTCAGAAAAGTAGGCGTTATACCCCGAGAAGGAGAAAATATTTCCTCGTTTCCTAAAGTAGGAGAAACCGCTTTTCCCCTTAACATTACATCGCTACACATACGTACACCGATAAGCATCGTAGGTTGGGGGACCCACTAAAAATATATCAGAATTTCATTATTCCCCGTGAATAATGAACGAATGAACGATCCTTTATCGGATAATTATGTAATTATGTCATTTTCGTGTACGTGAATGAATCGACATAAGATGCGGTGCGATAACGCATGAATTATTCCACCGTGTGAAAACACACACATAGTCGCTAATATTCGACGTGCGTGACCGATAAAAAAATAAAGCTACATCGGTGTATGTCGACATATCTGACTTTAACGTATAATCGAATTTTCGATGGATTTACATAAGCGATTCTAACACACATACGCTCGTAGGGAGAATGGGGGAAATTTTCCAACCCCTTGTTTGTTTTTCTGGGGAGGGGTGGGGGGCGAATCTTATGAACACGATAATGTTATCAAACTATTACCGGGACGTTTATCGAGTTGTCTTCCGGCGGTGGATAAATCAAACAGAATTAACTAATGGAGGGGAAGGAGCGGTGAAAAGTCGCAAAAACACTTCAGATTAGTCATCGACGACGTAATAAATTCGAAGTTTATTCGTTTTATGCTCATATTTATGGTAGATTTATAAGAAACGTAACGTTTTTCGTGACAAATTTTCTGTTGACGTATTTTTTCTTGCTTTAATGCTACGCTCTTGCAAAATAATGCTGAATTTTGTTAATTTGATGGCTCAGTAATTATATTTCAATAATTTTTCTTAAGGACCTTCAAGATTCTAAAATATTTTTGAATTAGTAATTTAAAAAAAATACAAAACTTTCTGCAATATCAAAGCAGCTTTGCACCTTGCAGAATTCTTGAAAACGTTTTAATTTCCTGAGAATTCTGAAGCATTTTTGCAAAATCAACTGTTTCTTAGTACATTTGTAGTTTATCCTCGAAAATTCATAGGATTACACTATGCAACACTCCTGATTAACCGCTAAGATCCTGAAATAATTTCAGGAACACACCACATCTCATGAAGGAACGATAATCAATTGAAAAATGTTTTCTGGAAACGTATAAATTCCTGAAGGATTTTACTAGGAGAAAAATTGTTAGTGAAAAGTTTCACGGTGTTCCTCGACCGCGACTTTTCCGAAGCTCTCGCCACTTGTCGTACATCGTGCCCACGTCAGAACGCGGAATTTTCCCCTCGAGTCCCCCGCATGCACATATAGTATTTTCCCCTCTCGAGAGAGCGCTGAACTCCCCGAGTCAAAAGTGTTTTCGTTTTCGTGGTCAGAATGGCTCTATTGATTTTACGCACTTGAATAACCTGCACCCCTTCCCACCCCCTCCGGCCGTACATCGATTCGAATCGAAAACCACGAGGTTCGACGCGATTTTTTCCCTCGCCCGTACCCTTCGGTCAATCAAATCTCGAATTCCACGTGAAAATGTGTAATCTCGCGCGATCCGGTAACGTAATAAAGTTTCCTGCGGCGCAGAAAGTAATATAGCGAACAGCGTGGCGCCGTAACGTAGATTAGTTTTTAAAAGTAATAAGTTGTAATAAGTAAGATAATAATGGGGAGAGGTAATAAAGGATAATAAGACACTTCGGTGATAATCTCCTTTTTGTCCCTTCTGCGGGAGGATTAGGGGGATGAGGAGGAGGGTCACGGCGCGCCGGGGGACGTTGGGATTTAATGCTTTTCAGGATGTTTTCGAAGAGGAGGTGTTCACACGGTTTCCAACCAAAGACCTAATGTTTACCTGAATCATATGACGTGTTGAATTTAATTCCAACTTTTTTAGCACAATATAAATATGTTGTTTGTCATTGTTTCAGGTGACTGCGATGCCAACGACAACGATGTGCGTAATGGCAGGAGAGCTGGAGCAGATATTTTTGAAGGTAAGGTTTTTGATTATTTTTGCGATTCTCTGTTCCCATAAGGTTGGGTCACGAATTTTTTGGATTTTTCTTTTGTAAATATTGGACTAAATTTCAATAACACGATTAACCTTTATGGAAAATTGCGACAGTTGCGTGGAAATTGAATCAAAGTTGTTAGTAGAAGCCCTCAACATAATTATTATTTCGAAACTAAATGGATTTTACGATCCCAAAATCTCGGTAATCTTGAGATAACGTGTCGTTTGTTATATAGTACGTAAGACACACACGTATAAGCGCACACTTCCCCGTTGCGATAACCCCATGTCTTCCCCTAATTTGTTAAAATCACTAAAAGCCTATTAGAGGAACGTTTCCTGCAACGTTAACAGCTCGTGTTAAGTCTCTGCTCACGTAATTACCGTGGTAATAACAGGAATCCTGTGCGACGTTAATGCAGCGTTCGCGTGAATCCACCCCCTCTTCGCTCTCTCTCTTTCTCTCGCCCGCCGTACGTGTGTATTTCACCCCCTTCGTCTTATACCGTGTATACTTTTTAACGACATCCGTCTTATTAATTTGTACCTTCGAGTCGTGTTCGCACCTGATAATCGAATCAACGTCGTATGCTGAGATATGGTATCGAGATAAGCGCGAGGGGGTTGTAATGATCCGAATCCCCCTGACGAGGGGGTCGCGGATTTTTTAAATGTGATTGATTTCTATGGGAAACAATAGGGAAAGGGCGTCATGCAGTCGCTGTTTAAAAAACGTAATAAATGCAGAGGTTTCTGCATTTAAACGACCGTCCAATAGCAGCTAGTACACAGGCACTGCGGCACTGCAGCACAAAGGAATACAATACACAAGGCTTATTAGAAAAGCATGTCAGATAAAAATTCCTCAACAGTGTGTCAGTCAATTATTTGACCTGATTGTGTGAGTGGTTGGACAATTTTAAGTCTTGGTAGATAGCACATATCTTTTTGATCTAGAACTAGAAAAAGTAGTTTCCATCAATTATTGTCACAACTACTCATCGCTACCTATTTTAAATGGGAGGGTTCTTTTACAGGTTCAAATAAATTGAATCCAATCATGCCATGCTTACATTCCTTTACGAAAATGCTCTTGACAAGACACTTACCTAAGATATAGGTACTGCCCAGCATGCGCAATGGTATCACGCCATTTTATACTCCATAACCTCGTGAATAAAACTACATATTCTGTTTTTTCGAGAAAAATTCATACAGCCACTTCTACGTTCGTCCTCTACAGTTTTTGCTTTTTTCCAAATATTTCCAGTGATAATCCATTTCGCAATGAAAAATCACATACCTATCGTAAATCTTACGTAACGCGTACGTGTGACTAAAACTTACTTCCAGCTAAGCACACACACACACACACACACACACACACACACACACACACACACACACACACACACACACACACACACACACACACACACACACACACACACACACACACACACACACACACACACACACACACACACACACACACACACACACACACACACACACACACACACACACACACACACACACACACACACACACACACACACACACACACACACACACACACACACACACACACACACACACACACACACACACACACACACACACACACACACACACACACACACACACACACACACACACACACACACACACACACACACACACACACACACACACACACACACACACACACACACACACACACACACACACACACACACACACACACACACACACACACACACACACACACACACACACACACACACACACACACACACACACACACACACACACACACACACACACACACACACACACACACACACACACACACACACACACACACACACACACACACACACACACACACACACACACACACACACACACACACACACACACACACACACACACACACACACACACACACACACACACACACACACACACACACACACACACACACACACACACACACACACACACACACACACACACACACACACACACACACACACACACACACACACACACACACACACACACACACACACACACACACACACACACACACACACACACACACACACACACACACACACACACACACACACACACACACACACACACACACACACACACACACACACACACACACACACACACACACACACACACACACACACACACACACACACACACACACACACACACACACACACACACACACACACACACACACACACACACACACACACACACACACACACACACACACACACACACACACACACACACACACACACACACACACACACACACACACACACACACACACACACACACACACACACACACACACACACACACACACACACACACACACACACACACACACACACACACACACACACACACACACACACACACACACACACACACACACACACACACACACACACACACACACACACACACACACACACACACACACACACACACACACACACACACACACACACACACACACACACACACACACACACACACACACACACACACACACACACACACACACACACACACACACACACGTGTAAAACCTATACGGCGGTATGTATGTGTGTGTATGCGTATGTTACTCGCCCGTATATACCAATATTTTCTTCCGCTCATTGTCCTTAAATTTTAGGGTGCAAAAGGAATCACGCACCTGGGCCGCACAGCTGCACGTTTACTGCTGCTGTACCAAAAGGTAAAAAAGACAGAGGTGGACTCTGGAGAAAATATCACGCGGTCCCCATAGGCATTGAAGGGAAATAACGCTCGAAGTTAAGTCAGAACTTTCCGAAGGGCGTTTAGGAATATCAGAGCGTCCTTCACATATAAAACAAGTACTCCCATGGCTAATGCCAGTCGAGGCAGTTGTGAGATTTCTTGTGAATGAATTTTCTCGAGGGGTTATTTCTGGATCTTCCGCAGTCGAAGTTCCTCTCGATCCATCCCTGGCCCCCGAGCCCTATTCTCTCTCGGCCGTCCTCTTTTCTCTCATTCTGATTCTCTCGATGGGATCATAAATCACTGCGTAGATTTTTCGGAATCGCTTTTTACTAAACACGTTATATTATCGAATACGAGAGGAGGAGAGCGAAGGAAAGAGACGATATTTGGCGTGCTTTGCGTGTCTCTGCATTAAGCGTGTGCGGCGACAGTGAAAAATACGCCAGGGAAAGGGGACGGGAGAGAGCGAGGGGAAGAGTCGTTTTATAGTCGCAGAGGAGTGAGTTATGACGAATTTTACGACGCTGAAAAGTGGAAAAGTTCCCGCGACAAATCGCGGGATTACTCCTTGTCGCGGGAGGAGAAATTGTTATACTTTTTTCGGGGAATCAGTGTGGGAACTATCCCGAAGGAATGCGATCTGACCCTATACCATATTGTAGATAATACAAAACGACACCTAAATTACTCCTTTTGTATTTCCGATACTTTGCGAGTTATTGTTTTATTCATCACTTTTAGACAAGAAATCGATCTATAAGATTGAAATGTGCATTACAATGTAAACAATTAACACTACGCACATGAGTATACTTCAAAATATAAGCTAGTTATAACGTTTCCTATGCTTACGAACGACGGCACAATATAGATTCCTGTTTTTGGCGCCATCTAGCCGTAATTTATTCGAATACTACTGCACAACGTTACAGTTTCTTGCTGACATTACTCGACTGTATTTATATTTTATTTTTTGCGCAAAAAAACATTTATATTTCGATAATTAATGGCGCCACATATAACTTTATTTATAATTATACACACGTTATTTACGTTGCTTGCAAATTTTTCCTATAAAACCCTTTCGTTTTCGGAATAAACTGGAAAAATTGAAAAAATGATCATTTCGCTTCATAATTTTTTGGCACATAGTTGCCGAACTTACCGTCGTGGTATGGTTTTTAAGATTCCAAAATATACGCATTCCAATCATAAAGTAGGATTTTTCATGTCTTCCTTCATCATTATATAACAAATCTTTCTGTTGAGTAATGTTTAAAATTTCACCCCCGTCGTATAACGCGGCCATTAATCAATTAGATCCGCGCTCCTCTCGCGTTTTCAATAAAGCGGCGCCGCGCATCAATCCATCTAATCCGCGGCGAGTGTATATATCTATAGAGAGAGAGGGAAAATGGGGGAAAAACAGTAACTTTGTAGTTAGTGAACGTACGTGTTTCACCTTCGGCCGATAATAAATTTCTGGTGGAAAAGTGAAGCAGCGGTCGTCGCGGGCGAAAGAGTGAGAGAAAGAGAGGAGAGAGAGAGATGATTTACAGCGAACGGGCACGGGGAAAAAACCAACTATTTGTATTCGTGACAGTCCAATCTCGCACATACACACACACATACACCGGAGATTAATAATTCTACTTGTTTTTCGTAATATTTCACGTGTTAATTACGTTACATTGTGACGAACCGATTTTTCTTTAGAGCAATACAAATTAGGACGGGACGTCGTTAAAATAACTTTTCCAAATAATACTAGACGCTAAATACCCACAATCTGATCATATTTCAACACTCGCGATATAAATAATTGTCCAATTCGAAATAAATTAGTACTTACTCTATAGGTATAGATATTTTGGTGTTCCATCTGATTCCAGGACCGCTTAGTTACCCTCCTGTTCTTGTTTCTCAGAATCCTCCTAATCTGATTAATCCTCTTAATCGGGATGAATTGTGCGATCTTCAAGTCCTTCAAAAGTCGTTCTTGTTCATCAAGTTCTCTTCCCTTTTTGCCAACTTCTTAGCTTGGATTGTCTTAATGGAAATTATTATTTAAACCGTAGGGAGCTTTAATATGCGCTTAAGTGGCTATTAGAGATTTATTTAGCTATCCCAAGTGTTCCTGGAAGGCAGGTTATGGGTCGAGGCTATGTATTTTATTTAAAGGAAAAACAAAACGAAACTTCTTAGGACGCTTAATTGATAGGGATTTTTTCCTAGCTGCGATCCCGATAAAGCGGAAAACCTCATTCTTTCCCGTCCTACTAGTTTCGAGACACGTTCTTGCAGAACAGGAATAATATTCGCCTCTGCGTGTTAAAAGAAGTTTGTAATACTGGTAGCGAGTTTATCGAGCGAACCGGTCGAGATTTCTAAAGGATCGTTACTTTATTATGGCCGGGAGAAAGGATATCTCACATCCTGGCTCGTTGCAGCCCGAGGAGAGGGTGAAACGTGTGGGAAAGGAGAGAGAGAGCGGAACGTGGAATTTTTGAAATACGCGTCGGGCGGACTGCTGAATACCTCGACTTCGACCCCTGCGAGTTAAAAAATTACTCGAAGTTGGCAGGAAGAAACGTAGAAGGCAGAAAAGTGGCTTGGAGCTATTGAGAATCGGACGTGAATTTGTTTTGGGCCGAGGTTTGAGGGATTGAGGGATTTTAAACTCCGTAAGATTCCACAGTACGTCTATAGCGTACCTGTTCTACGAATTTTGAGGGACAAGGGACGTTTTGTTGCCATTTGTGGTTGAAAAAGGGAGGAAGGGATTAGATAAAACAGTTTTTCTAATTATTTCTTTTGAAATTTTTTAAAAAATCTGCCTTAAAAACCTTTAAACGTAAAGAACGATTTTCTTCCAATAACCTGTAAATAGTTCATTTCTTACGTAGTTTTCACGATTATATGTAGGAATCATCATTATTTGTTTGTCATTTTATACTTAGCAGCGCTAAATTTTGTCAATATCTTGCGCGATTTTTTCGGAATGAGATTTTTGGAATTGGATTAATTTCGAGAACCCAAACTCTAATGGCCCATCACCTGCAGTAATTCCATATTTCCACAATTTCCACATTTCTGACTTCGAAACGTTTAACGCGACTGTGGAATTATTAAATTTTCAACGCTGTAGGTTCTTTCGAGTCCATTGGTCAACCCCTTCGCAATATCGTCCCTTTCCTCTGGCGGACCCGCCCCCTCGGACTCCAGAAAGTCAATAAACATTTCGACGGGAAATCCTCGTGGATAACGCATCCCCCGGAATGAATAACCCCTCGAGCGCAGAAAAATCCCTACCAGGAAACACGAATTTTATTAAAATTATAATTCATGGTCCGAAAGGTCACCACGCCGGAGCATATGGTAATTATCCTCCCCGCCAAAGGGGGAGGAAAGGGACCCTCTCTCACCCTTCGACCACCGCTGGGGGTAGTTGTTGTTGTTGTGATTTTTACCGTGGGAAACGGCGTACGGGACACCTGTTCGAAAAATCATGAAAATCTGTGTGAAAATATTTCCTCGACTTTCCTGAATTGTTTTACAGGATGTGTAATTACTGCGGTGTGTAATTTTCGTTATGGGGAGACGTTCGATTTCTATTACGTGTTATTATTTCGTATTCGGTGCGTGTTTGTCACGCAAGCGCCCCTTCCTGCGGTTTTTAGGGTCACCTGTTTGTTTTTAAACCGCACTTTTAATGAGGGCGGCCGATTCCTCCAGAGGGGGCGGAAAATCGTCGAGAACGGAGCAGAAGGGAGCGTCGTCAAGTGTTAAGGAACGTTGAAAGTAACCCTCAGGTCATCCACATTATTCGAGACATATTTTATGGGCATTGTATTGGGTCAGAATTTCCCAAAAAGTGAAATTTGGGATTGGCGGATTTTCCTGGACCATATTTCAGTTTTTCCAAGTTTCTAGTCGTTTAGTAATCCTATTTTCGCTCCCTCGGTAAGTGAAATTCTAAGTGCTTTTAAATTTGTTCCCATAAATAGCGACATAACTTTCGTTCCTATTTTCATTCGCTTGGTGAGGAAAATTTGGAGCTCCAACGTTTCCCTGAACTATTTTGGTGCCCTTAAGTACAAAAGTAAAGTTTTCTAGTTATTCGGGCACCGTTAAATAAATTTGATCCTCTTTTCTAACAACTTGGATAGGAAAATTTGATCAAATTTGGTTTGATCAAATCTGAGGCCTTATCGTACCGAATAGATTCCCTAAAAGTCGGAAAACGTCCCTACGTTTTCCTTCTCCGTGCTTCCCGCAGGGGCGTCATACCATAGCAATTTCGACTGGGAATGAATGTTTCGCCGTATACCGAAACGAGTAATTTCGTGAGTTATGTGGGCAGGCGACATACCGAAAATGCTAATGACCGAATACGTGTGTGTGAGTGTATGTATGCAAATCCACTAAATTATCCCAAAACACAAGTAGCGAATATCTCAGCACGGAACGGGATAAATCATATAAATACCCCGCAGAGAGGATACGCACATGACAAATTACATATAAAACGTGGACGAGATTTTTCCATTCCCTTTCAGTAAGAAGAGACAGACAGAGAGAGCGAGAGAGGGACACTTGCACATACACAGAAGTAAGTGTAGATTTACTCGGTAATTCTACACTGTCGCGCCATATGAGGTTACACTTTTACGTCAGAATATTCTCCTTTTTGCTTCTCTCTCTCTCTCTCTCTCTTTCTCTCTCTCTCGGCCTTACTTCGTGTAGGTAGGGACACAATAGACCAAGAGATAAGCTAAGGCAGACATCATGTGATACGATGAAAAGTCTTTTTTTAAGACCAAAATCTGGTAAAACCGAACAAATCAGAAGTTTTGTAAATCCCGTTAAAAACAAAGGATCATCTGCTTCGTTGTAAAACCTGCTGTGTGCCAAAATGAGCCCAAACACCATCACGATCTTTCTTCAAACATAAGAGCGATAGTGGAAGAACCTCTTTGAAGTTAAAATGCTTTTTTCTCTTATCCATGACAGCTTCTTCTGTCGTTTCAATCTCCTGGATGTAAGTTTCTCTCGTACATTGTTCTTTGGATGTTTTAGCCTTCTTTTCAGTTGAGCATCCTTCCAGCCATTTGTTCGACATGTCTATAGCAGATTCGATTTCTTCCACCATTGTTGTCTGTACTCCCATAGTTTGTCTAATCTGGTTATTGGGTATTTTCTAGCAGATCTTCGCTAGAAGTCCAATTCTAATTACACTGGGCTTCTGCGCTGTAGGAACTATGAGGAAAACTCCTGCAGCTGTCTCCTTACTCACTAGTGATGCTCCCGTTCGGATAACTAGGGGTGTGTATGTCTGTTTCAGTGGATTTTGCCTTCTGGTAAGCATGCTGGTTGAGGTGAAGAAATCTCGTAACTAGTGCCTCTTCCCTTACATGAACATCGACCAGCTCTCCAGTATATTTAGTGTAAAAGAGGTGAGACTGATTGGTCTGTAATTCTTTGTGGTTGAATGGTTTCTCCATGGTCTTGTGATGTAATCCCTGGCGAGAGTAGCCTAAAATAGGTTCATATTGAAAGAGTTCAGTATGTGCCCTCTTTTTGCAGGAGTGCCGGGAAGATTCCATCAGATTCCCAACTCTCGAATGGCTCGAAAGCCCATCTCAGTCGGTCCATAGCGAGAACTTTCCTGGTGGTTTCCCAGTCAATCTCGAGGTTATCCCTTTGGCATCCATCTGGTCGTTGTTGAGGTTCTCCTCCTGGTTGCCGCCATGGCCCCCTGAGGATAGCCTTCTGTACGCACAATTTCTCCAGCTTTCTCTCTTGGCTCTCTAAATGAGGATCTTGTGAGAATGACACGTTTCGAGCAAATGACGTTCATCATCATCGAAAATTCCGTACGAAGAGAGAAGAATAAACGCAGCGGTTTCCCCCTTTTTGTGAAATCAAAACTTTCGCGAAAAACCGAAGCCGAGAATCCTCCTCTCGGATGACATATTGCGGTCGACCAATCTCGGAGGCCCGGTTTCCGGTTCCGGAGAGGAGCGCAGGTGGCGCTGCGTTCGCTCCGACTGGGAACTACGCTTGCTTGATGGTGCGTGCAGGCAACCGTCACCAACGATCTAATTACCGCAGCGCATTTTAATCACATCGTATTTCAGGCGCGGAAATATTTTCAGGAAAATTTGAAAATATTAACATTCTACTTGTTTCGGTGTTTAGAGAGGTGGGATTGATTTTCATAATTACTAATTACCAGCGCCATCTACGAAGATGAGTCAACGAAAGGGAAGTTTTAGATCAGACGTTGATAAATCCTCTCCAATTAATTTTTTTTAGTCCGTAACGAACCGCCGTACTGCACGTAAATGTATGTAATTTTTTTTCCACTAAATCCATGTGAAAATCACCGTTACCTCGTGCGGTCATCCGATCGATTAGTCCGAAAATCAGCGACCGTACTTCCCATTCCTGTTCCGATTAAATTGTCTCTCCTCGTCTGTATCGAATCCAAAAATAAATAAAAAATATACGTCCACATGTCCACGTGTACACACATTAGAATGTAGCATGAAAGATAAATACGAAACGTATATTCGGCGTTGGGGGCTGAAGAAAAATGTGGACGGTTCGAAGTAAAGGGGATTTCGATCGATCTTCTCTCTCTTCGATCCCGAGTGGTTTTTCCTAATTCAAATGTTTTGGTTTAGTTCAAAGTCTGCACGTCGAAATTTCCCTTCCGGGGAAACTTTTGCAGATTCGGCGTGGGCGTCCTTGTTTTGACGTGATTACCCTGGCGATAAATCAAAAATCCGTCTTTACGGTACACTTTGAGACCTCCCGCGGAAAAGGAGGTACCCCGGAAAGTCGGTGAGATTTATTGTGACGGACGTCACGTAAAACTGTCACGTTCTCAAGCCCGAAACGAGAAGGAGAGAGAGAAAAAATCGAGACCAATCTGTTAAATTCGCTCTAACTCTTATTCAAATATCGGAGATCATCTATCTTCTCCCCCTATCGGCGAGAGAGGAAGAAGGAGGCGGAGGAGGATAAAATCAGAAAAATACACAGACGCATTAGCGCAATTGCGTGTGGAGCGAAAAGACATTAAATTTTCAGGCTGATGAGATGTGGGTAATGGTGTGTGCGCCGCAGATTGGCTAAATTTCGCTTTATTTTCCCTTTTTCCTTACCGACGAGCCTAATGAAAGAATAATCGAGTGTCTCGCACGGAGGAGGGGATATCGCGACCGATAACCGGCAATTGATTGATCGAATCGGAACGGGAACAGGAGATTAAACGCTGGAGATAATTTTTCAGGCAACAGGAGGGAATTTAGTAGCACGAACACCCGCCAGGCGATTAGACCAAGGAGAGAGATATACACACCATTTAAAGATAGGAGGCGGTTTTCCAAGAGATTATCGCTGTTTTCTTCCAACAATCTTCTTTGAAAACTGAACTCATGCTATTTTCAGGTATAATTGTTCACAAATAAGCCACGAATTGCTCGTTGGTAATGGCTTCCATTACGCCACGACAACAACCCTCAGCGAAATTTTTTCAATGCGTAAAACCGTTCTACATGAGTAATTATTTTCTAATTAATTAAAACATAATCGATCTCCTCGTTGGTAATGAGGTACATTACGCCACAGTTACTATCTCTAACGTAGTGTTCTCATCGGGGAAGTCGTCATATTTCCACTTAGGTGAAACTACGAAGCAGAAAACCCTTGTCTGATAGGAATTACTCGCACTTGCTATTGGTTATGACGTCCATTACACACAGTTACTACCCCATCGGGGTTTCCTTTTAGAAAAAATAGTTCTATTTTCTCGTAAGCACTCACATTTTTCGATAAGTTAGTTTGCCTTTCCTTAATGAACTAAGAATTTGAATGGAATAACAATTAGTCGAATTTTCTGTTGGTGATGTAATACTCTTTTGCATCACAGTTACTACCCCATCTGTGTGGTTGTGTTACAGGGAAAACACTTACTTGTTTCAAGATGTGAAGTTATGTTAGTCATAACCGCGTTACGAGACTGAAAATACAGTTTCTTCAATAAGGGTTAATCGTTAAATTTCTCGTTGGTAATAAAGTCTATTATGCCACAGTTGCTATTGGCCAAACAAGAAGGAATCAAAAAGTTTATTTCTGAAGAGAATGTAATTTTAGTTAAACTCGGATTATCCAAGCATTTAACAACATTATGACCTATTATGATGATATTTATGTGCACATTGTGTAAATTGGCATATCAAATTCAATATAAATCGGACTTGACAATACCACCAACGAGGATATACGGAATTAAGTACACATGAATATCGTTCTAAATTACACAACTGCGATATTAACGCAATCGGTAGCATTTAAATTATGTAATAAACTCGAAATTGACGCGTCTTTTAAACAAAACGAGAATCCTGTCGTTCGGCGTCTTCCACGGCCTTCGTTTCGATTTGTATGAGGCGTAAAATTTTTATTTTGAAGGTACGTTCCTATAGTTAACGCTTTGGTCATCATCAGATTTCACGTCACGCTGGCGATGTTTTGAAATGTTTTTAAAGGTATTTTTCTAGAGAATCGCCAAAACATCTTAACTACAAAAGCTTTGGAGTTGACCACAAGTTAAGGTAGTGACCACCATCTCGTTAGGTCCTCGAAATCATCACCCTTCCTTCCAGGAAGCGTTAATCTCCGCCATTGAAATTCGCATTAATTTCACCCCTGGACTCGTAATCACGCTACTTACCTTAATCCCGAACGCCAAAAGTGCACGTTCATTACGCCGCCTGCACCTTCGATGATTAATTTTTCTCCTTCTCTCTCGCTCGCTCTTATCCCTCGTGTTCTTTCTTCTCCTTACCTGGGTATACCTGCGCGTCGATTAACACTCTCCTCTAATCTTCCCGGGGAAATTAAAGATCATTATGGAAGGTGTTGAGTGTGCCTAATAGCGTACATTCTTATTTTCACGAAGATTAATTATCGAACGGGACGAACACCTGTTCGAGCGAGGAGACGCGGACGATGGGTAATTTTCCGATTTAATTATCGACCGAAAATTTTTAACGTGGGTAACGATCGTTACCAGCGATGCATCCGCGCAATGAGTCGGAGTAACGGTCGTGTGAGGAAGATTGCACTTGATTTGCTTTACAAGTACAAATTTCGTGGCCTCTAATGACGAATAAACAGGTGGTAACGTCAAGCAAATGTTGCAGTAACTGTTTTTGGATTGAAATCGTTATAAGTTTTCAAAAAAGTCGAGAGGCCGTGATAATGAAATGATGAAGTGTAACGTATCTGGTGTCCAGCTTGGTGGTGAGAGTTTTTAAGAAAACCATCTATACAAAGGGGAACAGATCGTCAAAACGTTTTCGTAACGTTATTATTTAATGTTCAGCTGATTACAAATCACCTACATAAGACTAAATTAAAACAAGAATTTATCTGATGGATTACGGGTTTCGCATGGCGTGAGCGACGATCATTACCGTTCCCGAATTCCTCCTGACGATTGTGCTTTTTCCTCCGCCCCGGGAAGAAGGAGCGAGACGTAAATATTGATTTGGGGAATGTGTTTTAATGCGACTTGGTGCTCATTCAGTTGAACGGCCCAAAATGTAAGCCAGCCATTGTGTACGTCCGCGTCCTGAAAATTGCATGGAGAACAAGGGAGGATCCGCCGTTCCCGACGGGAGGCGAAACAACGTGGTTATCATCTAGGCAAGGTTATTTCGAAATAAGCGAGAACGTTATTTTCAATCACATCGTCCAGATGTGAAAGCGTTTAAAAAATATACAAGGCCTTAGAAGACATTTTAATAACCTAACCTATCAGAGAAAATCAAACAGGTTCCGATTTAAAAATTCCTAAAAAATTCCAAATTGCTCCGATTGAATTGAAATTCCATATGTAACTTAACTGAAGCCTATTTAATAAGTACATAAAGTTTTGCTTGTCAAGTTACCGTACTTTTGGATATAAGTCAATTTCCCTAATGAGTAATTCCAAATATCGACATGTTTCTAATGAAAAATTCATAAAAAAATCCAAATTGCTCCAAATAACTTGAAATGCAATTTACAGCTTGACTACAGTCTGCTTGATGACTACGAGAAATTTTGTGTATATAGCTTTTGTACTTTTGGAAATAGGTCGATTGGAACAACTGGTTAGTTCAAAAATTTGACAGGTCACGATTTAAAAGTTCCTAAATAATTCCAAACCGCTTCGTTCGAATTAAAAGTTCGTAAGTAACCTAACTGAAACTTAGTTAATAAGCACAAAAAGTTTTGCTTATCAGATTAAAGTACTTTTGGAAATAAGTCAATTCCCCTAGTCAGTACCTCCAGAAATCGACACGTTTCTAATCGAAAATTCATAAAAAAATTCCAAATTGCTCCAAGTAAGATAAAATTCATTTAGTAGCTTGAATATAGTCTACTTAATGACTACAAGAAATTGTGTGTGTCTAGCGTTTGTTTTTTTGGAAATAAGTCAATTGTTACTCCAAAATTAGCCAAATTCCGATTTAAGAATTCCTAAAAAGTCCCAAATTACTCCGTTTGAGTTGAAATTCCGTAAGTAACTTAAATAAAGCCTACTCAATAAAAACAAAAGGTTTTGCTCGTCCAGTTAAAGTACATTTGAAAATAAATCGATTCTTTTAGTCTATGAACTTGCAAGTCGAATCCAACGAATTTCTCTGGGACTTATCGATTAATTTCTTTGATTCCGCAACGAGCACAAAAAATTACAGCGGTCAGTCGAATTGGGATTTCGTGAATGAGATTTTCGATTGTCGATTCTCGCCTGCACCGTGAGTAATTGCTCAACGAGCTTGGCCATGGAAGAAAGTTTAAATATTTGACGAATGGGCATTTGCGATTGATTGCGATTAGTTTCGATTGACGGTTAGTAACGTAATATTTATAAATAATTTAGGAATAAGCGTGGAATTTTTATTGCAAGTCTCCATCACGCATACAAAATGAACAAGACGACTCGTCTGTGGAATCAAAGAATCAAGTCCTTATTTTTTCGAAAATAAAAGTCGTTCGGTGCAATTTCCCCGTTTTCCCCTGATATTATTTTTTTCGGGAGGAGGGATCACGCGCTTTCCCGTGCGAAAATAACAGAACGCTTCTCGAGGGCCGAAAAGGGTGTCGGACCATTTAAATTTTAGGGTCGGCGAGCAACAGAAATACGAGTCTCCAAACTTTTCCTCCGTGTTAAACCCGAAACTATGAAAACGCGGAGTGAAAACAAATATTTTCACTCTCGCCCACTTTTTTTTCGTGGAGGAAGGGGGGAAAACGCGGAGATAAGTGGATAAGTGGCCGCGCGTTTCCCCGCTACTGATTTTTCAAGATTTTCCGGTATCGGGGGATCGGATTACCTGCCGGAGAGAGATTTTTAAGACCTCTGTTTGTAGAGTTGTTTAACGCATCGTTCACACAACTCAAACAGATATTGTGTTACGGGGTATTAAGGGATGAAACGGACCTCCGAAGGGGAGAGGGATTTAAAATTTGTAAATTGAATGCTTGAAGTGAATTTTAAACAAACACGACAATTAACTGTACGACAATAACACCGTTACTATCCAAAGATTCTTCATTATTTTGAAGTCCGACCTGGAACAATTCTCAAATTGCTTGAAGCACAAAATCGCATTACACGATTTTGAAGTACATGTGCTTTTCAAAGCTTAAAGCTTGTTAATTTTTAAATCCATCATTTAAGCATTTTAAATCAAAATTTTAGAGCAAGCGATTAGGGCACTTGACTTAGTTCCAAAAGTACAAATGCTAGACACACAAAATTTCTCGTAGTCACCGTTCTGATATCGTCCACGTAAACGGATCCGCCGCCGTCGGTAAAAATTTTCGTGGATCGTACGCGTCGCGCGGTAAATAAAAAACCTATTAAACTTGTCAATTTCATATATTCACAATTTTTCGACCATTGACTAATAACTTTTAACACACTGTACATTCGAAAAACATAAAAATAAAATGGAAAAGAGAGTATAAAAGAAAAAACTTAAAATTATATGTACAAAGCGGTGATATTTTTTCATGTCATGTCCAAAAAAGCCATTTTTGCCCATATTCACTTTGTTCCGTTCATCACAGATCTCGGAATTCGAAAAACAAATCGAAACGTAATGTAAACAAATCTGAATTTTACGTGGGATAACAACAAGTAAATGGGATAAAATTAAGATTTGTTGTTGTTACAACAGTCATACAAAAATAAAAATAAATATATTAATAATAATCCCAAAAATAGAGTAAGGTATATTTACATCAAATATACAAGGTGACGGTGATAATAAAAGCACTGGGGTAGAATTGTTCCGTATAAAAAAACTTAAAAAAAGAGTTCCTTGACATAACGTTATTCATATTATCATTATTATTAAATATTATTACTATTATAGTCGTGTGTAGTTTTTGGTATCTACATATTTACAAAACAAAACTTTTTTTTTGGTACAACCATTCATATCATCAGGTATCATTTATTTAGAACAATATTAATACTTTTGAAATGACGATATACACATTTCCGGGGCTAACAAAGATACTATAAAATTATCCATCGGTGGGTCGAACGCAAAATCCCGAACCTGATCATTTAATCCCGAGGATCCCGCCGGGAGTTCCTAAAACGGAACCCCCCTCGGGGATTTATTTTCAAAAAAGAGGTACCTCTTACTTGTACTGTTTACGATTATTTGCGATGAAAATTGTAAATACTTATTCATTATAAATCGCAATTGTCGCGAGAATTCCGAAATGAATCTTAAGAGAGAAAAGGAATCGTCCACCTCGAGAGTGTGGAAGTAGCGATCGTTGCAAATTCGAAGATGTGAACGTGAAAACTTCACTTTTGCGACGTTTTCGACCCGGCGTTCCCGCCAAATTAAACGAACCGACGAGAATTTTTTGGGGAGTTTTGAGCTTCACTTCGGGTCTCTATTACAAAGATTTGTTCGATTTCACGGTTTCATTAAAAATTTTCGAGCGTTTGAGCTTCGTTTCGGATCCATAAAATTTTCGTAACATATTTACTTATAAATTAGGACGTAAATTTGAGCTTCACTTGAAAAACTTTTGGATTTTATTTTTGTTTCTACCAGTCGCAAAGAAAATTTTGTGATTTTGACGGTTCGGTTTGTTAAAAATTTTTTTATTTTGAGAGAGATTTTGAGACGTTAAAGAGGTTGCAAGAGCGTTCAAAGTTTTCAATGCTCCTCTTCTCTTAAAATTTTACAAATAGAAGCTTTAACAAGTCTTACAACTTGAGTTTTCCGTCGGTGGATAAAATTAATGTTCCATATTTAACGAGCATAGAGGGGAAGAATCTGCCACTGGCGTATTTTTCCAATTTTTGAGGAGAAATTTTTCCCCCCTGAAGGACACTTCAAAATTTGGAAAATCACTAGAATCACTGTTGTTGCGACAAAGGGGAAGAAACAAAAATCAAATCACTTCTTATGGACAATTTCGAAAAATTTTATGAATCCATTGCACGTTGCTATCTTTCGAAAGAAAACTGAAATCGGCGAGAAATGAAACGTGATGTTGTTTCGAAAAGCAATTACATCTCACTAATACCAAAATAGTAATCTTATGGGGTTCAAAGAAGTTGCAAAAGTGTCCCATACTTCAAATTTACCATTGAAACGAAATGAAACAAAAGAAAATCGCTATTTCCACATCACTTACATGGACGCCGGAAGCATCGGCCTGTAGCAGCTGTAGAACCAATTTTTCGACAGAAAGTGTACGTGAGGGTTCGTGTGTATGTGTGTGTGTGTGTGTTGTGTGTTTACGTGTGTTTAAGAGAATACTGCAGCGGTTAAAGGAACCAACAATAGTAGTATTAGTAGTTAGTAGTACTTAGTAATTAGCATAGGCCATTCGTTGAATTTACGTCTCAGAGTCGTAAAGCGCCAAAGACAAAGAAATTTGATCATTTTGGGAAGTAACGTGTAGTGTACACATTTTTACTAATCACGCTTAAAAAATTGTGTGTATTAAAAATATTTGTACCCGCGATCGATTCACCTTCAGTCCGTGAACGAAATTTGGAAAAGGACGATTGAGCCCAACGAGAAATAAAATTTGACTCAAAATTAGGTTCACCTTCATTATACGAATCTGATGGGCATTAAGCCTTAAACTACTCTTCGTGTAGGAGTCAAAAATGGTAAAATTTTAATCTTATCAAAAGCAAAAAACGAGAATTTATGAGTTGAGCATGGGACGTTTCACGTTAAATGTATACAAATGTGCAAATAAATAATTATATCAAATTTAATTTTGTAACGGTCCATCGTTTTCAATTTAGTCAGTCTTTCAACTACTAAAAAATTCGAATTCTTTTTGTTATTTGAAAATTCAGTGATTCCTTTCAGTGAAATTATTCTAGAGATAATCGTTATTAAGATGCAAAATTATTTAAAAGTAATCCGAACGTTAATATGAGTTTTTATGGAAGGAATTAAGACAGTTTTAAATGTGACAATTGAAATTTTAATCACACAACAACGTGTATCTTTTCATTTATTTAAGAAATTTCAAAGATTAAAGAAATAACCAACAAACAACTGTTTTAATAACGGTTGTTCAGAAGGTTTACGAAATTGAAATTTTAAAATAACGAAGGAAATTATATAAATCCGTTTAGTTGAAATATTTGGAAAAACTCTGAAAATGAATCTATAATGTGATATCAATGCAGACAAAAGAAAACGTTTCAAGTATATTCATGGCGTTGTAGAATCAATCATTGGTGTTAAATGAAATTAATTTAAGACTGACTAAATTAATAAACATTAAGGGAGAACAAATTCTATATTAATAGATTATAAAATGTGTTGCCAATGTAATGAAATTGTATGAAAGAAAATTTTTCAAAATTGGATCCTATTGTGAAAATTTACAGGTAAATCAATTCCGGCCACAATTTTTTTTCAAAAGTCACAAAAAATGAAAACCTTTCCTGAAAACGTTAATTCAAACTTGTTGTGTAGCATTTAATGTGAACACGATTATTCACTAAAAATAAATGAAAGCTAATTAATATTCTGTGATGTAATCATCATCATTACACACCACAATTAATTGAAAACTAATTAGGTATTAAATTGGAGGCTCGGTTGTATTAAATGGACCAAAACTACAGCAATATTCTGATATTATAATTCATAATACAATCATTTTTAATTTTGCAATTTGTTAATTACATTTTGCTTGTGCTGTTGAAAGAATAATTGAAAATGGGTGTGAGGACACAACGAAAAATGTCTCAAAATTCGCAAACGACTTGAAGAAGGAATTTGAAAAATGCTTTCACACTAACTCGTCATAGTACAGCACAAAGAACGGACTAAATATTCAACAGAGGTTCAGTGAAAAGTGTTGGTAACAGAGAACGTGTAATGAGAAAATATTTGTTAGTGTGATATGTAGATTCAAATGAATTCAGTTAAAATGGACATGCTTTGTTCATACATCTAATTTTTAGCTTTTTTTAACTGTCGGAAAATGCGTGGAAAAGCCGTACGTTTCCTTGGTACAATTTTCGCGGGAAAAATAAAAAAAACTTACTTAAACTTTACTTAAGTTTCTGAATATGTTAATTCTCTTTGATAAAAATTCTGTAAATATAGTAAAAAGTTATAAAATTCGTGATGTCTTTTCAATTTCGAAATTATTTCAACTGTCAAATTGATGAAAAAGCTTTGAAACCCAAATTTTTTCCAACGCAGTTTTCTTTTGTTATACTAACCTGTAAAGTTAATTTTGCAGTACTTTTAACAGCTAATCTACCTAGCTTTTTATGATTTTCTATGAATAACTCCACTTTAGTGACTTCATAACTAGTGGAATTTAAAAGTTTTCTGGAAAGGTTATCAAAATTTTTGTTTCTTAGAAATGATGAATGATTTTGGAAAATTGTGGAGAAAATGACTGAAATTTTCACATTTTTTGTGAACATGAGAAATTTCTTTTTGGTATAGTTATCATCATTGCACTTTTGAGTAAATTTTATCACAATAAAAGGGGAAATCAGTAGTTCTGTAAGTCAATTAGAGCAAATTTTTTCCTAAAATGTGTTCGTTTCATAGACCATGTTTAACATTAATGACGAAGCAGATGTAATTATGATGAATTAATAGAAAAGGTGCCATGAATTTTCTCATTTTTCCATGTGATGTGAACATAAAACTTTTCCTTTTGCTACAATTATCGTCATTGCACTTTTGAGTTAATTTTGGTTCAACTGGGGGAAAGAACGAAATTAAATATCATTTTTATAATTCAACAAAACCGTTTTGCATAAATGAAAAACCTGTAATTTGCTTATGATCCGATTATTATTAACATACTCGTGTATCGACAAAAAATAGGTACCATGCATCGCAAATAACAATGTTAACATATTCAATTTCGTAAATAGAAATTTCCCTAAGTTTGACAGACGCCATAAGGTCTGGACCCAAAGCTGTTTGTGTGAAAATAGAAAAGTATTTGCTGTGAAACGTTCTTTAGGCCGTCTGATAAGTATTTTTTGTTTGAAATAAAACATGAAATCTAGTGAAGCCTGGAGAGTTTTGTGAAGGTGAAATTTTCGTTTCGAGCGTGAAGTATACGGGGTGGGTCTCAATAGTCCGAGGGACGCGGGTAGGCGCAATGTGAGAACGTTACCTGAGGGCCCTCCGTGACCGCGGGGCGCCCACGCGTCTAGCCCGCCTGACGGGCTTTACGACTGAGAGACGGCTCGCCGCCGCCGCGGCAAACTCAACGTCAGTCCCCTTAGCAGAAGAATCTTTCTGTTTCCGTCATATAGGTACTATAGATACTTGTATGTACACACAGAGATGGTTCTCGAGGAGAGAACGACAAGTCGGCCGTCCGGTGTCTCTCGGTAAAAAGGTAAAATTCACAGCGGTGGCACGTCCAAGTCCTGCGCCACGAAGAGCGGTTCTCACATGTGCTGCGTGAGCGGCGCGAGCGGGTTCCCGGCTATCTGGGCGGCGATCGCGTCCGGGGAACCCCCGCAGTACGCGTGGTGCTGCTGCTGCATGTGCTGGACGCCGCCGTCGGTCGGCAGGTACATCGAGATCATCTGCCGCAGGTCGCCCTGCTGCTGCTGCTGCTGCTGTTGCTGCTGCTGCTGCGTCGGGTACTCGCGCTTGATGGTGCCGCTCCCGCTGCCGGGCGTCGGCGTGTGCAGGCCCGACGGCGACACCGGCTCCGATTTGATGCTCGAGCCGGACGGCGAGTGCGACGAGCCGGTCGCCTGGTGGACGCCTCCGCCGTAGGGCGAGCCGGCGCTGTTCGGGACGACGGTCGGCGTCGTCGCGTAGCCGCCGCCGTAGCCGCCGTTCATGTACTGCATCTGGCCCATGTCGTACCTCGGCGGGTAGTTCGGCGTGGCGCCGTACTGCTGCTGGTGGTACGAGTCGTGCATCATGTAACCGTTGGGCATGTAACCGTTCGGCATCTGGTACATCTCCCTGGGGGTGATCTGCTGCGAGGGCGTCGTCCGCGACGGGTCCGAGGTCGGCAGTAACGTCGAGGCGCCTAGCGGGTACTTGTCCTTCTTGAGGAGCGTTTTTGTTTTGCGCCTCGGCCGGTACTTGTAGTCCGGGTGCTCCTTCATGTGCACGGCGCGCAGCCGTTTCGCCTCGTCTATGAACGGCCTCTTCTCCGACTCGCTGAGCAGCTTCCACTCGGCGCCGAGCCGCTTCGATATCTCCGAGTTGTGCATCTTCGGGTTCTCCTGCGCCATTTTCCTGCGTTGGCCCCGCGACCACACCATGAAAGCGTTCATAGGGCGCTTGACGCGCTCCATGTTCGCGCCGCCCTTGGTATTATTGTTGTTGTTCTGCTGCGGTTGGTGCTGCTGCGATTGTTGCTGCTGCTGCTGCTGTTGGTGGTGCTGCTGCTGCTGCTGGTGGATCTGCTGCAGCTGGTGGTGGTGATGGTGCTGGGGCAGCCCGTGGCCCATCGGGGGCCCGAGCGACCCGTACCCGCCGCCGCCCTGCAGGGCGGCGGCGTGGTGGTGCGGAGGCATGTTCGCGTGTAAACTGCCCCCCTTGAGATCACTCTCCATGGTCAACATGTCCTCCGTCGGCGCGAACAGTTTGGAAACTTTACGAACTCGCACAAATCAAATAAAAACGACTAACAACCCTTCTGCTGACGACGCACATACGACGCGTTATACGACGACGGCGCGCACACTCTCACACGTTGCTCACTCCGAACCGGCTGAGGGTATTATGAGGAGAGAGGAGATCGAATCCGGTGCGTGGACACTTCGCCCCGCCCGGCGCCCCCCGCTCGCGCCGCCCCCCGCCGGCGACCAATCGCGGCCCCGCGTCCGCCTCCCACCATCGCCGACGTGAGCGGACGGGCGTGCGCACTCGTCCATTTTTTTCCCTCTCGCTAATTACTCCCCACTCTCTCGACCTCCCCGCTCCTTCCCCCACACTCTGCCGATTACTAATTATACCTGGCGGGTGTTTTCGGTGTACGTAGCGATGGTAATTAATTAGGATGGAGCTGTGCATCGTTTAAAAATCTTGTAATTAATGAGATCGTGATGATGTGAAGGTTGGCGGTGCCGGCGAGAGGCGATGATGTGTGTGTTAATGGCTCGGGTGGAATATTTTTTCGCCAAAAGACGTTTCGCAGTAATTCCGATACATTTGTATTACACAGCGGCATTTGGAAATCATTTAAGTGGTCATTTTTTAATAGAAAAAGTTTTTCGTTACATATTGTCAATTTCCAAAAAAAATTCATAAATCGACATGAAAATTTTCTTAGAATCCTATCGCAACGCCACCTACTTACCCCAGTCAAGAACCTTAACCGTCCAGGCACTAACTCAAACACGCACAAAAAATTTCATACAAGTCGATATTTTTGGTACAGTAAACGCACTCACTACAAATCAGTTATATTGATTTTTACACCCTAGATCCAGGCTACACAAAATTTTTGTAATTTTTCCTACCTTTTGCACCACTTAGTACTACTCGCCCCCTTCGAAATGAGGTCTGAAATGGAACTCTACGATGTGTCTTTCAAAAGTTATGGCCGTTTTAAAATGATACGTCCACCATATTTTGATTCGTGCTAGGAAATTTTCGAAATTCGACCGAAACGATCACCACCAAATTTGGTATGCATGGGTTTTCGAGGTCGCTGATTGGGATCTGAGGTCAGATCAGAAAAATTCTACATGATGGGTCCAATATAGATGGCGATTTTCCGAAAATCTTTCTGTTTTTATGTGAAATCAGGTATCATCAAAATTTCCTACTACAAATCAAATCCGGCGAACGTGTCATCTTAAAATGGCCCAACTTTTAAAAAATGCATCATACAGTACTGTTCGAGGGGTCATTTTGAGGGGGGCGAGTAGTACTAAATGGTGGAATAGATAGAAAAAAAATTGCAAAGATCTTGTATAGCCCGTATGGATAGTCCAAATTGCCATTTTTCGCGTACCAAGTCAAATATTTCAAAATCTTGTGATAAATTGCCTAACTTAGCTGTCCAAGTACAAAACCATACTGACCTGTGATAATCAAAAAAATAATTTTTAATTATATACAAATACATGGAACGAAATAAACATTAATTTTTTTTAAAATTTCATTTTCGAATTGTTTCGTTTCGTTCCATTTTGAACTGGGGTATGATGTTGATGTGAGTTAATTGAATCGCGGACAAAAATTTTTGGTAAAATGTGCCTTCAGGCTAGGAACATACGGTTTGCTGGATAAATAATCCTGCCACATACATCGACTATGCGCATAAATAGCAAGTTAAATTGTGTGATTTAATGATATTTGCATAGTAAATGTGCGCACTTATTTTCCCTACAATTTATACATAATTAGGTACCTATCTTCATGGAAAATTACAATTATCATATAAAACCCAACTTATAATTTACGATAACAATCGAATTACGTAGTAGTTTGTTTATACTTTTGTATGTAAAACGGTAAATTGTTGCTTCCCCGAGTCCTGTCATTTCTCCTGTCCCCATAGGCTTGGTGGTGTTGCTTGATGTCGATGTAATAGTAATATGCGGCCTGTACCTGTGCAAATTATATTACTTAAGTAGGGGACGACGTTCAACACTAACAAAAATGATACTTAGATATTGAAATTATAAGTATTTACAATGTTAATGAGTATCAATGACTATAACAATTTTCCTCTTGTTTCAGAGGGCGCTCTACTTTATGGAACAGGTGAGTGTAACACAATACGTAGAATAGAACAAATTTGCAATAATCACACCTACATGCAAATGTCAGAATTTTTCCATGCTTAGGCAAGGGCAAATTCGTAATATTCCTTAAGCGCAAGCGACCGATAATAAAACGTCGGCTCGAAACACAATCTAATTCCGTTAATCGGATCTCCCCGCCGGTTTTCCTCCGTAGGATTTTTTCTCTCCTCCACCTACGTCCCTCCCCCTTTTCTGGCGCACTAAACACATTGTCTCAGTGGGAAATTATATGGATCCGAGGCAATTGAGGAAAAGGATAATAGTGTGCGGTCCAGATTATCTAACTTAATGCCACTTGATTGCTTTTCCTCCGGGGTACGGAATTTCGACACGTTAACATGTGTTCGATACAGAGAGGGAGAGAACGGGAGGTAAAGTCTTATATTGGGTTTGTGGGATTTGAGGAGTTAATTGATTTGGGAAGTGTGGGAAAGTCGTTGTCTTTTGTCTTGGAACTGTATGGTTTTGGGAAGGGAGGTTAATGTGACATCTACTATTCTCCATTATTGTTCTTCCTCATTATTTCATTCCAATTACGTCTGGAAAATATTTATTTTAAATGATTCTGGATATTTTTTAATGAAATCTAAAATTCATTGGATTTTCTGTGAGATTTTTTGAAAATTTCTCTTTGATAATTGTAATTTTCAACTAATTAAGAGCTAACTAGAAATTAGTATCTCGGAGATCTGTTGAAATAACGAAATGAAACTCGGTGAGTGTGTCAAAGGGCTTACAATAAATAAATCTGGAGAGTGTCGATAAAACCCGACGTTCATTGAATTTTCTGTGATTTTTTGAAGATACATCGTCGATCATTTCGGTTATGAATTGCATTAGAGTCTGTATAAACCATGATATCTCAAAGATATATTGAAATTACACATTGAAACTTGTCGAGTATATTAAGGGATGTGCACTAAATAATTTTGAAAAGTTTCGGCAAAATTACGATTTAAATGAATTTTTTGTAAATTTTTAAAGAATATTTTCTATAATTTCCATTACGAATTGCGTAAGATTCTAATTGAAAATTCATATCTCGGATACCTATCGAGATAACAAAACGAAACTTGGTAATTATGTTAAAGAACTTTCATTAAATAATTCTGGAGACTGTGGGTAAAATCCAACATTCATTGCATTTTTTAACTTCAATCTTTTCTTGAGCATGAAAAACGTCCAAAATTTGTACGAGCGAAACTTTATTTCCCTTTCGGCAGTGAATTGAAGTGCGATCGTTTTTCCGAAATCTCTCAACAAATTCCGAAATTAATCACCCCGCATCCACCCCTCGTACCGCGCACCCATAACTCACCCATAATCACGACAGTAGCATCGTGTAGGAAAGCCCGGGGAAGGGTTCCAGCCAATTACAGCAACAATTACTTGAGATATTATCTCTTGATACATAAATATTAGAAACAATAGTCCGACCCTCTCTCGCTCACTCATCCCTTCTCTCTCGCCTGGCGTTATTTTTTCCGAATCGGACTTTATTTTCGGCACAGGAGCCGTTTTTCATAGCGCGGATGTTTCCACGGGGGGAGACCCGAGCGAGAGGGGGAGATGAAATTGATTTTTCGTCGGTCGGGAGAGGAAAAATATCTGCTAATAACTCCGCTGGAAAGGAAAAGCTGCGGGAGATTTTCTTCGGGGAAAATGGGAGGAAGAGACGTCACCGTCAGGCGATTGGATCGAAAGTCAAAACACATTTTCCTATTTCCGGATGAGAGACAACGGCTAAATGCGGAAGGAGTCGTATTACTTTTTACTCGAATGGAGGAGAGGCGAGGGGTGGAAAGTTGACTCTTCCCGGAGAAAGCCCTTAAAAGTTGAACCTTATTGGGAATTTAAAATAATTTTTCTCTGTTTACTTTGGTCGAGACCATGCAAGTTTCTACGAACAGCTTAGAAGTGATTCTCTCTCTCCTTTCAATTTTAGAACTCGCAGAGGTTTTTTGAATATTCGATACCAGTAAGGGACCTCCTCCTGAATATGAAATCTAATCGTCCTTGGAGGTAACCGTAATTAACCCTCCTTCGCCTCCATCTCTTCCCCCCATCTGAAACCGTGAGAACCACAGTGGCCGCCGTCCTCCCCTCCCGTAGCACGTCTCCTCATCTCTCCAAGAAAACCACGATGTTGATGACTTGTCTTGCGGGTCTCTATCCCCCCCCTCTCTCTCTCTCTGTAGTGTTTCCTGTGTGTGTATGTATGTGTGTGTGTGCTCGGCGGCACAGATGTGTGATTCCCAGGCCGAATAACACACAAAAGACCCAGGCTGCCCCCTTCCCCCCGAAAGATCCCCACTTTCCGATCCCCCCAGAGGAATTAAATTATCTAATTTAATATCGTATTATCGCAGTAATTGCAAATGTCGGAGGTGCGCGGTATGTCGCAAGGGTATTCGAGGCGTAGTATTTATGGAAAACGAGAAATTCATTCATGCATCTGTACTAGGGGGTGGTGGAAGCTGCCCTATGAAACATTTTTTGAGCCTGTTGTAGGAAAAGTTCCGATTGAGCTCCTCAAATGGGTGTCAAATTAGGCAAAATTTTCCAAATTATTTCTTAAGATAATGAGATTCCAGGAGGATTGTAGATGATCCTGAAGGACCCTTAAAGGACCTCAAGTTATAACCTAACGCAATGGCAAGTACCTTGAATTTCCACAAGAGTGCTGGATTATCCCGAAGGATCTTCTAGGAGCTCGGAACTTTCACACACTCTTTGTTATGATCCTTCAAAATATTTTAAGGACGTAATATTCGAAAGGATTCTATACGAGCCTTAAAAAACTTATAACGTTACAATGAGTTACAATTCGGCAAAATATTTATTAAGATTCTAAGCGTTGACGAGTCCAGATGATCCTGCAGGACTTTCAAGGACTTCAAAGGGTTATGATTTGAATAGATTATTTAATGTTAACAATCCATTTCCTGGACTCCTCTGAACCATAAATTGTTAGATTGAGATTCGAAATACTGAATCATAGGGAAAGTTTCGATTTGAGGTCCTCAAATGAGCACCAAGGGTGCCAAACAATTTTCCAAATTAAATTTTAAATCATGAGGTTCCACAAGGATTGTAGATGATGTTGGAGGACCTTTAAAGGATTGTAGAGGATCCTGCAGAAATTTCAGGAATCTCAGTTACATTTTAAATATTTGGATCCTTTTCGAGGGCGTCTTTAGATAATATTAAAATTCAATTACTTGGACAGGAGTAACTTAAAATTTACTTCACCGGAGGTGAAAGATACCTAATTTCCATTAATATTCCCATTAAACGTACGTGTGGGTGTACGTGTGTTCGAGATCCAGCCGCGATCCTGGACCGAAATTCAAGAAGAGGAAACGTGGCATCCGTCCTCCCCGCCGTCTTCTGCTCTCTCCTCCTCTCCCCATCTCTCGCTCTCTCGTTTCTTTTCTTTTATCCAATTGGGACTCGGATCACGCACGTCCGGATTAATTCTCCAAGATGAGAGAGTGTGTGAGCGTCGTGTCGAGCATAAGAGCGATGGATCATCGCAGTAGTCGTCGAGACGACGAATGAGAGGACCTCCAGGAGAGACAAAGGGCGGTCACTTCCTGCCTTATGAGGAGGACACACGCACTAGTGATATCGATCGTCGTGGTTTTCACTTCAAAACGTTATCAAAGTCAAAGAGACAGTCGGGGTGAACCTCGAAGTGGGTTCCTTATTTTATGAAGGGGATTTTAGAAAATTATTTTAGATTTACGATTTCTGGTTTCGTGGTCGTTTCTTTAACGAGCGATTTTAGCATTTCAACATTCTGCTCATCGTGTGTTCTAAGATGCATTTGGGCACCCATTTTTTATCTGAGGGCTAACATTTTCCATTCTCTTCTTAGCGTCAAGCTGGAATCAGTATTAGTTTCATTAGGGAAGGTGACACTGAATCCACTTCGATGCTATTACCCATCCCCAAACGTGACAAATTGAATACAAAACTCATTTTCTCACTTTCCTTTCCATTGGTCGAATCATCATATCATAAAGATTGTACCATAAATTTAATAAACATTAATTTGACCTCTCGTATGTATGTGTGTGTGCCCACGGTTATTCTCCTGTCCACTTACCAATTTAGGTATGACTATCTACTTAATACACTAATTTATTGTTGTATTAAGTGAATGATTCGTTCGACGCGGTAAGATCTCGCCTTATACGTCCGCAAGGAAATTAGATCCCCAATCGAGAATCCTACTGGCGAACATTTTCTTCCATTTTCGAAATGTTGGTTCCACCTACTCTCGCATTCACAGATTTGTGATCGACGGGTTCACAAATTTTCGCCATCCTCTTTATGTTTCGTTGCTATCTCATGGAAAAATCTGGAAGAACCGAAAGGAACGATTATTTTCCATATTAGTAAATGTTATTTTTTGAAATTATCTCAAAAATTGAAACTGTGTGTCAGGTGAATTCTTTTATGGTACCCACTTACAAAAAAACATCCTTAAGGAAGAAGGGATTTTCGACGCTTTTAGTGTTTCGTTTTTCGATAACTTCTTTAAACCTGTTACTTTCCGATGGCGCGTTAGCTTCCCGAGAAAGGTGTGAAAACGCATCAACCTCGCAACCGTTAGGGGAAAACCAAAGAACCCCTAGTCACGGTCGGGTCCCAAAAATTCACACGTGTCCCGGGCGCAGAGCCATTAATTTCCGAAGTTTCATTTACTGCCACGATTTACCTGGAATGACACTCGGTATTCGATGGCGTGGGGGAAAACGGGGGGGTGAAAAGGGGAGAGGTTCGAAAATATGCCTTATTCATCGTCCATCATCCGGTCACGGTCATTCTTTGTACGAAATCCGCGCTCTTCTAATGGGTTTCTGATTGCCGATCTACGGGGGGGCCCGATGTTGATGAAGAGGGAGAGAGAGAGAGAGAGAGGAGAGAGCGAGCGAGGGGGCAAAGGAAGAGCGGATGGGTATTATTTCTATTTTCCCTCTCTGTCTTTGTCTATCTTTCTATCAGGGATAAACTGTCATTCGCAGGAAGAAAGGGGATGCGTTATGCGACGAATCAAAGTTCGATTACCGATTAACTGCCGTTAAATAAATTTCTTTTGCGTGTAAAAATTTTTTAGACTGCATCAGCAAGTTGTGCTTTCTTTTAAGTAAAAGAAGGTACATTATTCAACATATTGAGTTAAAGGATTGGATATTCTGTGAGCGATTGAGCATTGAAAGCGCCGAATTTTTAGGCAAAATACGAGGGATGGGGTGAATATTGTGAGTATTGCTGATTCGGACAACGAAATGATTCATATATGAGCGTGAATTGAAATATCACAAGAAAATTCGTAAGGAAAAAGGTGTTCACGACTGCGACGAGGATTCGAAATCGGAACCCTCGGAATATTTTATTTTATTCTTGTCACACTATGGCTTATCGAGGATTGATGAAACGATTGACTAATTGTCGCTTCTTTTCCGTTAAATAATTGTATTTATTCCTCGAAGAAACGATCACTTCGCTTACTTTCCCAACAGAAACAAAATTCCCTCGATATTTAGAAAATTCTTAGAAAACTTTTTAAAATTACATTATAACTGCCAGTATTAGTCCTCT
This sequence comes from Cryptocephalus primarius, assembly GCA_963576515.1. Lineage (NCBI taxonomy): Eukaryota > Metazoa > Arthropoda > Insecta > Coleoptera > Chrysomelidae > Cryptocephalus > Cryptocephalus primarius. Next base: position 320,478 of record OY754949.1, on the reverse strand, counting down.
AAGAGAATCTCACGTTAACGTTAAGACTGTTAAATCACCGGTTATAAAAATATCATACTTAGTTAGGCACTACCTAAACGACCCTTAATCATAGTAGCTGTTAACGTGAAGGGATTAGTATGTGACTGTGCTTAAATGGCACTAAGGTATGTGGACGTATTAACATGTTAATATTGCCAAGTATATATTTATGTATTTCAAAACCTTGAATAATTTACATGCCTTTACAGACTGAAACATTTTTGGTAATAAAGTGTAAAATTTTATTTCCCAATGTCTTCAACCAACTTCATAGGAGTAATGTTCATGAAATTAAAACAATTCGACGATATTGTTAAGAAACATTTGATTTTAATATTTTAACATGCTAATGAGATTATTTCATGTATCCTAATAACTTTTCTTGAAAATAATCCGCAAGGTTAATTAGTAAATTACTCTACAAAGGCCGTTAAAAGCCCCTAAAATTTTTCTGCCCGACACTACAAATCACGCCGAGCTTAAAATTCCTTAACTCTCCTCATCTATCTGATCGATATCCCGCAGGACTCGCACTGTTTTGTACATTATCTATCTCGACGCGTAAAAGTTTCCCGCTGACGACTTTCTCCATAGTTTCCCGTCTCGGGGACGGGACACGTCATCCCGGGTCGGGTTGTAAACGACACTTTGATGTGGTAAATGACGCAAGGGTGAGACAATGACGCTATCTCAGGAAGAGTGATGACGAGTGATTCGCTCACTCTCTGTCGGACGTCGATCGATCAAAACGTCGTGAAAACCGGGAAGAAATTCTGGTCAAATGTCCAAAAACGTGTTGGTCAAATGGTGGTTGAAGGCCCCATGAATCGTTAGCTTGTTAGCTCTTGATTGAAGATACCTTCAGTGCTAGATACGAAGCAAAATCAGGCTCGGTTTAGATAGCATCGTGCAGTCACCGTAGCGGGAACCACAACCCTTTGGTAGTCCAATTCTGGATCGAACGATCTTCCCTGTAAAAATAAAAGAAGGGTCGTTGAAAATTTCAAGGTTTCAAGTAACCCCAAAACCCAAGAACCTGTCGCCAAAATTGGCATGAAATTCGGTAGGACCTCAAGACCGATCCCTCCCAGCTTTCCCCCCCGAATCCTGTTCGCCTCGTTGCGAACGGCCGGCTGTGAATCCCCCGAAAATAAATTTTCCCCCGTTTTAACGAAATTGAAGCTGGGCTAATAATCCGTGAAGTGAGGGTCCTTCTCGGCTCCTTACGGACGCGCCGGGGGGAAGTCGGGGGGACGGGAGGTCCGCGGGGAGGGGAGAGCAGGCGGGAAGGGGGTCAGCCGGGGGCGGTCGACCTCACCTGAAAGGAGGAGGCGGGAAGGGGAAACGGGGGGATGTTTCCGGTGGCTACGTTCACACGGAGCCGGGGGCTCGGCAACTCCTCGGCATACTTTACGTGTTGGTGCTGTCGTTTTGTTGCTTTCGGTCTTTCAGTTAACCCGTCAGGTTTGTATCGCGGGATTATTTTTTTGCTACGGGGGTTTCTTCCCCTTTCGGATAATTACGAATTAGAATTAGAAAATATCTCGAAGACCAATTTGTTGCTATGAGTACTTGTATTAGAGTTCGGTATTAGGAGGAGTAATTACAGTGGGCAGATTTTCGTAGTCGTGACGTAAGTTGCGTATACGAATTTCCCCCTTTCCGAAATGAAATATTCATAGTTCCACGGCGAGGGTGTCGTCGCGTACAAACCCAGTCCAGAAAAACCATGGAGATACCCATCATCTCCGCCCCTTCAATCACGAAACCATTACCATGCACACACATTTATAGTACAGTAGGTACATGTGTGTGTGTGTATGTGTGCAAATCGTGGTCGGATCTCGCGTACACACGCAGAACACAAGAGAGGAGATATGTCATCCTCAGAGAGGGAGAGGTGGCGGTGGCGGTCCCGGTGAATATTAAATCAGGGCGAAGCCCGAGCCGGCGATGATTGCGTGACCCGCCCCACTGATTACGTCACGTGTCATGCGTGGCCGTGACAGCTCCTCTAGAACAATGGGGGCCGTGATTGAGAGAAAACCGAGAGAGAGAGAGAGAGAGAGAGAGAGAGAAGCGTAGAGAGGAAGGAACTAGATACGGGCTTAGTCTAAGCTCGACGTTCCGCATATACGAGACGTCTTATTTCCTCATCATCATCATCGTCGTCGTCGTCGTCGTCAGCACCGCTGCTGTTGACGCCGACGATGTCGAAACTTGATATTTCGATATCCCGACGTTCCCACCCTCTCTCCTCGTATCGAGACGGGGGCTTTTGTTGTTTCGTATTTTGGGAGATAGGAGAAATTAACTGTCACGGGAAAGCGTGTATCTGCTCGCATTTTTTGACGCGGCTCCGCATACACGTACACCTACCTAACTACCTATACGAACAGCCAGACAATCTGCGGATTCCTGCTCCCTCCGACTCGCTACACGTTTCCGATTTTCCCGACACGTACGCACAACACGCACGTCAATCAACAGTCGCCCGGCCGCGATTAGAATTAATTGATCGGGACGGAAAAAGCGCCGAGTAACAATTCACTTAGGGTATATCGGGCGATCGGCGAGGCGCAGGGAAGTTTCCGAAATTTAAGGAGAGCTCTTACAGAGGCGACGAAAACGTTCAGCGTTTCAATTGCTTCATTATTTGCCAATGAATAATCGGGGTGTTTGTACGGGGCCACGATAGTACGAACTACTGTTTAGAACGGGTCTGTTGTTACGTATTGGGCCTGCTATTCTACGGTCCTTACACGCTAAAGCGTCAAACTTGAGAATTTTTCCCATTTCCCCCGTGCTGATCTGTTGTGCCTGAAATGTGGTTTTTCGATTATTTTTTTTGAAAATTTTCTCTTCCCCTTCCGGGGTACAAACGAACGGTGGACATTTACCCCCCCCCCCCCAAAACGAACTCCAACGAAATTCAAATTTCTCAACCGTACGTTCGCGAAATTCAAAAGTCATCCGCCTCCGCCCCCTCCCCGTTAAGATCATTAGCCGAGTGCAGCGGTCCTTTCCCCATCCCCCCTCCCATAAAACGGGCAGTTTGTGAATTTGGGACTCGTCGTGGGGGTCATCTATCACCGCCCCGGGATCTTTTAATCAATCACCAGGAAGTGGCGCCCATTCAAAAGTGGCCAAGCGAGTGGCGTTTATGGATGATGGACTTACGGGCGAGAGGAATGGCAGGAAAAGGAGAGGGAGAGAGAGAAAAAATAGCGGGAGCGGCGATTAAAAAGCGATTACAGCGCCCATCTCCCCCCCGGAGATTGATTAGGGGGGACGGGGGCGGCGTGGGGCTGACCCCGAGATGGTTAAGTTCAATAATTATTGCTCGAGAAATGAATGCGCCCAAACAAAATTTCGATTCCCGAAAAGGGGGGATTCTTATAAATTAGGCTACCTAATCGAGTCTCCTTTCACGTCCGGCTAATTGCTTTCTATTGATTTATCCGTAGTAATTAGGGATTTCGCTGCACGTACTTTGACGTTTCTCGCTGACGTACACGTAGTAGCAGCGAGGACCTCTCTATTGCGGACACAGACAGGATTGGTGAGCAAATTTCTGGAATCGAATCCAAGTTTCCGCAGCACCTGAAAAGAAAAATTCGACAGAAAAAGGAAAACTTTCAGGTCCTTCAGGACTTATTGTCCAGCTAGAGAATTTTTTGACGCGTTTGTCGGTGGCTTCTACAGTCTTTCCGTATTTTTCATATCTAATAACGTGAAAAATAATTCAATATTAATAATACATCGGGTACATATGCTGCAGTTATGGTGGTAGTATCATCTTGAGTAAAGCAACTGAAGATATTTTTCCACGACAAACGCTTGTCAGACCTACGTTATAATGTTTTAAAAAGAGAGGTTTTGGCGTTGATACCATAAATTTCGTTAAAGGGCCATTTTCAGTGTACTACGAATCCAACGCAGAGTCCCCCTAACCTACAGGAGGCCCAATAATTATCCTTCCTCTCACTTCCAGCCAGGCTCTCCATACATGTATTTCCCTCTGCTCCGCTTGTGTATTATTTTCTTGTTCCGTATCCTCTCTCTCTCCCTCTCCCTCTCTCTCATTCCATGTGCGATTCGGTATGATATTGGAATTCCTGGGGGTCGCACAGTAATTAAACATCGTCGTTCCCCCCCTCGTTTCCCGACCCTCGGGGACCCCCCCGCGGGTTTTCCCGCCACACCACATGTCATATATTACTGTACACTGTCCCAGACGTCAATATCATTTGAGTCTCATTAATATTATTGGCCGGTGGCGGAACGTTCGCCATTAGGAAGATTGTTTTGATGGATTTTAGGGGACGCTCCATTCCCGTATAGATCTATGTGAGAGTGTACCTGATGGCATGTGGGGGGACTCTCCCGCAGGAAAAACGATCCGACTCTCCCCCGAACCCGGGGGGAGCGAGGAGGGGGCAGTTAGGGATCCTGTTAGGGAATTAAATTGGCAGGATTTCGGGGGGTTGTTAAATGGGAAGTGGGGGGACACGATTGAAGTTGTTGTAAATTCGGAAACTTGTGCGTGGTCAAAAGGGCAAAATTATTTTAAAAATCAAACGGTAACGTACCTTCGGAAAAACATTTTACCTCATATTACTCCCTCTATTGCTGAATTAATAAAAATATCCTTTTCCAGCTAAAACATATTTCAACACCTCCCGTTGGACAAACATTTTCTTCCATCCATTTTCTCCCTCTGGGAAATTCGATCCTCGTATCGTCGCAGCCATCGTAATAATAATAACTGACATCATAACCCACACTTGACTCCTCTTATCGGAACGAGGAAAACAAACACGAAAACCTGTCAACGCACGGCTAATAGGCCGAGGAAAAAGACAAATGTTCGGTCGTGTGTGTTTGTGTCAAGTAACCGAAAACTATAAGCGTGTCATTAGGGGTTGAGTGAAGGTTGTTTGTTTTTAACGTGTAAGGTTTCCGTTTTCGCCGGAGGAGAAAATTGAATACGGGCCGGGATCGTGGAGGAGAGAGGAAACGATTTTCCTCCACATAGCTTTTTGTTTGGAGAATTATTTTTCTTTTACCTACGATTAAGGGATGTCTAGGGGCGAAATTTGTTGTCAACTGGTGCGTGTTTTGGGTATTGTGCGCTTCTTGTAACATTTTGTTTAAAAGTAACTAAGAAATTTCCATTAAAATCTGCATTACAAACGATTTCTACATACATCTCTATGATTTCTACTTATTTTAGGCCATATCACTCATCAAAATTAGTGACACTTGTTCTGTAACACCCTGTGTATTAAGTCACAACATATACGCGGTATTAATTCTGATTAATCATAACCCGTAATTACATTTATTTGAATAATTTTGTTTACGTTTTATTTCCATGTAAATTCAGTCGCTGTTTTAACCGGCATTTTTGCTGGTAAATATCGTATTTTCTCGCCTCTCTTATCAGTCGTAAGTCAATGAGTAACAAACAATTTTTTTGTAGTATTCCGTCCGTCGTAGCGTTAAACGCTGACCTTATTAGGAATTTTATTTGTGCGAGAACGCTCGTTGAAGACGGTTCAGTTTTAATTATCGAAAGTGTTTTATTAGTACAATTGCATTCCAGAATTGTCCAGAGGTTATGTGTTAATTATGTTTTTATCATTTTTTCAGATAGTGACAGTGATACGTTCTGGTGGCAGCAGGTGCACCCTGGAGGACCGGGAATGGGACCTTGTCATCGTCAAAATGGTATGTACTTCTACGGTTATTTCCATAGAACTATAGGCTATATTGCATGACGGGATTTGGAAAAATTTCGCTAGTTTTTTCGCTTTGGGAACATATCACGAGTAATTTCATCAACTCGTTACCATCACTCGCTAATCCAGTCCTGGTTTCATTTTCAATTTTGAGATATTTGAGGTTTTGCACCCTAAAACAATAAAAATTTAACGAAAAAATTACGTAATCTTACAATGACCATTACTCATGATGGAGACATCGTACGGGAGTATTTAAAAGCGCATTTTGAAGGGGAAAAACAGTACTAGATGATGGAATAGGTAGAAAAATATCCTGGGCAGTCTGCATTTTACTTTGAAAATAGACGAGATAGACATTTTTGGTGTACATAACCTCAAATTAATTCGGAAATACATTATCCTCCCATAAAATTTTGACTAATTAGACATATTTTGGAGCACAAAGCTCGAAGACGGACCTCTTTAGGTCCTTCGTGTAAATATTGGATTCGTTGAGGTAACGTGGAATTTGGCTTACGAACTTCTGGATATCCTCCTCGGGTATTTATTTCTCCCGTTTGTTTACCGCCCTCGCGGTTCCTCGTATGAAAAATGTCCGCTCTCCTCAATAACCTTTGACGTTAACTGTCTCCCGCGAAAATTTGATAATTTACGGCCTCCACAGAAGCGGTAAATTACCGTGTGCGTTTGACAGATGCATTTTTGCCTCGCGGGGGTGGCTCGGATCTATCTCGGCATTAAAAAATAAATAAAAAAGACGCCTCTTTTAACGTTATCGACGTAAGCGAACGTGAGTGTGTGTGCGCGCGTGTGTTGCCGAAAAATTTTGTAAATATAAACCTGTCACCGTGGTTTACGACAAGTATTAATTATTGGAAATTGGCTGTAAAACGTAATATATTGCCCCGCGGACGACGCCGGGGATAAATCTCGCAGGGTATTTAGTACCGTCGGTCCTGAATATTGATGATTGAATCGTGACGAGGGAACTCGAAAGGACGCGGCCGCGGGGCTAAAATTATGTCCGTATTAAAATTTCTTACCGTCGAAAAGTTTTATTTCGATCGGGACGCAGCAATGCGCAGTAAATCTTATGTCGCCGATGTTTATAAAACATTGAACCATATTGTACAGGGTGATTCGTGGAGAAGTCGCCCCACTCGCCTCACGTTAGCATACAAGTTATATCGTTCTTAAATCATCAGCGCTCCTGCACTTCTCTCTTCCTCTCACGCACACTCCATTGTGTACAGTTATACCGTATGTGCTGCAATAGTTTCATACTTCCAGTAATATTACATATTTTGAAATTAAGCGAAAAGTTGTAATCCCAACGATCGATCGCCTGGAACATTAGCTCCCCGCCAACCGCACCTCATCATCAATCCCCCATCTCCCTCCCTCCCCCCAAGTTTTGACACATTGATGCCCGATGATTGGCATAACTGCGCTCACTTGGTACGTATAACTATGCAGTCAATGTATTTGCATTTGCAATGTAAACCGTTGCCGCACGGTCATACATCATTTTCTGACAGGGAGATCTAGTCTTGGTCCATCTCCCTCATCCGGTAATCCCCCACATCCATCATCGTAACGTTGGGGGCAGGGGGAGGGTGGGCGCCGGGGGTGGCCGACCCCCCCGACGTTTCCCCGGGGTCGAGGGGGGGGAGACGACGCTGGTGGACATACGGAGGAATTTTGAATCGGGAGGAAATCCAGGAGCAAATTAAACAATGAGAATCGAATCGCACGAAAAACTTCCCCTTATCGTGGTTAACTTCAACATTTAGCATTCGTTCACGCGCAGGTAAAATTCCCTTACCTGGACTTTATTGTACGTCTATTATGATCGATAAATGTAAACAGCAAAAAAAGGAGGAGATCCTCTCGACTCGAATGCTTCTGTTACGGATTCCCCGTCCCGTAAAGCGTCGAAGGAGAGTGAGAGAGAACGAGCGGGAATATAAATACACATTCATTCTTTATCTCGCACTCTCCTCATAATAGAAACCCCCCAACATTTCATTATATTATGGATAATGTTTGAGTCATTGTCCGTGTGGATTGTACACTTGATCTAAAGACTCCGCATAATAATATAAAGTTAAACAGGTACACGCTATTATCACATTATTGTCGTGATAATAATGCAAGGTGGCATTCAGCGTTCAATTGTTATTTGAATGGAATCCGCGCCGAATTTACACCTCATATTCAATTGAGGAGAGCGGCGGTTTGGGTTTTTTGAAAAACGGGCGCGTGCCTCACACATTCACAATAATGAACAGTCAACTGTTTTTAGTATACTTCTTGACCCATTCTTCCCCTCTTTGTGCCATTTTTATGCTTTTCTTGTTCTCTCTTCTGATGTCCAGGACTTGGCTACCTCTTGGTTTCTCTCTTCCTCCGTGTATTGGTTTCTTTCTAATGTCTTGGTCGTTCTAGTGGTCCTCTTCTTGTAATGTCCTCTTCCTCTTAGTGGAGCGTCCAATTGTATTTGAGTCTAGTGGGAATATTCTACACCCCCTGAAACCATTTCCCTAGCATTTTCTGGACGCAGGCTGATTTGATCCAAGCTTGAAATTTCGCTTCACCCAGAGCTGAACTTCCTATTTGAAATGTTTTAAAGGGCCGAAACAAACTTCTGTCCAATGGTTGAAGGGCTTGAATGTAATGATGAAGATGTCATTGTCATCAGCCCCATGGATATATGCCATCGAGTTTCCTGGTAGAATTGTTGTTGATTCCCTATACTTTGCTGCTTTGTTGACATTTTTGAAATTGCGAACATTAAATCGATTTTACTTGGAAACTAAAATGTTACGCTTGAAACTACTATGATGGTAGCGTTACTATAATTCAGTAAAACTTCTCAAAATTCCAAAACGGCTTAAATACCGGCCCATTCGTTTCGGTTTTATTTGTACGAGGGGAGAGAAATCCTCTCTGCTTCTCTCTCCCTCTCTCATTCTGTCTTTCATGTCCCCCTGTGATTATCCTCGAAGGGGGTTCGTGTAATTTCAGGTTCCCAGGTAAGAAAAACGACGTTTTGCATGCCCTTTTCAAATTATAAATAAGGTTGTTGTCGTACATGTACGAACGCTCTGAGGCCCGAGACGTGGGGCGAGGGTACTTAGAAGTGGGTCGTGGGAATCGTGGGAGAGGAGAAAATTTCACTGTTTTTCGGCGTACGCCACGGGGCGAGCGAAAATTACGCGCGCACGGGAGGTAAAACAGGCCTGGGGGGAGGCGGTTCTAGACGTTTGGGTGGCCAACGGAAAAGGAGTTTGAGGCATAGTTCGTCAAAATACTAAAAGTTGTACGTTCTCAGAACTTTTTTAGAAGGCGAAATATGTTTTTTGTACTAACCCGGAAAAGTTATCAATATCCGAAGGCGGTTAGAAAATAATTTCATCGGATTTATTAATTTTTAAAAAAGTTTCCACCATGTCACAACTGGACTTCTCAGTGAGACTCAGTTGTTAATAAACTGTGGAAAACATTTTACGCATTTTCCTTTGCATACTGAAACCCCTTTAACTCAAGGGTGTCTGTCACTACGCTCTTCGTACCATTGAATCGACTGATATGGCGCTAGTGACACCTCTGGTCGTTATGTAACAATTGCTGTCTTTTTTTCTCATTTAACCGATCGAACCTACCGAAAGTTGCGAAATTCCAAACCGCATGAGAATAGACCCGTCCCCATTGTCGTACGGACGTTATTCCTCGCTGTCAAAAAGAAGTCAATGAAAACACTATGAAAGAAAATTCCGAAATGTAGGCAACAGAAACCGAACACCTTTCGCCAAGTAAACGTCACCCTCACACAAAAAACATTAAAATCCGTAATGAATGACAGGGGCAGGGAAGGGCGAGGAGCCGCCCCCGGTGAAATATAAGACTTGTGTGTAAGAAGAAACGAGATCTCCTCTCCTCCTCTCTCGTACCTCGGCGGTACCCCAGATAACAATGGAGACGAGAAAGAGAGAGAGGAAAAAAATAGTTCAGGTCCGATCCATTCACCGGGTCGTGAGTAAAAACTAGAAGCTTCGCCCCCTACGGCTCCATTGTTAAGCCGATTTCGGACCCTCGCATTGGCGGGTCGCCACGGATTCCACCCTCTACTACCCTCCGAACGACAAGTACCCGTCACTGTACTCCTCTACCCGGAACCCGATCCCTCCGAGCGGTAATCCAGGTACGGTACCTTCGGTCCCTAGGATAATTATTTTTCTCGGAAACGCATTTTTTCCCTTCTTCGAGAGTTTTAAGTTTTGCCAGTTTCGCTTCTCTTTTGTCCCGGCGATGTAGGTAGGAGGGTTTTTGGATTTTTCGAAAAATAACGAGCGGATTAATGTCCCACGGGAGAGGTCGCCGCAGGGGGTAATTAAGGGGGATTACCAATGGTGTGGGTAATGGTTAAAAAATTGTAAACATGGTTTACCGACAGAATAGTTATAAGTACTGCTTGCCTATAGCCAGCATATGGAAGAAAGAAGAAACGTTTCAAAAAGACAACGATAATAAAGCGCTGATTTCTTAAATAAACAGCGAAAAGGAGTAGGATAACTCATATTTCAAACTAGTCTTCATTTCATCAGGTTTTTCGGTCATTACAGCAAAACGCTGCATATTTAATTTGCTATAAAATCAGTACATTTCTGTTTCCTGCTTGAACCTTGGATTGACTAATCAGATCCGTTCTTCGCTTTCCCTTTTATGCTATTACAGTTAATTACAACTGTGGCCATTACATCTCCCAGCATTTTTCTACGTAGCTGAGAGATTCTTCTCGTAAACTAATTTTGCTGTACCTAAGCCTTAATTGTGAATAATTTCCTCGGTAGAAATGTGGGAAATCGTCTTCAAAACATGGCCGATTTAACCGTTTTCCAACAATCCACTGAATTCGAACACACTGTACATAGTTTTCCTGTCTGCTCGAGGAACGTAATGGGGAGCTGCTTTATTGATGACACTCGATTGCTTTACCAATCGCCGCTACTTTCTCCCAAAGTCTCTCTTTTCTCGTTCTTCACGTTGCAACTTGTTGCACGCGTTACAACGCCCGTAAAGCGAAGCATTTTTCGACGTGATAGATGTGTGTACTTTTGCATATAATAAATCCGAGGATTCTTCCCTTCCCCAGAACGTCGTAAGAGAGCAAATTTGTATAAACCTCGTCGCAGATTTCGGAAAGTGGCACGTATAAGAATATATGTATAAACGGCTGCGACGGGGTTGAAAAAGTGAAGAAGTGACGGGTAATAGGCGAGGTTTTGTTATGTTTAAGGGGAGGTGTTATTTTCGTATGTGTCAGGCACGGGATTTATGGGTAATTATTTTCGGTTTCATTTTGGGGAAAACTGAAAGTTGTTCACTGTTACCGTCGCTATATCGCAGGAACAGTTTTCAAGGATTTCTTGTCATTTCGCTTTCGAATCTCCCTAAACACCCACCCAAGTTTGGTTCGATGGAGACAACGCAAGGGACGGGTATTGTGGTGCCCCTCGAAGAAAACCCTTTGTTTATCGTCGGACCTGCGATAACGCAACTCGTCCCTATCGCTCCCGATCTTACATCCCTTGACCGTCTTCTTAACAGTTTTCGAAATTTCGCAGCTTCACCCCCGATTCAGTGGCGGTATCGCCTCTATTCGAGCCTCGTGTATGCGCGGCGCGGCGTTCTAGATGTGACACGTCCGGAAATGACGTGTGTCGTCTATGTTCCGGTCGCTTCTCCGGGCTCTCTACTTCCGGTGTCCGCGATAAACGCGCATTCAACGTCCAGGAAACGCAAACTGTCCACGAGACACGCCTCGAGTCCGAGACAGAGAGGAGCCGATAGATAGAATTGAGGGCGTGCGTTATGGTGCCCGTAACTCCATCGTCGTCGTTTTAAAATTCCGCCAGGGTCCAGGGGATGAGATCCGATGCCGGATAGCGTCGGAATTGTGAGAGATGCGAGGGAGAGACAATGTCGCGTTCCTCAAGGTGCCGAGGATTGTTCCGGTGGACGAGAGTCCGGGAGGATTCACAGGACGAGAGTGACAATTTTCTGTCTGTTTTCTTAGGGATTTTCGAGGAGAACGTGCTAACTTGGTCGAATCGTGTTTTGTCTTCCTCATACTATTTGTTTCGCGAGCATTACAATACCATTTAACGAAAGAATGTATTCGAGTCGTTAGCATTCGATTTTAACTTACAATCGATTATTGTCGATAACATATCGATAATTCATTCTTTCTATAACGTCACTAGTTATTATGTAGCGTTTTCCAAGACTTCGTTTAAATTCCAAAGGCACTTTTTGGCTATTTTGAAACGGTTTGCAGTTTTCAAAATTGTTTTTAAGAATTCAATGTTTCCGAAACATTGTTAGAATTTTTGTTTAAAACTCCGTTTAAATCCCATATGCGCTTTTTTAGCATTTTTGGAACTGTTGCATAGATATCAAACTTTTTTACAAATTTGTAATTTTCATCAATAATCTACTTACAAAGCCGGGAAAATATTGCCTTAGAAGTTGGAAATTTCCAAAATGTCATTAGGCCTTTTCAGGCTATCGATGAAAAGTGTTATCGAATGAAAATATGTCCTATTTCCATTTTTAAGCAATTTCGAACGTACCCAGACGATTCAGATAATTTCCAAACGTTTTACTGTTCCAGTGGAGATTTCGGTTAATTTTTCCCAAGCGCCTCGTACAATGGGGGGAAATTTTAAATGGTCTCGCGAAAAATATCGAGAGAGAGAGAGAGAGAGAGAGAGAGAGAGAGAGAGAGAGAGAGATAGACATCCTCCCCGGTACATAATGGCCCCAGGTTGATGTTCCGTGAGGTCAAAGGGCACAAAAGTGTCCCCTCAGATAACGTCATATCCGGAGGTCGAGCTGTCAAACACCGGAAATAGTCCGGGCTCCGGGCGTTTCCAAGGCGCGATAAAAAATACACATGCACACACACACGTGTATATACGTATATACCATGTGTACGTTTCGCCTTTTTACGTGGGCGATATTTCTGGGCTGTTTTATAGGAAAATCTCCTCGGCGCGTTTATATTGGCCGTTTCATAGGAAGGAAAGGGGAGAGACTTCCAGGGAAAGGAAACCTCGGGAACGGGGGATCGCTCCAGGTGATAGATAAAGACGCGCGATTTGTTTACGGGCCCCTCGGAATTAACGTGGGGGTCGCTTCACGCTTTTTTAACCAGAAATCGACTCATTTTCTACCCACTTTAATTCAAAAAATACGATCATTAATTTATCTCGTCTCTTCCCTGAGGGTAGTAACCTTCCCTCGGGAACCGGCGGTATCAATTCCCGAAACTACCGTCGGTAACCGTTATTGCCCAATCGTCATCATCCTTTCCCGGTACTGCTCTCGCCGGCCATTAAAATTTTATGCCTTTACTACCTACCCGGATTTAAGCGTACTTGACTCCGGTCATATTCGTACGGCAATAAAAACAAACGGACTACCTACAGAGGGGGTTTATTGCTCGTCATAAAGTCGCATCTATGGTTTTTGATTTAGGGACTCGGTGAGTTATGACGGGGATTAACTTACCGGGGCGCAGCTGGGTGATAACCGTCGATGTCTGATGATGATTTGTTTCAGAAATTCTAGGGAATCGATCGTATTACCGAGTTAACCTCCACCTGGATTTAGTTATAAATAACGACGGTATTAACATAGATAATCGTCGCGTATTACCATAGATCGATCTTGGAGGTAACAAATTCAGGGTCAGAATGCTAAGAGAAAAGTTCACAAGAAAAATGTACAAACTTAGATGGGAGATATGAGGTATACCTACGGGGTGTTTAGGTCAAGATGATGCGATTTTTAGTAGTTAAAAACTTCGAAAATATCTTGTTTTTAACACGAAGAGGATAATCTACCTAGCAGGAATACGACCGATCATGACGTACGGGACAGCAGCGTGGGGACAAGCAGCGAGGACACACCTGGAGAGACTGGAGAGGATACAAAACCAAGCGATGAGGAGGATGACGGACGCACCATGGTACATGAGGAATATACAACTACGACGAGACCTGAGGATAGAAGAACTGAAGAAGACCATCAAGGAGAGAATGAAGAAGACGATCATGAAGGCAATGGAACACAGCAACCCACTCATCAGAAAGGCAATGGACTATGACGAGGACGCACCATCGAGAAAGAAGAGACCCAAGAGGGCGCTGACCGAGGACGACTAACTAGCAAGGAAGGACCAGAGAGGAAGGAAGAAAGAAGAGGACGACCAGGACAACCAGGACAAAGAAGGAAGTAATCTAGGAACCCGGAGGAGCACCAAGGAACACAGAGGGAGGAGTAAGGAGCAAAGCAGCTCAACTCTAGATGCAATCAGGACTACGACCGATAAATGTTTTTAACACGTTTTGAATCATTTTTTAGGTCGTTTCGTCCAAATTATGACTTTAAATTGAGGCAATGTTGGCTGTTTTAAGCGATTTATGGTATTTTTAAAGCTTTTCAAAATATTGCTTCAATGAACTTGCAGTCATTAGAAATTTTTAAAGAAATTAATTTTTCAGCAATTCGCCAAATAATATTCCTGGAAGATCTCTCAAAATCTTACAATATTCGAAAACCTTTAGAGAACCCGTTGAAATTTCATTTTAAACCCTTCCATAAATTCCATAAATATATGCAAAACGCTTCAAAACTAATTTAAAGGCTTTTGGAATTTTAGAGGAGTTTTGGAAAACGCCACACAAATTGTAGTAACGTTTTAGAAACATTGAATTCTTAAAAACAATTTTGAAATTTTTTAAAAAAAATATATTAAATTATAAAAAAAAGAGCAGAAGCGAGCCCGTCAACGTAAGTGGTTTTAAATTATATTTTATTATTGTTCTAAGTCTGTTCTTTAGTGTTTAAAATTTTAAATTTCATATTGATTATAAAACTGTTTCGATTTTCGCGACTTTTCACACGGGGTCGGACGCCCCTCGTTGTTTTTTAAAGGCGCCCTCGAAGTCTGAAGATACGTTACGAAAACCTCAATTATTAATACGGGGACGGCGAGGGGGCGGTCGTCCCCCTAGCCCGGAAAAAATGAAGAGAGGAGGGAAAAACGCAGAAGTGTCCTCCAGTACCTCATATACCCTCTCTAAACGTACAAAATCGACGGTCATTAGTAATTCGCGGTGGCGGTTTGTAAATTTACAGACGGGGTAGCACTGGCGCACACACCACCCCCTCCCTCTCAGCTTCTCTCCGTCCCACAGTCACTCATTGTGCCCCCCTCTCTCTCTCTCTCTCTCTTTCTCTCTCTCGAGGGGGTTAAAACTATGTCAACACGGCAAATTGTGCATGTACTCCGCTCACTCTCATTGTTGTATAGAGAGATGGATAATCAAAGATTCATGAGCCCCCGTAGATTACCGTAGTCACTCCCCGGGTTTCTTGTTTGATTTTAATACATTTTCAATGAGAGCGAGAAAGAATTTTTTATCTCGGATCTGGCGCTTTTTAAATTGGTTCCGCCACCGACGACGATGACGACGACGATGACGACGGCAGAGCTGCGGACCGCCCCTGCGGTCGATACGGCACACGGGCTTTTTCGGAAAAGTGGGGAAAATTTCGAAAAATGCCAGTAAAGGGGTTGGGAGACGCTCCGGCGAAAGGAGTCTGATAGGTTAAGTTTGGAGCTTTCTAACTGCTCTATTGCTAGTGTGTTTTTGCCGAACGCGCCATTTTTTGAAAACCGATCCCTCCTCGATGGCATTTTCGATTCCACGTCTCGGACACTTCCCTCCGCGGGTCCCTTTTAGGTACCCCCTCGTTAAATCACAATGAACGGGCCGAGAGCGAAACAAGAGGGAGCGAGAGAGAAGCTCGTGAGAAAAAGAGAGAGAAAGAGAGAGTGGGGCCTTTAAAAAAGACGGAGGTAGTCCCGGACGCGTATATGTAAGTATACGTCAAAGCCTGCCGCCTGTCAATCACCCCGGAGCCTCCCCGCTGTCTAATATGCCCCGATGGTGGGGTACCTGCCCTTTTTTTCCAGAGGTACACACCTGGTCTCGAGATCTACTCGCTCACATATACACACACATACCTATATGCGTACGTGTAGAATGGACCCCCTTGGATATATCCGCACATGGGTGTAGGGCTGTGGGGGCCGCGGTGCTTCGAATATATTTATTTATTTTATACACTTTGCTAATTGTTCTGCGCTAAACTGCTAAGTGAAAGACACGGAGATACTGATTTATGAATCTGACCTGTGCTCGATCGCTACGGAGGCATGCTAAGGGAGGGGGGTTTCATGGTTAAGTGGTCGAATCTTTGTTTCGCCTTGTAGCATAGACAAAGGATATTTTCATGGTAAAATACCCCTTTGAAACATTTTGCCATGGGCTTTTTAGTAAACTTTGTCATTAAGCTAGTTGCGTAGCTGTTAACGTTCTGTTTGTTTCTTGTTCCAGGCGCGACCAACGATGACATCAGCTGTCGCCCACGCGGTAAGTACAATTTTTCCCTTGAAACTTCTACGCTATTACCATCTTGCGCAACCCTCTCGACGATTCTCCCCACGGGAGACGGCCGAACGCAGTTTTATTGTCGTGTCCTTCCCCGTATAAAAACGTCGGTCCGACCGTGTGTCATTCTTCTGGTTCCGTCTCCTCTCTTTCGCTCTTACCATAAAACTTATTTATGGCTTTGCGCTAAAAATATGACCATGGCCGATTCGATGGTGTTAAAACTACCCATGGGCTGCTACGCTATTAGAAGTTCTTAGAAGGCGAAGGTGTCGCAGGCAGAGGAATGACATAAAGTTGACAAAGACAGGTCCCAGAGAAAGGAGGTCGGTGTCAGCGTTAATGTTTTTACTGAGAAACTGGTCGTCGTTGGCGTTTCGAATTTGGTCATTTCGGGCGAGGATTTAGTTTAAAAAAGGTCCAAATATGATTTATACTGTTTTTTAACGGTTCACAATTTTGTTGGAAACCCGAGAAATGAGTCTGGTCGGAACTGGAACATCCTCGAAGTCAATATATCTGAAACGATTTGAAATATCAAAAATTTCAGTTTTCTAAATGAAAATGTTTCTGTATAGAAAGTAGTTCATATAGAACTGATGATAATCAAAACAGTATTCCCAGTTTTATAAATTATTGTCAAGTCGTCGTTATAAGTGCTGCTTATGTCGAATAAACTAGGCAAATTCTATTCCAACTCGAGCGCTTTGGAATTTTAGAAGGTTTTGTAGGTTTTTCGACGAAAATCGAAAAGGGGTAATTCGGACATTGATCCATTTTCTTTGCTGTGCAATACACCCGGAGAATCCGGGGTCCAATTCCTCGTTCCTCCGGTATTATTCGCCTTTCGCGTAACCTCCAATAGTTCTATGGGAAATCCCGTTAATTTCGCGGAAAATAATTAATCCGGCATCTGTCCGGAACATTCGTCGATTCAAATTTCCTTACACATGTACATTAATTAACGGTCCCGGATTACCTGTTTTAGAGAACGTCGGCACACGTCAAACCCACGCCCCCGCGACTTTTCCTTTTACGTTCTCTCCCAGTCTCTCGCTCTGTCGCGATATTTTAATTACGCACTAACGAGTAATGGTAATAATTTTAATAACCGCGTCGTCGTCCACGTCCTCGTCGGGTCCTGTCCCGCGCGCGTCACGACACGTGCCAGTGACGGAATGAGGAGTGACAGAAAAGTGGCAAGATAATGAACGGTTCGCGTTCAGCGAACGTGAAATCTCCACCGGCCGTGTACACACAAATTGTCGCGTTTCCACGTGAAGTATGAGGAAACCGTGCGCGAGAACAGAAATATATTTTGGCGGATAAATTATACGGGGGACGAGCGAGGGGGAATCGTTTCAGCTTTGTCGAGCATCGAGGAAACGAGCGATTTGCGGCAGTGGAGGGACACGATGTGAAGTCTTAAAAGGCGGGTTCTGTTGCACGAGCTACTCGCCTGAAATTTTAGGTCGGTCGGTTCGTACGACGTATCGTTCTTTTAAAGGCAGTTGTTGCGTCCCCTCGGTGTCGCGGGTCCGAGATAATTGAATTCCCCGCTCATTGCCAGCCATTGTGCACCCGAGAATACATTCTAATGATGCGGCCTTTAATGAGGTCGACAAACACAAATATGATTTTTACGCAAACCCTATTAAAGTTAGGAACGTCCCTTTTTGAAGGGTGGCGGCGCCTAACGACGTTATTAAATCATGTGTACGCTTGCACCCTCTCTTTCTCGTCTCATCTCATCTCTATAATAATATCTCCATCTTCTTTTCTTCCTTTATTCCTTTTCTCTCTCTCTCTCTCTCTCTCTCTCTCTCTCTCTCTCGTTCCTTTCCCTCCCTCTCATTCACTCCGGTCTGTCGTACGTATTTTCCCCGTTTAAGTGGGGCTTGCACAATCCTAATTGCGAGCCGCCGCTGAATTTAAATACGTAAATATTTGTGGAAATGTCATTAGAGGGAGGTTTTCTCCCCATTAGATCATCATTTTTTTTATTTATATCTTCCACTCTCTCTCTCTCTCTCTCTCTCTCTCTCTCTCTCTCTCTCTCTCTCTCTCTCTCTCTTTCTCGCTCACCCTATCAACTCCTCTGCCATTTGTATTGTCGAGAGATATGCAAGGGAAATAATTAAACGCGAGCTCGACTTTTTTCTCCTTTTTATCGCTCGCCTCATTTGCCAAAGAAAGGTGAGCCTCTATTCAATTTTAGTTCGTTACGTGATATATGTGCGACTTGTCGTTATGCCCGCGGATCCGAGTGGGAGAGGCAAGATGACTCTTCTCCTGACGCCTTATTTCCATTCATTACGTGCTTTTATTACGCGCGGAGGTGACGAGATGCCCCAATTTATTTATTACGAGGACTGGAAGACGGGCAGGACGGAACCGATGGAGACGGGACTTTCATTGCGTGGGGACCGATTTGAAACCAAACGGGGACGTCCAATCCTGAACATCAACCCGCAGGAACTCCCCCTTTCTTTTCGTTCGTTGCAACTTTGAAGGTCCAGCATTCTCGTGGTCTGATCTTTCTCCCACTGAGTTGTCCATTCTTTTTACATGCTTGTTCCAGAATATTCGCCTTTCAATAATTGGTCGCCAAGAACCAAAATTTGTGAACCCTTCCGATTGGTATTCAGGTTTTATTTACGTTGATTTTGGTGCAGAAGCTGCAGTAGAGTAACGCTGTTAACTTAGCAAATGGCATGGAAGAACGTGTTTCCCGTTTTCAAGCCAGCTGTTCTGAGGAGCTTTTCTATAGTTTTTATGCATTATCCACCTGAATATGAAATGGCTGAGTGTGTCTCCCTGTTTAATCACTGTATTTACACTTACATATCTTACTGAGACGTCTTTTAAGCGCACTCTGTCAAGAGAATTTTCTGCTATTCTGTTCTGGTACCGGTCCTCGATACTTTTTCGGATGCATTATCCTAATCTTCCACTCATTCGGTATTTTTCGTTCTCCCCCTTGAATGGGGTTAATATTTCATCGTGTAATTTTTTG
Source organism: Cryptocephalus primarius (assembly GCA_963576515.1). Lineage (NCBI taxonomy): Eukaryota > Metazoa > Arthropoda > Insecta > Coleoptera > Chrysomelidae > Cryptocephalus > Cryptocephalus primarius. The sequence continues at coordinate 301,168 of OY754949.1, read as the reverse complement.
CGGGAGCTCCGTCTTCCCTTTAATTTGTTATAACGTTGGAGGCTGCGAAGGCGCTCCCGGAAAAATCAAAATTGGAAAGCGGGAATCACCTTTCCCGACGTTAATTACGGTCGGAGTCATTAACGGCGTTCACCGGTGGACGTCATCGCCACCACCGCCGCCACCGCCACCGCCGCCGTCGTCGTCGTCGAGAGTAATTAATTATTAGCGTCGCCGCCGCCATGACTGGACAATTTTCGAAGTGTTGCCATGGAGACCGGGTGGTTGTATGTGCGTGTATGTGTGTGCACTTTCACCCTCCCCCCACCTATCGGCCTCCTAGTCGTTACCTGGAGGAACCCCCGAAAGTTCCCAAAGTCGGGCGAAAGAAATTCCCTACTCGAATACCAAATGGAAATTCGTTGTAGAAGATGCATCGATTCTCTCTTTCTTCTCTCTTTTCCTTCGTTCGGGTTTTCTTCCCGTTTCTGTCCCATTCACTGTAACACTTCCTCACATAGGACATAGCAGCCTGTTAAGGGTCGAAAATCGAAGCATCGCTTGCTTATGATTTTATAAGAATCCTATGGAGAAAAGCGACGATTCTTAAATGGTTGTCATAACCATCTTCTGTCCCTAAACATAATTCTTCTCTGTGATTGGTGAGTGTTCACACTTCACTTGCTCCTCGAAGGCCGTAAATGGAAAGTCCCACCGCGTCATCCGTCCTTCTCTGACTCCCTCGGGCACCTCTCGCACGTACACGTCATCTTGTACATATTTATGGAGCGGTAATACTTTGGGCACACGCACGCTAGCAAATCCGACAAATCCATAAAAATCGCCCGACGTATGAGGTCGCTAAATCCGGACGGTAAACTGTGTAATCTGCGGGGAACCCCGGGACGCCCCTCGTGTACGTTCCCGACATCATCACTTTCATCATCATCATCATCATCATCATCGTCTTGCACGGTCCGACTTATCGCCCGGATCTCTCCCCATACGAACGTCCCTTCGATGGGTATCGGAGTTGCTTTTGTGCCGTTTTAAAAGTTTGTTTGTTTAAAGTGGTCCAGGCTCTGCGGCGCAGGGGGAGGCATATCGACGACTTACATCGAAGGGTTGGTCTGGATCGAATTTATTAGTGGGAGGAGGGGAGGAGGGATTCTGCCGAATCTCGCGAAAAACCTGTACAGAAAACTGTGCAATCATCACTCTCGGATTTATTTTACAGAAAAAATTGTTTTATACTTGAGGGGTTGCATATACAACTGCAGATTTTAATAGGACATTTCTGTTGTGTCGTTATCAAACATTTTTCTTGAAAGCGACACTTTCCATTTTGATCGCAGTACACCGACGGTCGATCGTAGATAACGGCCGACCATCCCCCCGGAGCGTAAAGTGAATTTATATATACAGGGCGAGAGCATATGCTATTTAATATAATTGAATGGAGAACGATGATGATGGCGATGCGTGGGGGGTGGCAAATTCGATAACGGGATTAGTGTCAAATCAAATCGCATTAAACGAAGTGCAATCTCGTCGCAACGTTAGATCATACGTACGCGTACACACGCACTCTCGCCCTTAATCCCTTTACGCTGCCAGTTTATTTTAGATATATATATATTGGATTATTTGCGGCGTCGATGGGGTAATAATTAAAAAAGGAATGTTTATCTTCAGGGGGTCGAGTTAACTGCCGACGTTACCAATATGTCGATGAAATTCGAGAGGGGGGGTGGGGAAGATTTAACTTTACCGCTTTGTCGCTTAAACGATAATTTTATAACATTTTATTCGATGGCTTGTAATAACATTTCCTCTGTATTTTTTGAATTGCGCCAAAGTAAGTTTTTGAGAATTATATTCTTCGGCAAAAATATTTTTACCACTTGCACCCCTCGACCAGGTTTCACTACTTTTCAGCCCCTAAGAAAGAATCCACAAATTAGCTGTAGAGGAAATGATTAAGTAATATTTATAAAAATCTATTCGTTGTTCCAATCAGACCGATTTCTTGTCTGAATTTCAAAAACTTAAACGCAACAATAAATTTGAAGAATAACAATGGCATGAAATAATGCGACAATGGAGTATATGTACGTTATTTGAAAAAATTACATCAGTTTATGTAAATATTTTTAGGGATGTTAATATGGTCGGGCGCATATATAAGTTCTCCCAAAGAAGATGCGCATTCTTAATCATGGGTAATTGCACGGTCCTCTTGCTCGTATGAAGTGCTACCGAACTTCCCCATTATCCTGGTATGGTGAATGATGCCACTGGTACGTATTACTTTCAATCACGCCATCAGCACGATAACAATCGATCCATCACGTTTTTGTTGTGAATTAAAATTATTCCCTTCGAGACGTTACGACCCCACTCCGTCTTAAATTAATTTAATTAACGCAATTAGTCTCCTTGCCGTACTTCTCGTTGACCTGGAATTTTTCCCATTCGGCCATCTAATTACCGACGCGACGTGGGCCGTCGCCTTTTTGTTTTTCGCGAAAGTAATTCTGTTACCACTTATTACTATGAGAGCCCCCGCCATACACACGACTACGTCATTAATCACTCGCGCTCCCGCGGACGTGTCTTTTAATATGTGAAAAATAATAATAATATAATCATACGGGCCGTGAAAACGGGAACAAAAACGAATTTTGGTCGGGAGTAATTAAGGATATGACTGCGTACAAAACGGCTTTATAAACGATAAATTTTTCTGTAGATTTTACCCGCTTACCCGCTTCTTCTTAGGGTTTACTTGGTAATATTTAGAAAAATGATTTTATGTAAATCTAAATATCTATCTATACCTATGTATCTAGATAGTGGAAAAAATTCGCTCTTCAATGTCGGCCGCCTCAGGCGGCTCCCCTTGTGGCATGTGCCGAAACTGATTCGAAATAGAGGAATTAATGTATGCTCTATTACTGTGGTAGTATAATGTTATAACATCTGGATCAGAACACATCTGAACGTTTCAAACAGTTCATTTCACTTGGCGTTACCCCAGGAACAAAACTCGGGGAAACGTATAGCGTCCTGGCCAATATGCGATCCGCTCCTGAGGGGTGATAGAGAGATAAGACCGGTGTGTGCGTGTATGTATGTATATACAAGAACGAGAGAGGGTGATGATGAGTCGAACAACCGTCCCTCCGTCCCCCCGTCCTCCCCCCCCCTCACTCCGCTACTAATCTTACAATGATTACATACGCAATATTAGATAACACTTCTGTGCCCCCCACGCGATCTGCATAAGATTCTGTCAGGATATCGGGGCGCTAGTTAATGGCTCTGTTAACTCGCACAGGCCGGAGCGACGCTCTCTCCCTGCGTACTTTTCTCTCGCGCTCCTCGTCCCCTTGGGGATAGTTTACTTTTGTCGAGGGGGGAGTAAATAGTGGCGCGATTATTTTTAAAGAGCGCGAAATGGGGGGGCCGCAACGGAACGGCGGTCGTAATAACCGGCGTTCTACGGGTTTATTCGACGATTCGAACGTTTTCGTCGGGAGGGGCCCCCCTTTCTCCAGATATTGCGGTATAAGTCTCGGGAAAATCGGGGATGCGACGGCTCGCCGTGTAAACGGATATTGATATTAGTTGGGATAAGTTCGCACGTGCTGCGAATGTAGAAGCAGGGACGTTTCCCGATATAAGGTTTTCCTCCCCCCGGCTCGCGATAAGATAAGCGCCTTTACCTTCACTTGCGTCACGTCTCGTCCTGCTCTTGTAATTACGGCTCTGATTATATGCGATAGAAGGATATATGGGGAGTGTGGATTTTACAAATAGGCACTTTTTAGTAAAAAATGCGACCGGGAGCTTTCTTCTACGAGTTACGACTCAAATTTTGAACTCAATCGTGGCTCAAAGGAAACATTTCCGTTCACAGATCATTCACTCTTTGATTTGGGTCACGAATCAATGCAATCACTCGTCAAGAAAATCATAGATGATCCTCACGACTTGATGATTTCAAATTAAAATAGGGAATCAAGGATCGTAGTTAAGCACATTTACGGTTCGTTGACATGCGCTCTTGAAATTTGAGCAAACAGGAATTGTCTCCTGCAAGTTATGGCTTAAATTTTTAATTTTGCTATCGTCTCAGTAAAAATGCCTACAATTGAAATCTATCGTAAAAGGATTCACCAAGCTACTTAATATAAAATGGCGCGACACCATTGTGGCGCTGCCGCCAAAAGTTCGAAACATATACGAACTTTGTTTACTTAATTCATGTTTTGTTGTATGTTTTATTGTCTTAATTATATTGTCGTATATAATGCAAAGGAACGGTTCAAATGTAAGCACATGTGGCGGATCTGTCGCTATATCGTCGCAGGCCGCATACGCAACAAAGCCACATGTAAAATTTTGAAATCTTCAAGCTAATATAAGACATGTCTTTATGACTCACGATCACCTTAGAGCGCCCAAGGGGTACTTTTAGTATTGCCTCTCGTAGTTTAGCTTGAGAAATAATTAGGCTCATTTTAATTCTGAGAAGTTTTGGAGTTTTTGGCGGTTTCCCGCCCGACGTTTCTTATCCGCGTCCCGCCGTCATCGATCAACCTTCCCGAGAGGTAAAAACAAATCCATCCCCGAAACAAATAATAGTACGGAAAAATGGAAAAAGAATAAAATAAAAAACGTGTATCTCCAGGGACCATTAAAAAGATAAATGTTCCGTCCTCGCGCGCGCTCCGTCCTCCATTTCCGCTTTGATTTACACTCGGACATTAACGTCCACCCCCGCCACACACACACACACACACACACACACACACACACACACACACACACAAGCCCGGAATATGTGTAATTTAATCGAAAAATGATACAGTGTTCGTGGGGGTACATTAACACTATATAACAAATCGTCGTTTAATGTGATACAATTTCCGAATTAATTACGCAACTTGATAGACACGCGATCGTGTGGATGTGTGTGTGTGTTGGGTTAGGGAGGTTTTCGGGAGATCTATGACACCACTTCGCTCTTTGAAATATTATATTATATCGCGTTCGGCGTGAAAATGCGCGAGGGAGAGGAAAATTCGAGCAGGGGGAGCGTCGCTTAATGGAAAATCAAACGGATCGGTTATCATAAGCGTCAATTGTTTCCCTCGAACATGCACTAACGTTACATCTCGAAGAAACAGTAACGATTTCTGTAATAGCGTCTAATGTCTTTTACATTGTATCTGATAACTTCTGGTTAATAAACATATCATGTAAGTAAAAATATCAGGAACGATGCTACCACTCATACATTGTCATATCTAACTAACGACAATAGTTTCAATGTGCTCATTAAATGCACTCACTGTGAATTTTCTTATACGTAATCAACCCACTCCCCCAATCCCTCTTTTATTAATTCAATCGTTTCCCCCCCTCCCTTTAGCGAAATTGAATTTCCATTTTTAATGAAGGAAATCATCCCCCTGGCGTCTTAAATAGGGTCGAGTGGGGCCGTGCTGGAGGTGAACTATTAACTACTAATTAATTTTATTCAATTAAGTACTCATCTACTAATTACACAATTAATTCGTGAGAAGAAAGCGGCACTTTATATGCAAACGTGCGCCCGTAAATATTTAATTATTTCCTCGGTTAAGTTAATTGCTGCCGCTCCTGGAATTATTTCGGTCATGAACTTAGCGGGCCGAGCATATTGCCTTATATATATATTATATTAAGAGTGCCGCCGTTTGGATTAATTGTTCGCCCTTAGCGGGGACGACGTGGGGTCCTTTTTCCAGCTTCCAGGAGGAAGGATGGAAATCGTTAAATCTTTTTGATGAAATTTAGTATGAGGGCAGGTTTTTTTTTTGGGAAAAAGACGCGGTTAAAGATAGTTTTTTTTTTGTAATTCATACATGGTAGGGATGTTTTTTGAAGGTACTTTTGCACGAAGATTCCAGAAGGGCCTCTGGGGTTTTCCTTCTAGATTCATGAAATTTTTTGGTAATTGAGATCTAAATCGTAGCGTTCGGAATTCCCATAAACCTCCCAAGATCCTTAAAATTCAAAAGGAATAGTCCTTTTTGCTACTAGAAGAACTGCTAGAAGCGGTGATGAATATCCGTTCTTAAATTTTCCTAGGCTTGATTACCAAAAAATATTCGTGGTGCCGCTTGACGCCATAAACTACAATTAAATTTTTGAGTCACTATGGTTACGTTGTATGTTTTCGTTTCAATGAAAGAATGAAAAGGGCTAGGATACAGATTGTATGGGATATCGGGTGATCCCCTTTTTCTCACCTGGGAAAAAAGCACGTGAAGCTGCCCCATCGAGCACACCTCGATCGTCCTTACCCCCGCGATTCATTACAGAAGTTGATTTAATCACTTCCACGCGCTAGATTACGTTTTCCCGGCACGTCGGTTAATGAGTTTTTAAGCACTTCCCATGCATAGTCATGATCTCTACGATTTTCCTGGGGAGGAGACTCGGCCCGGGCCCGGGAAACCCGCGGAGCAATAAATACTTACAATTTAATTACCCGGAATTTTTTGTTCCGCGGTAAAAACATCCCTATTCGTGCGTCCGATCCGGGGGCTATCTCGTCCTCTAGGTTTTTCATTTAAGGAGTAACGGCTCATTTCACTAATTCACTTATACCCCAAATACAGAAATAAAGGGCACACGCGGATTTCCCGGGCTTTGATCTGAAAGAAAAACTTTTCCCTTCGCTTTACCTTTTGCATCCCCTGAAAGAGTGAAGGGCAGCGGAGGTAGGGGGGCATCGGAGGGCCGATTGTTTCACCATCAATGTACTGAAAATGACGGGAAAATCTGCGAACGCTACGAAGGGGATTCAATATAACAGAGTGGGTAGGATGAGATGCGTATCTCCGGCGGACTTACCTCTTCAATTTTAATCACGGGGTAGGCAATTTCGTGATTAAGGAAACGACCCCTAGAGTACAACTCTCTAAAAAGATTGTCCTGAGTCCTGAGTGACGTTCAATCAAAATCCAGACTGAAATTTAAATCGAAATCTTCATTATGTGCTTTACGTCACAGTGATACAATTTATCCACTTTTCGAAAAGAAATTATTTGAATCACGCGTTCAATATTTTGAGTTACAATTTTGTATATCGTTAGAAACCCTCCCTTATTACGTTTATACTCAAATTTTAGTTTGAATCTCCCATATGAATCATGGATCCATGGAATCGACTGATTGAAATGAATTATGAATCAACAGATTGTAATGATCATTAAGAGTTTTAATGTAAGAATGACGTGTAGAATCGATAATGTCAATTATAGGTAAGGGTATTTAAGGGTGCGTTGTAAAAAAATCATGAATCAAAAGAGCCGTTTCTGTTTGTGTTTTCTAAAAGTTTAAACTGAAATAATAATTAGGGAAACTTCAGAAGGGGCATTTTGAGTCAGAATTTAGAAATTTTGTATTCAAATCAAGAATCTCATGAAATATTAGGTACACTCTTTGAGTTATTATTAATATCGACTCAAATTTGAGTTGGAATCTTCAACCACCTCTTGATTCTTTTTTGTCCAAAGTGTTACGCACCTTTTAATTACGAATCGATGAAATTACTCGAATCTTTCCTGTTGAAATTTTCAAGTTGAATTTCGAGATCGTGTGACTCGAATCAAATGATTCATCAAAAATCAAAATTGTTTCCGTATAGGAAAAGTTGTAGCAATTTTCGTGATCCGATCGGAGCTGCTTGTCGTCGAATAACAAAGTCATAAATGATTTACCGCCCAATTTACTCCCTCTATTTAAAAAACAATCACCATTAATGAAGAACCCCCCGACTACGATATTGGCAAATTTGCTTTCCAAATCACTCTCGCGAAATTACCCCCCCAAATATTAGTTTTAATCGAATCAATATCAATATACATACAATATTCGTCTTCTCTCTCTCTCTCTCTCTCTCGCTCGCTCGCCCTCCCTTACTCTAATAATTCCATGGATTTGTCCCCACGGATCGTTCGAAAACACGCTAAATATCAACCATATTGCTACGCTCATCAACTGGCGAAGTTATAAATATTCAATGCGATTGTAAACAGCGGCTGCAACGCGCTGCTGCTTCGCATCCCCCGAGCGTTTTCCCTCTTTCCCTCTCTCTGTCTCTCTCTCTCTCTCTCTCGTTCCCCTTTAAGAGAGGGCGAAATGCGGAAAAGGGGGAGCGAAAGAGATAGAGAGAGAGAGGGAGGACTGGCGTAAGGGTGAGATTGAACCGCCGAAAGGGAGCGAAAAGGGACCTACCTCTCTCCCGTCTCGTCTCCCTTCCTCGTTCCCGTTGCGCTCTCTTAGCAGGGATTTGAGGTCACTACTGTCGAATCTCATCATCAAGTCACAGCCTTGATTTTCAATTCAATTTACACTATTAAACTTGCATTTATTAAAGGGGTCCCCCGTCGTACGTGCACGTCGGGGGGAGGATACGAGGGAGAGTGAGTGAGTGAGTTTGAGTGGGAAACTACACCGAATCCTATTAGGTTTGAATGTCAATGGGAATAGCGCGAATGTCAAAACGAGGAAAAGAAAACGAGAAATTTGCTTCGGGGGGAATTCGAACGGTCTTCCCGGGTGTCAAACTGAGGGGTGTTGCACAGGCTCCTTGCGAATTAACTGAATAGGAAAATCAAGCGATTTTAAGTAATAACCTGATACGTGCAAAAATTTTAACAAAGAAATTTTCTACTTGCTCTGTTAGGAAAACCTGAAGCTTCTCCAAAATTTTTAAATTCGAGCAGTTTTTGGTTATTTGAAGTTCTAGAGGAACCTTTCGAATTTTTAGATAGAGACCTACTATTAGTAATTAAATGAAATAAGTTCCACAGGGATCCCTCTGGGACATTTTTTCTAGATTCTTGAGGTTTAAAACTACTATAAATTTCCAGATTTCAAATTTAAACTCATTCTGGTTTATTCTAAGGAAACTTTTAGAGTTTTTCTTTGTAGAATTTAGATATTGCATTTGTCAAGCGTCTACATTCTACTTGAGCCCATTCAAGAAAATCTGGATTTTTTCTTTGGTCCTCGGAAAGTGGAGGGTTAGCCTTAAATCAAGCCTTTGGTAGATCAAAAAACCTTTAATTAAGAATCGTTCTCTAATATTTAAAATTAAAATAAACTGTACATTTTAAAGCCTTAAGGAACCTTTAGTGAACCAGGAATGTTTATTCTAGATTTTTTGTAGCACTTCAAATTTTTGAAATTTATTTCTTGTAAGGTTTAGATTTTCTGTAACGTTCCAGAAAACGTTTGGCCTTTAGAAATAAAATGGAAACGTTGGGACATTCCAAAAGGTTTCTACATTAAATGTTTTGCCATAATGACCTTCCAAAATTGTCAGTGGCGTATCCACACACTCGTTGCGTTATTTTATTCAGTGTGATCAGTTATTTCTTTTGCTATGGGTTCTCGTAATGAAACGATCGGATTCGCAGCGTTTGTGTACAATTTTACACGATGTCGAGTTGAACAGTTCTTTGAAGGATCGCTCGGGAGCGCCGTGCCGAATATTTCCCCCGTAGGTCCTCCTTTTTAATAATCTATCACCGGCGAGCCGGGTCCCGCGATTTACATACCCGTAGAGATGAAATAAAACGACATTTCACCCGCCTGACTCGAATTCCTGATGATGACGGGGTATCGATTTTGGGGGGTCGGGGTCGTGTGCGAGAGAGAGAGAGAGAGAAAGGGAGAGAGAGGAGGCGAGTTCGAGTCGAGAGTTGTGAGAAATTGGGTTGTCATGTTCGGGGGCGCTGTTTTCAGAGGCCCCGGTAATGAATGAGCAACTCTCCTCTCATTTGCAACTCTCCGGAGGAGAGGGAGAGCCCTCTCTCTTTCTCTCTCTCGCGCTCTCCCGGCCTCTCCCTCTCCGTCCCTCGGCCCTCTTCTTTTCTTTTCCGAAAGCAACTCATCAACTAATTTCTCCTCTCTTCGCGAAGGGAGAGAGAGAGAGGGAGAGAAAGAGGGACGACTCCAGGACTCGTCCGCGAGACCCGCACGGGAAACAATTTATTTGTTTATTCGGGACCCTTTGGATCACTCCAATCATCTAACTTGGGAGCTTTAAGAAATCATTTTTCCAACGAAACTCCGCGACGAACGGGAATTATAAGGAGGAGGTAAAAGTTAGGAGAAACCTTTAACAAAATCATTTTTCTAACAGGACATCGATTAGAAAGCGTTTTATACAACATGGATGGTTAAAAATACTTTTTTGAATTAAACGTCATTGACATTTGAATAACAGAGGCTTTTGAAAGTGATAGTTTTCATGAAATTTAGAGGTTTTTAAGAACTATTTTTTAAAGGAATTTTGATGAAAACATCTACTTTAGAGTATTGAAAGCTAAGAAGTAAATTTCTATTTAAGACAGCTTGTATTTCTAGCAATTTTCACTTCTCAATAATTCATAATAAAACGTACTTATAAAAATATACTTTAAAAAGTATCAACTCCCTAGAGTACGGAGTATCCGAGTTGTAGGCTAGTATTCGGCGATCTAACACACTTCTTGCAAACTTTTCCAATCACCTACATTCAGTAATTCATAGAAACGTTACGTTCGCTCTAATTTAGTATGAACTTCAGACGGAACATTACTGAAGCTTTATTGACAAATTTACAAAGTTTGAAGTGCCTAACTTACAGAGTTTCGGAGTTGTGTCTGATTATGTGACGTATTAACGTAAATCATGTAATTCATGATAACTTGGTGTTAGAGTTGTCATTATCATTAATAATTCTGCAAAATTTATACGGAATTCGTGCTGTAATCTTTATCAAAAATTTTTCACAATCTGCGATTGGTGACGCAATGAATGCGTCATGTTGCCTCATAATTAGTCATAACTCCGACACTTCTAATGATAAAAAATAAACATAAACTTAAAGTACATTTCGAAACTTAAATTGTAGAGTTTAATTTCAATTGAAGTTGAAATATTTCTTTAAGAAATAATTGAAATTTGTGATTTGTTGCCCAGTATTCAGCCACAACTCTCAAACTCCGTTAGTTAAAGACCTAAAATTTCCTGGACGTGTTTAGTACGTTACTACTTATCATCATACGGAGTTTTAACAAAATCAGAATTGTAATCGCTTCTTAAAGAATTTTCGAAATCTGTGATTGTCATTTTGTCGCATAATCAGTCCCAAAACCAGAACCTGTAAAAACTTTTTCCCCGCGAATTTTCCTACGTGCATATTTCAAATAAGCTCGGAGCCTGAGATTTTCCGTGGACAGAAAACAATCCCGCGGGATCGGGGCAGCCTAAGGGAGGGGGGCGGTCGGTCGACGGCGGCCCCCGTTAAACCCTCGCGTGTTAATTTAAAAGAGGTCGTCAGATTTCTGCTCGAGCACCGCCAGAACACGAACGAGCATCTCTCGGGCAGTACATCAAAACCGGCGGGGTAGGCGGGGGAGAAAAAAAGCGCGCGCGCTCCCGAAAAATAAAATAAAATAAAACCGGGATGGGGCGAAAAAGTGATACGTACGCGCGTGGGAGAGAAAGAGAGAGAGAGAGAGAGAGAACGGGAAAGGGAAAGAGGCGTATATATAAATTTCACATCAAACAAAATACCTAAAAATAGAAGGGTTAAAAATTATAATAAATCATAAGACGCGGGGGATCGGGGGCAGGTCGGGGGGCCCCGAGCGGCGCGAACTGTAACCGATACAAAGCGCGGGCTGACAGGTGAGCGGGGAAGACAAATGATAGTGCTCCCGCTCAAAAGAACCCGATGATAAATTATATTAGAGCCAATCTACCTACTACTACCGGACAGAAAATTTCGTACGTACCGTAAATTCGTTCCTGCGCCCCCTCTCTCGCCCCTTCGGAGCAAATCCGTGCCTGTCACCGTAGTTTTTCAATTATCAATCGCGAGCTAACAACCCCCTCACGCACCCCCCGCACGGCCCCTCGTCGGGATCGATACGCGTTTCCGCGAAATTGCTTTGCGGAATATTAATTTATTTACGCGGGGGGGCCCGAAAGTGGAACGGCCTACTTACGACCCACGGTAATTTTATAGTGTTGATATTAAAGAGAAATCGAAGCGCCACAAAATGGAATCAAGATTTACGATAAGATTTGTACGGGGTGCCGAAAACAATGGCACTTACAGCGCAATGGCAATTATTTTGTAAGCAAACTTTACTTAAATTATTTTTCCCAATTTTTTCCAAACTAAAATTTAGATTAAAACAAATTTAGAAATGCTGCCAATCACAAATATATTCGTACACCGCTGATACCTTTAAATAATTTAATTCTAACTTCTCGTTTAGTCAGGGAATTTTAAATGTATTAAATTACTTAAGGGAATTTACCACTTAGCAACTTGAAATATGTTGAACATTAAGGGGAGTTAAGTAAAGTAAAGGGAAAAGTATTCTATTTTAGAGTATTTCTATTTTTAGGTATGTCAACACGTTTGAACTGCTACTAAGCAAGTGTATTAAAGTTGAGTTACTTAATCATGGAAAGCAGAATTTTTGAATCCCGTCGATTACGCTCCAGTTACAATTTTACACAGTTACATAGTTATTTTAATGAGCCTTCATGGAATTTCCGCCGGACTCGCAAAAGTAAAGCTACTCGTAAACGATCCACGAAGAAAACCAAGTGAATCTTCGGTTCCAAGGGAAAGTCCTCCGGCTCTCCCGTTGGTTACGGCGTCCATTACGCCACGGTTTCCTCCCCCGCCGGCCGGCGCGGAAAACCGCCGTTTTTCCCCCGGTCCCGTTCGATTCGAGGGAGAGAGACGATGTGAGCGAGTGCGTGTGAGGGATGGAGGCGGTTTTCGGCGGTTCGGCGGCGGAGGCGGTTGCTAGGAGACGGTTTTTCCGTCGTCGCCATGGCGACGAGGCGCTCGCACTTGGATACGACGGACGTCTCCGGTGACGGTGACGGTCGGGAAGAGCGTGCGTGTACGTGTGTACGTACGTACGTGCGGGAGACTCGGGAGGAAAATTCGACGAGCCGCTGGAAAAGTTCCACCTCGGGACGAGGTGGAGATTCTTCACCGGGGCGGTTTTCCGGGTTTCCTAACGCCTCGATTCGAGGACGTGGAGATGCGATACTCGAATTCCATTTGTTACGAATTATGTTCTAAAGGGTGAAAATAGGGTGCGCAATTTAGAAACAATTGTTAAGAGGGGTTTTCATTGTTTCAACCATTTATTGAGCCACTAAGGATGACACAACCATGAAATGTTTAAGGGCTGTGTTTGTAAAATTACGATAAAACGGCTCATTTTTCCTTCCCTTCCCTTCCAGTGAGCTTTCCTCCGCGTCAAGCATCCAAAATGAAATTACGAATGTCATCAATGACCGACTGCAACTCCTCCACGACCCGCCCGGCTCTGTTCCTCCTTTTCCGTGCGTGTGGGTGCGTGGAAAGGGGGTCGAAACACGTGCGTATGTGTGACGGCGAGGTCGAAACGGGAGGGATCCCTCCACCACTACCCGCTAATAGATAATGTCGTTAAAGTGGGACGTTAACCGATTTAAGAAACGTCAGGGTTGATTGGTTCGTTTCGTAACAAGGCCGGGGGTTAATTGGTCAGAAAGTGGAAGTCGAGGATTAGGATTTACTAGAGGGGATTGAGAAAAGTCTTTCCACATGGAAACAGATTCTATTGGTATACTTTCAATGGAGGTAATGAAGGTTTTTTTGAAATATGTACGAGGATTTTGATGGAAAACGGGGGAAAGTTCTACACGATGAGTTGCTAAAATGTGTTTTAAGGGTTTACAAAATTTCAGTGGTCCAACCCCCAAAATGTCGGAGTTGTGACCGATTATGCGGCAACGTGACGCGTTCATTGCAATCTCCACCGATCGCAGATTTCGAGAATTATTTAAATAACAATTGCATCTTCAGTTTCACAAAGCAGTTCACAAAGTTTCTACTCCATAACTTAGGGAGTTGCTTTGCTTTCAAAGGAACCACACGAGTTTACAAAAGTAAACTGACGTATTATACTGAAGTATTGACGTTTCGTCAATATGATCTAACATCCTCAGGACTATAAAAGGCCAAAGTAAACGCAAAAGACCCTTACTGTACGTGTCTCTTTTATTCCAATGTTGATCAGTTTGGATATTTAAAACTCCATCAGCCCAATTGGTAGAGAAATCTTCCAGTTTCGCTCTTCTCGGTTGGAAGAACTCGTTTTTGGAGCCTCGGCGATTGATTATTTCTCCCTAGCATTGAACTTTCCCGCGTCCACCCTCTGTTTCGTTTCTCCCTGTCCCTCTCTCTCTCCCGCTCTCCTTCCACTCGGATGCGTGTGACATCACATCCGGAAGTAAGCGTATGTATATGCATGAGAGTTGTGTTACACTCCATCGGACTCCCGCTCGAAGCCGGAAGTTCGTCTAATGCATCCGCAGTCGATTCTGATGTCGAAAAGTTGACGTTATGACGTTTCCCTCTCTTCCCGCCTACCGGACGCGTATCCCCCTATTTTTCGAAAGGGAAACGGCCGAATGACGGGAACAGATTTCGGGAGGCTCGGCCGCGGGGATAAGCAAATGGTTTAAATGGTTTATAAGTTGGACGAGTCTTCGTCACTTGATGTTCTTGAGTCACTTGAAATGCGCAAAGTTCAAATTTAAACGGCCCTTAGTTCCACATTAATCAAGTAAATTTGGAGATTTGAATCCGATCATCGACGTTTTATTGGTCAGAAACACGAGTTAAGATTATTCAATTGGTATGTCTGTTCGTGTTAGACAGTTGGCATGGGGACAAATTTACAGAGGTGACAAAATGAACGGGGATTTTGTGGAGATTGGCCATCAAAGCGAGGGTAGAATTCATGCTTTAATTATATTATTGTTATATGTGTAAGTGGGGTGTTCGTAGTGATTTCATCATATACTTTTTATTCGGAATCTTCCCTCGTGAGGGATTTAAGAAATTGTAGAGAAAGTAAAAAAGTATATTTGAGCAACTTTGTACCGTCGCTCGCGCCGTTCCCTGTCACTAAATCAATACGAATTAGGCACGGGCAATTAAATTGCGCACAACTTGATAAACCCAATAAATATGAAGCAAATGTGCCGTAAAAGTCCGCATGGGGCATACAGGGAGAGAGGAAGAGAAGCGCGAAGCAAAATTAGTTATAATTTGTCATAATAATAAACGGCGGATCCCGCCCAGATCGGCTGATTATCTCCCCGATGATTTACTAGGTTAGGAGTTAGTGATAATTGCCTTCCGCCGGCTCGTTCCGAGGCAGAGACCGTTGCCGGTTTATCAGATCGCGCGTCCTGTGTTTTCCCTGGATTTCGACTCGGAAGACGTTTCCTTCCTCGCGCCGGATAATCTCCCTCTCCAAGAGGAGGAGGAGGAGGAGGAGAAGGATAGACAAATGGAGATAAATTAATCGAGAAGGGGGCGGAAGGATTGGATTTATTAGCGCAAAAGGAAGAACATTGCATCGAGCGAAAAGTAGCGATTAAAAAATTGATAAGTGGGATTTGAGGGAACATAATTTTTTCCTCAAAAAGTAAAAATAGATACAGAAAACAAGGAGCGCCGTCATTTCTATCTCTTCACTCGATCGAACTTGTGCAATTTTCAAAAGCATTTTCTCACTTTCCAAACCATTTAGAATTGTCCTCAATAGCAAATCCTCAATGTAGTTCCGTAACACTTTCAAATAGATTGAGCCAAAACTTATGTGAAAACGTGTTACCAACGCTCGCGACCCCCTCAACCTTATCTACATCGTCATCCCTTATACCGAATGTTAATTCTCCCGTTTTATCGTGTTGTCCTACTCTCCTCCTCTCTCCCTTTCGCCCCGTCGGAACGTCGCTGTAAAAAGTGTGTGCGATCATAAATCATCCCCCCTGTCACCCCTCAGCCGCCCCAGCGATGACTTTTCACCCGTGATCGCTAATTAAGGCTACACGATGTGACCTTTTGCTACTTTTCTGTAATGACAACGCACGGCAAAAAGTGGCAAAAAGTGTCACTTCATTACAAAAATAATCAGTTTACGCCAGTGACCGGGAAAGATTTCTCCTTTGAAAAATTAAGGGATGAAATTACACACTGTCCTCGTTAGTCGGGTAATTAGCGTGATTACATGACCTTGCATTACTTAAATTAAAAATCTTCACTCTTACCATATACGTATATATTTTTTTTAATTCTCTCGCCCTCCCCTCGTGCGATTAAGGCTCAATCGATAGGGCGCGTCGAATCGCCGCTTTCGATACGCTCGATCGATGTAATATATTCATGGATCCGTCATACGTAGCATACATCATCATAGTTGTCGGATCGTGTGTTCATCAATTATTCGGGGAACGAAAAGGGGACGGGCGAGAGCTTCGCTAATTCATCCGCACGGTGATGATGCGGCGACGACTTTTCGAGCGCCCGGTATATTCCCGGGGGATTTTTACTTAAGAAAGGTGGAGGAATGATTGGTATAAATTTTAATTGTTAATCGAGGGCCTAACGCGGTGAAACTGGAGCGCAGCAGCCGGTACGGGGTCGAAATAAGACGTAATATAAACATCCCTTGTCTTTCCCGAGAGTTTTGTTGTAATTTTATCGAACTACCAATAGTCGGATATCTACTTTCATCCTTTGTTACACGGTAGGATTATGAGAGTATGTTAGTAGGTCCAAGTAACGTTCTTCCTTTAGAAATCCCGAGGATGCTTAGGGATGAAAAACATCTTCTCCCAAGGTATATTAACGCCGAAGAAATAATCGCCTGGCTCTTACGCTCGATCGATAATCGCGTACGCTACACAGGGCGATTTTTTCCCTGTCGTCCCTTTCGCCGCGGCGATTCCTCTCGATCAAACTGTAATCTCGGACGGCGCGTGACGTCCGCGAGGGCGGACGGAGGAGGTACGAAAAGTGGAGTGAATTTGCGGTCCCGGAATGAGTCAAACACACGTGCATGGGCGGACACGTGCCCGAGAGTGGGCGGCCAATATTGAAAATTGCATAATTCGAATCATCAAGCGCCCATATTCAAAGGTCCTTCCACCCCTATCTGCTCTCTCTCCCTCTATCTCTCAGTCTCTCGCTCTCTCGCTGCTTCTTAGGGATTAGGGAGATTCATTAGGAGAGGGTACGGGACACCGCAAATTACTTAGTGTCTCCGCGGGTGGGGCGGGGGGACTTTGGGACGCTTCTAAGGGTTCCTTTTTAGCTTTCTTAATTATTTTCCCCCAGCGTTTTTTTCCCGACGCCACCGTGGAGGCGTCGGAGGGATCGATCCGATCGGGCACTTGGACATAAATTGGAATACACTGTCAGAAATGTAATCTTTTCCCACAGGATCATTTCATCTAAGAATTTTTGACTTTTATTGCTTCCTTTAAATTCCAAATTAATCCCAGTAATTTTGTCTTCAAAACTAGGAATTATTTTCAATACCGAATATATAGATAATATCGACGCGATATAAAATCCTTTTCTAAAAATAAATTCCTTTATTTTATATTATCCTTTGATCTTCGAACCCTCTGTTCCCACAGGATCATTTTATTTATTTCCACTAGCATCATTCTGGTTTCGGTTATAGTTTTTAGCTTCTGCTCAAAATCCGGAAAACGTATTTTCCTTTTTTAGTCGCTTCCTCTCCCCGAGATCAAAGTGGCGGCGTACGTCGAGGGGTGAGGGGGAACGTGGAAACGTGGGGGAGAGAAATCTGCTCAGCGCCAAATAATCTAGTAATGACAGCTCGTCTAGCACAAAGGCTTCAATTAAGACGGCTCTCTCGATAAGGCGCGCTCTTAAAAAAAGTACAGTAGTACACCGCGCGAGGGAAACCATAGGAAACGCGTGAGGGGGAGGATCGGGGGGATGGGGGATTAATTTTTTCACGAACTAAACGAAACTAGCGAAACTTCGGATTCCGACTCTCCCGACGCTGACTTCTAAATTTTCCCCCTTCTCGCCGAGCGAACTTTCGGGTTTACTTTTTCGGCGACTTACGCAAAACTTTTCTCTCGTCCTGCTTTATATTCAGCTTGCGGTTTTAACAGTTGCCTACTTAATATATGTATTTCCTTGCAACAAATTTCCCTCGAAAATATTATTTATTACCCGCTCGGAGAATAGGGAGATGACAAAACGACGAGAGGAGGGAAGTTTTTCGAAAAACGCGGATGATCTATTTCAGAAGAGGGGGGGGGGGAGATCTTTCGGCGTGTTCTTATCGGACGAGTCGAGGTTTCAGGATAATTAACAGATTTGAGCTGATGGACACTTATGCATGGTCAAAACGAATTTTTCCTTTATTTTAGGATTGTATTATCCTGAAGGATATTCAATATATCGGGTCTGCTCCTAGGGTTCCCGTGTGAGAAATTCATTTCAACTGTATTTGAAGATGTTGTTCCTCAAAATACGCATTCTGGGTACTTTTTCCCTAAGGTTTTTGTTATCCTGGAACGGGATATTCAATATTTCCTTAATCCTTAAATTTATATGAATGTTTCACCGATAAATCCCTCATCCCTCTCCGATAATTGAAAAGTAAACCGAAACAATGCACTTCCACCCTCCCTCCAACTTAAATCTCGAATATGGTGTGACCATGACGACAGTCCGATTAATTAACCCCTTCGGCCACCCCATAGGGCGATCACGCTTATTAAAAGTTACACGCAAATATGACTATGACTCATTTAACTATGTTACTCCTCGAGTGGGGGTCCCGGGGATCCTCAAGCAGGAAACTGTGCGAGCGTCGCGTGGGGAGGGCCTCCTCCTTTGATGGTATTAGAGGGGACCGGGGCGAAATATTAATTTCGTCGCGTGGGATGTTTTCTAATGAAATTTTGATATCGGCGTGGGGTGTTCGTCGGGTATTTAATCTATCAGGTCGTAATTAGACGGTGGATCCTCTCCACCCTCCTGCCGTTTGTTTCCTCTCTCTCACCTACCCCGATGGCCGGCGTATTTTTTGTAATGCGGGAAGGGGCGTAATTCGATACGGCATCGACGATCGTAGAAAAATATCCGATTTAATTGTTGCGCCCGGACAATATAAATACGAGAAATAAATAACGCGGGACAGGAAATATCTTTTTAAAGGAATTAGATCGTGCCTTTGTCCGTCGTTTATCTCTCGAGATTGATTCTGAAGGTTAATTCGGGAAAGTAGATGGTTAATTTTGATAGATGGACGGTTATTTCGTCTTTCGAGACAAATACAGTTAACAAGGACATTGTGGTACTGTTACCCCCTAACACTTCCCCAACTGGGACTTATATGAGGCAAATTTTGAACGTTACTCGATATGTGTCGGAACTTTAGTCACTATCAATTGAGGGACGAACTCGAACAGTATCAGAGGAGTCGCCCTTCCAAGGGCTTATTCGGGAATGTAGGAGTGGTTCATCCAGGCAAGGCAGAGGTCTAGCTCCCTTGCTTGAGAATACCAAAACTACCCTTACTATCCCTTACGGTTTTAGCTGAGTCGCGGACTAAAGGACGACTGTCCTTTACTGACTTAACTGACACAAATAATAAATTATAATACCGAAACTCTTTCGAAATTCAGCAGCAAGTCTGAATTATAACCTGAAATCTCTTAAAAGTTTCGTAGATGTAATTGCAATTTTGGAGGAATTTATTTGGCGCCCGAAGTTCCGAAGTACGAACTATTCCTGCGGGGGCGGGAATTCCTGTTTAATTAATAACCCCGTGATTAGGATTTTTCCTCGCGAAAGTCGCCCTTTGCGAAACTTTCCCGGAAAGTGATGGGGGGTCCCTGGGGGAAGAGGGGGTCGGTTTCGAAAGAGCGCTTTGACTCCTCGAGAAAGTTTATATATAAACAGCGAAAAGCCGAAACAGCTGAAACGACGCCGTCACACACACTCACATATATACACACACATACCCTCTCTCTCTCTCTTTCTCTCATATTCCCTCGCTTCCAACCTCCCCCACGACTTGCTTAAACTTTTGGCCCGGAATGTATTTTCTTTTGTTCTAACCGGTGATTGGTCGACAAGTTAGTTCGCGAGGGTTGCACACGCTGCTAATGTTGGGGTAAGTTTCGCCGTCGACGCCGCCGTCGCTCCCACCCCTTCTGCCACCCCCTCGTCGTTTCTCTCTCTCTCCCTCTCTCCCTACTTCTCTACCGCCCCCATCTAAAGTATTCTTCGTCTCGTACCGAATAAGAGGATTCGTAGATACGCGGGATCGGCATCGGGAAAAGTTCGATCGGGGATGGTTTCGCACTTTTACGGACCAGGGGCAATTAGGGGAAATATTATCAGTCTTGGGATCGGTTGCGTGACTAGAAGAGGCGGATTTTCGCTTAATTCGCGCAGTAAACTGTGGCACTTCTTGCCTCCATTGCGCTAGTGGATACCACCTTGGGAATAAATTTGCGCACCGTTTCACTCCCACCAAAAAATGGTATGCCTTGCTCCAGGAGGTGGTTCGTTTCCAGGATGTTTTACCGACATGAACTAGAGCATGTTTGAACAATTATTGGAAGGGGTATTTTGAACACATTTAAAAAGAATGGGCATACACCTTTGGACGCTATAATGTAATCACCCATAGCTTTTGCCACGTAATCACCAGGTGTCTCTAATGAGTGGACAGAATATGTTAATAATTTCTGATGAATTAAAGATCATCATAAGTCAGAACATACTTGGATCATGTTTTTCTCTTCGAAATGTTTCAAATTATTGGCATGTTTGTATGTAAGGCAATTAGTCTGTAGCAAATAATTACTGATCTACGTTTTCTTTTCAGCTTTGCCTTTGAAGCTGCAGGGTTACGAGCGAGGCACAGTCTGAAGGGTAAGTGCAATTAATACTTCTGCTTCTGATAGCAGAAATCGTGTTACAAACACGTCAGTGAATCAGTGGACATGTCATTTCGCGTATTGCATTGGCATTGCATTGTTAACACGTGGACCGACACTAGCAAATAACATGTCCATCGGTTATTGGAACGGTATCGGTCGTCAGTTCTGATTTGTTATTAAAATGCTCGCTTAAGCCGAGCCTCTCTCGGGAGGTTCGTCGCTCCGTTCGATTTTATTCCTTTCCCGTCGCCGTAGATGCGAAACCCCCGAAGTTTCCTCCGCGGGATTACAAACGTGTAAGGTATCCTCAGAAGGAGATCGGGAAATATTCCCAAATTGATTCCGCTCGATCGATTCGTTACGTGCGAACGTGGGAGGTTTTATTTCTGCCAGCCGGGCTCGCTCGCGAATTTTTAGTCGCGCCGGGAAGAAGGAAACACCAGGATCACCCCTTCGAGCTTATCGAGCACATCGAGCTTAATTGCTTTTAAGCAAAATCGCACGCCCAAAAGCGAAGCTCTTTGCGGGAGGTAAAAGGGCTTGGCGGGGTATTAAGGTATCGTGGGTATATTCGACTATTATTGAATTAATCCTGGTACTTTTATGCAGAAATTTCTGCCGAGTCTGGATGGACCATACTTGACCCGTGTACCTAATTTACTTTTAGTGACAGAAAATTATCTAAATGTATCATTCAATAACACATAGTAGCTTTCATAAGTAACAACGGAGAAATTTTGGAAAAATTTGAAAATTCCTCCACTGACAAGGGCGTTCATTATAACCTTCCCTACCTTCACGAAGACTCCCTTTTTTTGTCAACTAATTAACGAGGAAAATTCCGTTTGTCGTGTTTTTTTCCCCGACAAAGGAACGAATAAGACGCGCGAGTGTCTTTTAGACTCCCTCCCGCCGCCCCTTTCCCCCCCCCCGTATCCCCCGCCCCTAATTAAGAAATAGCCTCCCGGTTCGACAAACGACAAATCCCATTCCGCGGCATCATCATTGATTAGTAATAGCATCTTTCCGTGAAACCGTGATTAAAGCGAAGGGAGAGAACGGAACGAAGGAAAAAAGGACCGGGGACTCTTTCTCTCTCTCTCCTCCCTCCTTCTCCTTCTCCTTCTCTCCCTAAGAGAAAAATATATTCGAGAGGGAGCGGGGGGGCACGGTGGGGTAGAGGAATCGGGGAGCGCGCGGCGACGAACCGGGGGGAGATATTTAATATTTCAGCGCCGTAAGCTGGAAACAGAAGTAATACGGGAACAACGCGGAGAGACGTTGAAAAGGAAAAGATTGGAAAGGCACTCACGTACGGCCAGAGACGCCAATATCCCTTCTGGTAACGGAGAGAGGGAGAGAAAGAGAGAGTACGTTAGAGATAGAGAGACAGAGAGGGTGAGGGATACACACATCCACACATGCACGCACACTTTTCCAAGATTTTTCCCTTTTTTCTCTCTCTCCCTCTCCGAGAGGAGCTCGGAATTGATGGGAAGGAGGGAAGTACGTGGTGGACGTGCGGGGTTGGTTTTATTGAAATCTGAGGGATAGTTTCCAGGTGGGAAAGTGAAAACCGAGGGGGAATCAGGGGAACGAACTTCAAATAACTTTCCGACCGGATGGCTGATCTCTGTATTTTTTTCCTCGAACTTACTATCGGTTTATGGAGGCGTGGGAGTTATAAAAATTATTATATTAAAGTTAAAAGTCTTGTCTGTCGGTGTGTTTAAAACGGTACACATTAGCCTCGTGCGTACTGTTCATGTGTTTCAAATATACTATAAGGTAGTCGTTAAAATTTCTATCATTTCTTTTTATCATTGACGTGTTCAACTTTGATTATTAAAGACCGACGGACTTTTCTTCGCCATTTTGTCAAACAAAACAATTTCCGAAACGGCCTGAAAATAATCCCGAGGATTCTCCAAAGCCCGTCCGCGTGCATTTATCGTAACCTCCAGGCTTCGAGCCCGCAGGTATGGCGTCGATGTCCAGGCGGATCGGGAGAGAGCCGGGAATCGGGAACGGGGGCGCTGCAGGGAGGGGAGGCGGGGTGGGTCGGAGCGCGGGGGTGGAAAGTCGCTCTGTTAGCGCGAGATACGGCCTCGACTCCGGCGGATTTTCCCTGTGAAAGCCGGGGGACGATTTCAAAAGACTCAAAATTACTTTCGGGATAAGAGGGATTAAGGCCGGGACCGGCGCTTGTTTCTCCCGTGCCGTGGCGCGCACTCCACTCTGCTCTCTCCCTATCCCTCTTTCGCCCTCGTTCCTTTTGTATACAGGGCGAGACACGTATCGGGAGCATATTCTACTTAACGTAATGATAGGAAGGAGGGTTTAATGGAGGCTAGGAGAAGAAATCGGTATGTAAGTGAAAATCGAGGGGGAAAAGGACGAGATCTGTCAAAGTTGAACGAATCAAACCATTTTATTGTATCTCACCCACCTTTTAGGACATTCACTACGAAACTCCTCATTAAATATCTCTTTCTAATTGTTCCTGCACCGTCCCCTTGCTTTATATTGTTCATGGCGAAGCATTTATCACGGTCGAGATTTTTCTCTTATTTTCTTTTAACTTTTAGGTAAGCGCGTTTTTCGTAACACCCCGTAACACCCCTGGATCCAATGTAGGGTCTACACTACGCCAGCCTATCAGCTGGGAAGGAGAGGAAGGAAGAGAGAAAACATTCTGATGCGGGTGTGTGTGTGTGCGCGCTCCTGTCCCTGATTCAATCAGCAGGTTTATTTTCTTTTCGGGAAGTCGGGAATAGTGGCATAGCGGGAGAGAGGGTGCGAGGGAACGTTTCGCGAATAGTGTAAATGTGATTAAGTCTGAGCACACTCCGGCGCACTCGTGCATCGCAAAAATTTAAAGACCGTCGCAGGAATTACAGAGAGAAAAGGAGACGTTCGCATACATTCGAACGAAAAGAGGCGCTAATTCCATGGGTCAACGATGCAGAATTTAAGTTGTTTCGATGCAGTAGGTTTTGGGGATTTTGTGAAAAATGCACTCACTGCTTTCCCTTCAGGAAATCCACCGTTTTAGGATATCCCGCGACCCTTTGGTCTTTTAGTTATTAAAACTCTCATTGATGGTCACGCATGATCAGACCGTAACTGTCGGCATTGCGAAAATTCTCGAGAGCTCTCCCCGTGCGGCTGTTAAACTCCCTTAATCGCTGATAGCCAAACGTCACCCATACGTTGCAGTAAACATAAATTATTTACAATAATTCACGTTTTACAAGCAATAATTTATACGCGTCGTCTTCGGCATTAAAACAGATTTACGATAAGCGAACTGCTCAACTATTAAAATCCCAACGGACGAAAATCGTACGTCAGAATGTGCGTTTTCATAATTTATTTCGTTTAAGAGACGATATCCGGATTTCGTCTGATTTTGATCGAGTTAAATATTGAAATATTCAGCCCCGTCTGTAATAATTTTGTGAAAAGATCCTTGAAACGTATATAATGTTATTGAAATTGACCCAACATTCTTAAAACCTCCTAAGGGAATTTTCCTGTGACCTTCATGGCGAAATTCAAAAGTTAACTTTTTGGGCCATAAAAAAAGAAGGTGTACCCCTTGCGATTTTTGCCGAAAACGAATCGATTTTGGATTTTCGAAATTCCGGTGCCAAACGAAAGAGGGCACTTTCCTGATGCCAGAAATGAAATTTTTTCTTTCTTGCGATCTCTAATTTTCGAGTTATTGAATAGAGAAAAGTAGGTAATTTTCATTTTGGGAAAATCTGGATATTTTCTGAAATAAAGGGATCCAGAAAACCTGGAATATGCTGAAACTTTCTCGACACTTATACTTATATTTAAAATAATATTAGCACAGTTTCAGCTCTTTCTAGAGAACAAATTTTTGGAAATTAGCTGAAACACTTCAGAAACCGTCGGAATTTTTATGAAATTTTCAACCCCTTTTTAAAAATTCCAATACCTTTCCTAGCGAAAACTGAAATGACTTCTAAGGTCAAAAAGAATTCGTGACAATTGTCATCGTAAGACTTAGCAAATCCCACACTGCCTATGGCCGTAGGGAACAGTTAAATTCTTTTATGGTATCCACTTACCCAGACATCCTTAACGATCCGTTTGCATAAGGCACTATATTTCATTTTTCGCTAGTGAAGGTACATTCTTTTATTACCAATGGAAGATCAAAAGCTGTCTGCCACTACAGTAGTCGGTCATGGAGAAAACTGGCATATGATCGAATTTGATTGGTTTTAAATTCGGGAAACCCTGAGGATCCCTCCGTTCTTTCGGTAATCGAGCAATTTCCCCCCCGCCCGATAATTACCCGCGGAAAACCGCCGGGAAAGCAACCGGTTGCAAATAAAATTATAAACGCTCGTAAATCAATGGAAATTTTCCCATAAGACGTTCTCCCACTCACTCTCTCTCTCTCTCTCCGTCTGGTGCGTTTCCCCGTTTCGGAAAATCGTATCGCGTACGATCTTTATGCAAAGCAGTTTCCGATAATGACTCGCGGGCGGGCGTCGCGACGCTTTTTTTTTATTATTATTTACGCGGGCGCTTTTCCCGCCCGCGCGCGACCGAAAAACGATAATTTTACGATTCATTACGCCCGCGCCGCCGGAATTGATAAGTTGATTTTTTCTTTATCGGGAAAATCGCCGGAAAATCGACGCCGGATAAATTGGCGTGGGGGGAGGCTCTGGGAGGAGGAGGAGGGGGGGCGGTTTGTTGAAACTGATCGCGCGACACAAACAAAGCGGAAAGGGGGGACGTGAAATGGATTATTCGAATTGTATCGGGGGTTCGTCGTTCGGTTTCGTAATTAGAGGGTGGGATTTTCAGAAAAGCGTAAGGAGAGATCCGAGGAAATCGCTCTGGCGCGCTTGGAAAATGTCTAATTTTTAAATTAAAAGTAAAATTGTCACATTCATACTTAATGAAACATAGGAGAAGAAAATTGGTCCGACTGTTTGAATCAAAACTTTAATTTAATTTAATATAATTTAAGAAAATTTTAATTTTTCTGTTCTTACTATTGAATCGTTATTGCGATACCTCGAGAAAGAACGAATACATCTACTACTGGAAGAACTCGGGAAATGCTTCACATTTCCCGAAGGAAATTATTTTTAACGCTAATTAGTCCGGTGGTTTCTGAGGCGCCCTTATTAATTTGATACAATGAAAGATTTCTTTTTTGAGGCATTTTCCGGCGCTTCCGGAAAATTAGCGGAAAACCCACAAGGGGTCCGTCGCTCCCTCGGACCACCGATGCGAGGAAGCGAGTACATTTCTCACGCTCAGCACACACACACACACACACACTCTCCCATAACATCCTAAGATTTACTGTCTGTATACACTCATTTGTTGGTATTTCTCCCCGAGACGCATAAATCATCCCCGGGAGGGTGTGACGTTATGGGCATTACTCCCCGGTATAGAGAAAAACGCACATACATACACATCGAGGCAACGTAATCAATCTGGGGACGACGATCGGCACCATTAGCGACGGCCATAAACGCGCCGGAATCTCGACCGCTAATATTTTTATGGTCGATCGGAGATACCGACGGGTCAGGCCTCCCCATGACACACCGAACGTCAGAATAACGTAATCGCTTCCGGGTGATTCCGGGGGAGAGGACGACCCGGAGGAAGCCGGAATCCCTCTCGGCGAGGGAAATTCCACGATGCCGCCCGCTTCCCTTCATTACGATTCCTCTACGGAAAAGAGGCTCGGGATTTGATCCTCGAGGAAATTTACAATGAGACATTCGGAAAAGCGATTGGGTTCCTTCCGACGGTAAATATTCCCTTCCTGAAATCATATTCTGTTCGATTAAACATTTGGTTATCTCCGATTATTTCAGCAGGAGGACGCTAACAAAATTAAAAAATTAATTTTCTACGAAGGTCCAAACTTTGCCCACAAGTCTTCCACTGATCGTAGATTTTCGAAAAACTTTCCTTCGTAAAAAACGAGTACAAAACCAAAACATACGCTACACGACTGTTTTCGAGGGAACGCAATGAATCTACCCTCTCTTTTCCTCCACAGATCACGAAGGTAAAGCTAAGCAACGTCGTAAAAATTGAAATTCAATTCGTCCCTACTTTTCCACTTTTCCTCCTGCGCATTTAATTGAAACTTTTCCTCGAAATTATTACATTTCTTTTTATCTGCGTGCATCCGGGAATCTCCCCCGCCGGTACACATGTTCCCCCTTCCCGGCATAAATTGTCCTACACGTAGTTTTACGACCACCCCGCGGCCCCGTAAGTATCCCAATAAAATTCCTCCTTAAACTCGGGCATAATTCCAAATTACCCCGCATAACCCGGCGAGAGAGAAGGAAAAAACACGGCAAGGGAGAAAAATCAGGGGTGGGATGAAAGTTAAGTGGCATAACATGGAAATATAAAACCGCCCCTGCCGCATTCCGCGCGTCACGTGGTTCCTTCCCTCTCACCCCCATCCACCCTCACGAAATCTAATAATGAAAAATACAACACATCCCTGTAGACAAAGTGCGCGTATAAAAATGTTTGAGGTTGGAACGGCTGAATGTCCCAACGACAAATCTCTAGTTTTATATGTAAGGGATGAAAAGCAGGGGCGGAGCGGGACAGGTAAGAAGCGTTTATAATTGCCGTTGAATTTTTGAATGCTTTTAAAGAAATTCTCACGCGTTTACGTACTCTTCTGTCTTTGCTAGTTTCCTACGCAAAAATAAAATAAAACACCCGCCTCATTTGACGTATCTTACACGCTTTTCCGGGACCGTTTCGAACTTGAATCTCGCTCAAAAATTTTTCCCGCGCGCCAAGTGAATATTCCGATATCTTCTTCTTCTTCTTCTTCTCCCGGACCCGCGGGATCCGTTGGCCGGGAAGTGAAATTTAAAACGCGGGATTTATCATCGTTCGGCGGGTCGCGGTGACATTTTCGAAAATCTGTGCACGAGTTGTCCCGCAGTCTGCTTGCGTTTACTCGTCCCCTCGTTTCGCCGCCAGTGCCTTTGTTCGCTGTTTTATTAAAGCGATTCCCTCTGATTTATAGGAGCAAAAATGAAAGCAGCAGCAGCAGCAGCGCCAAAGAGAAAGAGACAGAGAGAGAAAGAGAAGGAATTCTTTCTGGTGCGGCATCGCTCACATACCTAAAGAAGTGGGAAAAGCTCTGCGCTTGGTGGTTTTTCGGTTTTATCCCACGGCGGGACTTTCTTTTTTTTTATCATTATTATTACGAATTTATTAAATCGTACCACACGGTGAGGGAGGGGGGCAGATAACGATTCGGGTGAAGGGGGAAAGAAGACGCGTTTTGTTATCTATTTGTTAAACGAGGAGTAGGGGGATCCCGAGGGATTTAAGGAGGCGGGGGCGCGAGGATTTTGCATCCGCGATGCTTGACGTCTACGCGCAAGTAATCGGAAATGTGGAATAAAAAATTTACCTGAAATTTGTAAACGATTTGTAGGCAAATTCTGATGATGCTTGTTTTACTTATTGGTGCGCCCGGATTAGCCCAGATTGAACAACATTTTTGGAGCCCGTAAAATCTTTCAGGTACTTCATGACCAATTCTTGCACGAAATAGCACCGAATCCAGTCAATTGATAAATTAGTATCGTTCTTCACATTCACAGCAGAAAATCTTTTTAGTTTCTTCACATGACTCGTGAATCTTCTGCCTTCCTTCTTCTAGAAAAGTTCATTTGTTTTTCTTTCTTTTTTGTATTGCTGTAATAGACTTTATAGAATATATAGAATATTGTTGAAAAGAATGTTAATAGGTAACATCTTAAGGAATACGTTAATTAGCCACTTTTTGAGGACTTGAAGCCAGAGGTTGTAGGTTCGAGTCCTCCTCTGGGAACAATTCATTCATAGTGGTCCTATTAATTCTCCTTAGTTCCTCTAGACGAAATATTTTTAAGAAAATTCGGGTTGGCTGTCATGTCTGATAATTACATTGGTGCTCTCATTGGTCAGTCCCTTCGTGCAAGTCCATGCGACTTCTTCATCTCCTTCGACCTAATGTGTTAACTGTTTTTAAAAAAATGATAACATCGTTCAATGTTCTTTTACAATTGAACAATGTTCTTAAATGATAACATAAATATATGGAATTAAATGCAGGTTTCTAGACTTTCCCGATTAGATAATAGCTAATCAAATCTCTTGTCACTCCCTCTACGAGACAATTGGTAGAACCAAGAGTCAAACAGAACTTTCTCTCTCTATCTGCCTTAAGTCGGCTTAAATATTTTCGGCTCTCCATTGGTCGCCCACGCGACTTTCGCCGTTGCCAAATTTCACTTTCCTTCGTTTCCCATTGACCAGGATCGGAAGGGCACTCGACACATTTTCGTTTTCCTAAAAATCGCAATTCGGCCACCAGCGAGGTAGAAATACACACAATTGCGCCCCCTTCCCCCTTCACGGGTTCCGCCCCCCTACCCCTTACTTCTTCGATTTAGTACTCCCCACCACTACGCTTTCTGTCGCTCTCTCACTATCTGTCTCTCTCTCTCTCTCTCTCTTTCTTTCTTGTACATACGCCCAGTGTTATGGTAAATATATATAAGAATGACAATATTATCATGGTAATTCCATTAAGTGTTGTCGACAATGGTGCCACCTGTTGGCATTCAATTGAGAACATTTCACGGACAACAACTTTATTTGATAACAAATAATGTCGACGTGGCGTACAAAAGAGTCGTTCCGTCTCGCTCTGACACACATACAAGCATACACACAGGCACACTTATATACGAATGCGGCGAAAGTTTTTCGTGTCCCGTGAAATATCGGATTCCCCTCGCCCTGCAATTACCGCGATACAACGAGAGTGATATTGACGTCCGATTTTCCGACGCTTACCCCGCTTTTCGTTATGCATTTCTCATTTTCTTTGTCCGGCGAAACTGGGTTTTCTTTCCCGTGCGATTTTCGCCGCTGCCGCGCGCGGCGTCGACCACCCCAATACCTAGTTCGACGTGCCTCCACCCGAGGGCGTCGCCGGCGCACGCCGCGGGCGTGGCCGGTTGCGGGCGCGCCCCTTTCGGTGGGAGTGGAGGCGTCACAGCGCATACCCCCACCGCGGCCCCTGCGGATTTGCCGTGCGGCTGCAGCGTTGCCGGATCGCAGAAAAATAGGAAAATGTGGAAAATAGAAAAATCCATCCTTGATTATCGACAAGGGGTGTTGATTAGGGAGGTGGGTTGTAATTAGGCTCAAGGATTGCGACGGTGATTGATCGATTGAACGAACTTTTCGTTCTTGAATTGACCCAAGTAGAACAATCGTGGACGTTGCGATCATCACTTTAATGGTAACATCACTTCCACGATACACCATCTTATTTTTACGTCCACGTACCCTCTCACTTGTTATTTGTGACTTGTTCAATTTTTGTTCTCCGGGTAGTGTTTGCGGTGTGTGGGGAGGTCGTTGAAAACCCGACAACCCTGGCCGCTTCTCGGGGTTGCTCTTCGAAACTGTTACCCCGTGTTACAGTGGCTGTCAATTCAATACCTGCCTACCCTTTTACTCGTGCGCCCAGAATTCCCGAAACTGATGAAATTTCATGCGAAGGGTTGAAAAAATTCGCCTACGGCCGCAGATCGACGGGGCTAATTAATATCTGCTGGACGGGATAATTGGGAGATACGGGCTAGGGGGACAAGGAGGCGGATAGGATTTTGGATTCTTTGTGGGTATTGGCGGAGAAATTTTTAAACGGGCTGTTTGACAGCTTTTGCTGCTTTAAAAATGAAATTCTGTGAAAGTTTAATTAGCACTAACACTCTTTACTGTTATATGTAAGGTAATGGTCAAGGGTGAGCGAATGTGCGTAACCACCACTTATTTCCTTTGTTTCTTGCTTCTGCTTGCTTCAAGGTGGGTTTGTTTTTGGTGTTTTTGTTTGCTTTGTTTATTGAATCAGAAAAATAAATAATTTTACAAAAATGTGCGTGAAAAGTCAACGTTAAAGTATAATTAAGTGTTACATTGGGAGTCCATTAGAGATTAATTTTTGTAGTGACGAACCTCTAAAAAGCGCATTTTGAGAACTTAAGGTCCTTCAAGGAGCAGATATTTTGTCCGCTTTATACGAGTGTCCGTAACGTCACTTTCCGTTATTCCGTTTACCCGAATAAGCGCCTGGATCGGAAAGCATTTCTTTCCAAGGATTTCGGGAGTGTTAGCGTCCGCGACCTGTTTAAGAAGCACACTCGTAGAAACATTTTATCCGCATTAGGAAGGTATAAGGAGTTTAAGGAGCTCCAACACTTTAAACTCCGCATATATGAATATGGACATCCATGAATTCTGTACAAAACTAGCGTAGACGTTCAGGAATTTGGCGATTTCTTCCCTTG
Organism: Cryptocephalus primarius; assembly: GCA_963576515.1. Classification (NCBI taxonomy): domain Eukaryota; kingdom Metazoa; phylum Arthropoda; class Insecta; order Coleoptera; family Chrysomelidae; genus Cryptocephalus; species Cryptocephalus primarius. Next base: position 269,918 of record OY754949.1, on the reverse strand, counting down.
GAACAATCGCCTTGGATAGGATGGATGTATGTGTGTGTGTGTGTGTGTGCGATAGGGGGAGACGGTTAAATTAGGCCGTTCTCCAAGAAATCTGGCTGACGCGAAAACTACTAATTGCCACCGGGGAGTTGGAAAGCGGGAAACTCCCTGGAAAGTTTCGTGTATTTAATTGCCCGGAATAATTGTGTCGGGAGTTGTGTTAACTCCCGATGACGCGACGACGTGTGGAACAGAATCCCTGATGATGATGATGATGATGGCGGTGCTGGTGTGGTGAAGATGCATTTTCTCCATTATACTCCCGTTATACCTGATTCATTAAGAGACAAAACACGGGAACACACAGAAATGATTTATCAGGAACGCACGTTGTGTGTAGATGTGGATGTGTCGTAAACAGAGAATATTATTATTATCACTGGTACGTGCATGCACGGTAATTAGGAAGGGGTTTGTATATAAGTCGAAAATGATGTGATCATTTGAATTTTTTGAATAATTCTCGCCAAAATCAAATATATTTCCAAAATGTCTCAAAAAATACGTCATGTTCAGTTAAGCAATTTGCTCTGAGAGCTTTGTAATTTTACAGGAAATGTCCACTAACCTTCGCAAATTAACGACTTTGCGTCATTATTTAGGCATTTAGGTCACGCCATGTTTGGCCAAATATTAGCCAGAAACTGTACCGTGCGTATTTAGATGAGTTTAATGAATAGTTTGATTGTTAGTATATACCTAATTTTTTTATACTACAAAATGAAGTAAATAAAATATATTGCAAATATTTATTTACATAGAAAAAAAATTGTATTTTTGGTACCAGGAATTAAAATATTAAGTACGGCAATTGCCGCTTTGCATTCTAACAAGCCATTCTTTCCTTCTTTGTGGATCTTTAGAAAATCGTTTCATTAAAAACTTATTTTCAGCAAAATTACTGCAATTTGCTGCAGGACAACCGTGCATTTTCAATGGTAAACATAGGAAATTGGCCTGAATATGGCGGAACGTAATACGTGACCTCAACAGCCAATTAAAAATTGGGCACCCATTGTCGCCACTGTCAAAACTATCTAGTCACTCTGATACAATTTAGACTTAATTCCTTGTATTCATGAAACGAATCACGTTCACGAATACGTTGAATTGTTTTTTAAAGATTTATTAAATCTTCTGAAAGTTTCCTGAAACGAGTTGGTTCGTTTCGTACGTGTCGCCTCCTGTCATTTCACATCAATGGCTATTTGATGTTCTGTGCTAACGTCGTCATAACCTCGCATTTTGAGGCAATTGTGATGATTTTGTCGACTTATCGACCTTGTTTGTGTGAGTAATAATTGTTAATTCCCAAGGAATACTCCGATAACGTGAACGACCGACACCGTACCTGCCCACGAGGTTCATTCTTCAATCATACCGATCATACCACGATGGAAGAGAACGAGAGGGCACCCCATTTCGTGATGAAGTCAAAATTGCCGAAGAGGGCAGCAGCGCTGGACAATACAGCCAGAGGATCCCGTTCCAGAGACTCAGGATGAACCATAGTAAGAGCGAAGGTGGTACGCACACTTGGAAGGGCAGTATGTCACCAGGCGAATATAGCTGCATTCAGATGAGCTATCCTTAATACTAGTCACAGGTTAGTGGTGAAAAATTGAAAAATACTATTTTTAAATGTGCCCCTAATATGTATGATGCCCGATATAATCCCTGTGAACCCTCTGCAAAGTTTAATAATAATTTCAGCTTGATAAAAAAAATTTTGAAAGTGAGTTTACGTATTTTGGATTGTATTACATGAACAGAATCACGAATACGTTGAATTGTTTTTAAGACCTTCAGGACGTTTCTTGAAACGAGTTGGTTCGTTTCGTACGTGTCGCTTTCTGTCATTTCACATCAAGGGCTATTTGACGTTCTGTGCTGACGTCGCTGTAGTCACTTCCTGTCTTTTCTCATCAATGGTTATTTTACGTTCTGTGCTAACGTCGTCATAACCTCGCACTTTGAGGCAATTGTGATGATTTTGTCGACTTATCGATCTTGCGTGTGAGAAATAATTGTTAATTCCCAAGGAATACTCCGATAACGTGAACGACCGACACCGTACCTGCCCACCAGGTTCCTTCGTCAACCATATCAATCATACCACGATGGACGCGTGAACGAGAGGGCACCTCATTCCGTGATGAAGGCAAAATTGCCGAAGAGGGCAGCAGCGCTCTGTCAGATGCAGATACAGTCAGAGGTCCTTCAGGATCCCGTTCCAGAGACTCAGGATGGACCAGAGCAAGAGCGAAGGTGGTACGCACACTTGGAAAGGTAGTATGTCACCAGGCGATTATAGCTGCATACTACTAGTCACAGGTGAGTGGTGGAAAATTGAAAAATACTATTTGATGCCTGATATAATCCTTGTGAAGCCTGTAGAAAGTTGTTTATGTATAACAAAGTAATCTAAATTTTTTATAAGGATAATCATGACAAAATTCTACAACTCCCTGTGATTTTCGATACTTGATTTTTGTCCTGAATTGAGGCAGTTTCACAGTCTGTTCTTAAAACGATTAACAAACGAGTCTCGAAGCTTGTAAGCTTCGTCATGTCCTTCTCTTCAATATCAGTTTGATGAATCGAAAGTTCATGTTTCGTTTGTTGTGTATTTTATTAACGGATTTTAAATCAGTTTGTTTTCCTTTTTAGAGGATGAGGCGGAGGGGGATGAGGGAGGAGACGCTCTACTGGATTTGGTGCAGTGAAGGAACCCGACGCGCCCACCTGTTCCTTCGGTCTGACGCAAGGAAATCGAGCCGTAGGACAGACAGTTGGAATGAAAAACTTTTAAAGGCAAGAAAAGAGTATCTCTATTTATAATATAATCTCTTCGATTCGTAAATTAATTTATGAATCGAACAGTTGGGATGGAGCGAATAGGCTTTTTCAAAACTGCTTTTCTAAAATTTGACTTCATTATTTCTCTAATTTCTGTTTCATTCTCCTCTTAAATGTTTCCATCCAGTTTACTTTTTAACTTGCAAAATATGCAAATCGACAAATGCAGCAGCTATTATTTATTGTAAATCATAATTTTGTTTGTAGAAGGTTGTCGGATCTCTCGAAGTCATTAGGCCAATATTTTGTTTTAAAAATTCTTATTGCGAAATGAAAGAAACAGATTGTATAAGGTTTTTATTAATCCTTTTAAACTATTAATACTACTTAGGTATAAATTCTCTTCTAAATGTTAATTCTAAATTCTACTACTAAAAAAATTGAGACAGATTTCTTCTCAATCTTGCAGTTGGCGAGTAAGCAGATCCGTCGATCCGGTCCGATCCCTGCCGGTCGCCAGGAAGCTGATCTCTTCGAAGCCTGCGAAGGTGACGTGCGAACAAGAAAGAAGAGAAACTATCGTAAGTGTTAACGTAAAGAGTTAAGGACAAAATTCAAAGATTTCTTTTTCCTCTCCCATTTTTCACCAGATCGATAGTAATTTCAATAGATTTATGAAAGGAAATTGTGCAATTCGGCTTTCGCTCTAATAGAAATCTCCAAAAACGGTTCCCTCCACCCCTGGAAAAGTCCCTTCCATTCTACCTTCCATATCTCGGAAAGTAAAGGTCGCAGGAAAGAAAATCCTACACTCCTGGCATCAGGGGAGCATCGCCTTTCGATTGCCACCCTAATTTCGGAAATTATTTTTTGGTGTTTTTGGAGAAAATCGCAAGGGGTTTACCTTCTTATTTTTCGGCCTCAAAATATGAATCTTTGAATTTCCACATGAAACTCGCAGGGTAGGTCTGTCAGGAGATTCTAAGCCCTATGGCGTTAATTTCAAGTCGATATGCCATAGGGGTTTCGAATTATCCCGATTTTTCTAAAAAAGAAAAGTCCCCTCCCTTCTGCCTTCCATATCTCAGAAAGTATTACCCTTCTGATAGTCATTCTGTTTTTATATGTACAAGTTAATGATATTACAACAATCAAGGATATTTCTATAATTGTTATTATTGAAGTTCATGCATTAATTATACAAATTATTATTTAATAACAAAATAATGTCAACAATTCTTCTGAGGGAGGTTAGTTTTCATAGGGGTAGTGGGGTAGTGCTTCGTTCTGAACGTGATACGCAGGAGCTGCCTCTTCGAGAGGTGACCGACCATACGAAGAGTGGTCGGTGTGCACCAGCTCGATTATTCCGTGCAAATGTTTCAGAATGGGGCCATACTGGAAGAAAATTGAAAATGTACTTGTAGAATATAATTTTGAATCCAAAACTGTTGTATGAACTGCGAACAACGAAATTGTTCTTCACTGAAAACTCCTCAATGTTTCCAGGTATAATTTCCACGGCCATATATGGCCACGTTACTGGAGTATGGCGACGCCGTTCAGCTCGACCAGTCCCGGAGTGGCTCACGCCTGGATGGAGGACCACGCTAGCACGGTCACTGGGGCATGTAGGAAGGCTACCTGAGAATGCAGGATACCTTCTGTGATGCGACTCGATCACCAGGACCGAGGAGGAGGACGTGGAGAGAGATTACAACTTTATTTCGCACAGGCTACGGCCGAAGGGCGCAAAAAATCTTCAACATAAAATATAATACGATATATATTAATATAACTGCAATAAATACTTACATAAGTCAATAGTTTTTTTAAAAAAATGAAAGAGGGAAAATGTACCGAGTAAAAATTTAAAAATTCGCGCGAAAATCGCCTCCTGCACACGGCATCTGCGCACGGCCTCTTCTGCCCGCAACCCGCGCACCCCCTCGTCACGTACCCCGCGGCCCCACGCCCCGCGCACCCCTCTCCCCCGGAACCCGCGCACCCCCTCATCACCCCCCTCCCGCATTCCCCTCACCCATCGACTGAAAATTTTCAAAATCTTAATTTTCGAGCGAAAATTTTCTTCGCTCCCCCCCAACCCGCGCACCCCCTCACCGCCCCCGTCCCGCGTACCCCTCTGCCCCCCGCCCCGCGCACCCCTCCCCCCCGGAACCCGCGCACCCCCTCATCACCCCCCTCCCGCATTCCCCTCACCCATCGACTGAAAATTTTCAAATTCTTAATTTTCGAGCGAAAATTTTCTTCGCTCCCCCCCCAACCCGCGCACCCCCTCGTCACCCCCCTCCCGCGTACCCCTCGGCCCCCCGCCCCGCGACCCCCCTCCCCCCCGATACCCGCGCACCCCCTCATCACCCCCCTCCCGCATTCCCCTCACCCATCGACTGAAAATTTTCAAATTCTTAATTTTCGAGCGAAAATTTCCTTCGCTCCCCCCCCAACCCGCGCACCCCCTCGTCTCCCCCCTCCCGCGTACCCCTCGGCCCCCCGCCCCGCGACCCCCTCCCCCCCGATACCCGCGCACCCCCTCATCACCCCCCTCCCGCATTCCCCTCACCCATCGACTGAAAATTTTCAAATTCTTAATTTTCGAGCGAAAATTTCCTTCGCTCCCCCCCAACCCGCGCACCCCCTCGTCTCCCCCCTCCCGCGTACCCCTCGGCCCCCCGCCCCGCGACCCCCTCCCCCCCGATACCCGCGCACCCCCTCATCGCCCCCCTCCCGCATTCCCCTCACCCATCGACTGAAAATTTTCAAATTCTTAATTTTCGAGCGAAAATTTCCTTCGCTCCCCCCCAACCCGCGCACCCATCTTTCGTCCAGGCTATGGCCGAAGGGCGCAATAATATTCAACATCAAATATAATACAATATATATTAATATAACCACAATAAATACATAATTAAATAAATTTAAAAAGAAAGTGCGAGAGAGAGAGAGAGGATCTTCCCTTCTACCCACGCACCCCTCGTCACCTTTCGAATCCCACGTCCTCCTCCTTCTCGGTCCTGGTGATGGAGTCGCATCATAAAAGGTATTATTCATTAGGTATACATTCAGGCGGCCTTTCCTTGCCCCAGTGACCGTGCTAGCGTGGTCCTTCGTCCAGGCGTGAGAGCCACTCCGGGACTGGTCGAGCTGAACGGCGTCGCCATACTCCAGTAATGTGGCCCCCGTAGGAATTATACCTGGAAACACATTGAGGAGTTATGAGTGAAGAACAGTTGTGTTATTCGCAGTTCGTACAACAGTTTAGGGTTCAGTTACTTAACATTTATGTTACATTTACTCTCTTAGAGTTTTACCACCTTTGGGTATTGATTTATTTTGATTATGTCTATAAAATCAATCATTCTACGAGTACATTTTCAATTTTCTTCCAGTATGGCCCCATTCTGAAACATTTGCACAGAATAATCGAGCTGGTGCACACTGAGCACACTTCGTATGGTCGGTGACCTCTCGACGAGGCAGCTCCTGCGTATCACGTCCAGAATGAAGAAGCACTGCCCCACTACTCCCATGAAACCCCTATGAAAAGTAACCTCCCTCAGAAGAATTGTTCACAAACTAGGAAGAAAACTGAAGATGGAAGAATTGTTGACGTTATAATAACAATTATAGAAATATATCCTTGATTGTTGTAATATATATATATAATAATAACTATAATATATATATATATATATATATATATAATAATAATAATATATATAATAGTAATATATATAATAATAACTTGTAAATGTAAAAACAGAATGACTATCAGAAGGGTAATACTTTCCGAGCTATGGACGGTAGAAGGGAGGGGACTTATCTTTTTGGAAAAATCGGGATAATTCGAAAACCGTATGGCGTATCGACTTGAAATTAACGCCATAGCTCTTAGAATCCTCTAACGGACTGCGAGTTTCATGTCGAAATTCAAAGGTTCACTTTTTGAGGCCGAAAAATAGGAAGGTAAACCCCTTGCAATGTTTTCCAAAAACACCAAAAAATAGATTTCCGAAATTAGAGTGGCAATCGAAAGGGAACACTTCCCTGATGCCAGAAGTGTAGGATTTTCTTTCCTGCGACCTTTACTTTCCTAGATATGGAAGGTAGAATGGAAGGGACTTTTCCAGGGGGGGAGGGAACCGTTTTTGGAAATTTCTATCGGAGCGAAAGCCGAATTGCACAATTTCCTTTCATAAATCTATTGAAATTACTATCGATCTGGTGAAAAATGGGAGAGGAAAAAGAAATCTTTGAATTTTGTCCTTAACTCTTTACGTTAACACTTACGATAGTTTCTCTTCTTTCTTGTTCGCACGTCACCTTCGCAGGCTTCGAAGAGATCAGCTTCCTGGCGACCGGCAGGGATCGGACCGGATCGACGGATCTGCTTACTCGCCAACTGCAAGATTGAGAAGAAATCTGTCTCAATTTTTTTAGTAGTAGAATTTAGAATTAACATTTAGAAGAGAATTTATACCTAAGTAGTATTAATAGTTTAAAAGGATTAATAAAAACCTTATACAATCTGTTTCTTTCATTTCGCAATAAGAATTTTTAAAACAAAATATTGGCCTAATGACTTTGAGAGATCCGACAACCTTCTACAAACAAAATTATGATTTACAATAAATAATAGCTGCTGCATTTGTTGATTTGCATATTTTGCAAGTTAAAAAGTAAACTGGATGGAAACATTTAAGAGGAGAATGAAACAGAAATTAGAGAAATAATGAAGTCAAATTTTAGAAAAGCAGTTTTGAAAAAGCCTATTCGCTCCATCCCAACTGTTCGATTCATAAATTAATTTACGAATCGAAGAGATTATATTATAAATAGAGATACTCTTTTCTTGCCTTTAAAAGTTTTTCATTCCAACTGTCTGTCCTACGGCTCGATTTCCTTGCGTCAGACCGAAGGAACAGGTGGGCGCGTCGGGTTCCTTCACTGCACCAAATCCAGTAGAGCGTCTCCTCCCTCATCCCCCTCCGCCTCATCCTCTAAAAAGGAAAACAAACCGATTTAAAATCCGGTAATAAAATACACAACAAACGAAACATGAACTTTCGATTCATAAAACTGATAATGAAGAGAAGGACATGACGAAGCTTACAAGCTTCGAGACTCGTTTGTTAATCGTTTTAAGAACAGACTGTGAAACTGCCTCAATTCAGGACAAAAATCAAGTATCGAAAATCACAGGGAGTTGTAGAATTTTGTCATGATTATCCTTATAAAAAATTTAGATTACTTTGTTATACATAAACAACTTTCTACAGGCTTCACAAGGATTATATCAGGCATCAAATAGTATTTTTCAATTTTCCACCACTCACCTGTGACTAGTAGTATGCAGCTATAATCGCCTGGTGACATACTACCTTTCCAAGTGTGCGTACCACCTTCGCTCTTGCTCTGGTCCATCCTGAGTCTCTGGAACGGGATCCTGAAGGACCTCTGACTGTATCTGCATCTGACAGAGCGCTGCTGCCCTCTTCGGCAATTTTGCCTTCATCACGGAATGAGGTGCCCTCTCGTTCACGCGTCCATCGTGGTATGATTGATATGGTTGACGAAGGAACCTGGTGGGCAGGTACGGTGTCGGTCGTTCACGTTATCGGAGTATTCCTTGGGAATTAACAATTATTTCTCACACGCAAGATCGATAAGTCGACAAAATCATCACAATTGCCTCAAAGTGCGAGGTTATGACGACGTTAGCACAGAACGTAAAATAACCATTGATGAGAAAAGACAGGAAGTGACTACAGCGACGTCAGCACAGAACGTCAAATAGCCCTTGATGTGAAATGACAGAAAGCGACACGTACGAAACGAACCAACTCGTTTCAAGAAACGTCCTGAAGGTCTTAAAAACAATTCCACGTATTCGTGATTCTGTTCATGTAATTACAATCCAAAATACGTAAACTCACTTTCAAAATTTTTTTTATCAAGCTGAAATTATTATTAAACTTTGCAGAGGCTTCACAGGGATTATATCGGGCGTCATACATATTAGGGGCACATTTAAAAATAGTATTTTTCAATTTTTCACCACTAACCTGTGACTAGTATTAAGGATAGCTCATCTGAATGCAGCTATATTCGCCTGGTGACATACTGCCCTTCCAAGTGTGCGTACCACCTTCGCTCTTACTATGGTCCATCCTGAGTCTCTGGAACAGGATCCTGAAGGACCTCTGGCTGTTATCGTCCATCGCTGCAGCCCTTTGGCAATTTTGGCGTCCCTGTCGAGGACTCCATCATGAAGTGAAGCGCCCTCTCGTTCTCGTCCATCGTGGTACGTTTACAGTTCTTCGCTTTCCACGTGTAATACACCTGATACAAAATATGTGAGGTTAAGTTATATATGCTAGGCATACCGATGTTGTGATGACTCAATGAAATAATTCGTCGCGAAGTGTCGTGTATCATCTCAAGCACTTCACTTTGTGGCTCGAGTCAGTCATATTTCACTCATGGCCATTAACTCAGTTGACTATTTTCTACTAAAGTACATTTTAAGGAAACCTACCAGGGTTATTATAATTTCATAGATTTTACATAGATTCAAAGACACTGGACACTGAGTTATCGAAAATTTTCTACATTTCTTAAGAGTGCAAGCTACAAAGATGGTGTGTGTCAGTACCTGAAGCATTCCGTAAGAAACTACACAAATCTCGTAAACTATCTGATGACGAATGAACCTGGTGGGCAAGTACGGCGTCCGATGTTAACGTTATCGGAATATTCATTGGGAACTAACAATAATTACTCACACACAAGATCGATGGGTCGACAAAATCATCACAATTGCCTTAAAGAGCGAAGTTATGGTGACGTTAGCACAGAACGTAAAATGACCATTGATGAGAAACTACTGGAGGCGACACGTACGAAACGAACCAACTCGTTTCAGGAAACTTCCAGAAGGTTTAATAAATCTTTAAAAAACAATTGAACGTATTCGTGATAACATGATTCTATGTTCATGTAATTACAATCCGAAATACGTAAACTTATCCCCTTAAAATTGTACTATCAAGCTGAAATTATTGTTTATCAACTTTATGTAGGGAGAAATACAGGTTGGATTGTGAAGACCAGACACATTGAAACAACACAAGCACCTTACTTAACTGTCACACTGAATTGTGTTCGGACTCGTCAGAATGGCGCTCCCATGAGACGAAGAAGCACAACTTAAATCCAGGGATTCTGAAAGTATTAAGGTTAACATTTAGGTTTTATCTTGGACTACACCATGTTCCCTTTTAGGTTCAGACGAGCATTGTGGTAAGGTACTAATTTTTTCCTTTAATGCTAAAAGACGGTTTGAAGCTACATCAAACCATAAATACTGCAGCTGTTTTGAACCAGAAATGGTGTCACCAACAGATTGATGGAATCTCCCTTCTGAGCGAGCATATATGGTATAAGGTATATGCCAAGAGATTTTTTTGAATTCCATTGCATATGCTCTAAATGTACGTCACAATAAAATCTAATTTTATATCTGAAACTTTTCAGTTTGAAATCTTGGGACCCCAGGAGTCTTAAAATAGTTAACAAGCAGCAGGGGATGAACAAAAGTCCTTTCTGTGCAAAGATTAAGTTTTCGCGATATAAAGCATTATAAAAAGAAGTTCTGATTTTTCTGTTCGTTTGTTCTAATTTGAAATTTAATTAAAACAATTCATTTTGTTAATAAAAAAGCTTACCATGTGCAATACCTAAAAATTATGAATTACAAAATACCCCCTCTAATTATTTCTTATAAAAATATAACAACATCGACATGATTAAAACGAAAACCGCAACTGCTAGCCCCAAGTATGTGAAACTGTTCGGGCTTGTAGTTATCTTCGATAACATCTCTGCAGTCTCATTCTTTAAGGCACCATCGCAATACTGTGAAATATCTGTAGACGAAATCATCCAACTTCTTTACTAATTCAAAATTTATATAATGAATACCTTACCTGCTTGCCCCTCCAAGTCCTGTATTTTCAACTTCCCTTTAACTCTCATGTCTAACACCTCCTCGAGAGATTCCCTTGCATCATCTGGACCTTCCCCCGGGAAAAGATAATTTGACAAAGTCACCTGACTGTCTGGTAAGTGTATGAGGACCCTCCTAGGTGGTTCATGGACACAATTCACCTCTGAAACCTAACCATAGAGATTAATGTCTCATTACTGATGCAACGTTTACCATCTGAATTTTCCTCTTCAGTTAAGGAGTCCCAGTGCATCTCGAACCTTGCAGCTAGGCTTCGCATTACATCCTGCTTGACTGCCGTAATTACTTCGCCAATCGTCATTTTCTGCTCGAGCCATAACTTGGAGACGATCCTGCCGACCATCCGGAGCTCAACGAACTTATCCAGCACAGAACAAGAGGAACTTGAATCCTGTAAGTGGACTTTTAAGTGACTGAGGAGAGTGCGGTTATTAAACTTTACCTGCGATTGGAATATCGTTAATTGTACCGGTTTCGAGGCGTCATCACCCTGTTTGATAGTGCGGGCACTCCTATGCTTCATGGGAGACTCAAAAGTGTCAGAGGTGTCTTTAATTTCGCCATTGAAGAGATAAACGGAAGAGTCTAGGGAGTTTTTGAGCTGATCCAAGATTACCTGAAAGATAATAAAACCCATAAAACTTCTTTGTAATAATTTATGGGAAAAGGGTATGTCACTGTTAGATTTGAAATGAGATTGAGATTTACTTGTATATGTTTTTGTAGTGGCAAGTCCTTTTCATCAGCCTTCAAATACTTTAAATGGTCGATTGTTAAATTGTTCTCTACAGTGATCCATCTGACAGCGTTCGGGATGAACTTAAAGTCGACCACTTGTACATTAAGTGTGTCCGTATCGTAACTTTTACAAGAGTACTTTCCATTCTTCGTACAGTAGTTAAGTACAATTTTCTCCTTGGAACAGTTGCCATACAAGTAGTCATTGTCATTTAATTCTTTATGTATCGAAGACAGCGCGGACTTGATTTTCGAGTCGAAAGGGTTGAGGACGTCCTCGGACGATACGACAAACATCCCGAGGACAGACATCGCCCCTGGCAGCATTCTAGTCACTTGCTTCGCGTGTTCGGCGAGCAGGCTCTCATTTATTCCTCTCAGATTCTCCACGGCGGACTTCGTACCGTCTTCCGGAGGCGTCTTCGCGAAGTGTACGACGTACTCCTTGTCGGAACATATCTGGGAAGGGCGAAAACATAAGCATATGTTTGCGACGTTTGAGTGTACGATTTACCTGTCCTAGGACGAGTCCCACTGCGAAACTGGTTTGAGAGTCGCTGAGATAATTGAGTAACTGGTGGTCTGCCACTACGCTTTTTACCATTTTTATTGCCGAACTTGCCGTAAAGTTACGATAAATGAAAGGTACGACATAACCTCAAAGTGAGACGGAACAGTGAATGTCATAGGGCAGTGGCGTACAATTAGAGTTTAGTCGAGTAGTTGGTGGAATCAAAAGCATTCACTATTGCCTAATCAATTACAATGCAATTCGTTACAATCGTTGCAATTATTTAAATTGTCTCTACATCTTACTCCAAAATACCTTAGAGCTCGATACATAGGCAACTCTAAATTCAAATTAGTTTAGCGAGGAATTCAAGTGTGTGAAATCAATCGGTCTGGTTGGGTTCAAACTAGATCATGGCATACTAATTGACTCATTGCATCGATATCGTTGCTTTTGTTTTCGCTGTTTATTCGTATATTTACAATAAACTGTAATTCATTGAACGCTTATAGCTCGACTGCCATCTAGAGGGTAGGTTCCGAACTAAATGTATGAACATCTCAAGTCGGATTTATTATCTCAAGACAATAATCATAATCTATATGCTAGGGGCTAAAGTTGACGGTTAACCCCTTGCTGATTGCTGTCTTAGAATTTTCAAAATTCCCTTGGCAAATGAAATGAAATGATTCACTGATGCTATGATTGAAATAATTTCCTTCGTCAATTACTAATTACCTTTAATTCCAAACATGAACACGTCACGAGATTAATCCTAATAATCGTAAAACGAAATCTAACGCGAGTTTTACCTGGTCAGCTGTCAAGTCTCCGAATGGGGTGCCCTGGAAAGGGGGAAATAAATTCTGAAGTGAAACAAGCTCAGAACGACAAGTACATATTCATTACAAATGATGATAGCAAATTTGAAAATAAAAATGGCAGCAGATTAACTGTTTCATGCACAGTTCCACGTTGATTCTTCCTTTGTGACTACACTTGACGGTCTTTGACAATTATACAATATACACCTAAACATCACTAGCAGGGCTTTTTATTGGTCGGTATTGACATCTCTACAGCTCGGAGTCGTGTAACGTCAGTCTCACTTCTAGCCATTTCTAGGGAGTGACTGTAATGCCGACCAATAAAAAACCCTGTTGATAATGCAAGTGATAAAGACAATGCGCCTGGAAATCGGTGATACGTTTGTAATAATATCACCTGTTTGCTGGAACAAACCCGTCATCTTGCAACAGTTACAAACATGAAATTTTACGTGGGATCAAACGTGAATTTGCCATACGTACTTTGGTAAAGCACTCGATAGGGTCCGTACTGAAGTTAGCCTGGAAGTGTCCCAAATAAGCGTTCGACAGGTATTCCAGGACCGGACTGAAGAGGCACTCCGCCTGTGGGTCGTAAGTGTGCCACGTTGCGACGAACACGTGCGCCAACCCGAAGAGCTGATTGACTATTTCGTTCGCTTGAGGGTTGTTCATGGCTCCCGTAATCGACACCTAGAATACTGTCATTCTTGAATGGGCTAAACACATTTTTTGGTTGCTCCATTGAACCTATTGTGCCCCAATTTGTACTATTCAATTATGGCGCCTTCGTGTCTCGGCGTTCGATGCAATGTGAATGAGAGAATGAGTGAATGTGTGTAAATGCCCTGAACGCCTCAAATGTCATAACCTATTTTAAATTATGGTGTAAACTTACAGGACCGGCATTGTATTTTATATACACCACCATATTTTCCAAGCCGGTTATCACTTGGCCGCCGTTAGAAATGGCATAAAAACACAATTCCGCATCCAGGCTCTTCAAGTGTATCCTGGAAAGAAAACACAATGAAATACATTTGTAATGTCGTATAGACACAGTGTTTTAACATTGCTCCACTTTGAATATAAAACGATTTAACGTGGCAACGTATAGTGGGCTCGTTCGCATAAATTTGAGTTCTTTTGTATAGTACATAAATAAAAATGCTGCACCATGTCAAAGATGGTATCGTTCGTTACTTGATGGTTCCATCGCCGTAGATCGGGATTTTATCGAGCACCGCCAAATCGACGAAGTAATCGGTGGAAAACTCGAAATCGTCCACTTTGAAGTCCTTGACGCAGACGTCGTTGTTACCGGACCCGTCCTCGTCGGTTACGTTCAGCATCGTTCCGTAATTGCCTATGTCGATCGGTAAGGTGGCCAAACCCTTCGCCAAGGTGTTGGTGAAGTCGACTCTTCCCCTGAAAAATTTACCATGAATCTACGGTATTTACTCAGATTAGGGAACGAGAAAAATGGCTGCAGATCGCTGTCTTTTGTCCACATATATGTCGCGTTCTTATGCTACAAGACTTCGAACGGTTTGGAACGTTTCGTACGAGATAGCGCGAAGGGTAATAACAAAATCGATTTTGGTGTAACAAACCAAATTACAAGTGTACACTACAATGTCAAATACGTAAACGGAACAACGAAGGGACACTCACTTGACTGGTTTATCGGGATAGACTTCCTCGAAGTTTATACTCAAATTAGGCACGTGAATTTCATTACTATCGTACCAAAGGCGCAAAACTGTGACCAATTGTACCATTAACAACACACCTGAAAACAATTTTTGGTAAAATATTTTGAATTTTTACCGTCAAATGTACACTCACTATTCATCTTGTACGTGACCGTTGCTCGTATCGTATGGCAATAGAATCGGATTAAAGTTTTGAAACAATCTTAATACCTATGGAAGTGAAACGAAGCTGTGGCGGGAGATAAATTTGATGGCTGGTTTCCCCGTATGACTAATCCATCAGTCGATCGATTAATAGCGATTGAAAACGGGAAACTGTACGACTCATTCGACCGTTTGTTATCTTTATAATTCCCCGATTAAACGGATCTATACATTGCATCATATCGTTACAACCTTCAAAATATTCGAGAGACGTAATTTTCTTACAGTGTGATTTATGAAATTTAACGTTCAGTCGTAACATTTCTATTCTATTAGTATTTTAGTAGAATACAGTGGAGGAGATCAGGGAAAGGATACGGTATCACCAAGGAGATCGAGGAAGAACTTGAGGAACACAGGAGCAACACGCTGGAAGACCGCACTGGAAGACCATGAGTTTATGGGTGATCATCATTATGTTTCAGGGACGAGGACAAGAGAGGGGCATTTGCAGAAATTCAGAACGAACTTCGGTAAAAGGGTTAAACTCCTAAACTGGGTAAGCAATTTAATTACTGAATTATATGTTCGCGTGTTAAAGTGACATTAGAAGTGATTTGTTCTATTTTTTTCGCTACATCGTCGTCCGCCATATTAAACGTTGGAATCGCTCATTTGGATTAATACGGAGAAGTACGAGTACGACGACTTCAATATCTGAAATTATGCCATTACCATACTACACAACTGACTTAATTATTCTTTACATTAACGAACGTCTCCAGTGATAGAGTAAAATAGCCTCCAGCGTATATTTTGGTTGGTACCTTCGTCCTTATCATTAGATAGTACAGACTAGTTTTGAACTTTGTCGTAGATTCAATCCAAGCGCAATTATAAGCGGAGACGCTCAAATTGTCGCTCTGGAAAATAAAACACCGGTGATTAATTAACGATTAATTGCAATGAACATCAGTCTTACTTCTATTATCACTTCATTTCCATTGTAACAAATAACGAAAAGCTCGCCTAATATACAACAAGCATAGAATACCATAGCGAAGAACCTCAATCCACCTGCAGGGACCTAATTAGAAGTAATTGTTTTTAAATCTCAAGGGTAATGAATGACATTTACCTACCACGAGGAATTGAAATAAAGTAAAACAATTGATTAGCACCCCTACGACCAATTGACCCAACAAGCATCCAGAGAATATCGATTGGAAGTCCTCGGCAAATCTGAGGAGAGATCGATTAGTATTTGTGGTGAAATAATATGATAACCATTTACTCCAAGATTATTTGATGATGGTTGATACATTCGATCAATCTGTCGTTCATCACTTCCGAACAATGGTTGGGCTCCGGTCGGATGCTCGATAGTTTGTCGTTAAGGTTGTGGAATTGTTGAGCGACCACCATTATCAAACCTGCAATTCCATGATTGCTTACTTATGTATATTCTGTCCAACAAAAGTGGCGACGCCTATCACAATTGAAAACTCCTAGATTGACAACTCATAATTGCATTTATTGCAATCCGCATTTTAACAAGGCTTTTTGTCATTTCGACCATTACCAGTGCCAACACTTTTGCCTACTGTCTGTCTCTTTTTTACGTCCCTTCCTTCAAAAGAAAAGTTGTGACTCCACACCAGAGATGCGAGATTTCCACTGAAATGGTTCGTGCGCTGTAGCATTCGGGTAGCAGGTGGCACCGTGGCGCGAGTTTAAACTTTATAGGATTTACACCAATGAGAACCCACCGTTCCGCGATTCCTTACTGCGCACGAACCATTTCATTCTCCTTAAAACATTTAAAATGGTATGGGACTAGTACAATTTACTTACACACGGAATGAAGCATGGTTAAACCATAATGAAATCACAATAATAAATACCTGCGATGAAGAAGTGAACAACCTGTTCGGTGATCCCCCCAATAAGAGTCCCTATCGACGTATAAACGAAAGCCACAACGAAATTACCAAAAGGCTCGATACTAAACGGCAGCCAAGCTGCTATAATCAAGTTTCTCTCTCCTTCAGACAAAGCCACGACTATCCAACAAACGCAAGTGCTACAACAAGCGGTCGCCATCATCGCGGAAACTACGAATGTCCTCTTCATGTAAGACAAAGTGCTGAGGTATTGATATTCGTTCTCAGGTTTAAATTCTGGTCTGTTCAGATTTGAGACCAGGCGCATGATCTTCTTCCTGTACCTCAGCATAATGTAGAATTTGTATGTCGATAATAGGTTTGTCAGGGTTAGGAAGCAACCTTGCGCTGTAGCCTCAAGATTGTCCAGGCTGTGGTAGAGGTTTATAAGCTCGCAAAGGACGATACCCCCGAAAAAGAAACCTGGAATTTCTCTCAACTAATCATCGAGGTTAAACTTTATTATTTCCTACGTACCTAAGAACACACCCACTCTGCATGCGTATTCAGTAAATTTTAATTTCGACTCAAACTCATGTCGGAATATGCCGAAGAAGTAAAGCAGTTTTGTGTTGAAATCGACGAGGATCTTCCTCATGTCGATATCGTAGGGATCCATTTTGAAATTTAATGCCTCATGCGATTTTCCGCTTTTATACGCGAAATGAAATTTAAAATGCACGTCGCTATGCAATTTCACGAAAGTTTCATACAACTAGGACTGTTGGTATTGAAAAAAGTTTTACGAAAAGTATAATTTTTTCCTTTAAAATATTAATGTTCGTGGGATCAGTTTTAAAGTTCTTTCGAGCATTTAATCACCATGTCTCTTTCACTGTCAAACAGTATTTACATCACCAATTTGGGCCGATTATTACGACCTTATTATTATCATCAATGAGCCCTACATATCCCTGAGTCAGCTAAATAATCCTGTATAAAGAATCTGGACTTTAATCGATAATATAATGGAGATTTGCTCATAGTATCGATAAAAATAAATCGATAACGTGAACAGAAATCTGCTTCAAGGGGACGCGATCGAATCATAAATGAAACAGTTTTATGAATTGATAAATCGATACCTGTCGTAATTTGTATTTTCTCCATAGATGGGGGTGAATGCAGCGATCTCGTTGGTAGTTATGCGACACATTCAACTCGAGACTTATAGAATATGTAAATGCACAGTAGTGAAAATCGATTGCTATGCTTTCAACGACTGAAAGGTTTAGGGAAGTAAATATACATTATAATGGAACAAAATTTACAAAAAACAAAATTGCCTTGATGAATTTTAAGAGAAATGTTGGAAGTGATTCAAATGTAGTAAAACAAGGTGGTGGTGCCACTTTCTTACTACTTTAAAAACATGTGATATTTTTTCCCTCAATTTATCCCGACATGAACGATAAGTATTAATTTTTAAGGAAACAGGTGACTATAACAGCGACCAGGAATCGAAGCGAGAACTCTCGATATCTCGTCGAGTAGGTATTCATCCTGTCTTTACGTTTCAACAAATTATATGTTTCGAATGAATCGCCCTATATCTCAGAAGCAAATTTTTTCGCATTTACCGTTTGCTTCCCCCGTTTCCCGACAACCCCGCAGCACATCTAAGAGGAAACTTCTTCCATTTTCGCTCTGTTCATCTCTTTCGGTTTTATGTAAATCGTCGGATCGGACCGAAGCTGGAGAAAGTGACATTCGACCCGCAAAAGTTCGCCCTAAATCAACTCGAAAATCCGCACTTTCCGGGCATCTCCGTGGAAAAAAGGGACCTCTCGCCGTATCGAACGTACTTTGAGGGAAATATGTGTGTCAAAGATTTAAGAGAGCGAAGAGGGGAAAATAAAAATATCGAGAGGGACGAGAGAAATGTTTAGGTGGAAAAGTGTTAACCCGATAGGATATTTTCGAGTGCGAGGTGTGGGGTATTTCGGGCGAAATCGAAGGTATCGAAAATACATTCCAAAAAACTACTAGAATGTCGGAAAGTAGCGTAACGAGTCAAAATAAATGATTCATTGAAAAATTAATTCAACCTACAAAGGGATTCTGGGATCTGCAGCAACTGCCACGTTCCCATTATTCACGCCTCCTAATTACATAAAAATCTTCCCAGTATGCATAAAGCTGTAAATGAAATGAACTGTGGTACAAGAAATGTGCGCAACGTTGCGTTACCCTTGCTAGTAGCGATCTCTCGCAGACACAGGGTAAGAGGTACAATCATCGGACCTGTGCCTTCGAGGAGGATATCGAAATTGCGACTCGGCTACGATTAGCTCTAGCACGGATGAATAAAACCGCAACGCGTCGCCTCTCTCTATTTCACGTTCTCTCGTACGCACTACGTACGAGTACGTACACCTATTATCGTTAAGTGAATTGAATATTCTTCGAGAGCCCCGTACGACTATTTTTCTCAAAGCACATCCCTTTCCCCCGGATCCGGGAGTCCCGGAGGCGCAGCCGCCGCGTCTCTCGGACTGCGCCCGTCTCGGGCGTCAGAACGTCTAGCATATCACACGGCGAACGGACGTCGCGACGCACGCACACTCACCCATCAGCCCCGACGCACGACACGCACACCCACACGCGTCGCGACGGATTATGTGAATTGGCCTGGCCTGGAGAGGGTTTGCGTTTCACTTAAATGGGAGAAGGACGGCTCGAGTCATCCGTCTCGTATTTCGGCTTCGACGAGTTCCGGATCGGTGGCGAAGAGGAGGGCCGGCGTCGCGACGCCGACATGCTCTCGAGCGACTACTTCTCGGCGAACGAGGGCCAGGCCGACAGGGGCCAGATCTTCAAGCTGAAGCCGAACGCGGCCGTCACGACTTTCCTCTTGAACGCCTCGCTCAACGTGACCGCTGGCGAATTCGGCCCGCAGGACCTCTTCTACAGGCACTCGATGGCGATGACGATCGTCTACTGCGTCGCCTACTTCATGGTCTTCGCGCTGGGGCTCGTCGGGAACTTCTTCGTCATCGCCGTCGTCTTCAGGTCGCCGAGGATGAGGACCGTCACCAACTACTTCATAGTCAATCTGGCCGTCGCAGACATACTCGTCGTCGTCTTCTGCCTGCCGGCGACCCTCATGTCCAACATATTCGTCCGTGAGTACAACATATTAAGACACCTTAACAGATTTTTATGGTTTCAATGATTTGTCCGTCAAACATTTGACTAAATCACCGCCATACTCATAACCGAACAAGGCGCCATATGGACATTTTTTATATTAAATGTTCACTACCAAATCCATTTTTTTTAATTCCGTGTATAACGTGTATTCAAAATTTTGCTGAAGTTTTTGGCAATGGCCTTGAACCGACCAATGGGGATTGATTATTTGGGCCCAGATGGCGCTCCGGCTTTTACTTTTAGGTCAAAGAGTTTCACTGCCCGGTTCCAGTCGAAAACGGCCTTAATATGGGCTACGAGTTTTCCTTATAAATTGATTTTCATTTAAATATGTGGTACGTAATGGCCAGAAATTGGCTTAACGTGGATGTAAGGGGTAAGGACCACGATTTTAATGGAATACCTTTGAAACGCAGGGGTCTGACGCATTACCGAAAAACAATTTTTTTTTAAAACCGCGTTTTCCCGCTCATTTTAGTTCTAATTTTTTAAAGTACCGAATTAGGAGGAGAGTTGAAATGAGAAAAATGTTTTACAATCGCTTTTTTATGCCTTTATCATTTAGTTGTCCCGTCATAGCTTTTAATGGATGTAATTGAAATGTAGTGAAACGTACTAATGGACAAGAAATAATAATTGCTTCACATTTTTAACAACTGTTCTTAAAATATTTCCAAAATTTTTTAAAAAATCTCGCGATAAATGAAGTAATGTGGCGAAGGATGAAATTTTGGCGGATGCGCTAATATATATGGTGGTGCGCCATTTTATATTCCACTAGTTCACTAATATAGCAAATATGTTTATACGCATTATTTCACGTAATAAGATTTTTTTGAGAAACTTATCCCCGTAGATAACGCACAAGTACGTACGCGCCTGCTGCGGTATCCCCAAGAGATTAACATTCGTTACTCTCATTACTGACTGAAATGGAAATTTGTGGCACAACTGCCGTACGACACATTCACCAATATAATCTAAGCGATTCCGTACAAAACTCCAAAACCGTTCTTTTTTCCTTGTAAACCTCCGAAACCGCGTAAATAAAATAAACACGCGCCCTTAGGGCTCCAATTAATTACGGACGGTATTATAATGGACACCTGTACAAACGGGAAAAAGTCCGGACGGGTTAATTACTTAACTAGAGAATAAGAAAAATTCGGGACTCATAGTGGGAATCGATGCCAGGAAATGCGACCCCTTGACGGCAAACAAACACACCTGGAAAATATTCCAGGGAAGGGGACGTTGAACCGACCGGGACTCTAAGGGAGCGGTCGTTTTGAAGGAAGGTTGTTTTAATAGTGAGACAAAAGTAGTCAGGTTCATCGTCCTCTGTCATCAGATTTTACAAATCGTACAAATTGCAAGTGGAGATTTTAAATTTGGCGAATTTCATGCCCGCTAATATTTCGCAGGGCTCAAATTTGGCATGTAACATTTTCATTCCCCCCTTACATCCTTTTCCTCCGCTCGATATGAAACTACGTAATTTTCGAATTTATTTTCACCATCAAATTTCGACTTAAAAAATTCTTTACATTTTTGTATGCAATTTTCGAAGTTTCTGGAACTTTTTTTGCTCGGTTCGCCTCATTACTCATCTCGAACGTATAATCTCGTGAGAGTAATTGTTTATCGATAGAGGTATAACCGTAGGAGGTCCCGAGAACCGGTATCGATTACGACGTGGCAGTTTCGGTTATGAGGAGATTAATGATTAAACGCCTTAAACCGACCTAATTGCGGTATAATGGGTGTATTCGGTTAGCCGTTAGATCAAGGCGATTTAGAGTACTACAAATTAGGAATCTGAGATGACGATAAACCATTTTTTAAGCTAACTTTAAAGTTAAGTCTACAACCTCACGACTCGAGTTAAATAATTTAACTAAGCATCAACACCAACTGCAACTTTTTAGCCTTTCCCTCCGCGCTCGAACGTAAGGGAAGGAGAGAACAGATATAGAGTGTACCGTTCACAATAGCAGTCCGTTATTATATGGAAAGTGGAGCGAAGTTTCATCATCCATTATGTAGGTGACAGATAATCTAGCGCGCGAGTTTTCGCGAAACCTGCTTTACAATTACTCACCGCGGGTGGGAGGGAGATACGGGCGGAAGGTACGGAGGGGGGAGGAGGTCTGTGACTTTGACAGTAACATTATTTCCATAACGATTTATCAAAACGAAAACGGCGGCGCGTCCCCGATCCGAAACGGGGGAAACGTACACCAAGTAAAAAAGAGGATAGTATTACTATTGGTCTATTTTTCATGAGACACTTCATGAGCTCTGAATCTCTGAATCGAATGAATATTGTTGCATTATACACAGAAATATCGATATTTATATGTGTTACCGCGGGGTCTCATCAAATGTGTAAAGGAGACCCAATAAATAGGAGGAGGAGTGCGACTGTCACGACGAACTCGGAACGGGAGGCAACATTATCGCCACATTTTTGCCAACGGACACGAGTCGACCCCGTTATTCCCTGTGCAAGTAAAGCGAATCGAAATTCAGCTTTCCCGCGTGATATTTCATCGCCGGCGACGCATATTTCAGTCGTTAGGGCCGCTCCCGTCCCTCTTTCGGAATTAACCGTTCGAAATTTGACAGGAGGTTATCTAGCAACGTCTCCCCTACATATTACGAGGACGGATAAGTTCATACGCTCTCCCCTCGCGGAATTTATAAGCTCGTTAAAATTTTTCGATTGAAACAATCCCATTTCACGTCGTGAGGAATAACGGAGTTTTCTGTAAGGACGAAAAAATTTCAGCAGGGATCTCTGCGAGACCGTTCGGCCTAATTGTCGCGGGCCTCTTGTTTGCTCAGCAATTTTCGCAATTTTTCCATTACACGGTTCGAATTTGCGTTGGAAAAACATCTGCGGGGTTTAATTGCGAAATCTCCGACGTGCCCTTAAGGACGAGCGAAAAGGGCAGTAACGGTAAATAAAGCATTTAACGGCACCGTAGAGATCACCGAAAATGGGGTGGCAGGAGCGCTTCCCGTATCTTCACCCCGTTTCCGTTAATATTTAAAGGTGGTTCGAGCCTCCTCCTCCTCCTCCTCCTCCTCCTCCTCCTCCACCCACATCACCCATCAACCTCCTTGACCTGAATTTTTCACCTTAAGCACGAGAAATAGGGACACGGTACGTATATATCATTCCGGGGTGATCGATGAAATTTCGCCTGATCAATTTGCGACTAAGTGGGTGAATTCCAGCCGTATATTTCCCTAATAACTGGAGCGCTATTCGGAACGCGGGAAAGCAAATTCCGCGATTAAAAACCCATTTCCAGCGAGGCGCACATAAATTTACCCTCAAAAAAATTTATAAAACCAGAATCCAAAGGCTACGTTAAGGATCAAAATATTCCTACCTAACCTATCGGTATTAACTTTTCCATTGGGAGACAAATTGAATTTTCAAATTTTCGAGTAGGATTCTTACAACTTCCGATTTTAAAATATATTCTCGTACTCGCCCAGAAAATTTTCCGGGAGGGGAAAAACGAAAGGACTTTCAAACTTTCGGCCGATTAAATCCGCAGAGCCTCAAGTATCAATTTTCCGCGACATTTACCAGTTTCCCTTTATCTCCGATATCGCCGACACGTCCGGCGGTTCTCTCTCTCTCTCTCTCTCTCTCTCTCTCTCTCTCTCTCTCTCTCTCTCTTTCACACATACTCACGACCCTGACCTATTATACATATATTAGGTTCGTTTCGATAGAGACCCCCGGATCGGTCCCGGAGCCAATCCGGAGCTTCGTTCCAGAATTTCGGCAAAATTATCGAACGTTCGAAATTGAAAATTTAACTAGCTTTGATTATCGAAAAATTACTCGATGGGACCTTGACATGTTTTCTTGTTGATGTTGCCGCTCGGGTCTTGTGGATTCTTAATGAGAAAATTGCTTGGGGAAATGCCTTGGGGATGAAAACCGATTCGGTCCGTTAAAACTTTTTATATTTTTTCACTGTTGGAATGATCGACAAATAATACGGCTCAGACGTGCTATGGTATGATCAAAATTTGTTATTTGATTTTTTAGGTTAGGTTAATCTTTTGTTCATTGCTTTCTCGTTAATTCCACCGAAAGAATACATTTTAATGTAGATATCTTGAAATCATAACGCTCTAGCGCTCAAAAAATTCTCACACGCAGGCGCTCGCCCCTGTTCGATACGAAGGTCTCGAGCTCCTAAATACATCTGCCAGCATTTGGTACCCTACTGTTTTAGAAGTATGTAGATGAACATTTACACTGACTAAGAGTTCGTTTAGTTACGTTCTACACAAATTTAAAAACATATCTGCGCCGGAATCTTGTGCCATCGGCAGGAACATTAAATAATTTTGAGTAATTCAAAATTAGAGTTTCCCAACGACTTGGCGGTTCATCACACACTGTCTTTTTGAGAAACTCTCCCGTCGTTCCTCTTCCTTTCTTATCGCGACCGCATAAAGCCGAAGAACTCGGAACTCCGAATCCGCCTAGATAATACGATAAGGGGGATAGGACATGTGGGGAAAAGCGAAAAAATTACTCGCCGGAATGAGTGAGAGCGGCTGTTTAGGGGATCCGTTGGCGTTTAAAAATAATACGCCGGCGAGATAACGCGAGGGATTTTCAATAAAATTTACATACTAACGTGCGATTAGATTTCGGTCATCGCAACGCTTCACTCGTGTTTTGATGTGGTAAAAGCGAAATTCACGGTTCAATAAGAACGATATTTCACTGTCCCAATTTCAAATCAGTTTTCGACCTGCGAACGATTAAATGTTGACTCTCGTCGCCGCCGCAGCCGCAGCCGCAGCCGCAACAAACAAATCTTATTTCGCTCCCATCTGTTCGCCCCCGAAAGCTCGCTCGCATCGCAAGGAACAAGACACACTCGAGTGTACTCGAGAATCTCACTTTAAATGTATTTGAACAAGAGTAAACTTTCCAGGCCTCTTCCTCTCACCCTTTCGACGTAACGTATGACTCGAATACAAAAGGGCACGATGATGGATGGCGAAGTACGAGGAGGGATTATTTATATTTCACTTGTTGAACCGAAACGGGGACACGGGGAAGAGGACGAAAGAGACAGGGAGAGAGTTTGGGTTAACGTTAAACATACCAGGAGTATTGAAGTTACGAATGAGAATATTACTCTAATGGCGCTGTAAGAGGTTTCTGCAAAACTTGTGATGAAAAGCATGCGCTGGGCACATATCGACACGACACCTCCCGACGCCCCTGCTTCCATTTTCTCATCTACTCACCCCGTGCTGCGCATCTCAACCGCCATTCTTATTTCGTCGTGTCATACGAGTAGTACGTTTGTCCGATTTCAATATTCAATAAGAAAAATGTAAAAAGGAAAGGAAAAAACCTGAGTTACGAGAGCCGCTTTCGCAGAAACTGCAAAATCATCAAAGATCATATAGACACGCTGCGACAGCAGACCATCCTAAGATTACTACATTTTCTGTTTTTAACTCACTTTCTGTTTAGCCTCCTCGCGATAAACATCTATTGTAAATTAGTCGTGAATAAAAGTTTTTTTTTAAAAACAATCTCTGGATTGCCGAATTTATAACTCCTGCGTCTACCTCGATTAAAATGAAATTTATCTCGAGGATCATTCACTAAATGCGGCGCTTTGCAAAACGTTTTATGCGTCACATCGTACGGGCTATAATTTCTAATCAGCGTCGCGTCCCACGTGTAATCTTTAACTTCTCATCACGACACGTTTAGGACGTGATATATCCCTTAACACAATAGCCGCCGTGGGAATCGTCTCAGTAGAGGATATTAGAGCTCTCTATAGACGTGACTTGCGAGTAAATTCATGGAAAATCCGGTATGCACTGCTCCAGAGTGCGCCAGGAATGAAATCAAAGTTTCTCACAATTGAATTGAAATTTTACACGTATTTTGTTGGGTTTGAAATCGGATCAATATCCTTATTCGACCTTCTCTAAGTAATTAAATGCAAAAAAACATAACAACAGATAGGACGTAATAAAACGGAGTAAAACTGCGTCATCAGATAAAAATTCTAGGGATCTGTTAGGCTACAGCATCATTTCAAGGGGCGGACACGAAATATTCCAATCATTCTACAAAAATCCAAACCATTTAACCAAAGTTCAAAATTCTCGTCGACACGAGCTCGAGATACGAAAGGGGTTTATTCCTTTCGACGGCGTGTTAATTTTTTTTTGTCGCGATCGTCACTGCTCCGTCGTCCGTTCGTTCTCGCAGGGCGAAAAATTTCTGCGATTTCCGCGCGAACGACGCCCGGAAATTCCGCCGGCCACTTTCCATTATTGCCCCGGGAAGAATCGGGAATTTACCGATTTCGAGACGTGAAGTTCTCTCTCCCGGAGCTGCAAATACCCGAACAATTTGTATCTGGATTGTCTATTTTGCTGGTAATTCCCTCTCCCCTTCACTGTCCCTCTCTCGCTCTCTCTCTCTCTCTCTCTCTCTCTGGAGCACTTCGCTATGCTCATAAATGCGGAGAGCGTGACTCGAAATCCTTTGGGGCTTCGCTTTTGTGGCGCGGAACGCAAACCGAAACCGGCTGAAAGATTTCATTTAGCGATAGCCGCCTTTGACGAATATCCAGAGTCTCTCTCTCTCTCTCTCTCTCTCTCTCTCTCTCTCTCACTCATTCTCTAATGGAATCAACTAAGCGGCAGAATCGATTTCATCAACAATTACTGCTACGTCGATTCGGATCTCATCTCCGGTGCCTACGAGTGGCCCTCTCGCGTTCCATCTACCACGGATGCTATCAGAGAAATTTCCCTACCGTATGTAACGGTACGAAAGTAACGTGTTCTGTAACATACGATGAACTTCCAGATGTAAATCTCTATACGATGTATGTGCACTGTATTCAGTGAATAATAATCATTAACCGTATATTCATTTCGAGCTTTTGGCGGACGCGCCAAGTTCCGCCATGGTACGCGCATTCGCCACTTTCGCGAATCTAACCTTTTAAATCTTACTAAAATTTCAATAGCATGGCCTATTTCCAACTCGAATTTTCCCTTAATTTAAAAGTTAAAGCCGAGTTGTTTCCATTTCTAAGTATTGAATTTCGCTTTTAGTATTAGTGCTTGCTTTTCAGGATACAGAGATACATTTCCTTAGTTTTCCGGGGAAAGAATTTTAATTACGAGGATGTGCGGTTACAGGCGTTAAACCACGCCAAGATAGATAGATTTGCTATAAAGTTCCTCGCCGAAGGTCGGACGTGTCGCGTCAGATTGAAATATTACGACGGGTTGACGTCGATCCGAAAATAACCGACGTACATTGTTGCTTTCGCGTTAAATGCGGGAGTCGTGATAAGAGATGGACCATTTTTGCAATGTAACAATCAAGCGCAATTGTTAACTGATTTTTTCATAATGAAATACAAACGACATTTGAACAGAACGAATACAGCAACAATACGATCGATACAAGTGCAGGAAATAAAATAGAAATTTTTTTTCTCGAGTGCTATTGTATTACCTTGTGACTAAAGGAAATGTCATTTGCGCCGTCTATGCTCAGAAACGCGGCTTTCCGAAATTTCTCGAAATTGTTAACGTCATATTCGGCTAGCCGTACGTGAAGTACGGTTGTTTTCCGATGGCAGTTAACGACTTTACGTGGGTGACGCGAATGCGAGGGATTTCACAGCTCATTTATTTGATGGCATAATTTCTTGCACAACCGTTTTCCAGAATGAAAAGCTCGTAAAAAAACGATAAAAGTGATTACTTTCGGCGCTACGGTAGCTTGTTCACCATTATGGCGTCTACCTCCTCCGGATATTCTTAATTATATTCCCGTAAAGTAGGGAATGAACCGGAAAGGCAAGGGAGGAAGGGCGATACTGATCTGATGCGACATGGGATCAGCTAACGAAACCTAACGTGAATTATTTTGACTTAACGTAAAACTGAAAAAAACTTACCATGAGTTGAGCGTCACTAAGCCTAATCCAACCCTGTACCATTTTTGTGTACTCCGCCCATTAAAAGGATTTAAGCGAGACAGCGACCAACCCTCCTCGAAAGGCAAACTATAAGTGATGTGTCACCGTGTTACGTTACGATTTTTATATTCGTGCGACATTAAAAGTCGTATCTTATTCGATATCTTATCGACATCAGCAGTCGCCACTTTGTGCATGCCGCTAAAATCTGTAATAACCACCGACTGATTCAATCGAATAAAGCCAAATTTATACCTCGGGTAGATTGATATCAAATCCATCATTCCAGAAATATTGAAACTTGAAAAATCAGAGGGATGTAACAAAAGTTTTGAAACCTCGATCCCTCAACCACGATCTACTATTTATTTCCGGAGAAAGGGCTCTCGTCGCTCCAGCTCCAGAGTTTGTAGGCAAAGAAAAATTCGTAACAAATTTACTTTTGTAATCACATCGTATTTTATAACTAAAATTTTACAAAATTTATGCGACTTGCCGAATAGTTTAGTCATTAACGTGGATCAGCTAATTTGACCTGACCTGACCTGACCTGACCTGACCCAGCGTAACGTGACGTAGCGTAACGTAGCGTTAAAAAAAGAAAACCACCAAATCACATCGATTATTCATAATTGCGCATCTTTTATTCATCGTTATCGTTACGTTTCCAACTATTATAGAGCAATCCTTCCGATAAAAGTGTAAACAGAGGTTTAATCACGCTTTGATGGTGATTATCGTACGATACCGAACATCTCCATTATACGGCCGACCTAGATTACAAGTGAAGTTATAAATTCGATATAGAGCGGGGCGAGGGAGATGAAATCGTTAATTTTGCAAGTGAACGCGTTCATCTATTATGAAAGAGGAGAGTAGGTAGGTAGGTAGGTAGGGTACGCAGAGGCTAATTCTTCGAAAGTTATCGCCGTCTTGTAACCTTAATAAAATATCATTCAAATTGGGTCAATGATGGTCGGTCGGACGTCCCGTCCCGTCCCGGCCCGAGGTCCTCTAATAGAATTTTAATCCCGTCCGATGGGCATATCGCCGTTTGAGTAAATCCGGAAATGGACGCGGAACCGTCGCGTTCAGCCGGCCTCCCTTACACGGTCGATCCCACAACCCTACACCCCTTTCCTTTCGCCCCCCGTTCCCGAACGGTGCGATGAACCGTTCGACCCGTGTGCGCTCGGCAACAACGGGAACCCCGAGCTCAAAGATTGAATTATTGAAATTTCCAAGTTCGCCTAAGGTTGCTAACGCGTACACATAAACTCGCGGAGAAAATAGAACGCTATCATGTGCCATCCCTTATCGTGGTACGGGGAAAGAGCTCGTTAAGAGGCCTCTGTACACCTGCGAATCGTTACTCCAATATGACTCGCTCAAAAATAAATTAATTCACCTACTTTCTCCGTGTTGTCAAATATTTAGTATTACTACTTTAATAAGAAGAAATTACTTCATTATATTGCCCAAGCGCGAATTTCGCTTCCCTTCTACCGTTTCCTATCAGTTGTGTGACATTTTCGCTGCATTTTCATCGACGGAGGTCGCACTCCCGATTTTTTTACGGGACCTCCCCGGAATCCTTCTAGGATCGTTTAAGGCGTCGTAAAATCTCGGGAATTTACGGTAGCGCTCCCGTCAAGTGTCGGCGACATTCGGGGATTATTGTTATTTCACGGTACCGATCCGGGAACAATAAATCTGGAAGAAAATAAAATAAATTTGGGCCTGGATGCGACGAGAGCGGTCGAAGCGAATCTACAGCGTGATGATTAGGGGAGGAGTTCGGAACGATAGTGCTATACTGCTTTTGGAGGCTTGGATGTTTAGGATTTTGACGTAGATTTTTATGATAAATATATGGTAATATTTTTTGGGCGCAACTTGATTTTTCATTTTCTTCAACTTTACAGCCAAAAATCCTATCCACTCCTCTAAAAGCTTACACCATTCGAATTCTTATCAATTAAGACTGAATCGAAAGAAAAGTTAGATGTGATCTTGCATTGAATGTTTTAATTAACTTATTTTCCGTGAAATCTTTAAGCGATTGAACGTATCGTTGTAGGAATTTCGATTCTAATTCCCCTGCTCATTTGTATGGCAATAAAACTTAATCCTTTCGATCCCAAGCTCCATTTGCACATTTTAAAATCTCATTAAATGCCCTTTTCCTCCCTTTCCGAGGTCAAAAAAGCCACAAATCTCTCCCGCTCGCGTTTGTGTGCATGTATGTGCTCCTCAGAATTCTTTCATCGTATAAATCCGAGGATCCCGGAGTATCTGTGACGTGGGCTCTAAAACCAATTTACCCCATAACAGCAGACCGTCCCGATCCCCCACGGAGCAATTCCCCTAATGGCCTCCAATATTCAGATTGAATAAAAAAACACCGTCGACAGTCATTTATACCGCCGTCTTTCGTCGGTTCTTCTACACGAAATACTTTATATAAGTACGTAAAAAGTTACAACATTTATCAAATCCGTTGCATACACGTGCATGTACTATTATACATTACATTACATACATTACGGTCATAATACATTTCTTTGCCTCTCCTCTCTTCCCTTTTCCGAACAATGGGAAAATTAGCCATTTACATTCACTGGCGTTTTTTACCGTATCTGGGCCCCTCGCCATTAAAACTTCGCCAAGACTAACCGTGGCAGTGTAAACTTTTGGAAAATTAGGCCAAAAATTCAACAGGGAAGACAGTAAAAGTCGCGGATTTGAACCCCCTTTCGGTAAATATTTATCGAACGAAGTCTGCTGGTATTTATTCCCCGGGAAGGAGATGAAGTCGGGAGGGAAACAAACGCTTTTCCCACTTTCTCTCCCCACGTCTCTTTCGCTCTTTTAATGTAATTTAAGTGTGTGTAAAAGGGGGGGAAGATTACGCGTTTAATAGGCGTTACTTCCATGCCTCCGCGTCCCCTTTAATTTTTTTTTTTATTTTAGACGCGGGTAAATATTTGGTAAATGACCTGAAACCGGATAAGCCTCTTAATGCTTAATGCTGTGGGACGTTTTTTCGCTCCTCCCGACTAGAAAATCGATGTTACGGAGCGTGGAAATGTTTTACACCCCTTTTTACTCTAATATCCCAAAAAAATAACCCCCGGACGTAAGTGGTCGCTAAAGCACAGATTACAATTAATAATCCAGTAATTTCTGATAAGCCTGATGGTAAGATATATCTCTGGAAGCTTCTCGAGAACTCTCGCATCGAGAAAGTCCCAGGGTTCTCTAAGAAACCCCCCTTTCTAGATTTAAAGAGAACGTACAACCTCGCGAGGGGCAGAAGGTCCCCGCGTTAGGATCAGACTGTAACGACGTACGTAAATATATACATGACAAATGTGGGATTACTCATCTAGCCTAACGGCAGAACGATCGCATGATCCGATTTGCGCCTCGTGTACGGTGAAATGTAGGGCAGCGAGATCCTTCCGGAATCCTCCAACTCCCGTTAAATTTCTTTTAAACTGCGATAATTTAAAATAACCCCTCTACCGCAGCACCAAAAAACTGAAACTTTCCCTCGCGACAAATCAAACCTTCCCGAGCTGCAAAAAACACAAAAACCTCCTTATTGGCCTTAAACAGCGGATAAATCAATCGGACGTGTGTGTGTGTGTTAGTGTGCGGAGGGAATGATTTATCCCCCTTGGAGGGCGGATGGCGAAAACTTTTCCCCTCGAAAATTTTATTCTCCCGTCGATTAATAAATAGTTCGCGTCCTTCTCGTGTCTGGCTGGATCTGATTAATGTTATCATAATCAGGTTCGCGAGAGGGAAAAGTTTTTTGGGAAGCTTCCGCAACTCAGAAGGTCAATGTCGGAATACATTATGACAATAGGGAAGAGATCAGGAAGGAAATGTCACGAGACAAAAAGTTTCGAGTTTCGGCAAAAAAATTTACGAAATTAATGGAAATTAGGATAAGGCGACGTATTACAAAATTAATACCGCTTTACTTATATTTGGTAAATTTGAGGATTTTTTCCAGTAATTCCTAGATAAAAAAGGTGCGGATGGAAACGACGGGAAGTTTCCAGAAGAATCTATTACGCCCTCCGCTTAAGCCGACAAATTTGAAATTAATTGATCATATATAGGGCGAGTGTGTGAG
Source organism: Cryptocephalus primarius (assembly GCA_963576515.1). NCBI lineage: Eukaryota > Metazoa > Arthropoda > Insecta > Coleoptera > Chrysomelidae > Cryptocephalus > Cryptocephalus primarius. The sequence continues at coordinate 237,834 of OY754949.1, read as the reverse complement.
TGCGTGCTTCATAACGTAATCTAGGGGAAGATTTATTAACCATCTGGGGCTGATATTAATTTTAACGGTCCCATCTGAAAAACCTTCCCTCCGTAAGGTCACCCGTCTCGCTCTCGAAACGAGCGATGGATTTCTGGGTCAAGTGCTATCGAAACTGTTTCTTTCCAGCATGATTCGCACATATTTAGGGCATATGTGGGATGGACGATATGAGAGATGGGGGATACTAATCATCTTTTTCGCACTTACTCCAAGGAGACCGGGCAAAGTAAACGAGGAGGAAAAAAGGGACGATTAGGTCGAAAACCGAAGGACTTACTGTCCAGGAAAATGTTTCGGTACGTTAGAACAGCAACCAAAGTCGCTCACTCGAAACTAATCGCAACGAGACTCATTCGGAGTTCTGCTGATTCTTCTGCTGCATTAATGCTATTAGGGGCGCGTCGTGAATTAACTTCGGTGATTAACGTGAAATTGGAGTAACGCGACTGAAGTGATGAGGGTATTTATTTTATTTAACTCCGGTTACAGCGATTACCCATGGTAATCTAACGCATGGTAACGCCTTCTTTCGGGAACTGAAAACTGCTTAGAAATCGTACGTACAACAACATTTTTGTATGAAATTTTGTGACAAGGAGAAACAACGCCCTACCTAAATATTTTCACAACTTCCAGAATTCCCGCAATAGTATTTACGTCGATAATAATTTTATTTTTATCATATTGCCACCAACCTGTAATAAAACCGTCTCATGAAACAATATCCCCTTGTAAAAATATAAAGATTCATCCCTCGTCCCTTCGATAAATATCGATCGCACGAAACTGCATGGTTCTTTTGAACCCTCGGACAAATTTGATATACTTATGATGGATATAAACGTAATAAGGGTCGACAACCTCAAAGAAGAAGAGAATAGAGATATTTTACGGCACTTCCGTAATTCCAACGGAGATCCCCACCCCCTATCTTCGAGTCCCTTTTTACAGTGTAATAACGCGGCGTAGTAGATAAAGTTCCCAGTTGTTAACGTCGAAATTTGGTTTATTGGTGGAAGTTTTATGTATTGTCAGGGAAACAATCCGGAATAAATCCAGGGAGGATTCGGTCGGGATTTATCTGCCTTCGCTGAGAGAGCACGAAATTTATTTAGAAAAATCCCGGATTTGAAGAAATTGTAAATTCAAGCCGAAACGGATTCTAGCAAGGAAACGTGTCCACTGCAAGACGAAACGGCTGGGTGTCTACAAAAAGCGTAAACGTAACGAACGAGCCAACATCATTAGATTAGACCAATAGAAAATCTTAGAAAAATACTTTCAACAAATAACTAAAAATCCATCCCTCGTACCTACAGGCGATCGCTGTGGGTATCATGCGATTTTAAATTCAGGTCGACTGTGTCCTCCTCCCTCCCCCCTCCCTCCCTCTCCTGTCCTCACAATGCATTTGTCGCGTTCCAGAAAAGCCGTACCATCCTTGAGGAGTGCGGAAATCGCTATTCCTACTAGAAAACATGAATTAAAATCACATTGCATGTTCGTTGTTCGTGCCAACGCGACGGGCCCCGAAAGTCGAACGTAACAGAACAACCTCTATACGCATCAGATTCCCGCGAGTCCCCCGGGAACCGTCCCGGCCCGACTCGAATAAAATCGATGGGACTCCCGTCGCTTTAGCCGCGTTCCAATTTCGATTAACGGATGGAACGTCGTTTTAATAAGAAACAAAAATTATCCCAATAAACGTTCTCTCGATCCGAGGGGGAACGGAAAATATTTATCCCGAGTTGTTTCTCTATTTTCCGGATAAGTGAGTCGTTAAATTTTTATTGCGGGATTATCGGACCCGATCCGGGAAAGTAATTGCCTTAATTTTAATTAAGAGAATATGGAATCGTCAAATTAACTAACATATCGAAATTGAAATTGAATCCCTGAATCAAGTTGTGAAAAGTATACTACTTCCGGGGAAATTTTCTGAAACTAGAAGATTTTAAATAAGGGAAAGGGATCAATCTGTTCGTAAAGAAATTTTATAGCTTTGGATTTTTGCCTGGAAACAAGTCACTTCGTTGTTAGCTTTGTAAAAATGTAACGGGTCACTGTGACTTAACAGGAATTTTACAGAATTGTGTTCTAGTTACCTTTATGGACAATATCATCGATAATAAAATTGTATTAAAAAACTGTTGTCGCGACTTTTTACGCTAATATTCTAACGATAATATTAACTTATTTACGAGTTCGACGTCCCCCTGATCTGATATACAATAGTATGGTCAGTGGGCCGAAAAGGTTCTCCGTTTAGCGATGCTTTATGTTAGTGTGTTATTTGCCAGAGTTTTCACGAAGAGGCCATTAAGTTCAGCCTTCGCAACTCTCCGAATATACCTATATATATATATATATATATATTTTATGTATGCTAACGTCATTCTGGAGCAGTTTTAGAATGGGAGGAGGGAGCGTGAAAAGAAAAGATGCCAGTTTTTTGCCTTCGCACATCTGGAAGGCGATTTATCGCCGTACGACTCGATAGATATTTTTTCAATTGTTCGATTGTTTGCTAAGAAAAATCCTCCAGACGTCACTTTGATAATGACAAAATGTTATCTTGAAGAATGGTAGCACGGTGAGGAAAGAAGGCATCGAAGCGGTTTTAATCCCTCGAACACTGCGTAAGAATATATTTCAATGTTTGAGAAATTCGTATTTTAAGCGTTTCACGCCACGCCCAAGGATATGAAATATATCAGAACCGTGCACTGGGAGAGAAAGGCACGGTTGCTCAGACCAAGAAACTAATATAAGAAATAACCTCTACAGCATACCTACAATAAAAAATTCTATGGAATTATTGAAGTGTTCGCATAAACGTCGAACGTTTCCCGAAAATAATTCGCATCCCATGAGGGTACTCATCGTCTCGGTCTGCGTATGTAGGCCATGAAGCAGCATCTTCCTGGGAAAAGATCAAGGCTAATCGTTAGGCCTAAAACGGGAAACATAAATAAAGAGGAACAAATGTTTCGGATAAGAGGGAGGGACAGGGTCAAGGCTTGCAGCGAGGCCTGGTGTGTTTATCGGATCCCGGGATCTGTCGCGTGGAGTATTGTTATTATCGTTCCCGAGAATGTAACCGTTTATAAATTTAATATTTTTTGGCGTTCACCGCCAAAATCAGGAATCATGCTAGTTTTCGTTCAGTCGGATCTCTCCCGTCGCTATCGAGTTAACCGTCTCCACAACACCTTAATACACCTCGTATATCCGTATGGTTAAGGTTAAAGGGGGGAGCGTAAACGTCCTTCGAAAAAATAAATTTGATAATAAAGCCTCCCTCATATCCTTCGGAACGTTTTTTCGCCGTAATGAAAATACCGGTCTAGAGTGAGCATCTCATACGGGAGAGAAAAATTGAACCGTCGTCGTTTAGCCGAGCGGATCCAGACGATCCCCCTGGAATTTATCGTCGACTCGAACTATAACCTTTCGCGCGAGGATTCATAAAGTTTTCCAAAAACGAGAGAGAGGTCCCTTAAATCTCCCGATGAGAACAATTAGTAAGAACTTTCGCTACACTCCCATTGTTTCGATTGAAAGAAGGATAATAGACGGAGCGGAGGTCCATTGTACGAGGAAAAAATTATTAAGGTCGCCGGGGATATTTTCGACTGCCGAAACTTTTAGAAAAGGAAAAGTTTCTCGATGCCGGTCCCCCGCGTGTTCCATAACTAAAACGAAACGAGGGCCGTAAGCGCCCTCCATACATTCAAGCACCTTTCATGTCGACAAGGCTTTCAGCGTTAAAACAATCGACGGACCCGTTGTAAACGAAATTCGTAAAACATCCCCCACGTAAAACACATCCCCCTTCCCGTGATGATTTGTCGCGCCCGTAAAAATTTACGATTGCCAGGGTGGCACGTATCGTCGCGTATTTCGAGAAGTCGAAGGTCTGATAAAAAGTTAGACCGCACTTCTTCGCCGAGAGGAGGTTTTCCTTGACACATCTGCAAGCCGTATAAGCTGATTTTGTGCCGGTATAAAAATTGAAAAAGCTCTTACGGGCTCCTCCTTCGACGAACTTTGGTGATCTTCTCCTCCGCGCCGAACTTTTTGCGACGCGCTAAGTGCCGAAACGGATTTTCAAGGGAGCCGAATTAAAAACACCGGTTCGTTTCAACCATTATTACTTCCGAAATCGAAAAAATAATCCAGGTCACTTAAATGCAATGGGAAAAGTAATTAGTGAGATTACGAATATGAAATCGATGCTAACGATTCTGCGAAGTCCCTGGATTCTCACGGGAGACGAGTTTGGAGACTCTGTAAAGTACCTGGACGTTAGGTTGATTGAATTCTCAGGGAGGAATGTGCGAAGACCTCGGGGAAGGCGAAACAGGAGAGAACACTCGCAGCCGCACTCTTTAATAGCTAAAATGTCAATCTTGCATCAATCAATCAAACATAAAATGCATAAGATTTAACTGTTGGAGTGGTTTAAAGGGCATAGTACGAAGGGAAAAACAATTCATCCCTCGTATGAAAATTGTAATTACGAAGAATCTAATACATTCAAAATAAAGAAAAGGATTTATTCCATGTTTTAAAATCTTCAATTACCTTTGCGTCCGACTTGAGACGCACTCCAATTGCGTAATAGAGCCGCTCTGAAATCCGTTTGATTTTTTGTTGTTACGGTTCTAAATATGAATTCTCCCCGAATTTTCGATTTTTTTTTTTAATTTTTGCTGACCCGACGTAAGTCAAAACCCCTCTCAACGAGAGATTTGTCAGAGGAGCTTCCCGACTGGAAAACGTTCTCCAGGAAAAATATCGAATGTGGGATAAGGACGCTGGCGTTAACGTGTCTCGTGTCTTCTTAGAACAGAGTGCCCTTTCGAAGATTTATCGTTGATGTCCTTAAGATCGGAGGACGTACAAATATACTCACGTACACACATATACGTACAGAGAAGGGTGGTTAGGAGTTATAGGGTTTGAACTTTGCCTTAAGTAATTTCTACGTTTCCAGCACTGAAATCCCTTTACGAAAAAGTCATTTTGATGTAAACTGCTTTAAAAAATATCATAGAAATCCCCCATTTACAGCTCTCCCGGTAGCTCCCGCTGATGATCTTTTCGTCCTTTATTTGCCCGACGTGGCCGAGCGTGTAAATCTTCTCCGTCGAGATAACAACAATAATTACTCTTGAAGGGACTTCGACCGCGTTCCACGCACTCGGCAATTGAATCTAAGGGGGATAGAGATAAATCCGAGCCGCCTCAGATGAGGAGTTATAGGGGGCAATTCGGACGTTCGAGCAGAAAGTAAAAGGCGACGCACTCGAGGTTTTTCGGAAAAAGAAAGAACGAACGCAAGAGCAGGAGCACGAAAAAAGTTATCTCGTCTCGTCATTTGGAGAAAATTAGGAGGCTTACTGTTTCGTAATTAGTAAGGCGATAGAAAGAGCATCAAATGTGTAATTAACAAAATTTCACAGACACGTAACACAGGCACGGTCGGAAAATGCGCCATTTGAAACCGCAAAGGTCGGGAAATTCGCGGTTTTTCTTATTACACTCGGAATCAATTAATAATAATAGTTATAAAATTACCTGAAAATGTGTCAAAGTTGTGAGAACGCAGGGACAAAGTGCAAATGTTAAGAAATTTTATAACTGCTGTAGAAATAGTTGCTGTAATTACTTTCAAATGTGTCAACTTGGTACGTTTGATTTCTTTACAAGTTTTTTTTACTTGGAATCCCGGCCATATTTCGTTCGACAGACTTTTCGTTGCGAACGTAAATTAATAACAACGCACTAAATTATATCGTCGCCGAATTAACGTTTTGTTAGAATGGCGCGTTCTCACGTAAAGCGGTAATTATGGAGGCATTTCACTTTTTATCTTAATCTGAAGCGATCAAACATAATTTCATTAACGATAGTAAACACACAAGAATCCTTAGAAACACCGATTTAATACCGTGTCATAATTCAATGTTTAATTTTACTTTCTCGTATGAGGGGCTCGTGGATGGTAAGTATTCTAATCGAGTCTCTTTTTCGAATTAGAGAGTCTACCTAAAGTATAATAAATCTTGTTAATTATTTCGACACTAATTGATCAATACCAGAATATGCCTGACGTGTATGAAAACAAGTCCGATTAATATTCAATCTTTCACCTTTCCCGGAAATGCGCCATTTTCCGTCTTTTAGTCCGCATCGCGCGAATTTCCATTTCGCAGTCCGAAAAAGCTGCTTAAGCATTCCCGGCGAGTGTTGCATTTTAAATTCCCGAACAAACTTCGAAGGGAACGAAACCGAAGTATAAATGGTTAATGTAATAAAGTGGAATTCGTGTATTATTACGCCGGGACCGGAACGGAAACTTTTCCCCCTCGACCGTTCGTCTATTTCCCTTAATTAAGCCTATTCGATCGAGGGAGTTTTTAAATGCTTCTTTCTAACGTCGACTCTCGATACTAGTGTGGTTAAGTTGGGAATATGTTAGGGCTGTAATCCGTTTTGCGCGAATGTTCATACAGGCTGTTCGGCCTAAATATCTTAATAACGTGTCTCTAAAACTAATTCAGTCGGAACTTTCAGATCCTGGCAATTTATTTCGTAATTTCATTTGCTAACCTCATTTAAATCATGCACGCGGAGGGAGGGCGGAATCCCTAACACCGAAACTTATTTTACAAACGGGGAAACTTCGGGAAAATATAATGAATATTAGGTCGACGGTTGTGATGTGATATTTCTGGAATCGTCTACAGTAAACAGTCGAAACCCTCTGCACTTCTTAAGGACAGCTTCTCCGGCTAAAGCCTTCGACAGGGTCGATAAGATCCAACATAAACATTCATTTAAAACTTTCAAAATTATGAACCCAACCAATGGTTCAATCGTTGACCCTCAATCAATTGGAACACTATAATGTTATACCCATCAAACTATAAATAAACGCGCATACCTTCCCTCGGCCCTTTTCTACAGTCGCTTACACCTGAGCTGTCCCCGTAGGCCGTGAATTTGTGTAAGCAAAATTTACAAAAGTGGTCGAGTAGAGAACAGGGAAAATAGTTCAATATCGAAATTTACAACGAAGGGGAGCAAGAGGCTAGGGAGTGGGAAAGAGAAGGGGGAGACAGAGAAAGAGAAAGGAGAGAAGTAAACCACTCGATGTAATAGTTGTCAACTTATTTCCCTGGTTTAAATATAGGTCTAATTATTATTTTTTCATCAAGGGCCACTATCGCTAATTGCGAAACTTTCGACCTAATTAAGGATCGTCCCGTAATTCGCTCCGATTCCTTCGAGGATAACCTTGTCCCGCTTTGTGTGGATTCGAAATTTTTAATTAAGTACACTCGAGCCGGGAATTTTATTCCGTACCGTGCCGCCGTTTATTAAAAATGCCATCCGGTAAGCGTAAAATAATGTAAGGCAGCTCTCTAATGTCTCCACCGAGCCGAGATTGAATTCTCCTCCGGAAGAATAAACGTTAGCATATACGGCAATCGATACGGAGAGGATCCCGCAGTGGCATATTGCCGACGTATGGAAATTTTTCCAAAATTAATGTTATGTAGTTTGGGATCGAGAGCGAAATTCCGAAAATTTTATAACGCTATTCGAGGGACGAACGGTTCAAAATTAAAATAAGTGTTACTTCGAGCCGCAAAACGTCTCAAGTGATTACATGAACGTCTACTATAGTTTAGATCCTATGTTTTACCGAAATGTCATCAGCATAGAATTTGAAACAAGTTTACAACTTGTTTTACAACAACAAACAATTACAAATAAATTATGTGTGTTGCATATCGCGAACTGTGAAATGTGTCATTTCTTTTCAATTCGACTGACCCACGTCACATGTTCCCGTCTTCATTCTCGCACTCACACATTTACTTGTGTTGGGTTCGGATTAACGAGGTTCATTCCACTTTTTAGGCCGAGACTGCTTTTTTGCAAAATTCGTGTCGTCCTTGAACTCGTCCCCGGGTGTTTGCAAAAAACCCATTTTCACCCCTCTCTCTCTCTCTCTCTCGAGCTATTTTGATAAGGGATTCGGAATTATCCTCCTGGAAATGTCGACGACCTACGCACCTCCCTTTCCCCCCGATCCCAATCCCTCCGTCCGCCCCGAGACCCCCTTTTCCACCAGCAGGCGTAAGGGCGCAAATTACGATTCTACGTGTTTGTTTTCAAATTGAAACTGCTCGGCAGAATAATCCTGAGGGCGGAATGCTTTTGTGCGCGCGTATGTGTGTATACGCATTTTATATTCCGCGTCCCTCCTTTCATCTCTTCGGGCATAATTCGAATTTCAGAGCGATTTTTTAAACACAGCTTTCATACGTCCGGATTCCCGTCGTAACTCGCGTAATTTTGCGGTTTCTCCTCTCGGGAATGTTTAATCTTATTAGTACGTATTTGTTTTGGAAAAACGAATTAAACGTCTTTCAGACGTTCGAAAATCTCTAGAGTACCTTGAGAACAAAAATCGAGGCAACTGTGTAAAACTAATTATTTTCGTAATTAAGACCTTGGAAAATATTATCGATTAATGACGTTTACCGTTGGCGAGTTTCTATAAGTTTTAAATAAATTTATATTCATTTATGTACGCGACGGATTTTTCCAGGAGACAGTTTCCTCCTTTCTTTCCTTCCTTCCTTCCTTCCTTCCTTCCTTCCACCTCTTTTTTTATTAAAACCTCCGTGTCCGGATGATTTAGATCTTCACCGGATTCTAATTAAGGTGAATTAATAAAATGGGGGACGGACGTTCCCAACCGGTGTGTTTTCCGTTATCGATCACTTCGTTGTCTCCCGGAGTAAAATTCGAACGGCGAAAAAGTGCCACGATCCATCACCGGAACAACCGGAATTAACGTTACGAGGAACAACCTAATGAGAAAGAGAGGGGAACATCAAAAATGTAAGTATCGTAGGAAAAATCATGTCAGAAGGTTATTTAAAGTGAAATCTGAATCATGAATATTTGTGATAATCAGTTCTCAGTGATGGTTTTCCACCATGCTGGTGAGATAAGATGGGACGTGTGACAGGAAGTGATGGAGATGCGGAGTTTACACTCTATCCCAGGCAATTCAGATTTAATTCCGGGAATATTATTATTAAAGATACAAGGCTCCTCGTAGATTATCGCGAAAGAGGCGCCCCGTCGACGTCGTCTCATCCCTTACCCGCAGAGGTTTTTCTGTCATCCCCTACGCTCTCGTTTTTCTCGTCCCACGCGCATTACTTTGACTGAAAGGGTTCGGAGACTTGAATTACTTACCGTAATATAGTAAATTCTCCCGTAACACGCCTATTCGTAACGAACGGGGTTTTTGCCCTTATGGGGACTTTTCTTAAATCACCCCTCCCACCCATTTCTGTCTTCCCCCTCTTGATGAAGGATCCCGAATTACCCGGTCGACGAACCCTCGGGTAGATTGTTTTTTACGGCATCGGATCGGATCGGATGGAGATTTAATTGTTTTTTTTTTCTGTCCGGTTAATTAAAAATGTTTGCTTTATTCCCGGCGCCGAAGGTTCAATTACTTGAGACGAGGATGTATGTTAGCACCGGCATGTGTGATCCTTGACATGATTCAATCCTCGGAGGAGAGAGGGCGGATATAAATAAAACCCTCTGCGCCTGTGAAATTTTCGCGGTTTTAGTGCAACCAATAAAACTGTAGCAGGTTTTAATAATGAAACAAACCGCTTTTTTGCAAATGCTAACGCCGCCAACGGTTTTATATCAGCACCATAGAGTTTCGACCTTCGTCCGAGACTACGCATTGTTCCCAGTTTATATTTGAAATGGCGGTAACGGTTTCCTATATTTTTTGAAGTGAATACTCCTTAAAAGACACCAGACCGGCGAGCGTAAACGTTACAAATCTGTTCGTCGAGGATAAGGGAAGAGAGGTTTCATTTCTTTTACCACAACGCGTCTTCGTTCCACGTGTCTAAATTGTAATGCAACGTATCCAAAAAAGAAATACCTCTTCTCTTCGGTTCCGCATAAGTATTCCGGACATGACTCCGGGCCCGGCTTTTGTTATGGCGAAAGTATGCGTCATCTGAAACTTTCCAAGGTCCGCACCGGATAGTTTGTAAGTCCCTAAGTTAAATCCTCGTCGCCCCACCCTACCGCTCGCTGTTGAATCGTAACTCCTTCATCAAGTTAATTTCAGATTAGGAACGGTCTAGTTCGGTCTTTAACGACGGCATAAAATGTTACCATAGTCAGAACTCGAAATATGCACGTTATATTGTTAACGTTGATGGCTTTAGGCGATTGGTAAGGCGAGGGGTAATCGATATTTGGAAATTTATTAACAACAAATTGCAGCGGTACAATTCCGACGTAAAATATGATCCAGGAGAAAACGCATCCAACGTAATGTAAGCGTCGACCCATTTCCATTAATGTACAATCGATGAAAATTCGTTTTCATGGGGTTTACTTACTTCCCATTTAATGATCTAACGATCGAATTAACATAAAACGACAAGTCCACAGTGGACGAAATGAATTTACGATTTAGGTTATTTATTAATCGTTGTTTTATGAAATATTTACATCAGGCGATGTCACTAACTACTTTTCTGATACTTACATTTTAGCATGAGAATGCTCTCTTGTGTGTGGTTGTGAAAATATGCTTTCCCTTCACGTTGAGAGATTCTAATTGACCTTTCACCATTCGGGCACCGCACGATCGGTTGATTTTGAGGTTAGGTATCGGGGGAGGCTGTTTACGATGATAGACTCGGACTATTATCGTGACGTGTGCTTGAGTTAAGTGAGAAATTCGATATTAATCTCAAATCCGAAGTCTACACGTTGCCTAATTACGCGATTTCAACCCTGAATCTATTATAGGAAGCTAACGGTTCAATATTATGTTTCCTTAAGCTTTAGAGAAAACTTTTCCACGCAGAAAAGCCTTTTAAAATATTTCCCCGGAGTAGCGGCGAACAAGCTAATTTAGAAATGTTTCCTCTATTGAGCCTCAAGTCGGAGGAAAATATTTTTCCATTAAAAATTACAATCAGATATAAACTTCTACAACTAATTCAATCTACATAACTTTCGCGATGCGGTCCCCGACGCGACGCGTAAAACCAAACTGATTTACGAGAAAAGGATAAGACCGAGTGTGTATATTCGCGAACTTTCTCATCTCCGTGCGTTCTAATACTTTCGAAAAGTTGTGGAGAATTTATGGAACACATCTAGAAATTGGACTGTTATATTTAGCTTACACACGAATTAGATAAATTTATTTTAGTCGAAGGCGCCGCGCATAAAACTGTTTCCGCGCCACAAAAGCAGTGCAACTTTATCAGAAATTAAATACAAGAAAGTTTTGGCCGAGAATAAACGTGTCACTCCGAGTCAAATACCCTCTTCAAAAATTTTTCTACCGGCGTGGAAACGCCTTCCGTACGTGAGACCGAAAAGCGGATATTAAGACCAAGCGAACGAGGGACCGTGAACATCTCCACCTTCGCTACACTAACAAGAGACCGTGGAGAAAGCGCTTTCTTTGCGCAAAACGTGAGCGCCACACCATAAACAAAACAGAAATTGAGAGACACGGAACGGTCTAGAGACACATTTATCATTTATTATAACGATAAAAGCCGAAACAAGCACACACTCGTCAGTTCCATATTATCGTCACGAATATCAAGTACGAAGTGCTAACCGCCATCCTAGCTGATCTATTCAACGACTCATTGATAAATCGTAAGAAGGTATCGACCCTCATCGAGACGGCCGGGGTCTCGTGATCTCCGCAGGTCTTACCGAAGGCATGGACCCCTATCAATTTACCCGTATTAAGGCATATCACCGGTGCACCGGAATCGCCCTTACAACCATCCCTGCCCTTCGCCGAGAAGGTACATACCCAATTCGACTTGCCGGAGGTAGAAAAGTAATTCATCAAGCAGTGCCTCACGTCGACCACCGGGAGTTTCACGCACATCATCGACTTGGGAGCGTTTCCCTCGTTATCGACGTAGCCCCAACCGGCCACCATCACCTCCGGGCAGTACTCCTCCGCCGCGCCTTCGATCGATCCTTCCAACTCGATGTAATTTAGTCGAAGGGACGGAGGCGCCGGGGCGTCCATCCTCAGCACTGCGATATCGTATTCGAATCTGTTTCGCTCGTAACCGGGATGTATGTATTTCTTCCATACCCGTATCGTCCTGGAACGTGGACCGTCTCTCAGTAGGACTACGTACATCCGATCGTGCGCATCGGCGCAATGGGCCACCGTGAGGACGCAGTCCGACTTAATTAGGCTGCCACCACAGAAATGATCGCCGTACCAGGTCGAGAGCGACACTACGTAGTCCAAGACCAAGTCTATGGATGAGCAGGGGACGCCTTTCACTATACGCCAGAACTTGAGCTCGCTCGATGGTAGTGAAGCGGACAACGTGAAGGTGTAGAACAGGAGTTTGAGCATAATCGTACTACTGTCAAAGAGATGTGACAGGGACATGTCAAACGGACCATTTTGAATAACTTGGCATTTTCAGGATACCTTCAGCTCCGTAGTAAATGAGAGAAGCATAAAAAATGATTGGTGATGAGGCGCGACGGTTCCATATCTCACCAACGTATTGAACGTGACGTTTGATATATTGTGGTAGGGTAGAGAAGATTACACCGTCTAGAATAGAGAAAGTATTACCTTCTACCGTGCACATAAAAATTTCTATCCCATAAGAGAAGCAAAGGATTCGCCTCGAACCGTGACACGCTTCGTAACAGCACGGAAAACTTCCCCCACAAATCCACGTAACGAAACAGCAGGCCCGCCCGCGGCGATAAATCGATCCATATCGCCCGTATTCATGTTTAATTATCGCAATCCACCCTGCAGGACGGGGAACAATACAACAACATAAATATTTACTATGGCCCCCCAACTCCTCCGCACTGCTCGAAAGGCGTAATTCATTCCGTGTGCGGATTTCCGTTCTTTCCCATTAAACAGGCCACAAAAGGGCCAGAAGGAAGGTCCTTTTGTTCCAGGCTTTATTTCGGGTAGAGGGCCGCGCATCAGTCAAGGAATGCCGAGAGGGACGCAGGGCGAGAGAATACCCTCAGTTGATCGAGGCGGGATTAATTAAACATTTCAATAAAACAAATTGCGCGGATGTAGGTCAGGCCCTAGGAGGGCAAAGGGAACGCGCGGCGAATGGGGGTAACTCCACTTCTTCAGGTCTCTGATATCTCCCTTCTCCACCTTCGGTCAAAGAATAATCGAGGTCGTCCCGCCTAACACCGTTCGGTTATTCGAAGAACTGATGGGAATATTTCCGAAGTTTAACGGAGGTCTGGAAGAATCGACAAACAAATCTTTTGACTTTGACAGTGGCAGTGACAAGACTTGAAGCCTCCTGCTACGCCTCACCTCGCAGTTTACAAATAAATTTCAAAATCAGCTATAATGGGTGTACAATGGATATGAAAATAATTCCGAATCTTCCCTAACCGAGTCTAAATCTATCCGGAAAAGTCACAAAAGAGAGCTCCCACTTTTAAAACAAAGCTGGCGCCCAACTAACCTAAAACAGTACCTTAATTGCAGTAAATGCCGATTGAAGGCAAACAGTAGTTGAGTTTATCTCCCTACTTCATTTGTTGGAATAGAAAATTGCGCCACTTCACACAAGGCTCGCATATTGAAAACGAGCCATCGCGTTCACTGGTCACCCTTCCCATACGTACAAGAACAGTAATGTTTCAAAATCCACGCTGCCCGATTTGATTTAGCGAGTTTATGGCGAGAATTGTCTGAACTTTCCTTCAAGAGAGGAAGAAACCTCGCAGCTGTAATTCTCGATTCCTCCACTGCCGGCATCAAATAAATTTTTATCGCCCTCCGTCTGAATTTTTGCACGTCTTTAAGTACGTCGTCGAAGTAGATGCAAATTTCGGATCTCCTCCTATTCCTCCTGCCGGGGGTAAAACCAAATTTATGTAAATGGGGCTTTTCTCTCGCTCGCGCCCGCGATCCTTTCGCGAACGAAAACAGACTGCAACCGAGCGTTAACAAGTCCCGCGATCTTAGACAAAAGCTCGTCTTCTATGTGCTGATAAGACATTCAATTATTGCCGAAGGGAGGAGTCTCGTTCGTGTAATTGGCGCGGGAAATAGGGGACGTTTAGGTCCTTTTATGTCGCGGCAAGTGAGAGGGATCGGCGCCTACTAATTTGCGGAGGACTGCGGGAGGTGGGGGGTGTTATAACACTGGGAAAAAATATAAATATATTGAATATCGCAATAACGCTAGTTAATTGCGTGGAGAACAGCATTACGGAGCTGGAATCTCAACTTTTCGGCAAATGGCGCAGCGTAAAACCTCCGTAAATAACAGCGTGCGGTAAGTTATTATGTTTTAAAACTTATTTTGTCTCATTTTGGTATTGGTAACGTCACCTAGCGAGTGATATTGACTTTCCAAGTTCGGTCACACTATTAGGAAAATGTTTATTTTTCATTGTTAAACAAGCAGCTTTATTAAGGAGTGCACTTTCTGCACTAACGTGTTTGAACAATCATTTAGATTGCAACATACGCAGAAAACATGACAGTCATGACGAAAAATTACCAATGAGCTTCCTAATTAACCGAATCGACACAATTACACTAATGAGAGAGTTGCATAAAGCATAAATTTATTTACAACCTTGATTGTTAACCATTCTACCATTGATAATGGAAATTTAATAACAATTAACCATAGTAATGGCTTGAGTTGTGTTTTATGGATTTCATGCATCGTCCAGGTCTTCCTTTCTACAACTCACCGAAGACACTGTTGTAGGTGAAACGTAAACACCGTCGCGAGGGTGTCTGAAAAAGAGGGGAAACGAACTAGTCCGCATGCTCCTTGACCCAAAAGGGGGAATAACCTGGAAACCTCTGCAACCGGCTGACACACACACACACACACAAACAGAAAACGTACTATATTATATGTACAGGTGCATTGATTTATCGCGACTTTCTACCGCATCCAGGTTGAATTTCCCTCCTTTTCTCTACCCCTCTCGTTCCCACTCTATATGTGTGTTTAATACGGCCTACTTTCAGCCGAATTGTTGCTTTCGACGTTTTATAAGTCGATTTGACCTATTAAAAGGCGCCGGGTTCGCCGGTGTGTAGCTCAATTGACGGGACGTCCCGTTTTTACCTTGGCCGGGTCGAGGAAGGGAGAAAGGTAGAGAGCGAGAGAAAGAGAGAGACAGAGAGAGGACGACGGGAGGAGCAGGAGGGAGGGGAGGAAGCGAAAGAAATTTTCAACGTTACCTACATTCCGATCGTATAGGTAATGAACTCTGCGTTTAGTTCGGTTTTCTTGAAATGAAACTTTGTAGATTTATTCGGTGAATAATCGCTTTCCCTTCCCGGGAGGAGTGTTTTAGGGAATTACACGGCCATGTTTGATCGGAAAAGCCTTTCCAGGGGCTGGATTTCACGTGCTGGTATCCTTATTCAACGAAGATCCTTCTACTTGACTTACCCCTTTTAGGGACGACGTTCAGAATGACAAATCCAAATCGGTTGCCACAATTTGATTCACATCTTGAAATTCGCTAACTTCCACTATCAATGGTACAGTGGCATGATGGCTCGACATGACCTAATTCAAAATAGAGCACATCAGTACGGGGTCGATAAAAAACTTAACAGAAACATCTAGAACGAGGGAATTAACGCCTTAATTATCCTCAGAAACATATGAATTATAGATTATATTCTTCCCACATTGAAAACGCGTATAAAACATTGAATTAAACTTTCTCCCCAGTTAAATTTCACCCGGGGACACACCGTATAGTTCAATAAAAGCGCCTTCAACAATTCACGTCCTAACCAGTACCGGTTCGCAACCTTCCCATGTCGTCGAATGGAAACTCTTCGGGCCATGCGAGAAACAGACGTCGTCTGAGAAACTTTCTATCCGTTTTCGATACATCGATTCGTCCGCTTTATAAGACTTTTCCGGAGGAAAAAAATAGGAGCGATTCCGCAAATCCCCCTTCTATCGTATTTACATTGGCCGATCCGTGCAAAGTGTTATTTCCCTGCACTTTTCCCGGAACGTCGATAAATTGAAAACAAGTCCCATCGCCAGCCAACAACACCGGACATCGAGGAGATAAAGGAGAAACACACACACACACACACACACACACACACACACACACACACACACACCGGGGGAAAGCCGTTAGATGAGGGAAAAGCACGTATGTGTCAACGTACTGATTAAATTTCCAGACGTCGCCACGTTTAATTATCAGATATCGTGGGTCGTTGCATTTCGTTAACGGCTGTTGTTCGGAAAAGAAAAGAAAAATTCACCGCAAAATGGTTACGAATGGCGGTACGTATTGTTGTTGTACTCTGTTACACTCCAAACCTCATTTCAAATAACGTAAAGTAAAGCATGCGTCACCATTTTAATCACAAAAGTCCCCCCTTATGAGTGTAATTTGTGCATGGAAATACCCACAAAATAAAACATGACTTACGTAACGCCTCTCAAATAACGGTTTAGATATAAAAATAGCATGTTTTTTTATCGGTGTAACATAAATACTACAACGGTTCAAGTCGACAACCTTCAGGAAAACAAAACTTTTCAACCCTTTCCCTTATACAATGGAAAACAGTCTGTCTTGAAAAACACCGAAGATAACATCTAACGACTTCATAATACTTAACATATTGCCTCTTTAAAATCCGAGGGACACTTTACGTTTACTGTCCCTCCGCCATAACGTCGAATGTTTTGGCGGAGACCAGTTACAGAATTCGTCCGCCGGCAGCTTCACTTTTACAGCGTTTTCAACGTGACACGGCTAATAAAATTTTTATAACACGTGCAGTAAACCGTCTAATTTGTCGTTAGACAGAGAAAGTATCATAGCGATAAAACATGCCGTATATTCGTCGTCAAACGTGAGTTGAATATGACCCTAAGTAGTAAAATGAGTCATACGCCATGCAATAGATAAGGAACGCTTAGTTTAATTAATGTTTAACGATAACTTTAGGTAGTGATAAGCAAATTTGTGTGTTAACCACTAGACAATCGACGTTCTCGATTTTGTACCTTTTGCCAGTGTCTTATTAATTTAATGGGAGGAGGGCAGTGAAATTCCTAGGTTTTCCTTAATCTAACCCATCAAAATTCCCCGGTTCCCTGGAATTTAACACCCGGTTTCATTACCGAAAACAGTGCTTAAATCCAACGTTAATTGCCCAATAAAAATTTTATCAGCGTCGCGGACACGCGGGACGGTCCGTCCGTGAGACGTGACACGCATCTCCCATTTAGGGAGGCGAGATAATACGTACACGCATATACGGAGTATTCGTTAATATCCCGCATGTGAGTTCTACGTGGGCGCCCATGGATATCGAGGTGAGCGTACGATTGGCCGTGAGATCACCAATGCTTCGTTCCGGGAATGCAAATTTAAAAAGTAATACAGGAGAGTAGGAAAATGCAACGAAATCCATCCAGAAAATTCTTTCATGTTATAGTTCGATACGGAGTATTTTTTAAACGTCATTACGATGCTTCGAGTAATCCTCAAAACCGATTTGAAGTTTGAGGATTTTTTTTAACATAACTCACAAACAGGAGAGACGATCGGAATTTCAATTCACGTCCCGAGACGATTTTCCATCGGGTGAAACCTTCGCCCTCGTTTAATCCGCCCAACCCCTTTTACATTTTAATAAATTTGTATCCCCGATCTCGATGTTCGAAGGCCCGAATGAATATGTCAAAAAAGGGGACTCGCCCGCCCCATCGGCGGTGTGTATCCGAGAGAGGGAGCGCCGACTGGAAAATTCAATTTCGAACCGGCAAACGGGAGAACTTTCCTTCTCTCGGACTCCCAAAAATTAATATAGCCATTCACTTGGAACTGCTCAAAACTTTCAAGAATCCCTTTACCCCTCCGATTCTCTCTTACCGGTGGATTTTTGCCCTTCCTCCCGTTCGCATCTTTCTGGGGAGGAGCTCCCATTTAATTTCACTCGTAAATATTCAAGAAGGGAAAATGGGGATCGTTAATGAAGGAGGAGGTCTCGGGAAATACGTGGTGTGTGAGGAATTTCGATCACAGTTTCATTTCTTTAAATGCAGCGAATGAGTGTGTTCTGACCTAATTGGGGTTAAACGGCGGTAAACACTTTCTGACAATAATCATTCTGGCAAAATTTAATATTTTCTTTAGAATTCTTAAAGGACAGAACGGTTTTAAAACTGAATATAGGAAGTTTTTGGAAAGCAACCTGGAGAGCAAACGAACTTGGAAATCGACTAATTTAGCTTCATTTACTAACTCACTGGATATTACCAATCAGCTAATTACTGCTCAACAAGCTAAATTGTACTTGATCAAATATTTGTAAATGATTTGTCACTTTGTATGCGACGAGTCCCCAAAATTAATAATAAACAGAAAACGCACCTAAATCCTACTCTTCCAAATAAAATTTGATTTCTATCCACAGTATGAGTTTCCCCGTGAAAAATTTCCCCGCACTCATGAAAGCTCGTACGCCATTCAATCCAGAGATCTTTCGGTTTCTCTCGACAATATCGCTTCGTAAACATCGATAATTTAATGTAAACTCCACAGTTTGCTAAACTCCGCGCCGCAAAATCGAAAACCCCGACGAGTGTGGTTACGACGAAAAAAGGAAAGAAGGAGAAACGCGTTGTACAACTGTCGCTATCCACAGTGACTAAATATTAACACTAATCATTACAAAAAATTCATATAGCAGAACATGGAACACTTTCAACTTCTACGTCTACATGTCTTCAACGTCTACATGCGCCAACGACCGAAACCATCGATAGCGCATGAGCACCGCCATCTAACGTCCCGTGGGTGTAACGACTTAAACACCGAGTGCAATTGCAGTGCTCGTAGTGTTGGGTTTATTTAATTTCCCTTGGTCTATTGCACTTTTTTTAACCGACGCTGAAACTTCGGTCCACGTAATAAAAACCCTGCGTCCGATAATAATTCATGACAACGGATGGAAATGTCGCTACCAAAAATTTTATTACCAGAGGGGAACCGGCGAGAGAAAGAGAGAGAGAGAGAGAGAGAGAGAGAGAGAGAGAGAGAGAGAGAGAGAGAGAGACGATAAGCTCTCTTGGTGCATTTTAAACTCAAACATATGGTCGACATATTTATTGCATGTTTCTACTCCTCTTGGAGGTAGAAAATTCCCGTCAATATTGGGCACAAAGTTTAATTGGGGGAGGAGATGAGTGCTCCAACATTTTCAAAAAATTTCATAACGTAAATTTAAAATCTCAATGTTCGCATTGCGTTTATGCTCCTAGCAACAATCCTCAATAGCAACAGAAATCCTCTGACTTGATTAATTTCGCCCTTTTAACTCCAATCCCCGACTTAATTTAATTTATCCGAGTCATATCGTTCTGAATTAATGCACAGATCGATCCGTGCGACCATGAAGCCCTCGTGTAAGGTCAGTTGGAAGTCCTCCAAAGGTTGGACCAGTAAATCTTCCTCTTCCTCCTTTTTTCCTCCTATCCTCTTCCCGTAAAATTCCCGACTTTTGTGGTCCGTACACACAGACATACTCGGCAAAAGTTCTCCGAGATTTATACGAATAATTATGGCCGACATTTAGATTCAGCGCGTATGCGGAGTAAATTTTGTAACAATTTGTAACAACATAGCTTCATTGAATTATTTTCTGAAATTTCTCTTTCTCTTGTTTCAGCTTGGGTGTTGGGTTGGTGGATGTGTAAGACCGTACCTTACGTCCAAGGAGTGTCCGTGGCTGCTTCGGTTTACAGCTTGGTGGCCGTATCCATTGATAGGTAACTTTTTAGAGTAAGGAAACATTAAATGGAAGTGATGGTGGGGCGCAAAAGTAACAATCAGAACAATCCCTAAGGAATTTGTATCGTTTCACTACCACTCTCACAGAGGGTAGCATAAGGCACGCACGCGCCGTCGTAACGGTAATCAATTAGCCCGAAGCGATCTACACTAGATAGCGCGTTTGTTTCAGCTCTCGCTTCGTAATCACGAAGGCTTTAATCAGTCTCGGAGATTAGAAAAAAGAAACCTTATTTCGAAAATTAATTAAAAAGTAACTAATTAGCACCGACGTTGAGTCAAAGAAATTACCGTGGAAGGGAGGGTCAATACGCCGCTAATGGAGAGAGATTAGATCAAGGGAGGAATGAATTTAAAAATACGCGAAAATGAAGCCTGAGAATTAGAGAGATTATTATGAGGGTGAGGGGATGTGAAAAGAAACGAAAAATAATTATTTCAGATGACGGAGACATCACATTTTAATGGAGGAAAAGGCCTCGGAGGCCCGAGGCGGATCTCAAAATTGGTTTTCGAGCAAAAGCGGCGAGAAGACGAAACGAAAATGTAATAAACTCGACGCAGAGATTAAATGAAATAGGCAAAATGGCCGAAATTACGGATTAAACTACTAAAACGGATCTGAGGTAATTTTTTCAAGACGAGCGGTATACTCATGAAAAGCATGGCAATAATCGAGAGATTTCAATAAACGAAAGAGGTAAATTCTTTTATGGGACTTATCCCATCAGCCTTCCACCAGGATATTTGCACAAGTCATTTTATTTTTGGCCTGATACGGTATAACACTAATAACATGGTTAACGCTATAAGAAAAACTGTGAGTTGGACCTAAAATCATCCGTAAAGTGACAGTGGTCATGGACTTTAGAGCATTATTTCCAACCGTTTTAAACGTTATTAACAAAATTTAGATTAACATAAAAACATGCGCGGCGAAATAAAACGGGTAAATTCAAAATGAGCACAACCATAATTAACGAGATTTAGGCAAAATGGGCAATAATATGTTCCCTACTGTCCGATCCCTACTTATTACATTTTACTCCTGTTCTCTCTTTGTCCGCTGCGAAATTACTGTACGTTGTATACACCCATTGATTTATCTCCTTCTACACGATTAAAAGGTCATCAATAAAACCGTGCGGAGCACCCACCATCATCATCTATCGGACTAATAGAAATCGCTCGCTTGTGTAATATCGCTGGCTTTTATGTCGGGAAAATGAATGATTGATTCTTGAAAGGCGGCGTTGGATGAATACACGGCCCTGTATGTACGTGTCTGCCTCGCCTTCTCTCCCTTCAATGGATATCAATCCCGATGGAAGAGAAAAGTCGGGAAAAGGGGGGGGGAAGAAAATAGGGGGTGTATACAATGGGGTGACTTTCTTCCGAAGATTAAAAAGGGATTTCTTTCTCCCTTCTTTGCCGTCGGAATATGTACTCTTCGGATTTTTATTCAGAGAAAATGTTGTATGATTCTGAAATATCGGTTAAGATTTGAACTGCGGAAATATGAAACGTTTTGCAACGGTAACGACCTTCGCGTCGAGTATTATCCAATTAAACTACACCGAGTCTAACCAAATTCCTCATATCGGTAATTAATTTTTACTATTTACTTCTCGCTCTGCTCTTGCTCCTCCCCTCTTATACTTATGCGCTCGCTATCCCGCAGGTTCCTCGCGATTTGGTGGCCGCTCAAGTGCCAGATAACGAAGAGGCGCGCCAAGATCATGATCATCTTCATCTGGTTCGTCGCGCTGATCACGACGATCCCCTGGGCGATATTCTTCGACCTGGTCGTCGTCTTCCGGGACGAGCCGAGCATCCAGCTGTGCCTCGAGGTGTGGCCGGAACCGATGAACGGCTCTTTGTATTTCCTGACGGCCAACCTGCTCTTCTGCTACATCTTTCCGATGATCCTCATCACGATGTGCTACGTGTTGATCTACATCAAGGTTTGGAAAAGGGATATCCCGTCCGACAGGAAGGACGTACAGATGGAGAAGATGCAGCAGAAATCCAAGGTGAAGGTGGTGAAGATGCTGGTCGCGGTGGTCATCCTGTTCGTCATCTCCTGGTTGCCGCTGTACACGATCTTCGCTAGGATCAAGTTCGGGGGAGAGATCAAGCCGTGGGAAGAGGAGATCCTGCCGATCGCGACGCCGTTGGCGCAGTGGCTCGGCGCGTCCAACTCCTGCATCAACCCGATCCTGTACGCGTTCCTGAACAAGAAGTACCGTCGAGGCTTCGCCGCCATAATCGAGAGCGGCCAGTGCTGCGGCCGCCTGCAGTACCTCCGCTACTATGAGACGTTCGCGATGATGTCCTCCTCGACGAGCACCAGGAAGTCGTCGCACTTCTACAACAACAACTCCACCACGAGGAAGATCCCGCCCGTCCCGCAGGAGCACACTACCGTCCACGCCGTCTCTTACATTTACAACCACACCGGAGTCTAGCCTGGAAATGGGGACTACCGGTCGAGATTTTTCTGAGCGTTCCCTAGGGAATCGTTCCCGGTCCCGCGGACGCGCTGGGGGGAAAGTTACTGTAAGCGTCATAGACGGAAGGGTATATGGTTAGTAAATGTTTCTAATTACACAAAAGCATACATACATACATACACACACGTTCGTATACACATCTCTTTCTCTCTATCTCTCTCTATTTCTCTGAAATGTACACTTTACACTGGTGAATGATAATATAAGACGTATTGTCCGCTTTTACGGTGAAATGGATCGGACTTGCATGTGGTGGAGTTTCCTTAATACTACACCAATACCATAATGCAATGCTACAATTGTAAGAGTTAAATCAATGCAACTTTTCAGTCAAATCATAACATAATTATACGTAATGACATCATTTTCGAAGTATAAATCGTAATTAGGCGAGGTGCTAAAAAATTAACTGATGTACTAAAAAGAAATGAATTGCTCGAGTGGTTGGCCCATCACAAGTAGGCGCGTAAAATCTATTCTCCATTTAGGAGGTGTGAGGAGTTCTCAAACTTTTACACACACAGCAGAGTCAAACAGCAAAGCGTTTCATGTGCTTCTTCATATATTAGTTCTTTATAAATCACCAAAAAACTTTCATCGCTGTGGCACTGAAGCTGCAGTAATTGGGCCGTGGTTAATCCTACTCATTTCACACTGTGAACGGATAATACTTAAAGAAACTGGATTAGCTTTAAGTAAGTAATATAATAAAAAATGAGGCAGAAATTTTGCGACAAATAAGATGGACAAAGTAATTTATTAATATACATTACTGTAATGATATAGCGCTTAAACGAATTTTACAAGGGTAGGTAGTTTTATGTGTTCTATTGTGAAAAGAATAATACTGTAGCAGAAAGAAAATTCGCTGCCTCACTTCCAAACAGAGGATAATCTATTTATTTTTTTGGGAAATTCTCAACGAGACATACTAATTTATTTGCCAACACGAGGTGGATGGATTTTCCCCTTTCCTCATAAATCTCCGAAAGTTCCTAAATGAAGCATTAATCTCGACGCTGACATTATTAAACCGTAATTTCTCTCTTTGGAAGTAATCAGTGGCGTTGATGTGTTTTTTAAGGAGAGGAACGAAATAAAAGTGAGACGTTCCCGAAGAAAAAAAAAACGCTTAAGGAAAGCTTTTACTTTTTTAGAATTTTGAAACTGCCGTATAGGATAATTTAGGGTTTAAAAATAAAAATGGATAAAGTACAATAAATACAACCGAACAGTTAAGTCGGTTTGATGTCGATAGCTGTCTTTTGTAGGTGATAGCAACGGGAGGTACGCGAAGTTCAGCGATTTTTTGAGATCGATTTGACTCAGGGCGGTTTTTTGAAGCAATAAATAACGTAAGTTAGCTAAAAACTCTCTGAAAGTACTGTCTTTGGACCTTCCACAAAAATCTTGATATCACGTCTACTCACTACTTTTGATTTTTCCAAACCGGGTTCCATTAAACTGGAAAACATTACCCCTTCGTGCCTCCCTGAACACTCTAGGTACTTACGAATTAAGATTTAGATTGTACGGAATATCGTCTTCTCTTTAATAAGAAGGAAATCACTTTAGGTTCTCGTGTGATTTGTACGTGTAAACGTTTTACACTTTTCAGTTCTTGGTTTGGTGTTAGATGTTAAGAAATCGGGATGAAAATTGCTGCCCCGCTTGGACTCTGATTTTCGTGGGGCGACGGTCGATTGAGCGGATCGGCCCGATCGTGGAAGGTTAATTAATTTTAATAGTCGGTAAATTTTAACACGCTCCCTTTCGGAGCGGAGCAATGCTTGAGGGATTTACAATAGGAGGAATAAACTTAGCGTTAGGAAATTTAAAAAAAAAAAACTGACATTTTTACACGTCAGTGTGTGCGCGTGTGTGAACTAATTTTAAAATCGACGACTTTTCGATATTTCACTAGGAAAAACAACAAACAGGCTCGAATGCGATTATTGCGAAGAAAAATATTTTTTGTGCTTTTCCTCGCTTTTCCGGCGCTTTTCCGGCACGTCTGCATCCGCAACCTGGGACGTGACGTTCGATGCAACTGCAAATAACCCGAGATGTGTTATTGAGGGTTTCAGATGATTCAAAGGCACGGTTCGAATCCCCGGCGCTAACTGATGGAAGGAGGAGGACGTGTAGATATTTCAGAGGGAAACGGAAAGCTCCGAGTTTGAAATACACAACGTTCGTTAAGGTTCTAAAGGGAGGAGGGCATAGAAATCTCGTAGGTTTCGATACGCGACCTAGATTTGTGTTGAACTCCTTTAAAATTTGAAGAGTTTTAAATCGCAAAGCATCTCACAAGTGTTGTGAGTGCCTTAATACTTTGAATTTCAGAAATTGCAGAAACAATATTTCACAGCTTCCAAAGGACCACTTAGAAAACTTTGACACTTTTTAGAGAACCTCCCTTAAATTCAAAAGCTGAACACGATGTCGACCTCTTCCAAAATGAAGCGATAAGCAGAAAATGTTCCAAAAGTTTTTGGGAGAATTTTCTTACACACAGAAATGGAACAAGTTCGAGCTTCCCCCAGAAGCTCGTGGGGAATCTAAATGGAAAATTATATAAATAATATTTTGAAGCTTCTACCCTTGAGTGGTTAAAAAAATTAGCTATTTGGTGGCGAATTATGGTTGAACCCAGAAAATGAACAGAGTTCCAACGTTCACCAGAAGTGTGTGATTAGTGGGACTTCGAAAAGGAAGCAAGGACCCTAAATGGAGAATTTCAGAAGCCCTAAGAAAAATTTAACCGAGAAGGGAATATCTTTATGAATCCAAATGATTAATTATAGACACAACAGTTTGAAGCTTCAGGTTCCAGGTTCCATACTCTTAAATATTATAAAGACGTTTGGATCTCGATAAGCTTAAAAGTGCCTAATAGGTTTAAACACCCTTACCCCATCTAATAACTCAAATATTTTGATTTCTCAATATCGTTCGTAAAATCGTCTAAAATTTCAAAACTTATGTATCAGTAGATTGTCAAAGGATTTACCGAACTCTTTTTGGCTTTGCCCCGACCTTCGTTTAAAAAAAAAAGGGAGTAGACGAGAGTAGCGAAAAGAAATTAAATTTTGTTGTTCGCCTTCCGTCCTGAAAGAGTTAGAATTAATTTATCTGCGAGAGCTTCCAGTCGAACCCTCTTTCGGTCCTCCCGGATCGAATTAGGCGCCACTTTCTCGAGGGGGAATTTAAATCAAAAATTCGGGTGGCCTAATCGCCTCTCTCCTACCATAGATTGGTACTTCCCCGATTGCCGTGCAGTGGAGTTTATTTGCGTTTCGCAACGACTGGCGCGATTAAATCTTTTTTTATTAAACTCTAGCGTGGTCGTTTCGAGTTTATGGCGGAGGGAGGAGACGTCCGGCAAATATTAGATTATGCTCGATTTTAATTTTCGTAAATGTTTTTGACGTGGCTCAAACGGTTACGGAAGATTTAAATGGTCGGTAGGATTAAATTGAAGGTGAAATATCGAAGTACGATCGTCGAACGGTATCGAATCAGATGTACCATATTTTTAAATGTAACATATCGTTAGTGTGGATTAGCCGTGTAAATTTTGAGAAACCAATTTTTCGACGGACCGCACCCTCAATTAACCCACAACCGCCTAATGGTAGACGCAGCAATTATCGCTTCATGTATTTGGTGAAAAAAAAAAAGGGAAATATATTTTTCTAACAGAGTTTTAACTATCTAATTATATTTCTCAATAGTTTAGAAGAAAAAAGAGGAAAGATTTTACCTAAAGAAAGAAATTATTATTATATACCTATAGTTTTAATACATAAATTATTAAATGAATTCACAAGTGGAAGGAACAATAGCTAAACACCTATATATAAATAATATTTAATAATTGTACGGCTAAGTATTATGTTATTTATTTAACCAGACGGGTAACCGAGGCGTCACCCAAACGATTCATGTCGACTTATTTTTTTTTTTTTTCTTCGAAAGGTCGACGATTTTTGAAATTTGGCTGTTCCGGGCACGCCGTCCGGTTACTCGAATGGTTTACGCGGAACGGGAACAATGACAAAGTAACATCCAAACAATTGATTTGTCTCGATTTCATCTCGTTCCGTGTACGACTATATAGATTAAATGTGTTCAAAATACGTCACATCTCACACTTGTAGTGTGGAACTTTTAGATTGTAAATTATTTAAAAAATATATATAAAGAAATAAACGTGAGAGCATTTCGCGTTTGTATGTTGTGGTTATCAAAACGAAGGCAGAAATATTTAAATTAATAAAAGTAGACTTACTTAAGTAGGAATTAAGATTTGTCCGGAGATGCTGTCACGACAAACAAAAAAAGTAATAAAATAATAATAAGAAAATTTGCCGGTTTTTCGATGGGCATTTCAGGAACTAATACTATAATTAAGGATATCAGTAAAAAAATTTGTTGACTGTTATTGATTAAGTTTATGAGGAATAAACGCATTTTTCTCTAGGACGAATCGTTTTATTATCTTATCTCTAATGTTCGTATTGTATCAATATAATCAGATACGACACCACCAATCCCATTATCTAAAAAAATAATAATTAATAACTCGTGAATGCCAGAAAAACTTTCTTACCATGTAAAGTAGACTGAAATCGATAACGAAATACCCATTCAAAGTGATGCTGATCCTTTGATGGATCAGTTGTAAAGAATACATTTGAATCTGAGGACGAAAAATTTCGTTAAAAAATAATGTGATATATTTCGTTTCAACAAGCAAAAGAGTACGACAGTGCATTTCTAGATGAATATGGTGTGCTAGCTAATATAGAAGTTATAATCAAAAAGCAAATGTGCGCTCTGGCACTCCAGTTCTTCAATATTGTACGGCTAAAACCAAAAAATCTGCCTCACAATCAAATCTAGAAACCCAAAACGAAATCAGCAAGAAAATCGAAAGTGCTAGAATGTGTAATTAATTTAGGAGTGAAATATTTCAATGAAAGAAATCGGAAAGTAGTCAATGACTAGAATGTGTTGGGATGTGCCAAAAGAGTCAAAGAAAATACATTTACCTGACTCTCCAGCTCTTTATTACCACGTTTATTCCTGAAGCTGTGTATAATCTTCGCAAACGAATTCGCCTTGAATATAACTTGAAATTATTCGAATTAACGAAATTAATGGATACTCACATTTTGGCACGTAACGGAGCACACCCTAACTACATTAAGAATCTCCCTGAATATCTCCATGATAAACAACATTCCTCGTATCGTATCCCAACTCAATCCCTCCCGGGACATGTGCAAATACACTTGGAGCGATTTAAAAAATAACA
The DNA here is from genome assembly GCA_963576515.1 of Cryptocephalus primarius. Lineage (NCBI taxonomy): Eukaryota > Metazoa > Arthropoda > Insecta > Coleoptera > Chrysomelidae > Cryptocephalus > Cryptocephalus primarius. The sequence goes on along the minus strand of OY754949.1, from coordinate 210,006 downwards.
TGGTCGTCGACCCTAACAAATAATAGATGAGGATCGAGGAGAACGTGGCGTTCAGCTCTTTAGTGATCTTGCAGTATTTTATGTGCACCCTGTATAGCAGGTAGAGTTTGGTCGTGCAATACCGCACGTAGTCACTTCCTGGAAGGAAGATAATTGAAATAGGCTAGGTATAAAAAATTTCGTTTCGAAATCAAAATGGTCGTTATTGTTGTAAAACTCGAAGTAGGAATTTTATTCTTTCTCATGAAATGATCGCAGAGAATTTTACCATAAAATGAGGAAAAGGCTTTCAAGCATGACTCAAACTCACTTTCCCTTACCGTGCAATAGCCGTGCCTTTTCCCCGACGAGCGCCTCGAAATTCCTATTAACCGACTCGAATCTCTTGCTCAGAATCGACATATGCAAAACGAACAAATTGTATATGTAAGTCTCGGCGTAATCGACGTAGGTGATGCAGAAAATCGCGAAGTACTTATGCACCTTCGGCATCACCGACATGTCGAACAGCCCGTCTAAATCCATGTCGAAGTACTTGACCAGCACGACGACCGTGACGTCGATCAGCGCCCGCGAGTACTCCTCGGTCACGCGTTTAGGTTGCTCGTCTCCGTTCAAATTTAATATTTCGAAATCCGTTGGGTTGTTCGTCTCCACCATGAACTCCGCAAGCTTCTTTTCTATTTGCGCCAGTGCGGTTTGAATTACAGCAGCCGAACGGAACACTGAATATCCGATGATCACAAGTTTCGTGATCGAAAGCTTACCGGACTCCATGGGGTATTTCACGAACATAAACACTCCCAACGAGCAACAAACGAACGCCACGGCGATCCTTACGTTGATAAGTATTCTCTTCATTCTATCGCCATTCAAGTGTAGGATTATGAAAGTGAGGGGTATGCCCGTTAGGTTAAAGACTTTTACAGGCCAACCCATTTCTTCAATTAACTTTCCATATGCTGCACGTAAGGGGTCCATTGTGTGAATGGTTTCTTTATTACCATGAACCATCTCATTATGTATGCAGTAATGGTTATAATGAGAATTTTATTGTTTTTGATGATTTGTTCGATTTACCTATACTATCGCATTACTGGTATTGGTTTGATATCAGATCGCATTACCATTACTTTTTAATTTGATGAATTTATTTGTTTATGCAATGAGTACCTAAGGAAAAGTTTTAAACCAACTGCTATCAAACATTCTAACGTGGTGAAGAGGAGGCTTCGAAAATACTCCGGATTGAAGTATGTTTATGGTATCTTGAACAAATTATATATACCTATAATGTATGTGTTTTTGTTTGTTGTTCATATCAAAATCCATCCCAGAAGGAAGGAAGGAGTCTGGTAAAGCCTGGTCGAAGCCCCTTCGATTTGCTACACGACACACTGGCATCAAACGATAGATGTCGCTACTGAATTTTGATTCGTCCGCGATTCGTTTATATCTGTTAATTTTGGCGGACGCTTTATTGGGCGCATTCGCCATTGTTCGCGTGGGACACCTATGCTTTAATATGTTTATGATACAGAACACGTAATTTTTTTTAAATACATTACGTGGCTATTTTCCTTTCCTGTTGGTACTTTAAAGAATAGCATATCAACACCAGTCGATAGGTGCCGCTACTGAGCTTCGATTCGTTCGCGTTTCGTCAATATTAGTAACGTTTTGGCGGGTGCGCGTTACGTGCTTTCGCCATTTTACCGTAAAATAAATGGGTGCGCTGAAAAGACGCTATTCTCGCAATATACTGTGCCTTGTCTAACCTTAATCTGTCTACGATGCTGAATGTAAATTTTCTAAAATGCAATATATGGGAATGAGATGGTAAATATTAATACAAATTACTCCTTTACGTCACCTCACTTGAGAAAGAAAAAATACGGCACATTTTTGTCAGTTATTAATCGATATTCTCTAATGAAAGGAAACGTGTGCGATTAGTCATCTGCCTCAATAACTGAAAACTTCGTTAAGTCCAAATTATTAGTAATACTCCGCCACAGTATCGAAAATAGAACAATAAAAGGGTCTTCTGAGCGCGTAAATGTGTGGTGCAAGCGTTTAGCATTGAAGGATCGTTGGAGATTAACAAAATTCAAGAAGAAGAAGACTGAAGAGTACGGGGCAATTAAGAAGTTTTTTATGCATACTGCAATCAGTGAATTCCATAGGATTATTTTACCACTTGAACCATGGCTCGATTACCGGCGTGAATGGGAACGGGACGAAAAGTGCATTTTGCATTTGCTAAAAAAGCATTTTTAAAGCAATATCATCCTTACCGGCGCTATTCATTTCCGCGAGCGACTTCAACGAAGAATTAATAGCTTCGAACCTCTTCTTCAGTATAGACAAGTACGTAATGAAAAAATTGTACATGTACGTTTCTGCGTAGTCACCGTAATAAGTCGCATACAAGAGCACAACTTGCGCCTCTTTTGGTACCGAGTACACATCAAAAAACCCAGTGTAATCGAAGTTGACCATCTTTATGAGAACCACTAAGGTCACGTCGATTAATACTTTCAAATATTCCCTAGAGAGGACCCTCAACTCTTCCTTTCTGTTGAGGCTCAGTACGTTTAAGTCCACCTCATCGTGCGTCTTAACCAATAACTCTGCGAATTCGTATTCCAGTCGTAGGAAAATGGTGAACAGTATGGCTAGTAACCGAGCGGCGACGAAGGTCGCGTGGATCATCTTGCTCACCACGAACCTCCCTTCCTCCGTCATGTACTTAACGTAGAAGTACATGAAGGGAACGCAAAACGACAAAGTGAGGAATATCCTAAGGGCGTAGAAGAACCTCTTCTTCGTGGAGTTGTGAGTCTTAAACTCTAAACTGTAGATGGTGTTAGTCAACGGGAAGCCGAGCATGTTGAATATCTTCCCGGACCATCCGATCGTCTCGAGCAATTCCCTGTGGGTTAATTTTATTTCGTCCATCTTTTCGGGACGCGGCGCGGAAAATTGTCGAAATGATGCGTATATATCGGATCATTAGGATAAATCGAACGATAAAAATCGTAATTTCGGGGAGTGACAGTTACCGTAGTACGTTAAGCGTGTAATTTATGATCAAAATCATTGAGAAATGTAACCTGATGTTTGCATCGAGCTGGAAAACACTTATAGCTTGCCTGTGATTACGTGAAAAAAGGGTTTTCCTATAGATTATGGTCAGTTACTGGTTAATTTTGTCAAACGATAGTTAATGCGATTCAAAATAAACTCAAAATACTCGTAATTAAAACGAAACAAACAGTTTCATCCTGAATTCTTAGTAGAATTTATTAAACAATGTCCTCAGCGGTACTGTTTCCATTGTTACTACCCTGTATTACAATTATTGGCAACGTTTGATTGGAACCGATCCCGTTCTCTTGAAGAACATTGCTGCTGCTCATTTCCTGCGTTTCAACTTGGGTTTCGTGAGTCGCCTGAGCGACGTTTAGCGAGTTATTAGAGAGATACCTAAAAAATCTAATGTTATATCGTCTTCGTCTTCAAATGTCAAAAACAGTTTAACGCTTTTTCAAATTTAAATTTCAGGTAAGTAACCGAAGAGCGTGGGTTCGAATCGACTACCAGCGGGTTTGATCAATGAAGGTATACACAAAGGAAGATGGATGATTTAACGCAAGGAAAAAAGAGAAGCTCACGTATAGTAACCGCTGGAATTTTAGCGGCTCCAAGTAAGGAAGACTACGTAACACGCCCCACCGCATGTTTTATGGATTCAATGGAAATGCTGGGCAGCGTGTGCACAAGGAATCACTACAGAGTGTCATCCAAAAACTGACAATGTCCTACGAGATCTTCTGCACCAAACATCGAAAACTGATTCGAAGACTGACACTAAGCAGGCACTAATTGGATCCCGCAGAGGGATCGAAGGATCTAATCGACGGCCTAATGGTGGAAGATTTAAAAAATTACAGCATCTCGACACAATTCGTACACGACCCGATCCGAAACGTTAAGTTTACCTTACGATGCAGTTCCTCTGCCACCAGTTGTACCACACCCTGGCGTGCATCCTGATCACCGAATACACCCACAGGTAGTACCCGATCAGCATGATCGTGATCATGATCAGCAGCGAGACGGAGGTCCACCTGGCGGCCGGCACCTGCACGAACTTTTTCTGGCTGTAGTACTCGGCCGAGAAGAGGCACACGTAGGTTATGACTATCGATAGGGGAGTAATTATCGCGCAGGCGAGCAGGTCTCCCCTGACTCCCCTCGAGAACCCGCCGGGCGAACGACGGCACCAGTACCAGATGGATTGCGTCGAGGTGAACTTCGGCGTCCTCTCGGTCTTGAAAATCTGGTGGCAGAGCTCGCACCTCGTGGTGTTGGACTCGCCCAGCCAGGTCTCCAGGCAGCTCCTGTGCACGAAAGCTACGGTGCCCTGAGGAACGCCATTTATTTAAATTTCAGACGAACCAGAAAACACCATTCGCGAGGATAGAACCGATGGGATGGGTGCATTATTGATGACGTATAGTGGACCGATCGAAGAGTCCCAAGGAGTTAGTTGAAAGATATATCCTTGTTATCGTTCAGGTGATTAAAAACAAAAAATGTACATAAAGTACTACGTCAATTTGCACATGCACAGAGCACGTAGTGGGACTTCTCAGGTGCTCCAAGTTCATAACTCGCTTAGCTTATTTGAAAAACCCTAATTACTGCCATATACTGGGGGAAAAGCAAAATATATAATTTCGAATACTGTTTGTTCTACCGTTGCCGTTGATCGGGTCGTAAAAAGCAAAAATTGTTTGGGGCATATCACCATTCATACTCTTACAATCACCGCTAATTTATGGGTGAATTCTAGTTTGTGATTTTTTTTTTAAACGGTAACGAAAAAATTGTCATATCTTTAAAAAATTAATGCCGTATATGGCGTTCGACAAGAAAATCTGTGAATGACATGCAGACACAATTTAATTAAGATTAATCAATAGTGCAAAATTTATCAATAAAAAAAATTTATCTACCAAAAATAAATAGTAATCGTTCGACAGGATATTTAAATAGTCGTAGACCTAAAGCCCCAGAGAATCCCACTTCACGCTTTAAGGGCTCGAAGGATCATTTCCACATAGCCTCGACATGTTTTACTGACTTTACAATTGCAGGGAGTGATCAGATCTTCCTCTTTCTCGTTATCGTAACAGATCCTGCACAGGAGCGACACCGCCGAGGACTCCTTCGCCCCATCGACGCCTTTGCCCCCCTGCTCGCTCCTCCCGACCTTCTCCCGATCTGAAAAATAAATCAATCGGACGAAGTCGCACCGCGTAAATTCCCCAAGGGTTGACAGTACCCATCTGCGTTACTTCCCTCGGGCGAATTTCGACATTTCAAATCGCCGCATCGCGTTTGTTTCGATCGGGCGACCAATCGCGACTTCCACGAAAAGGACACTGACGTTTGACGTTAAATGAACACGGAATCTGAAATCCGCCGAGAGGGTACATGGGCCGTTCAAGCGTCGATATAGGAAAATTTCTATCTCAGAGCGAAGAGACCACAGATTTCTCACCATAGTAGAGGTGGTCGACTTTTGTATTGAAGATTTGGCAAGGATGTAAAAATAAAGCGGTAGCTCGATTAGTAAGAAGGAGGCTGTAATTTATGAAGAAAAATGCGCGGGAATTTTAAAATGACTCGGTGTCATTCTGAATTTGTTTTTGCGGTGATCTCATAGTGTTCGCTTTATTGTCGAAATCAGACAAGCAATCCGAAAGAAAAGCCAACACGTACTGACGGGACAACGCCTGTGGGATCCGATAGTATACGTGAACTAATCCATATGAAATAATATTTTACTAGAATTTTCGTTCCCACTGCACATAAAATATAATATAAATTATTCGTTTGGTTTTATCGTTGAAGTTTCGCTCATATTTTGAAGTGTTCAATAAATTTCGTCTTAACGCCAATTTTTATATATTTTGGTTAGAGCAGTGGGTCGGTCGCAAAAATGTCACAATTCATCTAAGTAACGAAACACGTTCTTTATAGTTTTGTTCCATAAATAAGGAAACAATGTATCATATATCACTAATCACGTAATGTATTTTTCATTGAGTGTTTACCGATTTTAATAACAAAGCACTTGTTCTCAAGAGGACCGACATAACGTGGGAAAAGTTGTCGCATGCTGTGTGCAGATATCTTTAAAGAATCAAAAAAGTAAAAATGTAACTTGGACAAAGTACATTTAAGCGGTTGTTAATGAAGTAACCAAACAACCTCATTTCTCTATTGGGTTGCCTGACTGGCAACTTGCTAAGTATGCCATCATGCTACCCGAAAGTGAATGGATTTAAAGTGTTTTACCGTGAGTACCCCATTGTCGAACGTATAATCGATATCGTTTATAAACAAAAAAATTATCAGATCTGTCGCGTTATAAATTGCACCGGACTGCGGTGCTCGTCGCTTGATCGATTCGAGATGGCTTTAGCAGCGGCAGCGCCGACTCTTTACGAGTATTACACGGGAAATGGGATCTCCAGCGGCCTTTCCGACAGCCAGCCTTACTTCACACTGAACGAGAAGAACATCACGATATACAGTGGCGCTTTTCACTATTTCCGAGTGCCAAGGGCCTACTGGAGGGATAGGCTGAGGAAAATGCGAGCCGCCGGTCTGAACGCCGTGGAAACCTACATCCCTTGGAACCTCCACGAACCGCAATCAGGTACCTAATCGAACCTTTATAAAACGCCTTTATCAGCTTAACCTGTATGTACGTTACGGAGTCTTTCAACGTAACTTTCATTAATATTCAGCTGGTAAACGCGATTAAATTGAGGTAGTGTTGTGAAAACGTCTCGCAAGCATCTTGAACACAGTCGTTTCCTCCAGAAGTAACGCGTTAAGTTACTAATTACTCAAATAACTCTGGCGAACTTTTGTTCTTCGAGTTATTTTACGACTACTGCCAAAATATCAAGTCGATCTGCGTAATTTCAAAGAATTCTAAGCGAAAAACGTTCAATAACCTCAGAGCAGTCCGCCCGTAGAAAAGGAATCGATCCGTTATTCCAGTGAAGAAGACTAAACGGCCCTTGACATTTGTTTCTAGGAGTCTACGACTTCGGAGAGGGCGGTTCCGACATGGAGGACTTTCTCCACCTGGAGGAGTTTCTCAAGACCGCCCAGGAGGAGGACCTGCTCGCCCTGATCCGCGCCGGGCCCTACATCTGCTCCGAGTGGGAGTTCGGGGGTCTACCGAGCTGGATCCTGCGCAACACGACTTCGGTCAGAAACTCCAAGGACGCGAATTACCTTTCCTACGTAGGCAGGTACTTTAACGTCCTCCTCACGCTACTCGCCGCGTTCCAGTTCCAAAAGGGCGGACCGATCGTCGGCTTTCAAATCGAGAACGAGTACGGCAACACCGGGAACATCGACCTGGACTACTTGGAGGCGTTGAAGCAGATGTTCTTGGACAACGGCATCATCGAGCTACTGTATACAGCAGATCCGCCCGGTGCCAACGGTCGAGGCGCCATACCGGGTGTTCTACAGACCGCCAATTTCGCCGGAGATCCCAAGGGGAACCTCGACAAGTTGAACACGTTACAAACCGGAAAACCGACCATGGTCATGGAGTACTGGACCGGATGGTACGACCGTTGGACAGAGAACCATAACACCGTGTCGCCGGAAACTTTCAAAGAGAGATTGGTGGGAATTTTGGACTACCCCGCCTCCGTTAACATGTATATGTTCGTGGGTAAGTTGATGAGTAGGTGATTTAAATCGAATTGGAAGGATTTCTTTCAGGTAGCACGAATTTCGGGTTCCTGAACGGAGCAAACGACGACACCGGGAACACCGACAATTCTGGACTTAAACCCATCATCACCAGTTACGACTACGATTCGCCGTTGACCGAATACGGCGGCTACACCGAAAAATACAACATCACTAGGGAATTGATAGCCGCGCGAAACCCGGTAGCAACGCTCCTCCCTGAACTACCCGAGGAGATCCCTCTGGTAGCTTACCCCGAGGTGAAAGTCGAAGGACGATTGCTACTATCGAGCATTCTGGACGAAGTGGAAAAAATTTCCAGCGAAAATATCTTACCGATGGAAGATTTGCCCATTAACGGGGATTCCGGTCAAAGTTTCGGCTACATCTTGTACAGAAAGACCGACCTAGACCTGCCAGCTGGAGCGGTACTCAAAATTTCCGGCTACGTCAGAGACACGGTTCTGGTGCTCCTGAACGGGAAACTGATTTCGCCCGTTCCGAAGACGACCAGTGACGTAGCGGGATTTGGATTCTGGCAAATCGCCGATTCGACGTTAACACTGACCGAGGAGGACCTCGAGGGTGCTACTTTAGACTTGGTCGTGGAAAATTTCGCTAGGAACAATTACGGCAACATTGAGCAATTTAGGCAGTTCAAGGGGTTAACCGATGACGTTTACGTTAACGACGTGGTGCTAACCGATTGGGAGATCGCTCCTTTGGAATTTAAAATGGCCTGGAACAGGGAACTGCTCCAAAGGGAATGGGCAAGCGAAATCTCCGAAACCCGGTCCACCCCCGCTTTGTACAGGTTCACTTTAAATGTCGAAGGGGATCCCCGAGACACCTACATCGATTTGAGGGACTGGAACAAGGGTATAACGATCGTTAACGGTTTCGTTCTCGGCAGACACTTTTTCTTAGGACCGCAGCAAACTCTTTACCTCCCTGCGCCATTTCTAAAGACTGGTGCAAATGACATAGTAGTGTTTGAACATTACGACGCTCCGGATTCGCTCAAATTTAATGCCGGACTTATTTTCGATGGACCGTCGCATTGACCTTCTTAAAAAAATAAATGTTTCAATACGAATGATCGTTTAATTACGAATTTGTCATTTTAAAGGTGATGTAACGGAAAAATTCCAACGAATCTATCGTGTATTAGCGATAAAAGGTACTTATTTTAATACTCGAACCTAACGAAAAATATTACTGATAAACAAATGAAGGTTGGTACAATTCAGAGATAATAAAAAATTAAATGTCATGTATCGGTAGGTATAAACAATGGAGGTGTATTAATTACCAGATTATTATCGAGAATGGACGTTAAGTAATGATTTTACATATCTCGTTAATGCTTATATATCTCTTTAACTAGATTATAATTTACGCCTAATATGCAGTGCCTAATTCTTTTACAGACCTAAATACTAATAGATTATATCATATTAGGTTAGGTTCGATATTTTGTCAACGTAAGTCGTGTTGCCTAGCTACACACTTGTGTGGGTTTGAATGTGGACGATAGGAGGGGTCAGAGTGAAAGAGGGAAGAGAGAGATGGCGGTAGTGGCGACACTAAAAAGAAAACTGTAAAAAAGACTAAACCTGTTACTCTTCAACGAAAAGTACATCCTGTATCATTACGTCCCCGATGACTCCCCGACTCTCCTTCGTTAAGAAATTAAATTCACCGCTCAACAATTGAAGTGGATATTTTTTATTCTTCTAAATTTTGCCTCGAAAAATATTCCCAAAGTAATTGCAGTGGATACTGTGCTGAACACAAATTAACAGCTAATGTTTTTTGCAGTAATTTTTCTCTCTGGTGAATAAACGTAGAAATATGGCTTTAAAATGATAACGTTTCACTCTCCATAGTAGTGATTGCACCGACTGAATTGCTATTGTAGTAATAAAACTGACAGTAACAGCCTTTATGACGATTAGATACAGTACAACTTAAACACATTTAACACAGTGTTATGAGACTGAATGTGACTGAAAGAGTTGTACGGGCATGGAATCTGTATTTAGGAAGGATTCCCCATCGTCCACACTTGGGCGAGGATGAAAAAGAGCCACAACTCATACTCAATAGTTGAGAAAGACACGAATTACGATAACGTAACTGATATTATTGAAATTTAATGGCCAGGCTCGAGTTAGCACTACAGTTTCGAAGCTACATATAAAATTTCAGCCGTAAATGTCAACTAGTTTTTGAGTTAGTTTGGAGTTACTAAAAATGCATTAAAGTGCAAAGGGTTGGCGAATTTGCAAAAAATAAAGGGTCGAGACTCACCATATCTTTTCAGTTTAAAAACGTGTATTTGAACATAGGCCGGTGTCTATGCTTATGATAAATTATTAATTGGATAATTTTCATTGATTCATCCTCTAGCACTTTAATAGTTTTAAAATAGAATAGCAATATTGTCTCATAAATTAATGATTTATTTCTGATCACGATTACTCAGTACTTTCCAAATGAAGGGAAGACATCGAATTTTCGATTCTAATTCAACATTATCGGATCACATTAATCAGAAGAAAAATAAAATAGCTTTTAAAATAATTAAGTAGTGTTTACAGACGATAATAACAGCTTCTATGCCATTAACCGTTACTATTTAAAATCCAATCATAAAATAGAAAGAAATTAAATTACTGACCGTTAGAAGGAGAATAATTTTACTTCGATGTCCCCCTTTCGAAGTGGTCCGCCGACGCAGCATTAGCAGACAAAAAACAACTTCCCCTTGCCTCTTACGTGAAGATCTTACGGCATTACAGTTGAAAAACTTACCTAGAAAATTAATAACAGAGATATTAGCAACGTCAAACCAAAATGTCTTTCAAATAATAACTAACCTTGTAAACAGCTACTATCCAGCTTATATCTGCCCTTATCTGAAGTTCTATGCCATTGCCGACGAAAATACTCACCTGAAAATGTTAAACGATTAAAATTTTTAATCACAATAATATAGAAGGAAAATTAAAACACAGTTTCAAAATACTTTAATTAAATAAACTAACCATTTGACAATGACATGTAGGCATGATGGCAACTGCTTCTATCCCTGCCCTGCAACCACGCCATTGTCACCAACACCGCACTGTTCACAGTCAGCCCCTGCAAATTACCAAAATATTAGCATTAAATAGCAACATTAAAAATATATTAATTTTTTTTTATATCCTATAATATACTATATAAAACATCTTGTCATTTAAGTGGGTAGAGTGTGCTAGAATCTAGAATTCAAACATGACTCGAATTGGATTCATCGAGGCGGGACTGCAATGTATAAAAGAGCTCATTTTGGAATATGATAGAACTTTACATTAACATATGCCAGAACATTTTTAAAATAACTTAAGCAAATAGAAAATGTGCGAAAATTAAAAATTCCATGAGTTCTGTAATATATATAAAATTTCTGAAATGGTACATACTCAACACTTGCTTTCATAAGTTTGGTCATTTAGTTCATAAATGCTCATTTTAATGCTGTAATTGTTCGAAACGATTCCGAACAATCCTAGGATGTATTACATGAACCGAAAAGGGAAAATTTTCTATTCTGAAATTTCTGAAATGTTTCTGAAGGGCCGCCTACTTCAATGAAAAATATAAAAACGATCGTTTTTCATTTGAAATTGTTTGTAATGGTTCTAAACAAATATCTACTTTCTTATATAATACAAAAGGGTAGTAACTTTTAGACTTATATCGACAAATCGACTTGGTAAAAACAAAACAGCGGCCTGTCAAATGAAAGAAAAATTCGAAATGTCTTGTTTTCGATCACATGCAGAAATGTTATGAAGATATTTTGTAAAGCGTAAAACGTTTAAGTTTCTCTTTTGAGAAATGCCTACAAAACAAGCCTCTTCGACCTGCCGTGTTAAAAGGGGGCCGCAATTTCTATTTTCGTACGGGGTGAAAACTATCGTTTTTTGCGAGTTTATCCTCACACGGTTAACAATGAAGTATAAAGTGATTTAAAAAACGAAGAATTGACATAAATTATGAACGTTTATCTTTCGAAAGGGTTAACAAATGACAGCACTCAAAGTGCTTCGAAAACAGAGCGTTGACGATTCTAGAAAGAAATTCGCATGTGTTCGCGCTTGCGCATCTGAAACCCCCCGGAACCTTCAAAATGTTAAATGAAGGAATCAAAGATTCCCACCTTCTTTCTCCTACTTAATTGTCAATGTAACCGTTCGTTCCTAGGCGTTCGTCGTTAATCTTTTAACCATTTTTCAAAAGCGAAAACTGTAAGACATCACTAACCTTTGCGAGGACGCAAGGGCCTCCACCATCCCGCTTGTACCGTTGCCCTCAAACACGAAATCTTTCACGACCGATAATCACTACACTACGTCAATTAACAACGGCTCATTAGGGAGGTAATTAATCGTCACTTGAACACGGAATCGATCACAATCGAATCTCACCACTCACCGACAAATTTAACGCCCGTTTCAAACTTCCCGACGTACAGACAAGACGAGACCTGTAGAGGGAGTGACTCATGCGCAGTTGCGCGGAAAAGCAACAGGCTACGCGATAAAAAATTTAGGGAGGATACGGGTACTTCGTATACACTGAATTCAAAGGCAAATTATTTTATTCGAAATAATTTTGTCGATTTCTCCGAACAGGAAACTTTTAAAATAACGTAACCAACGAATATGTGCCCACAAGTGTTCTTTTATATTCTGTGTACCCCCTCCCGGTACTCACTGTATACACGAACAAAATTATATGTTCCGTGGCTCGAAAGTGAGGTTATGCCAACACGCTTCCGTATAGTTACGGCTAAATAAAAGTAAACCAAATTCGGTAAGTCCTTAACTACAACATCAATTCCATTATTCTCCCCGTTTACTCCTAGATCTCCCCCACGATGGCCAAGAGTATCAGAAGCAAATGGAAGCGCAAGATGAGAGCCATCAAGCGCGTCCGCTATGGCAAGAAGGAACTGGACCGCCTGAAGAAGACCTTAGGTGTTCAAGACTCCGCACCCTCCGGACCCAAGGATGTTGTCATGGAGGAGATCTCGGAAGTAGCGAACATCGTGACAGCTACCAATATCAAGAAAAAGACCGACGTGAAGTCATGGAAGAGAATGAAAGAAGTGACCGTATCGAGCGAGATCGGAGACATCAAAGAGGTGAACACGGAGGCGCTCAAAGACGAGAAGGGTCTCTATCCAGTCTGGCTACACCCTCGTAAGATCAAAAAATTTAAAAAAAAGGCTGGCATAAAGAAGAAAGCAAAGGCGAAGAAGTCGAAACGTGGGACGTATAAAAAGAATCAGAAAAAAAAACAGGAATTGTTGTCTAATTAAATGGTGATTGTTTTGTATTTATAAAAGTTTTAATAAAGTTCGAGGATGTGTTGGTATCTGTCCCTGATGTCATCTATCATTGAAACACGAAACTAATGGCAGAAGCGACAAAGATTTCTCTGTGGTCACATTTGAAAGTTATTATTATGTCAATTAACAAAGACCTTGGTACAAAAATGTAAATAGCTCGTATTACGAAAACATGTAGTAGCAAATTAATCGTCAAAGGATCAAATTACAACAACAATGGAGTCGTTGGGGAAACTGATAACCTTTGTTATATTTTTCATTCATTCAACATCGTAAGTATTGATTATATAACCAAAAACAGGAAATACCCTATTATTATATTAACGCATGTTAATACGAATTTAGCTCATCTTTAAAAATGTTTAGCTTACCTATTACACACCTTTGTGGTGGCTTGGTTTAAGCGATTTGTAATATGCAGCACATTGGAACTTATTTTTTAAAATTATATAGTCACTAGAAGCAAAATAAAAACTGGAAATTAAAACAACTTTAAGGGTAACGATTCAAGGGCTTTAGTCTACTACTAAAAAAAGAATAAATGAAAATTTGGTAAAATAAGGTAGGTAGCATATGTTTCCGAATAACACTTAAGCAATAATATTTATAATACATGTCTCAATTTATAGCATTTTGCCATCATCATGGATAACTGAGGGGAAGTTTTGTTGTTAAGATTTTAGATAATGCTAGATAATAGATCGATTTCATATTCTAGAACACTTTTATTCTGTTCTGACAGTGAATTTATCATTCAGAAAAATGTATGTAAATCCAGTGTACTTTTTAGATGTAAATATTTTATATCTCCTACACCCTAGAACATCATGTATGTGTCAAGAGCTCTATTTTTACCATCAACCATCATCCAATCCAATTAAAAATTTACATTTAATTTTACGTACCCCAGTTCATTCCAGTTCAAAATGAAGCACGGCAGTGGCCCAAAGCCAACCCCCTACCACGACTGGGACTATCTGATGTTCTCGCAACGCTGGCCGGTCACCTCGTGTATTGCGTGGGAAGAGAAGAGCCCCGTGAACACCTGCAATATGCCCCCCGACCCGTCGCTGTGGACCGTCCATGGCATCTGGCCGACGAAGAACGGCACTGAGGGGCCCCTCTTCTGCCCGTCAGCGGTGCACTTCGATCCGCAGCAGCTGGAGCCGTTTGCTGATGAGCTGAGGGCGCACTGGACGAACGTCGAAGCGAACACCAAACCGAACTCCTTCTGGAGGCACGAGTGGGATAAGCATGGGACGTGCGCTGTCACGCTGTCAAGCCTGAACAGCATCCATAATTACTTCGAACAGGCGCTCGAGTGGAACAAGCAGTACGATCTCACGGCCATCCTCTCAGAGGGTAAGATCAATCCGGGCAACAATGGATATGACGTCGAGAAGGTCTACGACGTCGTACGAATGTACTTGAAGGCGAAGCCTAACATCATTTGTGTCAATGATAAAAACAAGGAGTTCATGATCAGCGAGATCAGGATATGTTTCAATAAAAGCCTGGAGGTTATAGACTGCGTCGGTCAGGGTAACTCCTCGGCGGATCTCATAAGTAACTGTAACCTTAAGAAGCCTGTGATGTACTTTGCCGAAATACCACCAAAGGATATCTCTTACGAAATGGATTACCTCGAAGATGTTTTCAGGAAACATTTTGAGGAACAGTTGTACTACGTGAGGTTGTATAGGTTTCTTAAGTTCCTGATGTGGTTCACAACCTAAGGTATGTACCGAACTAGAAACCTGGTTTAGGGATTGCATTGCTTTAACACATTATAATGCCCTCAATAATCTGCCTAATATTGCTAGTATGTCAAATTTCTAAACAAATTGTTCACTAGTAAACATTTTTACTTAAAGCTAAGTTTTAACTACAACTTCCTAGTTGTAGTGATAAAACAAAATTTGAAGTTATAATAGTAAGGTAATATTGACAGTTGCACCATGTTGAAACCATTTGTGGTGCCACAAAGATTATTCCTAAAGAGCCAGATTATTGAACGCGTCGAATTATATAACAATATATATATATTGTAACATTAATGACCAATTAAGACACATATGGCATTCTTTCATAGTTTTACAATCTAAAAAATATGTTTTAAAATCAGAAAACTTTCTAGTGATAACTCTTAAACCAGGTTTCCCTCTTAAATTGGTGTAGTTTCCAGTCGTCCATTCGTAATAAAATAAGTTCCTAATGTTATATGAGAATACCACAAGCAGTAAACTTGGAAAACATCACTGCCTATCACAACTGTCTAAGTCACAACTTTGTCATTTAAGAAACCAACAGAAACATCAGTATCATATAAACTAGTAAATATTTTCGAAAGTACATTCAAAAAAGTTGTCTTACCTCTACCAACAGGGATCAGAAATGTAAATAACATCCCTTTCTGAGAACGTGACTGGCACACTGGATGCTGTCAAGTGAACACAGAAGTTTGGCCGATTAATCACTCAATATCGAAGAAACCAACAGAAACCAATTATTGTGCATCATGTGTTAGAAGCATTAGGACCTCAAATCTAAAAATGAAGACACCACAATAAACCATAAATAGATTACATACGGTGGCTATATATACACACTTATTTTTAAAAGCGTTATTAAACTCTCTCGATATGCAAGTCTTTGTCAGTCTTTTTGTTTTCAAAGTTTTAACCCTTAAACTACATCAATATAAACTATTAAAGTAACTGAAAATTTATTCCAGTAAAAGTTCCAAACGGATCCCAGGTAAGGATGGAGTTTGTTTGGAATTTCTGCATGAGTAGACCCTATGACCCTTTTCAATTTGGTTCTTCACACATCAACCTTTCAAATGTGATGTTGGTATTATAAAAGAACGAAACTTCCCTAGGCCCTAAGGTTAGATAATGTTTTTAAATAAAATTGACGTAAATTTGGAGATGGCAGTTCAAAACGAAAAAAAACGAATCGTTTATATTGTGCGCTCCAAGGTTGAAAAGCAAATTAATTTATTGTAGGTAATTAATTTATTTTATACGATTTGTTCTGTATAAATCGCTGGCATGTACATAACCTTTGGTGTATATTTCAAATATAATTTTTATTGTAATGTTTTAGATGATGTATAAGATGTTTTATTAAATGTGCGATGGAAGAGAGAGAAGTTGATGCAGCAATTGCGATGGTTAAATTGACTTTTTCCTTCAACAGTTCAACTCAATGAAAAATCTTGTGCTTCGCTCATATTAATCATCATAATAAGTCGAATGTTGTATATATTTCCGTATAAAATATAGTTTACCTGTAATACATTTTACTAATCAACTGCCTTTCATTTAAACCACCTTAGAAGTCCGAAAAATTTATTTCATTTATATTTTGATACGCTACTGCGGACATACAAGCACCATTCGACTGATCGACTTGTTCAATTGAAAGTATCAAAAATCAATTGCAGTTAACTCATTATGGTCTTGTATAATTTGATTCATAGTGTCCTTCAGTTGTCTTGATAATGTAAATATAATTTTTGATTCCATTTCCATAGTTTCCATTTTAAGAAATTAAGTAATAGGAAATGTAGACCTTAAATAATTGACAGTAGATAGATACAAAATTGAAGATTACCAGCAAAACCTATACCACCATTTTCCTGATATCACTACAACTAGTATTTTTAGTTTAGTATGAATCAGAAACACATTTCCCAACATCCTACCTATTCCTACATTTATTTCTTGGTACATAGTGGCTATCAGGAGCTATATCGATGCTTTTTCTTGGCACCACATACTCGTACCATTTCAACATGAGGTATACCAGGGAGACGACCAGAAGAAACGGCCAGACTCCACTTGCTAGGTATCTATTAAGGGACAACTTGATTGTTTTTAATTTAACAGAATAGGTGACACTGCCATACCCATTGAGTTGCTGTTTTAAATCCTTAACGCGCTCCTTGGCGATCTTATGGTAGACAACTTCCGTTCTAGAAGACACATTTTCCCAATTATAATACTTTCCCACTCTGATGTTACATTCATATGGACAAATGATGTTGCCGTTTTTCAAATCACAAATAGCCTTTTCTAAGCCTAGAAAAGTGGACATGTTTATAATTGGACATATCACATTGAATTTATTTACCTTCCATTAAGGATGGCACTGTCGGTTCTGTCAGATAAATCAGATCCTCTGGGAGCACCTCGGGGATCCCTCCGACTTTGGTCGATACAACTTTCAAGCTGTAACGAACTGAAATATTTCCTGTATCGAAACTTTTCATTCTGAATTTACCCGCAAGAGGCCGCTTCGACTATAGCCATACAGTACGCCTCCGTCAGTGAGGTATTCAAGAAAATGTCACCCTTAACTAACACGTTTCGGACTTGGGAATGCTCCAGACTTCCAAGGAGGTCCACCCTGTGTTGAAGGCCATTCTTTTCTCGGATCTCCTCTAACAACCTGAAAATAAATTTATAAAATATTAAATGTAGATTTACAATATGATTGATATTTACAATCTCTTTGGTCCATCACCTGCTATCAGGAAGTAAATCTCTGGATACTTCGCACATAAATCCCCTATTAACTGCGCAGTTAAGTCAACGCCTTTCCTGTATACCAATCTCGAAACAACCACTATGGTCACTAAGAGAAAAATTTTAAAGAGCTCAAACACCTTAAAAAAAGTTATATTACCTCGATCTTTCTTCCTCTGGCTGGGATCAGGAGTAAAATAATACGTATCGACGGCGTTCGGAATGACTGACACTCTTCTTGAATCAACTCTCGCTCGCAACACAGTGTTCTCCTTTCCCGTATGCGAGACGCATATGCAGTGATTGCAATCAGCCAATGAGATCTGTATAAACTTATTGGTGATCACAGCACTAGTGTCCGCGAAACCGAAAAGGCTGTGATCGGTGAATACAGTCTACAAAACTAAATAAGATAATTCTACATTTCAAATATAATCCGTAAGGTTTACCTTCAAGCCTAATAAGTTCCCGATTAGCATAGCCTCATGGGCTAGAGCCGAAAACGCTGAATGTCCATGTATTATCTCTATCTGCTCCCTCAGAAGGATGTGCCTGATCAAAGGGACGTTGCAAACCATCGTCGGTAGAACACATTGATTATAGAATACCTTAATAGGTAGGTAATACACTTTAAGGTTGTTTGTCATGTACCGTACGCCTTGAGGAGCAAAGTTACTAGGTACAGGATGCCTTTTTGTAAATGTTAACTTACCTACTCGGTCTTCGTAACTATGCGTCATTATGACGACCTTATGGCCCTTCTGCAGCAAACACTGGGACAGATTGTAGATGTGCTCCTCCACACCTCCCATGTTGGGGAAGAAGAAGTCTGACACCATGCTGAAAGGGCTATAGTGAGAAAACACCCAGGACGTTATTATTTCATCTACGCTATACCATATCTTATAATTGTACATTTCGGTGGGTTACGCGGTTACGTAGAATTAGTAACTACAATCACGACCTAAAATAGCACAATGAATAGTAATAACAGAAGCATGGATAATGAATAGAAGCTCACAACAAATATGAGGTTAACTGTCGTAGCCTCAAAATTCAATAAATTTCGAGGTTATATTTACTATTACTAGTGAACGTAACGATGTTAAAACTCCGTCCAACTCTGTTAATTGTGAAAAGATACGCTGTAAGCACCTTTTCGTCTACCACACACACCGTTGTCGACGTGTTACGTGACGCTAAAGTTGGAGAGAGAGTCACCGTTAAGGTCAGCCGCACACCTCCACTGAAAAGCTCACCCACCCCCCTTCACTACTGATTTACAGGGATGGATAAAGTCGATGAGAAATCAGAAGAGGATCACCTTTGTGGACCTCAATGACGGCTCGACCGGAGAACGGTTGCAGGTTGTATTGCCAGAAGACGTCCCCAACAATGTCAGGGTGACCACGGGCGCCTCAATACGCGCTAGCGGTATGATCGACGTGTCGCCCAGGGGCCAGTTGGAACTGCGCGCAGACGAGCTCGAGATGTACGGCGGGTGCGTCATAGCTGACGGCTACCCGTTCGCTCCCAGGAAGAGTTACAGTCCAGAATACGTAAGGCAATACTTGCATTTTCGACCAAGAACCAACAGGTTCTCGTCCGTGTTGAGGGTAAGGAGTGCGGCGTATTTGGCAGTACATAATTACTTCAACTCAGAGGGTTTCTGTCATGTTCACACACCTATCATGACATCGAATGACTGTGAAGGTGCCGGGGAGGTGTTCAAGTGTTTACCTGACAATCATAAAGTGTTAGAGTCAATGTCAAAAAGTGACGTGCCCATAGAGGACAGTTTCTTCGATAAAAAAACCTTCCTGACGGTATCCGGGCAGTTGCATTTAGAAGCGATTGCTCACGGTATAAGTAAAGTATACTGCCTCGGTCCAACGTTTCGCTCAGAAAATTCTAAGACTCGGTTTCATTTATCAGAGTTTTATATGCTGGAAGCGGAGATTGCGTTCTTAGACAGCCTGGAAGAGTTGACTGCTGAAGTTGAGAAGTTTATGAAAAATATCACGAAAAGTCTGTTGGATTCCTGTGAGAAAGACATTAAAACCTGTCAGGGGGAAGATACTACCGATTTCTCGTGGTTGGACAAGAAATTTACTTCTATGTCTTACGAAGAAGCTTTAAACATCCTACACGGGAATGGTAATACCATTGATGCAGGAGTGGGTCTTTCCAAGGAAGATGAAATATTGCTAGTGAAGCACAACGGTAACATCCCTATCTTTATTGTGGAGTGGCCGAAGGAAATGAAACCTTTCTACATGCGGGAATGTCAAAACAACAAAGACAAGGTATAAATTTTCTACTGCTTGCTTTTATTCAAAGGGCACAAATACTTTTTCATGAATATTATCATTACTGTTGTCAATATATCAAACAGACCTTTAGTTACTTGTGCACTTTTTACACACAAATTTCTATTCATTTAAAATTTACATTCTGATGATCTTAAGGTAGCAGCATTCGACCTCCTGGCCCCGAACGTCGGCGAACTCATTGGAGGAAGTTTGCGCGAGAACGATTACGAAAAGTTGCAAGAACGGTTACCCAATAACGACCTGTGCTGGTATCTGGAGTTGAGGAGATTCGGGGGAGTTCCTACTGGGGGTTACGGACTAGGTTTCGAGCGGTATTTGATGATGTTACTCGGAATCAGGAGTATAAAGGATGTCATACCTTTTCCGAGGTGGCCCCATAATTGCAGCTTATGAACAACGGTTAGATTTCAGAATATGGGTGTGATCGTGTATAGGATTTCTTCTTATACCATATAAGGTAGATTATCTATAAGATTTCATGTACATCTCTAAGATATGGGAAATATTTCAATGAGATATATACCTATAACTAATATAAAGTATTTTCTTTTGGGTGTGTGGTTATATAATGGTTGTTCATCACTCAACAGGTGGGTAATGAAATGTTTGGCGTTAAGAGTGTTTTATTTGAGTTATCTAGTAAGGCATCTCATATACAAACAGTTTTGAATGAGTCATGAGAGAATGACGACCTTCGATAGCTTTTTTTGAAAATGTTATTTATCATTATAATATAATAACGTAATAGTTCAAACAGGATCGAAATCGCATTGAGAATGACAAAGACAATATGTCTTTCAATTAGAACTGCTTGTTAGAAAATGTTATGTACAGTGATGGTCATTTCTTATCGTTCAGAAATGAGAAAGTCTTTTAAAACTTTTATATTGAACAGCGCAAGATAAAGTTATAACCAGTATTTTCGAACTAGTTATTTGAGGTATGTTCCAGTAATACAAAAAAGAGTAACCCAGGATAACCTGAACTCTAGTGCGCCACATAACGATATACTAATTCATAAAACAGAAAGCAGTGATCGTAGATGATTTTACTTATAGGACTTGTGATACTTTAGGACATCGACACCGTCGCCGCAGTCCTTCACCTTCTTTCGTTCGAGCCCGAGGGACTCGTCGACCGGCGGGTACCTGCCGATGTTGCAGAAGTTGAGCAACTGCCTCGGCAACGCGTTAGGTGGGTACACCTTGTTCCTCTTTATCTTCAACTCGGGCGGCGAGCCATATTCCATCACGCAGTAGTACTTCTGCTTAAAGTGGTTCGTTGGGTAGTAGGCGGCGTGCAGCTCGCCGTCGACGGAGTAGATCTTCACGTCGGTGTACTCCTGCTCGAGGACGCCGGACTTCAGCATGCGACACATCCTCTGGGTAAATGAACAGTGTAAGATTTATTTATTTAGCAGCTCTTTACAAACATCAGATAGGTAATTACATGCAAAGGGATTAGAACTGGAACTAGACTAGAAGGCTGTTAGAAAAATGCCTATTGAAGTTCATATTTGACTGAAATAAAACTTCTAAATCTACGACATTCTCACGAGAAATTTCAAAGGGTCCAAAGGGAAAGTATTGAAATGCTTATTTCAAGTCGCTGTCAAAGGAGGAAATGATCATTCAATGAAAGAAAGCATGTACTTGGCATGATACAGGGCCTAGTTCGTTGCCCCACAGGTATATTATCCTCATCTGGCAGGGTTTTTTCAGTGAATCCAGCAAATCGGTCATGCCCCAGTCCGCTATTTTGTTGTTTGTGATATCCAAGTAGCGAACTTTGGAGAAAGGGAGGCCGAGACTCAGCGCTCTGTAACCAACCAAAAAGAAGGTCTCGAGGGAATTGTGTGAAGCGGCTCTACATTACATTTGTTGGTAAAGCGACAACAACGCCCACGAGTACGTTAAAAGAGAACAAGCACCTGGCGCCATAGCTCCCGATCTTGTTGCAGGAGACGTTCAGCCCCCTCAGGGGCGGCCTCTTCTTAAGCCACTCTGCTATCACCTCGATGCCGACGTCGGCGATGTTATTGCAGCTCAGGTCCAGCAGCTCGATGTGATTGTTGACTATCAGACCGCTCAGCAGGATGCGTACGTCGTGGCCGTCGAAGCCGCACTTCCTTATGTAGAGTTCCTGCAGGTTCTCGTTCAGCTGAAACAAAATATTATTTTAAAAGAGGAAAATTGATAAAGAAACCTAATATTCATATTATTCCGAGTTAAATCACCTTCATCAGTACAGATAGATCATCGGCTAATGTCGACGAGTTGTAGCTGGTATAATACGAATTCGGGATTATCCTGGATATGTCAAGGGATTTCAGTTGGCACTGCTCTATGACAATCAATATCGACTCGATGCTCTCCAAGGTTTGGTCCGTCTCAGCCAGGTCGATCATCTCCAGCGAGGGGCAATACTCGATCAGCCTCGCTATGTAACGAGCGCCCTGGAAGCGAAAACAAGCTGACGAACGAAACATACAAAATCCACGGAGAGTTACTAAAAAGCCCAATTTGTTGCCATTCAGCCGGCAAGTCTTCAGCCGTAGGAACCTACTGGAAGACAGAGAGCGCAAGCCGGAAGCGGTCACGTCGCAGTGCATCACGTTCAGGGAACGCATGTCATTCTCATAGTCGAAGTACTTCTGGGATAATATCGTCAAACCTCTGTCGCCGAAGTCATTGTAACTTAAATCGAGGCTGATCACTTCTGGGTGTTTTCGCAAGAAATCAGCTATGTCGTCCATGTCTCCTTCCTTCACCCTCCTGCTGTATAAAACAAAAACTGATATGAGCGATAGAATTATAATGCATGCCGTGTTTCAAAAAATAATTCTCCGAGTAATTAAAATAGTTAAATTCCATTACAAACTTGGTATAAATCTTTACCCTATCCTCTGGAACAGCTCTCTCCCTCTCAGTCTGAGATACTTGGTACCATCAGAATTCTTCTCGCAAAACAAGAGCAGGAAATCGTGGAAAAACTTGCCCATTTTCCTCCGACAGACGTCAGCTAGACAGGGGATTTTTGAAATAACAATAACGTCGCTAGGAATAGAATGAATTTAATGTAAAAATTAAATAACACAGAAGTTGTACAAATAATTTGTGATGTGTAATTAAACTATATAAAAATATAATACACTTACTATACAAACATACAATATTTAAAAAAAAAGTAACTATAATAATACAACGCCGAATTGTCACAATGAGGTAAGAAATAATCAGAAACTAAAAAAAAAAAAAGAGAAGAACCGAAAATGCAAATAATTACAGTAAAAGACGATTATGACATGTTCTTTCATTTTTTCGGGAATGATGTTTATTTCGGTCCTTCCATCAACAAAATCCATTCGACAATTACCTTTTAGATAATAATTAAATAAAAACACTAGACTTTGACTATTCTCATAATCATACTATGTCTCACAGCCCACGCAACATTTAAACGCTCACATCATTCCGATTTGCACTATTTTATTTTCCTTTTAAAAAAGATTAACAAGAATACTTTTATCCTACTATTCAAGTCTTTTGAAAAGTCTTTCGATTTGCAGATATATTTCCGATCTGAAATGAACTGATTTGCGGTCTAAACGGGTAACGAATGCAAAAGGAAACTTCTCACTAGATAATAACAAGTATAATTGCTCTAAGATAAATTTAGAATATGACTTCATGGCAAATAACAACCTAAGGAGCTTCGCAAATGGGCCTATACATCATATAATATAGTATATACTTTTTTTAATCATACAGGGGATAACAAGGTTAAATTTGTGCAAGAAACGCTAAAGCGAATAAAACATTCATATAAACCACAATGATAATCATAATAAACGTAATTTGTTTGTGCAACTTGGAGCCACTGAAATGTTCAATTTTGAATTTTCAGATTTTATCCCTTTCAAACGTCGGGCAAGGGTAAGCCGGTATCGACTAATCATATCCTGACACAATTAACTACTGCTTAAATTCATACAAATGTCGCTAGAATGAGTACGAATCAAATAGAAATGTCATTCCCATACTTTTGTATTCTGAGCGTATGTTTTCGTCTTTAATCGACTGTGAATGTTGCGGTATTTCATCTATCTAATTTGTACTTTAAGACCTAAAACATACCCCAAAATCGAAAATCTCCACATCTGTTTCTAGATTCTACATTCTTTTCTCTACACAGCTCAATCAATGAATATAGAGGGCCAGTGTAGAATATAGAGGCCCCTTTATATGATAATATAGCACGGCAAGACAATTTAAAGCTTCAAACATGTTACGTAAGTGTAGTGTTCGAAGGCTCCAAAACTAAGAACTAATTTTTCAGATCCGTTTGGATTGAGCTGGATACAGTCTTGAAGGGTTAATAATCACGTATGAAATTGAATAAACTTTTGACACTTTTCCACACAAGCACGGAAAACATCGAATCGAATAAATGATACTACACATGTAGTACAACAAATTTTATCTATTTATAGAACAGAAAACGAGTATAACATGCAATCGAAGGTGATACAACCGACGTAAATAAGAACGAGTTAATTGACTCGGATAACTGTGAAGACATTCGAACAGACAGGAGGTCTTCTCAGATGTAACACAATTGCATGTCAGATGCAATTTATCAACAGATCAAGTGTGTTGTCATTAGGGTTCGGATCTTATGCAAAACGCACTATGCTCAAGAGTGTGATATTATTGCGGAGCCCCCGAAATTTCGATAGATTTCCAATATTTGACATGGAACAAGATAATTATGGTACAATTACAGTAGTGAAAACACGTTACATTTTGCAATTAAATTCATATGCTTCAACCTTTATCCTGGTAAATTACTTTCGAAATAAATTCTTTCTCCGTTGGAACACAAATACACTAATACTGTCCCCTTTTACTAACAAAGTCTTATTTTTTGAAATTTTATCAATTTCAAAATCCGAACCCTATCTTTAAAAGTGGTACACTATATTTTCAAAGATATTGTCGTCTGTTGCACCCAGACCAAACAAAACCATTTAATACATAATTCTGACTATTAATACATCACAACATATACGCAAGACACCATCCGCACTCTCTCTCTCTCTCTCTCTCTCTCTCTCTCTCTCTCTCTCTCTCTCTCTCTCTCATTTCACCTTACGCCGTACTGGAGTTTTGTGACGCCCCCATAACCGCGCTAAACAGGGCGGTGCTGTTTCTCTTGAAACTTCCCGTCTCGTCGTGGGGCCATAGCGACTCGCCGAAGAGGGTTGACAGCGAGGAGCACAACTTCTTGTAGTTCTGACGAAGGACGTCCTGGTACTCCTGCTGGTCCGAGGTTATCAGCTTGCTGTTGATCTGGAGCGCAGAGTAGCAGATCTTCAGAAATTCCCTGGAGAATAGGGAGAGAAATTAGTCTTTCAGGGTTGGGGATATGTTTCATTGGATATGTTTGCTAGATTCGGTCGAGGTATAAAATAACAGGTAAACATAGAAACAGGCAAGTGCTTACAAACATTTCTAACCCACAAATCCTTACCCTCACCCCAGAGTCTTCTTCCTGTTTATCTATATGTTGGTAGCTGCATGGATAATAATTTCCATGAAAACCGACCAGACCGAACCTTTACTGCTGTATATAACCGACTCTCTTACTTTCTCTCTCTCTCTCTCTCACACACACACACACACACACACACACACACACACCTTTTCTTTCGTCTATGCAGCTTGATATCCTCTTCTACTGTGTCCATGTATCTAACGTAACTGAATCCCACCTTTCTCTACTCACCTATAAATGTCCTTTAACTCCTCAACCTTCTCCTCCGGGTACATATTGGAGAGGGTCGGTTCGAGGAACACCGACGCGTAAGCCAACGGTCCGGCGTTGACCTGCACGCAGACGCTTCCTTGCAACCTTAGTTGAAGCTTCTTCGCGTCAGTCGGCTGTCCAAAAACGACATCCTCCAGCTCCGTCACCCTGTTCTGCATCTCGTCTATCGCGACCTCTATCGGGGTCAGTTCGGTCGTGCGTCTCGACTCGACGATTATCCTCTTCTTCACGTAAGGGAACGAGTATGAAGCTGGGAAAGAATTAATCAGTGAATCAGTCTAGAACGGTTCTGTGTATGGTCTGCCGTGACTTCAACAAATCAAATTCAAAATGGCCCAAAAAAGGAACTGCTACTTGAAAGTTTCATATTTTTTAAAGAATTTACATGCTCTGATTAGTTTTTTTTAAAAAGATGAACTAAAGGCCGAACAGTTTCAATTATCCCATACACAATTAAGTAGTCCAAATAAATCGGGCGCTATTTATGTAAAAACTTTATCCATTTGTTTGTCAGAATACTCCCTGTTTATTAATTATTACTTACTGGTTAATATCGTACGGCGTTTCCACTGCTCCTCTGGATTTCCTCTCGCTTTACCATCCTTCGTGAAGGGAGTCTCAAACATAAAACAGTTAATGTCATGATTTTGTTCGAATTCGTTCTGCCT
The DNA here is from genome assembly GCA_963576515.1 of Cryptocephalus primarius. Lineage (NCBI taxonomy): Eukaryota > Metazoa > Arthropoda > Insecta > Coleoptera > Chrysomelidae > Cryptocephalus > Cryptocephalus primarius. Next base: position 183,443 of record OY754949.1, on the reverse strand, counting down.
CTCCTCCATTTCGTTCTTTTCGAAGTATGGAATCACGTGAGTCACCTGTATGTAGGCTAATTTCGTATCCAGCTCGGCCTGAATAACCTGAAAACAATTTTCTTTCTGATCAATGTCCACCTAAGTATATCAAAACAAAGTAGGTGGACGATGATTACAAATTTCTCACCGGCGTGGAGTCCTGTATCATCTTAACGACGTCCTGGCCGAACTTATCGCAGTACTGCTTGTACAACCTCTCGGATATCTCGCTCAACGAAGTCACTTTCGGTTCCTTGTAGACGTACTCGACGCCGTTCTCCTCCTCGAAGTACGCCTGCCCATAGAAGCCGACCCTGTAGTATCTCCCGAGCAACCTTTTGCAGCTTCTGTTCGCCTCGACGACCTTCTCATAATTCTGAGCGAGCGTGCTATATGACTTTCTGATCATTTCGTAGTTCCGCTTCCTCTCGTACATTGGCAAGATCAGCTTATAGAGCTCACCGAGGATCTCGTAACGTTCAGCCTTATCAAGGAACTCTGCGCACGTCTCGAGCTGCTCGAGCAGGATGAACTCCGTATACTGGACGTCTTGAACGCCGGAGTCGAGTTTCAGGCCCTTCTCATCCCTCGGTATATTCGTCGATATCGTCTCGAACGCCTCCGCACCCCATCCTTGGATTCCCTTCAATTTCAGGTACTCCGCCATCAGTGCGGCGATGTGCAGTTGGCAGCACGCGGCCTACAATCACCACACACGTGTCATATACGATTAGGGCTAATATTTATTAATTAGCTTATACCGATTATTATCTCGATTATAGACGGGTATTGAAGGTGCATAGAATACCCGACAACGACGGTTTAACAGTACCGTAAGGTAAATTAGATATAAAAACTTATTAAACGTAATTTACGTTCAGCGCTCACTAAAGTCTGATATGGTATAAAATCTATTGCACTCTTATTGACCTAAAAACAAACCTCTGAATAATTCCCATCTCTAACGTGGTTCCTCGTCATTGTCTCCAACCATGTGTGCCTCAGTTCCGGCGTGGAAGCGTAAGAATTAGCCAGGCTGTGTTGAAGGTCCACCAACATCTCTGGATCGTGGTGGTGCTCCCGCATTTGGATGGTCGCCATCAGTACGGTGCGGACGCGCTTCGTCAGATCCTTAACTTCCACTGGGAACCCTGTCACGGTTTAATATGAACTCAATAAGCGTAACAGCCAAAAAGTGCATCAATGATGATGATGATGATGATAAGAAACACAAAGACTAGAGACAATGGGAAGGTATAATTAGAGTAATGACACGACTACTTAAGCAAATTAAATTCAATTTGAGATAATAAATCTACTGTATTTTAAGGTGTAGCATGTTGTGGGTGTTTTATTTATGTAGGCAATTGAATGAATTTATACACAACTAGCTTATTGAAGGAACATAATGTGATGTTTTCAAAAAATAAGTAACGAAAAAACGATTAATACGAAATTTAGTTTTTTAAAGAATAGGTGTTTCCTTACCTGTCCCTTTCATAGCTTTGTCGCTAGACGCATAGCTATTGATCAAGGACAAACTCTCCTGGAAACGTGCATTATTCAAACCAACGATGTTGCCCAGCATCTGCGAGACGGAAATGATCACCTGCAGGTGCACTCTCGTCAAACCTTTGCGGCTCGTAAACTCGAAATTACTCCGCATCAACAAGTACAGGATGGCGCAGGACTCTTGACGTATCGAAGCTAGGCGACTGTTGCAACATTTCAGCAGCTCGTAACATAATCTTCCGCACAATACGGCGTTTCCTAAAAATAACATTGAATAACTAATTTGACCATATTCATATTTAATGTTTATAATCGAATGGTTTTGAATTATATGCAATGGATTTTGTACTTAGCCTATGCCTCAAGTCTAACCAGTCATAGTTAATAGTTATTAATACCTTGGAATAGGGCAGTGGAGAAATTATTGATGAACGCCCTGAGTGCTGCAAAAACATGCTTGAACAGCCACTCGCTCTGGCCGATCTGAATAAAGCTCAAATAGATATCAAAAATTTTCTTCAAGATGTCGTTTTCGCCTTCAGTGACCAACAGCGACTTCCTAAAGTGCAAGCAGTACAAGCCCATGCAGTCCAGGGTGATCAATCCTACTTCAGAGGCTAACTGCTGCTGTAGAATCGCTTGTTGCTTCTTGTAGACTTCGTTCTCTGAAAATGTTTCGAGTTATTAAAACAATTTATTCTTATTAATTAACACGTTATTGGTCCCTCTCCCCTTGCACATATTTTCTAACTGGATTAGATGTAGCACATACCAAAACAAATAAACAATGCATCCACACAGCAGACGAAACTGAACAATGTATTAGTAAGTAGGTATAAAGTTTTCTATATCCCTATACTCTTGCAAACGGTCAGTAAGCCATATTAGGAAGTTTTGTAAAAGGGCCGTAACTCATATAATTACTAACTAAACCATTAGCCCCTACTGCACTTTACCTGTGGTAACCAGATTCTCTCTCGTGGTGTGTATGACAAGCGTCCCGGTCCCCTCGTGTCCCTGTATCTCCGAGGGGTTCATCCTGGCGGGCAACGTGTGCGCCTTCTTCGACTTCGATCTCGCGTTATCCTCGCACCCCTTCAATGCATTGATGTTCCTCTTACCGACGTACCTGAAGCAGTACAGACACATCTCGAGCACGCTGAAGAAGTTCAGCACGTCCGCCTCGGCGTAGCTCTGCCACCATCTCACGAGCTGCTCCTCGTTGAGGTACTTGACGACAAACATGAAGATGAGCAGCACGTCCTTCACCTCCTGCGGCTGCAGTTTGTCGTAGCGGTGGATGTGGGAGGAAGACCTCGCGTGGTGGTCACGGTGCGACTTCTCCTCGCCGTTCCTCAGCGACTCGTCCTGACGGATTATCGTCGTGTCCTGCGAGACCGTCGATTGGCAGTCACCGGACATCGTCGAGATGTCCGAGTCGATGCTCAGGGAGTTGCCGTTCACCAGGGCTAAAAATTGATATAGTCAAGTTACAATTGTTGTAATGCTGTAATTGTATATTTATATGGAAGAAAAGGGGCACAACATCATCTGCTGAGTGAGACAATCATTATTACTTGCTTCAGTTCAAACATCCATAACTTAAATCCATAACATCACACACTAATAATACTGTCATAAATTAAAACAAAAATACATAGTATAAATTTTACATCAATTAATGAAAGGTAAAAGCTCCGTCGTACTGAGTTAGACTGGGTTGATTTTCAACAGAAAAGTGTTACTGATGGATCAATTAGAAATATATTATTACCAATAATGATGATACTGGAATGATGCCCATTCCAAAATGAAGATAAATAAAACTTACACTGTCCGGCTATGGCGTCGAAGAACGCTGAATTCCTGATGTGCATTGGGCTGTCCTTGTCGATGTGCAAAGTGAACCTATGACTCCTTGGGGTGCATTCACTCGCAGCGGAACTCTTTCCAAACAAATACGAACTACTCGATGATATCCTATTAATAACGCTGTCGTTCCCATCGTCCTCGCTATCATCCCTGACTTCCATCCTATTCAGGTTCTCGAGGACGATATTCAGCCAGGGGACGTATATGAGGGCTATCCGATTCATCTGCCCTCTGTTCTTGTATCTATCGTCCAACTCGTGCTTCGCGACTAGGTTCTTGAGTGTGCCGAGCGCGACCTTCCTTATGTGTGTCACCTCGTTCAGCGAGGTCTTGACCTCCTGCAGGAGCAGCCCGACGATGAAATGGTGCCTGCAGAACTCCTCTGAGAGGGTGAACTCCTGGAGATCAGAAGACCTGTTGCGTGGACTCAGTTTGGAATGCTGGATAGGCAAATTAAACGAGATATAGTGCTCGTGGCTGCAGATGATCTCGAGGAAGGCGAATTTGTATTCCTGAAGGAGACGCGGATCGGCCGGGTTGAACTTGTCCATATAGCTGTTGATTAGCTTGAAGACGAACCCGCGATCGATTAACGATAAGCATTTCTGGAAAGGGAATTATACGTTTTAAATGAAAAAAGGGAAATAGGGAGTTTCGTCTAGCACAGATTTTGTTTAATGCTTAACCATCTACTGAACCGATTTACCTTCAAGAAGTATGCGAGGTTCTTATTCAATTCCTTAGTTTCCACTGGTAACTCCTTGTACTTATTCAGAATGTAAGGTATCAAGACTTGCACCAGATGCTCGACTTTCTGTAAATACTCAGCTGAGAATCTTTCATGCCTGTGCATCTGAAAACCACGGTAAAGCCGATCACATTCGTCGTTTCAAAATTGAGGAATCGCTCACCTTAATCCTTCCGGAAGTCAACAGGTGCTGCGCCATGCTCTTGATGACGATCTCGAAAAAGAAATCAGAGTGATGCATAAATTTATTCACAACCAAGAAATCAGTATTATTTGGATGTAATATCACGGGAAGATACTTGCACATCTCCTCGTGCACGGTGACGTTCTTCTTGCTGTCCGGCGACACAAAGACATACTTAACGTACGCCTGCAGCACCTCCTTCCTGTTCGCGTCATACACCATGTTGACCAGGTTGATAGATACCCTTATGACGTTCAGGCCGATCTCCTCGCTCGACGTCACGCAGAGCAGTTCGAAAAGCTGATTGAAGAGCGTCGGCAGGAACACGATGAGCGTCGTCAGGTGGATCGCGTGCAGCGCCTTCAGAATTTTGCAGGTCTCGCTCTCGGCGGGCGTCGCGGACGGTTTCGGGTCAAGGAGCTTTTCAGCATGAGTGAACAGATTGTAGAGGTGCTGGTCCTTCGTGTTGATTGTCGAGACGAGGTTGAAAGAGACAGCAAATATTGGCTTCTGGCTGTCAATCCAGTTGATCTCCGGGCCAGCGTTCTGGAACACCAAATAAATCCCTTAACGATTAATCGAGAATATTATGTTATTTCACAGAAGACCACTGTAAGTCCCTGAATTAAATTAAAGACTAACATCCCTTCGACAACACAAATATGCCAATCTTATCAATCATTTTCCTTTCCTTAACTTATAGTAACTTGAACTTATACATATTCTATACTTACCCCTTTCCCTAGTCCGAACGGATGCACCGCCAAATACCCCGGAGGTAGATGGGCGGCGACCGGGAGAGTTTGCATCTCTACGCACAATTTCCCTTTCTGCAGCAGCGGCATCCAGGCATATCCGACGCAGTTCTCGATTCCATTCTCGCGTTTCTTGGTAATGTCACAGGATATATGGTAGAATGTGAAGAGTAAATGGTGCGAGTACAATATGTTGGTTGGTAAACGGACTTTCACCTCCTCGTACCACATCGGGAAGGTGTTGTGATGCAGAACGGCGCAGGAGGCCTGTGGTACGAGCAAGGATTGTCCGGGGCGACCATAAATACACTGAAAATAAAAGGAGGTTAATTGGGGGTAATAAGTTCAGGCAGTAAATAGCAAGATTTTACACCTCTTGGGATCCATAGAAAAAGGTTCTTTCTTTTACTTCTGGAATGTTGGATTCATACAGAATGTTTACAGAATCATTTTTCATTCTCTCTTACCGGTATAGGTTTCGCCTCCTCGTTGTCAGAATTTCGAACTTCGACTATGCAAGCGATGTTTCTCGCTCTCGTGAAAGTTTTCTGCATGTCAAAATTCAAGTATAAAGGATAAACGTAGAGGTTATTAACGAAAGTTGTGTAAGGATTAATGTCCTTTTCTGATTGTCCCTCGAATTCAGTTATCTCTATGGTAGGTTCGTTGGTCGGCGGTAATGGAAAAGGCTTCAACGGTGCCAAAGAAGTGGTCAGAGAATCTATAAGGGAAAAATGAATGTCAAAATCAAAATTTAACTTTCTAAACAAGTTCTGGTATCATTCTTATGCTTCAGGAATTGTAGTCAAGGTTACTCCTCTCTGGAAAATAAAATATGAAGTGAAGTAAGTAACCTGATTAATTGTTGAAACATCAGAAAACATTGTCGTTTTTTCATTACCGTTTTTGTTACAAAACTCGTATTGCCTTACTTTGTGGGAGCTCGTTCACGGCAGTAACTTTGATCTCCAAGGATCCCGGAATCACAGTGAACTTATTGAACTTATCCGGTTTCCTGTAATCCGTGAGCAACTTCATCATCTCCTCGTCAGTCAACTTGTTGGGTTCCTGCCTGTAGATGGCGTGGAAGTCGGAGGACGTGTCTAGCTCGTTGCTATAGAGTCTGAAGAGCGGCCTCGCCGCCCAAGCGAATGGCATACGGTACTTTCCGAGCCTCTGGCAGCAGGAAGCGATGTTCCTGTAGACCTTTTGGCTGATCTTTGGGTCTTTATTCGCCTTGACGTAAGGCTCTGAGCTCTGGTAGATCCCACCCTGCAGCATTTTCTCTATACGTACGACTAGGAAGATATCAGCGTGGGGATTGGAGATGCTCAAGAGAGCTTGCCGCGGGTAAAACAACCACTCGAATGGAAGGTTCTGAGGCAGGTCTAGGTTAGATTCGGTACTATTGATCCCATTATTAAAAGTATTCCTTATGCTAGTGCTATTAACGTCGAAATGGAAGTTTTCAGTCAATTTTCGAGCGTTTTTGGCATCGAATAGGCACAATGTCATGTGGTACGGCTCGACCTGGCAGAGGTTCTCCCTATCATCAACAACTTGGAGTTTCAACTTGATGCTCTCGCACCTCAAGAGGACCCTGTGACCAAATACCTCCTTATAAGGTTCCACTTGGTCCTGACTAGAATTACTCTGAGACTTCAGGTTCATCACTAAATTTGGGTACAGCTCGAAAATCTTTTTTCTGTTGTCCTTGCGGGAGGCGGCGATGCTCACGTCCGTTTCCCTTGCGTAACGCATCAACTGGGGGTTCATGCTTTGCTCGAGGCCCTTGAGGGTACCAAACGGTTGCTGGATGTGTGGAGAAGACGGCGGGGTGCTCCTCTCTACGAAAACACGTAAATTTTGAAAAAAGCTACCATTGACCCACTAAGGCAACCTAATTTAAAACGTTCAAACAAACAAACTGCAGGAGATTTTTAGTATAATTAATTGTAAACCTTTAATGATATTGTTTAGAGAATTAAAGCAAGAGATTTAACCTCTCTCCAAAGATGCAGCCCTTTTCTCTTCCTGGATCTTATTCTGTTGCAGCACGGAACTGAGCTTGCTCAACCAGTCCTTCAGATCCCCTTCATTTTCAGCGGCTAGCAGGTATGATTTGTGCCCAGACGTCATCCTCAATTCAAAACAGAACTTTCCCCTCTTTAAATTCTTTGAAAGAAAAAAGAAACTATTACATTTTGAACAGAGCAGTGTCATATTAACGTACTTTAACAACGTCAGTACAGAAATCCATCACTATCGTCACTTTAGCTTCGCCTTTCTTTTCGTCCTTGTACATTTCCAGGATATAAGTCCCGTCGACCTCCTGCCTTAGGTAACAGTACCTACGTTTGAAACTTTTCGAGCCGATGTTTACGAAAGACCTTTCGGAGCCTAAGAAATATGCCATAAAATTGGAATCAAATATTTGCTTGTAATAAAATGAAATGTAAACTACTCTACTGAAAACATAAACTAATTAACTTTAGTAGGGTAAACACATTTAACAGCAAATCAGATAAAGCCGTTCTAAATTTATCCGCATGGGTCCACTTGATAAGTACTCACGTAATTATTAACCACAATTAGTGAGCCCTGACGGTACAACCGCCAAGAGGGGAACAATAATTTACTTTTCAGTCACAACAAAGCTTTTCAAAAACAAACTCCAAAAGTCTGGTACTTTTGTATGTATTGTTTTAATTATTATAGCATTATAGTCATTGAACAAAAATTGTACTGTGTACTCCTTACCAATTTCTGGACCCTTGAGAAGGTATCCCTCCTTTGTGATGTTATCGAGACTAGGTTTCAGATCATCCACAGCGTCCATATCGATATCTATCTCGTATACCTCCTCCTGCAATTTGTTCTCATCTAACCTCAAAGGTAGATCGGCGTAGCTTCCGGAATACCCGCTGTACTTATAATGTATCAAGTTCCAATTAGTCGAATAACTATTAATGCACTGCCTGGTAAACAAGTTGCAGTTCTCTGTCTCCTCCTGGGACGGTATATTCGGGGAGACGGTCCTGCACCTTCGAGGCAAGACGATCTTCTGTAATGAGAATTGAAATAAGTTTTCATTTATTTAGTTATCGAATCATATCTTATATAGCATATCCTATAGAGGTATACATAAACATATGCATAGGCCTACTAATTTACAAACTAATGCTTACATAACTAGCCTAGAGGAAAGAAAAAATAAAGCTAAAAGACTGTGCCCATTACATTGCTCAAAATAATTTAATGTTATTAAATAACAATAGTATAATAGTGTAACTAAAGAGCAACTATAAAACAAATTTAGTTGTGTCAAGGTCTACTCCGAGGCCATTCCATTTAGTTCTTGCAGGACTTTTATTTTCGGGTACGTTATTAATTCAACAGGTTTGTACTTACCGAGATGTCATCAGAGGGATAAAGAAGGAGCTCCCGTTGTGGGTCATTCTGCAGGACTGTCTTGTTCTTTATCACAAACTTTTCGAAATCTAACGGTTCCACTAAATGTGGTTTAATACTCTGGAAAAAGAAATAGTTTGTAAAAAGTATGTAAAGGTGCCAAAGGTGGTCGTAAAGTAGTGAATGAAAGTTTGGCAAAAATAGTAGCGAGTCGTGTTTGGTTCGAGAACCTTTCCCGTGCCGAATAAATATATCGAAGGGAATTTATTACTCGAGGTGAAACGATCGAAAGTGGAGGATGAAGGTGACATTGGCAAATATTTGAAACGGGAGAGATGTTGAACATGGCAACCGAAGGAAAAATAATTATTCAATATAAATCTTATGGGATTAACTAGCAAATACATATGTTACTGTTCTGAAAATGTAACGTGCTTCCTCATTAATTTTGAGTCCGAAAACCCATGGCCTATCAATCTTCTTTCATGGTTGCGGTATCGCTGTCTTCACAACTCAGTAGTTTGGAATATGACCCCTGTTATATCTACTACGGACAGAAAAACGGGTCTCGTCGATTCAAACATGGTCGCTTGGTGTTCTCACTAACTGGCCATAAGTGTCTCACCTTTCTGCTTGAATAAACTTAGCCAAGTATTAGTCTTGAGGTGTTGATCGCATATACCTGGGGTACATCGCATATTGAATTCAAGCAAGTCAGCTTGGAAACCTTTGGGCTCGGAGAGGCTTTTTGTTCAACGAATGGATTCCAATTGGAATCAAAGGGGTGTTGACGTCCCAGTTGTTTACACTCACCTCGCCCCTGGGAAGTATGTCACACCAGAGCGAGAGCGAAACCGAGAGAGAGACGAAAGTAGGTGGGCTGAGCGAATAAAAATAATTATGTAACGATTAAAAATACTATAAAATGATAATGGCCTGCCTCAGCTTCAAGTGTAGGTAGAGAGATAAGATATCCGTGTGAGTGAGAGTGTGTGCGGAAATGTTTACTAACAATACAACTACTAGCATGTGTGTGAGTGTGTATGTGTGAGTACGGCGTGAGATTTGACTCGACTCACCTGCACGGTGCTCTCCCTGACGACCTGCGAGACGGTCTCCCTCAGCTGAGCAGCGGTGCCGGGCTTGCCGAGGCCCCTCGCGAACTTCCTCTCGCTCATTCTCCCACGGTTATCGCATCGCCCTCACGCCCATGACAAGCCGCCGAAGACGACCGCGATCGACCGCCGCACCAGGAAACATCACCACCGCAACCGCTCTCGGAACTTTGACAGGGAAAACCTGTTGTAGCGCGCCGTGCGTGTACGTCAAAAGCGATCGGCCTTCGACGGAATCACATTCCCCGACTTTAATTGCATTACAATGCTCATGCCGCGAGCCTCGTTAATAGCAACATCACTCGAGTTGTTAGGGACTAATTACTTTCCCCCCACTTACTCAACTGGCCGGAACACCCGCGACATTGCGACCAGCATTGCCACGTTTTTTACTGGAAATCTTTCATTTTTCACTAGCAAGCTGCGTAAAAACACTAAACTGGTTAAACAGACGAACACAGTTAAGTAAATCCAACAGCGTGAGAGTGCTAAGCTCTATGTTATCAAAGACTTTTTTCCACAAATCGACGTTACCGTCGGGGGTGATAGAGGCGCCTCCGCTTTTGGTGGCCACCACAACGACTATAAGGAAAGATAGATAGTGAATTAGGCACAGGATAGTCCTCGTAGCGGAGTGTTTTCGATACAACCTTTTAAATTCAATCATATGGTTGTTTCACAGTGTGCCTTCAAGCGCTGAAAGCGGCTCGTGCACAGTGCAAATTTGAAGGGAAAAAGTAGACATTTTCTAAATATGACAACGCTGACTTCGCGACGTGAACCCACCCCTCAAGCAAGCAATTAAACAGTAAATAACGCTACGTTCAATTTGCTTCTCGATAAAAACTGCACAAATTGCCGTAAATAAATAAGAAATGTTATGGAACGTTTCAGCCCGTCAGTTCACCATCTAGGTCGCATGATATAACCTTTAAGCTTTTACGTCATTCGTTGGATGCCAAATTGAGCAGTTGTCGAAGTGGTCAGCGATGGAAATATGGGTAATAAATTTTAATTGTATTACGCTTTAATTTCGAAACTGAAACGAAAGGAAGTATTATTGAAGCGCAGTGGATCTGTCGGTATACAATAATGTAGGTGGTAATAACTCATCTTACAGGTCTAATTTTAGTTCTGGTGTTGTTTCTGTTTTAGACTCGCTGACACAACACCCATAATGCCATCCTAAATACACGTAAAACAAAAACAGGCATACGTATTAACGAAACGGTGCGTTAGGCGATGGAAGACGAATTAGACGACAAAATTATTTACCAAACGTACGTGTCCCACGTGAAAATCATGTCCCGAATCGCATGGAGTGTCCCCCTAAAGCTATCCCATGTAACATTCACCTCTCACATTTGGAGGCTGCTGAAGCTGTACATCCTGAAGCCCGAGTTTGTAATATTCGGGGCGCTAGTCATTCTCATTCTGATTTACATGCAAGCAGTCGATGTATGGAGCCGTAATTTGCTAGGGCGACTGCAGTACACAATCAACAGGCCGAAGTTGAAAGCGGAGCGACTCGGCCTCTTCACTACTGGTGATGTTGAGCGCTCCAGCTGGCAGATGAAGGTCGGCGCAGTCGCTGCCTACGCAGTCCAGGGCAGAAGGCCCAAGATGGAGGACAGGTTCGTTATTAATGACAACATCAACAACACCGGCGTCGCGTTAGTCGCCGTCTTCGACGGTCATGGTGGCGAATTTGCGGCCAACTATGCCAAAGAGAAGCTTGCCGGGAACCTATTTGAGAAGGTGTTTGAGATCAAAGAGACAATCGCCGGGAAGCAGACGCCATCCAGGCCTGTCGAGTGTGAGGAGGAGAAGGAAGAGAAGAGGGATCCAGAGAAGCCTGCTACCGTGAACTTCGCCGAGAGAAGGAAGAGCTTCAAGAGGACCAGCTCCACAACTGATGAGTGTATCAGAGGCGCCAAGGAGATCACCGATGTGGAGCTGCTGTCAAAGCTCGACAACATCAAGCCGATATCGAGAGCATCACGACCGCTCAAGATAAATCCGAGTTTCAGGAAGGTACTTTTTTCAGGAAGGAAGTTTTTTGTCTTACGACCATACTCGTAGCACTTATAGCACTGTATTACATTTGTATGGTCAAAAAATTTTCCTCTACCCCACACAAGAGTTTAAATTAAATCTTTCTTAGATAGTAGGCTGTACGAAGTTGAGTCGAATTCAAGTATGACACTCATGTTCACCTGTATAATGAGTTATGAGTATTGTGATAAAAGCCTTATTCAAGAAGAACGTCAGGTCCCCTCTATAATAACTTTTATATTACTTTTAAACACCTTTCGGAGCGATCATTTAATTAACCGTTTTTTTCTTAGGTACCCGTAACACACTACTTTGATAAATTCGGGACGGTCAACTACGAGAAACTCCTAACGGACGAAGTGTTGGCCGCCGACGAGCGCTTAGTCGAAACCGCCAAAAAGACCCTTGACGTGGCCGGGACAACGGCGCTCATCGCCATCCTCGAGGGCCATAGGCTGATAGTGGCGAACGTTGGCGACTCAAGAGGTGTCATGTGTGATGGCAAGGGAAACGTCATCCCGCTGTCCTTTGACCACAAACCGCAGCAGATGAGGGAACGCAAGAGGATCAAGGAAGCGGGCGGGTTCGTGACCTATAATGGCGTGTGGAGGGTCGCCGGGATCCTGGCGACGTCGAGGGCGCTCGGCGACTATCCCCTCAAGGACAAGAAACTTGTGATCGCCGATCCGGATATACTCACCTTTGACCTGAGAGATCACAAGCCGATGTTCGTGATACTCGCTTCGGACGGGCTGTGGGACACGTTCTCGAATGAGGAGGCAGTCAATTTCATTAAGGAACGACTCAACGAGCCAGACTATGGCGCGAAAAGCTTGACCTTACAGTCTTATTTCAGGGGGTCTTTGGATAACATAACAGTTATCATTATTAACTTCAGGGATAACACTTTCGGTTCTTACACCGGTCCTGAGAAAGATAGTTATTAATTAAATGATAAAGACATCGAATGGAAAATTTTTCTTACAATAAAGGATGTTGCATTAATATGTGATTATTATGTTATCCAAGACCATTATGGTTACTTTGATTTGAACGGGACACAAATAGAACAGAAAAATTTAACATCAAGTGACATTTGAACCTACATGTATTGGAATACTGTCATCGTTCAAATCAAACTAACATAACACTTTAAAATACTATCATTATAATTTGTTTGCAGTGAATTAAGTTTAAGAAGTCATAATTGCACTTGTTTAGTTTGAACACGTTTTTTGACTTGAATGTGATACAAGATCGTTCCTTCCCTTTGTCAGGTGAACAAGGAAAAGGTATTTCTTTATTCCTGTGTCGCTCCCCTAGTGATTAGCAATGAATCTCCTTAATACTAGTGAGTTTCATTATGATTTACATACTGAAACTGATATTGTTTGTGAATTTATAACATTTGTGATTTTTGCCTTAACAGAAAGTGGCTGCCATTATTTGATTCATTGCCTCACTGTATTCAAAAAATATATGTATTTATATGAATTTTGTGTAATTTATATTTGGGCTCAAAACGGCTCAGCTTTAATCATAAACCATATGTGCTTTGTACATATATTCAATGTTCAAAATGAAATTTCTACTGATCAAAAAATCAATACTCAATTGATGTGTGTGGCGAATTTTTCGTGCGTAGGAAACGCAACGTGGTCACAAATGTAATTTTACTGTAAAAAATTTTGTTACCTTTTAGTTTGCACCGTTTCACGTTGCGGCTCTTACAAACGGTCTATAGGACAAGATGTTGCTCACGAATCGTGTACCTGTAAGAGTAAAAGAAACATGTCTTAACATAAATGGTGCCAATTTAATAGACGGAATTATACATAATGTTAAGAGGCTGTAAGGTTTGTTATTTGCCATAAATAAAAGAAATCTTGTGATTTTATCAATGGTTTTAATGTGTTTCATAAATAAATTTAAAAACAGAAAACTCGCATATTTCAATATTTATACAAAATCATTACATCAGGTTGACATAACATAATATTTACAAATTTAAATAAATGCATTTCGGCATTTTCTGAAGCACACTCTTTTCACATAAGTTTTTGCCGATTGAGGCGAGTGGACTTTAGTCCTTTCATTACAATATTTCAAACTCGTGGTCAGAGTCGTAATGCCTTCCGCTATTTTGAAAGTCTAAAATAAAAAGTCCCCGAAAACAAATATAATGAAAATTTATCATCTTCTACTCACCAGCGAATGAAGCAGTGGATGCTTCGATGGCATTCTCCAACATCGGCGACCATTCTTTAGGCTTGTTGTAGCAAACCTCGAACATCGGCTCCTTTTCTGGATCTATCAAGTCAGTCTTCACTCTTTGACAGAATTCGTTAAAGTCGGATTCGGTCTTACAGAAGAAACACTAAAATACAATACAGTTATAATGAATTTAATAACTTACAGGCGTCATCATTCGCTCACTAGTGCGACGGATGGATCCATCTTGAGTATATTAATCCTAGAAGCATATTTACAGTGATAAGTTAGGTCCAATTCGATCTGTTCTTCCGTCTCCTTGTTCTCAACAAAACCCGTCTTCTGCGTGTTGTGAGGATCTAGGTAGATCACCTCTTTACCCACACAGCCAATAAAGTATAATGCGACGTTTGGCTTGCCGCCGATCACTCCCAGGCTCTGTTTGAATTGAAACACTTTCTGAAACAAGCAATCAGAAACTTCTAATATGTAATGTAAGTAGAGACGGTTTACCTGTACACCCGTGAGATATATGGGATTGATATCTGTGAGTCCCAGTCGTAAAGGCACTATGAGTAACAATGGCTTCCATTCAGGTTTCAATAAATTCGTCTCGTCTAGTTTTCGCTCAGACAGGCATAATTCCCCTGGAAAATTGTGAAATCTCAGTGAACGCTGGTTCGAAACTGACATCACTGTCGATACTCACTGACTTCACTAATAACTACGGCGTTATCTAAAGCCACATGTATCGCTAATCTACTCCACTCATCGTAAGTTACCAATTTTCTGAAAAATAAAAGAATGAATGAACTAACACTAACTTAATACTGAATTTAGGTAGAACCACAATTTCAAATTTTAATTTAAAATGACACCCTTACAACAAGCTGAAATTATTATATGTTGTACTGAAATTGTCCAGATACAACATCACCGATGTATTAACAAGAAACAGCATTCTGGAATATATTTACACTACAATTATCTGTCAAATTTGTTCACATGGCAGTTAGACTAGCTAGACTAGTTTAGCATAAACTAGCACAGCACAATAACTACTGATATTCCAGTCCTAACTGTATTTTACAACTTTCCAAATTATCCAAATTTTCTCACTTCAAAACCTGTGCGACAGTGTTAGGCCCGAACCATTGTCCAACTGCTTTCCCCATTGACGCTCCCATTAGAGCAATCTGGTGTATTGAGAAGGGCGCGCGCCTACTTTCCTGGAACTTCCCGACTATTTTCAAGTAGGTCGGGTCCCTCGTCTGCGGGTTCCACAGCCAGTCCCTGCCGAGATGGAGGCAGATGAGTGCGTTTGCGAGCACCATCTGCCCGCAGCGTAGCATGCAGCCCCAGCCCTTGTCGGAGGTGAGGCCCTCGCCACCACCAATAGGGACGAAGTTCTTGCGATAGGTTATCCAGAGCTTCGACACAATGTCTTGTCGGATGTTGTTGATCTCTGTGGAAACACGGGGTGTTAAGCGCTACACTCATGGGATACTCATCGAGCTTTCATTCAGATACATATTAGAATTAAGTGTGTGACTAACCACATTCTCATCTACCCCACCGTTTCGAAACATTCATACTTCACATTAATTATTAAGATGTCCTACAAGTGGACAGACAGTGAAGCGAACATAATCGGTACCCTTACCGGTCAAAGCATTGTACTTCTTTCCTAAGATCCAGACTGGTTCTGTGGTCTTCGGTATGTCGTCTGGTTCTAGAGTGGCCTCCAGGCAAGCTTCAAACATACAATCCATTATGTCCCGTGTTGCTACGCACATTTAACGGTCTTTTTATGCGCCTCCAGACAGAATAACGCCTCCTCAGAAACGCATCATGTTGAATAAAAGGAGTTTGTTGTTTTTGCTGCCAAGTGTGTTACATTTTTGACGAGACAGCTGATCGAAAGGTGACAAATGACAAGTTAAATGCATGATTCTAGATTTCTGTAATGTGTGCGACCATAGAACTCTGTGATGATGCTCTAAGTCCACGCCATCTATGTTGGATGAGTTGAAATAGCGGCGCTATAACTTTAATTAACGTTATCTTGTTTAATTTCATTACTAGATTAAGACAATCAATCTTGTCCAGTAAACAATAAACACTAGAGATTATCCTCGGAATATTTCCAATGAAATTGTAAAAATGTGGACGTGTTTAAATCCAGCGCTCCCATTGGCCGAAAGCGCCGGCCTAAGAGCGCTAAATTCAAAACGCTACCATAAATTATAAACTCGCCTTTCTCCTCACCAATTTTGATCTGCCTCTTGCTGTGGCTCCGGAAGATGGTCTCCTTGATCTCTTGCAGACTCTTGCTCCTCCTAAACGTAGGAGCCATTCCCGTTATACTCGTTAATCCACGCACAGATTTATCTCAGCCCCGATTGCAATCGTACTCATGCGAAATCCGATATTAAATCTATTATTTATGTTCCCTACAGATCGATATGAACGTTCAGCTCAAAAAAACGACAAATATTTGTACAGAGAAAACGGACGGAGTGCTAATTATTTTAGCGATATCAGGATGGGTGCATGTGTGAGATAAAGAGGGGAATGTATTATATTACGTGTTTATGGGTTAGGTGATAAAAGCCTCCAGGCGGGTTTCTTTCGCTATAAATAGATACCTAGAGCGCATATTAATTTTTTGGCAGATTTTGTAATGCATGCAGGAAGTCTTTAAAAATATCTTATTGACGCATATTGAGATTTGCTCGTTATGTAATGTTTATATCTATGACTATAGAAATGCATAATCTTGTAATTCACTAATTTCGAGTGTTAGACATGTTTACACAAAAGTAATTCATTTTTCTAAGGGCCAGTAATTCACATACTTCTGTTAAATGATTATTATAGGTAATGTAGATGTATCATTATGATAAGTCCTTAAAAATATTTTCATTATTTGTACCCTATTTAGAGCGTTTACTTGCTGTTTTTAGTTTTTTTTTCAGATTGCAACGAGCGGTGGATATTTTGTTATTGGACCAAAAGAAAAATGTTAAATTTAATTACTACTGTTCTTGTATTTCTATAACATTTCCTAAATCATAATTACTACGATGTGGTGCTCAGGTCATAAAAGGTGAAAACTGAAAAATGCAACACACTTCGGGCCATGTATCACCTTCTTTTAACCCCATAGACCTGTTAAGATATCTTGCTTGACTTAATTAATTACAAAATTAATATGTCTATGTTAAATTCTCACAGGACACTACAAACTTCTGCGGCGTTTTTAAAATGGGCACTGTGACGTCGCTTAAAGCTAGGCGCTGTTTTAAAAGAAAAAAAAGGGATCTCCAGAAAAAAAATGTATTTTATCTACACATTATTTAAAAGTTTGGAGCTCAAACTGGCCCTAATTGTGCTAGAACTCGTATCAAACTTCAACAACCCGAAATACTTTAAATTTAAATTTGTTTTAAAATCACATTTTCTTGAGTAAACATTCTGATCGATTGTGCAAATCGTTTTATAAATACTTCAGAAAGTTTCGCCGTTATAGTCACAGAATAAATTACACTTACTTTTCCCTATATTCAAACAACAGCCATCCAAGTATTCCTCCTTCTTTCAAGACTTATACTCCATCAATAGGACGATTTCAGCTTATGCAAAAAGCGCTTCTCTGAAAAACTTAAATGCTCAGCCCGGAACGCCGGCTCCTCGTCCCGGTACCAACGATCGACATCAAAGTCTGGAAAGAACATGGCAATCTCCCGCCTCGCCGACGTCTCCGAGTCCGAGCCATGCGTAGCGTTCCTCGTGTCCGATAGGCCGAAGTTGGCGCGTAAACTTCCAGGCGATTCGAACTGAGCCCTGAAGACCTTCGTCGGCCCCATCAGAGTCCGCCACTCTTTGACGGCGTCCTCCTTTGCGAGCACCAGGACGTGACAGGGGCCGCTGGTAATGGAAGTGATCAGCCTTTTGTAGAAGAACTTGGTACGGTGTTCGGCGTAGAACGCTTCGGCCTCCGGTAAGGTGAGAGTTTTTACTTTACTCCTTGCCACTTTGAAGTTGGAGGTTAAGATTAGGTTGTGCACCTCCTTGAGCCACACGGGGTTGCTGGTGAGGTGAGGCTTGATCATCGCCAACGTTAGTTGAAGCATTTCGATAGCAATCAGGCATTTTTAATGTTTGGAAACGTAACGTATAACTGACTTTAACCTAAGTTAATTCAACATGTGACAGTTTCATAACCTACAAAAAGGAGGGCCGTGTGTGATGTGTGGTATAATTTATTTAGCCTGTGTTAGAATAACGATCAGACTCCATTCAAGCAACTAAAAATGAGTGTTTTATTGTTTAAAGATTAACACCGACAGTATCAATATCGACAAGTTGAGGTTATGTCAGCTCGTCGGCTTCCTTCCATGTCCTTTCACTGTCCTGTTACTTGACACCGTTTTAAATTCAAAGTGGGTATACTTATCAATACGTAAAATGTTTTCACTTTCACGCCCTACTACAAGAGGAAGATCTCGTACGAGAAGAGAAAGTTGACGTTGATGACTCACATATTTAAGAAAGTTCTCCGAAGATGATATTTATAATAGGTTGCTCCCTTATCGTTGTTTTGACAGTCGTTGCTGTTTTGAGGTCAAAAAAGCCCCTTAAAAGCATCCTCCTCGAGGCGAAGTATGAATTCATCTACAACGTAGTAGGTTCTAGGGCCATGCTGCAGGATATTATCATGCGGAGCAAGAATAAGACAGGTGAGAACGGTGGGGTTTGTGGCCATTCCGTGGAGTTGCCCTCAACAGTAAGTGTAGAACAGATCTGCAATGCAGTGCATTCACTTTTACTGTGCAAGGTGTATGCAAAACCGGGCCAGATTTAAGGGACATTTTATTTTGATTCATAGACTGAAGGAAGATGTTGGTAAAAGTATAGTTGGGTATGTATAAATGAGCCATTCCCATGAGATGCACGACGATTAGTTTACATTATTTTAGGTCTGTTTCATACAAGAACGTTGTATTAATGTAGTGGCTTCCCAAATTAAATTAAAAATTTCTTTAATTAAAGATAATGTTTAATTTTGGTACAAGTTTTCTGTTAAAATTAAATAAGTTCATTTTCCTTTAATGTACGGTTTGTTCTTAATTAAATTTTAATCTTAATTGATTTTATACTGTGCCAACAAAAATTGAAGTACCTATTTACTTATGCGAGCATTGGAAGTAAAATCGAATATTCAAAGAAGAAGATCCAGTGAATAACTTTGTGGTACTTGGGTCAAAAATTAAATACTCTTATTCACAAAAAGGATTGCTTTATTACTTTCTTCAGATACTTTAGCCACCCTGAATAGATTAATTCTTCAGATCTGCCTATAAAAAGTGGCCGAAACGCCGTCATAACAGGAGGTACGAGAGGAATAGGCCTGGAGGTGATCAAAATGCTACTTAAATGCGACATAAACGTGATAATAGGTAACTAGCGTTACTTTCAAGCTTCATGGAAAGATGTTCAACTATTCAAAATGACACAATTTTAAGGTTGCAGGAATGTCCAACAAGGAGAAGCTCTGCTAGAGACTTTCAGAAAGGAAGGTATCACAACAGGGAATATTGACGTCTTCAAATTAGATATAAGCGTTATAGATAGCGTTAAAGGTTTTGCTGATGCCGTGCAGGAGAAGTACGAGGAAATTCATTACTTGATAAACAATGGTATGCATAGCAGGGAACTGATATGAAATTCTGAAAAAAAGTTCTGTCACTTTTATAGGTGCCTTTATTCAAATTTCAAAAATAAATGATTACTCTAATGATATCATACCTGCCATATTATTTTTGCTGAAAAATACAGGGTTAACAGATTGGTTTCCTCATGGCAAACGCGCAGTATATAAAACAATCCAGTGTATAATACTTTCATGTACTTGAAATCGGATAATCACTATTATTCATTCAGTAAATTTTGCAGCGGGGATCATGTTCGGACCATACATCGAGACAAGAGATGGATATGAATCACAATTCTCGACAAACTACTTAGGACACTTCTACCTCACTCACTTATTATTACAAAATCTGAAATCTGCCGGGCGAGAGAACGACAACGCTAGGATTGTGAACGTCAGCTCTTGCGCTCATATCGTTGGAGACATAAAATTCGAGGATATCAACAACAGGTACAGATAATTACATTCCTTAGATACATACATTAGGTAAGTTGTATTTGATTCGTTTCTTTCGTTAGGAACGAATACATTTCTGGCGAATCATATGCACAGTCGAAGTTGGCACAAGTGTTATTCACTAATCATTTGGAGAAGTTACTACGGAAAGAGGGGGCCTATGTGCAGGTGCACTCCGTCCATCCGGGAATCGTTAATACCGATCTGTTCAATGGAACAAATTTGAAAAGCGCTGCCCCGTGGGCTCCAGCTCTTATCTTCAAGGTAACATATCAAGGATGTTCGACATTTAGAATCTTTATTACAATTAAGAAGCTTCTCCGTTCTTTATGTAATGCTGTCATTCTCAGCTCTGCTGGTTTTAAACAAAATGGATATATAAATATTAAGTATTTAAATTATTTTTGTAGAGCCCCGAGCAAGGGGCCACTCCCGTGGTCCACGCCTGTCTCTCCTCGGACTTAGAAGGGAAAGGGGGCACATACATCCACAACTGTACGATATTCCCAACGAGTCATCTGGCAGAATCGACCGAACTGCAGGAGAAGCTGTTCAATTTTACCAAAGACTTGCTAAGTTTGCAAGCGTTCGGGGAAACGGAAATGCAAACAAGTCCTCTCTAATTATATATAATGTATATTTCGTTAATAAAATGTTACAACTGATTTCTTTGGTGTAAATAACAATAAATTTCAAAACAATTATAATTTAGACATGTATAAAATACCTGCACCGTTATTAATATGTGCTAAGTACCAGCTAATGTGAATTAATAAATAAATTAAAGCTAAAACAAGGAATGTAAAATAACAATTAAGTACGTCGAGATGAATTTGTAGAAAAATATTAAAGCGTGAAGCTGTAAGCTTGGAAGTTTTCATAGTAATACTTTCACTTTAAACAAATACCATCTAAAATAATACCTCTTAAACTAAATTTGTGATGCTACATGGAACGCTTAGTCAATTACGCTCTTGTCTGATTACAACCGATGAACCAACCTACTTTAAAGAAGTTAAATTAATTTCAACGAATTAAGAAATAAAATTAACATTATACAATATTTATGCATAAAAGTCGTATTAACTCTATATAAAATGTTGATTCGGTGTTTCCTTTTGTATTTAGAATAAGGAAGCAGGTTTAATCGAGTAGTGTCTCGAAAGCTTGATCCCTTTCTTTGATATTCAGTTAATTTCCTACTTTCATTACATATCGCAAATAAAAGCTAATAATGTAATTTAACTCGTGTACATGTTATGCTTCCAATGAAGAATTTTAAATGTTACTATTCAATTTCCTATAATAGGTATTAATTATTTACTTATTGTATTTTGCTACAACAACTAGTTTCGCCCACTGATGAAGTCCTGCCATTAATATTTTGCGTATTGGAGTCATACCGGGGTAGATCCCTATTTCTCGCTTGCTAAAATTAAATATACATTAATTAGGCCCTTACTAATAGTTTGCTTAAAAAAACTGTATAATGGTTATGTTATGGACAACTCTAATCAGTTCTATCTGATTAATGACAATTGCCACCATTTTTTAGGCTTAATTAGTTTTTAGAATAGAAGAGTTTTTTGAAAGCATGGAACAATCCTGAAATTTATTTCTTAAATTAATTATTAACGGTCTTATTTATAAACGCATTTTAAGCTAAAATCCATTTTAACATAAATATGCGTTTATGAATAAGACCATAAGAAATTAGTGTGTATTTGTAGGCACTGACTTATTTATGGAGATACACATAATTCCCAGAGCAAAATTGGTGAAATAACAACCTTCATTAAATCCTCTGCTATCTGCATAAAAAGCCTTTCAACGTTATCTGACTCCTTCGCGGAAGTCTCCAGGAAGTACATGTTGTGTCTCTCGGCGAACTCCTCCCCCACATGTGTTGGTATCTCTCGGTCTTCCCTGTCGATCTTATTACCTGAAACAGGACTCCCATAACGATCTTCCTCTTTGCTCATTCCCGACTCCCGTACCTACGAGCACCCTCAGGACCTTACTGCTGGCATACTCCTCGATTTCCCGCAGCCAGTCCGGGAGACAGTCAAACGTCGGCTGACAGGAGATGTCATAGACCAGGATCAGGGCGTGCGCCGACCTGTAGTAGCTCTGAGTTATGGAGCGGAAGCGCTCCTGCCCCGCTGTGTCCCATATTTGCAACTTTGGGAATAGAAAAATTAATCACTTAAAAATGTAGCATTCATAAAGCACTACGGTCTCGTTATGAGCTAGATGAAACATTGCTTGTTGCTGAATTAAAATGAATTATTGATTGAGAAACTCACCTTAACTTTCTCGCTGCCAACCTCTACGGTCTTGATCATGAAGTCGACGCCGATGGTGGCCCCCTGCCCGGGTGGGAACAGGCCCTGCGTGAACCTCCTCACGAGGCAGGTCTTCCCCACGCCAGCATTACCCACTAGCACTACCTTGAACAGAAACTTGTAGTCGTCCATCCTATCTCCGATCTAAGTAAACATTGTCTTTTAGAAAACCGGACGAAATTAACTAGTTACGTCATGTTCGGCGGGGAATCTCCCTCTCTCTATGGGTTCTTCTGTAAATGTCCTTAATTGGATATTAAGGATAATTAATCGATCAGTGGGAACTGGCCGGTGAAGGCGATATCGGGAACGTGCTCGGTCATATTTCACACGGCGTTGTACCTAATTCCAACAAGTAACCTATAATACTTGAAACTCTGGTATTATTTATAAAATATGGAAAAAATTACATGTTTGAGGTTTATACTGACAATTGACAACTGTCATGTCGTCATAGTTAACCTTGACCAATCAGAAGCGAGTATCAATCCATCGGTGAAAAGCACAGTATGTACAGTTCACGCTAAAAACACACATGACAGTTTTCTTGTTCCATGTCAGAACTGATTTGAAAAAAGACACTCAGGATATAAGAAGAAGAAGAACTGCATTGAAATGTCTTTCAATAGATGTTCTGCGATTTTTAAATTAAATGTCGTCGGATGTGAAGAGGAGTCCGAAGGTTAGTCGATTTAGTCTCGTTTGAAACGATTGTTTTTACTTCTTCCGTTTCACCTTCATTTAGAAAACAATGACTGCTACAGCACAAACAGAGCTAGAGAGGTTGCTGCAGGGGGCAGCTTCTCAAGGATTCAAGTATTGTAAGAAAATAAAGCAACCCGAACCCCAACTTCCATGGGATCTCCTTGTTAGGGGTCAGGTGTGGAAGAGTTGATAGATTTGATGTTGATATGAGAGGTACAAAGGTACAATGGCAGGGACGTTTGCAGGTATGTAAATTGACATTGTAATAACTCGGACAGTGTTTTTAATTGTGTGTAAAATACACAAAGGCTCTTAGTTTACCTTGGTTTAGCAATACAAGCAATGCGCAGTGTTTACCAGAATTCTTTTTGTACTGTTTGTCGATTGGATATATGTCGTTTCAATTAATGTAACAGGCAACGCTTGACAATATAATTTTTTGTATGGAAATGCTTATATCATGATAGGAACATGATGACATTCTCAGGGAAGACAGTAACACAGTCGTATATGTGGCAATAGACGATAAGTGTGTATTTGTTAAAGAAGAGAATATTATGACGATGTGAAAAACATTAAAAGTAATGTTCACGTTAATTTAGGCTATGGTATTTCCTACGTTATTAATTATTTCAATTATGGTGCTAAGTACAACTTAATCGTCGTGTATGTTCGATGGGTTTACTGTCTTCATAGACTTATACTACATGGTCTATAAGTTTATGATTGTCTCATTCAATTTGACACTGAACGTTAGTGCTATCTACATATCTACTGCTGAACATGCTGAACTCCATTATAACGCAGTTTACATCATACATGCACCATCTAACAGATGGTGCTATATTTTCTATTACATTTCCAAAATTTAAATATATTCATGAACCGTTAAACTTCAACTTAGGATTATTCGAAAGTGATGACTACAATACTGACACTGATGAATAATCGGTTCATATATTCGATTAAGAGGTATAGATGGTAAAGTTTCAATATACATCTATATTATATATATATATATATATATATATATATATATATATATATATATATATATATATATATATATATATATATATATATATATCTAATCAGTATTATCGATTCGAGCAGGAAACGTCAAGTGATCCATATTAGGAGGTAAAGGAAAATAGCTACTTCACAAATTGGATTGCATGTAGCAATAGGCGTCTACAAACGATGGCCATGTTTAACGTCAATACAAGCCGAGGCTTCTCTCAAGGCAAAGTTCATTAGAACCAATATTTCAGCATGTATAAATAAGAACATAAATATACGATTGTTCATACAATGTACATATCAGGTTGTATGTAACCTGTCTATTATAGTTTCCATTTTAATCGATATTCAGCGAAAAATATTATTTAAATTCTGTCCTCATTGCTAATGCGTTTATAATATCCAATGATTGTTTTTACGCCATTAACCGGTTTTTTTTAATTTTTTTGTGCATCTCGCATTGAAATCCATGAGGGAAAGACTTACACGAAATTGTAAATATGAAATATTAAATAATAGAATTCTTATCGCGTTCTCAACTCATTAAAACATAACAGTAGTCATTCGTAAAATATTTGTGCGATAAATTCCCTTTCCTAATAGAAAATTCCAACAATTACCTTTTATTCAGTTCTTTAAAAAAGCCGCCCGATGTTTTTTTTGTTCGTAGAGTGGGAGAATGTTCACTTGAAATCACATACACAACAAACCCGACGTTTAGTTTGATAAAATGTTCCGTATCGGTGAAAAGTGAACGGTCGAGTGTGATTTTTTTGCATTCAATCGAAACATTCATACCTGATTATCTTATTACGAAACGCATCAGTACAGGTCGATTTTGCTGGAAAGGGGAATTAGATAAAAGGTGAGTGGTGAATCACTTTCTACGGCAAAATTGTTAAGATTTTAAAAGCAATCGTTCTACATTCAATCGTTCTTAAGTTTCTATGGTATTTCATTAGACTGAACCTCCTTTGGGTTATGTAATGTACATGGAAATTTTCGAAAAATGCATGTATAAATTTGGTTTGAAGAAAGCTTCCTTGAAGGTCAGCATTATTTTCGAAAGATTTCATTCCCTTACTTTACCCTGTAATTGCGATTTGGAAAACGATCCATAACGTTGGAAGTAACTAATGAATGGGATTGTTTGTGGAAGTAACACTGCAATTCATTCTTGTATTGTCGATGTCGGTCTAAACTTGTTTGTCTAGTCTAAAATTTGGTTACAAAAGTTGGGTGGTTCTTCAAATGACTTTGTGTTAAAACCAAATTAACGTTCCTCTCTGTTGTAGAAGACCATTTTTAAACTTAACTAAGAATTAGAAGAAATTCTTCACAATTAATACCTACTTTCCTTCCAGAAATCATGTACTAGAATTTGGTGGTGTTTCTACCACCTTTTCTAGTACTCTTTTCCATAAAACTTTCCTTTTCTCTGGGAATATCTTTTTCAGACATTAGAGATAACTCGTAATCAGTTCAGTTAAGTTGACTAATTGATGATTTATGATTAAAAGCATTCCGATAAATTTTAAATGTACCTTAATCACAGATCAATAATAATTTATAGTCGTTGTTATTAAAAGTTTTGTTACAAACTATGCCCCCAGTGGATTATTGTTTGGTATTATCAGCAAAAGATAATAAATGAAATTGTTTCGAATCTTAATTATTGAGAATACCTTTCAATTGATAGTTATTTATCTGTGTGCCATAAAATATCAATTATTTTATTACGACCTAGTGATTAATCGATGGCGGTGGATCATTTATGAGATCAAAATTAATTGAAAAATAATTAATTGGAGATATGTATGTTTTACCACTTTGTTCAATTCGTCGTTTGATTTTCTATCCTTTTACACAGCACCTTATTGTACCTTGAATCGGCCATTATTAAATAGTCAACCTCGTGTATTACGCTTCAGTGACTTTCAGGCAATTATTTTACTACCTGGAATTAGAAATAGTTATTTGTACATGTATGAAAAAACCTTCAAACAATGTTTTTCTGGTACCTTTTCTGGCTTCCCTGGGAATTGCACTAAACTGTCATCAAAAATTTGAAACCGCGG
This sequence comes from Cryptocephalus primarius, assembly GCA_963576515.1. NCBI lineage: Eukaryota > Metazoa > Arthropoda > Insecta > Coleoptera > Chrysomelidae > Cryptocephalus > Cryptocephalus primarius. Next base: position 157,239 of record OY754949.1, on the reverse strand, counting down.
GTATGCATTATTGGGCACTCTAGTGCTAACCTCAGAACATTTTTAGTTATTCTAGGTACCGTCAGCAGACTATATTATATCTGCAGATATGCAGACGATCTGCATTAATCTCGTAATAACGGCGTCCTGTGTAATAGTCATTCCTCACTGGGAGGCCTAAAACTAAATCTTGATTATAAAACTCGTCAACTTTCCTTGATTCTCTTGATTTCTCTTCTACGTTATCGTTTTGTATAAATTTTAAATCTTTCGAAACTGGTTTTCCCCATGTTTGAACGCGAAATGAGTTGTAAAAATTTTCAACCTCAACCTACTTTGTGTTCATACAAAAAAAAACGTTGTGTAATGAGATTATGACTCCTTTCAGTTGTAAAAATTTCGTTTCGAGCCCAAGATGTACCGGATTTTCTTTCTTCTGTTATCGTAAATTTGAATATCTTCGAAATAAGAATGTAGTAATGAGATAATCTTCTCTGATAGTAGATAACGAAATATATATATAAAACCACGAGTGGAAGCTCAACCATGTTGAGTCAAAAAGAAAATAATAATTCAGATCTGTGCTATCGTCCAGTAGATCAGAATAGGTACACTTTTGAGAAGGTAACTAACAATCAGATAAAAGAATTCTGTGTAAATTATTCCAATTTTTTTCGCGTTTCACCGTTTGGTTACAACTTGTTAACACATCCAATTTAAACCGGTATTTTGGATCATAATAAATTATCACTGTCTCGCCAAAATGTGTAAATTTATAGATCTACGTCTTTCTTTTGTTTACAGAGTATTTTAAGGACAATAGCATTTTATATTATTTACCTTAATTACTTGTCACTTTTTTATCTTTCTACCTAATCATTGCCTACATTCGTAAAAGTATCGACATACTTGTGTACAAATAGTTTGTTTTTTAATTTAACCGCAGCTAAGGAAGAACAAATATAATTTGGTTAGCTATATCGATTCGGGGATTTTAAACGGAAAGTAGGGGATTTCTGATAGGAAAGAAGCTTAGCTGCAAAAACAATTCATCATACATCCTTTAATACGTCTGTTTTATCACATAAATCGCGTATATTTACACATATTAATCTCAAAGATCTGATCAGTGTATTAATTTATGATGGGTTATAAAAGAAAAACAATTACACGCTATTCTGGGTTCAAGTCTTTAGCTACATTCTGTTAGCAACAAACAGTGAGGTAATCACTTAAAGATTTTCTTCTATAATACTTCTATTCTAGTCGGTAATTCCACACCCCTTGCCAACCACAAAGTGGTTATCATAGGGGTTGATATTTTCACCAGATATTTACTCCACGAATTGTCCATAGATGAAGTTCAACATTTTACAATTCTTCGCCGCCCTTAACCGCAGGAAAACTCCCGAAGTCGACAAAAGAAGCCAGCTTGCGAGAGTCTTGTCGCTGTTGGACCTGACTGGATTGGGCGTAGGATCCACCCTTGGACTGGGCGTCTATGTCCTGGCGGGTTCTGTCGCCAAGTCCGTAGCGGGCCCGGCTGTTTGTATTTCTTTCCTGGTAGCAGCCGTGGCATCCGCAGTAGCAGGTAATTTGTAATTCTGTCTTAACATATTAGACACACTAGATTGATCAATTGACCATTTTTGGAATTAATTTCAAATTGCTGTTTGATATGTTGATTATTTTGTTACTAATTATCTTCTCTTTATTGTAGCTTTGTGTTATGCAGAATTTGCAGCTAGAGTACCACAGGCCGGGTCCGCTTATGTATACAGTTATGTCAGCGTCGGAGAGTTTGTGGCGTACGTGATTGGTTGGAATTTAATACTGGAATATGTCATAGGTAAGATGTAATAGTCAAATGGAATCATCAAAAATTTTGAGACACTAGTTATCGACAGGTCTCTGACAAATTGTAATGTATTACCGAAGAGCTTACGTCAACTTATGACCAGACAAATCTGACCCGAATGTCCCTGTTTATTACATGAGTGTGCGCCTCCTAGCGCAGGATACCATAAATTCTGCGTACTTCTTTCGCAACACATCAAACTTCGGCTGGTACTATCTTTACACCCTACTGAATGAAAGACACGGAGATAAAGACTTTACTTTCTTTCTCATATGCTTCTTTTTTATAGGTACAGCCAGCGTGGCTAGAGGTCTAAGTAATTACATCGATGCTCTTACTGGTAAAGCCATACGAGCAAAATTCATCGAATGGATGCCGATGAACGTCAGTTTCCTGTCTCCCTATCCGGATTTCCTCGCTTTTGGATTCGTTATATTACTAACAGGTATAACGTTACATCGCCCATGCTGTGGTTTGTTTAATAAAAGTTTGTTTCCAGCTGTCTTGACGTTTGGAGTGAAGGAGTCTTCCAGGTTGAATAACGTGTTCACTTTCTTGAATTTGGCTACCATTGCAACCGTCTTAGTCGCAGGCTCTATGAAAGGTAAAAGAAAATGGTAGAAATTTTCAATTGACTCATGCTACTTGGATCTAGTCGTTGTCAAATTCGACTTTAGTTTTAAATTTTTTAAGAAGCGATTCTAGGTAAATTGCTGTAAGCAATAAATTTAATTTCGATCTGACATTTTTAAAATATACATACTAAAGCCATAAATTTGTAAATAAAAATGATTTACCAAGATGGTTAATCGAGTCTGTAAACTGTATTATTTTAATTGCAGCTTTGTTCATTTATTAATTGCAATTGAGTATTCATATTACTATTTTATTTCTTTTTTCTTTAGCTGATGTTTCGAACTGGAACAAGTCTGTGGACGAGATCCCGGCAAATTCCGGGACTGGTGGATTCGCTCCATTCGGCTTTTCCGGAATCATGGCGGGTGCAGCAAAATGTTTCTACGGTTTCGTCGGGTTCGATGCTATTGCCACCACTGGAGAAGAAGCGAAGAACCCCAGACGAAACATCCCCCTGGCCATAGTCGTATCGTTGGTGATCATATTCCTGGCTTATTTTTCGATATCAGCAGTGCTGACGTTAGCATTGCCATATTATTTACAGGTGAGACTTGTTGAAAACACGGCAGATTTGTAGTGTTATTGACGAACATTAGTTACAAAAGTGATCTCCCAATTTACAAGTTCGTGATGAGCATTGCTAACATGCTGTTAGAAACTATTTATGTATGTGCTGATAATTACATTAGGATAGATACCAATTAGTTCACTCAGTTTTCCACAGCATGAAATACTTCATTTTTCCAGGATCCGGACGCTCCCTTTCCACACCTCTTCGAAGAGGTTGGATGGCCCGCTATAAAATGGATAGTCACGATCGGCGCCATCTTCGCACTGTGTACGAGTTTATTAGGCGCCATGTTTCCATTACCAAGAGTAATTTATGCGATGGCAAGTGATGGATTGATATTCAGATGCATGGCGACAGTAAATTCTTACACAAAGACGCCCCTCAAAGCTTCCATAGTCTCAGGGCTATTGACAGGTAAAAATTTTCATTGTCTTGGAAACATTAAAGATTTGAGATTAGAAGAGGATACTACTGTTTAATTGTTTTAGCCGCCATGGCGACGATATTTGATTTGGAGCAGTTAATCGATATGATGTCGATTGGAACTTTATTAGCCTATACTTTAGTCGCTATTTCTGTCCTGATTTTAAGGTATGTACAAATTTCCACAAATCTGTTTCCTTTTCTGGATCCTTTTTTTTTTCAGGTATGAGGAAGAAGACACGTCGCAATATTCAAATGCAGGAACGAGAGACAATGAAAAGCCAGTGGAGCAAACATTTTTGAATAACGTTAAAGATGTCTTCAATTTGTACAATTTCAAATATCCCACAAAGAAAACATCATACATTGTTAATTGGAGTATAGGTTTATTTAGTAAGTCTAAACATTTTTTTTCTTTTGAGAAAGTTTGTAAATTTTCCGTTTTAGGTATTTTCACGGGTCTTCTTTGCGCCATAATAGTACATGGTCATAACACAATGTTCGCCAACGCAGAGCCTTTCTTGATCTTAGGCTTCGTCATTGGCATTATCGGCGTTCTCCTTTTGTTGATAATAATAGCGAGGCAACCTAGAAGATCGGAAGAACTCTCCTTTAAGGTAAACCAAATGATAATAATAAATGTTATTACACCGATGATCAAAATTTTTAGGTGCCTCTGGTACCGCTAATCCCATGTCTGAGTGTCATCTTCAACTTGTACCTCATGTTCGAATTGGATCTACATACGTGGATTAGGTTTCTAGGCTGGCTGGTTATAGGTGAGGTTCATTTTTTTAAACTTGACGTTTAAACCATGTTACATTGGATAAATTTCTGATCAATATATACATGCAAATATAGAACTATACAAAAAGGCAAAAGGACAACTTGATTGCTGTTCATTAGTAATCAAGTTTTACTGATTTGATAGGTATGTCATAATATGCCATCTATTCGCTTAGCTATGTCTACCATTATAAATATGGAATATCATGAAATCATGTCCTGCCCTCGTTTACCTTGGTAAAAAGTTACTGAGGGTCTTAAGGGACTTCATAGGGCGCATAAAGAACCCCATTGGTTAGTAACGTGAACCATGGAACTGTATTAACGGTGATCGGCCGTGCGTTTTGGTTTAGTCGTTGTCAATTCACTTTTCAACTTCTTTTCCTGGATTTCATTAAATTCTTGGTAATTTTTCAGGTTTCGTGATCTATTTCCTGTACGGCATCTCCCATAGCTCGGAAAGGTACGCGAAGAGGAAACAGGTCTCCTCTCATAAGCAGGAAGTAACGAAGTTTTAAATAACTGCTTCAATGAAAACTTATTCTGTGATCATATATAACGTGAGTATTTTAAATCGCAACCTATATTTTTTGTAACGATATGACAATGTTATCCTGGAGATGTCCACATTGGAATCATTTTTCGAAAGTTTTAATTGAGGTCGTATTTTAAATTTGTGGGAGCAACGTTTTTCAAAGTTGTGTTACTGTGGTGATTGAATTATATCGGCTGTGATAGATTTTTTGTAATTTTAAAATCATTTTAATGGACAACAGTTTTAGCATCTCGCTATTTTTTCGATATAATAATTCAACTATGGATCTTTCAATAACGTATACAAGGTACCTAGATGGATCAGCATCGTACAGGCACTTTGTAAGGAGGAGTTTTGAAATGATGTTTAAATAATCGTTGTTATTGGTGGTTACATTGAAGTTATGGCAGTAAATATTTTTCTGTACTTTGTCAGCAGTTGTTTGAGTAAGTACACAAAGCCCAGGTATACTAAACAATGCTGAGATTGTAATAAAACTTACCTTTATTAATACAGAAGATAACAATTTAATTTTTATGCAAAAACCCTGTATATTGCAATAGCAATTCAACAAATACAAAAATAACTCTTTTGTTCCTATCACATTCATCTAATTTTTACATCATCTATCACTTTCCCTACCTGGTGATGAAAAAAATACTTCCATACAGATACATACAGCTTTAAAAACGAACAATAGGACTAAACACACTTGGCGTTTATTAAATGAAAAATCATCTTACTAATAAAATAAAAAAAAACCGACAGGAACGGAATAGGTCAGGCACTCGTCGTGACAACTTCGGGCTGTTCGACCGCCTCTTTCCGCTTCGGCTCCTCCTCCGGGGGCTGGTCCCAGGGTTGCCGCTGGCCAGAGCCGAAGATCATGTAGAACGTGCAGCAGCCCGCGTAGACCGCCGCGGCTGTCAGGAATACCGTTCGCCATTTCGCTATGCTAGGCTGCAAACAGAGATGGGAAATTTACAACAGTTAATACTTATCGCAATCTCACCACTCCGACGACGATATTCCCGGCGAAGATCGGAGCCAGCAGTCCTGCTAGGTTCGCCAGGCAATTCGTGAAAGACATCAGAATCCCGGCGAACTGGGGCGAGATATCCAGATGGTTCACTTTGAAACCAGAGTATATGCCGCCGTTCAAACCCACGCCGAGGGTTAGTAGGGCCACGGTTAGCCACTTGTCGCAACCGGTGTAGGATACAGCGACCAGAGCTATAGCAGGACCGTACTGACCTAGGAAAGAAATGAAAATTAAGAAAATCTAGACTTGTGAAGAGTTAGACGACTCGTCTGCAACCTTCTCCGCTTCTCCTGTGCAAGAACGAGGTAGGCAGAGTTAGCCTCTCTTTCTAATGAGTGAGACTTGATTATCTTCTGTTTGGTTACACATGGACGGAAGTTATCTATTTCGTTCCAACCATTTCAAACCAGAACGTTCAGAAATTGTTACATATCAATTATAGAAGCGTAACAATTTTGATAAAGTGATGCTTACATAATTTACAGTAATTATAAGAGACACTGGTGACATTGGGAATCAAAGCTGCCCTAAGATTATCGCCCATGTGTCTTTATATTTCTTAATAAGTTAGTAACCCAACAGTGTAAATTACTAATGATTACCGTATTCATCCTATGAACTCGTACTCGTACGTATTGAAGTTGTCGCTTCATAACATTATCCCGACTTTTGGCTGTTTCTAATGATAAAATTACCATTTCACCAATCAACTGAGGTCGCAATAAATACCGACGAATCCCACACAAGCCATTATACCGTAAATTCCAATTAAACGACTCGTTCAGTCAATAATATTTTTAGCGCAGTGATATATTTACCTATGCCATTGATGAATTTTCTAACTATTGTCAATGTGAAGAATGGCCTGGTCAACATCCAATCTGCAACGTGACTGATCGCAATGGAAAATATCCACATGGCCAAATATGGAAGCGAGGACAAAGTTCCGTTGTCCTTGATACTAAAATGGTGGACCTATCGGAACGCAGGGATTAATAGTAAATCCATCGTAATTAACGTATCATAAGTTTAATAAAATCTCGTACCTGCTTCATATAGGTCGGCAACTCCGTCATCAATGTCTCATAGCCATAATTATGGCCCATATGTGCCAGCAGTATGGCCCAGAAGGGTACAGACTTGAGTATAGCTGTCCAGGGAATCGGCGGAATGGGTAATCCCAGTTTACTTCCCAACTGTTTCTGGATGTAGAGGCGTTCTTCGCCGTTCATACGTTTATTGCTTTGAGGGTCTTCTTTCACGAAGATTAGGAAGAATATGCACCAGACGGTACCGACGATGCCGAAGACGTGGAAGATGGAGGGCCAGCCGAACCGACATTCCGATAACAGACCACTGAGGGGCATCGAGATTACTGTCCCGAACTGAGCACCTAACGAAGAAAACGTTTGTTAAAGTATTGTCGAAAAAGTACAAATCCCAAAATATTCAAAATAAAGAGAAATGCCTGGAGTCAAACGATCTACAAATTATTTCTTAAAGCTTTTGGTACCTATACCTTTAAGCGTCTAAACGATACTGGAATATCTACACTAAAACAGTAACAGACAGAAAAAATTAATGATAATATTAAGTGTTGGAATTGCAGGAGATCATTTGAAAAGTAGAACGTATTTCACGTCAAAAAATTTCACCAATCATCTCTCACACCTTTTCAAGCTGGTCTAATTTTAAGGGCACAGGAAATCTTTAATGTGAATGGTGCTTGTTTGAAAAAATGTGAAGTGGAACATTTCTACGTAAAAGTGTATTGAAATCTAAGTAACAACCTAACCGAACTTCAAACCCACGAGGGCTCAAAAAGAACCTATTGATTCAAGTGGCTCATTGGATCACTTTGCCTATTCTGTTAAAACACTCGTCACTCATGAAAGTATCTATTGTTCGTTTAGTAATTTGATATTGTAAATGGTCAAATATTGTTTAATATTTCAACTGGAAATGTTGTATATTATACATTTAAAATCGTTCCGAACGTCTACACGACCATACATTAGGACGTGGGCCGTTTAATGGGAGGTAGCTATAGGTGTTGCAGGATCTTTTGGTCACTACTTAAACTGTGACATGCGCGGGCGGGCGGAAAATGTAAAAAATAAATGTTACACAGTTTCCGTCATTGCGCACCGTGACGTCAAGGGCCACGAGATCTTGAAACACGTATTGATATTACCGAATGGCGGCGTGGAACAAGTGCAACATGGTGTTTTAGAGCAGAGGCCGCTACCCCGCTGCTGTGGCAGGCAGGGGAGGAGAGAAGCTTCACGAGTGGGAGCGAGAGAGTTACTCGTTGAGATTCTCTAGTAAGGGCTTCGCTTGTTGGTGTCTACCAACACGCTCCGTTGCACTTGTTTCACTCCGCGTCTCGTTTGCACGGGTATTCACCCCCTACAGTAAACGGTCCGTATCCCGGTCCGTGGACAGGACAAATCTCAACTGTTTCGCCACCCAAACCCATGGGATGATACTACCTGCGTAAACGAACGCCCCCATCCGGCTCCTCTCGTTCGGCGGGATCCATTTCGCGAGAAGCGCGTGCGTGCACGGCACTATCGGACCCTAAAAGTCCAAATGACAGAACACATTCTGGTCGCCGTACGGCGAGAAAATCGGTCACATCGCCGCGCCCAAGACTCTTAGGTACACTTACCTCTCCCAATCCTTGTATAAACCGTACAGCTATCAGCCACCAGATGCCTTTGTAAGCTGCGGTCGGTACCAAGAGGCCGAACAACGAGTTTACTAACATCCCGATGCCCAGGAAATAGATGTTGCCGTACCTCTTGGCCAAGATCCCGAAGGGGATCTGGGTGAGCACGTAACCGTAGAAGAAGGAGCTCAGGACGTAGCCCTGGATGTCGGTCTCCCACTGGAACTCGCCGTCCGGTTCCGATTTTTTCTAAATGGAAAAGTATTGTATCTCGAGGACTCGATGATTTCATCAAAGCCACTACATTTAAAATTCTTAGCTTAGTTAAGTTAAATTACCTCTGCGATTGTCTCGTTATCATTTGCGACGCCGCATTCATCATCGACGGATTGCCCTGGTGCGTGATGATTATTGTTACTAATGGCGGTATGATTCACCATGGCGACTATAGCGACCGACATATTCGTTCGCATTATGTACGCATTCGCCATACCGAGGAAGAGCATAAAAGTTACGAAATGCCTCGTCCCGAACAGACCTGCAAAGGAGAAGAAACATTTAATGCCATTAACCGTAACCGATCAATGGAACAGGCACGACGATTCGAATGTGAAATTCGTGCTGTCATTCTGCAATCCACTGACCGTTATCGAAAAATTGAGGAGAATGTCTTTTTGATCCTTAAGTTTGTGAATATTTGATTATGCATTCACCAATTAATTATATCCGCCAATTTATTTGGTTCGCCATTTTATTAGAAAATATGATGTTAACTAGTAAAATTAAGTTAAAAATTACTAAGTAAGCTTTAAGTTTGACTAACGCGAGTTAAAAATATTTTGGGTTCAAGCTTCTTCGTCAGGTTTTAAGGCGACGTCCTTAAAGGTATGTTGTTATATTTCATTTTTAATACAAGAAATTTACAAGAGTGACGAGAGTAGATTCTTTCGCAAAACTTTTGGCTGAACGATATAATTCGTCATTTGCTTTTGGATTATTTAAAATTTCTCCGGTAATTATGCACGTGTACAAATCGTGAGTCCTTTTTTTTAACGAACAATTAAACAACGACAGACGTAGTACATGATCTAAGAAAAAATAGAAGTACTATTTTTGGAATCCGATTCAGTTCCGATTGCCAAACTACGTCAAAACGACGTACGACCGATCTTATCTCTGGACGAGTTTAAGTTAATTGCTTTATTGGGATGCAATAAAAAGGAATCCTCCGCAAGATAATCGTTGCAAGACTCTAACGCAGAACTCGACCAATTTTCGATTAAACTACCGTCTGTTTAGTTTTAAGGCACACATAAACGATGCAAATTAACTCGTTATAATTCGAGAATTTCCAAGGGAAAAAAAAATCGCCGATGGCGAAAATCAGGTAGATTTTTAGACCTGATAGACCAAGCGGAAAGTGCCGTAAAGGCGAGAGACCATTTACAAGACGATGAAATTGAAACGATTTGTTTACCATTGAAATACGAACTGGAAACACTATTTTGAAATTTTTTCTAGGCAAATTTAATTTTTTCTTTGATAAAAAATGAAAGACTTCCAAAATATCTCCAATTATTATAAATTTACCAGCAGTGTTAATTAAATCGTAATAATTTCAACTTACTTCAGATACAGACAGCACTAGGCAATTAAGCAACTAAATTATACCACATAACAATTGCTATCGGTATAACATCCTCTTTTTTTAACAATTGAATTAAACAATTGAAATCGATCCTTTTTCAGGATTTCATTCGAGGTCAAGGCCAGGGACGCCCATAAACACGTTTCCTGCTTTTTATTACTCACTGGATCGCGATTAATTAAAGCGTAGAAATTTAATATTAAAAAGGTCGTCCAGATTATCGATTGCACGTTGAAAATATGAAAATTATAATTTACGTACTTGGCAACGTACAGAGAGTTTAAAGTGAAACGGTAATAATTCCAGTAATTTAAGCCAACGTACAAATCATACTTGATTTGACCTCATAGCCCGGGATAATTTGTCCTCCAATTGTTTTCTTCGCTTGGACTCTAGAAGAAAATTTATTTAAAATACTTATGGATTGCACAGTAGATGTCGTTTTGGATAATACAATTTTCACTCTTTCTCAACAGCTAATATTGTATGGAAAAATTGCAAGGAAGAAAAATTATTTTTTGATCAGTGTGAAAATTTATGGAATAAATTTGGTTTTTTAATGGAAAGCCCGACAATGCCGATTAGTAAAACGGGGATAATCTGACTTAAAGCTTAAGCCACATCATACATACCCGTATCTCCGGAAGCAAAGGAGATTTCGATATGAACGAGGGGGCATATTTTATTTCTAATTCATCGTTGATGATAGGGACTAGTTGCGATTTCCAAACCTGTACTCACCCCTTGAAGTTTCAGAAAAAAAACCTTTAAATTTACATTTACGCAAAATACGATTTTTTTTTGCCCAACTTTTCTACTCAATTTTCAATAAAAATTTTAGAAATTTTTTTTTTCAAAAAACGGTTTTGCAAAATCTAATTGTTAATAACAATTTTACACTGAAATTTTGGGATTGCGGTAATAGTAATGGTTCCGTTGAGACGTTCTCCTCGAGGCTTCAAAAAGAAAACAATTGATGGACTGATTTATCACCCCGGAGCCTTTACAGCCCTATGCTGTATAAATAACCTAGGCTATCCCAATCTTGTTGACCAAAAAAGACTTTTTTTTGATAAAAAGTACAAATTTATTACCGCGAATATTAAGGGCATTCCTTCCGAATTCCGTTGAAAACGCGGCAACGTCGCTTACCTCGTCTGTTTTTCTTCGCGTTCGCATCTCCTCCGTTCTCCTGGAGGAAAATCGAGACGTATCTCGTACGCGGGAAATGATTCCCGTTCCTCGCGATGACATCACTCGTCATTTTCCCTCTCTACCCCTAGGACGTGTTACGAAATTAGACCGGCACGCGAAGAACTCCGAAAATCGCTAGGACTTCTCCCTGTCGAGGGGTGCACACGCTTTTAAAACGATACGAGACGCTCATAATCGGGGAACATAACGGAACAACCGAACTTCTCGCGTGAACCGTGAATCAGGAGGGAAGCAATCGCACACACAACGGCTGTGCGGTGTGCGAATTTTACTCGTGTGCCGGTTTTTTTCGGCGAAGCCGATTGGACGGGTTAGGAGCCGCTTCCGGCTCCGACGTTGCCGGCTTCGCGAAATTCGGAAAATAAGGAAATCCCGGAAAATAGAATCGATCCGGAAAACGAGAGGGTCACGCCACGCCGCCTGTGAAATTCGGATTCGATTTCTAAGCATGCGGGGGAAGTTTTAAGTGCAATGGCGCTTTTCGTCTATATGCAATACACAATACACATACAATTACTTCTGTAATTAATATGAAGTTGGCAAAGTTTTAGTTCGTTATCAGAAACACTTATGAACTTATAAGTCTGAAATATTTTGCAGACTGTCACTAGGTGACAGTTTAACAAATTGTAAAAGATACTACTTCCAATTCTTGCTTCGATGAAACTGCGCACAATTATTAATCGGAATCTAGGTATGAAGCTGGCAAAGTTTTAATGAAAGACCTACGGAGTTGTGGACATTTTACTTCGTGTTAGGTTATAGAGTTATCGAGCTTTAAGCCTGAAATATACTGGGGGCTTTCACTAGGTGCCAGTTATGCGTGCCCATTCATATCAATAGTACATAAGACTTGACTCATTCTTTCTTTCTTCATAATCACCGTATTATATCTTTTGAAAAATCAATGAAACAGTTAGTGAAATTTCTGTTTAAATCAAACTCGATGAAATGAAGGTTTCCTGTGAAGACTAGTACGTTCTAAACATTTCCCATTGGAATAAAATAACAAAACTCGTCAGTTTTTCAGAAAGTCCTTAAATATATCTTTCGGGAACGTCCTGCGCACTTAACGAGTTTAACAGATCACATCCGTCACCGGAACCAGACGGGCGAAATTAATTGGAAAATTGTTTAGCCCACGATGGCGACACATTTACGTTGTACCAGATCCAGTCTCACGATGGAAAATTCTCAATTGACTAGGGAAAACTTCGACGTTCAAGTAGCGCCATCTACCCTTCGATATAACCGAATCGTTTATGTATTAACAATTTTTTGTTATGTTGGGAGCGTTAATCATGTGCACACATACTTGTATTATCTTAATGTGTACAGGCAAGGCTTAGTCATTGTAGGTGAATGTAAACATTGCACGAGTTTGCTTTCCGCGATGAATAATAAACAACGGTAACAATAAAAGAATTTAATTATTTTCGTGTATTCCGGTAATGTTAAATTTACGGATAATTGTGTTCAAAATTTTGTGTTTTCTGCTTTTTGTTATAGTAAGAGCTGCCATTCTAGTAGGAAGAGGATCACGTGGATAACAGTCACGTGGGAAAAGTGTCACTTTCCGCACTTGTTTGGAAATTCGAAATTTTTCAATTTCTCCAAATACATTACCATTAATGTAATGTAATTTTTCAATGTAACAACGGCAAAAATTCAAGATACTGCTTTTGTGGTCAAATCGAAGAATGGATACTAAAACCAAGCGAATGCGAACAAACGAACATTCCCACTATACACCTTCGCTAAACTAGGAAGAGAGATCGAGAGAAGATATTGAGAGATACAATAGATAGAATTATGTAGATGAAAGTAAGAGAATATAGAGAAGCATAGGTTGATAGAATTCTCTTATCTTATCTAGTCAATAAGAAACGCAACAAGTCAGAAAGGTGTATAACATATAATAAACTTGTCGATATTGGGATATATATATATATATATATATATAGTCCCTATATGTGTGGCTATAGGGAATATGAGGAGATATGTTGGCTGAGATGTATACACATAAATGTGTTTTTTGTATTTCCCCTTAAGCCGCCACTGTAACGCGTTAATTACGAATTTTATTATTTTCCGACAAACACGTTTTTATTTATCCGTGAAAGTAAAGTTCGTGTGATTCGATTGTTTGCATTTAATGACTCGTTACAAAAGCAACGAACGAAGTGTGTGGCGACAAAACTGACTAATAAACACCCGTAAAAGGCAAAAGAGAAACCTAGCCGGTAACACACAAATACAGAAAACAAATGCGAGGCTGTTAATGTCGAATTTGTTAATAGATCCGCTTTGTTATTGTAAAATTCGTTAGAGGTGATTAAAATTCCTACGAGGTGTGATATTGGTTTTTTCATTATAATTTTTACATAACAGATAGTTTTCTGATAGTAGGGCGCTACACTCCGGTGCGTATCTTACAGTCTAACTTAGGTAGAAGCGTGTCCTTAGATGCGCACTAGCAAATTTTATACCCTGGCCGGTCTGGGTCTGCGCATCTCATGACCAGTGTGATTACTAAGGATACTACTAAAGTCAGATCTAAATCGAGAATATACTGGAATAGAATAAAACTTTTGGAAGTTCACTGAACATTCCAGAAAATTACGAACTATAAAAATAAATTCCACCCCTATTTCGAACAAAATCGGGAAGGGAAATCCCGGGTCGTCGAATCTTCCGAGACAGACGCTGTAAGCGCGCAAAGTTTCAAGTTTCCGGGTGATCTGGAAGTGACATTTCCGGGCATGTATAATTTTTTTACTGAAATGTGTTTGTTTATTGCGGCTCGCCAGTGCCTATTTGAGCCGGAACATACCTCATCACAACAATGGATTCTCGAACCGACTCGATCATCGTGGACCGTTCTATAGTATTCTAGAAATGTTTGCGAACTTTCTGGAATAGTCCACAGTATTATGGAACGTTCGTGAATATTCTATAAAATTTTAGAACGTTATCGAACGTTCCGAAGTAGAAAGTCCATAACCGTCGAACATTTTTTGAACGTGCTCAAGCCGGCTTCCCGAGGACGTCCAGATGAGACATCCTGGAACATTCTTAAACCTTCTGGAAGAGTCCGTAACATTCTGGAACAACGTTCTATAACATTCTCTAGGACCTCTATTCACCGATAACAGTTTTAATATAATACGGGGGTTGTAAAAAATCTACCCAATTTATAGATTCGCGAATCTGGGATATTCTCATTATAAATTAATTACATATTTTAAGAACTGGTTCGAATGTTCCACTTACTTTAAGGTTTACTGTGGGAGATTTCACCACTAATCGATTTGAATTATTATAAAAGTATATTTAATTAGAAATTTCTGGGAACCGTCAAGAGTAATATGTAATAATTATAATAATAATAATAATAATAATAATAATAATAGCACGGTTTTACGTAATCGCATGGAATCCAATGATTTACTTAGAGTCCTTTTAACTCATTCCGATCTTACTTTCAAGTTATCACGTATCAGTAAATGTTAATATTAAACAGTGCCACGCTTCATTATCGCGATACAGCGATAATATGAAAAAACTCGTTACCTGAATGTTAACTACCTTCTGTCCTCGTTCCATATGAGTTCGGTTCAAGTGTAGAAATTTTAAAATCGTCTTATAGAGTAAATCGTGAAATTACAAATTAAATTAGCAAGTGCGAAAGAGCGGTTAAATATAAAATCAAATATTAGAGGAACGCGTTAATTTGTAAATTCATCGAAAGATGTTCTTACATTTATACCCTTTCGATTTCACGACTGATCGAGTACAAATGGTTCAGTAAATCAGCAACGGAATACAGTATTAAGTAATTTCCTTTTTCTTTTTTAATTTTACACCGCTGCAGTGGGTGTGATTAATAAAGCTACCTACGCGGCCGCTAAATTCGCTACACATATTTCGTAATTTGTTATAATCTTCGAATACAGTAATTATCGCATCACTATACGGCTTTGACGGTGCGTGCGTATGCGCCTGCGCTTGCGTTTTTTAAGACAATTAATACTTGAATGTTTAACTGATCAATCATTACATCGTAATATAAACGATCATACCTATACACTAACGTTACCAATTATGTCGATTCAATCATTATTTATCTTACGACTTTGTGTGTTTACTCGTTAATTTCATCAGTAAATAACCGCGTAAACATCATGCAAATGAATTCTTTCGGTAGAGGTTACAGTTCTGAAACGTAAGGAAAAAATCGAAATGATTAATTAGTTGGAAAAGTTTTTTGGCACGTATCGCTAGATGGTGATCGCTTACCGAAAAAAATTTAGACCGAGTTAAGTTTTACGAATTAAGTTGGGTGTCGCCATTGAAAAATGAATAACAGGTACAAACATGTGTGCAGTTTTAAAAGGCATGCATTTCAATGCTAAAAATTAGTGATCACCCAAACAACAAACGAAATAAATAAGGAAACAAAAACAAGAAAAAACAACAATCGATTCGATAAAAAAGGAATTTATTTGTTTATTGATTATTACTCTGCCATTCTTCATTGGAAAATATTAATATTTATAAATGCCTGTGAAAGTCATGTTTTTACAATTTTTTCCTCATTTCATTGGATGGATTTTGAATGAATAAAATTTTGTTTGATGGTGAATCGATTCGCTACAACTTTGCTGATGAAGAGATTTACGTCAGAGGAAATGAAAAAATATTTTTAGATTTCCAAGCATTATTTATCAGTTTCGAAACTGACACGTGTCACGAAATTCTCAACCTAAACGTGCTTGGCCTACGAAGGTTTGTTAAAATTTTTGGCGGATAAAGGCGAAACGCTTGGAACCCATTTATCTACATGTTTCTGATATTAAATATTATTCGTTTTTTCTCCTAAACTTTAATAATTTTCCGATGACACTTGCAGCTCCCTTGAATCTACCACAGTCTGTTGGTTACGTGATAACGAAAGCAAGATTATTGTAAATGGGGTATAAATACAATTTCCGCTCCTGTGCTTTTTGTAACTAATCCGCTATCCGAAGGTGAAAGGTGTGTTACTGTTATAATTTCGAGGATTTTGTTGCTTTCCTCCGCTCGTTCCGCTCGATTGCGTATAAGAAATGACAAAACTTAATGTTGTAACATTACATCACATTCAAATCGACATATGTATTGTTCTCAAAACCTCTCCCGACTCTCACCATTTAATCCCACCGGTTATCACCAATCCGTTTCCAAATATTACAACAAATAGATTACTTGTTTTACGACTTAATTAAAGGATCTCGATTGTTATAATTAAAGGTAACTCGTTAAAAGTCATATTAAGATAAGGGAATTGGCTGTGGGACGTGGAAGGGAAATATTCGATATTGGCGAATTTTGTTTTGATCCCACCAAGATTCTTCAGAAGTAAGGGAGTAAAATTTAAATATAAATACACCGAGAGTAGGTAAGATTGTCGTGTTAACTTGTGTAATGAAACGTTTCGGGCGTCCTTGTGACCATCATATCAGTCATCAATTCAAAGAAATATATTAGAGTAAACGTCCTTATGGAGAAAGTCTCGTCTACATTATTAAGTTTCCTCCGAGGTTGACTGACGACAGACATCAATTCAATTCCGAAACACGTTTCATTACAGCATCTTGGACCTGTATTTACCATAAATTTTGAGATGATCGATTAAAGGTGGTGATAATAGTAAAAATTTCAAAAGCGAACACTCACCTCTCGGCCGCTCCTCCAAGTCCTCCGGGGGAGCTTTCTTTTCCAGCACGCTCGGCTTGTGCACCATCTTGTCTCCCGTTTACCCTGTCGCAATTGGATTCTTCTTTTTCGGGAAAGAAACACTCTCTCCTACAACATTTTCCCCAAATCGGATAACTCGAGAAAAACTTTCGCGGCCTGCTCTATGGTCGCGTCTATTTGTCTGCGTGCGTGTATATGTGCAGATAGAGAGAGAGATTTACTGTAAGTAATGGAAGTAATGCATGTAATTTCGCAGGTGGCACCGGCCTCACCAGACGACCCCCGTTTTTCGGTCTCTTTTATAAGCTGCGCGCTCGGAATGGGGGGAGGAGGACGCGTGATCGCCGTTTTTGTTTCCATAAGCGATTATCATCCGGACGGATTCGTTGACAGAGGCAATTGTAGGGAAATTAGTGAGGAAATCGACGGGGCGATTAACGGCCTGTCATCGGGCGGCGGACTTGATTAGAGCGAGTAACGCGAAAGGTAAACTTGGAAATGATATGAGGTGCGAATTTTTTCACACTAATTATACACTATATATATATAAGTATAATTTCTATAACTTTTCAAATTAAAATTATTATTAATTATTATTTAATTAAATTGTTTCGAACTTCTGTAAACCATCCAAGTTCGTGAAGATAAACGATTTGTAAAGACAGGCAACTATAAATACATTTCCTTCTCATTAGTTAGATCATAAAAATTCCACGGGAAAGCATGACGTACAATTGTTATAATCTATTAACCGATGACGATAACAATGTGTTTAGGGTTGACTGCCTTTACTACCGATTCCTTTTACATGGTGTTTGTCTTCTCGCTGGACTTATCGGTCTACTATTCATTAACAGCAGCGGCTCCTGAAATCCACTAGTATTCAAGAACAAAAACCTTCCTCGAGACTGACGAAGGAAGGCTTCTGAAAATTATTAGTGGTGTAAAGCGAAAGATTTGTAGGCTTATAATTGCTGTAGGAAGAAGAAGGCGATAAACCTGCTCGTATTTCGATTTCGAGATTGATAATCTATTACTTTGCCACACAAAAGCTAATTTACTTAGGAGATTAACGTGATAAACAGGATTATGATTAACACCTTCTCCTATTCTGATTGTCATTCAAATAAGAATCTAATGATTCTTATTAACTTATGGAATCAGTATATTTGTGGCGAAACAAACTATAATCAATAAATACGAGATTTTCTATCGATATCCATTTCATGTCCACATGGACATATACACAGATCGGATGTACATTTCCTGATATTACAATATGGAGAATATCCATTGGACGTTGTACGACTATCTTTGGTCCAATCTAATATAAAAATATCACACCCACAGGTCCGTCTTTTCCGTAATTAATTAACCCTTTAATCCATCCCCGTAGCACCATGGTAATTATATGATATGGTAGCCCTCTATTCTTCATTCAAGGTTTCAGTTTGGAACTGCTGGGTGCTAGGCTCTCAACAGTACCTCCTCTTCCGAAATGCTCTAAAAAGATTCGAGAATGTTCCAGAATGGCGTAGATCCTTCCAAGTTAGAAAATCAACCATCTAAGCTTTCCCATGATGTTCTAGAACGTTTCGAGAGACTTTCAGTTCCGTGATGACCGTCAGACCGTCCAGAACAGTTACGGGCGGTTCTGGACTATATGACTTCCTTCTCTTCATGTTCTAAAATATTTTTGAAATCACAATATTTATGGTACAGTATGTTCTGAAATGTTATAAGCTCTTCAGCAACATTCGAAAATGTTAATTGTTAGATTGTGAAACTTCAAACACCTTTTGGTTTTCGGAATGCTCAAGAATGTTACAACATGTACACTGGAGTTCATAATATTCCAAATGTTCTAGAATGTCCTAAAAGGCTCTGGAGGTTCATAAAGAGCTAATGTAGGTCCAACAAAGCCCTATGACATATGTAATAAGTCTAGTCTTTCTCCATTCAGATCCAATATATGTCCATATTTTGTACAACATTGGACATACTTGGGAAATAATGGACGTCCATTGTACCACTCATATATGTACCTGTGTTATCTACGACATGTGTTATAGATGGAACATTACTATTTTCAATGGAAATTTTACAACATTGCTCTCAGTGATTCATTTTTATTCAATGTAAACAACAGTAACAGCGGAAAACATAAAATAAAAATGCAGCATCAACAATAGTGATTAAAGATGTCACACGTGCTCCTAATACTACACAGCCTTTGTTTTTGTGTAGTCATTCTTTACAAATCAACCCGCCACAACATCTCTAATAGTATAAAATATTAAGATAAATACACTTGAACCCGACAACCTAATGATAATTGTGTACCTTACATCCTAATGACTAAAAGGAATAATACCAGATTATTGTTGAGACGATGGCGCGGGCGCCTGTACTGGAGCCAATTTTATAGTGAAGTTCACTATCATGTTCAGCAACTTTTTCACTATGGTAGGCGTCCCCGGCTTCGCTGCGGTCGAATCAAACAGGACTCGTAACTCATGGAACATGTTCCTGGTGTATGGGTTCCGTCTTGAAGTGTAACGCTGCACAAGGAACTGATAGTACATGAAGGGAGTTAATAGTCTTGCATGACCCCTATAATACAAACATACTGAATGAATACCTGTTACATACTTTTGATCAATGCTTTCACCAAAATATGGTGCAAAATCAGAGCACATACTCAAGTAAGATGCATTGTACTTTTTAAACCTTAGAATGTACTTAACCTAATTTCAAACAATACTGATAAATTTAAGTCAGTTAATTGTATCAGTCAATTCAGGGCCAGTCAGTAAAGGTGAAACTACATCTTTTCAATCGTCAGCGTCAATTTTACTTACAGCAGAGTTAATAACACCGTGTATGGCATCAGGAAGATCTCAGTGAACGCAACGGCCCTCAAAATATTCAAGGATTGGAATTCAACCAAGGAAATCAACAACCTGACTCCCCACCAAGAATTCTGACCCAAAACCTACAAATTACAATTACAAAGATTATACAATTACAGAAAGCAGAAATAATAGAATACATTATACTTACATCAACTAACGTAAGGGAATAACTGGCTGCGTGTAGGGTGCAGAACAACACAATCGGCAGTAAGACCACTAAGAGGCACTTATCAAGGAAAATATGAATAGTAGCAGTAATTTAGAAATCTGCTTCACCAAAGAGATTAAGGAATATAAACCATAGGGCTCACTAAATTAATGACCATAGTGCTCCCCATCTTAATCTTGATATATCCAACCAATAGGACCCTACCCTTGTGCATTCTATTGCTTCTCCTTGAAAATTTAATGAACCTAGTAAAGTAGTTTGCAAAAGGGAATATGATTTACATTTCTGAATCCTTGTGTATGCTGAATCTTCAGATAATTTTTGTGTTACAAAGGATACGCGTTATTGAAGTATCATACAGGAATATCACCGAGTACAACAGGTAATGGCAGCTATCCTCTGTCAAGAGTTGGGCTAAGAATTCACGACTCAGCTGGACGGGCCCAAGACGTTGGTGAAGCCTCAGGGCGCTGATCGCACCATTCGCCATAAGAACTTTGTAGTAGAAATTTGGAGCAGTCCTATGGAAAAAAAAGAGATATATTAGATGCAGTACAATGCCATTGAAAAAAAAATGTTTTATGCAAGTTTATGAATAATTTGATATAATTTTCCTTGTTTCGACTAATTACGTGTTCAATGTTAATGAGGTAGGTAAACCTGTTACTTCCTCATTTGAATGTGTATAGAATGAAAAGGTTTAAAGGTTACGCCTGTAATTAAGGACGATTAATATGGCAAGTTCTCGATTCCTTACCCGAAAATAGGGATGAGGTAAAAGAAAGCGAAAAAAATCACTAGTAGTCTGATAGCCCAGAGGCTACAGTCGATCTTGTTAGCGATTACATGGGACTTCAGGGCTTCGTAGTTCAGACCTCTCGGGGACGGATTCGGAGCACTCCCGGAATCGCTCATGGTTGTATACGTTACACAGGCACCTACTCGCTTATGGGGATATGTAACTTTACTTATTTTACTTTTTTATGTATCATCGACAACACATTCAGTACAAAAGTGGAACGTGTTTGCTGTAATGTACAAGTTTTGCACTGTGACAAGTCGTGTCACTCTCGGAACTACTAATGACGAGCACAGAATGCAAATGATAACAAGCCGAAAGACCCATATGCCAGGAAGCGACATCTCAGGGGCCGAATATGTCTCGGAAGTGCTATCATCTACTGTCAATAATTCCAATCGTCGATCTTCGATAATCGATTGTTAACAGATATCGACATTTAACACTCACATTACGCAACATATCGAACGTTTCGATGATTATGTAATAGGTCCTCTTGCGCGAAATAATTTCTCATTGGATTGGTGGTAGAGTTTCCGCTGGCTGTGCCCAACGGTTTCAGAGTTATGGTGACTTTTTGGAAAAATATGGGGTATAACTTCCAACGGTAATATCTCAAAAAGTATATAAATTACGAGAAAGTTCTTTCCGGTCCGGAAACTTTAGGCCGCCGAATTGAGACTACCCAAATTAATGTTACATCCATCGGTTTCTAGTCGTAACCCAGAGAGATATTATATTGGTAATAGTACCAATTTTCGAAACAGATCTGCATTTGTAGAAATATCAATCGAACAACGGAATAAGGATTGGAAATCAAAGGCACGATTTCATTCAGTCTGTTTATTTAGATATGTCTTTAAAATATACAAAAAAAAAATCATCATTATTGAAAAATACTAAATGTCACAATAGTGATTTCTAAAAATAATAACCCAACCTATCGAGGGGCAGGGAATAGTAACATGAGAACGAAGAAGTAAATAAAAATGTTATTATTATAGATTAGGTACCAAATAAATCTTCTTACGAAAACTTCAAACTTTTCTTTCAAACATTCTAAAAAAATCACAGCATCTTTACAGTTCATTCCAGAAATATCAACATCTATTTTAACTTTTATTTTTTTTTTATAAAGGATCCTCTCTACAATTTGATAGAAAAACATTACTTTAATTGGAATGTTTTTAATTAGATTTTAATTTGTTTATTTAAAGAATATTAATTATTACTGAGCTGCAATTTTAAAACTATCAGTTCGATTTGTCTCGGTACATACCTAAATAACACGTAACAATACAATAAAATTTTCGAATTTAGCCGGGTGGGGTACCCGATAAATAGTAAATAATACTCTTCCGATCAGTCTTTTCCCGAAAAAAGTTGTTAGATAGGTCCCGAGATGACCTCGAACCGAGGCAACGAAATAAACTCCACTACTGATTCATCTCCGTGTGTGGGGGCACTATCGGTAAGTCTTGATCTAGGTTGGTACTAGCTGTAACGCTTGGTTGCAGGATTTGGAAGGCAGAGCCGAGGCTTGGCTTCAGCTTGAACGGGCATGGCTGAGGCGCATGCTCGGGCCTTATCGACGATGACGACCTTCCATCGTCCAGGGACTTGGACTGGATTTTCTCGCAGCCGTCGGGCGGCTCGCGGGCCAAGAACTTGTTGATGTGAGGGGAGGAGCCCAGCTTGGACGTCTCCTGGTCGGGGCTCGAACCCTCACTCTCGCCTGCCAATTAGAAAATCAAGAAAATCTTTCGATTTGAAATGCATTTGGATCATAATTATTTCCAATTATTATCATGAGTTTTACTAATAATAATTATGATAATTTCTTGATTGACACTTAGTATTATTAGTAAACCAATTTATACACACATACATATTTTCCGAGAGTATATTCTCTTGTATCATGTTTACCTTTGACCAAATTTCCCAGTGAACGCAAACAATGCATGGTAATTGATTTGTAATCATTAGTGAAACCCACCTGACGAGTGCGAGGCGCTGCCGCCGAAATCCTGCGGCGTCTGCGTGTTGACAGACCTCGACCTCGTGCTCCTGAACAACTCAGCGAGCGGAGCGCGGTGGCCCTCCGGCGTGAGCTGCAGCGACTTGTCGCCGCCGCAACCGACGCCGCCCCTGCAGCTGTGCGAAGATTCCCTCAGGACGATCCTTTCGATCTCCTGGTTCAGGCCCTCGACGGAACTCCGGATCGACGACTTGTACGCCCTCGACTCCACGGGGATGGCGACTGGGCGCGCCTTCGTCGCGGTCGGCGAGACGATGCAAGCTGGGAAACATTAACAAAAAAATAATGGTTTTTGATGCCAATCAAGTGTCTGGAAGTAAGAAAATTCTGACATGAGAAAAAAGCTTTTAAAACGATTATGATTTACACTTGCACATTTAGTTACATGGTGATATAATAGTAGTAACATTATCTGCGAATTGTTTCTTCGAACTAGTGCATAAGTACAATTCTTCAAGCAAATTATAGTCCAGAAATGGGAGGCTATGCTAACATTTGAAAACCAGTCCATAAAAGTGAGGTTAATGTTAACAATTCAATTATTCGGTTTTCATTAACTTCTAAAACATCTGACTTCATTAGCTTGGAAGATATCAGATATACCTTTGACAGTAAGTATTCGTTATCATAAAGTTTGGGTCCCAAGTTTCATTCAATTATTTGAGATTATGTTTACATTCCCGCAGGTCAGGAGTCAAAGCCAATTATCATCAAGTCGAAAGTATAAAGCAGTCATTCAACCAGAGTACAAAGAAACCAAACTTGTAATAGTGAATATGTAATGAGTTATTTGTTCTTTGTAAAAGTAGGAGTGCCATCTGTATCTATAGGAGGGTGAGCTTCAGAAGCATTATTAGATAAATGACTGGGAGTCTAGCCCAATAGCATGGTAGTATTGTAGAGGAGAGAGGTTATGTCATAACTCTTAATTTAATTATTAACTCTTAACTCCCCTGTACATTAAAAGTAGCTACTTGGCTTACATGAAAGGGTTTGAGAGCTAGTGTTGAGTGTATTCTCCGACGGAGAGCCATGTCTATTATGGGACTCCTTGCTCCTTATTTTCTGCAATAGGAAATGTCTCTCCTTGTTCTCCTCCATCTCCGATATGCAGTGAATCTTTCTCAGTTCCAACATGTCTGACTCATCAGTCTAAAATATGTGAAATAATATCGGTTCACCGACACTGCAACAGCTTCTGTTTTGTTTATTTATAACTATTGCTATTAATATTACTTGTGTGGCTTTGTCGATTTGCAGAGTTCCCGTGTGCCAGTACAAAAGGTCCCTAGGCCAGTGACCCTTCAAGTAGATCGCATCCAATGAGGCTGTTCTGCGGATCGAGCTGCACTCCAATGAGGAATGGTTAGGCTTCGATTTACCTGAAAAATAACCATATCAGAATTTAGATAAGGTAAACTGTAGCACTGATCGTGTATGTTGTGTCAAATGCTATTTGAATCAGATCGGTTAAACAACTTGTTATATATATTAAGAAAGGTATGCTGTCACATGCACCAGAGGACACTCATCGTCATTTTTAAATTGTATACTTGTAGATCCGTGATATTGCATTTATGAAAATTACATTATTAAAAAAAAAAAACCCGTTTACAGGAAACATTAATTTGTCCAAACTGCCACATATTTCGCTCTTGATGTCTAATTCGAACAGTTTGTAATGAAAAATACCATCGCAATTGGAAATCTCCATTATAACTTATAGACACTAAATTCGTCTGGTCTACTTATATGTCTTACCGACCTTTGTACGCGACGGACCCCGGGCTCCTCTGTCCCGAAAGGGGCTCCGCCTCGGGGCACCTCTTGTACGATCCCGTCGGCGACTCACCCGTCGACTTGAGGCCCCAGCTCTGTTTGAGCACCGAGGAGATCGGTATCGTCGCCTTGAGGGGGCCCTTGCACGTGTTCATAGGCCCAGACAGCGGCGGCTTCGACGGGGTGCCCTGCGCGGACATATCGCGGCTTTGCTGCCTATCTCATCCGGGAAGGGAGGGGGCTCCTCGGTCGACTCCTCACGCGAGAGACTGCGTTCATTCATCTACCGAGAAGCGGTTACACACACGTTTTTTCTCCTTTGTCACTAGAGATGGCAACGATATATCGATATGCTAATGATATCGATATGTTTATATTCGATAGATTCAGAATCATATCGATATCTACTGTATATTTAAAGTAGTAGCAACTACATTATCTCACATGAGGTACTTACCAGCGCTTATTGCGTACATAACTATTGTACACAGTGTGAGAGACTAACATAGCTAGACCACCTCAGGTTAGAAGTCTACGTTTCATCTTTTATACAGGCCACTCTGTGCTTTTAATATGTGTATGGTGGTTTTCAATGTTCTGTGGTTTGACTTGAGTTAAGATTTATCTATGGTTTAGATGGCGTAGTTATTTAGCATAACGTCAGTGCTCATTGTTTATAACGTGTTTTGATAAAATTATTTAGACAAAATGACGACGGCAGCGCGTCCGACTTTCGAGCCAGCCCGAGGCGGACAGGGTAGGAACGAAAAGGACCTGAGCGCTATTTCTAGGCAGTACTCAAGCAGGGACTTACCAGGTCACACCAAACTAAAATACAGGTAAAAGTTTCACATTTATAGGAATGCTATCGCTATCATGAAATAGGAAAGTACAATAAAATCACTAACTCGTTCATCTGCAGCCCTACTAGTATATCCAATAACTGGTTTCTTCGTTAGGGAGCATGGACAGGGCACGGTGGACGAGACCCGCTCGCGAGACTTCCGCAAGGAGCTTGAGGAACGTGAACGCGAGAAGCGTTCAGCATCAGGACGCTCTGGCAGTGAACATGGCGGCAGCAAGCGCCTGAAGATCGACCAGGTTCCAGCGGCGAGTCTCGATGCTGACGACCCCATTGATGAGGAGGACTCCGACGAAAGCAGCGACGAGGAGGACGACACGGAAGCGTTGCTCGCCGAACTAGGCAAAATAAAGAAGGAGAGAGCTATGGAGCAGGCGAAGAGGGAGATCGAAAGGCGGCAGGAGGAAGAGCGAATCAGGATGGAGAACATACTGAGCGGCAACCCATTGCTGACGCACTACTCGTCCGGTTCAGGCAAAGCGGATCACAAGGTGAAGCGAAGGTGGGATGATGACGTGGTGTTCAAGAACTGTGCCAGGTCCGAGCCGGAAAAGAACGCAAACGTGTTCATCAACGACTCGCTCAGGTCAGAGTTCCATAAGAAATTCATGGAGAAGTATGTTAAGTGAGGTATGCATCTTCTTATGATATTTCTAGATGTATATTAACTCGGTTTAATACAGAAGTGTTAATATGTAGAAGTTCTACTCCAAGTACCAACAAAATGGTGTTCCAAATCGCTGTAGTTCACGGTTCAGTGTATCATTAGCCCATGATTGGCCAGTCCTCGATAAGCTGCCTATTCGTCCATGTGAATTTCTGTGCCTACCTCAACATGTTGCCGAATGATAGGTGTAAGTGTAGTAGCATTCTCATCTGTCCTCTACAACCATCTAGATTTCATCTGATCTGTCCCGGATCATTCTCAGAACCCAGTGGAAAACCCTATCCCGCTAGTATTTCCTGGGCCCAATTGGACCCTCATCTATTTGAACAATGGAACACCGTCATCCTAGTTTTGGAGCATCGTTTTACAATGTCGAAAAATATTCGATCACTAGTTCACGACAGAATTTAAGCCTAAAACAAAAATAATTCAATAACTGTCAGAATGACATTAATTTTTGCTGAATAATAAAATATCAACATGAAGCCTATGTTTAAATCAAACTATGGGTTTAGGTTTGTTTTCATAATTTACAGGACACTTGGAGAAGTAGTACATAGTATGAAAAGTAATAAGATACGCATCTTCTTTTTGTGACTTTGCTAGGTGCATATTAACTCTGCTTTATACACAAGTAGTAATGTCTGGAAGTTCTACTCGAACCTTGTTCCTTTAATTTCATGACATCTCGAACGTACAGTGACTATTAGTCTTACTGCCAACCAATGTACATACAATTTAAATGAGTTTTAAGTGACAAATAACAGTTCTGCGTTTTAGTTTATAATCACTTGTACCATAGATATTTTAAAAACTTGAAAATAAAAATTTCATGTTTTGGGAACATGTAAATAAACTTGAGTAGAATAGAAAATTGTTTTGAGATTTACAAGGGTGAAATAAACTTCTCACACACTTCTTTTTTTACAATTTATAACAATACTACAAATTTTCTGTCACTTCTTTAAAATTTTGTAATCCGAAGGAAAACAAGCGACAAGTGAATTTAAACTTTGGGAGGCTTAATTGAAATCGCAGTAAAATCTGTCATTGAAAAATGTAAAAATAAAATTATTGTTTGAAGTCACAGAAAAGGGGTCAACTCTTGATAATCTAGAAGGGAAAATTTTTGATGAGGCCATGTTACAATATCCTACATGCATGTCAATAATTCAGACAAGACACATTACACAATTACAACGACAAAGTCTTGACAAAAACAAAACTTAAATCCTTTGGCAGAAGAGGCAATTACAGAATTGAATTTCAAATGAAATACAAATCTCTTTGCCCATGGTCCACGCTGGTGACAATTGGTTCTTTCTAAAGTGTCTCCCTGGGCCCTATTAGTAGAAAACGTCTTTCCATTGTGGTTCTCCTGATACTTGATGCCTTCTATGTTCCATCCACGTCAATTCTACAATGAACAATAAATTTTAATAATAGGGAGTTAATTAAAAGCCTACTACAGCACTTGTAGGAATCAAAAGTAATGTGATAATCATAGTATGCATCAGAGATTAAAATCATTAAGAACTCATGGGTTCCATTAAAGTACAGTGAAAGAAATTTGTCAGGTTTTCTTTCGTTTCTTAACGCTAACATGCGACAAATGCCTAAACGGGACTGAGAAGAAACTACATATATCTCGCGGACGCTTCTCCACGGATGCCAGTATTGCATAATTATACTTATTGATGGAACAGTAATTTTAAAATTTCCCTAGGTAATTACAATTACCCACATTCAGGAATAGGTGCCCAGGTCGGCTTGTTCTTTACCTGATCTACTCTTAATACGTCTACATTTATGTTGGCTGTTCTATCCCATCTTTATGCACGTAATCGGCTCTGATTGGCCCACGTGTGTAAACTTTTAACAAGAAGAAGACGAACATACTTTGACGTTTATAGGTTAGGTATCGAATTCAAATGACGAGTGGATTAAAAAAACTATGATTTTAATCCAGGTTAAATTATCCGTGAGTCTAATCACATCACACTCGTCGGTGCGGTAGAGGTAAACCATGGAAAGGAAACTGGCCTTCTATTATTTCATCGTCCTGTTCTTCACCTCGAACTTGTGAGTGGGACCCGAGGGGGAACCGACGGATTAATTGAGCGGGGGTCCGTTTCAGGTGCTTGGAACTGGCCGAGGTGGATACGACGAGCCACAAGAGGTCTCTATCGGCGAGCACCATTTCCAACATCTCAACGAATCTCGAAAAAGTCCAGGCTTCCATGGAGAAACTCCCGGAAGATGACGTAGCGCCCATAGAACCTAGTCTAATTGATACCTTTACAAATAATGCTGACTCGAATAATGACGAGCGAGATATACTCGAAATTAACTGTACCAGCTCGGCTAGGTTAGTGTTTTCTTATAAATTATAATACTGTGCTTCACAAAAACTTTCCGAGAGAGTAGCAAGATATTGTCAAATGTTTTATCAGGACTACTGTACAAATTGAGTAAACTCTAAATTCTAATATGATACGTCATACAAAAATTTTTGTTCATGTTCGTTATTACTATATGTTTTGTTAATATTTGATCCTATTTGAGCTTATCTTAAAAATACACATTTTGTGATCCGTTGCTTCCAGTGTAGATAGTTCAGTCCTCATCCAGCCAGATGATCTACAGCCGGAAATATCTACCATTCTACCAACAGAACCCCTAGAGATCCAACCAGAGATCTTCACCCCAGAAGTGGACATCCCAAAAGACTTCCCCCCCATGGAAACAAAAGAAGCCGGGGAGCCACAGGAAGAAATGACCGAAACATCAATGAAAATAATGGAGAACGCAACAGCTGTAATTTCACAGAACGAAAGCTCCATAACTCTGGAAAAAGAAGAATTGAACATCAGCACTGATAGCCCAGAGGATATCCCATCATTCTCAGAGTGGGCACAGAAGCGATTGGAAGAGGTGGAGAAGAACGAGCAGATCAATTCCTCCCTCAAAGGTTCCCCAGTCAATGGTGAGTTGCACCATAATTGCTCATTGCTCTGTTGTCATCTCATTCAGCTTTTACTACCATTTTTCTAGCTTCATTTTCCCCATCTGACATGTAAGGCACTACTGCAAATCTTATATATAAGATTTCATCTGTTCCCAGGTAAGGCGCAGAGCGCGAAGCTCCGTTGGAAGAACTATGCCTCTCTGGATTGCGGGGCTAAAGTCGTCGCGGCTAATCCAGAAGCCGTCAGCCCCGGATCGGTTTTATCTCCGTCGACTGACGAGTACAAGCTGAACAAGTGCACGAACAGGATTTGGTTTGTGGTGGAGCTCTGCGAAGCGATCCAGATCAAGAAGATAGATTTGGCGAACTACGAGCTGTTTTCTTCGTCCCCGAAGGACTTTACTGTATCTGTGAGCGACAGATACCCGACGAGGGATTGGTCGTTCGTCGGGAAGTTCATTGCGAAGGACGAGAGGACTATCCAGAGTTTTGATCTGGACACTCATCTGTTCGGGAAGTATGTGAAGATAGAGGTGAAAAGTCATTATGGAGCCGAGCACTACTGTCCGATATCGTTGTTCAGGGCTTTTGGGACGTCAGTGTTTGAAGGTGAGTGAGTGAGTTAATCAAAAAGTTTTATATGTCATATGGTTGTGTCATATGCAATGACTGTAAATTTTGCTGATGTGATGATTTTTGGAGGATCACTTATGAAAAGCACAGGACTCATTATGGAGTCCTTTCGGACACCTTTAATGTAGTAACCTTAATCGGTGTTGTTAAGTGATTAAATATATGTATTTGGAATTGTATTTTAAATACATATGCTTCATGTGTATTTACAATACATTTTTGTGAATCATTAAACCAGCTAACGTTCATTAAGTGATCCAGACAAACCCAGTAAGTCTTCAGAAGTAATTAGTATTGTGTATTTGTTTTTGTGCATTTTTTATTTGAATGATGTAAATTAATCTTCTATCAATATATCAGTGTTGCAAAAGGAGGACCCGGCGCACAAAAACCACCCAGACGATGACGATGATGACGGCGACGACGAGGACGCCTTCGTCCCTCCTGGCGACCCCCAGAAGAACATCTTCAATTCTGCCACCGATGCTGTCATCTCTATGGTCAAACGGGCGGCTGAGGCGTTAGGTAATAAGGTCAATAACGGCACGGAGGACCGCGAAAACTCCACCTCTCTTTCGTCCAAGTGCTTCACACCTAGGCACTTGGTAGTGTGTAACGACTGTAACTTGACACTGTTCGGTGAAGTCTATGAGTTGCTCAGTTGCCACCGAAGGTTTATCGGATGGTTAGCAGAAGTGCCGATAGTTTACGACGCTTTATTACATTCTAATGCATGTAGGAAGTACAAATTGAACGTCGAGGAGCGTGAAAGTTATGAAACGTCGTATTTCAGAAACATATCATTGGTGCTGAAGGAGAAGTATGTGGGGGCGATGTGCAATGAAATTACCATCACTTGGAATCAGGGCGAGCTGAACTTAACTCAGCAGTACCTTAACGTGACTAAAAGGTTGTCCAACGAGAAGATAATAAATTTGGAAGTGGAGAAAGAAAGTGTCAAGAAACCTAGCGAAAGCGTGTCGGAAGGTTTCGATACGGTCGAACCGGCTAGTGACTCGGAAAGTAATGCGATCAACGATCAGGACGTTACCGTCGAGTCAGAAGAGGGTTCCAACAACCACCAGGAAAATGTCGAAGTGCCGGTGCCGGTACCGGTCGTTGGAGATACCATAATCGAGACCATAACAGAAAATGTAGCTATTGCGAACGTATCGGTCGAAATACTCGAAAACATGGAGGAGGACATGATATTTTCGACAAACTCCCCTCAACCCCCAAAGGAGTCGATCTTCATTCGTTTATCCAGCCGAATAAGGGATCTGGAGACGAACATGTCGCTGTCGAGTCAGTACCTTGAGGAATTGAGCAAGAGATATAAAAAACAGGTCGAGGAGGCCCAGCACATGTACGACAAGACCATCCAGACCTTCCGGGAGGACTCGCTGAGGCGCGACAAGGCCATGCACCTCCTCGAGGAGCGCCTCCGCAACCTCACCGAGAGCGTCGAGTCTTTGATGGCGGAGCGCCAGTTCTTCTACTCAATCATTTACTTAACCTTCCCGGGAGTCCTCATCTACTTCCTCATGCGATTTTTTTGCGGAAGATCCTCCAGACCTGCGCCAGCTCGGGCGCCTGTCAAGATTCTGCGCCGGCGTAGCGTCGACGTCCTGACGCGGCAGCGTAGGCAGCAGCGCCGGCTCAGCGACCAGACCGTCAAGTACGAGGAGAAGAACAAGCGACCGACGAAGAGGAAGAGGAAGAAACCCATCGCGAGGTCAGAATCGAAGGACTGGGTGGCAGACGAAGGGAGGATCGAAGATTGTCCGTTCGCACTCGAGGAGAACGACTTGTGCGCGCTCGAGAGGCTGCCGTCGGTCGTGGATGACGACACGCGGCGACCGGAGGAGGCCGAGGAGGAGGAGGAGCGTGGCGGCGTCGTTGTCATAGTGGATGTGAAGAGGCACATCGACTTTCCCCAAAAGTCTGTCGATCGCTTGGATAAGAACGTGGTCAAGAAGGAGAAGAGGGGGTTAAAGAGACTGCTCAAGAAGGTCTTTTAAATAACGCCAATTACCCGAGCTGTGTTATCCTACCTATATTAAAGACTGTATTTATTTTTTTCTTTGTAATAGATATGCTAATGAACGTCTCGCGTTTTAAGACTTCTCTCCGTGTTCATGGTAGCATGTATAATTTTCAATGGAAATTTTTTTTGAAAAATTCCATAAATGATCTTCAATAACCATCAGTGGACCACGTACGCCGCCAACCCGCATCGCCCACGCAAGCCGGCCATGCGGATTTAAAACCCTATGGTCAAGGGCGAATTGATACTAACCAAAGTTTTGGGTGTAATTTCTAAATGATCGGATGTCTGAATTAAGCTGTCTCTATATTCGACAGGAATTCTATCCATACAAATGAGAATGGTGTAGGATGATGCAGTTACATGATGTATACAATGCGGAGCTTTCCAGACGATGCGGAGTGAGCATTTAAGTGGATCTGTGAGGGAAAGAACGGCGGCCTCAGAGGTTGTTTCTTTCCACATTGCATTTTCTAGGTATGGGTATAAAACTAACTTGTTTTTTATTTAATTGCATGCTACTGTATTTATCTGTCTATTAAGGTTATGTTCGATTTACAGGATTCAAATTCAAAACCTCGGTTTTCAACAGGGGTCTATTACTACTACCTTACTAATAAATTCAGTTCCATTTTCGATACCACTCATAAAGAGAGGGCAATGTAAAGAAGTACCTTAAAGGGTCGACAATGAACCATACACATGTTGCACATTTAATGTTGAGAAGAGGACGCCACTACTCACAGAGCTACTCGAGGCATTTTCAAGCTACAAAAAGATCGCAAAATAAATACCTGTCGAAAAGGGTCCCCATGGTTAAGGCCCCCAACACAGGTCATTAGGAATTAACGGGTACCAATTAAGTTCAAAAGACAGAAATTTAGGTTTCTTAAATATCGTGGATATAAAGAGAATGCGACTTAAATACCACACATCTCGCAGTCCAAAGTTTCTTCACAAATTCAATCGTAGGGTGGATTATAGCAATCATGGATTATTCACCGATTAGCCACGATAATTACTTATACACTTATAATAAAACAAAGTTAAAGCAAATTTAGTAAAATACTGAAATGAGGTATGACATTATCTCGTACATAAACACGAACCTATTACGAAATAGACTATTATTAGCTAGTATAATTCCCCTTATGGATACTGCGAGAGAAATAGAAAAAAAAAGCAGTGATAGCATCTCTTTCCAATAGGATGACATTCGTTTCTTTGCGCGTGGGACTGTACCGTCAATCGGGAAAGAGTACGAACACCTTCTACATCATCTATCTCTCTCACCAGCGCATGGGCAACGAAGAATGTTACGGCCGACCGGTCCACATTTTTATCGTTCTAAGGTCGAGTGTTTATTTCTAACCCAAGTTTTCTAACCTAAGTTAATTTTAATTTTATTAACTAATAATTTAAGATTAGCGAGAGAAATTATATCACAGGCCAGACTTATTGTCGACTTATTTGCTGTGTGTGTCTGCCGATTACCAAGGTATGTGCCGCTGAAAATGATAAATTAAGTACATATCGAATAACGTCGGGGAAATGGAATTTATGGGAGAACGTTTGAATAACTTCCAGATGGTCTGATTCCTGAAGTAATCCTTTTCTATATTCGACAGGTGGTGTTCTATCCTTACAAACTTTGAATAGCCTAGCAGGATGTACTTACATGATATGAACGATGTGAACTTCCGCAGACGATGCGCAGTGAGCGTTTCGAGTCAGTCTGTGAGGGGAAAGAACGGGTAGACTAAAGACCAGGTATGACTAAGCACCTTGTTATAATTTACATGTACTGTATTTATTCATTTCAAAGGAGGGTTCAAAGGACCAGCCGATACCGACACGTTCAAGTCTTCTGTCTCTCTGTCTCTTTCATGCACGAGGGGAACGACGAATGTTATGGACGACTAGTCCACATCTATATCGATCTATTTTGCATGGCGCAGCCACTAGCCAGCCGATTGCCGGTGGACCACTGACGGACTACTGCTCATTACCCTTCGCCTCTGACAGTCTTAGCGATGATTCCGATCTACTCGACCCCGTGAGTACCTTTTCGTATTATTGTAGGACGTGCAATGGTCGATTGAACGCCATCGAAATGAATAAGACATTTCATTTTGTAATAGTCGTAATTTCCAGAGATTAACCGTAGTAGGAAACCGTTGGAAAGAGAAGCATTATGAAAATTGAAACTGTTCACATTTTCCCTATAAAACATTAACGAACGTAAACGGAATATTGGTTTATTTCTCTTTTAGAAGATGCGACCAGTGTAGCCAACCGGGAACCAGCCAGTCAGCCAGCGTGTGGATGGACGACCCGGCAGCTTCGGAGGAGATGAAGAGAAGAGAAAAAAAAATGAAGAAAGTGGATGGAGTAAGAAAAAGTGGATTAATAGGGCTCGTCCTTGTGTGGCTTTCTTAAATCGTACTTCCTCTTGTTCTTTCACTATTCCTTCGTTTCATTTTGTTATTATTCGTAAGAGGACTCTGATAACCTCCTCATTCTAAACGCAGATCCAAAAAAAAGCCATTTAATTACAAATTTTCATTTCAATTAAGACGGTTTCACAGTCCGTTTTTAACACGATTAACAAACGAGGCTCGAAGCTTTTAAGCTTCGTTGTTTCCTTCTCTTCATTGTCAATTTTATGAATCCATAGTTAAAGTTTGATTAGGAGCTCTTCGATTCCATAAACCTGTGCTTCACACCTTCTCGTCACAGCCGGTTCTAGTAATAGTATTAAAATATACCGGTCGTTGGTTCATTTGTCGATTGATCTGTATGTGTAGTCTTTCTATTTGAATTCTTACCCGAGAGCGATCCAACCACTATAAAAAAGAGGTAACGAGCCGTAGCAAATACCTCCTGGGTGGTTCGGAAACTTTGCTAATTTTTAACGATTCACGTCAATTACGGTATCTATTCTCTATCTTCTTCTCTTCTTTTTTCTTCTCTTCTCTTCTCTCTTCTCTACGGAACGTTTTGGACCACGAACCCAGGCTCACTCGGCAATTAATTAACGTGGTAAGTGTTCTGTCGAATTACTTTTACAGCGTCGTTCGATAATTCGAAAAATGTAAACTTCCCTCTCGTTAGGGACGAGAGTTAGGTAAAAACTATTTATGTGGTGCGGAAAACGAGTTCAATTGCAAATCATATTTCCAAACGCCATTCCTTTGGATTTTCATTCTTTAATTGTCTGGATAATTAATAATTTAATTATATTTGTTGTTTAGACTCGTGTCCTATTTGTCGTTTGTTACATGAGAGATGCAAGTTTTTATCGACCGCATTTTACTTTTCTAATTCTCCAGAAATCTATCGATCTCTAAATTCGCTAGTATTTTTTACGGATTTGAAAATATTGTAGAATTCCAAAAACGCGAGCGCGCGCATTATCTATTTTGTATTTTATTACCGTATCTTAAATCAGATTTTATTCCTTTTCAGAGGAAGAGGTGAAGGAGGAGGACGGGGTCGAGGATGAGGTGGACGACGACTATGACTACGACTAGGAGGAGGAAGCATTAGGAGGACGACTAGCAGGAGGACGAGGACGACTAGGAGGAAGCACTAGGAGGACGAGGACGACTAGGAGGAGCACTAGGAGGACGACTAGTAAGAGGACGACGACGACGACGACGAAGAGGAGGGGGAGGTGGTGAAGGTGGAGGACCAAGACGAGGAGGGAAGGAGGGTGAGGGGGGAGACGCTCTAGTCCTGCATGTTGTGTCGCATATTGAGTAGAACTGTCAATAAAGTCATGGAACGGTAAAATGCATAGACTTACTAAAAGGTAGACTACTCGTCCACGGTCTCTTCGGTGCGAGACAGAGACGGAAAGTGTGGCTTCTTTTTAATAGGCGGGGCTTAGCTTTTCTCTGTTTGGTAATTCGTGGGGAGAATAAACGTGGCCGCTAAGCCCCGCCCATGCGAAATAGAATCGCGTTCCATTTCTCTCGCACAACAAATTTCGGAGAAGGTTACGGACGTCCCGTCTGGATTTGAAACTATGGTCGGGGGCGAATCGATCATAACCTAAGTTATTATTTGGGCGTATTAACAATAAATTGCGATCTAAAGTTATATCGCGGGTGACTATTTATTTAATTGCTGATGTGATGATGAGATATGCTGGGAAAAAGGGTATAGGATGATGCAGGCAGTTACATGATGTATACAATGCGGAGTGAGCGTGTTTAAGTCGGTCCGTGAGGGAGAGAACGGCAGCCTCGAAGGTTGTTTCTTTCCACGTTGCATTTTTCAGGTATGGATATAACTACCTTGTTCTTTATTTAGGTGCATGCTACTGTATTTATCTATCTATTAAGGTTACGTTCGATTCACGGGGTCCATGTTATGGACCGGCCGACACAAGCTATTCGTAATGTATGTAGCATTTTTAAGATTTCCATCAAACCTTAATTTGACAATTTTTAAATTAGATACTTACTTCTTTCATTTTTAGCAGAGCTGGCTCCATTTGCGACCTGAAACAAAAGTCCTGTGTAGAACACACGTATATGAAGTGCAGATGTGTAATCGCTCCTGGGACTACACGGAAGAAGCCTCAGTTGCCACGGAGATGCGGGAATTCGAAAGGGTACGGCGAGTTATTAATGAAATCATTTATTCGTCGAAGAAATTTCAACTGCGGTTAATAAGTTTAAAGTTCAGATGATCAGCGACTGAAGTACTTTTGTTTCCTCCATGGTTTCGCTTGACGTGACCGTGATCGACCAAATGTTAGGAAGGCTTCGGTTCCATACTTCCATTGGTTTATTTTTATATTTTGAACATATTTTTTCTCAAAGGAAATCGAGTTGAAACACAGAAGGGGAAACAATAATAACACGTCAAACTTTGTTTCTGACAAATCACCTGTAAAAATTATTATTATGTTAGAACAGAAATTTGTGTGGCAGTACTTTAGTACATATCCTGCCGAATAGTTATTCCATTTAATTACATAAATGTACTACGTTTTATGTAAGTGCAAAAAGTACACTTGATGTATTTATGTGAAGATGATCTGGAATTTTGTTCCATGTATAACATACCTGTAACGTATGTTTGAATGAAGTGAGAATCTTTTAAGTTTCGATACAACCCTTGGAGTTGCTTTAGATTCTAAAATTTGGAAAAGTTGTATAAAGAAGACTTCCAGGGTTTTCGTTAGGGCTAAATTTGTATCAAGAACAAGTTTTATGAGGACTTTGAGGTTTAGAATCTCAAATAGTTTCCTTAAGAGAGTTTTACAATTTCGTGAATTATCTTCGATCCTTATTTTACACTGTACCCAGTTTACAAGTTTGTTAATGTAAAAGCGTAATTTTTAATTATTTGTTTTTTTTTTTAAGTGTACAAATTGTTTACAGAGCCACCAGAAGATTTGGAAATTGATGTAATATCGGCTAAGAGGACGACCCGAAACAAATGGAGTGGCAAAGGAGATCCAGATTTTGGAAATGACTCTCAGTACTTTCCCGGATCTTGTATGTCTGATCACTGGATCGTCGAGGGGTCAAAGACCATCGATTGATTATGCAGATTCAATACGTTCCTGTACTTTTACTTGTGGTTCTTCTCTTCGGTGAACAATGTAAGTGTTTTAAGAAAGAAATTGATATTG
Source organism: Cryptocephalus primarius (assembly GCA_963576515.1). Classification (NCBI taxonomy): domain Eukaryota; kingdom Metazoa; phylum Arthropoda; class Insecta; order Coleoptera; family Chrysomelidae; genus Cryptocephalus; species Cryptocephalus primarius. The sequence goes on along the minus strand of OY754949.1, from coordinate 119,609 downwards.
TAGGAGACACAACACTACTTTATTTTTTTGAGATATTTATGAAACATCGTAATAGGATTTCATTGTAAATAATTTCTGGCGAGGAAAATGCCTAATTTTTGAAAAGAAAGCGGTTTGTTTGGTGGATGTGTTAATAAATTTTCATCATAGTTTACATTAGTGGTAAATTTACCAACTACATTTGTTACCTGACCTAACTTTTTCATTATATAATCATAGAGTTTTAGATAAAATGAAGCAGAATCAATCAGATTCAATATGTTGTCGTTACATAGTTCTTTTAGCATAGAGATAATTTATTATTTTCAGAGTGCTCAAAACTAATGGAATGATAAAACGTTTCAAGACGCATGACAACTCTTTTATGACGAAGAAGCTGCAACAAAGTAGAAAAGAAGGTGGAACTTCCCATCACGTAGAAATCCAGTCAGTTGCCATCTAAGAATCCGAAAAGGCTACTGTGGCCCACTAAACAATGGACGAAATAAGGACGATGAAACGATGATGATGCTGAATGCTGTAAATCTTGAAAAGGTTGCTAAATTGTAATTATGTATTTACCACTTTACCAAATAGTTTAATAATTTAAAGGTATAATGAGGAAATTAAGAGAAATAACTATTTTAAGGGCTAATATTTGTATCAAGCTTGAACTACATGCTTGATTTCCTCATATTTAATAATTTGTTGATCAAGAATTACTGAAAACTTGATATGTTTCCAGGAGATATGTAGATTGTAAGCAGTAGATTAGTAGACATGTTGCTTTAGATTCTAGAATTTGGAAAAGTTGCCGGGAAAGGTTTTTAGATTTCTAGGAGCTTTAGAACTAAATTTATAATAAAAACGACAGGTGTTGTGTCGGCTTTCAGGTATAGAATTTCAAGCAGTCTCCTTCGGATACTTTTAGACTTTCATGTACTTTTTTGAAGCTAAACTTGTAACAAAAACGTTCGATTTGGATTAAGTCGACATACGTCTTATCTGTCGTAAAGCCTTTTAGGTTTTCCTAAGTCAAAGGTGTTGGAAGATGTCGCAAGGGTACTTGTAAGATTTTCCAATGTCTTCTGGATTTAAATTTAGAGATAATAGTATAAGAACTATCTGTGACTTGTGTTTTTAATGGTACTATTTGTGATTAGCTACGTTATAAGTGCACCGTTCAGTAATTAAGCTGAGAAATAGAACTGTTCTCAGCTACTAATAAGCTGAGAAAAGATGGAATTGTAATACAAAAGGTGCCTTGTAACTTTTGGCATTGAGAGCTCTCACTTATTGCGTTATTGGTAAAAACTTCTTAGTTTAGATATTCTTGTAGTTATTATTGTGTAAAACATTTTTATATATTTGAAATTTTAAATGTATTACTGTAATAGGGACTAGACTATTATCTCGAATGACTTTTTGATGATTGTCTCTCGGTTTCGCCTTCCAATCTCTGTTTAATATCGTCAGGCCATCGAGGTAGCACTACCCACCCTCCTTGTAGAATCTGTCGTGCCTTATAATTTGTAGTATTGAAAGCTCTCGCTTATTGTCATTGGTAAACATTTCTTAGTTTAGTTATTCTTCTAGTTATTATTGTTTAAAAGATTTTTATATGAAATTTTTAAACGTATCGTTGTAATAAGGTATTATCTCGAGTAACTTCGAAGTTTAGTTAATCACGTATAAAGGATTCTTATTTGAAGCTATACAATTGTAAACTTTGTGTTTTTTTTTTTTGTATATTCTCGATTGATAAATGTGTTCAAATTTGTATTTTGATTTTCTATACCTGAATAGTGAATACTGTGTAATCTGGGTTGCCTATCACCCAGAGGTTATATCCCTTTAAATAGTAATTTTACTATTTAAATTTACCGGTCGGTCGACGAAAAACCGGCGGCGGATCGATTTGGGACGCTGGTGTCAGGACCGCAACGACAAGAAGAAGAAGAAGAATTTAACCTATCGCTAATGTTTGGCTCGTTTTATTTCTCGTAATATTTTTATTTATAATTTTTTCATCAAAACTGCATCGAAGTGTAACTAAAATCGTTTAAACTACTACGTTAAACGATTCGTAAAAGTGTCTTATATACGTGGGAACGTGAAACTACGAGATTCCCCGACGTTCTGGTGAGGGGCATCACGGGCCAAGTCCGGTCCCGTCCAAATCGATGGCCGACGGATCTTTCTGGAACTTTCTCTCGCGCGCATCGAACGACTTCATAACGGTTTTCGACGCGCGCCTCTCTCGTACATTTTACGCGCCAAATTACACGGACCGTTGCAGTAGTATGGCGTCGATATAACGTGCGGTTCGTTGTGTTACGTCTCGTGATTAAAATATAAGGTGCCGGTTACCGACGAAACGACGACGACGACGATTTTAAGGAGGCCTCCACCAACCCCTCCATGCTCAAGAAAGGCTTCCTGAGGACGCCTCGGTTTTAAGTTTGCTTGGGTCTTTTGCCCCATTTATGACCCCGCTCATCTCATCTGTATGTATGTGTGTATTATACCAAGTCAATTTAACGCGGTCACTGCGCAAAATTTATTAGTAAAGTAGTAGTAATAGACGCCTGTCGAAAACCGAGGTTTTGAATTTGAATCGATCGAACGGATCCCCATTCGAGATCCGTTCGTTCGTATCTCGCAAATTATCGACGACGACGAAATTTCCATAGCACTTTTTATTAGGGTAATTGTCTCTCAGCGGGCAGTGTATCGGTCGCAGTGTTTACCGCGGGACTCACTGTTGCCTTTAGGAGGTTAATCACATAGTGGTTCACCTTTGGAAGGCGTTTGTGTAGCGGGAACTCTCTTCTGATCAGGGTACTTGGAATGACCCGGGGTCCAACTACCTTGTTCGGATCGGATAAATCCTTAGCATCCCAAGCGCTTTTCCTCTGTACCGCTGATGAGACTTTTGCCCTTCGTAATATTAAATGAGCTTTTGGTCGTCGGGCTCTTGCCTTTTGAGTATATGTGGGAGAGAGTGTGTGTGATTTTGTCTTAAGTGTAGGTAGTGTAGGCCTTTTCTAGAGCATGGAGGCATCGCGACGCCGCGAACCACCTTACCAGACTCGATCGACGATAACTCGGACGCGCGCGCGCGCGCGCGCAGCGGCTCTCGTCTCCCGTAGACCTTGTGCATGACCTGTGTTACACTATTACTAATCTGTTGTATTTGTTTGTGTGTCATTAGGTGGTTCGGAAACATCGCAGCCAGCCCGAGGATCGCAGCCACTAACCAGCCGACTACACCTCCGGTGGACTACTGTCGACGGACTACCACCGCTCATCACCCTTCGGCTCCGACCGTATTGGCGATGATGCCGATCTACTCGACCCCGTGAGTACCTTTTCGTATTATTGTAGGACGTGCAATGGTCGATTGAACGCCATCGAAATGAATAAGACATTTCATTTTGTAATAGTCGTAATTTCCAGAGATTAACCGTAGTAGGAAACCGTTGGAAAGAGAAGCATTATGAAAATTGAAACTGTTCACATTTTCCCTATAAAACATTAACGAACGTAAACGGAATATTGGTTTATTTCTCTTTTAGAAGATGCGACCAGTGTAGCCAACCGGGAACCAGCCAGTCAGCCAGCGTGTGGATGGACGACCCGGCAGCTTCGGAGGAGATGAAGAGAAGAGAAAAAAAATGAAGAAAGTGAATGGAGTAAGAAAAAGTGGATTAATAGGGCTCGTCCTTGTGTGGCTTTCTTAAATCGTACTTCCTCTTGTTCTTTCACTATTCCTTCGTTTCATTTTGTTATTATTCGTAAGAGGACTCTGATAACCTCCTCATTCTAAACGCAGATCCAAAAAAAAGCCATTTAATTACAAATTTTCATTTCAATTAAGACGGTTTCACAGTCCGTTTTTAACACGATTAACAAACGAGGCTCGAAGCTTTTAAGCTTCGTTGTTTCCTTCTCTTCATTGTCAATTTTATGAATCCATAGTTAAAGTTTGATTAGGAACTCTTCGATTCCATAAACCTGTGCTTCACACCTTCTCGTCACAGCCGGTTCTAGTAATAGTATTAAAATATACCGGTCGTTGGTTCATTTGTCGATTGATCTGTATGTGTAGTCTTTCTATTTGAATTCTTACCCGAGAGCGATCCAACCACTATAAAAAAGAGGTAACGAGCCGTAGCAAATACCTCCTGGGTGGTTCGGAAACTTTGCTAATTTTTAACGATTCACGTCAATTACGGTATCTATTCTCTATCTTCTTCTCTTCTTTTTTCTTCTCTTCTCTTCTCTCTTCTCTACGGAACGTTTTGGACCACGAACCCAGGCTCACTCGGCAATTAATTAACGTGGTAAGTGTTCTGTCGAATTACTTTTACAGCGTCGTTCGATAATCCGAAAAATGTAAACTTCCCTCTCGTTAGGGACGAGAGCTAGGTAAAAACTATTTATGTGGTGCGGAAAACGAGTTCAATTGCAAATCATATTTCCAAACGCCATTCCTTTGGATTTTCATTCTTTAATTGTCTCGATAATTAATAATTTAATTATATTTGTTGTTTAGACTCGTGTCCTATTTGTCGTTTGTTACATGAGAGATGCAAGTTTTTATCGACCGCATTTTACTTTTCTAATTCTCCAGAAATCTATCGATCTCTAAATTCGCTAGTATTTTTTACGGATTTGAAAATATTGTAGAATTCCAAAAACGCGAGCGCGCGCATTATCTATTTTGTATTTTATTACCGTATCTTAAATCAGATTTTATTCCTTTTCAGAGGAAGAGGTGAAGGAGGAGGACGGGGTCGAGGATGAGGTGGACGACGACTATGACTACGACTAGGAGGAGGAAGCATTAGGAGGACGACTAGCAGGAGGACGAGGACGACTAGGAGGAAGCACTAGGAGGACGAGGACGACTAGGAGGAGCACTAGGAGGACGACGACGAAGAGGAGGGGGAGGTGGTGAAGGTGGAGGACCATGACGAGGAGTGAAGGAGGGTGAGGGGGGAGACGCTCTAGTCCTGCATGTTGTGTTGCATATTGAGTGGAACTGTCAATAAAGTCATGGAACGGTAAAATGCATAGACTTACTAAAAGGTAGACTACTCGTCCACGGTCTCTTCGGTGCGAGACAGAGACGGAAAGTGTGGCTTCTTTTTAATAGGCGGGGCTTAGCTTTTCTCTGTTTGGTAATTCGTGGGGAGAATAAACGTGGCCGCTAAGCCCCGCCCATGCGAAATAGAATCGCGTTCCATTTCTCTCGCACAACAAATTTCGGAGAAGGTTACGGACGTCCCGTCTGGATTTGAAACTATGGTCGGGGGCGAATCGATTGATCATAACCTAAGTTATTATTTGGGCGTATTAACAATAAATTGCGATCTAAAGTTATATCGCGGGTGACTATTTATTTAATTGCTGATGTGATGATGAGATATGCTGGGAAAAAGGGTATAGGATGATGCAGGCAGTTACATGATGTATACAATGCGGAGTGAGCGTTTAAGTCGGTCCGTGAGGGAGAGAACGGCAGCCTCGGAGGTTGTTTCTTTCCACGTTGCATTTTTCAGGTATGGATATAACTACCTTGTTCTTTATTTAGGTGCATGCTACTGTATTTATCTATCTATTAAGGTTACGTTCGATTCACGGGGTCCATGTTATGGACCGGCCGACACAAGCTATTCGTAATGTATGTAGCATTTTTAAAATTTCCATCAAACCTTAATTTGACAATTTTTAAATTAGATACTTACTTCTTTCATTTTTAGCAGAGCTGGCTCCATTTGCGACCTGAAACAAAAGTCCTGTGTAGAACACACGTATATGAAGTGCAGATGTGTAATCGCTCCTGGGACTACACGGAAGAAGCCTCAGTTGCCACGGAGATGCGGGAATTCGAAAGGGTACGGCGAATTATTAATGAAATCATTTATTCGTCGAAGAAATTTCAACTGCGGTTAATAAGTTTAAAGTTCAGATGATCAGCGACTGAAGTACTTTTGTTTCCTCCATGGTTTCGCTTGACGTGACCGTGATCGACCAAATGTTAGGAAGGCTTCGGTTCCATACTTCCATTGGTTTATTTTTATATTTTGAACATATTTTTTCTCAAAGGAAATCGAGTTGAAACACAGAAGGGGAAACAATAATAACACGTCAAACTTTGTTTCTGACACATCACCTGTAAAAATTATTATTATGTTAGAACAGAAATTTGTGTGGCAGTACTTTAGTACATATCCTGCCGAATAGTTATTCCATTTAATTACATAAATGTACTACGTTTTATGTAAGTGCAAAAAGTACACTTGATGTATTTATGTGAAGATGATCTGGAATTTTGTTCCATGTACAACATACCTGTAACGTATGTTTGAATGAAGTGAGAATCTTTTAAGTTTCGATACAACCCTTGGAGTTGCTTTAGATTCTAAAATTTGGAAAAGTTGTATAAAGAAGACTTCCAGGGTTTTCGTTAGGGCTAAATTTGTATCAAGAACAAGTTTTATGAGGACTTTGAGGTTTAGAATCTCAAATAGTTTCCTTAAGAGAGTTTTACAATTTCGTGAATTATCTTCGATCCTTATTTTACACTGTACCCAGTTACAAGTTTGTTAATGTAAAAGCGTAATTTTTAATTATTTGGTTTTTTTTTAAGTGTACAAATTGTTTACAGAGCCACCAGAAGATTTGGAAATTGATGTAATATCGGCTAAGAGGACGACCCGAAACAAATGGAGTGGCAAAGGAGATCCAGATTTTGGAAATGACTCTCAGTACTTTCCCGGATATTGTATGTCTGATCACTGGATCGTCGAGGGGTTAAAGACCATCGATTGATTATGCAGATTCAATACGTTCCTGTACTTTTACTTGTGGTTCTTCTCTTCGGTGAACAATGTAAGTGTTTTAAGAAAGAAATCGATATTGTAGGAGACACAACACTACTTTATTTTTTTGAGATATTTATTAAACATCGTAATAGGATTTCATTGTAAATAATTTCTGGCGAGGAAAATGCCTAATTTTTGAAAAGAAAGCGATTTGTTTGGTGGATGTGTTAATAAATTTTCATTATAGTTTACATTAGTGGTAAATTTACCAACTACATTTGTTACCTGACCTAACTTTTTCATTATATAATCATAGAGTTTTAGATAAAATGAAGCAGAATCAATCAGATTCAATATGTTGTCGTTACATAGTTCTTTTAGCATAGAGATAATTTATTATTTTCAGAGTGCTCATCAAAACTAATGGAATGATAAAACGTTTCAAGACGCATGACAACTCTTTTATGACGAAGAAGCTGCAACAAAGTAGAAAAGAAGGTGGAACTTCCCATCACGTAGAAATCCAGTCAGTTGCCATCTAAGAATCCGAAAAGGCTACTGTGGCCCACTAAACAATGGACGAAATAAGGACGATGAAACGATGATGATGCTGAATGCTGTAAATCTTGAAAAGGTTGCTAAATTGTAATTATGTATTTACTACTTTACCAAATAGTTTAATAATTTAAAGGTATAATGAGGAAATTAAGAGAAATAACTATTTTAAGGGCTAATATTTGTATCAAGCTTGAACTACATGCTTGATTTCCTCATATTTAATAATTTGTTGATCAAGAATTATTGAAAACTTGATATGTTTCCAGGAAATATGTAGATTGTAAGCAGTAGATTAGTAGACATGTTGCTTTAGATTCTAGAATTTGGAAAAGTTGCCGGGAAAGGTTTTTAGATTTCTAGGAGCTTAAGAACTAAATTTATAATAAAAACGACAGGTGTTGTGTCGGCTTTCAGGTATAGAATTTCAAGCAGTCTCCTTCGGATACTTTTAGACTTTCATGTACTTTTTTGAAGCTAAACTTGTAACAAAAACGTTCGATTTGGATTAAGTCGACATACATCTTATCTGTCGTAAAGCCTTTTAGGTTTTCCTAAGTCAAAGGCGTTGGAAGATGTCGCAAGGGTACTTGTAAGATTTTCCAATGTCTTCTGGATTTAAATTTAGAGATAATAGTATAAGAACTATCTGTGACTTGTGTTTTTAATGGTACTATTTGTGATTAGCTACGTTATAAGTGCACCGTTCAGTAATTAAGCTGAGAAATAGAACTGTTCTCAGCTACTAATAAGCTGAGAAAAGATGGAATTGTAATACAAAAGGTGCCTTGTAACTTTTGGCATTGAGAGCTCTCACTTATTGCGTTATTGGTAAAAACTTCTTAGTTTAGATATTCTTGTAGTTATTATTGTGTAAAACATTTTTATATATTTGAAATTTTAAATGTATTACTGTAATAGGGACTAGACTATTATCTCGAATGACTTTTTGATGATTGTCTCTCGGTTTCGCCTTCCAATCTCTGTTTAATATCGTCAGGCCATCGAGGTAGCACTACCCACCCTCCTTGTAGAATCTGTTGTGCCTTATAATTTGTAGTATTGAAAGCTCTCGCTTATTGTCATTGGTAAACATTTCTTAGTTTAGTTATTCTTCTAGTTATTATTGTTTAAAAGATTTTTATATGAAATTTTTAAACGTATCGTTGTAATAAGGTATTATCTCGAGTAACTTCGAAGTTTAGTTAATCATGTATAAAGGATTCTTATTTGAAGCTATACAATTGTAAACTTTGTGTTTTTTTTTTTTGTATATTCTCGATTGATAAATGTGTTCAAATTTGTATTTTGATTTTCTATACCTGAATAGTGAATACTGTGTAATCTGGGTTGCCTATCACCCAGAGGTTATATCCCTTTAAATAGTAATTTTACTATTTAAATTTACCGGTCGGTCGACGAAAAACCGGCGGCGGATCGATTTGGGACGCTGGTGTCAGGACCGCAACGACAAGAAGAAGAAGAAGAAGAATTTAACCTATCGCTAATGTTTGGCTCGTGTTATTTCTCGTAATATTTTTATTTATAATTTTTTCATCAAAACTGCATCGAAGTGTAACTAAAATCGTTTAAACTACTACGTTAAACGATTCGTAAAAGTGTCTTATATACGTGGGAACGTGAAACTACGAGATTCCCCGACGTTCTGGTGAGGGGCATCACGGGCCAAGTCCGGTCCCGTCCAAATCGATGGCCGACGGATCTTTCTGGAACTTTCTCTCGCGCGCATCGAACGACTTCATAACGGTTTTCGACGCGCGCCTCTCTCGTACATTTTACGCGCCAAATTACACGGACCGTTGCAGTAGTATGGCGTCGATATAACGTGCGGTTCGTTGTGTTACGTCTCGTGATTAAAATATAAGGTGCCGGTTACCGACGAAACGACGACGACGACGATTTTAAGGAGGCCTCCACCAACCCCTCCATGCTCAAGAAAGGCTTCCTGAGGACGCCTCGGTTTTAAGTTTGCTTGGGTCTTTTGCCCCATTTATGACCCCGCTCATCTCATCTGTATGTATGTGTGTATTATACCAAGTCAATTTAACGCGGTCACTGCGCAAAATTTATTAGTAAAGTAGTAGTAATAGACGCCTGTCGAAAACCGAGGTTTTGAATTTGAATCGATCGAACGGATCCCCATTCGAGATCCGTTCGTTCGTATCTCGCAAATTATCGACGACGACGAAATTTCCATAGCACTTTTTATTAGGGTAATTGTCTCTCAGCGGGCAGTGTATCGGTCGCAGTGTTTACCGCGGGACTCACTGTTGCCTTTAGGAGGTTAATCACATAGTGGTTCACCTTTGGAAGGCGTTTGTGGGGCGGGAACTCCCTTGTGATCAAGGTACTTGGAATGACCCGGGGTCCAACTACCTTGTTCGGATCGGATAAATCCTTAGCATCCCACGCGTGTTCCCTCTGTACCGCTGATGAGACTTTTTTGCCCTTCGTAATATTAAATGAGCTTTTGGTCGTCGGGCTCTTGCCTTTTGAGTATATGTGGGAGAGAGTGTGTGTGATTTTGTCTTAAGTGTAGGTAGTGTAGGCCTTTTCTAGAGCATGGAGGCATCGCGACGCCGCGAACCACCTTACCAGACTCGATCGACGATAACTCGGACGCGCGCGCGCGCGCGCAGCGGCTCTCGTCTCCCGTAGACCTTGTGCATGACCTGTGTTACACTATTACTAATCTGTTGTATTTGTTTGTGTGTCATTAGGTGGTTCGGAAACATCGCAGCCAGCCCGAGGATCGCAGCCACTAACCAGCCGACTACACCTCCGGTGGACTACTGTCGACGGACTACCACCGCTCATCACCCTTCGGCTCCGACCGTATTGGCGATGATGCCGATCTACTCGACCCCGTGAGTACCTTTTCGTATTATTCTAGGACGTGCAATGGTCGATTGAACGCCATCGAAATGAATAAGACATTTCATTTTGTAATAGTCGTAATTTCCAGAGATTAACCGTAGTAGGAAACCGTTGGAAAGAGAAGCATTATGAAAATTGAAACTGTTCACATTTTCCCTATAAAACATTAACGAACGTAAACGGAATATTGGTTTATTTCTCTTTTAGAAGATGCGACCGGTGTAGCCAACCGGGAACCAGCCAGTCAGCCAGCGTGTGGATGGACGACCCGGCAGCTTCGGAGGAGATGAAGAGAAGAGAAAAAAAAATGAAGAAAGTGAATGGAGTAAGAAAAAGTGGATTAATAGGGCTCGTCCTTGTGTGGCTTTCTTAAATCGTACTTCCTCTTGTTCTTTCACTATTCCTTCGTTTCATTTTGTTATTATTCGTAAGAGGACTCTGATAACCTCCTCATTCTAAACGCAGATCCAAAAAAAAGCCATTTAATTACAAATTTTCATTTCAATTAAGACGGTTTCACAGTCCGTTTTTAACACGATTAACAAACGAGGCTCGAAGCTTTTAAGCTTCGTCGTTTCCTTCTCTTCATTGTCAATTTTATGAATCCATAGTTAAAGTTTGATTAGGAACTCTTCGATTCCATAAACCTGTGCTTCACACCTTCTCGTCACAGCCGGTTCTAGTAATAGTATTAAAATATACCGGTCGTTGGTTCATTTGTCGATTGATCTGTATGTGTAGTCTTTCTATTTGAATTCTTACCCGAGAGCGATCCAACCACTATAAAAAAGAGGTAACGAGCCGTAGCAAATACCTCCTGGGTGGTTCGGAAACTTTGCTAATTTTTAACGATTCACGTCAATTACGGTATCTATTCTCTATCTTCTTCTCTTCTTTTTTCTTCTCTTCTCTTCTCTCTTCTCTACGGAACGTTTTGGACCACGAACCCAGGCTCACTCGGCGATTAATTAACGTGGTAAGTGTTCTGTCGAATTACTTTTACAGCGTCGTTCGATAATTCGAAAAATGTAAACTTCCCTCTCGTTAGGGACGAGAGCTAGGTAAAAACTATTTATGTGGTGCGGAAAACGAGTTCAATTGCAAATCATATTTCCAAACGCCATTCCTTTGGATTTTCATTCTTTAATTGTCTGGATAATTAATAATTTAATTATATTTGTTGTTTAGACTCGTGTCCTATTTGTCGTTTGTTACATGAGAGATGCAAGTTTTTATCGACCGCATTTTACTTTTCTAATTCTCCAGAAATCTATCGATCTCTAAATTCGCTAGTATTTTTTACGGATTTGAAAATATTGTAGAATTCCAAAAACGCGAGCGCGCGCATTATCTATTTTGTATTTTATTACCGTATCTTAAATCAGATTTTATTCCTTTTCAGAGGAAGAGGTGAAGGAGGAGGACGGGGTCGAGAGGATGAGGTGGACGACGACTATGACTACGACTAGGAGGAGGAAGCATTAGGAGGACGACTAGCAGGAGGACGAGGACGACTAGGAGGAAGCACTAGGAGGACGAGGACGACTAGGAGGAGCACTAGGAGGACGACTAGTAAGAGGACGACGACGACGAAGAGGAGGGGGAGGTGGTGAAGGTGGAGGACCAGGACGAGGAGGGAAGGAGGGTGAGGGGGGAGACGCTCTAGTCCTGCATGTTGTGTTGCATATTGAGTAGAACTGTCAATAAAGTCATGGAACGGTAAAATGCATAGACTTACTAAAAGGTAGACTACTCGTCCACGGTCTCTTCGGTGCGAGACAGAGACGGAAAGTGTGGCTTCTTTTTAATAGGCGGGGCTTAGCTTTTCTCTGTTTGGTAATTCGTGGGGAGAATAAACGTGGCCGCTAAGCCCCGCCCATGCGAAATAGAATCGCGTTCCATTTCTCTCGCACAACAAATTTCGGAGAAGGTTACGGACGTCCCGTCTGGATTTGAAACTATGGTCGGGGGCGAATCGATCATAACCTAAGTTATTATTTGGGCGTATTAACAATAAATTGCGATCTAAAGTTATATCGCGGGTGACTATTTATTTAATTGCTGATGTGATGATGAGATATGCTGGGAAAAAGGGTATAGGATGATGCAGGCAGTTACATGATGTATACAATGCGGAGTGAGCGTGTTTAAGTCGGTCCGTGAGGGAGAGAACGGCAGCCTCGGAGGTTGTTTCTTTCCACGTTGCATTTTTCAGGTATGGATATAACTACCTTGTTCTTTATTTAGGTGCATGCTACTGTATTTATCTATCTATTAAGGTTACGTTCGATTCACGGGGTCCATGTTATGGACCGGCCGACACAAGCTATTCGTAATGTATGTAGCATTTTTAAGATTTCCATCAAACCTTAATTTGACAATTTTTAAATTAGATACTTACTTCTTTCATTTTTAGCAGAGCTGGCTCCATTTGCGACCTGAAACAAAAGTCCTGTGTAGAACACACGTATATGAAGTGCAGATGTGTAATCGCTCCTGGGACTACACGGAAGAAGCCTCAGTTGCCACGGAGATGCGGGAATTCGAAAGGGTACGGCGAGTTATTAATGAAATCATTTATTCGTCGAAGAAATTTCAACTGCGGTTAATAAGTTTAAAGTTCAGATGATCAGCGACTGAAGTACTTTTGTTTCCTCCATGGTTTCGCTTGACGTGACCGTGATCGACCAAATGTTAGGAAGGCTTCGTTCGGTTCCATACTTCCATTGGTTTATTTTTATATTTTGAACATATTTTTTCTCAAAGGAAATCGAGTTGAAACACAGAAGGGGAAACAATAATAACACGTCAAACTTTGTTTCTGACACATCACCTGTAAAAATTATTATTATGTTAGAACAGAAATTTGTGTGGCAGTACTTTAGTACATATCCTGCCGAATAGTTATTCCATTTAATTACATAAATGTACTACGTTTTATGTAAGTGCAAAAAGTACACTTGATGTATTTATGTGAAGATGATCTGGAATTTTGTTCCATGTATAACATACCTGTAACGTATGTTTGAATGAAGTGAGAATCTTTTAAGTTTCGATACAACACTTGGAGTTGCTTTAGATTCTAAAATTTGGAAAAGTTGTATAAAGAAGACTTCCAGGGTTTTCGTTAGGGCTAAATTTGTATCAAGAACAAGTTTTATGAGGACTTTGAGGTTTAGAATCTCAAATAGTTTCCTTAAGAGAGTTTTACAATTTCGTGAATTATCTTCGATCCTTATTTTACACTGTACCCAGTTACAAGTTTGTTAATGTAAAAGCGTAATTTTTAATTATTTGTTTTTTTTTTTAAGTGTACAAATTGTTTACAGAGCCACCAGAAGATTTGGAAATTGATGTAATATCGGCTAAGAGGACGACCCGAAACAAATGGAGTGGCAAAGGAGATCCAGATTTTGGAAATGACTCTCAGTACTTTCCCGGATATTGTATGTCTGATCACTGGATCGTCGAGGGGTCAAAGACCATCGATTGATTATGCAGATTCAATACGTTCCTGTACTTTTACATGTGGTTCTTCTCTTCGGTGAACAATGTAAGTGTTTTAAGAAAGAAATCGATATTGTAGGAGACACAACACTACTTTATTTTTTTGAGATATTTATGAAACATCGTAATAGGATTTCATTGTAAATAATTTCTGGCGAGGAAAATGCCTAATTTTTGAAAAGAAAGCGGTTTGTTTGGTGGATGTGTTAATAAATTTTCATCATAGTTTACATTAGTGGTAAATTTACCAACTACATTTGTTACCTGACCTAACTTTTTCATTATATAATCATAGAGTTTTAGATAAAATGAAGCAGAATCAATCAGATTCAATATGTTGTCGTTACATAGTTCTTTTAGCATAGAGATAATTTATTATTTTCAGAGTGCTCAAAACTAATGGAATGATAAAACGTTTCAAGACGCATGACAACTCTTTTATGACGAAGAAGCTGCAACAAAGTAGAAAAGAAGGTGGAACTTCCCATCACGTAGAAATCCAGTCAGTTGCCATCTAAGAATCCGAAAAGGCTACTGTGGCCCACTAAACAATGGACGAAATAAGGACGATGAAACGATGATGATGCTGAATGCTGTAAATCTTGAAAAGGTTGCTAAATTGTAATTATGTATTTACTACTTTACCAAATAGTTTAATAATTTAAAGGTATAATGAGGAAATTAAGAGAAATAACTATTTTAAGGGCTAATATTTGTATCAAGCTTGAACTACATGCTTGATTTCCTCATATTTAATAATTTGTTGATCAAGAATTATTGAAAACTTGATATGTTTCCAGGAAATATGTAGATTGTAAGCAGTAGATTAGTAGACATGTTGCTTTAGATTCTAGAATTTGGAAAAGTTGCCGGGAAAGGTTTTTAGATTTCTAGGAGCTTTAGAACTAAATTTATAATAAAAACGACAGGTGTTGTGTCGGCTTTCAGGTATAGAATTTCAAGCAGTCTCCTTCGGATACTTTTAGACTTTCATGTACTTTTTTGAAGCTAAACTTGTAACAAAAACGTTCGATTTGGATTAAGTCGACATACATCTTATCTGTCGTAAAGCCTTTTAGGTTTTCCTAAGTCAAAGGCGTTGGAAGATGTCGCAAGGGTACTTGTAAGATTTTCCAATGTCTTCTGGATTTAAATTTAGAGATAATAGTATAAGAACTATCTGTGACTTGTGTTTTTAATGGTACTATTTGTGATTAGCTACGTTATAAGTGCACCGTTCAGTAATTAAGCTGAGAAATAGAACTGTTCTCAGCTACTAATAAGCTGAGAAAAGATGGAATTGTAATACAAAAGGTGCCTTGTAACTTTTGGCATTGAGAGCTCTCACTTATTGCGTTATTGGTAAAAACTTCTTAGTTTAGATATTCTTGTAGTTATTATTGTGTAAAACATTTTTATATATTTGAAATTTTAAATGTATTACTGTAATAGGGACTAGACTATTATCTCGAATGACTTTTTGATGATTGTCTCTCGGTTTCGCCTTCCAATCTCTGTTTAATATCGTCAGGCCATCGAGGTAGCACTACCCACCCTCCTTGTAGAATCTGTCGTGCCTTATAATTTGTAGTATTGAAAGCTCTCGCTTATTGTCATTGGTAAACATTTCTTAGTTTAGTTATTCTTCTAGTTATTATTGTTTAAAAGATTTTTATATGAAATTTTTAAACGTATCGTTGTAATAAGGTATTATCTCGAGTAACTTCGAAGTTTAGTTAATCACGTATAAAGGATTCTTATTTGAAGCTATACAATTGTAAACTTTGTGTTTTTTTTTTGTATATTCTCGATTGATAAATGTGTTCAAATTTGTATTGTGATTTTCTATACCTATTCACTGTGTAATCTGGGTTGCCTATCACCCAGAGGTTATATCCCTTTAAATAGTAATTTTACTATTTAAATTTTAGCGGTCGGTCGACGAAAAACCGGCGGCGGATCGATTTGGGGGGTCGCTGGTGTCAGGACCGCAACGACAAAAAGAAGAAGAATTTAACCTATCGCTAATGTTTCGCTCGTTTTATTTCTCGTAATATTTTTATTTATAATTTTTTCATCAAAACTGCATCGAAGTGTAACTAAAATCGTTTAAACTACGTTAAACGATTCGTAAAAGTGTCTTATATACGTGGGAACGTGAAACTACGAGATTCCCCGACGTTCTGGTGAGGGGCAGGCATCACGGGCCAAGTCCGGTCCCGTCCAAATCGATGGCCGACGGATCTTTCTGGAACTTTCTGGTTTTCGACGCGCGCCTCTCTCGTACATTTTACGCGCCAAATTACACGGACCGTTGCAGTAGTATGGCGTCGATATAACGTGCGGTTCGTTGTGTTACGTCTCGTGATTAAAATATAAGGTGCCGGTTACCGACGAAACGACGACGACGACGATTTTAAGGAGGCCTCCACCAACCCCTCCATGCTCAAGAAAGGCTTCCTGAGGACGCCTCGGTTTTAAGTTTGCTTGGGTCTTTTGCCCCATTTATGACCCCCTCTCATCTCATCTGTATGTATGTGTGTATTATACCAAGTCAATTTAACGCGGTCACTGCGCAAAATTTATTAGTAAAGTAGTAGTAATAGACGCCTGTCGAAAACCGAGGTTTTGAATTTGAATCGATCGAACGGATCCAATTCGAGATCCGTTCGTTCGTATCTCGCAAATTATCGACGACGACGAAATTTCCATAGCACTTTTTATTAGGGTAATTGTCTCTCAGCGGGCAGTGTATCGGTCGCAGTGTTTACCGCGGGACTCACTGTTGCCTTTAGGAGGTTAATCACATAGTGGTTCACCTTTGGAAGGCGTTTGTGGGGCGGGAACTCCCTTGTGATCAAGGTACTTGGAATGACCCGGGGTCCAACTACCTTGTTCGGATCGGATAAATCCTTAGCATCCCACGCGTGTTCCCTCTGTACCGCTGATGAGACTTTTTTGCCCTTCGTAATATTAAATGAGCTTTTGGTCGTCGGGCTCTTGCCTTTTGAGTATATGTGGGAGAGAGTGTGTGTGATTTTGTCTTAAGTGTAGGTAGTGTAGGCCTTTTCTAGAGCATGGAGGCATCGCGACGCCGCGAACCACCTTACCAGACTCGATCGACGATAACTCGGACGCGCGCGCGCGCGCAGCGGCTCTCGTCTCCCGTAGACCTTGTGCATGACCTGTGTTACACTATTACTAATCTGTTGTATTTGTTTGTGTGTCATTAGGTGGTTCGGAAACATCGCAGCCAGCCCGAGGATCGCAGCCACTAACCAGCCGACTACACCTCCGGTGGACTACTGTCGACGGACTACCACCGCTCATCACCCTTCGGCTCCGACCGTATTGGCGATGATGCCGATCTACTCGACCCCGTGAGTACCTTTTCGTATTATTCTAGGACGTGCAATGGTCGATTGAACGCCATCGAAATGAATAAGACATTTCATTTTGTAATAGTCGTAATTTCCAGAGATTAACCGTAGTAGGAAACCGTTGGAAAGAGAAGCATTATGAAAATTGAAACTGTTCACATTTTCCCTATAAAACATTAACGAACGTAAACGGAATATTGGTTTATTTCTCTTTTAGGAGATGCGACCGGTGTAGCCAACCGGGAACCAGCCAGTCAGCCAGCGTGTGGATGGACGACCCGGCAGCTTCGGAGGAGATGAAGAGAAGAGAAAAAAAAATGAAGAAAGTGGATGGAGTAAGAAAAAGTGGATTAATAGGGCTCGTCCTTGTGTGGCTTTCTTAAATCGTACTTCCTCTTGTTCTTTCACTATTCCTTCGTTTCATTTTGTTATTATTCGTAAGAGGACTCTGATAACCTCCTCATTCTAAACGCAGATCCAAAAAAAAGCCATTTAATTACAAATTTTCATTTCAATTAAGACGGTTTCACAGTCCGTTTTTAACACGATTAACAAACGAGGCTCGAAGCTTTTAAGCTTCGTCGTTTCCTTCTCTTCATTGTCAATTTTATGAATCCATAGTTAAAGTTTGATTAGGAACTCTTCGATTCCATAAACCTGTGCTTCACACCTTCTCGTCACAGCCCGTTCTAGTAATAGTATTAAAATATACCGGTCGTTGGTTCATTTGTCGATTGATCTGTATGTGTAGTCTTTCTATTTGAATTCTTACCCGAGAGCGATCCAACCACTATAAAAAAGAGGTAACGAGCCGTAGCAAATACCTCCTGGGTGGTTCGGAAACTTTGCTAATTTTTAACGATTCACGTCAATTACGGTATCTATTCTCTATCTTCTTCTCTTCTTTTTTCTTCTCTTCTCTTCTCTCTTCTCTACGGAACGTTTTGGACCACGAACCCAGGCTCACTCGGCAATTAATTAACATGGTAAGTGTTCTGTCGAATTACTTTTACAGCGTCGTTCGATAATTCGAAAAATGTAAACTTCCCTCTCGTTAGGGACGAGAGTTAGGTAAAAACTATTTATGTGGTGCGGAAAACGAGTTCAATTGCAAATCATATTTCCAAACGCCATTCCTTTGGATTTTCATTCTTTAATTGTCTGGATAATTAATAATTTAATTATATTTGTTGTTTAGACTCGTGTCCTATTTGTCGTTTGTTACATGAGAGATGCAAGTTTTTATCGACCGCATTTTACTTTTCTAATTCTCCAGAAATCTATCGATCTCTAAATTCGCTAGTATTTTTTACGGATTTGAAAATATTGTAGAATTCCAAAAACGCGAGCGCGCGCATTATCTATTTTGTATTTTATTACCGTATCTTAAATCAGATTTTATTCCTTTTCAGAGGAAGAGGTGAAGGAGGAGGACGGGGTCGAGAGGATGAGGTGGACGACGACGACGACGACGACGACTATGACTACGACTAGGAGGAGGAAGCATTAGGAGGACGACTAGCAGGAGGACGAGGACGACTAGGAGGAAGCACTAGGAGGACGAGGACGACTAGGAGGAGCACTAGGAGGACGACGACGAAGAGGAGGGGGAGGTGGTGAAGGTGGAGGACCAGGACGAGGTGGGAAGGAGGGTGAGGGGGGAGACGCTCTAGTCCTGCATGTTGTGTTGCATATTGAGTGGAACTGTCAATAAAGTCATGGAACGGTAAAATGCATAGACTTACTAAAAGGTAGACTACTCGTCCACGGTCTCTTCGGTGCGAGACAGAGACGGAAAGTGTGGCTTCTTTTTAATAGGCGGGGCTTAGCTTTTCTCTGTTTGGTAATTCGTGGGGAGAATAAACGTGGCCGCTAAGCCCCGCCCATGCGAAATAGAATCGCGTTCCATTTCTCTCGCACAACAAATTTCGGAGAAGGTTACGGACGTCCCGTCTGGATTTGAAACTATGGTCGGGGGCGAATCGATTGATCATAACCTAAGTTATTATTTGGGCGTATTAACAATAAATTGCGATCTAAAGTTATATCGCGGGTGACTATTTATTTAATTGCTGATGTGATGATGAGATATGCTGGGAAAAAGGGTATAGGATGATGCAGGCAGTTACATGATGTATACAATGCGGAGTGAGCGTTTAAGTCGGTCCGTGAGGGAGAGAACGGCAGCCTCGGAGGTTGTTTCTTTCCACGTTGCATTTTTCAGGTATGGATATAACTACCTTGTTCTTTATTTAGGTGCATGCTACTGTATTTATCTATCTATTAAGGTTACGTTCGATTCACGGGGTCCATGTTATGGACCGGCCGACACAAGCTATTCGTAATGTATGTAGCATTTTTAAAATTTCCATCAAACCTTAATTTGACAATTTTTAAATTAGATACTTACTTCTTTCATTTTTAGCAGAGCTGGCTCCATTTGCGACCTGAAACAAAAGTCCTGTGTAGAACACACGTATATGAAGTGCAGATGTGTAATCGCTCCTGGGACTACACGGAAGAAGCCTCAGTTGCCACGGAGATGCGGGAATTCGAAAGGGTACGGCGAATTATTAATGAAATCATTTATTCGTCGAAGAAATTTCAACTGCGGTTAATAAGTTTAAAGTTCAGATGATCAGCGACTGAAGTACTTTTGTTTCCTCCATGGTTTCGCTTGACGTGACCGTGATCGACCAAATGTTAGGAAGGCTTCGGTTCCATACTTCCATTGGTTTATTTTTATATTTTGAACATATTTTTTCTCAAAGGAAATCGAGTTGAAACACAGAAGGGGAAACAATAATAACACGTCAAACTTTGTTTCTGACACATCACCTGTAAAAATTATTATTATGTTAGAACAGAAATTTGTGTGGCAGTACTTTAGTACATATCCTGCCGAATAGTTATTCCATTTAATTACATAAATGTACTACGTTTTATGTAAGTGCAAAAAGTACACTTGATGTATTTATGTGAAGATGATCTGGAATTTTGTTCCATGTACAACATACCTGTAACGTATGTTTGAATGAAGTGAGAATCTTTTAAGTTTCGATACAACCCTTGGAGTTGCTTTAGATTCTAAAATTTGGAAAAGTTGTATAAAGAAGACTTCCAGGGTTTTCGTTAGGGCTAAATTTGTATCAAGAACAAGTTTTATGAGGACTTTGAGGTTTAGAATCTCAAATAGTTTCCTTAAGAGAGTTTTACAATTTCGTGAATTATCTTCGATCCTTATTTTACACTGTACCCAGTTACAAGTTTGTTAATGTAAAAGCGTAATTTTTAATTATTTGGTTTTTTTTTAAGTGTACAAATTGTTTACAGAGCCACCAGAAGATTTGGAAATTGATGTAATATCGGCTAAGAGGACGACCCGAAACAAATGGAGTGGCAAAGGAGATCCAGATTTTGGAAATGACTCTCAGTACTTTCCCGGATATTGTATGTCTGATCACTGGATCGTCGAGGGGTTAAAGACCATCGATTGATTATGCAGATTCAATACGTTCCTGTACTTTTACTTGTGGTTCTTCTCTTCGGTGAACAATGTAAGTGTTTTAAGAAAGAAATCGATATTGTAGGAGACACAACACTACTTTATTTTTTTGAGATATTTATTAAACATCGTAATAGGATTTCATTGTAAATAATTTCTGGCGAGGAAAATGCCTAATTTTTGAAAAGAAAGGGGTTTGTTTGGTGGATGTGTTAATAAATTTTCATTATAGTTTACATTAGTGGTAAATTTACCAACTACATTTGTTACCTGACCTAACTTTTTCATTATATAATCATAGAGTTTTAGATAAAATGAAGCAGAATCAATCAGATTCAATATGTTGTCGTTACATAGTTCTTTTAGCATAGAGATAATTTATTATTTTCAGAGTGCTCATCAAAACTAATGGAATGATAAAACGTTTCAAGACGCATGACAACTCTTTTATGACGAAGAAGCTGCAACAAAGTAGAAAAGAAGGTGGAACTTCCCATCACGTAGAAATCCAGTCAGTTGCCATCTAAGAATCCGAAAAGGCTACTGTGGCCCACTAAACAATGGACGAAATAAGGACGATGAAACGATGATGATGCTGAATGCTGTAAATCTTGAAAAGGTTGCTAAATTGTAATTATGTATTTACTACTTTACCAAATAGTTTAATAATTTAAAGGTATAATGAGGAAATTAAGAGAAATAACTATTTTAAGGGCTAATATTTGTATCAAGCTTGAACTACATGCTTGATTTCCTCATATTTAATAATTTGTTGATCAAGAATTATTGAAAACTTGATATGTTTCCAGGAAATATGTAGATTGTAAGCAGTAGATTAGTAGACATGTTGCTTTAGATTCTAGAATTTGGAAAAGTTGCCGGGAAAGGTTTTTAGATTTCTAGGAGCTTTAGAACTAAATTTATAATAAAAACGACAGGTGTTGTGTCGGCTTTCAGGTATAGAATTTCAAGCAGTCTCCTTCGGATACTTTTAGACTTTCATGTACTTTTTTGAAGCTAAACTTGTAACAAAAACGTTCGATTTGGATTAAGTCGACATACATCTTATCTGTCGTAAAGCCTTTTAGGTTTTCCTAAGTCAAAGGCGTTGGAAGATGTCGCAAGGGTACTTGTAAGATTTTCCAATGTCTTCTGGATTTAAATTTAGAGATAATAGTATAAGAACTATCTGTGACTTGTGTTTTTAATGGTACTATTTGTGATTAGCTACGTTATAAGTGCACCGTTCAGTAATTAAGCTGAGAAATAGAACTGTTCTCAGCTACTAATAAGCTGAGAAAAGATGGAATTGTAATACAAAAGGTGCCTTGTAACTTTTGGCATTGAGAGCTCTCACTTATTGCGTTATTGGTAAAAACTTCTTAGTTTAGATATTCTTGTAGTTATTATTGTGTAAAACATTTTTATATATTTGAAATTTTAAATGTATTACTGTAATAGGGACTAGACTATTATCTCGAATGACTTTTTGATGATTGTCTCTCGGTTTCGCCTTCCAATCTCTGTTTAATATCGTCAGGCCATCGAGGTAGCACTACCCACCCTCCTTGTAGAATCTGTCGTGCCTTATAATTTGTAGTATTGAAAGCTCTCGCTTATTGTCATTGGTAAACATTTCTTAGTTTAGTTATTCTTCTAGTTATTATTGTTTAAAAGATTTTTATATGAAATTTTTAAACGTATCGTTGTAATAAGGTATTATCTCGAGTAACTTCGAAGTTTAGTTAATCACGTATAAAGGATTCTTATTTGAAGCTATACAATTGTAAACTTTGTGTTTTTTTTTTGTATATTCTCGATTGATAAATGTGTTCAAATTTGTATTGTGATTTTCTATACCTATTCACTGTGTAATCTGGGTTGCCTATCACCCAGAGGTTATATCCCTTTAAATAGTAATTTTACTATTTAAATTTTAGCGGTCGGTCGACGAAAAACCGGCGGCGGATCGATTTGGGGGGTCGCTGGTGTCAGGACCGCAACGACAAAAAGAAGAAGAATTTAACCTATCGCTAATGTTTCGCTCGTTTTATTTCTCGTAATATTTTTATTTATAATTTTTTCATCAAAACTGCATCGAAGTGTAACTAAAATCGTTTAAACTACGTTAAACGATTCGTAAAAGTGTCTTATATACGTGGGAACGTGAAACTACGAGATTCCCCGACGTTCTGGTGAGGGGCAGGCATCACGGGCCAAGTCCGGTCCCGTCCAAATCGATGGCCGACGGATCTTTCTGGAACTTTCTGGTTTTCGACGCGCGCCTCTCTCGTACATTTTACGCGCCAAATTACACGGACCGTTGCAGTAGTATGGCGTCGATATAACGTGCGGTTCGTTGTGTTACGTCTCGTGATTAAAATATAAGGTGCCGGTTACCGACGAAACGACGACGACGACGATTTTAAGGAGGCCTCCACCAACCCCTCCATGCTCAAGAAAGGCTTCCTGAGGACGCCTCGGTTTTAAGTTTGCTTGGGTCTTTTGCCCCATTTATGACCCCCTCTCATCTCATCTGTATGTATGTGTGTATTATACCAAGTCAATTTAACGCGGTCACTGCGCAAAATTTATTAGTAAAGTAGTAGTAATAGACGCCTGTCGAAAACCGAGGTTTTGAATTTGAATCGATCGAACGGATCCAATTCGAGATCCGTTCGTTCGTATCTCGCAAATTATCGACGACGACGAAATTTCCATAGCACTTTTTATTAGGGTAATTGTCTCTCAGCGGGCAGTGTATCGGTCGCAGTGTTTACCGCGGGACTCACTGTTGCCTTTAGGAGGTTAATCACATAGTGGTTCACCTTTGGAAGGCGTTTGTGGGGCGGGAACTCCCTTGTGATCAAGGTACTTGGAATGACCCGGGGTCCAACTACCTTGTTCGGATCGGATAAATCCTTAGCATCCCACGCGTGTTCCCTCTGTACCGCTGATGAGACTTTTTTGCCCTTCGTAATATTAAATGAGCTTTTGGTCGTCGGGCTCTTGCCTTTTGAGTATATGTGGGAGAGAGTGTGTGTGATTTTGTCTTAAGTGTAGGTAGTGTAGGCCTTTTCTAGAGCATGGAGGCATCGCGACGCCGCGAACCACCTTACCAGACTCGATCGACGATAACTCGGACGCGCGCGCGCGCGCAGCGGCTCTCGTCTCCCGTAGACCTTGTGCATGACCTGTGTTACACTATTACTAATCTGTTGTATTTGTTTGTGTGTCATTAGGTGGTTCGGAAACATCGCAGCCAGCCCGAGGATCGCAGCCACTAACCAGCCGACTACACCTCCGGTGGACTACTGTCGACGGACTACCACCGCTCATCACCCTTCGGCTCCGACCGTATTGGCGATGATGCCGATCTACTCGACCCCGTGAGTACCTTTTCGTATTATTCTAGGACGTGCAATGGTCGATTGAACGCCATCGAAATGAATAAGACATTTCATTTTGTAATAGTCGTAATTTCCAGAGATTAACCGTAGTAGGAAACCGTTGGAAAGAGAAGCATTATGAAAATTGAAACTGTTCACATTTTCCCTATAAAACATTAACGAACGTAAACGGAATATTGGTTTATTTCTCTTTTAGGAGATGCGACCGGTGTAGCCAACCGGGAACCAGCCAGTCAGCCAGCGTGTGGATGGACGACCCGGCAGCTTCGGAGGAGATGAAGAGAAGAGAAAAAAAAATGAAGAAAGTGGATGGAGTAAGAAAAAGTGGATTAATAGGGCTCGTCCTTGTGTGGCTTTCTTAAATCGTACTTCCTCTTGTTCTTTCACTATTCCTTCGTTTCATTTTGTTATTATTCGTAAGAGGACTCTGATAACCTCCTCATTCTAAACGCAGATCCAAAAAAAAGCCATTTAATTACAAATTTTCATTTCAATTAAGACGGTTTCACAGTCCGTTTTTAACACGATTAACAAACGAGGCTCGAAGCTTTTAAGCTTCGTCGTTTCCTTCTCTTCATTGTCAATTTTATGAATCCATAGTTAAAGTTTTGATTAGGAACTCTTCGATTCCATAAACCTGTGCTTCACACCTTCTCGTCACAGCCCGTTCTAGTAATAGTATTAAAATATACCGGTCGTTGGTTCATTTGTCGATTGATCTGTATGTGTAGTCTTTCTATTTGAATTCTTACCCGAGAGCGATCCAACCACTATAAAAAAGAGGTAACGAGCCGTAGCAAATACCTCCTGGGTGGTTCGGAAACTTTGCTAATTTTTAACGATTCACGTCAATTACGGTATCTATTCTCTATCTTCTTCTCTTCTTTTTTCTTCTCTTCTCTTCTCTCTTCTCTACGGAACGTTTTGGACCACGAACCCAGGCTCACTCGGCGATTAATTAACGTGGTAAGTGTTCTGTCGAATTACTTTTACAGCGTCGTTCGATAATTCGAAAAATGTAAACTTCCCTCTCGTTAGGGACGAGAGTTAGGTAAAAACTATTTATGTGGTGCGGAAAACGAGTTCAATTGCAAATCATATTTCCAAACGCCATTCCTTTGGATTTTCATTCTTTAATTGTCTGGATAATTAATAATTTAATTATATTTGTTGTTTAGACTCGTGTCCTATTTGTCGTTTGTTACATGAGAGATGCAAGTTTTTATCGACCGCATTTTACTTTTCTAATTCTCCAGAAATCTATCGATCTCTAAATTCGCTAGTATTTTTTACGGATTTGAAAATATTGTAGAATTCCAAAAACGCGAGCGCGCGCATTATCTATTTTGTATTTTATTACCGTATCTTAAATCAGATTTTATTCCTTTTCAGAGGAAGAGGTGAAGGAGGAGGACGGGGTCGAGAGGATGAGGTGGACGACGACTATGACTACGACTAGGAGGAGGAAGCATTAGGAGGACGACTAGCAGGAGGACGAGGACGACTAGGAGGAAGCACTAGGAGGACGAGGACGACTAGGAGGAGCACTAGGAGGACGACTAGTAAGAGGACGACGACGACGACGACGACGAAGAGGAGGGGGAGGTGGTGAAGGTGGAGGACCAGGACGAGGAGGGAAGGAGGGTGAGGGGGGAGACGCTCTAGTCCTGCATGTTGTGTTGCATATTGAGTAGAACTGTCAATAAAGTCATGGAACGGTAAAATGCATAGACTTACTAAAAGGTAGACTACTCGTCCACGGTCTCTTCGGTGCGAGACAGAGACGGAAAGTGTGGCTTCTTTTTAATAGGCGGGGCTTAGCTTTTCTCTGTTTGGTAATTCGTGGGGAGAATAAACGTGGCCGCTAAGCCCCGCCCATGCGAAATAGAATCGCGTTCCATTTCTCTCGCACAACAAATTTCGGAGAAGGTTACGGACGTCCCGTCTGGATTTGAAACTATGGTCGGGGGCGAATCGATCATAACCTAAGTTATTATTTGGGCGTATTAACAATAAATTGCGATCTAAAGTTATATCGCGGGTGACTATTTATTTAATTGCTGATGTGATGATGAGATATGCTGGGAAAAAGGGTATAGGATGATGCAGGCAGTTACATGATGTATACAATGCGGAGTGAGCGTGTTTAAGTCGGTCCGTGAGGGAGAGAACGGCAGCCTCGGAGGTTGTTTCTTTCCACGTTGCATTTTTCAGGTATGGATATAACTACCTTGTTCTTTATTTAGGTGCATGCTACTGTATTTATCTATCTATTAAGGTTACGTTCGATTCACGGGGTCCATGTTATGGACCGGCCGACACAAGCTATTCGTAATGTATGTAGCATTTTTAAGATTTCCATCAAACCTTAATTTGACAATTTTTAAATTAGATACTTACTTCTTTCATTTTTAGCAGAGCTGGCTCCATTTGCGACCTGAAACAAAAGTCCTGTGTAGAACACACGTATATGAAGTGCAGATGTGTAATCGCTCCTGGGACTACACGGAAGAAGCCTCAGTTGCCACGGAGATGCGGGAATTCGAAAGGGTACGGCGAGTTATTAATGAAATCATTTATTCGTCGAAGAAATTTCAACTGCGGTTAATAAGTTTAAAGTTCAGATGATCAGCGACTGAAGTACTTTTGTTTCCTCCATGGTTTCGCTTGACGTGACCGTGATCGACCAAATGTTAGGAAGGCTTCGTTCGGTTCCATACTTCCATTGGTTTATTTTTATATTTTGAACATATTTTTTCTCAAAGGAAATCGAGTTGAAACACAGAAGGGGAAACAATAATAACACGTCAAACTTTGTTTCTGACACATCACCTGTAAAAATTATTATTATGTTAGAACAGAAATTTGTGTGGCAGTACTTTAGTACATATCCTGCCGAATAGTTATTCCATTTAATTACATAAATGTACTACGTTTTATGTAAGTGCAAAAAGTACACTTGATGTATTTATGTGAAGATGATCTGGAATTTTGTTCCATGTATAACATACCTGTAACGTATGTTTGAATGAAGTGAGAATCTTTTAAGTTTCGATACAACCCTTGGAGTTGCTTTAGATTCTAAAATTTGGAAAAGTTGTATAAAGAAGACTTCCAGGGTTTTCGTTAGGGCTAAATTTGTATCAAGAACAAGTTTTATGAGGACTTTGAGGTTTAGAATCTCAAATAGTTTCCTTAAGAGAGTTTTACAATTTCGTGAATTATCTTCGATCCTTATTTTACACTGTACCCAGTTACAAGTTTGTTAATGTAAAAGCGTAATTTTTAATTATTTGTTTTTTTTTTTAAGTGTACAAATTGTTTACAGAGCCACCAGAAGATTTGGAAATTGATGTAATATCGGCTAAGAGGACGACCCGAAACAAATGGAGTGGCAAAGGAGATCCAGATTTTGGAAATGACTCTCAGTACTTTCCCGGATATTGTATGTCTGATCACTGGATCGTCGAGGGGTCAAAGACCATCGATTGATTATGCAGATTCAATACGTTCCTGTACTTTTACTTGTGGTTCTTCTCTTCGGTGAACAATGTAAGTGTTTTAAGAAAGAAATCGATATTGTAGGAGACACAACACTACTTTATTTTTTTGAGATATTTATGAAACATCGTAATAGGATTTCATTGTAAATAATTTCTGGCGAGGAAAATGCCTAATTTTTGAAAAGAAAGCGGTTTGTTTGGTGGATGTGTTAATAAATTTTCATCATAGTTTACATTAGTGGTAAATTTACCAACTACATTTGTTACCTGACCTAACTTTTTCATTATATAATCATAGAGTTTTAGATAAAATGAAGCAGAATCAATCAGATTCAATATGTTGTCGTTACATAGTTCTTTTAGCATAGAGATAATTTATTATTTTCAGAGTGCTCAAAACTAATGGAATGATAAAACGTTTCAAGACGCATGACAACTCTTTTATGACGAAGAAGCTGCAACAAAGTAGAAAAGAAGGTGGAACTTCCCATCACGTAGAAATCCAGTCAGTTGCCATCTAAGAATCCGAAAAGGCTACTGTGGCCCACTAAACAATGGACGAAATAAGGACGATGAAACGATGATGATGCTGAATGCTGTAAATCTTGAAAAGGTTGCTAAATTGTAATTATGTATTTACCACTTTACCAAATAGTTTAATAATTTAAAGGTATAATGAGGAAATTAAGAGAAATAACTATTTTAAGGGCTAATATTTGTATCAAGCTTGAACTACATGCTTGATTTCCTCATATTTAATAATTTGTTGATCAAGAATTACTGAAAACTTGATATGTTTCCAGGAGATATGTAGATTGTAAGCAGTAGATTAGTAGACATGTTGCTTTAGATTCTAGAATTTGGAAAAGTTGCCGGGAAAGGTTTTTAGATTTCTAGGAGCTTTAGAACTAAATTTATAATAAAAACGACAGGTGTTGTGTCGGCTTTCAGGTATAGAATTTCAAGCAGTCTCCTTCGGATACTTTTAGACTTTCATGTACTTTTTTGAAGCTAAACTTGTAACAAAAACGTTCGATTTGGATTAAGTCGACATACGTCTTATCTGTCGTAAAGCCTTTTAGGTTTTCCTAAGTCAAAGGTGTTGGAAGATGTCGCAAGGGTACTTGTAAGATTTTCCAATGTCTTCTGGATTTAAATTTAGAGATAATAGTATAAGAACTATCTGTGACTTGTGTTTTTAATGGTACTATTTGTGATTAGCTACGTTATAAGTGCACCGTTCAGTAATTAAGCTGAGAAATAGAACTGTTCTCAGCTACTAATAAGCTGAGAAAAGATGGAATTGTAATACAAAAGGTGCCTTGTAACTTTTGGCATTGAGAGCTCTCACTTATTGCGTTATTGGTAAAAACTTCTTAGTTTAGATATTCTTGTAGTTATTATTGTGTAAAACATTTTTATATATTTGAAATTTTAAATGTATTACTGTAATAGGGACTAGACTATTATCTCGAATGACTTTTTGATGATTGTCTCTCGGTTTCGCCTTCCAATCTCTGTTTAATATCGTCAGGCCATCGAGGTAGCACTACCCACCCTCCTTGTAGAATCTGTTGTGCCTTATAATTTGTAGTATTGAAAGCTCTCGCTTATTGTCATTGGTAAACATTTCTTAGTTTAGTTATTCTTCTAGTTATTATTGTTTAAAAGATTTTTATATGAAATTTTTAAACGTATCGTTGTAATAAGGTATTATCTCGAGTAACTTCGAAGTTTAGTTAATCATGTATAAAGGATTCTTATTTGAAGCTATACAATTGTAAACTTTGTGGTTTTTTTTTTTGTATATTCTCGATTGATAAATGTGTTCAAATTTGTATTTTGATTTTCTATACCTGAATAGTGAATACTGTGTAATCTGGGTTGCCTATCACCCAGAGGTTATATCCCTTTAAATAGTAATTTTACTATTTAAATTTACCGGTCGGTCGACGAAAAACCGGCGGCGGATCGATTTGGGACGCTGGTGTCAGGACCGCAACGACAAGAAGAAGAAGAAGAAGAATTTAACCTATCGCTAATGTTTGGCTCGTGTTATTTCTCGTAATATTTTTATTTATAATTTTTTCATCAAAACTGCATCGAAGTGTAACTAAAATCGTTTAAACTACTACGTTAAACGATTCGTAAAAGTGTCTTATATACGTGGGAACGTGAAACTACGAGATTCCCCGACGTTCTGGTGAGGGGCATCACGGGCCAAGTCCGGTCCCGTCCAAATCGATGGCCGACGGATCTTTCTGGAACTTTCTCTCGCGCGCATCGAACGACTTCATAACGGTTTTCGACGCGCGCCTCTCTCGTACATTTTACGCGCCAAATTACACGGACCGTTGCAGTAGTATGGCGTCGATATAACGTGCGGTTCGTTGTGTTACGTCTCGTGATTAAAATATAAGGTGCCGGTTACCGACGAAACGACGACGACGACGATTTTAAGGAGGCCTCCACCAACCCCTCCATGCTCAAGAAAGGCTTCCTGAGGACGCCTCGGTTTTAAGTTTGCTTGGGTCTTTTGCCCCATTTATGACCCCGCTCATCTCATCTGTATGTATGTGTGTATTATACCAAGTCAATTTAACGCGGTCACTGCGCAAAATTTATTAGTAAAGTAGTAGTAATAGACGCCTGTCGAAAACCGAGGTTTTGAATTTGAATCGATCGAACGGATCCCCATTCGAGATCCGTTCGTTCGTATCTCGCAAATTATCGACGACGACGAAATTTCCATAGCACTTTTTATTAGGGTAATTGTCTTCAGCGGGCAGTGTATCGGTCGCAGTGTTTACCGCGGGACTCACTGTTGCCTTTAGGAGGTTAATCACATAGTGGTTCACCTTTGGAAGGCGTTTGTGTAGCGGGAACTCTCTTCTGATCAGGGTACTTGGAATGACCCGGGGTCCAACTACCTTGTTCGGATCGGATAAATCCTTAGCATCCCAAGCGCTTTTCCTCTGTACCGCTGATGAGACTTTTGCCCTTCGTAATATTAAATGAGCTTTTGGTCGTCGGGCTCTTGCCTTTTGAGTATATGTGGGAGAGAGTGTGTGTGATTTTGTCTTAAGTGTAGGTAGTGTAGGCCTTTTCTAGAGCATGGAGGCATCGCGACGCCGCGAACCACCTTACCAGACTCGATCGACGATAACTTGGACGCGCGCGCGCAGCGGCTCTCGTCTCCCGTAGACCTTGTGCATGACCTGTGTTACACTATTACTAATCTGTTGTATTTGTTTGTGTGTCATTAGGTGGTTCGGAAACATCGCAGCCAGCCCGAGGATCGCAGCCACTAACCAGCCGACTACACCTCCGGTGGACTACTGTCGACGGACCACCACCGCTCATCACCCTTCGGCTCCGACCGTATTGGCGATGATGCCGATCTACTCGACCCCGTGAGTACCTTTTCGTATTATTGTAGGACGTGCAATGGTCGATTGAACGCCATCGAAATGAATAAGACATTTCATTTTGTAATAGTCGTAATTTCCAGAGATTAACCGTAGTAGGAAACCGTTGGAAAGAGAAGCATTATGAAAATTGAAACTGTTCACATTTTCCCTATAAAACATTAACGAACGTAAACGGAATATTGGTTTATTTCTCTTTTAGAAGATGCGACCAGTGTAGCCAACCGGGAACCAGCCAGTCAGCCAGCGTGTGGATGGACGACCCGGCAGCTTCGGAGGAGATGAAGAGAAGAGAAAAAAAAATGAAGAAAGTGAATGGAGTAAGAAAAAGTGGATTAATAGGGCTCGTCCTTGTGTGGCTTTCTTAAATCGTACTTCCTCTTGTTCTTTCACTATTCCTTCGTTTCATTTTGTTATTATTCGTAAGAGGACTCTGATAACCTCCTCATTCTAAACGCAGATCCAAAAAAAAGCCATTTAATTACAAATTTTCATTTCAATTAAGACGGTTTCACAGTCCGTTTTTAACACGATTAACAAACGAGGCTCGAAGCTTTTAAGCTTCGTCGTTTCCTTCTCTTCATTGTCAATTTTATGAATCCATAGTTAAAGTTTGATTAGGAACTCTTCGATTCCATAAACCTGTGCTTCACACCTTCTCGTCACAGCCGGTTCTAGTAATAGTATTAAAATATACCGGTCGTTGGTTCATTTGTCGATTGATCTGTATGTGTAGTCTTTCTATTTGAATTCTTACCCGAGAGCGATCCAACCACTATAAAAAAGAGGTAACGAGCCGTAGCAAATACCTCCTGGGTGGTTCGGAAACTTTGCTAATTTTTAACGATTCACGTCAATTACGGTATCTATTCTCTATCTTCTTCTCTTCTTTTTTCTTCTCTTCTCTTTTCTCTTCTCTACGGAACGTTTTGGACCACGAACCCAGGCTCACTCGGCAATTAATTAACGTGGTAAGTGTTCTGTCGAATTACTTTTACAGCGTCGTTCGATAATTCGAAAAATGTAAACTTCCCTCTCGTTAGGGACGAGAGTTAGGTAAAAACTATTTATGTGGTGCGGAAAACGAGTTCAATTGCAAATCATATTTCCAAACGCCATTCCTTTGGATTTTCATTCTTTAATTGTCTCGATAATTAATAATTTAATTATATTTGTTGTTTAGACTCGTGTCCTATTTGTCGTTTGTTACATGAGAGATGCAAGTTTTTATCGACCGCATTTTACTTTTCTAATTCTCCAGAAATCTATCGATCTCTAAATTCGCTAGTATTTTTTACGGATTTGAAAATATTGTAGAATTCCAAAAACGCGAGCGCGCGCATTATCTATTTTGTATTTTATTACCGTATCTTAAATCAGATTTTATTCCTTTTCAGAGGAAGAGGTGAAGGAGGAGGACGGGGTCGAGGATGAGGTGGACGACGACTATGACTACGACTAGGAGGAGGAAGCATTAGGAGGACGACTAGCAGGAGGACGAGGACGACTAGGAGGAAGCACTAGGAGGACGAGGACGACTAGGAGGAGCACTAGGAGGACGACTAGTAAGAGGACGACGACGACGAAGAGGAGGGGGAGGTGGTGAAGGTGGAGGACCAGGACGAGGAGGGAAGGAGGGTGAGGGGGGAGACGCTCTAGTCCTGCATGTTGTGTTGCATATTGAGTGGAACTGTCAATAAAGTCATGGAACGGTAAAATGCATAGACTTACTAAAAGGTAGACTACTCGTCCACGGTCTCTTCGGTGCGAGACAGAGACGGAAAGTGTGGCTTCTTTTTAATAGGCGGGGCTTAGCTTTTCTCTGTTTGGTAATTCGTGGGGAGAATAAACGTGGCCGCTAAGCCCCGCCCATGCGAAATAGAATCGCGTTCCATTTCTCTCGCACAACAAATTTCGGAGAAGGTTACGGACGTCCCGTCTGGATTTGAAACTATGGTCGGGGGCGAATCGATCATAACCTAAGTTATTATTTGGGCGTATTAACAATAAATTGCGATCTAAAGTTATATCGCGGGTGACTATTTATTTAATTGCTGATGTGATGATGAGATATGCTGGGAAAAAGGGTATAGGATGATGCAGGCAGTTACATGATGTATACAATGCGGAGTGAGCGTGTTTAAGTCGGTCCGTGAGGGAGAGAACGGCAGCCTCGAAGGTTGTTTCTTTCCACGTTGCATTTTTCAGGTATGGATATAACTACCTTGTTCTTTATTTAGGTGCATGCTACTGTATTTATCTATCTATTAAGGTTACGTTCGATTCACGGGGTCCATGTTATGGACCGGCCGACACAAGCTATTCGTAATGTATGTAGCATTTTTAAGATTTCCATCAAACCTTAATTTGACAATTTTTAAATTAGATACTTACTTCTTTCATTTTTAGCAGAGCTGGCTCCATTTGCGACCTGAAACAAAAGTCCTGTGTAGAACACACGTATATGAAGTGCAGATGTGTAATCGCTCCTGGGACTACACGGAAGAAGCCTCAGTTGCCACGGAGATGCGGGAATTCGAAAGGGTACGGCGAGTTATTAATGAAATCATTTATTCGTCGAAGAAATTTCAACTGCGGTTAATAAGTTTAAAGTTCAGATGATCAGCGACTGAAGTACTTTTGTTTCCTCCATGGTTTCGCTTGACGTGACCGTGATCGACCAAATGTTAGGAAGGCTTCGTTCGGTTCCATACTTCCATTGGTTTATTTTTATATTTTGAACATATTTTTTCTCAAAGGAAATCGAGTTGAAACACAGAAGGGGAAACAATAATAACACGTCAAACTTTGTTTCTGACACATCACCTGTAAAAATTATTATTATGTTAGAACAGAAATTTGTGTGGCAGTACTTTAGTACATATCCTGCCGAATAGTTATTCCATTTAATTACATAAATGTACTACGTTTTATGTAAGTGCAAAAAGTACACTTGATGTATTTATGTGAAGATGATCTGGAATTTTGTTCCATGTATAACATACCTGTAACGTATGTTTGAATGAAGTGAGAATCTTTTAAGTTTCGATACAACCCTTGGAGTTGCTTTAGATTCTAAAATTTGGAAAAGTTGTATAAAGAAGACTTCCAGGGTTTTCGTTAGGGCTAAATTTGTATCAAGAACAAGTTTTATGAGGACTTTGAGGTTTAGAATCTCAAATAGTTTCCTTAAGAGAGTTTTACAATTTCGTGAATTATCTTCGATCCTTATTTTACACTGTACCCAGTTACAAGTTTGTTAATGTAAAAGCGTAATTTTTAATTATTTGTTTTTTTTTTAAGTGTACAAATTGTTTACAGAGCCACCAGAAGATTTGGAAATTGATGTAATATCGGCTAAGAGGACGACCCGAAACAAATGGAGTGGCAAAGGAGATCCAGATTTTGGAAATGACTCTCAGTACTTTCCCGGATCTTGTATGTCTGATCACTGGATCGTCGAGGGGTCAAAGACCATCGATTGATTATGCAGATTCAATACGTTCCTGTACTTTTACTTGTGGTTCTTCTCTTCGGTGAACAATGTAAGTGTTTTAAGAAAGAAATCGATATTGTAGGAGACACAACACTACTTTATTTTTTTGAGATATTTATGAAACATCGTAATAGGATTTCATTGTAAATAATTTCTGGCGAGGAAAATGCCTAATTTTTGAAAAGAAAGCGGTTTGTTTGGTGGATGTGTTAATAAATTTTCATCATAGTTTACATTAGTGGTAAATTTACCAACTACATTTGTTACCTGACCTAACTTTTTCATTATATAATCATAGAGTTTTAGATAAAATGAAGCAGAATCAATCAGATTCAATATGTTGTCGTTACATAGTTCTTTTAGCATAGAGATAATTTATTATTTTCAGAGTGCTCAAAACTAATGGAATGATAAAACGTTTCAAGACGCATGACAACTCTTTTATGACGAAGAAGCTGCAACAAAGTAGAAAAGAAGGTGGAACTTCCCATCACGTAGAAATCCAGTCAGTTGCCATCTAAGAATCCGAAAAGGCTACTGTGGCCCACTAAACAATGGACGAAATAAGGACGATGAAACGATGATGATGCTGAATGCTGTAAATCTTGAAAAGGTTGCTAAATTGTAATTATGTATTTACCACTTTACCAAATAGTTTAATAATTTAAAGGTATAATGAGGAAATTAAGAGAAATAACTATTTTAAGGGCTAATATTTGTATCAAGCTTGAACTACATGCTTGATTTCCTCATATTTAATAATTTGTTGATCAAGAATTACTGAAAACTTGATATGTTTCCAGGAGATATGTAGATTGTAAGCAGTAGATTAGTAGACATGTTGCTTTAGATTCTAGAATTTGGAAAAGTTGCCGGGAAAGGTTTTTAGATTTCTAGGAGCTTTAGAACTAAATTTATAATAAAAACGACAGGTGTTGTGTCGGCTTTCAGGTATAGAATTTCAAGCAGTCTCCTTCGGATACTTTTAGACTTTCATGTACTTTTTTGAAGCTAAACTTGTAACAAAAACGTTCGATTTGGATTAAGTCGACATACGTCTTATCTGTCGTAAAGCCTTTTAGGTTTTCCTAAGTCAAAGGTGTTGGAAGATGTCGCAAGGGTACTTGTAAGATTTTCCAATGTCTTCTGGATTTAAATTTAGAGATAATAGTATAAGAACTATCTGTGACTTGTGTTTTTAATGGTACTATTTGTGATTAGCTACGTTATAAGTGCACCGTTCAGTAATTAAGCTGAGAAATAGAACTGTTCTCAGCTACTAATAAGCTGAGAAAAGATGGAATTGTAATACAAAAGGTGCCTTGTAACTTTTGGCATTGAGAGCTCTCACTTATTGCGTTATTGGTAAAAACTTCTTAGTTTAGATATTCTTGTAGTTATTATTGTGTAAAACATTTTTATATATTTGAAATTTTAAATGTATTACTGTAATAGGGACTAGACTATTATCTCGAATGACTTTTTGATGATTGTCTCTCGGTTTCGCCTTCCAATCTCTGTTTAATATCGTCAGGCCATCGAGGTAGCACTACCCACCCTCCTTGTAGAATCTGTTGTGCCTTATAATTTGTAGTATTGAAAGCTCTCGCTTATTGTCATTGGTAAACATTTCTTAGTTTAGTTATTCTTCTAGTTATTATTGTTTAAAAGATTTTTATATGAAATTTTTAAACGTATCGTTGTAATAAGGTATTATCTCGAGTAACTTCGAAGTTTAGTTAATCATGTATAAAGGATTCTTATTTGAAGCTATACAATTGTAAACTTTGTGGTTTTTTTTTTTGTATATTCTCGATTGATAAATGTGTTCAAATTTGTATTTTGATTTTCTATACCTGAATAGTGAATACTGTGTAATCTGGGTTGCCTATCACCCAGAGGTTATATCCCTTTAAATAGTAATTTTACTATTTAAATTTACCGGTCGGTCGACGAAAAACCGGCGGCGGATCGATTTGGGACGCTGGTGTCAGGACCGCAACGACAAGAAGAAGAAGAAGAAGAATTTAACCTATCGCTAATGTTTGGCTCGTGTTATTTCTCGTAATATTTTTATTTATAATTTTTTCATCAAAACTGCATCGAAGTGTAACTAAAATCGTTTAAACTACTACGTTAAACGATTCGTAAAAGTGTCTTATATACGTGGGAACGTGAAACTACGAGATTCCCCGACGTTCTGGTGAGGGGCATCACGGGCCAAGTCCGGTCCCGTCCAAATCGATGGCCGACGGATCTTTCTGGAACTTTCTCTCGCGCGCATCGAACGACTTCATAACGGTTTTCGACGCGCGCCTCTCTCGTACATTTTACGCGCCAAATTACACGGACCGTTGCAGTAGTATGGCGTCGATATAACGTGCGGTTCGTTGTGTTACGTCTCGTGATTAAAATATAAGGTGCCGGTTACCGACGAAACGACGACGACGACGATTTTAAGGAGGCCTCCACCAACCCCTCCATGCTCAAGAAAGGCTTCCTGAGGACGCCTCGGTTTTAAGTTTGCTTGGGTCTTTTGCCCCATTTATGACCCCGCTCATCTCATCTGTATGTATGTGTGTATTATACCAAGTCAATTTAACGCGGTCACTGCGCAAAATTTATTAGTAAAGTAGTAGTAATAGACGCCTGTCGAAAACCGAGGTTTTGAATTTGAATCGATCGAACGGATCCCCATTCGAGATCCGTTCGTTCGTATCTCGCAAATTATCGACGACGACGAAATTTCCATAGCACTTTTTATTAGGGTAATTGTCTCTCAGCGGGCAGTGTATCGGTCGCAGTGTTTACCGCGGGACTCACTGTTGCCTTTAGGAGGTTAATCACATAGTGGTTCACCTTTGGAAGGCGTTTGTGGGGCGGGAACTCCCTTGTGATCAAGGTACTTGGAATGACCCGGGGTCCAACTACCTTGTTCGGATCGGATAAATCCTTAGCATCCCACGCGTGTTCCCTCTGTACCGCTGATGAGACTTTTTTGCCCTTCGTAATATTAAATGAGCTTTTGGTCGTCGGGCTCTTGCCTTTTGAGTATATGTGGGAGAGAGTGTGTGTGATTTTGTCTTAAGTGTAGGTAGTGTAGGCCTTTTCTAGAGCATGGAGGCATCGCGACGCCGCGAACCACCTTACCAGACTCGATCGACGATAACTCGGACGCGCGCGCGCGCGCGCAGCGGCTCTCGTCTCCCGTAGACCTTGTGCATGACCTGTGTTACACTATTACTAATCTGTTGTATTTGTTTGTGTGTCATTAGGTGGTTCGGAAACATCGCAGCCAGCCCGAGGATCGCAGCCACTAACCAGCCGACTACACCTCCGGTGGACTACTGTCGACGGACTACCACCGCTCATCACCCTTCGGCTCCGACCGTATTGGCGATGATGCCGATCTACTCGACCCCGTGAGTACCTTTTCGTATTATTGTAGGACGTGCAATGGTCGATTGAACGCCATCGAAATGAATAAGACATTTCATTTTGTAATAGTCGTAATTTCCAGAGATTAACCGTAGTAGGAAACCGTTGGAAAGAGAAGCATTATGAAAATTGAAACTGTTCACATTTTCCCTATAAAACATTAACGAACGTAAACGGAATATTGGTTTATTTCTCTTTTAGAAGATGCGACCGGTGTAGCCAACCGGGAACCAGCCAGTCAGCCAGCGTGTGGATGGACGACCCGGCAGCTTCGGAGGAGATGAAGAGAAGAGAAAAAAAAATGAAGAAAGTGAATGGAGTAAGAAAAAGTGGATTAATAGGGCTCGTCCTTGTGTGGCTTTCTTAAATCGTACTTCCTCTTGTTCTTTCACTATTCCTTCGTTTCATTTTGTTATTATTCGTAAGAGGACTCTGATAACCTCCTCATTCTAAACGCAGATCCAAAAAAAAGCCATTTAATTACAAATTTTCATTTCAATTAAGACGGTTTCACAGTCCGTTTTTAACACGATTAACAAACGAGGCTCGAAGCTTTTAAGCTTCGTCGTTTCCTTCTCTTCATTGTCAATTTTATGAATCCATAGTTAAAGTTTGATTAGGAACTCTTCGATTCCATAAACCTGTGCTTCACACCTTCTCGTCACAGCCGGTTCTAGTAATAGTATTAAAATATACCGGTCGTTGGTTCATTTGTCGATTGATCTGTATGTGTAGTCTTTCTATTTGAATTCTTACCCGAGAGCGATCCAACCACTATAAAAAAGAGGTAACGAGCCGTAGCAAATACCTCCTGGGTGGTTCGGAAACTTTGCTAATTTTTAACGATTCACGTCAATTACGGTATCTATTCTCTATCTTCTTCTCTTCTTTTTTCTTCTCTTCTCTTCTCTCTTCTCTACGGAACGTTTTGGACCACGAACCCAGGCTCACTCGGCAATTAATTAACGTGGTAAGTGTTCTGTCGAATTACTTTTACAGCGTCGTTCGATAATTCGAAAAATGTAAACTTCCCTCTCGTTAGGGACGAGAGTTAGGTAAAAACTATTTATGTGGTGCGGAAAACGAGTTCAATTGCAAATCATATTTCCAAACGCCATTCCTTTGGATTTTCATTCTTTAATTGTCTGGATAATTAATAATTTAATTATATTTGTTGTTTAGACTCGTGTCCTATTTGTCGTTTGTTACATGAGAGATGCAAGTTTTTATCGACCGCATTTTACTTTTCTAATTCTCCAGAAATCTATCGATCTCTAAATTCGCTAGTATTTTTTACGGATTTGAAAATATTGTAGAATTCCAAAAACGCGAGCGCGCGCATTATCTATTTTGTATTTTATTACCGTATCTTAAATCAGATTTTATTCCTTTTCAGAGGAAGAGGTGAAGGAGGAGGACGGGGTCGAGAGGATGAGGTGGACGACGACTATGACTACGACTAGGAGGAGGAAGCATTAGGAGGACGACTAGCAGGAGGACGAGGACGACTAGGAGGAAGCACTAGGAGGACGAGGACGACTAGGAGGAGCACTAGGAGGACGACTAGTAAGAGGACGACGACGACGACGACGACGAAGAGGAGGGGGAGGTGGTGAAGGTGGAGGACCAGGACGAGGAGGGAAGGAGGGTGAGGGGGGAGACGCTCTAGTCCTGCATGTTGTGTTGCATATTGAGTAGAACTGTCAATAAAGTCATGGAACGGTAAAATGCATAGACTTACTAAAAGGTAGACTACTCGTCCACGGTCTCTTCGGTGCGAGACAGAGACGGAAAGTGTGGCTTCTTTTTAATAGGCGGGGCTTAGCTTTTCTCTGTTTGGTAATTCGTGGGGAGAATAAACGTGGCCGCTAAGCCCCGCCCATGCGAAATAGAATCGCGTTCCATTTCTCTCGCACAACAAATTTCGGAGAAGGTTACGGACGTCCCGTCTGGATTTGAAACTATGGTCGGGGGCGAATCGATCATAACCTAAGTTATTATTTGGGCGTATTAACAATAAATTGCGATCTAAAGTTATATCGCGGGTGACTATTTATTTAATTGCTGATGTGATGATGAGATATGCTGGGAAAAAGGGTATAGGATGATGCAGGCAGTTACATGATGTATACAATGCGGAGTGAGCGTGTTTAAGTCGGTCCGTGAGGGAGAGAACGGCAGCCTCGGAGGTTGTTTCTTTCCACGTTGCATTTTTCAGGTATGGATATAACTACCTTGTTCTTTATTTAGGTGCATGCTACTGTATTTATCTATCTATTAAGGTTACGTTCGATTCACGGGGTCCATGTTATGGACCGGCCGACACAAGCTATTCGTAATGTATGTAGCATTTTTAAGATTTCCATCAAACCTTAATTTGACAATTTTTAAATTAGATACTTACTTCTTTCATTTTTAGCAGAGCTGGCTCCATTTGCGACCTGAAACAAAAGTCCTGTGTAGAACACACGTATATGAAGTGCAGATGTGTAATCGCTCCTGGGACTACACGGAAGAAGCCTCAGTTGCCACGGAGATGCGGGAATTCGAAAGGGTACGGCGAGTTATTAATGAAATCATTTATTCGTCGAAGAAATTTCAACTGCGGTTAATAAGTTTAAAGTTCAGATGATCAGCGACTGAAGTACTTTTGTTTCCTCCATGGTTTCGCTTGACGTGACCGTGATCGACCAAATGTTAGGAAGGCTTCGTTCGGTTCCATACTTCCATTGGTTTATTTTTATATTTTGAACATATTTTTTCTCAAAGGAAATCGAGTTGAAACACAGAAGGGGAAACAATAATAACACGTCAAACTTTGTTTCTGACACATCACCTGTAAAAATTATTATTATGTTAGAACAGAAATTTGTGTGGCAGTACTTTAGTACATATCCTGCCGAATAGTTATTCCATTTAATTACATAAATGTACTACGTTTTATGTAAGTGCAAAAAGTACACTTGATGTATTTATGTGAAGATGATCTGGAATTTTGTTCCATGTATAACATACCTGTAACGTATGTTTGAATGAAGTGAGAATCTTTTAAGTTTCGATACAACCCTTGGAGTTGCTTTAGATTCTAAAATTTGGAAAAGTTGTATAAAGAAGACTTCCAGGGTTTTCGTTAGGGCTAAATTTGTATCAAGAACAAGTTTTATGAGGACTTTGAGGTTTAGAATCTCAAATAGTTTCCTTAAGAGAGTTTTACAATTTCGTGAATTATCTTCGATCCTTATTTTACACTGTACCCAGTTACAAGTTTGTTAATGTAAAAGCGTAATTTTTAATTATTTGTTTTTTTTTTTAAGTGTACAAATTGTTTACAGAGCCACCAGAAGATTTGGAAATTGATGTAATATCGGCTAAGAGGACGACCCGAAACAAATGGAGTGGCAAAGGAGATCCAGATTTTGGAAATGACTCTCAGTACTTTCCCGGATATTGTATGTCTGATCACTGGATCGTCGAGGGGTCAAAGACCATCGATTGATTATGCAGATTCAATACGTTCCTGTACTTTTACTTGTGGTTCTTCTCTTCGGTGAACAATGTAAGTGTTTTAAGAAAGAAATCGATATTGTAGGAGACACAACACTACTTTATTTTTTTGAGATATTTATGAAACATCGTAATAGGATTTCATTGTAAATAATTTCTGGCGAGGAAAATGCCTAATTTTTGAAAAGAAAGCGGTTTGTTTGGTGGATGTGTTAATAAATTTTCATCATAGTTTACATTAGTGGTAAATTTACCAACTACATTTGTTACCTGACCTAACTTTTTCATTATATAATCATAGAGTTTTAGATAAAATGAAGCAGAATCAATCAGATTCAATATGTTGTCGTTACATAGTTCTTTTAGCATAGAGATAATTTATTATTTTCAGAGTGCTCAAAACTAATGGAATGATAAAACGTTTCAAGACGCATGACAACTCTTTTATGACGAAGAAGCTGCAACAAAGTAGAAAAGAAGGTGGAACTTCCCATCACGTAGAAATCCAGTCAGTTGCCATCTAAGAATCCGAAAAGGCTACTGTGGCCCACTAAACAATGGACGAAATAAGGACGATGAAACGATGATGATGCTGAATGCTGTAAATCTTGAAAAGGTTGCTAAATTGTAATTATGTATTTACCACTTTACCAAATAGTTTAATAATTTAAAGGTATAATGAGGAAATTAAGAGAAATAACTATTTTAAGGGCTAATATTTGTATCAAGCTTGAACTACATGCTTGATTTCCTCATATTTAATAATTTGTTGATCAAGAATTACTGAAAACTTGATATGTTTCCAGGAGATATGTAGATTGTAAGCAGTAGATTAGTAGACATGTTGCTTTAGATTCTAGAATTTGGAAAAGTTGCCGGGAAAGGTTTTTAGATTTCTAGGAGCTTTAGAACTAAATTTATAATAAAAACGACAGGTGTTGTGTCGGCTTTCAGGTATAGAATTTCAAGCAGTCTCCTTCGGATACTTTTAGACTTTCATGTACTTTTTTGAAGCTAAACTTGTAACAAAAACGTTCGATTTGGATTAAGTCGA
The DNA here is from genome assembly GCA_963576515.1 of Cryptocephalus primarius. Classification (NCBI taxonomy): domain Eukaryota; kingdom Metazoa; phylum Arthropoda; class Insecta; order Coleoptera; family Chrysomelidae; genus Cryptocephalus; species Cryptocephalus primarius. The sequence goes on along the minus strand of OY754949.1, from coordinate 77,119 downwards.
CATACGTCTTATCTGTCGTAAAGCCTTTTAGGTTTTCCTAAGTCAAAGGTGTTGGAAGATGTCGCAAGGGTACTTGTAAGATTTTCCAATGTCTTCTGGATTTAAATTTAGAGATAATAGTATAAGAACTATCTGTGACTTGTGTTTTTAATGGTACTATTTGTGATTAGCTACGTTATAAGTGCACCGTTCAGTAATTAAGCTGAGAAATAGAACTGTTCTCAGCTACTAATAAGCTGAGAAAAGATGGAATTGTAATACAAAAGGTGCCTTGTAACTTTTGGCATTGAGAGCTCTCACTTATTGCGTTATTGGTAAAAACTTCTTAGTTTAGATATTCTTGTAGTTATTATTGTGTAAAACATTTTTATATATTTGAAATTTTAAATGTATTACTGTAATAGGGACTAGACTATTATCTCGAATGACTTTTTGATGATTGTCTCTCGGTTTCGCCTTCCAATCTCTGTTTAATATCGTCAGGCCATCGAGGTAGCACTACCCACCCTCCTTGTAGAATCTGTTGTGCCTTATAATTTGTAGTATTGAAAGCTCTCGCTTATTGTCATTGGTAAACATTTCTTAGTTTAGTTATTCTTCTAGTTATTATTGTTTAAAAGATTTTTATATGAAATTTTTAAACGTATCGTTGTAATAAGGTATTATCTCGAGTAACTTCGAAGTTTAGTTAATCATGTATAAAGGATTCTTATTTGAAGCTATACAATTGTAAACTTTGTGGTTTTTTTTTTTGTATATTCTCGATTGATAAATGTGTTCAAATTTGTATTTTGATTTTCTATACCTGAATAGTGAATACTGTGTAATCTGGGTTGCCTATCACCCAGAGGTTATATCCCTTTAAATAGTAATTTTACTATTTAAATTTACCGGTCGGTCGACGAAAAACCGGCGGCGGATCGATTTGGGACGCTGGTGTCAGGACCGCAACGACAAGAAGAAGAAGAAGAAGAATTTAACCTATCGCTAATGTTTGGCTCGTGTTATTTCTCGTAATATTTTTATTTATAATTTTTTCATCAAAACTGCATCGAAGTGTAACTAAAATCGTTTAAACTACTACGTTAAACGATTCGTAAAAGTGTCTTATATACGTGGGAACGTGAAACTACGAGATTCCCCGACGTTCTGGTGAGGGGCATCACGGGCCAAGTCCGGTCCCGTCCAAATCGATGGCCGACGGATCTTTCTGGAACTTTCTCTCGCGCGCATCGAACGACTTCATAACGGTTTTCGACGCGCGCCTCTCTCGTACATTTTACGCGCCAAATTACACGGACCGTTGCAGTAGTATGGCGTCGATATAACGTGCGGTTCGTTGTGTTACGTCTCGTGATTAAAATATAAGGTGCCGGTTACCGACGAAACGACGACGACGACGATTTTAAGGAGGCCTCCACCAACCCCTCCATGCTCAAGAAAGGCTTCCTGAGGACGCCTCGGTTTTAAGTTTGCTTGGGTCTTTTGCCCCATTTATGACCCCGCTCATCTCATCTGTATGTATGTGTGTATTATACCAAGTCAATTTAACGCGGTCACTGCGCAAAATTTATTAGTAAAGTAGTAGTAATAGACGCCTGTCGAAAACCGAGGTTTTGAATTTGAATCGATCGAACGGATCCCCATTCGAGATCCGTTCGTTCGTATCTCGCAAATTATCGACGACGACGAAATTTCCATAGCACTTTTTATTAGGGTAATTGTCTCTCAGCGGGCAGTGTATCGGTCGCAGTGTTTACCGCGGGACTCACTGTTGCCTTTAGGAGGTTAATCACATAGTGGTTCACCTTTGGAAGGCGTTTGTGGGGCGGGAACTCCCTTGTGATCAAGGTACTTGGAATGACCCGGGGTCCAACTACCTTGTTCGGATCGGATAAATCCTTAGCATCCCACGCGTGTTCCCTCTGTACCGCTGATGAGACTTTTTTGCCCTTCGTAATATTAAATGAGCTTTTGGTCGTCGGGCTCTTGCCTTTTGAGTATATGTGGGAGAGAGTGTGTGTGATTTTGTCTTAAGTGTAGGTAGTGTAGGCCTTTTCTAGAGCATGGAGGCATCGCGACGCCGCGAACCACCTTACCAGACTCGATCGACGATAACTCGGACGCGCGCGCGCGCGCGCAGCGGCTCTCGTCTCCCGTAGACCTTGTGCATGACCTGTGTTACACTATTACTAATCTGTTGTATTTGTTTGTGTGTCATTAGGTGGTTCGGAAACATCGCAGCCAGCCCGAGGATCGCAGCCACTAACCAGCCGACTACACCTCCGGTGGACTACTGTCGACGGACTACCACCGCTCATCACCCTTCGGCTCCGACCGTATTGGCGATGATGCCGATCTACTCGACCCCGTGAGTACCTTTTCGTATTATTGTAGGACGTGCAATGGTCGATTGAACGCCATCGAAATGAATAAGACATTTCATTTTGTAATAGTCGTAATTTCCAGAGATTAACCGTAGTAGGAAACCGTTGGAAAGAGAAGCATTATGAAAATTGAAACTGTTCACATTTTCCCTATAAAACATTAACGAACGTAAACGGAATATTGGTTTATTTCTCTTTTAGAAGATGCGACCGGTGTAGCCAACCGGGAACCAGCCAGTCAGCCAGCGTGTGGATGGACGACCCGGCAGCTTCGGAGGAGATGAAGAGAAGAGAAAAAAAAATGAAGAAAGTGAATGGAGTAAGAAAAAGTGGATTAATAGGGCTCGTCCTTGTGTGGCTTTCTTAAATCGTACTTCCTCTTGTTCTTTCACTATTCCTTCGTTTCATTTTGTTATTATTCGTAAGAGGACTCTGATAACCTCCTCATTCTAAACGCAGATCCAAAAAAAAGCCATTTAATTACAAATTTTCATTTCAATTAAGACGGTTTCACAGTCCGTTTTTAACACGATTAACAAACGAGGCTCGAAGCTTTTAAGCTTCGTCGTTTCCTTCTCTTCATTGTCAATTTTATGAATCCATAGTTAAAGTTTGATTAGGAACTCTTCGATTCCATAAACCTGTGCTTCACACCTTCTCGTCACAGCCCGTTCTAGTAATAGTATTAAAATATACCGGTCGTTGGTTCATTTGTCGATTGATCTGTATGTGTAGTCTTTCTATTTGAATTCTTACCCGAGAGCGATCCAACCACTATAAAAAAGAGGTAACGAGCCGTAGCAAATACCTCCTGGGTGGTTCGGAAACTTTGCTAATTTTTAACGATTCACGTCAATTACGGTATCTATTCTCTATCTTCTTCTCTTCTTTTTTCTTCTCTTCTCTTCTCTCTTCTCTACGGAACGTTTTGGACCACGAACCCAGGCTCACTCGGCAATTAATTAACGTGGTAAGTGTTCTGTCGAATTACTTTTACAGCGTCGTTCGATAATTCGAAAAATGTAAACTTCCCTCTCGTTAGGGACGAGAGTTAGGTAAAAACTATTTATGTGGTGCGGAAAACGAGTTCAATTGCAAATCATATTTCCAAACGCCATTCCTTTGGATTTTCATTCTTTAATTGTCTGGATAATTAATAATTTAATTATATTTGTTGTTTAGACTCGTGTCCTATTTGTCGTTTGTTACATGAGAGATGCAAGTTTTTATCGACCGCATTTTACTTTTCTAATTCTCCAGAAATCTATCGATCTCTAAATTCGCTAGTATTTTTTACGGATTTGAAAATATTGTAGAATTCCAAAAACGCGAGCGCGCGCATTATCTATTTTGTATTTTATTACCGTATCTTAAATCAGATTTTATTCCTTTTCAGAGGAAGAGGTGAAGGAGGAGGACGGGGTCGAGAGGATGAGGTGGACGACGACTATGACTACGACTAGGAGGAGGAAGCATTAGGAGGACGACTAGCAGGAGGACGAGGACGACTAGGAGGAAGCACTAGGAGGACGAGGACGACTAGGAGGAGCACTAGGAGGACGACTAGTAAGAGGACGACGACGACGACGACGACGAAGAGGAGGGGGAGGTGGTGAAGGTGGAGGACCAGGACGAGGAGGGAAGGAGGGTGAGGGGGGAGACGCTCTAGTCCTGCATGTTGTGTTGCATATTGAGTAGAACTGTCAATAAAGTCATGGAACGGTAAAATGCATAGACTTACTAAAAGGTAGACTACTCGTCCACGGTCTCTTCGGTGCGAGACAGAGACGGAAAGTGTGGCTTCTTTTTAATAGGCGGGGCTTAGCTTTTCTCTGTTTGGTAATTCGTGGGGAGAATAAACGTGGCCGCTAAGCCCCGCCCATGCGAAATAGAATCGCGTTCCATTTCTCTCGCACAACAAATTTCGGAGAAGGTTACGGACGTCCCGTCTGGATTTGAAACTATGGTCTGGGGCGAATCGATCATAACCTAAGTTATTATTTGGGCGTATTAACAATAAATTGCGATCTAAAGTTATATCGCGGGTGACTATTTATTTAATTGCTGATGTGATGATGAGATATGCTGGGAAAAAGGGTATAGGATGATGCAGTTACATGATGTATACAATGCGGAGTGAGCGTTTAAGTCGGTCCGTGAGGGAGAGAACGGCAGCCTCGAAGGTTGTTTCTTTCCACGTTGCATTTTTCAGGTATGGATATAACTACCTTGTTCTTTATTTAGGTGCATGCTACTGTATTTATCTATCTATTAAGGTTACGTTCGATTCACGGGGTCCATGTTATGGACCGGCCGACACAAGCTATTCGTAATGTATGTAGCATTTTTAAGATTTCCATCAAACCTTAATTTGACAATTTTTAAATTAGATACTTACTTCTTTCATTTTTAGCAGAGCTGGCTCCATTTGCGACCTGAAACAAAAGTCCTGTGTAGAACACACGTATATGAAGTGCAGATGTGTAATCGCTCCTGGGACTACACGGAAGAAGCCTCAGTTGCCACGGAGATGCGGGAATTCGAAAGGGTACGGCGAGTTATTAATGAAATCATTTATTCGTCGAAGAAATTTCAACTGCGGTTAATAAGTTTAAAGTTCAGATGATCAGCGACTGAAGTACTTTTGTTTCCTCCATGGTTTCGCTTGACGTGACCGTGATCGACCAAATGTTAGGAAGGCTTCGTTCGGTTCCATACTTCCATTGGTTTATTTTTATATTTTGAACATATTTTTTCTCAAAGGAAATCGAGTTGAAACACAGAAGGGGAAACAATAATAACACGTCAAACTTTGTTTCTGACAAATCACCTGTAAAAATTATTATTATGTTAGAACAGAAATTTGTGTGGCAGTACTTTAGTACATATCCTGCCGAATAGTTATTCCATTTAATTACATAAATGTACTACGTTTTATGTAAGTGCAAAAAGTACACTTGATGTATTTATGTGAAGATGATCTGGAATTTTGTTCCATGTATAACATACCTGTAACGTATGTTTGAATGAAGTGAGAATCTTTTAAGTTTCGATACAACCCTTGGAGTTGCTTTAGATTCTAAAATTTGGAAAAGTTGTATAAAGAAGACTTCCAGGGTTTTCGTTAGGGCTAAATTTGTATCAAGAACAAGTTTTATGAGGACTTTGAGGTTTAGAATCTCAAATAGTTTCCTTAAGAGAGTTTTACAATTTCGTGAATTATCTTCGATCCTTATTTTACACTGTACCCAGTTACAAGTTTGTTAATGTAAAAGCGTAATTTTTAATTATTTGTTTTTTTTTTTAAGTGTACAAATTGTTTACAGAGCCACCAGAAGATTTGGAAATTGATGTAATATCGGCTAAGAGGACGACCCGAAACAAATGGAGTGGCAAAGGAGATCCAGATTTTGGAAATGACTCTCAGTACTTTCCCGGATATTGTATGTCTGATCACTGGATCGTCGAGGGGTCAAAGACCATCGATTGATTATGCAGATTCAATACGTTCCTGTACTTTTACTTGTGGTTCTTCTCTTCGGTGAACAATGTAAGTGTTTTAAGAAAGAAATCGATATTGTAGGAGACACAACACTACTTTATTTTTTTGAGATATTTATGAAACATCGTAATAGGATTTCATTGTAAATAATTTCTGGCGAGGAAAATGCCTAATTTTTGAAAAGAAAGCGGTTTGTTTGGTGGATGTGTTAATAAATTTTCATCATAGTTTACATTAGTGGTAAATTTACCAACTACATTTGTTACCTGACCTAACTTTTTCATTATATAATCATAGAGTTTTAGATAAAATGAAGCAGAATCAATCAGATTCAATATGTTGTCGTTACATAGTTCTTTTAGCATAGAGATAATTTATTATTTTCAGAGTGCTCAAAACTAATGGAATGATAAAACGTTTCAAGACGCATGACAACTCTTTTATGACGAAGAAGCTGCAACAAAGTAGAAAAGAAGGTGGAACTTCCCATCACGTAGAAATCCAGTCAGTTGCCATCTAAGAATCCGAAAAGGCTACTGTGGCCCACTAAACAATGGACGAAATAAGGACGATGAAACGATGATGATGCTGAATGCTGTAAATCTTGAAAAGGTTGCTAAATTGTAATTATGTATTTACCACTTTACCAAATAGTTTAATAATTTAAAGGTATAATGAGGAAATTAAGAGAAATAACTATTTTAAGGGCTAATATTTGTATCAAGCTTGAACTACATGCTTGATTTCCTCATATTTAATAATTTGTTGATCAAGAATTACTGAAAACTTGATATGTTTCCAGGAGATATGTAGATTGTAAGCAGTAGATTAGTAGACATGTTGCTTTAGATTCTAGAATTTGGAAAAGTTGCCGGGAAAGGTTTTTAGATTTCTAGGAGCTTTAGAACTAAATTTATAATAAAAACGACAGGTGTTGTGTCGGCTTTCAGGTATAGAATTTCAAGCAGTCTCCTTCGGATACTTTTAGACTTTCATGTACTTTTTTGAAGCTAAACTTGTAACAAAAACGTTCGATTTGGATTAAGTCGACATACGTCTTATCTGTCGTAAAGCCTTTTAGGTTTTCCTAAGTCAAAGGTGTTGGAAGATGTCGCAAGGGTACTTGTAAGATTTTCCAATGTCTTCTGGATTTAAATTTAGAGATAATAGTATAAGAACTATCTGTGACTTGTGTTTTTAATGGTACTATTTGTGATTAGCTACGTTATAAGTGCACCGTTCAGTAATTAAGCTGAGAAATAGAACTGTTCTCAGCTACTAATAAGCTGAGAAAAGATGGAATTGTAATACAAAAGGTGCCTTGTAACTTTTGGCATTGAGAGCTCTCACTTATTGCGTTATTGGTAAAAACTTCTTAGTTTAGATATTCTTGTAGTTATTATTGTGTAAAACATTTTTATATATTTGAAATTTTAAATGTATTACTGTAATAGGGACTAGACTATTATCTCGAATGACTTTTTGATGATTGTCTCTCGGTTTCGCCTTCCAATCTCTGTTTAATATCGTCAGGCCATCGAGGTAGCACTACCCACCCTCCTTGTAGAATCTGTCGTGCCTTATAATTTGTAGTATTGAAAGCTCTCGCTTATTGTCATTGGTAAACATTTCTTAGTTTAGTTATTCTTCTAGTTATTATTGTTTAAAAGATTTTTATATGAAATTTTTAAACGTATCGTTGTAATAAGGTATTATCTCGAGTAACTTCGAAGTTTAGTTAATCACGTATAAAGGATTCTTATTTGAAGCTATACAATTGTAAACTTTGTGTTTTTTTTTTTGTATATTCTCGATTGATAAATGTGTTCAAATTTGTATTGTGATTTTCTATACCTATTCACTGTGTAATCTGGGTTGCCTATCACCCAGAGGTTATATCCCTTTAAATAGTAATTTTACTATTTAAATTTTAGCGGTCGGTCGACGAAAAACCGGCGGCGGATCGATTTGGGGGGTCGCTGGTGTCAGGACCGCAACGACAAAAAGAAGAAGAATTTAACCTATCGCTAATGTTTCGCTCGTTTTATTTCTCGTAATATTTTTATTTATAATTTTTTCATCAAAACTGCATCGAAGTGTAACTAAAATCGTTTAAACTACGTTAAACGATTCGTAAAAGTGTCTTATATACGTGGGAACGTGAAACTACGAGATTCCCCGACGTTCTGGTGAGGGGCAGGCATCACGGGCCAAGTCCGGTCCCGTCCAAATCGATGGCCGACGGATCTTTCTGGAACTTTCTGGTTTTCGACGCGCGCCTCTCTCGTACATTTTACGCGCCAAATTACACGGACCGTTGCAGTAGTATGGCGTCGATATAACGTGCGGTTCGTTGTGTTACGTCTCGTGATTAAAATATAAGGTGCCGGTTACCGACGAAACGACGACGACGACGATTTTAAGGAGGCCTCCACCAACCCCTCCATGCTCAAGAAAGGCTTCCTGAGGACGCCTCGGTTTTAAGTTTGCTTGGGTCTTTTGCCCCATTTATGACCCCCTCTCATCTCATCTGTATGTATGTGTGTATTATACCAAGTCAATTTAACGCGGTCACTGCGCAAAATTTATTAGTAAAGTAGTAGTAATAGACGCCTGTCGAAAACCGAGGTTTTGAATTTGAATCGATCGAACGGATCCAATTCGAGATCCGTTCGTTCGTATCTCGCAAATTATCGACGACGACGAAATTTCCATAGCACTTTTTATTAGGGTAATTGTCTCTCAGCGGGCAGTGTATCGGTCGCAGTGTTTACCGCGGGACTCACTGTTGCCTTTAGGAGGTTAATCACATAGTGGTTCACCTTTGGAAGGCGTTTGTGGGGCGGGAACTCCCTTGTGATCAAGGTACTTGGAATGACCCGGGGTCCAACTACCTTGTTCGGATCGGATAAATCCTTAGCATCCCACGCGTGTTCCCTCTGTACCGCTGATGAGACTTTTTTGCCCTTCGTAATATTAAATGAGCTTTTGGTCGTCGGGCTCTTGCCTTTTGAGTATATGTGGGAGAGAGTGTGTGTGATTTTGTCTTAAGTGTAGGTAGTGTAGGCCTTTTCTAGAGCATGGAGGCATCGCGACGCCGCGAACCACCTTACCAGACTCGATCGACGATAACTCGGACGCGCGCGCGCGCGCAGCGCCTCTCGTCTCCCGTAGACCTTGTGCATGACCTGTGTTACACTATTACTAATCTGTTGTATTTGTTTGTGTGTCATTAGGTGGTTCGGAAACATCGCAGCCAGCCCGAGGATCGCAGCCACTAACCAGCCGACTACACCTCCGGTGGACTACTGTCGACGGACTACCACCGCTCATCACCCTTCGGCTCCGACCGTATTGGCGATGATGCCGATCTACTCGACCCCGTGAGTACCTTTTCGTATTATTCTAGGACGTGCAATGGTCGATTGAACGCCATCGAAATGAATAAGACATTTCATTTTGTAATAGTCGTAATTTCCAGAGATTAACCGTAGTAGGAAACCGTTGGAAAGAGAAGCATTATGAAAATTGAAACTGTTCACATTTTCCCTATAAAACATTAACGAACGTAAACGGAATATTGGTTTATTTCTCTTTTAGGAGATGCGACCGGTGTAGCCAACCGGGAACCAGCCAGTCAGCCAGCGTGTGGATGGACGACCCGGCAGCTTCGGAGGAGATGAAGAGAAGAGAAAAAAAAATGAAGAAAGTGGATGGAGTAAGAAAAAGTGGATTAATAGGGCTCGTCCTTGTGTGGCTTTCTTAAATCGTACTTCCTCTTGTTCTTTCACTATTCCTTCGTTTCATTTTGTTATTATTCGTAAGAGGACTCTGATAACCTCCTCATTCTAAACGCAGATCCAAAAAAAAGCCATTTAATTACAAATTTTCATTTCAATTAAGACGGTTTCACAGTCCGTTTTTAACACGATTAACAAACGAGGCTCGAAGCTTTTAAGCTTCGTTGTTTCCTTCTCTTCATTGTCAATTTTATGAATCCATAGTTAAAGTTTGATTAGGAACTCTTCGATTCCATAAACCTGTGCTTCACACCTTCTCGTCACAGCCCGTTCTAGTAATAGTATTAAAATATACCGGTCGTTGGTTCATTTGTCGATTGATCTGTATGTGTAGTCTTTCTATTTGAATTCTTACCCGAGAGCGATCCAACCACTATAAAAAAGAGGTAACGAGCCGTAGCAAATACCTCCTGGGTGGTTCGGAAACTTTGCTAATTTTTAACGATTCACGTCAATTACGGTATCTATTCTCTATCTTCTTCTCTTCTTTTTTCTTCTCTTCTCTTCTCTCTTCTCTACGGAACGTTTTGGACCACGAACCCAGGCTCACTCGGCAATTAATTAACGTGGTAAGTGTTCTGTCGAATTACTTTTACAGCGTCGTTCGATAATTCGAAAAATGTAAACTTCCCTCTCGTTAGGGACGAGAGCTAGGTAAAAACTATTTATGTGGTGCGGAAAACGAGTTCAATTGCAAATCATATTTCCAAACGCCATTCCTTTGGATTTTCATTCTTTAATTGTCTGGATAATTAATAATTTAATTATATTTGTTGTTTAGACTCGTGTCCTATTTGTCGTTTGTTACATGAGAGATGCAAGTTTTTATCGACCGCATTTTACTTTTCTAATTCTCCAGAAATCTATCGATCTCTAAATTCGCTAGTATTTTTTACGGATTTGAAAATATTGTAGAATTCCAAAAACGCGAGCGCGCGCATTATCTATTTTGTATTTTATTACCGTATCTTAAATCAGATTTTATTCCTTTTCAGAGGAAGAGGTGAAGGAGGAGGACGGGGTCGAGAGGATGAGGTGGACGACGACGACGACGACGACGACTATGACTACGACTAGGAGGAGGAAGCATTAGGAGGACGACTAGCAGGAGGACGAGGACGACTAGGAGGAAGCACTAGGAGGACGAGGACGACTAGGAGGAGCACTAGGAGGACGACGACGAAGAGGAGGGGGAGGTGGTGAAGGTGGAGGACCAGGACGAGGTGGGAAGGAGGGTGAGGGGGGAGACGCTCTAGTCCTGCATGTTGTGTTGCGTATTGAGTGGAACTGTCAATAAAGTCATGGAACGGTAAAATGCATAGACTTACTAAAAGGTAGACTACTCGTCCACGGTCTCTTCGGTGCGAGACAGAGACGGAAAGTGTGGCTTCTTTTTAATAGGCGGGGCTTAGCTTTTCTCTGTTTGGTAATTCGTGGGGAGAATAAACGTGGCCGCTAAGCCCCGCCCATGCGAAATAGAATCGCGTTCCATTTCTCTCGCACAACAAATTTCGGAGAAGGTTACGGACGTCCCGTCTGGATTTGAAACTATGGTCGGGGGCGAATCGATTGATCATAACCTAAGTTATTATTTGGGCGTATTAACAATAAATTGCGATCTAAAGTTATATCGCGGGTGACTATTTATTTAATTGCTGATGTGATGATGAGATATGCTGGGAAAAAGGGTGTAGGATGATGCAGGCAGTTACATGATGTATACAATGCGGAGTGAGCGTTTAAGTCGGTCCGTGAGGGAGAGAACGGCAGCCTCGGAGGTTGTTTCTTTCCATGTTGCATTTTTCAGGTATGGATATAACTACCTTGTTCTTTATTTAGGTGCATGCTACTGTATTTATCTATCTATTAAGGTTACGTTCGATTCACGGGGTCCATGTTATGGACCGGCCGACACAAGCTATTCGTAATGTATGTAGCATTTTTAAAATTTCCATCAAACCTTAATTTGACAATTTTTAAATTAGATACTTACTTCTTTCATTTTTAGCAGAGCTGGCTCCATTTGCGACCTGAAACAAAAGTCCTGTGTAGAACACACGTATATGAAGTGCAGATGTGTAATCGCTCCTGGGACTACACGGAAGAAGCCTCAGTTGCCACGGAGATGCGGGAATTCGAAAGGGTACGGCGAATTATTAATGAAATCATTTATTCGTCGAAGAAATTTCAACTGCGGTTAATAAGTTTAAAGTTCAGATGATCAGCGACTGAAGTACTTTTGTTTCCTCCATGGTTTCGCTTGACGTGACCGTGATCGACCAAATGTTAGGAAGGCTTCGGTTCCATACTTCCATTGGTTTATTTTTATATTTTGAACATATTTTTTCTCAAAGGAAATCGAGTTGAAACACAGAAGGGGAAACAATAATAACACGTCAAACTTTGTTTCTGACACATCACCTGTAAAAATTATTATTATGTTAGAACAGAAATTCGTGTGGCAGTACTTTAGTACATATCCTGCCGAATAGTTATTCCATTTAATTACATAAATGTACTACGTTTTATGTAAGTGCAAAAAGTACACTTGATGTATTTATGTGAAGATGATCTGGAATTTTGTTCCATGTACAACATACCTGTAACGTATGTTTGAATGAAGTGAGAATCTTTTAAGTTTTGATACAACCCTTGGAGTTGCTTTAGATTCTAAAATTTGGAAAAGTTGTATAAAGAAGACTTCCAGGGTTTTCGTTAGGGCTAAATTTGTATCAAGAACAAGTTTTATGAGGACTTTGAGGTTTAGAATCTCAAATAGTTTCCTTAAGAGAGTTTTACAATTTCGTGAATTATCTTCGATCCTTATTTTACACTGTACCCAGTTACAAGTTTGTTAATGTAAAAGCGTAATTTTTAATTATTTGGTTTTTTTTTAAGTGTACAAATTGTTTACAGAGCCACCAGAAGATTTGGAAATTGATGTAATATCGGCTAAGAGGACGACCCGAAACAAATGGAGTGGCAAAGGAGATCCAGATTTTGGAAATGACTCTCAGTACTTTCCCGGATATTGTATGTCTGATCACTGGATCGTCGAGGGGTTAAAGACCATCGATTGATTATGCAGATTCAATACGTTCCTGTACTTTTACTTGTGGTTCTTCTCTTCGGTGAACAATGTAAGTGTTTTAAGAAAGAAATCGATATTGTAGGAGACACAACAATAATTTTTTTTTTTGTTGAGATATTTATGAAACATCGTAATAGGATTTCATTGTAAATAATTTCTGGCGAGGAAAATGCCTAATTTTTGAAAAGAAAGCGGTTTGTTTGGTGGATGTGTTAATAAATTTTCATTATAGTTTACATTAGTGGTAAATTTACCAACTACATTTGTTACCTGACCTAACTTTTTCATTATATAATCATAGAGTTTTAGATAAAATGAAGCAGAATCAATCAGATTCAATATGTTGTCGTTACATAGTTCTTTTAGCATAGAGATAATTTATTATTTTCAGAGTGCTCATCAAAACTAATGGAATGATAAAACGTTTCAAGACGCATGACAACTCTTTTATGACGAAGAAGCTGCAACAAAGTAGAAAAGAAGGTGGAACTTCCCATCACGTAGAAATCCAGTCAGTTGCCATCTAAGAATCCGAAAAGGCTACTGTGGCCCACTAAACAATGGACGAAATAAGGACGATGAAACGATGATGATGCTGAATGCTGTAAATCTTGAAAAGGTTGCTAAATTGTAATTATGTATTTACTACTTTACCAAATAGTTTAATAATTTAAAGGTATAATGAGGAAATTAAGAGAAATAACTATTTTAAGGGCTAATATTTGTATCAAGCTTGAACTACATGCTTGATTTCCTCATATTTAATAATTTGTTGATCAAGAATTATTGAAAACTTGATATGTTTCCAGGAAATATGTAGATTGTAAGCAGTAGATTAGTAGACATGTTGCTTTAGATTCTAGAATTTGGAAAAGTTGCCGGGAAAGGTTTTTAGATTTCTAGGAGCTTTAGAACTAAATTTATAATAAAAACGACAGGTGTTGTGTCGGCTTTCAGGTATAGAATTTCAAGCAGTCTCCTTCGGATACTTTTAGACTTTCATGTACTTTTTTGAAGCTAAACTTGTAACAAAAACGTTCGATTTGGATTAAGTCGACATACATCTTATCTGTCGTAAAGCCTTTTAGGTTTTCCTAAGTCAAAGGCGTTGGAAGATGTCGCAAGGGTACTTGTAAGATTTTCCAATGTCTTCTGGATTTAAATTTAGAGATAATAGTATAAGAACTATCTGTGACTTGTGTTTTTAATGGTACTATTTGTGATTAGCTACGTTATAAGTGCACCGTTCAGTAATTAAGCTGAGAAATAGAACTGTTCTCAGCTACTAATAAGCTGAGAAAAGATGGAATTGTAATACAAAAGGTGCCTTGTAACTTTTGGCATTGAGAGCTCTCACTTATTGCGTTATTGGTAAAAACTTCTTAGTTTAGATATTCTTGTAGTTATTATTGTGTAAAACATTTTTATATATTTGAAATTTTAAATGTATTACTGTAATAGGGACTAGACTATTATCTCGAATGACTTTTTGATGATTGTCTCTCGGTTTCGCCTTCCAATCTCTGTTTAATATCGTCAGGCCATCGAGGTAGCACTACCCACCCTCCTTGTAGAATCTGTCGTGCCTTATAATTTGTAGTATTGAAAGCTCTCGCTTATTGTCATTGGTAAACATTTCTTAGTTTAGTTATTCTTCTAGTTATTATTGTTTAAAAGATTTTTATATGAAATTTTTAAACGTATCGTTGTAATAAGGTATTATCTCGAGTAACTTCGAAGTTTAGTTAATCACGTATAAAGGATTCTTATTTGAAGCTATACAATTGTAAACTTTGTGTTTTTTTTTTGTATATTCTCGATTGATAAATGTGTTCAAATTTGTATTGTGATTTTCTATACCTATTCACTGTGTAATCTGGGTTGCCTATCACCCAGAGGTTATATCCCTTTAAATAGTAATTTTACTATTTAAATTTTAGCGGTCGGTCGACGAAAAACCGGCGGCGGATCGATTTGGGGGGTCGCTGGTGTCAGGACCGCAACGACAAAAAGAAGAAGAATTTAACCTATCGCTAATGTTTCGCTCGTTTTATTTCTCGTAATATTTTTATTTATAATTTTTTCATCAAAACTGCATCGAAGTGTAACTAAAATCGTTTAAACTACGTTAAACGATTCGTAAAAGTGTCTTATATACGTGGGAACGTGAAACTACGAGATTCCCCGACGTTCTGGTGAGGGGCATCACGGGCCAAGTCCGGTCCCGTCCAAATCGATGGCCGACGGATCTTTCTGGAACTTTCTCTCGCGCGCATCGAACGACTTCATAACGGTTTTCGACGCGCGCCTCTCTCGTACATTTTACGCGCCAAATTACACGGACCGTTGCAGTAGTATGGCGTCGATATAACGTGCGGTTCGTTGTGTTACGTCTCGTGATTAAAATATAAGGTGCCGGTTACCGACGAAACGACGACGACGACGATTTTAAGGAGGCCTCCACCAACCCCTCCATGCTCAAGAAAGGCTTCCTGAGGACGCCTCGGTTTTAAGTTTGCTTGGGTCTTTTGCCCCATTTATGACCCCCTCTCATCTCATCTGTATGTATGTGTGTATTATACCAAGTCAATTTAACGCGGTCACTGCGCAAAATTTATTAGTAAAGTAGTAGTAATAGACGCCTGTCGAAAACCGAGGTTTTGAATTTGAATCGATCGAACGGATCCAATTCGAGATCCGTTCGTTCGTATCTCGCAAATTATCGACGACGACGAAATTTCCATAGCACTTTTTATTAGGGTAATTGTCTCTCAGCGGGCAGTGTATCGGTCGCAGTGTTTACCGCGGGACTCACTGTTGCCTTTAGGAGGTTAATCACATAGTGGTTCACCTTTGGAAGGCGTTTGTGGGGCGGGAACTCCCTTGTGATCAAGGTACTTGGAATGACCCGGGGTCCAACTACCTTGTTCGGATCGGATAAATCCTTAGCATCCCACGCGTGTTCCCTCTGTACCGCTGATGAGACTTTTTTGCCCTTCGTAATATTAAATGAGCTTTTGGTCGTCGGGCTCTTGCCTTTTGAGTATATGTGGGAGAGAGTGTGTGTGATTTTGTCTTAAGTGTAGGTAGTGTAGGCCTTTTCTAGAGCATGGAGGCATCGCGACGCCGCGAACCACCTTACCAGACTCGATCGACGATAACTCGGACGCGCGCGCGCGCGCAGCGGCTCTCGTCTCCCGTAGACCTTGTGCATGACCTGTGTTACACTATTACTAATCTGTTGTATTTGTTTGTGTGTCATTAGGTGGTTCGGAAACATCGCAGCCAGCCCGAGGATCGCAGCCACTAACCAGCCGACTACACCTCCGGTGGACTACTGTCGACGGACTACCACCGCTCATCACCCTTCGGCTCCGACCGTATTGGCGATGATGCCGATCTACTCGACCCCGTGAGTACCTTTTCGTATTATTCTAGGACGTGCAATGGTCGATTGAACGCCATCGAAATGAATAAGACATTTCATTTTGTAATAGTCGTAATTTCCAGAGATTAACCGTAGTAGGAAACCGTTGGAAAGAGAAGCATTATGAAAATTGAAACTGTTCACATTTTCCCTATAAAACATTAACGAACGTAAACGGAATATTGGTTTATTTCTCTTTTAGGAGATGCGACCGGTGTAGCCAACCGGGAACCAGCCAGTCAGCCAGCGTGTGGATGGACGACCCGGCAGCTTCGGAGGAGATGAAGAGAAGAGAAAAAAAAATGAAGAAAGTGGATGGAGTAAGAAAAAGTGGATTAATAGGGCTCGTCCTTGTGTGGCTTTCTTAAATCGTACTTCCTCTTGTTCTTTCACTATTCCTTCGTTTCATTTTGTTATTATTCGTAAGAGGACTCTGATAACCTCCTCATTCTAAACGCAGATCCAAAAAAAAGCCATTTAATTACAAATTTTCATTTCAATTAAGACGGTTTCACAGTCCGTTTTTAACACGATTAACAAACGAGGCTCGAAGCTTTTAAGCTTCGTCGTTTCCTTCTCTTCATTGTCAATTTTATGAATCCATAGTTAAAGTTTTGATTAGGAACTCTTCGATTCCATAAACCTGTGCTTCACACCTTCTCGTCACAGCCCGTTCTAGTAATAGTATTAAAATATACCGGTCGTTGGTTCATTTGTCGATTGATCTGTATGTGTAGTCTTTCTATTTGAATTCTTACCCGAGAGCGATCCAACCACTATAAAAAAGAGGTAACGAGCCGTAGCAAATACCTCCTGGGTGGTTCGGAAACTTTGCTAATTTTTAACGATTCACGTCAATTACGGTATCTATTCTCTATCTTCTTCTCTTCTTTTTTCTTCTCTTCTCTTCTCTCTTCTCTACGGAACGTTTTGGACCACGAACCCAGGCTCACTCGGCGATTAATTAACGTGGTAAGTGTTCTGTCGAATTACTTTTACAGCGTCGTTCGATAATTCGAAAAATGTAAACTTCCCTCTCGTTAGGGACGAGAGTTAGGTAAAAACTATTTATGTGGTGCGGAAAACGAGTTCAATTGCAAATCATATTTCCAAACGCCATTCCTTTGGATTTTCATTCTTTAATTGTCTGGATAATTAATAATTTAATTATATTTGTTGTTTAGACTCGTGTCCTATTTGTCGTTTGTTACATGAGAGATGCAAGTTTTTATCGACCGCATTTTACTTTTCTAATTCTCCAGAAATCTATCGATCTCTAAATTCGCTAGTATTTTTTACGGATTTGAAAATATTGTAGAATTCCAAAAACGCGAGAGCGCGCATTATCTATTTTGTATTTTATTACCGTATCTTAAATCAGATTTTATTCCTTTTCAGAGGAAGAGGTGAAGGAGGAGGACGGGGTCGAGGATGAGGTGGACGACGACTATGACTACGACTAGGAGGAGGAAGCATTAGGAGGACGACTAGCAGGAGGACGAGGACGACTAGGAGGAAGCACTAGGAGGACGAGGACGACTAGGAGGAGCACTAGGAGGACGACTAGTAAGAGGACGACGACGACGAAGAGGAGGGGGAGGTGGTGAAGGTGGAGGACCAGGACGAGGTGGGAAGGAGGGTGAGGGGGGAGACGCTCTAGTCCTGCATGTTGTGTTGCATATTGAGTAGAACTGTCAATAAAGTCATGGAACGGTAAAATGCATAGACTTACTAAAAGGTAGACTACTCGTCCACGGTCTCTTCGGTGCGAGACAGAGACGGAAAGTGTGGCTTCTTTTTAATAGGCGGGGCTTAGCTTTTCTCTGTTTGGTAATTCGTGGGGAGAATAAACGTGGCCGCTAAGCCCCGCCCATGCGAAATAGAATCGCGTTCCATTTCTCTCGCACAACAAATTTCGGAGAAGGTTACGGACGTCCCGTCTGGATTTGAAACTATGGTCGGGGGCGAATCGATCATAACCTAAGTTATTATTTGGGCGTATTAACAATAAATTGCGATCTAAAGTTATATCGCGGGTGACTATTTATTTAATTGCTGATGTGATGATGAGATATGCTGGGAAAAAGGGTGTAGGATGATGCAGGCAGTTACATGATGTATACAATGCGGAGTGAGCGTTTAAGTCGGTCCGTGAGGGAGAGAACGGCAGCCTCGGAGGTTGTTTCTTTCCATGTTGCATTTTTCAGGTATGGATATAACTACCTTGTTCTTTATTTAGGTGCATGCTACTGTATTTATCTATCTATTAAGGTTACGTTCGATTCACGGGGTCCATGTTATGGACCGGCCGACACAAGCTATTCGTAATGTATGTAGCATTTTTAAAATTTCCATCAAACCTTAATTTGACAATTTTTAAATTAGATACTTACTTCTTTCATTTTTAGCAGAGCTGGCTCCATTTGCGACCTGAAACAAAAGTCCTGTGTAGAACACACGTATATGAAGTGCAGATGTGTAATCGCTCCTGGGACTACACGGAAGAAGCCTCAGTTGCCACGGAGATGCGGGAATTCGAAAGGGTACGGCGAATTATTAATGAAATCATTTATTCGTCGAAGAAATTTCAACTGCGGTTAATAAGTTTAAAGTTCAGATGATCAGCGACTGAAGTACTTTTGTTTCCTCCATGGTTTCGCTTGACGTGACCGTGATCGACCAAATGTTAGGAAGGCTTCGGTTCCATACTTCCATTGGTTTATTTTTATATTTTGAACATATTTTTTCTCAAAGGAAATCGAGTTGAAACACAGAAGGGGAAACAATAATAACACGTCAAACTTTGTTTCTGACACATCACCTGTAAAAATTATTATTATGTTAGAACAGAAATTCGTGTGGCAGTACTTTAGTACATATCCTGCCGAATAGTTATTCCATTTAATTACATAAATGTACTACGTTTTATGTAAGTGCAAAAAGTACACTTGATGTATTTATGTGAAGATGATCTGGAATTTTGTTCCATGTACAACATACCTGTAACGTATGTTTGAATGAAGTGAGAATCTTTTAAGTTTCGATACAACCCTTGGAGTTGCTTTAGATTCTAAAATTTGGAAAAGTTGTATAAAGAAGACTTCCAGGGTTTTCGTTAGGGCTAAATTTGTATCAAGAACAAGTTTTATGAGGACTTTGAGGTTTAGAATCTCAAATAGTTTCCTTAAGAGAGTTTTACAATTTCGTGAATTATCTTCGATCCTTATTTTACACTGTACCCAGTTACAAGTTTGTTAATGTAAAAGCGTAATTTTTAATTATTTGTTTTTTTTTTTAATTGTACAAATTGTTTACAGAGCCACCAGAAGATTTGGAAATTGATGTAATATCGGCTAAGAGGACGACCCGAAACAAATGGAGTGGCAAAGGAGATCCAGATTTTGGAAATGACTCTCAGTACTTTCCCGGATATTGTATGTCTGATCACTGGATCGTCGAGGGGTCAAAGACCATCGATTGATTATGCAGATTCAATACGTTCCTGTACTTTTACTTGTGGTTCTTCTCTTCGGTGAACAATGTAAGTGTTTTAAGAAAGAAATCGATATTGTAGGAGACACAACAATAATTTTTTTTTTTGTTGAGATATTTATGAAACATCGTAATAGGATTTCATTGTAAATAATTTCTGGCGAGGAAAATGCCTAATTTTTGAAAAGAAAGCGGTTTGTTTGGTGGATGTGTTAATAAATTTTCATTATAGTTTACATTAGTGGTAAATTTACCAACTACATTTGTTACCTGACCTAACTTTTTCATTATATAATCATAGAGTTTTAGATAAAATGAAGCAGAATCAATCAGATTCAATATGTTGTCGTTACATAGTTCTTTTAGCATAGAGATAATTTATTATTTTCAGAGTGCTCATCAAAACTAATGGAATGATAAAACGTTTCAAGACGCATGACAACTCTTTTATGACGAAGAAGCTGCAACAAAGTAGAAAAGAAGGTGGAACTTCCCATCACGTAGAAATCCAGTCAGTTGCCATCTAAGAATCCGAAAAGGCTACTGTGGCCCACTAAACAATGGACGAAATAAGGACGATGAAACGATGATGATGCTGAATGCTGTAAATCTTGAAAAGGTTGCTAAATTGTAATTATGTATTTACTACTTTACCAAATAGTTTAATAATTTAAAGGTATAATGAGGAAATTAAGAGAAATAACTATTTTAAGGGCTAATATTTGTATCAAGCTTGAACTACATGCTTGATTTCCTCATATTTAATAATTTGTTGATCAAGAATTATTGAAAACTTGATATGTTTCCAGGAAATATGTAGATTGTAAGCAGTAGATTAGTAGACATGTTGCTTTAGATTCTAGAATTTGGAAAAGTTGCCGGGAAAGGTTTTTAGATTTCTAGGAGCTTTAGAACTAAATTTATAATAAAAACGACAGGTGTTGTGTCGGCTTTCAGGTATAGAATTTCAAGCAGTCTCCTTCGGATACTTTTAGACTTTCATGTACTTTTTTGAAGCTAAACTTGTAACAAAAACGTTCGATTTGGATTAAGTCGACATACATCTTATCTGTCGTAAAGCCTTTTAGGTTTTCCTAAGTCAAAGGCGTTGGAAGATGTCGCAAGGGTACTTGTAAGATTTTCCAATGTCTTCTGGATTTAAATTTAGAGATAATAGTATAAGAACTATCTGTGACTTGTGTTTTTAATGGTACTATTTGTGATTAGCTACGTTATAAGTGCACCGTTCAGTAATTAAGCTGAGAAATAGAACTGTTCTCAGCTACTAATAAGCTGAGAAAAGATGGAATTGTAATACAAAAGGTGCCTTGTAACTTTTGGCATTGAGAGCTCTCACTTATTGCGTTATTGGTAAAAACTTCTTAGTTTAGATATTCTTGTAGTTATTATTGTGTAAAACATTTTTATATATTTGAAATTTTAAATGTATTACTGTAATAGGGACTAGACTATTATCTCGAATGACTTTTTGATGATTGTCTCTCGGTTTCGCCTTCCAATCTCTGTTTAATATCGTCAGGCCATCGAGGTAGCACTACCCACCCTCCTTGTAGAATCTGTCGTGCCTTATAATTTGTAGTATTGAAAGCTCTCGCTTATTGTCATTGGTAAACATTTCTTAGTTTAGTTATTCTTCTAGTTATTATTGTTTAAAAGATTTTTATATGAAATTTTTAAACGTATCGTTGTAATAAGGTATTATCTCGAGTAACTTCGAAGTTTAGTTAATCACGTATAAAGGATTCTTATTTGAAGCTATACAATTGTAAACTTTGTGTTTTTTTTTTGTATATTCTCGATTGATAAATGTGTTCAAATTTGTATTGTGATTTTCTATACCTATTCACTGTGTAATCTGGGTTGCCTATCACCCAGAGGTTATATCCCTTTAAATAGTAATTTTACTATTTAAATTTTAGCGGTCGGTCGACGAAAAACCGGCGGCGGATCGATTTGGGGGGTCGCTGGTGTCAGGACCGCAACGACAAAAAGAAGAAGAATTTAACCTATCGCTAATGTTTCGCTCGTTTTATTTCTCGTAATATTTTTATTTATAATTTTTTCATCAAAACTGCATCGAAGTGTAACTAAAATCGTTTAAACTACGTTAAACGATTCGTAAAAGTGTCTTATATACGTGGGAACGTGAAACTACGAGATTCCCCGACGTTCTGGTGAGGGGCATCACGGGCCAAGTCCGGTCCCGTCCAAATCGATGGCCGACGGATCTTTCTGGAACTTTCTCTCGCGCGCATCGAACGACTTCATAACGGTTTTCGACGCGCGCCTCTCTCGTACATTTTACGCGCCAAATTACACGGACCGTTGCAGTAGTATGGCGTCGATATAACGTGCGGTTCGTTGTGTTACGTCTCGTGATTAAAATATAAGGTGCCGGTTACCGACGAAACGACGACGACGACGATTTTAAGGAGGCCTCCACCAACCCCTCCATGCTCAAGAAAGGCTTCCTGAGGACGCCTCGGTTTTAAGTTTGCTTGGGTCTTTTGCCCCATTTATGACCCCCTCTCATCTCATCTGTATGTATGTGTGTATTATACCAAGTCAATTTAACGCGGTCACTGCGCAAAATTTATTAGTAAAGTAGTAGTAATAGACGCCTGTCGAAAACCGAGGTTTTGAATTTGAATCGATCGAACGGATCCAATTCGAGATCCGTTCGTTCGTATCTCGCAAATTATCGACGACGACGAAATTTCCATAGCACTTTTTATTAGGGTAATTGTCTCTCAGCGGGCAGTGTATCGGTCGCAGTGTTTACCGCGGGACTCACTGTTGCCTTTAGGAGGTTAATCACATAGTGGTTCACCTTTGGAAGGCGTTTGTGGGGCGGGAACTCCCTTGTGATCAAGGTACTTGGAATGACCCGGGGTCCAACTACCTTGTTCGGATCGGATAAATCCTTAGCATCCCACGCGTGTTCCCTCTGTACCGCTGATGAGACTTTTTTGCCCTTCGTAATATTAAATGAGCTTTTGGTCGTCGGGCTCTTGCCTTTTGAGTATATGTGGGAGAGAGTGTGTGTGATTTTGTCTTAAGTGTAGGTAGTGTAGGCCTTTTCTAGAGCATGGAGGCATCGCGACGCCGCGAACCACCTTACCAGACTCGATCGACGATAACTCGGACGCGCGCGCGCGCGCAGCGGCTCTCGTCTCCCGTAGACCTTGTGCATGACCTGTGTTACACTATTACTAATCTGTTGTATTTGTTTGTGTGTCATTAGGTGGTTCGGAAACATCGCAGCCAGCCCGAGGATCGCAGCCACTAACCAGCCGACTACACCTCCGGTGGACTACTGTCGACGGACTACCACCGCTCATCACCCTTCGGCTCCGACCGTATTGGCGATGATGCCGATCTACTCGACCCCGTGAGTACCTTTTCGTATTATTCTAGGACGTGCAATGGTCGATTGAACGCCATCGAAATGAATAAGACATTTCATTTTGTAATAGTCGTAATTTCCAGAGATTAACCGTAGTAGGAAACCGTTGGAAAGAGAAGCATTATGAAAATTGAAACTGTTCACATTTTCCCTATAAAACATTAACGAACGTAAACGGAATATTGGTTTATTTCTCTTTTAGGAGATGCGACCGGTGTAGCCAACCGGGAACCAGCCAGTCAGCCAGCGTGTGGATGGACGACCCGGCAGCTTCGGAGGAGATGAAGAGAAGAGAAAAAAAAATGAAGAAAGTGGATG
This sequence comes from Cryptocephalus primarius, assembly GCA_963576515.1. Lineage (NCBI taxonomy): Eukaryota > Metazoa > Arthropoda > Insecta > Coleoptera > Chrysomelidae > Cryptocephalus > Cryptocephalus primarius. The sequence continues at coordinate 53,675 of OY754949.1, read as the reverse complement.
GAGTAAGAAAAAGTGGATTAATAGGGCTCGTCCTTGTGTGGCTTTCTTAAATCGTACTTCCTCTTGTTCTTTCACTATTCCTTCGTTTCATTTTGTTATTATTCGTAAGAGGACTCTGATAACCTCCTCATTCTAAACGCAGATCCAAAAAAAAGCCATTTAATTACAAATTTTCATTTCAATTAAGACGGTTTCACAGTCCGTTTTTAACACGATTAACAAACGAGGCTCGAAGCTTTTAAGCTTCGTTGTTTCCTTCTCTTCATTGTCAATTTTATGAATCCATAGTTAAAGTTTGATTAGGAACTCTTCGATTCCATAAACCTGTGCTTCACACCTTCTCGTCACAGCCCGTTCTAGTAATAGTATTAAAATATACCGGTCGTTGGTTCATTTGTCGATTGATCTGTATGTGTAGTCTTTCTATTTGAATTCTTACCCGAGAGCGATCCAACCACTATAAAAAAGAGGTAACGAGCCGTAGCAAATACCTCCTGGGTGGTTCGGAAACTTTGCTAATTTTTAACGATTCACGTCAATTACGGTATCTATTCTCTATCTTCTTCTCTTCTTTTTTCTTCTCTTCTCTTCTCTCTTCTCTACGGAACGTTTTGGACCACGAACCCAGGCTCACTCGGCAATTAATTAACGTGGTAAGTGTTCTGTCGAATTACTTTTACAGCGTCGTTCGATAATTCGAAAAATGTAAACTTCCCTCTCGTTAGGGACGAGAGCTAGGTAAAAACTATTTATGTGGTGCGGAAAACGAGTTCAATTGCAAATCATATTTCCAAACGCCATTCCTTTGGATTTTCATTCTTTAATTGTCTGGATAATTAATAATTTAATTATATTTGTTGTTTAGACTCGTGTCCTATTTGTCGTTTGTTACATGAGAGATGCAAGTTTTTATCGACCGCATTTTACTTTTCTAATTCTCCAGAAATCTATCGATCTCTAAATTCGCTAGTATTTTTTACGGATTTGAAAATATTGTAGAATTCCAAAAACGCGAGCGCGCGCATTATCTATTTTGTATTTTATTACCGTATCTTAAATCAGATTTTATTCCTTTTCAGAGGAAGAGGTGAAGGAGGAGGACGGGGTCGAGAGGATGAGGTGGACGACGACGACGACGACGACGACTATGACTACGACTAGGAGGAGGAAGCATTAGGAGGACGACTAGCAGGAGGACGAGGACGACTAGGAGGAAGCACTAGGAGGACGAGGACGACTAGGAGGAGCACTAGGAGGACGACGACGAAGAGGAGGGGGAGGTGGTGAAGGTGGAGGACCAGGACGAGGAGGGAAGGAGGATGAGGGGGGAGACGCTCTAGTCCTGCATGTTGTGTTGCATATTGAGTGGAACTGTCAATAAAGTCATGGAACGGTAAAATGCATAGACTTACTAAAAGGTAGACTACTCGTCCACGGTCTCTTCGGTGCGAGACAGAGACGGAAAGTGTGGCTTCTTTTTAATAGGCGGGGCTTAGCTTTTCTCTGTTTGGTAATTCGTGGGGAGAATAAACGTGGCCGCTAAGCCCCGCCCATGCGAAATAGAATCGCGTTCCATTTCTCTCGCACAACAAATTTCGGAGAAGGTTACGGACGTCCCGTCTGGATTTGAAACTATGGTCGGGGGCGAATCGATTGATCATAACCTAAGTTATTATTTGGGCGTATTAACAATAAATTGCGATCTAAAGTTATATCGCGGGTGACTATTTATTTAATTGCTGATGTGATGATGAGATATGCTGGGAAAAAGGGTATAGGATGATGCAGGCAGTTACATGATGTATACAATGCGGAGTGAGCGTTTAAGTCGGTCCGTGAGGGAGAGAACGGCAGCCTCGGAGGTTGTTTCTTTCCACGTTGCATTTTTCAGGTATGGATATAACTACCTTGTTCTTTATTTAGGTGCATGCTACTGTATTTATCTATCTATTAAGGTTACGTTCGATTCACGGGGTCCATGTTATGGACCGGCCGACACAAGCTATTCGTAATGTATGTAGCATTTTTAAAATTTCCATCAAACCTTAATTTGACAATTTTTAAATTAGATACTTACTTCTTTCATTTTTAGCAGAGCTGGCTCCATTTGCGACCTGAAACAAAAGTCCTGTGTAGAACACACGTATATGAAGTGCAGATGTGTAATCGCTCCTGGGACTACACGGAAGAAGCCTCAGTTGCCACGGAGATGCGGGAATTCGAAAGGGTACGGCGAATTATTAATGAAATCATTTATTCGTCGAAGAAATTTCAACTGCGGTTAATAAGTTTAAAGTTCAGATGATCAGCGACTGAAGTACTTTTGTTTCCTCCATGGTTTCGCTTGACGTGACCGTGATCGACCAAATGTTAGGAAGGCTTCGGTTCCATACTTCCATTGGTTTATTTTTATATTTTGAACATATTTTTTCTCAAAGGAAATCGAGTTGAAACACAGAAGGGGAAACAATAATAACACGTCAAACTTTGTTTCTGACACATCACCTGTAAAAATTATTATTATGTTAGAACAGAAATTCGTGTGGCAGTACTTTAGTACATATCCTGCCGAATAGTTATTCCATTTAATTACATAAATGTACTACGTTTTATGTAAGTGCAAAAAGTACACTTGATGTATTTATGTGAAGATGATCTGGAATTTTGTTCCATGTACAACATACCTGTAACGTATGTTTGAATGAAGTGAGAATCTTTTAAGTTTTGATACAACCCTTGGAGTTGCTTTAGATTCTAAAATTTGGAAAAGTTGTATAAAGAAGACTTCCAGGGTTTTCGTTAGGGCTAAATTTGTATCAAGAACAAGTTTTATGAGGACTTTGAGGTTTAGAATCTCAAATAGTTTCCTTAAGAGAGTTTTACAATTTCGTGAATTATCTTCGATCCTTATTTTACACTGTACCCAGTTACAAGTTTGTTAATGTAAAAGCGTAATTTTTAATTATTTGGTTTTTTTTTAAGTGTACAAATTGTTTACAGAGCCACCAGAAGATTTGGAAATTGATGTAATATCGGCTAAGAGGACGACCCGAAACAAATGGAGTGGCAAAGGAGATCCAGATTTTGGAAATGACTCTCAGTACTTTCCCGGATATTGTATGTCTGATCACTGGATCGTCGAGGGGTTAAAGACCATCGATTGATTATGCAGATTCAATACGTTCCTGTACTTTTACTTGTGGTTCTTCTCTTCGGTGAACAATGTAAGTGTTTTAAGAAAGAAATCGATATTGTAGGAGACACAACAATAATTTTTTTTTTTGTTGAGATATTTATGAAACATCGTAATAGGATTTCATTGTAAATAATTTCTGGCGAGGAAAATGCCTAATTTTTGAAAAGAAAGGGGTTTGTTTGGTGGATGTGTTAATAAATTTTCATTATAGTTTACATTAGTGGTAAATTTACCAACTACATTTGTTACCTGACCTAACTTTTTCATTATATAATCATAGAGTTTTAGATAAAATGAAGCAGAATCAATCAGATTCAATATGTTGTCGTTACATAGTTCTTTTAGCATAGAGATAATTTATTATTTTCAGAGTGCTCATCAAAACTAATGGAATGATAAAACGTTTCAAGACGCATGACAACTCTTTTATGACGAAGAAGCTGCAACAAAGTAGAAAAGAAGGTGGAACTTCCCATCACGTAGAAATCCAGTCAGTTGCCATCTAAGAATCCGAAAAGGCTACTGTGGCCCACTAAACAATGGACGAAATAAGGACGATGAAACGATGATGATGCTGAATGCTGTAAATCTTGAAAAGGTTGCTAAATTGTAATTATGTATTTACTACTTTACCAAATAGTTTAATAATTTAAAGGTATAATGAGGAAATTAAGAGAAATAACTATTTTAAGGGCTAATATTTGTATCAAGCTTGAACTACATGCTTGATTTCCTCATATTTAATAATTTGTTGATCAAGAATTATTGAAAACTTGATATGTTTCCAGGAAATATGTAGATTGTAAGCAGTAGATTAGTAGACATGTTGCTTTAGATTCTAGAATTTGGAAAAGTTGCCGGGAAAGGTTTTTAGATTTCTAGGAGCTTTAGAACTAAATTTATAATAAAAACGACAGGTGTTGTGTCGGCTTTCAGGTATAGAATTTCAAGCAGTCTCCTTCGGATACTTTTAGACTTTCATGTACTTTTTTGAAGCTAAACTTGTAACAAAAACGTTCGATTTGGATTAAGTCGACATACATCTTATCTGTCGTAAAGCCTTTTAGGTTTTCCTAAGTCAAAGGCGTTGGAAGATGTCGCAAGGGTACTTGTAAGATTTTCCAATGTCTTCTGGATTTAAATTTAGAGATAATAGTATAAGAACTATCTGTGACTTGTGTTTTTAATGGTACTATTTGTGATTAGCTACGTTATAAGTGCACCGTTCAGTAATTAAGCTGAGAAATAGAACTGTTCTCAGCTACTAATAAGCTGAGAAAAGATGGAATTGTAATACAAAAGGTGCCTTGTAACTTTTGGCATTGAGAGCTCTCACTTATTGCGTTATTGGTAAAAACTTCTTAGTTTAGATATTCTTGTAGTTATTATTGTGTAAAACATTTTTATATATTTGAAATTTTAAATGTATTACTGTAATAGGGACTAGACTATTATCTCGAATGACTTTTTGATGATTGTCTCTCGGTTTCGCCTTCCAATCTCTGTTTAATATCGTCAGGCCATCGAGGTAGCACTACCCACCCTCCTTGTAGAATCTGTCGTGCCTTATAATTTGTAGTATTGAAAGCTCTCGCTTATTGTCATTGGTAAACATTTCTTAGTTTAGTTATTCTTCTAGTTATTATTGTTTAAAAGATTTTTATATGAAATTTTTAAACGTATCGTTGTAATAAGGTATTATCTCGAGTAACTTCGAAGTTTAGTTAATCACGTATAAAGGATTCTTATTTGAAGCTATACAATTGTAAACTTTGTGTTTTTTTTTTGTATATTCTCGATTGATAAATGTGTTCAAATTTGTATTGTGATTTTCTATACCTATTCACTGTGTAATCTGGGTTGCCTATCACCCAGAGGTTATATCCCTTTAAATAGTAATTTTACTATTTAAATTTTAGCGGTCGGTCGACGAAAAACCGGCGGCGGATCGATTTGGGGGGTCGCTGGTGTCAGGACCGCAACGACAAAAAGAAGAAGAATTTAACCTATCGCTAATGTTTCGCTCGTTTTATTTCTCGTAATATTTTTATTTATAATTTTTTCATCAAAACTGCATCGAAGTGTAACTAAAATCGTTTAAACTACGTTAAACGATTCGTAAAAGTGTCTTATATACGTGGGAACGTGAAACTACGAGATTCCCCGACGTTCTGGTGAGGGGCAGGCATCACGGGCCAAGTCCGGTCCCGTCCAAATCGATGGCCGACGGATCTTTCTGGAACTTTCTGGTTTTCGACGCGCGCCTCTCTCGTACATTTTACGCGCCAAATTACACGGACCGTTGCAGTAGTATGGCGTCGATATAACGTGCGGTTCGTTGTGTTACGTCTCGTGATTAAAATATAAGGTGCCGGTTACCGACGAAACGACGACGACGACGATTTTAAGGAGGCCTCCACCAACCCCTCCATGCTCAAGAAAGGCTTCCTGAGGACGCCTCGGTTTTAAGTTTGCTTGGGTCTTTTGCCCCATTTATGACCCCCTCTCATCTCATCTGTATGTATGTGTGTATTATACCAAGTCAATTTAACGCGGTCACTGCGCAAAATTTATTAGTAAAGTAGTAGTAATAGACGCCTGTCGAAAACCGAGGTTTTGAATTTGAATCGATCGAACGGATCCAATTCGAGATCCGTTCGTTCGTATCTCGCAAATTATCGACGACGACGAAATTTCCATAGCACTTTTTATTAGGGTAATTGTCTCTCAGCGGGCAGTGTATCGGTCGCAGTGTTTACCGCGGGACTCACTGTTGCCTTTAGGAGGTTAATCACATAGTGGTTCACCTTTGGAAGGCGTTTGTGGGGCGGGAACTCCCTTGTGATCAAGGTACTTGGAATGACCCGGGGTCCAACTACCTTGTTCGGATCGGATAAATCCTTAGCATCCCACGCGTGTTCCCTCTGTACCGCTGATGAGACTTTTTTGCCCTTCGTAATATTAAATGAGCTTTTGGTCGTCGGGCTCTTGCCTTTTGAGTATATGTGGGAGAGAGTGTGTGTGATTTTGTCTTAAGTGTAGGTAGTGTAGGCCTTTTCTAGAGCATGGAGGCATCGCGACGCCGCGAACCACCTTACCAGACTCGATCGACGATAACTCGGACGCGCGCGCGCGCGCAGCGCCTCTCGTCTCCCGTAGACCTTGTGCATGACCTGTGTTACACTATTACTAATCTGTTGTATTTGTTTGTGTGTCATTAGGTGGTTCGGAAACATCGCAGCCAGCCCGAGGATCGCAGCCACTAACCAGCCGACTACACCTCCGGTGGACTACTGTCGACGGACTACCACCGCTCATCACCCTTCGGCTCCGACCGTATTGGCGATGATGCCGATCTACTCGACCCCGTGAGTACCTTTTCGTATTATTCTAGGACGTGCAATGGTCGATTGAACGCCATCGAAATGAATAAGACATTTCATTTTGTAATAGTCGTAATTTCCAGAGATTAACCGTAGTAGGAAACCGTTGGAAAGAGAAGCATTATGAAAATTGAAACTGTTCACATTTTCCCTATAAAACATTAACGAACGTAAACGGAATATTGGTTTATTTCTCTTTTAGGAGATGCGACCGGTGTAGCCAACCGGGAACCAGCCAGTCAGCCAGCGTGTGGATGGACGACCCGGCAGCTTCGGAGGAGATGAAGAGAAGAGAAAAAAAAATGAAGAAAGTGGATGGAGTAAGAAAAAGTGGATTAATAGGGCTCGTCCTTGTGTGGCTTTCTTAAATCGTACTTCCTCTTGTTCTTTCACTATTCCTTCGTTTCATTTTGTTATTATTCGTAAGAGGACTCTGATAACCTCCTCATTCTAAACGCAGATCCAAAAAAAAGCCATTTAATTACAAATTTTCATTTCAATTAAGACGGTTTCACAGTCCGTTTTTAACACGATTAACAAACGAGGCTCGAAGCTTTTAAGCTTCGTCGTTTCCTTCTCTTCATTGTCAATTTTATGAATCCATAGTTAAAGTTTTGATTAGGAACTCTTCGATTCCATAAACCTGTGCTTCACACCTTCTCGTCACAGCCCGTTCTAGTAATAGTATTAAAATATACCGGTCGTTGGTTCATTTGTCGATTGATCTGTATGTGTAGTCTTTCTATTTGAATTCTTACCCGAGAGCGATCCAACCACTATAAAAAAGAGGTAACGAGCCGTAGCAAATACCTCCTGGGTGGTTCGGAAACTTTGCTAATTTTTAACGATTCACGTCAATTACGGTATCTATTCTCTATCTTCTTCTCTTCTTTTTTCTTCTCTTCTCTTCTCTCTTCTCTACGGAACGTTTTGGACCACGAACCCAGGCTCACTCGGCGATTAATTAACGTGGTAAGTGTTCTGTCGAATTACTTTTACAGCGTCGTTCGATAATTCGAAAAATGTAAACTTCCCTCTCGTTAGGGACGAGAGTTAGGTAAAAACTATTTATGTGGTGCGGAAAACGAGTTCAATTGCAAATCATATTTCCAAACGCCATTCCTTTGGATTTTCATTCTTTAATTGTCTGGATAATTAATAATTTAATTATATTTGTTGTTTAGACTCGTGTCCTATTTGTCGTTTGTTACATGAGAGATGCAAGTTTTTATCGACCGCATTTTACTTTTCTAATTCTCCAGAAATCTATCGATCTCTAAATTCGCTAGTATTTTTTACGGATTTGAAAATATTGTAGAATTCCAAAAACGCGAGAGCGCGCATTATCTATTTTGTATTTTATTACCGTATCTTAAATCAGATTTTATTCCTTTTCAGAGGAAGAGGTGAAGGAGGAGGACGGGGTCGAGGATGAGGTGGACGACGACTATGACTACGACTAGGAGGAGGAAGCATTAGGAGGACGACTAGCAGGAGGACGAGGACGACTAGGAGGAAGCACTAGGAGGACGAGGACGACTAGGAGGAGCACTAGGAGGACGACTAGTAAGAGGACGACGACGACGAAGAGGAGGGGGAGGTGGTGAAGGTGGAGGACCAGGACGAGGTGGGAAGGAGGGTGAGGGGGGAGACGCTCTAGTCCTGCATGTTGTGTTGCATATTGAGTAGAACTGTCAATAAAGTCATGGAACGGTAAAATGCATAGACTTACTAAAAGGTAGACTACTCGTCCACGGTCTCTTCGGTGCGAGACAGAGACGGAAAGTGTGGCTTCTTTTTAATAGGCGGGGCTTAGCTTTTCTCTGTTTGGTAATTCGTGGGGAGAATAAACGTGGCCGCTAAGCCCCGCCCATGCGAAATAGAATCGCGTTCCATTTCTCTCGCACAACAAATTTCGGAGAAGGTTACGGACGTCCCGTCTGGATTTGAAACTATGGTCGGGGGCGAATCGATCATAACCTAAGTTATTATTTGGGCGTATTAACAATAAATTGCGATCTAAAGTTATATCGCGGGTGACTATTTATTTAATTGCTGATGTGATGATGAGATATGCTGGGAAAAAGGGTATAGGATGATGCAGGCAGTTACATGATGTATACAATGCGGAGTGAGCGTTTAAGTCGGTCCGTGAGGGAGAGAACGGCAGCCTCGGAGGTTGTTTCTTTCCACGTTGCATTTTTCAGGTATGGATATAACTACCTTGTTCTTTATTTAGGTGCATGCTACTGTATTTATCTATCTATTAAGGTTACGTTCGATTCACGGGGTCCATGTTATGGACCGGCCGACACAAGCTATTCGTAATGTATGTAGCATTTTTAAAATTTCCATCAAACCTTAATTTGACAATTTTTAAATTAGATACTTACTTCTTTCATTTTTAGCAGAGCTGGCTCCATTTGCGACCTGAAACAAAAGTCCTGTGTAGAACACACGTATATGAAGTGCAGATGTGTAATCGCTCCTGGGACTACACGGAAGAAGCCTCAGTTGCCACGGAGATGCGGGAATTCGAAAGGGTACGGCGAATTATTAATGAAATCATTTATTCGTCGAAGAAATTTCAACTGCGGTTAATAAGTTTAAAGTTCAGATGATCAGCGACTGAAGTACTTTTGTTTCCTCCATGGTTTCGCTTGACGTGACCGTGATCGACCAAATGTTAGGAAGGCTTCGGTTCCATACTTCCATTGGTTTATTTTTATATTTTGAACATATTTTTTCTCAAAGGAAATCGAGTTGAAACACAGAAGGGGAAACAATAATAACACGTCAAACTTTGTTTCTGACACATCACCTGTAAAAATTATTATTATGTTAGAACAGAAATTTGTGTGGCAGTACTTTAGTACATATCCTGCCGAATAGTTATTCCATTTAATTACATAAATGTACTACGTTTTATGTAAGTGCAAAAAGTACACTTGATGTATTTATGTGAAGATGATCTGGAATTTTGTTCCATGTATAACATACCTGTAACGTATGTTTGAATGAAGTGAGAATCTTTTAAGTTTCGATACAACCCTTGGAGTTGCTTTAGATTCTAAAATTTGGAAAAGTTGTATAAAGAAGACTTCCAGGGTTTTCGTTAGGGCTAAATTTGTATCAAGAACAAGTTTTATGAGGACTTTGAGGTTTAGAATCTCAAATAGTTTCCTTAAGAGAGTTTTACAATTTCGTGAATTATCTTCGATCCTTATTTTACACTGTACCCAGTTACAAGTTTGTTAATGTAAAAGCGTAATTTTTAATTATTTGTTTTTTTTTTTAATTGTACAAATTGTTTACAGAGCCACCAGAAGATTTGGAAATTGATGTAATATCGGCTAAGAGGACGACCCGAAACAAATGGAGTGGCAAAGGAGATCCAGATTTTGGAAATGACTCTCAGTACTTTCCCGGATATTGTATGTCTGATCACTGGATCGTCGAGGGGTCAAAGACCATCGATTGATTATGCAGATTCAATACGTTCCTGTACTTTTACTTGTGGTTCTTCTCTTCGGTGAACAATGTAAGTGTTTTAAGAAAGAAATTGATATTGTAGGAGACACAACACTACTTTATTTTTTTGAGATATTTATGAAACATCGTAATAGGATTTCATTGTAAATAATTTCTGGCGAGGAAAATGCCTAATTTTTGAAAAGAAAGCGGTTTGTTTGGTGGATGTGTTAATAAATTTTCATCATAGTTTACATTAGTGGTAAATTTACCAACTACATTTGTTACCTGACCTAACTTTTTTATTATATAATCATAGAGTTTTAGATAAAATGAAGCAGAATCAATCAGATTCAATATGTTGTCGTTACATAGTTCTTTTAGCATAGAGATAATTTATTATTTTCAGAGTGCTCAAAACTAATGGAATGATAAAACGTTTCAAGACGCATGACAACTCTTTTATGACGAAGAAGCTGCAACAAAGTAGAAAAGAAGGTGGAACTTCCCATCACGTAGAAATCCAGTCAGTTGCCATCTAAGAATCCGAAAAGGCTACTGTGGCCCACTAAACAATGGACGAAATAAGGACGATGAAACGATGATGATGCTGAATGCTGTAAATCTTGAAAAGGTTGCTAAATTGTAATTATGTATTTACCACTTTACCAAATAGTTTAATAATTTAAAGGTATAATGAGGAAATTAAGAGAAATAACTATTTTAAGGGCTAATATTTGTATCAAGCTTGAACTACATGCTTGATTTCCTCATATTTAATAATTTGTTGATCAAGAATTATTGAAAACTTGATATGTTTCCAGGAAATATGTAGATTGTAAGCAGTAGATTAGTAGACATGTTGCTTTAGATTCTAGAATTTGGAAAAGTTGCCGGGAAAGGTTTTTAGATTTCTAGGAGCTTTAGAACTAAATTTATAATAAAAACGACAGGTGTTGTGTCGGCTTTCAGGTATAGAATTTCAAGCAGTCTCCTTCGGATACTTTTAGACTTTCATGTACTTTTTTGAAGCTAAACTTGTAACAAAAACGTTCGATTTGGATTAAGTCGACATACATCTTATCTGTCGTAAAGCCTTTTAGGTTTTCCTAAGTCAAAGGCGTTGGAAGATGTCGCAAGGGTACTTGTAAGATTTTCCAATGTCTTCTGGATTTAAATTTAGAGATAATAGTATAAGAACTATCTGTGACTTGTGTTTTTAATGGTACTATTTGTGATTAGCTACGTTATAAGTGCACCGTTCAGTAATTAAGCTGAGAAATAGAACTGTTCTCAGCTACTAATAAGCTGAGAAAAGATGGAATTGTAATACAAAAGGTGCCTTGTAACTTTTGGCATTGAGAGCTCTCACTTATTGCGTTATTGGTAAAAACTTCTTAGTTGTAGATATTCTTGTAGTTATTATTGTGTAAAACATTTTTATATATTTGAAATTTTAAATGTATTACTGTAATAGGGACTAGACTATTATCTCGAATGACTTTTTGATGATTGTCTCTCGGTTTCGCCTTCCAATCTCTGTTTAATATCGTCAGGCCATCGAGGTAGCACTACCCACCCTCCTTGTAGAATCTGTCGTGCCTTATAATTTGTAGTATTGAAAGCTCTCGCTTATTGTCATTGGTAAACATTTCTTAGTTTAGTTATTCTTCTAGTTATTATTGTTTAAAAGATTTTTATATGAAATTTTTAAACGTATCGTTGTAATAAGGTATTATCTCGAGTAACTTCGAAGTTTAGTTAATCACGTATAAAGGATTCTTATTTGAAGCTATACAATTGTAAACTTTGTGTTTTTTTTTTGTATATTCTCGATTGATAAATGTGTTCAAATTTGTATTGTGATTTTCTATACCTATTCACTGTGTAATCTGGGTTGCCTATCACCCAGAGGTTATATCCCTTTAAATAGTAATTTTACTATTTAAATTTTAGCGGTCGGTCGACGAAAAACCGGCGGCGGATCGATTTGGGGGGTCGCTGGTGTCAGGACCGCGACGACAAGAAGAAGAAGAATTTAACCTATCGCTAATGTTTGGCTCGTTTTATTTCTCGTAATATTTTTATTTATAATTTTTTCATCAAAACTGCATCGAAGTGTAACTAAAATCGTTTAAACTACGTTAAACGATTCGTAAAAGTGTCTTATATACGTGGGAACGTGAAACTACGAGATTCCCCGACGTTCTGGTGAGGGGCATCACGGGCCAAGTCCGGTCCCGTCCAAATCGATGGCCGACGGATCTTTCTGGAACTTTCTCTCGCGCGCATCGAACGACTTCATAACGGTTTTCGACGCGCGCCTCTCTCGTACATTTTACGCGCCAAATTACACGGACCGTTGCAGTAGTATGGCGTCGATATAACGTGCGGTTCGTTGTGTTACGTCTCGTGATTAAAATATAAGGTGCCGGTTACCGACGAAACGACGACGACGACGATTTTAAGGAGGCCTCCACCAACCCCTCCATGCTCAAGAAAGGCTTCCTGAGGACGCCTCGGTTTTAAGTTTGCTTGGGTCTTTTGCCCCATTTATGACCCCCTCTCATCTCATCTGTATGTATGTGTGTATTATACCAAGTCAATTTAACGCGGTCACTGCGCAAAATTTATTAGTAAAGTAGTAGTAATAGACGCCTGTCGAAAACCGAGGTTTTGAATTTGAATCGATCGAACGGATCCCCATTCGAGATCCGTTCGTTCGTATCTCGCAAATTATCGACGACGACGAAATTTCCATAGCACTTTTTATTAGGGTAATTGTCTTCAGCGGGCAGTGTATCGGTCGCAGTGTTTACCGCGGGACTCACTGTTGCCTTTAGGAGGTTAATCACATAGTGGTTCACCTTTGGAAGGCGTTTGTGTAGCGGGAACTCTCTTCTGATCAGGGTACTTGGAATGACCCGGGGTCCAACTACCTTGTTCGGATCGGATAAATCCTTAGCATCCCACGCGTGTTCCCTCTGTACCGCTGATGAGACTTTTTTGCCCTTCGTAATATTAAATGAGCTTTTGGTCGTCGGGCTCTTGCCTTTTGAGTATATGTGGGAGAGAGTGTGTGTGATTTTGTCTTAAGTGTAGGTAGTGTAGGCCTTTTCTAGAGCATGGAGGCATCGCGACGCCGCGAACCACCTTACCAGACTCGATCGACGATAACTCGGAGGCGCGCGCGCGCGCAGCGGCTCTCGTCTCCCGTAGACCTTGTGCATGACCTGTGTTACACTATTACTAATCTGTTGTATTTGTTTGTGTGTCATTAGGTGGTTCGGAAACATCGCAGCCAGCCCGAGGATCGCAGCCACTAACCAGCCGACTACACCTCCGGTGGACTACTGTCGACGGACCACCACCGCTCATCACCCTTCGGCTCCGACCGTATTGGCGATGATGCCGATCTACTCGACCCCGTGAGTACCTTTTCGTATTATTCTAGGACGTGCAATGGTCGATTGAACGCCATCGAAATGAATAAGACATTTCATTTTGTAATAGTCGTAATTTCCAGAGATTAACCGTAGTAGGAAACCGTTGGAAAGAGAAGCATTATGAAAATTGAAACTGTTCACATTTTCCCTATAAAACATTAACGAACGTAAACGGAATATTGGTTTATTTCTCTTTTAGAAGATGCGACCGGTGTAGCCAACCGGGAACCAGCCAGTCAGCCAGCGTGTGGATGGACGACCCGGCAGCTTCGGAGGAGATGAAGAGAAGAGAAAAAAAAATGAAGAAAGTGAATGGAGTAAGAAAAAGTGGATTAATAGGGCTCGTCCTTGTGTGGCTTTCTTAAATCGTACTTCCTCTTGTTCTTTCACTATTCCTTCGTTTCATTTTGTTATTATTCGTAAGAGGACTCTGATAACCTCCTCATTCTAAACGCAGATCCAAAAAAAAGCCATTTAATTACAAATTTTCATTTCAATTAAGACGGTTTCACAGTCCGTTTTTAACACGATTAACAAACGAGGCTCGAAGCTTTTAAGCTTCGTCGTTTCCTTCTCTTCATTGTCAATTTTATGAATCCATAGTTAAAGTTTGATTAGGAACTCTTCGATTCCATAAACCTGTGCTTCACACCTTCTCGTCACAGCCGGTTCTAGTAATAGTATTAAAATATACCGGTCGTTGGTTCATTTGTCGATTGATCTGTATGTGTAGTCTTTCTATTTGAATTCTTACCCGAGAGCGATCCAACCACTATAAAAAAGAGGTAACGAGCCGTAGCAAATACCTCCTGGGTGGTTCGGAAACTTTGCTAATTTTTAACGATTCACGTCAATTACGGTATCTATTCTCTATCTTCTTCTCTTCTTTTTTCTTCTCTTCTCTTCTCTCTTCTCTACGGAACGTTTTGGACCACGAACCCAGGCTCACTCGGCAATTAATTAACGTGGTAAGTGTTCTGTCGAATTACTTTTACAGCGTCGTTCGATAATTCGAAAAATGTAAACTTCCCTCTCGTTAGGGACGAGAGTTAGGTAAAAACTATTTATGTGGTGCGGAAAACGAGTTCAATTGCAAATCATATTTCCAAACGCCATTCCTTTGGATTTTCATTCTTTAATTGTCTCGATAATTAATAATTTAATTATATTTGTTGTTTAGACTCGTGTCCTATTTGTCGTTTGTTACATGAGAGATGCAAGTTTTTATCGACCGCATTTTACTTTTCTAATTCTCCAGAAATCTATCGATCTCTAAATTCGCTAGTATTTTTTACGGATTTGAAAATATTGTAGAATTCCAAAAACGCGAGCGCGCGCATTATCTATTTTGTATTTTATTACCGTATCTTAAATCAGATTTTATTCCTTTTCAGAGGAAGAGGTGAAGGAGGAGGACGGGGTCGAGGATGAGGTGGACGACGACTATGACTACGACTAGGAGGAGGAAGCATTAGGAGGACGACTAGCAGGAGGACGAGGACGACTAGGAGGAAGCACTAGGAGGACGAGGACGACTAGGAGGAGCACTAGGAGGACGACTAGTAAGAGGACGACGACGACGAAGAGGAGGGGGAGGTGGTGAAGGTGGAGGACCAGGACGAGGAGGGAAGGAGGGTGAGGGGGGAGACGCTCTAGTCCTGCATGTTGTGTTGCATATTGAGTGGAACTGTCAATAAAGTCATGGAACGGTAAAATGCATAGACTTACTAAAAGGTAGACTACTCGTCCACGGTCTCTTCGGTGCGAGACAGAGACGGAAAGTGTGGCTTCTTTTTAATAGGCGGGGCTTAGCTTTTCTCTGTTTGGTAATTCGTGGGGAGAATAAACGTGGCCGCTAAGCCCCGCCCATGCGAAATAGAATCGCGTTCCATTTCTCTCGCACAACAAATTTCGGAGAAGGTTACGGACGTCCCGTCTGGATTTGAAACTATGGTCGGGGGCGAATCGATCATAACCTAAGTTATTATTTGGGCGTATTAACAATAAATTGCGATCTAAAGTTATATCGCGGGTGACTATTTATTTAATTGCTGATGTGATGATGAGATATGCTGGGAAAAAGGGTATAGGATGATGCAGTTACATGATGTATACAATGCGGAGTGAGCGTTTAAGTCGGTCTGTGAGGTAGAGAGAACGGCAGCCTCGGAGGTTGTTTCTTTCCACGTTGCATTTTTCAGGTATGGATATAACTACCTTGTTCTTTATTTAGGTGCATGCTACTGTATTTATCTATCTATTAAGGTTACGTTCGATTCACGGGGTCCATGTTATGGACCGGCCGACACAAGCTATTCGTAATGTATGTAGCATTTTTAAGATTTCCATCAAACCTTAATTTGACAATTTTTAAATTAGATACTTACTTCTTTCATTTTTAGCAGAGCTGGCTCCATTTGCGACCTGAAACAAAAGTCCTGTGTAGAACACACGTATATGAAGTGCAGATGTGTAATCGCTCCTGGGACTACACGGAAGAAGCCTCAGTTGCCACGGAGATGCGGGAATTCGAAAGGGTACGGCGAGTTATTAATGAAATCATTTATTCGTCGAAGAAATTTCAACTGCGGTTAATAAGTTTAAAGTTCAGATGATCAGCGACTGAAGTACTTTTGTTTCCTCCATGGTTTCGCTTGACGTGACCGTGATCGACCAAATGTTAGGAAGGCTTCGGTTCCATACTTCCATTGGTTTATTTTTATATTTTGAACATATTTTTTCTCAAAGGAAATCGAGTTGAAACACAGAAGGGGAAACAATAATAACACGTCAAACTTTGTTTCTGACACATCACCTGTAAAAATTATTATTATGTTAGAACAGAAATTTGTGTGGCAGTACTTTAGTACATATCCTGCCGAATAGTTATTCCATTTAATTACATAAATGTACTACGTTTTATGTAAGTGCAAAAAGTACACTTGATGTATTTATGTGAAGATGATCTGGAATTTTGTTCCATGTATAACATACCTGTAACGTATGTTTGAATGAAGTGAGAATCTTTTAAGTTTCGATACAACCCTTGGAGTTGCTTTAGATTCTAAAATTTGGAAAAGTTGTATAAAGAAGACTTCCAGGGTTTTCGTTAGGGCTAAATTTGTATCAAGAACAAGTTTTATGAGGACTTTGAGGTTTAGAATCTCAAATAGTTTCCTTAAGAGAGTTTTACAATTTCGTGAATTATCTTCGATCCTTATTTTACACTGTACCCAGTTACAAGTTTGTTAATGTAAAAGCGTAATTTTTAATTATTTGTTTTTTTTTTTAATTGTACAAATTGTTTACAGAGCCACCAGAAGATTTGGAAATTGATGTAATATCGGCTAAGAGGACGACCCGAAACAAATGGAGTGGCAAAGGAGATCCAGATTTTGGAAATGACTCTCAGTACTTTCCCGGATATTGTATGTCTGATCACTGGATCGTCGAGGGGTCAAAGACCATCGATTGATTATGCAGATTCAATACGTTCCTGTACTTTTACTTGTGGTTCTTCTCTTCGGTGAACAATGTAAGTGTTTTAAGAAAGAAATTGATATTGTAGGAGACACAACACTACTTTATTTTTTTGAGATATTTATGAAACATCGTAATAGGATTTCATTGTAAATAATTTCTGGCGAGGAAAATGCCTAATTTTTGAAAAGAAAGCGGTTTGTTTGGTGGATGTGTTAATAAATTTTCATCATAGTTTACATTAGTGGTAAATTTACCAACTACATTTGTTACCTGACCTAACTTTTTTATTATATAATCATAGAGTTTTAGATAAAATGAAGCAGAATCAATCAGATTCAATATGTTGTCGTTACATAGTTCTTTTAGCATAGAGATAATTTATTATTTTCAGAGTGCTCAAAACTAATGGAATGATAAAACGTTTCAAGACGCATGACAACTCTTTTATGACGAAGAAGCTGCAACAAAGTAGAAAAGAAGGTGGAACTTCCCATCACGTAGAAATCCAGTCAGTTGCCATCTAAGAATCCGAAAAGGCTACTGTGGCCCACTAAACAATGGACGAAATAAGGACGATGAAACGATGATGATGCTGAATGCTGTAAATCTTGAAAAGGTTGCTAAATTGTAATTATGTATTTACCACTTTACCAAATAGTTTAATAATTTAAAGGTATAATGAGGAAATTAAGAGAAATAACTATTTTAAGGGCTAATATTTGTATCAAGCTTGAACTACATGCTTGATTTCCTCATATTTAATAATTTGTTGATCAAGAATTATTGAAAACTTGATATGTTTCCAGGAAATATGTAGATTGTAAGCAGTAGATTAGTAGACATGTTGCTTTAGATTCTAGAATTTGGAAAAGTTGCCGGGAAAGGTTTTTAGATTTCTAGGAGCTTTAGAACTAAATTTATAATAAAAACGACAGGTGTTGTGTCGGCTTTCAGGTATAGAATTTCAAGCAGTCTCCTTCGGATACTTTTAGACTTTCATGTACTTTTTTGAAGCTAAACTTGTAACAAAAACGTTCGATTTGGATTAAGTCGACATACATCTTATCTGTCGTAAAGCCTTTTAGGTTTTCCTAAGTCAAAGGCGTTGGAAGATGTCGCAAGGGTACTTGTAAGATTTTCCAATGTCTTCTGGATTTAAATTTAGAGATAATAGTATAAGAACTATCTGTGACTTGTGTTTTTAATGGTACTATTTGTGATTAGCTACGTTATAAGTGCACCGTTCAGTAATTAAGCTGAGAAATAGAACTGTTCTCAGCTACTAATAAGCTGAGAAAAGATGGAATTGTAATACAAAAGGTGCCTTGTAACTTTTGGCATTGAGAGCTCTCACTTATTGCGTTATTGGTAAAAACTTCTTAGTTGTAGATATTCTTGTAGTTATTATTGTGTAAAACATTTTTATATATTTGAAATTTTAAATGTATTACTGTAATAGGGACTAGACTATTATCTCGAATGACTTTTTGATGATTGTCTCTCGGTTTCGCCTTCCAATCTCTGTTTAATATCGTCAGGCCATCGAGGTAGCACTACCCACCCTCCTTGTAGAATCTGTCGTGCCTTATAATTTGTAGTATTGAAAGCTCTCGCTTATTGTCATTGGTAAACATTTCTTAGTTTAGTTATTCTTCTAGTTATTATTGTTTAAAAGATTTTTATATGAAATTTTTAAACGTATCGTTGTAATAAGGTATTATCTCGAGTAACTTCGAAGTTTAGTTAATCACGTATAAAGGATTCTTATTTGAAGCTATACAATTGTAAACTTTGTGTTTTTTTTTTGTATATTCTCGATTGATAAATGTGTTCAAATTTGTATTGTGATTTTCTATACCTATTCACTGTGTAATCTGGGTTGCCTATCACCCAGAGGTTATATCCCTTTAAATAGTAATTTTACTATTTAAATTTTAGCGGTCGGTCGACGAAAAACCGGCGGCGGATCGATTTGGGGGGTCGCTGGTGTCAGGACCGCGACGACAAGAAGAAGAAGAATTTAACCTATCGCTAATGTTTGGCTCGTTTTATTTCTCGTAATATTTTTATTTATAATTTTTTCATCAAAACTGCATCGAAGTGTAACTAAAATCGTTTAAACTACGTTAAACGATTCGTAAAAGTGTCTTATATACGTGGGAACGTGAAACTACGAGATTCCCCGACGTTCTGGTGAGGGGCATCACGGGCCAAGTCCGGTCCCGTCCAAATCGATGGCCGACGGATCTTTCTGGAACTTTCTCTCGCGCGCATCGAACGACTTCATAACGGTTTTCGACGCGCGCCTCTCTCGTACATTTTACGCGCCAAATTACACGGACCGTTGCAGTAGTATGGCGTCGATATAACGTGCGGTTCGTTGTGTTACGTCTCGTGATTAAAATATAAGGTGCCGGTTACCGACGAAACGACGACGACGACGATTTTAAGGAGGCCTCCACCAACCCCTCCATGCTCAAGAAAGGCTTCCTGAGGACGCCTCGGTTTTAAGTTTGCTTGGGTCTTTTGCCCCATTTATGACCCCGCTCATCTCATCTGTATGTATGTGTGTATTATACCAAGTCAATTTAACGCGGTCACTGCGCAAAATTTATTAGTAAAGTAGTAGTAATAGACGCCTGTCGAAAACCGAGGTTTTGAATTTGAATCGATCGAACGGATCCCCATTCGAGATCCGTTCGTTCGTATCTCGCAAATTATCGACGACGACGAAATTTCCATAGCACTTTTTATTAGGGTAATTGTCTTCAGCGGGCAGTGTATCGGTCGCAGTGTTTACCGCGGGACTCACTGTTGCCTTTAGGAGGTTAATCACATAGTGGTTCACCTTTGGAAGGCGTTTGTGTAGCGGGAACTCTCTTCTGATCAGGGTACTTGGAATGACCCGGGGTCCAACTACCTTGTTCGGATCGGATAAATCCTTAGCATCCCACGCGTCTTCCCTCTGTACCGCTGATGAGACTTTTGCCCTTCGTAATATTAAATGAGCTTTTGGTCGTCGGGCTCTTGCCTTTTGAGTATATGTGGGAGAGAGTGTGTGTGATTTTGTCTTAAGTGTAGGTAGTGTAGGCCTTTTCTAGAGCATGGAGGCATCGCGACGCCGCGAACCACCTTACCAGACTCGATCGACGATAACTTGGACGCGCGCGCGCAGCGGCTCTCGTCTCCCGTAGACCTTGTGCATGACCTGTGTTACACTATTACTAATCTGTTGTATTTGTTTGTGTGTCATTAGGTGGTTCGGAAACATCGCAGCCAGCCCGAGGATCGCAGCCACTAACCAGCCGACTACACCTCCGGTGGACTACTGTCGACGGACCACCACCGCTCATCACCCTTCGGCTCCGACCGTATTGGCGATGATGCCGATCTACTCGACCCCGTGAGTACCTTTTCGTATTATTCTAGGACGTGCAATGGTCGATTGAACGCCATCGAAATGAATAAGACATTTCATTTTGTAATAGTCGTAATTTCCAGAGATTAACCGTAGTAGGAAACCGTTGGAAAGAGAAGCATTATGAAAATTGAAACTGTTCACATTTTCCCTATAAAACATTAACGAACGTAAACGGAATATTGGTTTATTTCTCTTTTAGAAGATGCGACCAGTGTAGCCAACCGGGAACCAGCCAGTCAGCCAGCGTGTGGATGGACGACCCGGCAGCTTCGGAGGAGATGAAGAGAAGAGAAAAAAAAATGAAGAAAGTGAATGGAGTAAGAAAAAGTGGATTAATAGGGCTCGTCCTTGTGTGGCTTTCTTAAATCGTACTTCCTCTTGTTCTTTCACTATTCCTTCGTTTCATTTTGTTATTATTCGTAAGAGGACTCTGATAACCTCCTCATTCTAAACGCAGATCCAAAAAAAAGCCATTTAATTACAAATTTTCATTTCAATTAAGACGGTTTCACAGTCCGTTTTTAACACGATTAACAAACGAGGCTCGAAGCTTTTAAGCTTCGTCGTTTCCTTCTCTTCATTGTCAATTTTATGAATCCATAGTTAAAGTTTGATTAGGAACTCTTCGATTCCATAAACCTGTGCTTCACACCTTCTCGTCACAGCCGGTTCTAGTAATAGTATTAAAATATACCGGTCGTTGGTTCATTTGTCGATTGATCTGTATGTGTAGTCTTTCTATTTGAATTCTTACCCGAGAGCGATCCAACCACTATAAAAAAGAGGTAACGAGCCGTAGCAAATACCTCCTGGGTGGTTCGGAAACTTTGCTAATTTTTAACGATTCACGTCAATTACGGTATCTATTCTCTATCTTCTTCTCTTCTTTTTTCTTCTCTTCTCTTCTCTCTTCTCTACGGAACGTTTTGGACCACGAACCCAGGCTCACTCGGCAATTAATTAACGTGGTAAGTGTTCTGTCGAATTACTTTTACAGCGTCGTTCGATAATTCGAAAAATGTAAACTTCCCTCTCGTTAGGGACGAGAGTTAGGTAAAAACTATTTATGTGGTGCGGAAAACGAGTTCAATTGCAAATCATATTTCCAAACGCCATTCCTTTGGATTTTCATTCTTTAATTGTCTCGATAATTAATAATTTAATTATATTTGTTGTTTAGACTCGTGTCCTATTTGTCGTTTGTTACATGAGAGATGCAAGTTTTTATCGACCGCATTTTACTTTTCTAATTCTCCAGAAATCTATCGATCTCTAAATTCGCTAGTATTTTTTACGGATTTGAAAATATTGTAGAATTCCAAAAACGCGAGCGCGCGCATTATCTATTTTGTATTTTATTACCGTATCTTAAATCAGATTTTATTCCTTTTCAGAGGAAGAGGTGAAGGAGGAGGACGGGGTCGAGGATGAGGTGGACGACGACTATGACTACGACTAGGAGGAGGAAGCATTAGGAGGACGACTAGCAGGAGGACGAGGACGACTAGGAGGAAGCACTAGGAGGACGAGGACGACTAGGAGGAGCACTAGGAGGACGACTAGTAAGAGGACGACGACGACGAAGAGGAGGGGGAGGTGGTGAAGGTGGAGGACCAGGACGAGGAGGGAAGGAGGGTGAGGGGGGAGACGCTCTAGTCCTGCATGTTGTGTTGCATATTGAGTGGAACTGTCAATAAAGTCATGGAACGGTAAAATGCATAGACTTACTAAAAGGTAGACTACTCGTCCACGGTCTCTTCGGTGCGAGACAGAGACGGAAAGTGTGGCTTCTTTTTAATAGGCGGGGCTTAGCTTTTCTCTGTTTGGTAATTCGTGGGGAGAATAAACGTGGCCGCTAAGCCCCGCCCATGCGAAATAGAATCGCGTTCCATTTCTCTCGCACAACAAATTTCGGAGAAGGTTACGGACGTCCCGTCTGGATTTGAAACTATGGTCGGGGGCGAATCGATCATAACCTAAGTTATTATTTGGGCGTATTAACAATAAATTGCGATCTAAAGTTATATCGCGGGTGACTATTTATTTAATTGCTGATGTGATGATGAGATATGCTGGGAAAAAGGGTATAGGATGATGCAGGCAGTTACATGATGTATACAATGCGGAGTGAGCGTTTAAGTCGGTCCGTGAGGGAGAGAACGGCAGCCTCGGAGGTTGTTTCTTTCCACGTTGCATTTTTCAGGTATGGATATAACTACCTTGTTCTTTATTTAGGTGCATGCTACTGTATTTATCTATCTATTAAGGTTACGTTCGATTCACGGGGTCCATGTTATGGACCGGCCGACACAAGCTATTCGTAATGTATGTAGCATTTTTAAAATTTCCATCAAACCTTAATTTGACAATTTTTAAATTAGATACTTACTTCTTTCATTTTTAGCAGAGCTGGCTCCATTTGCGACCTGAAACAAAAGTCCTGTGTAGAACACACGTATATGAAGTGCAGATGTGTAATCGCTCCTGGGACTACACGGAAGAAGCCTCAGTTGCCACGGAGATGCGGGAATTCGAAAGGGTACGGCGAATTATTAATGAAATCATTTATTCGTCGAAGAAATTTCAACTGCGGTTAATAAGTTTAAAGTTCAGATGATCAGCGACTGAAGTACTTTTGTTTCCTCCATGGTTTCGCTTGACGTGACCGTGATCGACCAAATGTTAGGAAGGCTTCGGTTCCATACTTCCATTGGTTTATTTTTATATTTTGAACATATTTTTTCTCAAAGGAAATCGAGTTGAAACACAGAAGGGGAAACAATAATAACACGTCAAACTTTGTTTCTGACACATCACCTGTAAAAATTATTATTATGTTAGAACAGAAATTTGTGTGGCAGTACTTTAGTACGTATCCTGCCGAATAGTTATTCCATTTAATTACATAAATGTACTACGTTTTATGTAAGTGCAAAAAGTACACTTGATGTATTTATGTGAAGATGATCTGGAATTTTGTTCCATGTACAACATACCTGTAACGTATGTTTGAATGAAGTGAGAATCTTTTAAGTTTCGATACAACCCTTGGAGTTGCTTTAGATTCTAAAATTTGGAAAAGTTGTATAAAGAAGACTTCCAGGGTTTTCGTTAGGGCTAAATTTGTATCAAGAACAAGTTTTATGAGGACTTTGAGGTTTAGAATCTCAAATAGTTTCCTTAAGAGAGTTTTACAATTTCGTGAATTATCTTCGATCCTTATTTTACACTGTACCCAGTTACAAGTTTGTTAATGTAAAAGCGTAATTTTTAATTATTTGGTTTTTTTTTAAGTGTACAAATTGTTTACAGAGCCACCAGAAGATTTGGAAATTGATGTAATATCGGCTAAGAGGACGACCCGAAACAAATGGAGTGGCAAAGGAGATCCAGATTTTGGAAATGACTCTCAGTACTTTCCCGGATATTGTATGTCTGATCACTGGATCGTCGAGGGGTCAAAGACCATCGATTGATTATGCAGATTCAATACGTTCCTGTACTTTTACTTGTGGTTCTTCTCTTCGGTGAACAATGTAAGTGTTTTAAGAAAGAAATTGATATTGTAGGAGACACAACACTACTTTATTTTTTTGAGATATTTATGAAACATCGTAATAGGATTTCATTGTAAATAATTTCTGGCGAGGAAAATGCCTAATTTTTGAAAAGAAAGCGGTTTGTTTGGTGGATGTGTTAATAAATTTTCATCATAGTTTACATTAGTGGTAAATTTACCAACTACATTTGTTACCTGACCTAACTTTTTTATTATATAATCATAGAGTTTTAGATAAAATGAAGCAGAATCAATCAGATTCAATATGTTGTCGTTACATAGTTCTTTTAGCATAGAGATAATTTATTATTTTCAGAGTGCTCAAAACTAATGGAATGATAAAACGTTTCAAGACGCATGACAACTCTTTTATGACGAAGAAGCTGCAACAAAGTAGAAAAGAAGGTGGAACTTCCCATCACGTAGAAATCCAGTCAGTTGCCATCTAAGAATCCGAAAAGGCTACTGTGGCCCACTAAACAATGGACGAAATAAGGACGATGAAACGATGATGATGCTGAATGCTGTAAATCTTGAAAAGGTTGCTAAATTGTAATTATGTATTTACTACTTTACCAAATAGTTTAATAATTTAAAGGTATAATGAGGAAATTAAGAGAAATAACTATTTTAAGGGCTAATATTTGTATCAAGCTTGAACTACATGCTTGATTTCCTCATATTTAATAATTTGTTGATCAAGAATTATTGAAAACTTGATATGTTTCCAGGAAATATGTAGATTGTAAGCAGTAGATTAGTAGACATGTTGCTTTAGATTCTAGAATTTGGAAAAGTTGCCGGGAAAGGTTTTTAGATTTCTAGGAGCTTTAGAACTAAATTTATAATAAAAACGACAGGTGTTGTGTCGGCTTTCAGGTATAGAATTTCAAGCAGTCTCCTTCGGATACTTTTAGACTTTCATGTATTTTTTTGAAGCTAAACTTGTAACAAAAACGTTCGATTTGGATTAAGTCGACATACGTCTTATCTGTCGTAAAGCCTTTTAGGTTTTCCTAAGTCAAAGGCGTTGGAAGATGTCGCAAGGGTACTTGTAAGATTTTCCAATGTCTTCTGGATTTAAATTTAGAGATAATAGTATAAGAACTATCTGTGACTTGTGTTTTTAATGGTACTATTTGTGATTAGCTACGTTATAAGTGCACCGTTCAGTAATTAAGCTGAGAAATAGAACTGTTCTCAGCTACTAATAAGCTGAGAAAAGATGGAATTGTAATACAAAAGGTGCCTTGTAACTTTTGGCATTGAGAGCTCTCACTTATTGCGTTATTGGTAAAAACTTCTTAGTTGTAGATATTCTTGTAGTTATTATTGTGTAAAACATTTTTATATATTTGAAATTTTAAATGTATTACTGTAATAGGGACTAGACTATTATCTCGAATGACTTTTTGATGATTGTCTCTCGGTTTCGCCTTCCAATCTCTGTTTAATATCGTCAGGCCATCGAGGTAGCACTACCCACCCTCCTTGTAGAATCTGTCGTGCCTTATAATTTGTAGTATTGAAAGCTCTCGCTTATTGTCATTGGTAAACATTTCTTAGTTTAGTTATTCTTCTAGTTATTATTGTTTAAAAGATTTTTATATGAAATTTTTAAACGTATCGTTGTAATAAGGTATTATCTCGAGTAACTTCGAAGTTTAGTTAATCACGTATAAAGGATTCTTATTTGAAGCTATACAATTGTAAACTTTGTGTTTTTTTTTTGTATATTCTCGATTGATAAATGTGTTCAAATTTGTATTGTGATTTTCTATACCTATTCACTGTGTAATCTGGGTTGCCTATCACCCAGAGGTTATATCCCTTTAAATAGTAATTTTACTATTTAAATTTTAGCGGTCGGTCGACGAAAAACCGGCGGCGGATCGATTTGGGGGGTCGCTGGTGTCAGGACCGCAACGACAAAAAGAAGAAGAATTTAACCTATCGCTAATGTTTCGCTCGTTTTATTTCTCGTAATATTTTTATTTATAATTTTTTCATCAAAACTGCATCGAAGTGTAACTAAAATCGTTTAAACTACGTTAAACGATTCGTAAAAGTGTCTTATATACGTGGGAACGTGAAACTACGAGATTCCCCGACGTTCTGGTGAGGGGCAGGCATCACGGGCCAAGTCCGGTCCCGTCCAAATCGATGGCCGACGGATCTTTCTGGAACTTTCTGGTTTTCGACGCGCGCCTCTCTCGTACATTTTACGCGCCAAATTACACGGACCGTTGCAGTAGTATGGCGTCGATATAACGTGCGGTTCGTTGTGTTACGTCTCGTGATTAAAATATAAGGTGCCGGTTACCGACGAAACGACGACGACGACGATTTTAAGGAGGCCTCCACCAACCCCTCCATGCTCAAGAAAGGCTTCCTGAGGACGCCTCGGTTTTAAGTTTGCTTGGGTCTTTTGCCCCATTTATGACCCCCTCTCATCTCATCTGTATGTATGTGTGTATTATACCAAGTCAATTTAACGCGGTCACTGCGCAAAATTTATTAGTAAAGTAGTAGTAATAGACGCCTGTCGAAAACCGAGGTTTTGAATTTGAATCGATCGAACGGATCCAATTCGAGATCCGTTCGTTCGTATCTCGCAAATTATCGACGACGACGAAATTTCCATAGCACTTTTTATTAGGGTAATTGTCTCTCAGCGGGCAGTGTATCGGTCGCAGTGTTTACCGCGGGACTCACTGTTGCCTTTAGGAGGTTAATCACATAGTGGTTCACCTTTGGAAGGCGTTTGTGGGGCGGGAACTCCCTTGTGATCAAGGTACTTGGAATGACCCGGGGTCCAACTACCTTGTTCGGATCGGATAAATCCTTAGCATCCCACGCGTGTTCCCTCTGTACCGCTGATGAGACTTTTTTGCCCTTCGTAATATTAAATGAGCTTTTGGTCGTCGGGCTCTTGCCTTTTGAGTATATGTGGGAGAGAGTGTGTGTGATTTTGTCTTAAGTGTAGGTAGTGTAGGCCTTTTCTAGAGCATGGAGGCATCGCGACGCCGCGAACCACCTTACCAGACTCGATCGACGATAACTCGGACGCGCGCGCGCGCGCAGCGGCTCTCGTCTCCCGTAGACCTTGTGCATGACCTGTGTTACACTATTACTAATCTGTTGTATTTGTTTGTGTGTCATTAGGTGGTTCGGAAACATCGCAGCCAGCCCGAGGATCGCAGCCACTAACCAGCCGACTACACCTCCGGTGGACTACTGTCGACGGACTACCACCGCTCATCACCCTTCGGCTCCGACCGTATTGGCGATGATGCCGATCTACTCGACCCCGTGAGTACCTTTTCGTATTATTCTAGGACGTGCAATGGTCGATTGAACGCCATCGAAATGAATAAGACATTTCATTTTGTAATAGTCGTAATTTCCAGAGATTAACCGTAGTAGGAAACCGTTGGAAAGAGAAGCATTATGAAAATTGAAACTGTTCACATTTTCCCTATAAAACATTAACGAACGTAAACGGAATATTGGTTTATTTCTCTTTTAGAAGATGCGACCAGTGTAGCCAACCGGGAACCAGCCAGTCAGCCAGCGTGTGGATGGACGACCCGGCAGCTTCGGAGGAGATGAAGAGAAGAGAAAAAAAAATGAAGAAAGTGAATGGAGTAAGAAAAAGTGGATTAATAGGGCTCGTCCTTGTGTGGCTTTCTTAAATCGTACTTCCTCTTGTTCTTTCACTATTCCTTCGTTTCATTTTGTTATTATTCGTAAGAGGACTCTGATAACCTCCTCATTCTAAACGCAGATCCAAAAAAAAGCCATTTAATTACAAATTTTCATTTCAATTAAGACGGTTTCACAGTCCGTTTTTAACACGATTAACAAACGAGGCTCGAAGCTTCTAAGCTTCGTCGTTTCCTTCTCTTCATTGTCAATTTTATGAATCCATAGTTAAAGTTTGATTAGGAACTCTTCGATTCCATAAACCTGTGCTTCACACCTTCTCGTCACAGCCGGTTCTAGTAATAGTATTAAAATATACCGGTCGTTGGTTCATTTGTCGATTGATCTGTATGTGTAGTCTTTCTATTTGAATTCTTACCCGAGAGCGATCCAACCACTATAAAAAAGAGGTAACGAGCCGTAGCAAATACCTCCTGGGTGGTTCGGAAACTTTGCTAATTTTTAACGATTCACGTCAATTACGGTATCTATTCTCTATCTTCTTCTCTTCTTTTTTCTTCTCTTCTCTTCTCTCTTCTCTACGGAACGTTTTGGACCACGAACCCAGGCTCACTCGGCAATTAATTAACGTGGTAAGTGTTCTGTCGAATTACTTTTACAGCGTCGTTCGATAATTCGAAAAATGTAAACTTCCCTCTCGTTAGGGACGAGAGTTAGGTAAAAACTATTTATGTGGTGCGGAAAACGAGTTCAATTGCAAATCATATTTCCAAACGCCATTCCTTTGGATTTTCATTCTTTAATTGTCTCGATAATTAATAATTTAATTATATTTGTTGTTTAGACTCGTGTCCTATTTGTCGTTTGTTACATGAGAGATGCAAGTTTTTATCGACCGCATTTTACTTTTCTAATTCTCCAGAAATCTATCGATCTCTAAATTCGCTAGTATTTTTTACGGATTTGAAAATATTGTAGAATTCCAAAAACGCGAGCGCGCGCATTATCTATTTTGTATTTTATTACCGTATCTTAAATCAGATTTTATTCCTTTTCAGAGGAAGAGGTGAAGGAGGAGGACGGGGTCGAGGATGAGGTGGACGACGACTATGACTACGACTAGGAGGAGGAAGCATTAGGAGGACGACTAGCAGGAGGACGAGGACGACTAGGAGGAAGCACTAGGAGGACGAGGACGACTAGGAGGAGCACTAGGAGGACGACTAGTAAGAGGACGACGACGACGAAGAGGAGGGGGAGGTGGTGAAGGTGGAGGACCAGGACGAGGAGGGAAGGAGGGTGAGGGGGGAGACGCTCTAGTCCTGCATGTTGTGTTGCATATTGAGTGGAACTGTCAATAAAGTCATGGAACGGTAAAATGCATAGACTTACTAAAAGGTAGACTACTCGTCCACGGTCTCTTCGGTGCGAGACAGAGACGGAAAGTGTGGCTTCTTTTTAATAGGCGGGGCTTAGCTTTTCTCTGTTTGGTAATTCGTGGGGAGAATAAACGTGGCCGCTAAGCCCCGCCCATGCGAAATAGAATCGCGTTCCATTTCTCTCGCACAACAAATTTCGGAGAAGGTTACGGACGTCCCGTCTGGATTTGAAACTATGGTCGGGGGCGAATCGATCATAACCTAAGTTATTATTTGGGCGTATTAACAATAAATTGCGATCTAAAGTTATATCGCGGGTGACTATTTATTTAATTGCTGATGTGATGATGAGATATGCTGGGAAAAAGGGTATAGGATGATGCAGGCAGTTACATGATGTATACAATGCGGAGTGAGCGTTTAAGTCGGTCCGTGAGGGAGAGAACGGCAGCCTCGGAGGTTGTTTCTTTCCACGTTGCATTTTTCAGGTATGGATATAACTACCTTGTTCTTTATTTAGGTGCATGCTACTGTATTTATCTATCTATTAAGGTTACGTTCGATTCACGGGGTCCATGTTATGGACCGGCCGACACAAGCTATTCGTAATGTATGTAGCATTTTTAAAATTTCCATCAAACCTTAATTTGACAATTTTTAAATTAGATACTTACTTCTTTCATTTTTAGCAGAGCTGGCTCCATTTGCGACCTGAAACAAAAGTCCTGTGTAGAACACACGTATATGAAGTGCAGATGTGTAATCGCTCCTGGGACTACACGGAAGAAGCCTCAGTTGCCACGGAGATGCGGGAATTCGAAAGGGTACGGCGAATTATTAATGAAATCATTTATTCGTCGAAGAAATTTCAACTGCGGTTAATAAGTTTAAAGTTCAGATGATCAGCGACTGAAGTACTTTTGTTTCCTCCATGGTTTCGCTTGACGTGACCGTGATCGACCAAATGTTAGGAAGGCTTCGGTTCCATACTTCCATTGGTTTATTTTTATATTTTGAACATATTTTTTCTCAAAGGAAATCGAGTTGAAACACAGAAGGGGAAACAATAATAACATGTCAAACTTTGTTTCTGACACATCACCTGTAAAAATTATTATTATGTTAGAACAGAAATTTGTGTGGCAGTACTTTAGTACGTATCCTGCCGAATAGTTATTCCATTTAATTACATAAATGTACTACGTTTTATGTAAGTGCAAAAAGTACACTTGATGTATTTATGTGAAGATGATCTGGAATTTTGTTCCATGTACAACATACCTGTAACGTATGTTTGAATGAAGTGAGAATCTTTTAAGTTTCGATACAACCCTTGGAGTTGCTTTAGATTCTAAAATTTGGAAAAGTTGTATAAAGAAGACTTCCAGGGTTTTCGTTAGGGCTAAATTTGTATCAAGAACAAGTTTTATGAGGACTTTGAGGTTTAGAATCTCAAATAGTTTCCTTAAGAGAGTTTTACAATTTCGTGAATTATCTTCGATCCTTATTTTACACTGTACCCAGTTACAAGTTTGTTAATGTAAAAGCGTAATTTTTAATTATTTGGTTTTTTTTTAAGTGTACAAATTGTTTACAGAGCCACCAGAAGATTTGGAAATTGATGTAATATCGGCTAAGAGGACGACCCGAAACAAATGGAGTGGCAAAGGAGATCCAGATTTTGGAAATGACTCTCAGTACTTTCCCGGATATTGTATGTCTGATCACTGGATCGTCGAGGGGTTAAAGACCATCGATTGATTATGCAGATTCAATACGTTCCTGTACTTTTACTTGTGGTTCTTCTCTTCGGTGAACAATGTAAGTGTTTTAAGAAAGAAATCGATATTGTAGGAGACACAACAATAATTTTTTTTTTGTCGAGATATTTATGAAACATCGTAATAGGATTTCATTGTAAATAATTTCTGGCGAGGAAAATGCCTAATTTTTGAAAAGAAAGCGATTTGTTTGGTGGATGTGTTAATAAATTTTCATTATAGTTTACATTAGTGGTAAATTTACCAACTACATTTGTTACCTGACCTAACTTTTTCATTATATAATCATAGAGTTTTAGATAAAATGAAGCAGAATCAATCAGATTCAATATGTTGTCGTTACATAGTTCTTTTAGCATAGAGATAATTTATTATTTTCAGAGTGCTCAAAACTAATGGAATGATAAAACGTTTCAAGACGCATGACAACTCTTTTATGACGAAGAAGCTGCAACAAAGTAGAAAAGAAGGTGGAACTTCCCATCACGTAGAAATCCAGTCAGTTGCCATCTAAGAATCCGAAAAGGCTACTGTGGCCCACTAAACAATGGACGAAATAAGGACGATGAAACGATGATGATGCTGAATGCTGTAAATCTTGAAAAGGTTGCTAAATTGTAATTATGTATTTACTACTTTACCAAATAGTTTAATAATTTAAAGGTATAATGAGGAAATTAAGAGAAATAACTATTTTAAGGGCTAATATTTGTATCAAG
Source organism: Cryptocephalus primarius (assembly GCA_963576515.1). NCBI lineage: Eukaryota > Metazoa > Arthropoda > Insecta > Coleoptera > Chrysomelidae > Cryptocephalus > Cryptocephalus primarius. The sequence continues at coordinate 22,171 of OY754949.1, read as the reverse complement.
CTTGAACTACATGCTTGATTTCCTCATATTTAATAATTTGTTGATCAAGAATTATTGAAAACTTGATATGTTTCCAGGAAATATGTAGATTGTAAGCAGTAGATTAGTAGACTTGTTGCTTTAGATTCTAGAATTTGGAAAAGTTGCCGGGAAAGGTTTTTAGATTTCTAGGAGCTTTAGAACTAAATTTATAATAAAAACGACAGGTGTTGTGTCGGCTTTCAGGTATAGAATTTCAAGCAGTCTCCTTCGGATACTTTTAGACTTTCATGTATTTTTTTGAAGCTAAACTTGTAACAAAAACGTTCGATTTGGATTAAGTCGACATACGTCTTATCTGTCGTAAAGCCTTTTAGGTTTTCCTAAGTCAAAGGCGTTGGAAGATGTCGCAAGGGTACTTGTAAGATTTTCCAATGTCTTCTGGATTTAAATTTAGAGATAATAGTATAAGAACTATCTGTGACTTGTGTTTTTAATGGTACTATTTGTGATTAGCTACGTTATAAGTGCACCGTTCAGTAATTAAGCTGAGAAATAGAACTGTTCTCAGCTACTAATAAGCTGAGAAAAGATGGAATTGTAATACAAAAGGTGCCTTGTAACTTTTGGCATTGAGAGCTCTCACTTATTGCGTTATTGGTAAAAACTTCTTAGTTGTAGATATTCTTGTAGTTATTATTGTGTAAAACATTTTTATATATTTGAAATTTTAAATGTATTACTGTAATAGGGACTAGACTATTATCTCGAATGACTTTTTGATGATTGTCTCTCGGTTTCGCCTTCCAATCTCTGTTTAATATCGTCAGGCCATCGAGGTAGCACTACCCACCCTCCTTGTAGAATCTGTCGTGCCTTATAATTTGTAGTATTGAAAGCTCTCGCTTATTGTCATTGGTAAACATTTCTTAGTTTAGTTATTCTTCTAGTTATTATTGTTTAAAAGATTTTTATATGAAATTTTTAAACGTATCGTTGTAATAAGGTATTATCTCGAGTAACTTCGAAGTTTAGTTAATCACGTATAAAGGATTCTTATTTGAAGCTATACAATTGTAAACTTTGTGTTTTTTTTTTGTATATTCTCGATTGATAAATGTGTTCAAATTTGTATTGTGATTTTCTATACCTATTCACTGTGTAATCTGGGTTGCCTATCACCCAGAGGTTATATCCCTTTAAATAGTAATTTTACTATTTAAATTTTAGCGGTCGGTCGACGAAAAACCGGCGGCGGATCGATTTGGGGGGTCGCTGGTGTCAGGACCGCGACGACAAGAAGAAGAAGAATTTAACCTATCGCTAATGTTTCGCTCGTTTTATTTCTCGTAATATTTTTATTTATAATTTTTTCATCAAAACTGCATCGAAGTGTAACTAAAATCGTTTAAACTACGTTAAACGATTCGTAAAAGTGTCTTATATACGTGGGAACGTGAAACTACGAGATTCCCCGACGTTCTGGTGAGGGGCATCACGGGCCAAGTCCGGTCCCGTCCAAATCGATGGCCGACGGATCTTTCTGGAACTTTCTCTCGCGCGCATCGAACGACTTCATAACGGTTTTCGACGCGCGCCTCTCTCGTACATTTTACGCGCCAAATTACACGGACCGTTGCAGTAGTATGGCGTCGATATAACGTGCGGTTCGTTGTGTTACGTCTCGTGATTAAAATATAAGGTGCCGGTTACCGACGAAACGACGACGACGACGATTTTAAGGAGGCCTCCACCAACCCCTCCATGCTCAAGAAAGGCTTCCTGAGGACGCCTCGGTTTTAAGTTTGCTTGGGTCTTTTGCCCCATTTATGACCCCGCTCATCTCATCTGTATGTATGTGTGTATTATACCAAGTCAATTTAACGCGGTCACTGCGCAAAATTTATTAGTAAAGTAGTAGTAATAGACGCCTGTCGAAAACCGAGGTTTTGAATTTGAATCGATCGAACGGATCCCCATTCGAGATCCGTTCGTTCGTATCTCGCAAATTATCGACGACGACGAAATTTCCATAGCACTTTTTATTAGGGTAATTGTCTCTCAGCGGGCAGTGTATCGGTCGCAGTGTTTACCGCGGGACTCACTGTTGCCTTTAGGAGGTTAATCACATAGTGGTTCACCTTTGGAAGGCGTTTGTGGGGCGGGAACTCTCTTCTGATCAGGGTACTTGGAATGACCCGGGGTCCAACTACCTTGTTCGGATCGGATAAATCCTTAGCATCCCACGCGTGTTCCCTCTGTACCGCTGATGAGACTTTTTTGCCCTTCGTAATATTAAATGAGCTTTTGGTCGTCGGGCTCTTGCCTTTTGAGTATATGTGGGAGAGAGTGTGTGTGATTTTGTCTTAAGTGTAGGTAGTGTAGGCCTTTTCTAGAGCATGGAGGCATCGCGACGCCGCGAACCACCTTACCAGACTCGATCGACGATAACTCGGAGGCGCGCGCGCGCGCAGCGGCTCTCGTCTCCCGTAGACCTTGTGCATGACCTGTGTTACACTATTACTAATCTGTTGTATTTGTTTGTGTGTCATTAGGTGGTTCGGAAACATCGCAGCCAGCCCGAGGATCGCAGCCACTAACCAGCCGACTACACCTCCGGTGGACTACTGTCGACGGACCACCACCGCTCATCACCCTTCGGCTCCGACCGTATTGGCGATGATGCCGATCTACTCGACCCCGTGAGTACCTTTTCGTATTATTCTAGGACGTGCAATGGTCGATTGAACGCCATCGAAATGAATAAGACATTTCATTTTGTAATAGTCGTAATTTCCAGAGATTAACCGTAGTAGGAAACCGTTGGAAAGAGAAGCATTATGAAAATTGAAACTGTTCACATTTTCCCTATAAAACATTAACGAACGTAAACGGAATATTGGTTTATTTCTCTTTTAGAAGATGCGACCAGTGTAGCCAACCGGGAACCAGCCAGTCAGCCAGCGTGTGGATGGACGACCCGGCAGCTTCGGAGGAGATGAAGAGAAGAGAAAAAAAAATGAAGAAAGTGAATGGAGTAAGAAAAAGTGGATTAATAGGGCTCGTCCTTGTGTGGCTTTCTTAAATCGTACTTCCTCTTGTTCTTTCACTATTCCTTCGTTTCATTTTGTTATTATTCGTAAGAGGACTCTGATAACCTCCTCATTCTAAACGCAGATCCAAAAAAAAGCCATTTAATTACAAATTTTCATTTCAATTAAGACGGTTTCACAGTCCGTTTTTAACACGATTAACAAACGAGGCTCGAAGCTTTTAAGCTTCGTCGTTTCCTTCTCTTCATTGTCAATTTTATGAATCCATAGTTAAAGTTTGATTAGGAACTCTTCGATTCCATAAACCTGTGCTTCACACCTTCTCGTCACAGCCGGTTCTAGTAATAGTATTAAAATATACCGGTCGTTGGTTCATTTGTCGATTGATCTGTATGTGTAGTCTTTCTATTTGAATTCTTACCCGAGAGCGATCCAACCACTATAAAAAAGAGGTAACGAGCCGTAGCAAATACCTCCTGGGTGGTTCGGAAACTTTGCTAATTTTTAACGATTCACGTCAATTACGGTATCTATTCTCTATTTTCTTCTCTTCTTTTTTCTTCTCTTCTCTTCTCTCTTCTCTACGGAACGTTTTGGACCACGAACCCAGGCTCACTCGGCAATTAATTAACGTGGTAAGTGTTCTGTCGAATTACTTTTACAGCGTCGTTCGATAATTCGAAAAATGTAAACTTCCCTCTCGTTAGGGACGAGAGCTAGGTAAAAACTATTTATGTGGTGCGGAAAACGAGTTCAATTGCAAATCATATTTCCAAACGCCATTCCTTTGGATTTTCATTCTTTAATTGTCTGGATAATTAATAATTTAATTATATTTGTTGTTTAGACTCGTGTCCTATTTGTCGTTTGTTACATGAGAGATGCAAGTTTTTATCGACCGCATTTTACTTTTCTAATTCTCCAGAAATCTATCGATCTCTAAATTCGCTAGTATTTTTTACGGATTTGAAAATATTGTAGAATTCCAAAAACGCGAGCGCGCGCATTATCTATTTTGTATTTTATTACCGTATCTTAAATCAGATTTTATTCCTTTTCAGAGGAAGAGGTGAAGGAGGAGGACGGGGTCGAGGATGAGGTGGACGACGACTATGACTACGACTAGGAGGAGGAAGCATTAGGAGGACGACTAGCAGGAGGACGAGGACGACTAGGAGGAAGCACTAGGAGGACGAGGACGACTAGGAGGAGCACTAGGAGGACGACTAGTAAGAGGACGACGACGACGAAGAGGAGGGGGAGGTGGTGAAGGTGGAGGACCAGGACGAGGAGGGAAGGAGGGTGAGGGGGGAGACGCTCTAGTCCTGCATGTTGTGTTGCATATTGAGTAGAACTGTCAATAAAGTCATGGAACGGTAAAATGCATAGACTTACTAAAAGGTAGACTACTCGTCCACGGTCTCTTCGGTGCGAGACAGAGACGGAAAGTGTGGCTTCTTTTTAATAGGCGGGGCTTAGCTTTTCTCTGTTTGGTAATTCGTGGGGAGAATAAACGTGGCCGCTAAGCCCCGCCCATGCGAAATAGAATCGCGTTCCATTTCTCTCGCACAACAAATTTCGGAGAAGGTTACGGACGTCCCGTCTGGATTTGAAACTATGGTCGGGGGCGAATCGATCATAACCTAAGTTATTATTTGGGCGTATTAACAATAAATTGCGATCTAAAGTTATATCGCGGGTGACTATTTATTTAATTGCTGATGTGATGATGAGATATGCTGGGAAAAAGGGTATAGGATGATGCAGGCAGTTACATGATGTATACAATGCGGAGTGAGCGTTTAAGTCGGTCTGTGAGGGAGAGAACGGCAGCCTCGGAGGTTGTTTCTTTCCAGGTTGCATTTTTCAGGTATGGATATAACTACCTTGTTCTTTATTTAGGTGCATGCTACTGTATTTATCTATCTATTAAGGTTACGTTCGATTCACGGGGTCCATGTTATGGACCGGCCGACACAAGCTATTCGTAATGTATGTAGCATTTTTAAAATTTCCATCAAACCTTAATTTGACAATTTTTAAATTAGATACTTACTTCTTTCATTTTTAGCAGAGCTGGCTCCATTTGCGACCTGAAACAAAAGTCCTGTGTAGAACACACGTATATGAAGTGCAGATGTGTAATCGCTCCTGGGACTACACGGAAGAAGCCTCAGTTGCCACGGAGATGCGGGAATTCGAAAGGGTACGGCGAGTTATTAATGAAATCATTTATTCGTCGAAGAAATTTCAACTGCGGTTAATAAGTTTAAAGTTCAGATGATCAGCGACTGAAGTAATTTTGTTTCCTCCATGGTTTCGCTTGACGTGACCTTGATCGACCAAATGTTAGGAAGGCTTCGGTTCCATACTTCCATTGGTTTATTTTTATATTTTGAACATATTTTTTCTCAAAGGAAATCGAGTTGAAACACAGAAGGGGAAACAATAATAACACGTCAAACTTTGTTTCTGACACATCACCTGTAAAAATTATTATTATGTTAGAACAGAAATTTGTGTGGCAGTACTTTAGTACATATCCTGCCGAATAGTTATTCCATTTAATTACATAAATGTACTACGTTTTATGTAAGTGCAAAAAGTACACTTGATGTATTTATGTGAAGATGATCTGGAATTTTGTTCCATGTATAACATACCTGTAACGTATGTTTGAATGAAGTGAGAATCTTTTAAGTTTCGATACAACCCTTGGAGTTGCTTTAGATTCTAAAATTTGGAAAAGTTGTATAAAGAAGACTTCCAGGGTTTTCGTTAGGGCTAAATTTGTATCAAGAACAAGTTTTATGAGGACTTTGAGGTTTAGAATCTCAAATAGTTTCCTTAAGAGAGTTTTACAATTTCGTGAATTATCTTCGATCCTTATTTTACACTGTACCCAGTTACAAGTTTGTTAATGTAAAAGCGTAATTTTTAATTATTTGTTTTTTTTTTTAAGTGTACAAATTGTTTACAGAGCCACCAGAAGATTTGGAAATTGATGTAATATCGGCTAAGAGGACGACCCGAAACAAATGGAGTGGCAAAGGAGATCCAGATTTTGGAAATGACTCTCAGTACTTTCCCGGATATTGTATGTCTGATCACTGGATCGTCGAGGGGTCAAAGACCATCGATTGATTATGCAGATTCAATACGTTCCTGTACTTTTACTTGTGGTTCTTCTCTTCGGTGAACAATGTAAGTGTTTTAAGAAAGAAATTGATATTGTAGGAGACACAACACTACTTTATTTTTTTGAGATATTTATGAAACATCGTAATAGGATTTCATTGTAAATAATTTCTGGCGAGGAAAATGCCTAATTTTTGAAAAGAAAGCGGTTTGTTTGGTGGATGTGTTAATAAATTTTCATCATAGTTTACATTAGTGGTAAATTTACCAACTACATTTGTTACCTGACCTAACTTTTTCATTATATAATCATAGAGTTTTAGATAAAATGAAGCAGAATCAATCAGATTCAATATGTTGTCGTTACATAGTTCTTTTAGCATAGAGATAATTTATTATTTTCAGAGTGCTCAAAACTAATGGAATGATAAAACGTTTCAAGACGCATGACAACTCTTTTATGACGAAGAAGCTGCAACAAAGTAGAAAAGAAGGTGGAACTTCCCATCACGTAGAAATCCAGTCAGTTGCCATCTAAGAATCCGAAAAGGCTACTGTGGCCCACTAAACAATGGACGAAATAAGGACGATGAAACGATGATGATGCTGAATGCTGTAAATCTTGAAAAGGTTGCTAAATTGTAATTATGTATTTACTACTTTACCAAATAGTTTAATAATTTAAAGGTATAATGAGGAAATTAAGAGAAATAACTATTTTAAGGGCTAATATTTGTATCAAGCTTGAACAACATTCAAGCTTGATTTCCTCATATTTAATAATTTGTTGATCAAGAATTACTGAAAACTTGATATGTTTCCAGGAGATATGTAGATTGTAAGCAGTAGATTAGTAGACATGTTGCTTTAGATTCTAGAATTTGGAAAAGTTGCCGGGAAAGGTTTTTAGATTTCTAGGAGCTTTAGAACTAAATTTATAATAAAAACGACAGGTGTTGTGTCGGCTTTCAGGTATAGAATTTCAAGCAGTCTCCTTCGGATACTTTTAGACTTTCATGTACTTTTTTGAAGCTAAACTTGTAACAAAAACGTTCGATTTGGATTAAGTCGACATACGTCTTATCTGTCGTAAAGCCTTTTAGGTTTTCCTAAGTCAAAGGTGTTGGAAGATGTCGCAAGGGTACTTGTAAGATTTTCCAATGTCTTCTGGATTTAAATTTAGAGATAATAGTATAAGAACTATCTGTGACTTGTGTTTTTAATGGTACTATTTGTGATTAGCTACGTTATAAGTGCACCGTTCAGTAATTAAGCTGAGAAATAGAACTGTTCTCAGCTACTAATAAGCTGAGAAAAGATCACGTCATCGTGTTTAAGGATGCAGTAAACCTAATTCTACCATTAAATAAAAGTACAGTATAGAGCGACCACTCTTAATGGTTCTTCTGGTCGTCACTTGTTATTAACTGAGACGAGAACGTTCTATTTGCTATTTAACGTTCTGTGCTAACCCCACCATAACCTCACTCTTTAACACATTGCGAATGATGTAGGTGTTTTGTTCTACTCTATTATCGTCCTTATATGTGAGTAATTGTTGTTAATCGCCGGTGAATAATACGATAACGTTAACGACAGCCACCACAGATACTACTAGGTTCATTCGTGGGTAGACAGTCTACGAGATATGTGTAGTTTCTTGGGAATCGTTCTGGTACTTATGTGCACCATTTTTGTAGCTTGTATTGTTATGAAATGTACGAAAGTATGTCCAGTGTCTTGAGTTTATGTAAAATCCTTGTGGTTTATAATAACCCTAGTAGGTTTCCTTAAAATCCGAGTGTTGAATTATACCTGCTGAATTCTGGGCCGAGTGGCTCAGAACTGTTTAACCAGAAGCAATCTTGGTTGATTAGATTTGGTTCAAGCGATCGTGTTTAATTACTACATTCACTTGACACACATAAATTGTTATCGTAGTAATGTGTTTTAATTATTTGTTGTACAATTGTAGGAATTGATTATGGAGCAGCTAAAGATATGGTAGATGGAGATGGTGTTTGTCAGCGGGAGCAGGAAGCACTCGAACGACTATGGAGATCCGAAACATCGACTTCGATCTGACCAGGAATAATGTAAAATCGTCTGAATATTTAGGATAGTCTGATACCATGGGGATAGACTATAGTTGAAGACAGTACGAGATAGACAATTCGCCTAGTGTAACGCTTTTGGTAAGTAAAATGAGTTTTAGGGAAGAAAATGATCCCAATTTGTATTACGTTGAAATTTTGGGAATCTCTTTATTTCTTATCGACAGTCGAGTTTTTTTTTTGTTCTAAAAAGTAAAGAATCTATAATGTACACATTTATATCGTAAAAAGAAATGTCATAAGAACGAATCCCTCCCTCGTATCAATAATTTATTATGTTGCGATTACAATACTTTCCGACTTGTATCTAACAGAAGCTCTAGGATCCGCAGGTGGCCTCATACCAGGCAAGCATGGACGGCGATCTTCCGATGGGATGCAGCTGTTCTATGGACCCGTGATTCCGGATGTCTTGGCCACTGCCCAATGGTCTTCTCTGACAGCCAATAGAAGAAGCATACAGGTAGAATAGAGATAGAACTATATAAATAAAGAGAGAAAAAGAAAGGGAAAGGTAGAGATAGTGAGAGAGGAAGTGTTAAAAGGGAGAGAGAAAGATAGATAGATAGATAGATAACCTTTTATTTAATACATATTAAAATTTATACATTTTATATACATGTATTAACAAGATACATTATAAAATAATATCAAGCAATTCACTTTATGCTTTTATCTCACAGATAAGCGTCAGTACTTTTCTTATCACAGTATCTATTTACAAATGTATTTTTATTGATTATTAAATAATATAATTAAATTTATTACATTACATTTACTGCTTACAATTCAATTCAATACTGGAAATGTCTCTATCGATAAAATAATCAAAACTAGAAGATGAACATTAACAAATAATAAAATATATCGGCACCGACGACACAACATTAATTACTAGAGTGCAATTTCTAGTTGAGGTGAGAAGCGACATTGGTGAGCGACTGAAAAAGGATCACATTAGGTCAGTTGCAAAAAGTTGTTTCTTTAATAACTTTTTGAATCTACGTAAGGAGGGAGCATTTCTAATACTACTTAGAGAGAGAGAGAGAAAGATAGAGAGAGAAAATGAAATATAAGATAGAGATAAAACTAAGAAGAGAGAGAGAGAGAGAGAGAGAGAGAGAGAGAGAGAGAGAGAAATGATAATAAAGAGGAGATATAGAAAGTGAGAAATATAGGAAGAGGAAAAGAGATATAAATGAAGAGCGAAAAATAATTACAAGGAATGTGAGAGATAGGAAGAGAATGATTGTAAGAGGGATAGGAAGAGAGAAAAAGAGAGTCAAGAAAATATAGAGAGAAAAGAGATAGGGAGAGGATGACAGAAATAGAAACATCGAGAAAAGTAGAGATAGTAAGAAAGAGAGAAGGATACGAAGGGAGAGAGAAAGAGTGAAACTTAGGATTTCCACATGAGACTCGCAGGGTAGATCCGTTAGGAGATTCTATGCCCTATGACATTAATTTCAAGTCGATAGCCCGAATCGTTTCCGAAATATCGCGGTTTTTCCAAAAAAGAAATTCCCCTCCGTTCTACCTTGCCTAACTCGGAAAGTAAACGTCGTAGGAAAGAAATTCCTTCACTACCGGCATCAGGGAAGCAACCCCTTTCGATTGGCACCCTAATTTCGGAAATCTATTTTTTTGGCTATTTTGGAGAAAATCGCAAGGGGTTAACCTTCTTATTTTTCGGCCTCAAAATGTGAACTTTGGAATTTCCGCATGAAACTCGCAGGGTATGTCAATTAGAACATTCTAAGCCCTATGGCGTTAATTTCAAGTCGATAGGCCTAACGGTTTTCAAAATATCGCGGTTTTTCCAAAAAAGAAATTCCCCTTCGTTCTACCTTCCCTAACTCGGAAAGTAAGGGTCGTAGGAAAGAAATTCCTTCACTCCCGGCATCAGGGAAGCAACCCCTTTCGATTGGCACCCTAATTTCGGAAATCTATTTTTTTGGCTATTTTGGAGAAAATTGCAAGGGGTTAACCTTCTTATTTTTCGGCCTCAAAATGTGAACTTTGGAATTTCCGCATGATGGTTTCTGCATCGCGGCTGCTTCCGGCTGGCTCGGCTTGGGGGCGCCGGAGAGTGTCCTCTTTTGTCCCGTTTCTGTTGTTTTTTTCCTGTCTTAGGTGGAGGTGCAAGAAAAATTCCGTCATCAGAACTGCTGAAAGGAGATGCAAGTAAAGGTAATGACATCTACAGTGTTATGGTGGAGGTACAAGCGAAATTAAGTAAATATGTATGTAATGTTGTTATTGAAAGTACGTAATTGTTAAGCTAAGAATGTAAAGTAGGTTTAATCCTTTGGCATTAACGGTAGGTATTGCGCAAATGGCTTAAATGTGGAGGTCGTCGCTATGTCAGCTATACCTAACCGTGTGCTACTTTCGATAACTATCGGATGATACGAATCGGTTTGAAATGAGAGTCTCTTACCGGTCGAGGAGAGGAACATGTCGCCATCCCTGGTCCTCGCGTACCTCATGCTGAGCCCGAGGAGGGCGTTCTGCAGCGTGAGCGTCACAAGACTGACATATTTCAGAGCGCCGGCTTCGCCTCTGGAATAGGGAAAAGTAAAGTAATTCAGTCGAAGCTCAGTCCGAGCTATTTTCCGTTGGGTCCGTGTCCGCTTACCCGGTTTCTGCATCGCGGCTGCTTCCGGCTGGCTCGGCTCGGGGGCGCCGGAGAGTCTCCTCTTTTGTTCCGTTTCTGCTGTCTTTTTCCTGTCTGACGTGGGACACTAAACTGGAAACGTCATTTGCTCCGTGTGCCATATACTGATATATATGTTTTCATACTTCCGGATCTGCGAGTACTCATTTCGATTTCCGGAGTTGTGGTTTGAAGCTCCAAAGTGAATTTACATACAAAGATACATATTCTCCGTGATTGTTAGTAATCTGGCGTATTATAGCGGCATATGGAGGTTCCCAGCTAATGATGATAGATGGCGCGCTTCAAAATTAATTTTTAGCGCCCTCTGTCGTATGACAGCCACATCTGGAGGTTCCAGCTAATGTTAATAGATGGCGCACCTTAAAATATATTTTTAGCGCCCTCTGTCGTATGATAGCGACATATGGTGGTTCCAGCTTATGGTAATAGATGGCGCACCTAGAAATATATTTTTTAGCGCCCCCTCACGGCAATAGCTACAACTACGGGCGCTATATCGAAGTCGCGCGCACGTAATCTAGAATTTCGCGGTTAGATGGCGCTAAATTTAAACGTGACATATAAATCACGTCATCGTGTTTAAGGATGCAGTAAACCTAATTCTACCATTAAATAAAAGTAGAGTATAGAGCGACCACTCTTAATGGTTCTTCTGGTCGTCACTTGTTATTAACTGAGACGAGAACGTTCTATTTGCTATTTAACGTTCTGTGCTAACCCCACCATAACCTCACTCTTTAACACATTGCGAATGATGTAGGTGTTTTGTTCTACTCTATTATCGTCCTTATATGTGAGTAATTGTTGTTAATCGCCGGTGAATAATACGATAACGTTAACGACAGCCACCACAGATACTACTAGGTTCATTCGTGGGTAGACAGTCTACGAGATATGTGTAGTTTCTTGGGAATCGTTCTGGTACTTATGTGCACCATTTTTATAGCTTGTATTGTTATGAAATGTACGAAAGTATGTCCAGTGTCTTGAGTTTATGTAAAATCCTTGTGGTTTATAATAACCCTAGTAGGTTTCCTTAAAATCCGAGTGTTGAATTATACCTGCTGAATTCTGGGCCGAGTCGCTCAGAACTGTTTAACCAGAAGCAATCTTGGTTGATTAGATTTGGTTCAAGCGATCGTGTTTAATTACTACATTCACTTGACACACATAAATTGTTATCGTAGTAATGTGTTTTAATTATTTGTTGTACAATTGTAGGAATTGATTATGGAGCAGCTAAAGATATGGTAGATGGAGATGGTGTTTGTCAGCGGGAGCAGGAAGCACTCGAACGACTATGGAGATCCGAAACATCGACTTCGATCTGACCAGGAATAATGTAAAATCGTCTGAATATTTAGGATAGTCTGATACCATGGGGATAGACTATAGTTGAAGACAGTACGAGATAGACAATTCGCCTAGTGTAACGCTTTTGGTAAGTAAAATGAGTTTTAGGGAAGAAAATGATCCCAATTTGTATTACGTTGAAATTTTGGGAATCTCTTTATTTCTTATCGACAGTCGAGTTTTTTTTTTGTTCTAAAAAGTAAAGAATCTATAATGTACACATTTATATCGTAAAAAGAAATGTCATAAGAACGAATCCCTCCCTCGTATCAATAATTTATTATGTTGCGATTACAATACTTTCCGACTTGTATCTAACAGAAGCTCTAGGATCCGCAGGTGGCCTCATACCAAGCAAGCATGGACGGCGATCTTCCGATGGGATGCAGCTGTTCTATGGACCCGTGATTCCGGATGTCTTGGCCACTGCCCAATGGTCTTCTCTGACAGCCAATAGAAGAAGCATACAGGTAGAATAGAGATAGAACTATATAAATAAAGAGAGAAAAAGAAAGGGAAAGGTAGAGATAGTGAGAGAGGAAGTGTTAAAAGGGAGAGAGAAAGATAGAGAGAGAAAATGAAATATAAGATAGAGATAAAACTAAGAAAGAGAGAGAGAGAGAGAGAGAGAGAGAGAGAGAGAGAGAGAAATGATAATAAAGAGGAGATATAGAAAGTGAGAAATATAGGAAGAGGAAAAGAGATATAAATGAAGAGCGAAAAATAATTACAAGGAATGTGAGAGATAGGAAGAGAATGATTGTAAGAGGGATAGGAAGAGAGAAAAAGAGAGTCAAGAAAATATAGAGAGAAAAGAGATAGGGAGAGGATGACAGAAATAGAAACATCGAGAAAAGTAGAGATAGTAAGAAAGAGAGAAGGATACGAAGGGAGAGAGAAAGAGTGAAACTTAGGATTTCCACATGAGACTCGCAGGGTAGATCCGTTAGGAGATTCTATGCCCTATGACATTAATTTCAAGTCGATAGCCCGAATCGTTTCCGAAATATCGCGGTTTTTCCAAAAAAGAAATTCCCCTCCGTTCTACCTTGCCTAACTCGGAAAGTAAACGTCGTAGGAAAGAAATTCCTTCACTACCGGCATCAGGGAAGCAACCCCTTTCGATTGGCACCCTAATTTCGGAAATCTATTTTTTTGGCTATTTTGGAGAAAATCGCAAGGGGTTAACCTTCTTATTTTTCGGCCTCAAAATGTGAACTTTGGAATTTCCGCATGAAACTCGCAGGGTATGTCAATTAGAACATTCTAAGCCCTATGGCGTTAATTTCAAGTCGATAGGCCTAACGGTTTTCAAAATATCGCGGTTTTTCCAAAAAAGAAATTCCCCTTCGTTCTACCTTCCCTAACTCGGAAAGTAAGGGTCGTAGGAAAGAAATTCCTTCACTCCCGGCATCAGGGAAGCAACCCCTTTCGATTGGCACCCTAATTTCGGAAATCTATTTTTTTGGCTATTTTGGAGAAAATTGCAAGGGGTTAACCTTCTTATTTTTCGGCCTCAAAATGTGAACTTTGGAATTTCCGCATGATGGTTTCTGCATCGCGGCTGCTTCCGGCTGGCTCGGCTTGGGGGCGCCGGAGAGTGTCCTCTTTTGTCCCGTTTCTGTTGTTTTTTTCCTGTCTTAGGTGGAGGTGCAAGAAAAATTCCGTCATCAGAACTGCTGAAAGGAGATGCAAGTAAAGGTAATGACATCTACAGTGTTATGGTGGAGGTACAAGCGAAATTAAGTAAATATGTATGTAATGTTGTTATTGAAAGTACGTAATTGTTAAGCTAAGAATGTAAAGTAGGTTTAATCCTTTGGCATTAACGGTAGGTATTGCGCAAATGGCTTAAATGTGGAGGTCGTCGCTATGTCAGCTATACCTAACCGTGTGCTACTTTCGATAACTATCGGATGATACGAATCGGTTTGAAATGAGAGTCTCTTACCGGTCGAGGAGAGGAACATGTCGCCATCCCTGGTCCTCGCGTACCTCATGCTGAGCCCGAGGAGGGCGTTCTGCAGCGTGAGCGTCACAAGACTGACATATTTCAGAGCGCCGGCTTCGCCTCTGGAATAGGGAAAAGTAAAGTAATTCAGTCGAAGCTCAGTCCGAGCTATTTTCCGTTGGGTCCGTGTCCGCTTACCCGGTTTCTGCATCGCGGCTGCTTCCGGCTGGCTCGGCTCGGGGGCGCCGGAGAGTCTCCTCTTTTGTTCCGTTTCTGCTGTCTTTTTCCTGTCTGACGTGGGACACTAAACTGGAAACGTCATTTGCTCCGTGTGCCATATACTGATATATATGTTTTCATGCTTCCGGATCTGCGAGTACTCATTTCGATTTCCGGAGTTGTGGTTTGAAGCTCCAAAGTGAATTTACATACAAAGATACATATTCTCCGTGATTGTTAGTAATCTGGCGTATTATAGCGGCATATGGAGGTTCCCAGCTAATGATGATAGATGGCGCGCTTCAAAATTAATTTTTAGCGCCCTCTGTCGTATGACAGCCACATATGGAGGTTCCAGCTAATGTTAATAGATGGCGCACCTTAAAATATATTTTTAGCGCCCTCTGTCGTATGATAGCGACATATGGTGGTTCCAGCTTATGGTAATAGATGGCGCACCTAGAAATATATTTTTTAGCGCCCCCTCACGGCAATAGCTACAACTACGGGCGCTATATCGAAGTCGCGCGCACGTAATCTAGAATTTCGCGGTTAGATGGCGCTAAATTTAAACGTGACATATACATCACGTCATCGTGTTTAAGGATGCAGTAAACCTAATTCTACCATTAAATAAAAGTAGAGTATAGAGCGACCACTCTTAATGGTTCTTCTGGTCGTCACTTGTTATTAACTGAGACGAGAACGTTCTATTTGCTATTTAACGTTCTGTGCTAACCCCACCATAACCTCACTCTTTAACACATTGCGAATGATGTAGGTGTTTTGTTCTACTCTATTATCGTCCTTATATGTGAGTAATTGTTGTTAATCGCCGGTGAATAATACGATAACGTTAACGACAGCCACCACAGATACTACTAGGTTCATTCGTGGGTAGACAGTCTACGAGATATGTGTAGTTTCTTGGGAATCGTTCTGGTACTTATGTGCACCATTTTTGTAGCTTGTATTGTTATGAAATGTACGAAAGTATGTCCAGTGTCTTGAGTTTATGTAAAATCCTTGTGGTTTATAATAACCCTAGTAGGTTTCCTTAAAATCCGAGTGTTGAATTATACCTGCTGAATTCTGGGCCGAGTCGCTCAGAACTGTTTAACCAGAAGCAATCTTGGTTGATTAGATTTGGTTCAAGCGATCGTGTTTAATTACTACATTCACTTGACACACATAAATTGTTATCGTAGTAATGTGTTTTAATTATTTGTTGTACAATTGTAGGAATTGATTATGGAGCAGCTAAAGATATGGTAGATGGAGATGGTGTTTGTCAGCGGGAGCAGGAAGCACTCGAACGACTATGGAGATCCGAAACATCGACTTCGATCTGACCAGGAATAATGTAAAATCGTCTGAATATTTAGGATAGTCTGATACCATGGGGATAGACTATAGTTGAAGACAGTACGAGATAGACAATTCGCCTAGTGTAACGCTTTTGGTAAGTAAAATGAGTTTTAGGGAAGAAAATGATCCCAATTTGTATTACGTTGAAATTTTGGGAATCTCTTTATTTCTTATCGACAGTCGAGTTTTTTTTTTGTTCTAAAAAGTAAAGAATCTATAATGTACACATTTATATCGTAAAAAGAAATGTCATAAGAACGAATCCCTCCCTCGTATCAATAATTTATTATGTTGCGATTACAATACTTTCCGACTTGTATCTAACAGAAGCTCTAGGATCCGCAGGTGGCCTCATACCAGGCAAGCATGGACGGCGATCTTCCGATGGGATGCAGCTGTTCTATGGACCCGTGATTCCGGATGTCTTGGCCACTGCCCAATGGTCTTCTCTGACAGCCAATAGAAGAAGCATACAGGTAGAATAGAGATAGAACTATATAAATAAAGAGAGAAAAAGAAAGGGAAAGGTAGAGATAGTGAGAGAGGAAGTGTTAAAAGGGAGAGAGAAAGATAGAGAGAGAAAATGAAATATAAGATAGAGATAAAACTAAGAAAGAGAGAGAGAGAGAGAGAGAGAGAGAAATGATAATAAAGAGGAGATATAGAAAGTGAGAAATATAGGAAGAGGAAAAGAGATATAAATGAAGAGCGAAAAATAATTACAAGGAATGTGAGAGATAGGAAGAGAATGATTGTAAGAGGGATAGGAAGAGAGAAAAAGAGAGTCAAGAAAATATAGAGAGAAAAGAGATAGGGAGAGGATGACAGAAATAGAAACATCGAGAAAAGTAGAGATAGTAAGAAAGAGAGAAGGATACGAAGGGAGAGAGAAAGAGTGAAACTTAGGATTTCCACATGAGACTCGCAGGGTAGATCCGTTAGGAGATTCTATGCCCTATGACATTAATTTCAAGTCGATAGCCCGAATCGTTTCCGAAATATCGCGGTTTTTCCAAAAAAGAAATTCCCCTCCGTTCTACCTTGCCTAACTCGGAAAGTAAACGTCGTAGGAAAGAAATTCCTTCACTACCGGCATCAGGGAAGCAACCCCTTTCGATTGGCACCCTAATTTCGGAAATCTATTTTTTTGGCTATTTTGGAGAAAATCGCAAGGGGTTAACCTTCTTATTTTTCGGCCTCAAAATGTGAACTTTGGAATTTCCGCATGAAACTCGCAGGGTATGTCAATTAGAACATTCTAAGCCCTATGGCGTTAATTTCAAGTCGATAGGCCTAACGGTTTTCAAAATATCGCGGTTTTTCCAAAAAAGAAATTCCCCTTCGTTCTACCTTCCCTAACTCGGAAAGTAAGGGTCGTAGGAAAGAAATTCCTTCACTCCCGGCATCAGGGAAGCAACCCCTTTCGATTGGCACCCTAATTTCGGAAATCTATTTTTTTGGCTATTTTGGAGAAAATTGCAAGGGGTTAACCTTCTTATTTTTCGGCCTCAAAATGTGAACTTTGGAATTTCCGCATGATGGTTTCTGCATCGCGGCTGCTTCCGGCTGGCTCGGCTTGGGGGCGCCGGAGAGTGTCCTCTTTTGTCCCGTTTCTGTTGTTTTTTTCCTGTCTTAGGTGGAGGTGCAAGAAAAATTCCGTCATCAGAACTGCTGAAAGGAGATGCAAGTAAAGGTAATGACATCTACAGTGTTATGGTGGAGGTACAAGCGAAATTAAGTAAATATGTATGTAATGTTGTTATTGAAAGTACGTAATTGTTAAGCTAAGAATGTAAAGTAGGTTTAATCCTTTGGCATTAACGGTAGGTATTGCGCAAATGGCTTAAATGTGAAGGTCGTCGCTATGTCAGCTATACCTAACCGTGTGCTACTTTCGATAACTATCGGATGGTACGAATCGGTTTGAAATGAGAGTCTCTTACCGGTCGAGGAGAGGAACATGTCGCCATCCCTGGTCCTCGCGTACCTCATGCTGAGCCCGAGGAGGGCGTTCTGCAGCGTGAGCGTCACAAGACTGACATATTTCAGAGCGCCGGCTTCGCCTCTGGAATAGGGAAAAGTAAAGTAATTCAGTCGAAGCTCAGTCCGAGCTATTTTCCGTTGGGTCCGTGTCCGCTTACCCGGTTTCTGCATCGCGGCTGGCTCGGCTCGGGGGCGCCGGAGAGTCTCCTCTTTTATTCCGTTTCTATTGTCTTTTTCCTGTCTTAGGTGGAGGTGCAAGAAAAATTCCGTCATCAGAACTGCTGAAAGGAGATGCAAGTAAAGGTAATGACATCTACAGTGTTATGGTGGAGGTACAAGCGAAATTAAGTAAATATGTATGTAATGTTGTTATTGAAAGTACGTAATTGTTAAGCTAAGAATGTAAAGTAGGTTTAATCCTTTGGCATTAACGGTAGGTATTGCGCAAATGGCTTAAATGTGAAGGTCGTCGCTATGTCAGCTATACCTAACCGTGTGCTACTTTCGATAACTATCGGATGATACGAATCGGTTTGAAATGAGAGTCTCTTACCGGTCGAGGAGAGGAACATGTCGCCATCCCTGGTCCTCGCGTACCTCATGCTGAGCCCGAGGAGGGCGTTCTGCAGCGTGAGCGTCACAAGACTGACATATTTCAGAGCGCCGGCTTCGCCTCTGGAATAGGGAAAAGTAAAGTAATTCAGTCGAAGCTCAGTCCGAGCTATTTTCCGTTGGGTCCGTGTCCGCTTACCCGGTTTCTGCATCGCGGCTGCTTCCGGCTGGCTCGGCTCGGGGGCGCCGGAGAGTCTCCTCTTTTGTTCCGTTTCTGCTGTCTTTTTCCTGTCTGACGTGGGACACTAAACTGGAAACGTCATTTGCTCCGTGTGCCATATACTGATATATATGTTTTCATACTTCCGGATCTGCGAGTACTCATTTCGATTTCCGGAGTTGTGGTTTGAAGCTCCAAAGTGAATTTACATACAAAGATACATATTCTCCGTGATTGTTAGTAATCTGGCGTATTATAGCGGCATATGGAGGTTCCCAGCTAATGATGATAGATGGCGCGCTTCAAAATTAATTTTTAGCGCCCTCTGTCGTATGACAGCCACATATGGAGGTTCCAGCTAATGTTAATAGATGGCGCACCTTAAAATATATTTTTAGCGCCCTCTGTCGTATGATAGCGACATATGGTGGTTCCAGCTTATGGTAATAGATGGCGCACCTAGAAATATATTTTTTAGCGCCCCCTCACGGCAATAGCTACAACTACGGGCGCTATATCGAAGTCGCGCGCACGTAATCTAGAATTTCGCGGTTAGATGGCGCTAAATTTAAACGTGACATATACATCACGTCATCGTGTTTAAGGATGCAGTAAACCTAATTCTACCATTAAATAAAAGTAGAGTATAGAGCGACCACTCTTAATGGTTCTTCTGGTCGTCACTTGTTATTAACTGAGACGAGAACGTTCTATTTGCTATTTAACGTTCTGTGCTAACCCCACCATAACCTCACTCTTTAACACATTGCGAATGATGTAGGTGTTTTGTTCTACTCTATTATCGTCCTTATATGTGAGTAATTGTTGTTAATCGCCGGTGAATAATACGATAACGTTAACGACAGCCACCACAGATACTACTAGGTTCATTCGTGGGTAGACAGTCTACGAGATATGTGTAGTTTCTTGGGAATCGTTCTGGTACTTATGTGCACCATTTTTGTAGCTTGTATTGTTATGAAATGTACGAAAGTATGTCCAGTGTCTTGAGTTTATGTAAAATCCTTGTGGTTTATAATAACCCTAGTAGGTTTCCTTAAAATCCGAGTGTTGAATTATACCTGCTGAATTCTGGGCCGAGTCGCTCAGAACTGTTTAACCAGAAGCAATCTTGGTTGATTAGATTTGGTTCAAGCGATCGTGTTTAATTACTACATTCACTTGACACACATAAATTGTTATCGTAGTAATGTGTTTTAATTATTTGTTGTACAATTGTAGGAATTGATTATGGAGCAGCTAAAGATATGGTAGATGGAGATGGTGTTTGTCAGCGGGAGCAGGAAGCACTCGAACGACTATGGAGATCCGAAACATCGACTTCGATCTGACCAGGAATAATGTAAAATCGTCTGAATATTTAGGATAGTCTGATACCATGGGGATAGACTATAGTTGAAGACAGTACGAGATAGACAATTCGCCTAGTGTAACGCTTTTGGTAAGTAAAATGAGTTTTAGGGAAGAAAATGATCCCAATTTGTATTACGTTGAAATTTTGGGAATCTCTTTATTTCTTATCGACAGTCGAGTTTTTTTTTTGTTCTAAAAAGTAAAGAATCTATAATGTACACATTTATATCGTAAAAAGAAATGTCATAAGAACGAATCCCTCCCTCGTATCAATAATTTATTATGTTGCGATTACAATACTTTCCGACTTGTATCTAACAGAAGCTCTAGGATCCGCAGGTGGCCTCATACCAAGCAAGCATGGACGGCGATCTTCCGATGGGATGCAGCTGTTCTATGGACCCGTGATTCCGGATGTCTTGGCCACTGCCCAATGGTCTTCTCTGACAGCCAATAGAAGAAGCATACAGGTAGAATAGAGATAGAACTATATAAATAAAGAGAGAAAAAGAAAGGGAAAGGTAGAGATAGTGAGAGAGGAAGTGTTAAAAGGGAGAGAGAAAGATAGAGAGAGAAAATGAAATATAAGATAGAGATAAAACTAAGAAAGAGAGAGAGAGAGAGAGAGAGAGAGAGAGAGAGAGAGAGAAATGATAATAAAGAGGAGATATAGAAAGTGAGAAATATAGGAAGAGGAAAAGAGATATAAATGAAGAGCGAAAAATAATTACAAGGAATGTGAGAGATAGGAAGAGAATGATTGTAAGAGGGATAGGAAGAGAGAAAAAGAGAGTCAAGAAAATATAGAGAGAAAAGAGATAGGGAGAGGATGACAGAAATAGAAACATCGAGAAAAGTAGAGATAGTAAGAAAGAGAGAAGGATACGAAGGGAGAGAGAAAGAGTGAAACTTAGGATTTCCACATGAGACTCGCAGGGTAGATCCGTTAGGAGATTCTATGCCCTATGACATTAATTTCAAGTCGATAGCCCGAATCGTTTCCGAAATATCGCGGTTTTTCCAAAAAAGAAATTCCCCTCCGTTCTACCTTGCCTAACTCGGAAAGTAAACGTCGTAGGAAAGAAATTCCTTCACTACCGGCATCAGGGAAGCAACCCCTTTCGATTGGCACCCTAATTTCGGAAATCTATTTTTTTGGCTATTTTGGAGAAAATCGCAAGGGGTTAACCTTCTTATTTTTCGGCCTCAAAATGTGAACTTTGGAATTTCCGCATGAAACTCGCAGGGTATGTCAATTAGAACATTCTAAGCCCTATGGCGTTAATTTCAAGTCGATAGGCCTAACGGTTTTCAAAATATCGCGGTTTTTCCAAAAAAGAAATTCCCCTTCGTTCTACCTTCCCTAACTCGGAAAGTAAGGGTCGTAGGAAAGAAATTCCTTCACTCCCGGCATCAGGGAAGCAACCCCTTTCGATTGGCACCCTAATTTCGGAAATCTATTTTTTTGGCTATTTTGGAGAAAATTGCAAGGGGTTAACCTTCTTATTTTTCGGCCTCAAAATGTGAACTTTGGAATTTCCGCATGATGGTTTCTGCATCGCGGCTGCTTCCGGCTGGCTCGGCTTGGGGGCGCCGGAGAGTGTCCTCTTTTGTCCCGTTTCTGTTGTTTTTTTCCTGTCTTAGGTGGAGGTGCAAGAAAAATTCCGTCATCAGAACTGCTGAAAGGAGATGCAAGTAAAGGTAATGACATCTACAGTGTTATGGTGGAGGTACAAGCGAAATTAAGTAAATATGTATGTAATGTTGTTATTGAAAGTACGTAATTGTTAAGCTAAGAATGTAAAGTAGGTTTAATCCTTTGGCATTAACGGTAGGTATTGCGCAAATGGCTTAAATGTGGAGGTCGTCGCTATGTCAGCTATACCTAACCGTGTGCTACTTTCGATAACTATCGGATGATACGAATCGGTTTGAAATGAGAGTCTCTTACCGGTCGAGGAGAGGAACATGTCGCCATCCCTGGTCCTCGCGTACCTCATGCTGAGCCCGAGGAGGGCGTTCTGCAGCGTGAGCGTCACAAGACTGACATATTTCAGAGCGCCGGCTTCGCCTCTGGAATAGGGAAAAGTAAAGTAATTCAGTCGAAGCTCAGTCCGAGCTATTTTCCGTTGGGTCCGTGTCCGCTTACCCGGTTTCTGCATCGCGGCTGCTTCCGGCTGGCTCGGC